>CM066237.1:4274308-5547220 GCA_033675125.1 Athetis lepigone
CAAGCCGTGTCTTGCGGTTTCTCCCGCGTTTTGTAAAGTTTTTGATAACTGCTCCGCTCCCGTGGGTCGTAGCGTGATGTTATGTAGCCTATGTGTTAATCTGATGTATTAGCTATATTACTGTACAGTTTTATCAAAATCTGTTCAGTAGTTTTTGCGTGCAAGAGTAATAAACATACATATTTAACAAAAAACATATATTAATTTGTTACTTAGTTATAAATATAATACTTTATTTTAAACATCATTTTATACTTTCACACTTTTAGTGCATCTACCTCATAATTTCTCTGCACCACCTGAAGGTAGACTGGCAGAGAATGCCGCCTGTACACTACGTACTAAGTATTCAATAAATAAATAAATAAATAAACATACATACTTACAAACCTTCACGGAACCTTACGTTAGGTGTTCTATATTTTGTCGAGATAAAACCTTCGAACACACGTGATTCGAGACACAATAGAAAGACAGTAGCAACCCGACAGCCGGCTGTCGCTTGGTCGTTGAAAGGTTAAACCAATATTAATCTTCTGTCCTCTTCTTAATGAAATGGAAATAAAAATGCAATAAACTTATGTTTAGTTTTTGAACAAAAGGTATCGGTAATTCGGTACCAATGCCATGAATTTTGTATATTATGCATGTATTATACATCCTTAAGAATCTCTCTATCTATTAAAAAAAACGCATCAAAATCCGTTGCGGAGTTTTAAAGATCTAAGCATACATAGGGACAGACGGCGGATAGCGACTTTGTTTTATACTATGTAGTGATAATACATCAGGATCATTAGGATCACTACATCCTTTCCATCTACCATCTATCATCCGTCCATCCTAAGATAAATTGTTGACGATATACCGAAAGATGTATGGTAGACTTAATCTGATTGTGGCAGATTCCGGCCCAATATCGGAGGCGGGTCTATCTAATTTGCCGAGGATGGTTTCATTAGCTACTTATTTAGCGGATTATTTAGTTGTTTTTAGACCTCAGATTGATATTAATTGTTTTTGTCATCAAGAACACAGGCCGTCAGACACGACCATAAAATATACCACAACACGCTTTTGTGTTCTTTTCCGTGTAAAAGTCGGTTATTGCCGAATGCCGATGTATACGAAGGAGCAAATTAAAAAATCTTTTGATGAAAGGAAACATAACTGCCCTTAATAAGTACAAAGTGCAAAATATTTTAAAGTCCGCAGTAATAAAAAAATGCCATAATTACCATTTCAGCTACCCTTATCAAAACTGTGTTGGGGTCGGCTTCCAGCCTAACCGGATTCAGCTGGATATAGTGTTTACATGAAGCGCCTGCCTATCTGACCTTCCACAACCCAGTAACTGGGCGACACGATACCTCTTAGTTAGACTGGTCAAACTTTTTGGCTTACCCGTAACGACTATCAAAGTTCTACGAATGACAACGGGGACCAACGGCTTTACGAGACACGAGATCTCAGTGTTGTCCAAGGTAAACTTTAGAAAATAGATCTGAGTTCAAGAAGCCAGATCGTTACTTGCCTGGATTCGGATCCGTTGTGGATTTGAATCCAGGGGCCCTAGATAAGTGGCATTGTGGAATAGATTGTAGATTAGAATAGATTGTCAAATGTATGGGGATGACATAAGCTTTCGCTAAATAGTTTGACATCTCCATACTTTTGACAATCTATTCTATTCCGCTTTCTATTCTACAATGCCACTTGTCTAGGGGGGCAGGGCACTTACTAGAGCCTAAACTACTAGGCTATCACGACGATTTGTTTTTTGCATAAAACATTTATATAGAGTCCAGGAATATTTGATTTAGTGCTCAGGAAGTCGTCTCTGTCTAAATTATATTCTAGTTTTAGTATAAACACAATCCCCTAAGGTAATACTTTTACTATTTATAGTTTAATTCAACGTCGTGAGCTTGTTGTTAGAAATTGCGTTCAGATAATGGTCACTGTGGTTTGCTTACGTCTCGCTAAGTGTAACAAGTTCTGGGAAATTGCAGAATATAGTAAATACAATTCAACTTACGTACTAGCTTTCGCCCGCGGCTTTGCCCGCGTACATATCGAACCAACATTCACTTACTCCTTCAGGAGTAGTTCAAAAAATATATTTCTTAGTGGCTACTAGTGACTACAAAGTTTTATGTCTCTAGAACCAGCAGTTTCGGCTGAGCGTTGGTATAACAATAATGGTCAGGCAACCAGTTTACCACATACATTTTATTTCAATAGGTAAACCCTCTTTTAATAGTATATAAAGAAACTTCTAAAAACTGAACAATTTTTATTATAGTTTTCATCAATAGACAAAGTTAAGTCTAGATAAAATTCTAGTATGTAATCCATACTAATATTATAAACAAGAAAGTGTGTCTGTTTGTTGGCCGTCTTTCATAGCAAAACAGAGCGACAATTTGACGTGTTTTTATGAGTGGATAAAGTTGAAGAGATGGACAGTGACTTATGCTACTTTTTGTATCTTTTGCTAGCAAAAACTGCTTTTACTATAAACTCACAATTGAGGCAAATAATACTTGTTCTTTTTTTAGTTAAGTTCAACGTGGCGAGCATATTGTTAGAAATTGTGCTGTGATAATGCCCTCTGTGGTTTCCTTATGTCTTGCTAATTGTGTGCCTTGTACTGGGAATTGCAGTGTTCCTGGAATAACGTTTCTATTCTTGTGTATATATAATTACAGTACTACTAGCTGTCCCCCGCGGTTTTATCCGCATTGTAGCGTTTCCCGTAGGTCAAAGCATGGTCGCATGGCCTTATGTAGTTTTTATTTATTTATTTATTTACACTTTATGCACAAAATGTATGTACAGAAGCGGACTTAATGCCTTAGGCATTCTCTACCAGTCAACCAACGGTAGTGCAGAGATATGATGGCAGGTGCAAATATAAAGTAATATCATCTTCCTAGTCTTTTCCCAACCGTGTTGGGGTCGGCTGCCAGCCTAACCGGATTCAGCTCGATACCGGTGTTTTACGTGGAGCGACTGCCTATCTGACCTCCACAACCCAGTAACTGGGCGACCCGATACCTCTTGGTTAGACTGGTCAGAGTTTCTGGCTAACCAGTAACGACTGTCAAAGTTCTACGAATGACAACCGGGACCAACGGCTTTACGTGCTTTCCGAGGCATCACGGGATGTCAGTGATGTCTAAGATAAACTTTAGAAAGTACATATGAATTGAAAAAGTCACATTGGTACTTGCCCAGATTCGAACCCACAACCTCTTACACACGAGGCGGGCGCCTTATCCACTGGGCCATCACGACACTTATATACAAATATAAAGTAATATAAGTTTTAATAATCCCCTCTCAATCAAAGGGTTTTCCGACACATTTCTTTATAATTGTAGTCAGTGTTTTTTTGAGATTTGCGCATTCAATCAAACAAACAAATATACAAACAAAGTCTTCAGCTTTGTAATATTATTACAGTTATTATTTGTAGTTTTACACATTTGTTGTTTCTGGGTGTAATAATTTATCTATGATATTTATGTCGCAGTCATCTGGTTAAATCAGCTATTTGGTTGTATGACTAGCGCGTTCATTGAATAGCAACATTTAATTGAATGACTAGGCCGAAAGCTGATTAAACAAGCGTCACTCAACGTCCAACTAGATAGCTGATTGAAGCATAGCCCTTTGAACAGAGCGAACGTAATATCAGTCAGGTGATTGTAATTTAGTTCATTTTTTTTCCACTGCGGCGTTAGTAGTCACCAAAACAAATATGGCGTGAAATAGCTGACTGCGACATTTACATTGTAAGCATTTATAAACAGCTTGTTTTCAGTTTGTATATCAGTTAAGTTTGGTTTGGGATCAGATAGCATTATACTTGTCCCAAAATATTTATTATTGATAATCCCTGTGATTTCATTCGCGTAGTTCCCATTCCCGAAAAAAACACAAACCTTTCGGGAATGTTATTTCTCAGGCTCTGTACTAAAATTCATTTCAGTCGGTTCAGTAGTTACAGCACGAAAGCGAAACAGACTGACAGAGTTACTTTTGCGTTTATAATATTTGTAAGGATTTACACTTGACAAATAACTCAAATAAACGCGGTGCACAACCCATAAAATTAATTGAAGACACATTTCAGAGATCTATTTCGAACATCCCAACATAGAGCTAAAATGTAAAGCTAAACCTGCCTATATGATAGCCCCTATTTAGATTTACCACGTACGTTTCCGAAGCCGACATTCATGAAGGTAGCTTGTGAATATTTTAGGCATTCGAAACGTGGAGCTCGCTTCGTGAATGCATCACTATGTATCTATGTATTTGTGGGAACTTTCGTAGCTGAATTTGTATGCTAAGCACACACAGGTTCAATCATGAGATTGCGATATGCAGATGTGTAGATTGTGTGTTAAAAATATTGATGGGTGGTTTATTGATGTAGTAAACTTACATATAAAAAAATACACTTTTTAAAATATATTACACATAAAAGTACGCCTTTTCGTTATTAGTAAAAGGTAATGAATTGATAGTTATAAGAAAAAAATTTTTTTTAAAAAAAAAGATAACCGACTTCAAAAACTAAAAACTCAAATATAACTATTTCGGAAGTCGGTGGCTTCTCTTCTGCCGGTCAATTTGTGTTGCCTTGCCACCGACTTCCGAAATAGTTATTTTTGAGTTTTTAGTTTTTGAAGTCGGTTATCTTTTTTTTGGAAAAGTTTTTAATTTTTTAGTTTTTAGTTAGAGTCCCAACTACGTTTTTGATGACAATGGGACCATTTGGGAAATCTTCCCTTTCAAACAAAAAAAGAATTGTTCAAATCGGTTGGCAAACGACGGAGATATGCGCGAACAAACATAAAAAAAACCGGCCAAGAGCGTGTCGGGCCACGCTCAATGTAGGGTTCCGTAGTTTCCCGTTCATCACAATAAGTGTTCCCACTTATAAGTTTAAAAAAAGGCTTTTGTTACGTTGACATACTAAGTACGCAGAAATTATTTTGTACAACCTTTTTGTCTTTTTTGTACAAAAACTGTTCCTTCTATCAAGTTCAAAATAATTTTCCTAGAAAGTCCTTATAAAGTTCTACTTTCCAGATTTTTTTCATATTTTTTAAACTTACGGGTCAAAAGTTAGAGGGGGGGGGGGGACGCTTTGATTTTTCCTTTTGAAGCGATTATTTCCGAAATTATTGACATTATCAAAAAATGGTTGCCTGTAAAGTCGGTTTTACGGGCGAAGATTTTACGTGACAACGTCTTTTACCGATCATAGTTGAGTGGGAGAGAGACGCAAGGCATTCGGCGGGCCTCTCTCTCGTTCGGTGACTCATCGTAACGTTACCGAGCGTTACACTTTTTCATAAGTGACTCCCAGCCGCAACCTAATTTAAGACGTTGTCACGTCAAAAATGATTTTAGTAAACCCCTATTCATTTTTCAATACCTATCTAACAATATATCACACGACAGGGTTGAAATTTAAAAAAAAAACACTTCCTCCTTTACATATAGGGGGGCTACCATAATAAAACATTTTTTTCCAATTTTTATTTTACCACTTTGTCGGCGTGATTGATATACATATTGGTACCAAATTTCAGCTTTCTAGTGCTAACGGTCACAGAGATTAAGCGAGGACGGACGGACAGACAGACAGACATGGCGAAACTATAAGGGTTCCTAGTTGACTACGGAACCCTAAAAAGAACATACAAACATCCGAATTGAGAACCTCCTCCTTTTTTTAGAAGTCGGTTAAAAATTTGATAATTTTATTATAATTTTCGTTATAATTCATAGTATAAATGGTACTATCCTAGATAGCTTTTAATTAAACTTTAGCGTTATAATTTTATTTGCATAATTTAATATTATAATGAATTGATAATATTATTACCGAAAACGGATATAAGATTATTAATTTGGATTTACTAGGCTCCAGCAAGCCCAATAAATTACTAAAGCTTGGATAGATTTCAATTTCATTAAGACCTATTTCTGCCACAGAGCAGAATTTATGTATTCCACATGAGGCATATCATCTTTGTCTCTAGGATAACCCTTACGCGAAGCTTCTAATAGGAATCGGTCACCACTTGACATTAGGTTGTCTGTCAGATTAAATGCCAATAAATAAAAATAAAATAAATAACTTGGTACATCACAGACGGCTATCTGATCTCAAGGTTTTTAAGAGGTGGAAATCGATCAAATGACTCTTCCCGCTCTGAGCGGAGCGGTAGGGAGTGTCAGACTTCTACTGACTAAAACCCACCCATGTTTTCTTTATGTCCGGGGCCGCGGTATCTCTTTCGAACAACCCGCAGCCCCGGCAGGTTTAACCAGAATCCTAACATAACGCTTCACTACAAAGACAATTCATTAACAATATTACTCAGCAAAACTATTGAACCAAAACTCGATCAATTTCATAAAATTAGAGCTAGCTGTAGTTCACGGTCCATTTAACTTCTAATAATGTTGAACACATTTATTATTCGTACAGCACATTTAATTTAACAGTTCAATTTGACAGAACAGACTCGGCAGAGATGAATAATGACCGGAAAAGCTCGCCTATGTAAAACTCGGCGAGGAAGTGTTACTTTAAATATAATAATAATAATACCAGCCTATTACTGTCCCACTGCAGGGCAAAGGCCTCTTCTCATACAGAGTAGGCACGAGCATTGATCACCACGCTTGCTCAAGGCGGATTGGCGATTACGGACTCATAAATTAACTCCACAAGTTTAGGTTTCCTCACGATGTTTTCCTTCACCGACGTCTGTGATGTTTAAGATAAACTTTAGAAAGTACATATGAATTGAAAAAGTCACATTGGTACCTGCCCGGATTCGAACCCACAACCTCTTGCATGGCCTTAACCACTATAGTACGATTTTTAATTCGAGTCAGAAAAATGACAAGTGCAACTGTCACTCATACCAAAAAGGGTGACCCGCTACAATAGTGATGTTCCACAATCGATAGACTTAGACATGCTTTGTTTTATTAGGTACCAAAGCGTTTTTTTAAGGTAAATATTGAATACATAACGTCTTAAATAAAACAATTTTAGAAATATGGACCTTACCAAAAACATATAATATAACAGTGTTAAAGTTTTATGTAATATTAAATTACCTACCGTGTATGTCTTCTATTTAATTACCGTAAATTACATGTAATATTTTTTTATAATTAAAGTCAATTTGATATTGAATAAAAAAAGTATTCTCCAATAAGATTTAATTGTAAAAACTTGATTGTACCACATCACTATTTATTTGGGACTAAAACCCTGCAACACTGGAAATGTCATTTTTCTGACTCGAATTAAAAATCGTACTATAGGCCATCACGACATGTGTGTGTTAGTGGGTGTTAATTTAAATTTCAATATAAAAAAATTCTTGTTGCCAAGTCAATATCGAGACTAACCAGCAAGGTTGTTCGGGCAATTAGCGTTGTGGCTTTTTCTTTTTACCGACTTCACAAAAAGGAGGAGGTACTATGTTCGGCTGTTTGTATGTTTTTTTTGTATGTTTGTTCATCGATTACTCCGTCAAATTGTCAACGGATTTTCAAAATTCTTTTTTTGTTCGAAAGCAGATAGTTCTGAGGTGGTCCCATTGTCACCAAGTTAGGATCTGATGATGGAATCTTAGAGAAATCGAAGGCAACCCTCAAATTTTATAGGCTCACCTATTGTTTTTCGCATATTTTATGAAGTATCTTGTGTATTTGCGTATGGTTGTCACCATCTCAGTTAGCTGAGCTGATGATGGAAGGTACAACTCCTTAACAGTAAGAAGTTACTCGAACAGGCAAGGACTGTTTTAGTAAATTGTTTTGATGTTTGATAGGGCATTTGCCACATTTGGGCTCATGATCATCAAGTCATGACCTGATGCTGCAGTCAGGATAGTCTGCAGAGTACCTAACTCCTCGACAAATAACAGCAGATATATCGTGTTTAGGCTCATTGAAAAGGGCTCGATGTGTGGATAAACGTACTGTTAATGAGGAACACCGAAGTACATAGAGACCTGATGCTGAAGCCAGGAGCATCAGAAAAAGTACAAACCTTGAAATTACAGCACAGTAGTCGTGTTTGGGCTCATTTTAAACAGGACTAACATTAACTCGACACTAAAAAGTAAAAAATAAAAAACTTTTTACAAAAAAAAATAACCGACTTCAAAAAGTAAAAACTTAAAAATAACTTAAATTTCGGAAGTCGGTGGCAACACAAATTGACTGGCAGAAGAAAAGACACCGACTTTCGAAATTTAAGTTATTTTTAAGTTTTTACTTTTTGAAGTCGGTTATTTTTTTTTGTAAAAAGTTTTTTATGTTTTCTGAAGTTTATTTGGATAATTGACTGCTAAGCCGGAGGTTGTAAGTTTGATTTCTACTTAAGACAAAATGTATAATGAGCTAGATTTTGTGTTCGGTGTCTGGGTGTAATTTATCTATAATATAGGTACATGTGTTTACAAATTATCTAAGTATGTATATCAGTTGTTTTGCTACCATAACACAAGCTCTGCTTAGCTTGGGATCAGATGGCCGTATTTGTCCCAAGTTTTATTTTTATTATTCCTCAAAGTTTTAACTGCTCCAGTTACCTCTGCATGTCCAATATAGCGTCGGGTTTATTGGAGTTTTAGTTGAAAAAAAGTTTCATATTTATATTTCTGTATTTCGTATGCGGAAATGTAACGAAAACGACGTTTCTTTATGTCGTATCTCAACCTTATAATATTTCTTGTGAGGGAAAAAAAGAAAGCACCCGTAAGTAGCCTATTGTTGGTTAATGGGGTTGGACTAAAACAGGAAAAAGATGAATTAAGATCCATACTAATATAATTCATGGGAAAGTGTGTGTATGTCTGTTTGTCCGTTTTTCACGGCAAGACGGAGCGACGAATTGACGTGATTTTAAAGTGGAGATAGTTGAAGGGATGGAGAGTGACATAGGCTACTTTTTGTCTCTTACTAACGCGAGTGAAGCAGCGTGCAAAAGCTAGTCTTCTCTAGTGTCTGTATTCTCTATTGTTCAAGTAATTTATTCGTTATTCTGATGTATAAGCTGTTAAGTTTCAACTAAATTCGTTTAATAATTTTGTTGTGATAAACAAACATCTATCTATCATTTACTTAGAATAAAAATATATAGATTACATAGACATTTTAAACTTCGGTTTTTCGTGATGCAGTCACGGCCACATACATACACAAACAGTATGTACAACATTTATTGCACATAAATTAAGCTCGTTTACAAACTCATCAAGAATTCGTTTATTGAAATGAAACAATTAAATAATGGTAAAATTATAATAAGGCACAAGAGGCGTCCATAATAATTAATACGAATGTATTGTTTTCGGTCGTTACCTACAAATTGCACACGTTAATATGCAATCATTGGTAATTAAATGTGGTATTAAAATACAAATTTTCTAGGCTTGGCACAGTTAAAAAGACATAAGTACCACAAATATAGGTTTTTCTACCTTTCGACCACCAAGCGACAGCCGGCTGTCGGGCTTTTATTGTGTCTCGAATCGTGTGTGTTCGAAGTTTAAATAGGTGGGTATACTCAGTATTTGTTATGCCCCTTGGCTATACCTACTTTTACATCCTGACTAGCTTTCGCCCGCGGCTTGGCCCGCGTGAATGTCGTAATTACAATTTCCTATTTGACCCTTTTTTTTGGTGAGTGGGAAATCATCCAATGACTGCTCCCGTCCTGGGTGCGGCGGGAGGGCGTGTCAGACTCTTACTGACTAAAACCCACTCATGTTCCTTCGATTGCCTTTTATGTTTCAGGGTCACGGTAACTATTATAAACATTCCGCAACCCCGGCAGGCGTTGGCCCTGTTGGGCCCCTTCCTGTCCTATTTGACCCTTTGGGGTTGTTATTTTTCAAAATATTTTTTTAGTGAATTTTAGTGAATTCTTATAGTGGATTAGTTAGTGAAACCTTCACAAAGAATATACCGAAATTGCAATCCATGTTTTAAGTCTCTATGCCCAACGGCTTGGGCTGAGCTTATGTATCACCCACTTAGTCAGTCGTTTTATCATTTTCAGTCATGAGTGTGTACCATGATTGTAACTATCGAAGTCGCGAAATGTTTATAATAGTTACCGTGACCCTGGAACATAAAGGGCAATCGAAGGAACATGAGTGGGTTTTAGTCAGTAAAAGTCTGACACGCCCTCCCGCCGCACCCAGGACGGGAGCAGTCATTTGATGATTACCCACTCACCAAAAAAAAAAAAGATTGTAACTATCAGAAATTATATTTATTTGTTTAATAGACGACCAAGCGGCAGCCGGCTGTCGGGCGGCTAGTGTTTTTCTATTGTGTCTCGAACCACGTGTACTGTTCAAACGTTTAATAGAAATAATAACACTATAATCTAATGATTTTTTTTTGGTGGGTGGGAAATCATCCAATGACTGCTCCCGTCCTGGGTGCGGCGGGAGGGCGTGTCAGACTCTTACTGACTAAAACCCACTCATGTTCCTTCGATTGCCCTTTATGTTCCAGGGTCACGGTAACTATTATAAAAATTCCGCAATCTAATCTAATGATTACAAGCACAACTACTGCAGTGGTCTGAATGTGATAATTGACTTGTCTATTATCAAATTGCTCAGTAGTAACCCGGAGTTGATTGTTGGTATGACCATTTTGTGACGGTTAGTCACGTTTCCTTATTGAATAAAAACAAAATATCTTATTTTTTGTTCAAACCGACCCTTCGCATGGTCCGCCACTTAGGAAAGCATAAATCCTCTATTTAATGCGAAACAAGCTAAGACAAAAGTGCCAGCCGTCATACCATAAAACAATTTATCGTTGAGTTCTAAAGAAACTTGTAAAATATTCGATTTCTAAATGTAACTTACAATACAAATCCACATCTGGTTGCCATAAAGAGACCCATCTAATAACATGAAACGACGATTAGGACAATTGAGAAATGTAACAAAAAAGAGTTCTGCGAATTCGGGAGATGCGTGTGAGCAGGGCTTTCGAACACGTGGTGTTTGGTAAAAGTTGGATAGGCTGAGGGCAGTTGGGTTCAGGTCACTAGAGAGGTCGGTCGTGATCTAGGCGAATTAAGTTAGGGAGATCGGAGAGTGATTCTAGAACGTCTTGAAAGGTTCGTGAACGGAGAGTTTAGTTGCGTCGATAGCTCGAGTACTCGAGGTAGCTTGTGGTCTAGTCTGGTTTGTGGCGAGTGTCAGTGTTTGTACGTGGCAGGAGGCGATTATGGCGAGGATCGAGTCTAGTCTGGTAATTGAATCTAAATCTTTCAAATCGTTGTTCTGGTGAGTCTTTGATCTGTTTTTAGTATTAATTACGGTCACGTAACTATTATTCAGAGTGTACGTTAATCATATAGTCTATCCTAAGTAACTAGACTAGTTATACTATTAATAGATTTATAAATAGTGATTACCTTACTCTAGCATGTAGATACTATTATGTTATTAGTATTTAGTATATTATTCATAATACTCTAATTCTATATGCCCATCACCTAATCCGCACCTTGGCAGGGACTCATCATGAGCGTTTGGCTGTAGGGAAACGGCGACAGCCTTCCGATTCACTCTACATGCTATATGTTATATTATACACCGCTACATATTGTACATTAACACACCTGACTAATGGTACCAGACATACAAGACATGGAAGGTCGAACCGTACTTGCTCAAACTACTAAAGTTCTATGCGAATTCAGTATTTCCAACTTGGCTGCAATGCAGACAGTAATTGTTTAATGCTAATGAGAGTACAGTAATAATTACGAATTAAAGTAATTATAGGCCAACCGAATGTTTATGATGATAACTGTTCCCTACAGAAGGTCTGGCACAGAACGCGTATGCGCTGGTCATATTGTTCTCGCATCACCCGGGAGCGGGGGTAGGCTTCACCAAGTACCCCTAACTAAGTTGGTAGCACCGTTCTGTGAACGCTAGAACTTGTGTCTCGCTAAAACCCCCACAAACAAAGTAGGCCGCTAGCCGCTTATATCTGAATCGTCACTCTTTAGCGAAACACCTGATTTGGGCGCTGAGCAGCAGATACATATGCAGCGAAGCAACCTCGAAATGGGAAGATTAAGGGGATGTGAGTGAGGTGACGATTTACCACCTCGGAGAATACTAAGGACAGCCGCAACGAATTCTGCTACAGACTGAGTCTCCGGTATACTTGTGCTAGTTTTATTGTACGGGGGTAGGCTCACATAGGCTGCCGTAGGAGGGTCATACACACTAGTACGCGTGTAGGAGTATTTTATTATAAACTTGTCTTCCTCAATGGTAGTTGGACTTCGCAGTTCGACTGCCTTCAGGTATTGTGTAAGACATGGATTTGTTTAGGGAACGTGGACAGCTAGAATTGCGGCGTCTCCCATAGGATTCACGTATTGAGGTCTAGCAGTACACGAACGCGTCATCTACTATAACTCGTTAGTGGGGTGGGGCTTTAGCTGTAGCTTAACGTAATCTTTAATGATGATTTCATAAGCGCAAGTGTAACGGTCCCTTTACCACCTCTTTACATGATACAATATACTTTTGCGTGTCCTCTCGTCTCTTCACTTTATTGTTTAATTTTATAGTATGTATATTTATAACTGTGAATTCCCATACTAACATCCTTGGTCCCCTCCTTGTCCCCTAGCTTTCTAAGTTGGGACAAGGCAGTATAGGCATATGGGATTCATTCCGTAGAAATGGTGGGAGAGTGTCCAGTCTGGGACGAGCTCTACAGGACCGTGCGGTGGAGGGGCGCGGTCCCTTCCCCTTCGGGGGAAGCCTTCCCCATCACTAATGTTTATATTTAGGAAAATCGAAAATTTTATCAGCCTAGGGTAGGCTAGGAACAGTCACAATTTCCTTCGAAAACTATGTAAAGCCATTAATTAGCCTCGGTCACCTCGTAGAACAGCAGTGCTGTGACATGTTGTTACGAGAAATCAAATGCCAGCAAGTCCGTCAATCGGGCTTACCAAAGGGTTTACCTAGTGAATGGGCTGTACGGTTACGAGCATAAACATGTATACACTTTTTCACTAAGTTCGTACACTTGCATTAAGTAAATAATAATAATAAATAATAAAATTTCTTTATTGACATAAGTTGCGTATACAAGGTAAGACACCCTAATACCTGCGCTAGTAAAAACTGTGTTGCAGGTATTAGTGTCTTCTTCTTATTAGGCATTTTGAAGTAAATTGCAATTGTTTTTACGATAATTCTGTTTTTAACCTTAATGAGCTCTTAAAGACATACTGAACCCTGTTTCAAGATCAAAAGAAAAAAAAAACACGTTAAAATTATGAAACAATCTCTCAATGTAAACATTATTATTTATTATTCTTGCTATCTAAACTCCATTTACCCTAATTGCCTTAAAAATATTCCTCATTACTTTCTAAAGTATACTTGCGTAAGCTGTTTTGGTATGTTTTTGTTTATATAAGGTTATTTAAAAATACTAATAACACCGCTGGTCTATATTGCTGATATCATAAACATCTCGTCTTTGACTTTACAAAACTTAATATCATTTTCAAACCGGGGTTGCGAAATGTTTATGATAGTTACCGTGACCCTGGAACATAAAGAACAACCGAAGGAACATGAGTGGATTTTAAAACCCTGTAAAAGTCTCGTCGCGCCCAGGACGGGAGAAGTCATGTGATTATTTCCCACTCCCAAAACAAATATAATTATAATAATATACTATATTAAAAAAAAAGGTTTGTTTTTGGTGTTTTAGCAACTAACGCTTGGGCCTAACGTCTAATGTCTGTCTATCTCTGGTAAGGTAACCTAATCCTTCCATAAATAGATTATTGGAATTGGAAGTAAATCGAAAAAAATATAAATATAAGTTAGTGGCTGTCCCCCGTGGTTTTACCCGTGTTGTTTCCGTCCTTATGGATTTTTTAGGAAAAAACTATCCTATGTCCTTTCTCAGGCTGTAGACTGGTATCTTATTTAATTTGAATCGGTTCAGCAGTTTTGGTGCGAAAGCGAGACAGACCGACAGTATTACTTTTACTATACATTACTGCATCCAATTAATCCATTAAACGTTCGACGACCAAGCGATAGCTGGCTGTCGGTCTGCTATCTTTCTATTGTCTTGAATCACGTGTGTTTGAAGGTTTAACTTGATCCTTTTGTCCTAATTAATTTATACAGTTAGGGCCATTTTTTAAGTGCCTTGTAGTTGTAAATTGAGTTATCGTGTCGCCCAGTTACTGGGTAGTGGAGGTCTGATAGGCAGTCGCTTCACGTAAAACACTGGTATCCTGCTGAATCCGGTTAGACTGGAAGCCGACCCCAATTTAGTTGGGAAAAAGGCTACAGAGATGATGATGAGTTGTAAGTTAATTCCAGGATCAAAAAGTTAGCCAAATTTGTTTTCTTGTACATCAGTTAGCTTAGTTAAGGCGATAGACAGGCATGGACGGACGGATACGTTTTATCCAACAAAAAAATTTCATTCAAAGTACAAATGATTTGTATTCAGACGACGTTACCTAATCAGCGCCCAGGACACGGTCTTGAGAAGATCTGTAACATCAATTACACGTAACGGGTTGAACTTGAAGTTCAAGTTCAAAATAACACGATTTTATTTTGTTATCTTGTTTTTTACGAGACACGTTGAGGAACTTTGTTTTAGGGACATTGTCGAACGGTCCGTCAATTCGTCACGTGGCTAGAGGATTGAGAATAATGCTCTGCACACACGACAACAATTTATCGTTACGATCTGACTGAGTTTGATTCGGATGTTTCTTCTCAGAGCAGTCTGCTAAGAAACAACTGCAGCATGTTCGCTTAAAATAATAAAATCAAACATCCTACATCGCGATATCTGAGTTATCGGCGACATTAGAACGTGTACAACAATCCCGACTAGTACCGTCGGGCAGTAGCCCACCAGACACAACACCCGTCTGGTCGGAGGATCCTCCCTTTTCAACGGAGGATGAGGGACTTTACACTCTGTTCCTCATGCCTCCAAACTGGTGACCCCGACGTGATCGTCAGCGCAGCCTTCGTGACGTCATCATCATCGCCGCATCACTTCCTCGAGTTTTCGAGCAGCGAGTCACACAGCCAGCCAGCATCCACGGCTTCATCGGGTATCCTGACCACTTGCATGCAGCGGACGCGCATTCCTGGTCAGCACCCGCAGCCTCATCAGCTACTTTGGCACTGCACACTGCACTTCGGCCGGTCAGCAAGCAGAGACGCCCTTCTCTCCTGGTCGACGCAGCATCCTGCCACAACGCAACACTGCATCACTCCGACTCACTGGAGCATTATATGCAGCACTGCATCACTCCGACTCACTGGAGCATCATATGCATCATATGCATCATCACCCCGACTCACTGGGGCAACACCGCAGACAGTTCCGACTCACCGTGAACTATCCGGCACTTGGTTCCGACTCACTGGAACCTACCACTGGCCCGGCAAGCATCGTAAGAAGATGAATGGACGACTCATCCTGTATCGACCTCCGGTCTCGGAGGGGAGTGATGTGGCGACATCTATCGCCGAACATGTGAACTACAACTCACATCCTACATCGCGATATCTGAATTATCGGCGACATTTGAACGGATACAACAATCCCGACTAGAACCGTCGGGCAGTAGCCCACCAGACACAACACCCGTCTGGTCGGAGGATCCTCCCTTTTCAACGGAGGATGAGGGACTTTACACTCTGTTCCTTATGCCTCCAAAGAGTTTCTTAGTTAAATGTGTTAAAAAATGATTTTGTGTTGGATAGCCTATTTGTAGAGAAAGGTTTTTTAATATCACGCAACAAACTACGCGCGGAGTAGTGATAAAAATGTAGATGAAACCGCGAGGGGCGGCTAGTTAGAAAATAAAAGGCCCTTGTCCCAATACTCAATGTCCTTATTGTCTACACATGCGTGGAGAACATTTTATTCTATTAGGTGTAGGACATTTTATTCTCTTCCACATATGTGAACTTTTCATTCTATTCTTAAAGATTTATAGATATTACTGGAGATAACTCCACTTTAAAACGTCAGGGACATACCGTTTTAGTTACAAGACCGTGTAAATGCTGTTGATTTGTATTCCAGCTGGATCTTCATTAATATTAAGATCACGAACGAGATGAGCTCTATCAGACGCTGTAACCCTCTCCTGATTGACTTGAGTAGGTCACCAAGAGCTGCGTCATTGCCATTTGATTTCAATGTAAATTATTTTAGTATATATCATGCTTGATGAGATTCGTCCACCTTAATAAATAATTAATTGGTAGTAAATTTATTCATATAACTCATGAGTGCAATATTTGATAAAAAGTAATTTCATTTTGTTTTTTTTTTTCAAAAATCCACTCCAGATAAATTTAATAAATAATAAATAAATAGATCGGGACAACAAACACACGGCCATCTGATCTCAATCTAAGCAGAGCTTGTGTTATGGTAATCAGACGCCTGATATACATACCTACTTATATAATTTATGTATACATACACATTATAGATAAATAACACCCAGACACAGAAAAATCACAGCAATCACGCTCAACATACAAAGCTCGGCCTGAATAGAAATCGAACCAACGACCTCCGGCTTAGCAATCAGGGTCACTAATCACTAAACCAGCAGGCCCGTCAAACTTATGTAAATATTAGCTTCTGCCCGCGACTTCGCTCGCGTTAGAAAGAGACAAAAAGTAGACTATGTTACTTTCCATCCCTTCAACTATCTCCACATAAAAAATCACGACAATCCGTCGCTCCGTTTTGCCGTGAAAGAAAGACAAACATACAGACAGACAGACAGACACACTTTACTATTTATAATATTAGTATGGATTCTACGTTTTAAGTTAACATAACATATTTCTATTAACATATAGCATATTTCAATTTCATGTATGGTTATTTATTCATTGAAACTAATGAGATCGGAACCCCCTGTAAGCACGCCCGTCTCGCACTTGGCTGCTTTTTCATTCATAACGAACCTATAAATGGTATTAAATTTAAAAAATCAGCATCCAATTATTTACAGCGGTGGAGCGCTAAATGATGCGATTTTACGCTTTTTAAGTTCACCTCGTTTCCGCGTTTACATATTTAATAGAAGCGTGTTTTATGGAAACACCCTGTAACTTAACAAGTTAGTACATAAGCAGGTTATTTCAAAAATGGTACAGTAAATTAATCGCATTGGTACCGGTTCCTTGTTCACAAAATAACTAAATTAAATTTAGTTTAGTGTAGTAATTTAATTATAACAAAACGGGTAATTTATTATTTATCCTTTTACATCTTTATATAAATTAAACTTAACTAGAAATTAAACTAAATTATATAAATTAAACATAATATGTACAAAACCTATAAATAATATTAAAATAAATATATACAAGTTATAACAAGAAGGGCTCACAGAGCATCAAAAAACTCCTCCACATCACTGTCAACAGGACAGGTGCCCAAAAGGCTGGCAGCATTGCCACGTTGTATGGCAATGCTAATTCTTTGTCCCAAGAAAAGGCCAGCCCTTTGGTCACGAGAAGAGTCAACTAGCCGCTTGGCGATATCTTGAAAAACAAGATGAGCACTCGGACCCCATGGCCCCAGTGTTTCAACCCCAAACGGCTCAAATATATAACTCCCAATGAGGTTATTATATTTGCGCCGTTTGAGGTTTTCTGCACTCGCAGCAGCTGCCCCAGCACAACACGCAGACCTAGGAAGATGTGATGGCGCAAGGGTATCAACACAAGTTGCATCCCACACCAAAGGCCTACCCAACTTCCAAGGCATTATGGTCATCCCATCTGGTCTTTTCCCATCGTCGCGTGCCAGACCATTAGGTTCTAAAACAGCTGGTACTCCGGCGAAGACAAAAGCACGACGGATAATGTCATTAATACTTGCGTGCCGTGCTATCCGGCCGGCGCTTTTACTGCAAGAAAGGCCATGGTGTCCGAGGCAGTCGACCGCTTCACCGCATTGACAGCGATGCGGAGCTCCACAAGGAGCGCCCAGGCGGAGGCAAGTAGCGAGCCGGAAGGTGGTATCACCCATCATAGTGCCTATGTTGGGTGAAGGTAGTGCCTGAAGCCAGAGGCCCGACTCCCACTTACCCACAGCCAGTAGGCGGGCACGCTCTGCAGAATTGGTGGACGTATTAAGAAGATTATTCCGTCCCAATCTGCAAAGCGGCTCATCCCACTGTCTCTGGGAAAACGGTTTCACGGGCTCATCTGTCCCCGGGCAAGCCATTTTCCAGGCGTTTACAGCTTCGGTCAAGCACGGCACCTTAAAGTTAACCAGCGAAGACGATAAGATTTTGCTAGTCAAACTATCAGTGCTGTGGACAGAGGACAGAAACGCCGGTAAGCTTACACTGGAAATTTTGCAGAATTTAGTTTAGTTGAATTTTTATTGAATTGTATTATTTGGATTCAATTTTAATCTTTTTCTTTCCATTTCATTAAGAGCAAAAAAAAATTGTTTACTCCTGTCGTTGTTATTTTACTTGAATTCCATAATAGTAATAATATTAATTATTTTTTTTAGGCAAAAGTATACTTAGACGCTTTATTACCGACTTCACAAAAAGGAGGAGGTACTATGTTCGGCTGTTTGTATATTTTTTTTGTATGTTTGTTCATCGATTACTCCGTCAATTGTCAACGGATTTTGATGGTTCTTTTTTTGTTTGATAAGTCATGATTCAGGGGTGGTCCCATATAAATTTTGTGGCGATCGGTTCAGTGCTTCTCGAAAAATTCACCAAGAACAAATAAAAACTGACGAAATTTTCATAGACGATGTGTGCTTTGTCTTCAAGTTTCTATTTTCGTTTTATAAGATTGTTAGTAGTTTTATTTTGAAAATAAATTACTTTGAAAGATACTATACACAGTCAAACATTGGGAGTCGACACTAAAAAGTAATAAATAAAAAACTTAAAAAAAAAAAACCGCCTTCAAAAACTAAAAACCCAATAATAACTAAAATTTCGGAAGTCGGTGGCTTCTCTTCTGCCATTCAATTTGTGTTGCCACTGACTTCCGAAATTTTAGTTATTATTGGGTTTTTAGTTTTTGAAGGCGGTTTTTTTTTTTAAAAAGTTTTTTATTTACTTAAAACTTCAACAAAGACAGACTTAAACCTTCCAACATACGTGATTCGAGACTTATTTTATTAGAAAGACAATAGCAGCCCGACAGCCGGCTGTCGCTTGGTCGACGAAAGGTTAATGCCTTAGAAATTTTCTACCAGTCTACCTTTTAGTAGCGATACCCTGGAAAAGGTCCATATTTTTGATAGTAATAGCACTCAGATTCTGATCACTACTGATAAGCACTATCTAGGAGTTAGTGTTAAAAGCATACCACTGGTTAGAGGGTACGGCAGATGCAAAAGAATTTGACATACGGTACTTGAAAGGCGAGTTTTACTTGAGCCACCAAATCATCATCATCTCCCTAGCCTTTTCCCAACCGTGTTGGGGTCGGCTGCCAGCCTAACCGGATTCAGCTGGATACCGGTGTTTTACGTGGAGCAACTGCCTATCTGACCTCCACAACCCAGTAACTGGGCGACACGATACCTCTTGGTTAGACTGGTCAGAGTTTCTGGCTAACCAGTAACGACTGTCAAAGTTCTTCGAATGACAACCTTGAGCCACGAAATAAGTATCCGTATTTTTATTAACAAAACTGGTGTTCCAATCTCCCATAGTAATTAATTATCACAATAACGAGGAACCTACTCAAACATCTTCCATACTGCGAAGAAATTTCACTCGTTTAAAAAAGAAACCAAGAAGGCTGTAAACAAAGCTCATTTTGGAACAACCGACGTCAAAACATAATTATTTCTATAAAAACTCACTCAAGAAGATATTACCTATAAAAGCAAATTCTAGCTTCGTCAAAATGTTTTCTCTTAGGAAATATTGTGTAAATAAGGGTGCGTTTAGTTTGGCAAGCAATTTTTCTTGTTAGTAGTACTTAATTGATAAAAATATTTTGAAGTAGTTGTGATGGCTACAGCCAAGCGCCTGGTAGTTGGTTGTAGGTTCAAATCCGGGCAGCTATCAATGTTACTTTGTCAATGTTTATGTAAATGAAATTGCCAATCTACCTTTACAAATCGTGGTGATTAATACTCGTACCTTCTCTGTAAGTGAAGAGAGTTTTCAAGTGACAGCCGGCTGTCACGCTGCCTTGTCTTTCTATTGTTCTTCTTCTCGAATCACGTGTGTTCGAAAGTAAAGTTATTATTTTTGTCGTCGGCGTAGAACTGAATGTCGTAGCAGCTCTACTCAGCTACGAAGTTCGTAGCAGTGCTACGTTGCTACGAAATTCGTAGCAACGACGTTCGTAGCCCGAACAGCGGACAGCGGTTGTATTAATTTGTGAATACACATTGCAAAGCATTGTGCAGAACGTAATTTGTAATAAATTATCTGCCAATTATTTTAATCAGAACTTAAGATATTTTTATTATTTGCAGATAACAGGCCCTTAGTATTTCATTTATTTGTTTCTTATTTGTATCAAATAAGAAAAAAAAACAACACAAAACTGATTTAACCAAATAAACTCGTTGTATTTAAACCCATTATTCCATTTTACTCAGACTTAATTCAATTAGTCCCCACATCCACCCATGTGGATAGCGCTCAATAAATGTACCACGTTTCAGAATTTTGGAGGCTTGTTTAATGAAAATTTCAGTAAATTGCTTGGAAACAGTGTGCAGATAAGCCTGTTTATGCATTTAATGATCAGCTTAATTAATTTTGGTAATTTCTGTTCATAAAACCAGGTATTTAGACATTAATAGGCACAAACGTTCCAGAATTTGCCTTACTCCAGCGTGTAACCAGTGGGCCGTTGAACTTGAGCTTCGCCAAACAGCAAAGGCATCGTTTTTGGACGTCAGTGAATAGTTCCGTCATTGTTATTCTTACTACTACTTTAAACGTGAAATTGTTGGTTGGATGAATGATGAATTTCATCCATAATATTTAATATATAAAACTAGCTTCTGCCCGCGGCTTCGCTCACGTTAGAAAGAGACAAAAAGTAGCCTATGTTACTCTCCATCCCTTCAACTATCTCCACTTAAAAAATCGCGTCATATCGTCGCTCCGTTTTGCCGTGAAAGAAAGACAAACATACAGACAGACACACTTTCCCATTTATAATATTAGTATGGAAGTATGGATACGTACGTAGGCATGATATTTCTCGGTTTTTATGTTTCCATGAAATATAGTACCTATCTTAAAATTTTACGTTTCGTTTTTACATTATCCAAAGTCACCTCTTGACAAACATCCTAAAAATAAATTGCGGAATCTTAATGAGCTTAATAATTAATGCGAAGACTGTAATAATGAGGGGATTAATAACATGCTTTCAGCCCTAATAAGGGTTGATGATACTTGAGGGTGTGTCGCCTAAATTAATGGAGCCGATGTTACTTAGGTCTACATTATTCATGGGCTTTTAAGTGTCTGTCTGTGTTTAATTTATTTATTTATAATTTTGGGTTGATTTGTGTGAAAAGTGCTTTGAAAATTACTACTGGGTGTTATCCATTTTATCAAAAGTTTATCCATACTAATATTATAAATGGGAAAGTGTGTCTGTCTGTCTGTCTGTATGTTTGTCCTTCTTTCACAGCAAAACGGAGCGACGAATTGACGTGATTTTTTAAGTGGAGATAGTTAAAGGGATGGAGAGTAACGTAGGCTACTTTTTGTCTCTTTCTAACGCGAGCGAAGCCGCGGGCAAAAACTAGTACTTTATAGTAACATAGCTTACTAGCGACCCGTCACAGTTTCGCACGGGTGTTACAAACCTTTGAAAACCATGGCTTTTTCTTCTATAATAATATGCACATTTTATAATACAAACCATCATCTTGAATCACTATATCTATAAAAAAACACACACATCAAAATCTGTTACTGAGTTTTAAAAATCTAAGCATAACTAAGGGCAGGCAGGCGAATTTGTATTCATACTAATATTATAAATGGGAAAGTGTGTCTGTCTGTCTGTTGTACGGCAAAACGGAGTGACGAATTGACGTGATTTTTTTAAGTGGAGACAGTTGAAGGGATTGAGAGAAACATAGGCTTCTTTTTGTCTCTTTTCAACGCGAGCGAAGCCGCGGGCAAAAGCTAGTTATAATATATGAAGTGATAACTATTTTTTATTTTATAAAAGTAGTTTTGCAGATCAAGGCGGTTAAAGGGGATTAGGTCAAATTATTCATTTTCATTGGCCTAAAGCGTGATTAACAAGGAAATATCAAATAATGGGCTAGAAACTCCATACACATTTTATTTAATAACTGAACCTCTTAAGTCGAACTCAATCCCCATAGATTTTCTCCTCACAAAAATACATCACAGTTTTATCTAAAACATTGTCATTGTAGAAAGTTGCTATTCAATTGTATTACCGACATTGTATTGAATAAAGTAATGACTCACAGATGTTTCCCATTTCAGTTTTCTCAGACTATTGTTAGGATACTGGTGGTCAAAAGAGGCTGTGGATGTACTTACTGTTCTTGTGGACGTCTAGGTTATTCACTAAGAACATATTTAATTTAGAAACAACAGTAATACGGTAGTTTACACCATTATCAATTGACGTACTTTCTATGAGCTGTCAAAACGCAATTCTCCAATAGATTTTGTATGGCAATGGCAGCTTATGACGTCACTAAAATAACAACTCAGTTGACTATCTATTTATTGATTTCAAAGCAACTAAAAATCAAATTTTATAGCAAATTGAAAATGAACCGAATTTATTGGGCTGAAATTAAAAGAGGTTTTATATAAATTGTGTCTAACATTTATTGGTTAATGGTGTACACTACCGAATTGGGGCCTATAAGGTTGATTTTACCGTAAGACCGCCAGTTTTTTACAGTTAAAAGTCTTACTGTAGACCTTGATGTTTAACCGTGATGTATAATTAATATAATAGCAAGTATTAATATAGTACCTACAGTATACACTACCTACAGTATACACTATGAAAAGTTAAGGTCACAATCATCAAAAAATGTCGATGAACATATAAAATTTTGTTTTTAACAGATCTGAGAATCCTTCAAGGTACACAATGACATCGCCAAAGAACACACCGATCTCAGAATGAAAGGACTTATCAGTTATTTTCGCATTATAACATCGACCTACAAAAAAAACTTTGCACCGTGATTCAGGAAGAACAAAATAAAGTACAACGCCATCTATTGCAATTTATATTAGGCGACTGGTAAAGTAATAAAAGTGAATAATATCTATAAAAAAAAGTTTCTTCGGAAAATTGTTGGTAATCATCCAAATGACTTATAACTCCAAATTAAAAAAAAAATATAAAAGAGCTGTTATATCGAATTCGAAAGATTGCAAATTTTATGAAAGCCTTATTCATGTCAGTTTTTGTAACATATTTTTTACTGCTTTTGATCATGTTGGTTCATCAAAATAATGCTAATTATAATAAGTTTATTACTGTCTCATTGTAAAACCAAGGCTCTTTGTTTTCCGCGGCCCCGGAACGTAAAGGGCAATCGAAGGAACATGGGTGGGTATTAGTCAGTAAAAGTCTGACACTCCCTCCCGCCCCACCCAGGGTGAGAGAATTCATTTGATGATTTCCCACCCATTAAAAATATCTCTTTTCATACAAAGACGTTACGAATATTAAATGTCATACTTGTGGTGTATTATCAGATGTGGACTAATATTAATTGTGTAAATCTAGTTTTTCCTTAAGTCTGGAAACCCAAACGCCCAAAAATTTAAACCAATATAATTAAAAATTTCGTTCATGTAATGAATGTTTACATTTGCAAAGATAAAGATCTTTCAGCAGATTCTAATAAGAATCTTGATGAAGCCGTCTCAAACCCGGGGTGCGTACATAGTAGATAATTATGCAAACTAATGTACCACAACGTCCAATAAAACTTAAGAAAACAGATGGTAATGTTCTCGCATAAATAAAGATGTCTTGACCTAATTTGGTAGAGAATTTATCAATCCGATGAATTCTAATGTAGACTTTGGCAAAGATTTTAATTCAATCTTTGTTTTATCTGTCTATCTTTGAAAAGCAATCAAATTAATACGATTAAAGCAGAGTATTGTGATAACTATAAGCATGGCGGTTGAGAGCATTGTCATACTCACTTAAAAATCTCAGTGATGGTGGCGTGTGCATTGGATCATTCGGTTCCCTACAAAATGGTTAAGCTAAATGGTGCCAATGCATACGTTATAACGGGCGCTGTCATTTGGGATTGGTCAACCCGTAACTGCCATAGCTTAATTCTTTATTTCTAAGAATTATTTTAAATTGCTCCTTCATTGTTATCACATATAGAAGCAACACTAATTATGTAACCAAGATATTGTAAAACATGATGATTTAAAAGAGTGTCCATGGAGTTTCTTGCTTGTTCTTCTCCATAGAGATCTACGTTTTGGAACAAGCAACTAGCTTAAACTTTCTGACTAACTGACTGACACCTTGACAATTCATAAGTGCCTGTAATTGGTCTAAGTGAAATATTTGCTTTGAATTTTGAAAAAGACTCAGTGGCTAAGGCACCCGCCTATTACATATGTAAAAGGATGTAGGTTTAAAAACAGTCACATAAACTTAAAACTTTCTAAGACAAAACTGACATCGGTGAACAAAATCATCGTGGGAAATCCTTAACTGATGAATATAAGCCCAACTTGAGCAAGCCTGGCGAACTATGCTCTCCAAAAAAATATATGTTTTCTAAAATATTACTTCTCTAAGAACTCACAGAATATTAGAGAATCGCATACTAGTACAAAGTCCCAGAGTGTACGGTAAACAACCAGACAGACATTGTGACATAAAAACCGTTCCTTTGCCGCCTACAGAACCCAAAAAATGCGTGTCTACTAAATCTTTTACCTGAGCCTCTCACATCACATAATCTACCAAGTAATTTAATCGGACCTTATCGAAAGGCACCCCCTGAAACCCCCAAATTAAAACCCCCTCCCACAAAAATAGGAAGGCAGGTAATCCTTGTAACAGCGAACAGGCCCATACATTTTCAACGCCAATAAATTACGTACTGACAAGGTTAGCGCGTGAACGAAGCGAGAAATTAAAACGCATGTCTTTCGCCCACGTAACCGTATTAGGAATAAGGTGTTATGTATCTTTATAGCTTCTTAGGGGTTCAGAAATCTTTTAAGCACATGTAGTGAGCAAAATCAAAACATAGTGTAAAATAGGAAGAATTGGGGTACCAAGGCGATGGCGTACATTTCACTTCCTTATATTCAAATTAACAGACTTTTAAGCAGTACGCAAAGCCAAAACTGCTATAGTGAAAAACATACAATTAACTCAATAGTTTTTTTATTGAGACTGAGGTGCAATTTTTAGAAATACATCCCCTAATAATGGTGTACAACGGAGGATGTACATTATATTTGTATTAAAATCTGTGGGTGAAGATACAGGAAACTATTATATCTATACCAATATAATAAGTTGATTTTTAACTTTTAAACTTTTGCGTTTTATTATGATAGCATAATATTATTAAATCGGGTATTAACGCGAATAATATCCGATTTAATAATATTAAGTTGATTTTTGATATTTAAACTCGCTAATCTCTGTACCTATCTAACTGGACCTCTGAAAAAAAAAAAACATGCCAGCAAATTAGGTCCATCTCCTTTTTTTTTAAGTTGAAAAGAAGCATTTTACGTCCTTATTTAGATTCCAAGATGTAAAAAAATTACTAAAACTCTGATGATATTAAACCACATCACCATGAAAGGTTTTGCCACAAGGTAACAAACAAACGTTGCGTATGTAGTATAGATTAAAGCTAGAGTAAGTGCCAGGCCACACGGTGCGGCAACGCGCCGCACCGCATTACTCCGCACCGCACTGGCGGCCACACGAGCAGTGCGGCGCCGCACGGCGCCGCTGCGGCACCGCAATGTTCTTACGGCGCCGCTGCGGCGCCGCTGCGGCACCGCAACAAGCTCAAAGTACTGTACTGCCATCCCCATGAACCCGGCAACGCACTGCTTGCACCCCTTGCGGCGCCGGAGCGGTGCCGGACGTCCCGTGTGGCATATCATCCAATTTTATATGTAGGAAACTGTTGCGGCACCGTTCAGCCGCCGCGCCGGAGCCGCACCGCACCGTGTGGCCTGGCGCTAAGTGCCAGGCCACACGGTGCGGCAACGCACCGCACCGCACTGGCGGCCACACGAGCAGCGCGGCGCCGCAATGTTCTTACGGCGCCGCTGCGGCACCGTATGATATACATGTAATTATTATCAACAAGCGAGCACTTTTGCCTATGCCGTATAAACAACTGAGCGGCGCCGCTGGGCACCGCACTGCTTGCACCCCTCCCCGCCTCGTCTGCGTCGCGCCGTTGTCCGGTGCACCTGCGGTGCGGCGCCGGAGCGGTGCCGGACGTACCGTGCGTGTGGCATACCATTCATTTTTATATGTTAAAAAACCGTTGCGGCACCGTTCAGCCGCCGCGCCGGAGCCGCACCGCACCGCGTGGCCTTGCCCTAAGTAGCTACAGTCTCACTTATAAAATTATTAATTAAAAGTGCGTGCAGAAGAAGAAACATAAACGAAGTGGGAACAGATTTATTACAGCTATCTTAATTCGTTGCTCCAATTTAAATTGTCCTTTTTATTGCTCCACGGATTTATATGGACATAAAAGATTACGGAAATATGTTAATTTAGATGGAGATTGAATTTTTGTTTTGTTACCAGAGAAAGACAGTGGATAGATAATTAAAATCTTATTATATCAGTCTGAAGTATGAATCTGAAGTTGCGGAATGTTTATAGTGGTTACCGTGACCCTGGAACATAAAGGGCAATCGAAGGAACATGAGTGGGTTTTAGTCAGTAAGAGTCTGACACGCCCTCCCGCCGCACCTAGGACGGGAGCAGTCATTGGATGATTTCCCACTCACCAAAAAAAAATGTATGAATCTGAATAGTCTTTGTCTATTTAGACTATAGTGGTTACGGCGTCAGCTAAACTGCATATTGATTCATTTTCGTCAAGCAGATTCTCTAAAGGTGCTGATAAAATTATTGTCTCATCTGATTTTAGGAATCAACGAGTAACATTTTCATCTAAGAAACGCAGATAGAAAAACAGGGGACTTGTAGGTCTCACATTTCAATTAAACTTTCGAACACACCTGGTTCGAGACACAATAGAAAGACAATAGCAGTGCGACAGCCGGATGTCCCTTGGTCGTTGAAAGGTTAAGAGTGAACGCAAAGTAGTGTTACATACAAATATTATGCTCACTCGCCGTGAACAATAAGAAGAACAGAGCAATCGCTTAATGTTACATTACAAAAGATGTTCGAGCAAATGCTCAAGTGTATACTCTGTACTCTACTGCTCAAAAAACCATAGACAGTTTCCATAGACACCTTAAGTAAGGCCTGTTTAGAAGAATAAAAAATCAAATTATATTTTGAACGAATTCTTCTCAGAACAAGAATCACATCAAAATAAATCGCCTCATTTGAATTTCACGAAGTTACAATTAAATATTTTCTTCAAGGGCCCAGCGTTGTTATTCAAAACTTTTATTTTTCTTCCAAACTGAATATTGAATTATTTTTCTGTGATTTCTAATGATTGAATAAAAATCAAAGTCAACTTTGGTCTTTTGAGTCTAACTTTGAGTTAAAAATACTGAGTTATGAAAGTCTTTGAATGGTAATAAAGAGTAATTTTAAGGAGCACAATGAAAGACTTTGATAGGATCCATTATAAATCAATTTTCTACCCTAACAACATTCTTTTCCATAAGCGAGATTCTCTAAGCCGTTTTTTGGCGGCGTTTATTCTCAAATAATGGAAGTTTGAAAGTATTTTTTGATACTTATAAGGGCTGTTTATTACGTAATAATATTACGTGATTACGTGTGGTATTTTTAAAAATGGCTGCTGTATCTTTTTGTTTACATACTAGTATTATAAAGAGGTAATGTCTGTTTTATGTGTATTTTTTTTGTAATATATCTCTTAGCTATATACTCGTATATAAAAGAAAGTCGTGTTGGTTACACATTTTATAACTCAAGAACGGCAGAACCGATTTGGCTGAAAATTGGTGGGGAGGGAGCTTAGGACCAGGGGACGGACGTACAATAAGTACTTTATATCTTCTTTTTTTAGTAATCAATAATTTGATATAACGCGGGTGAAAACGCGGGGGACAGCTAGTTTGTAATAAATAATCTCTGAAAGTTTTGGCCCGAATCCTTTTTATTTTTTGGAAAACATACGGCAGCGGACCATTAACGCTACTAGTTTGAAACCGCAGGGCGCAGCTAGTGTCCTACAAATAGTAACTGTCCTTCGCGTTTTCACCCATGTTTTAGGTTACTGCTTTGCTCCCGTAGGTTGTACCGTTATGTTATACAACCTATACGTTTCTTCAATAATTGGGCATATTTTTTTTTTCAATTCAGTAGTTTTTGAGATTCATCGCGTTCAGCCAAACAAACAAACTCTTCAGCTTTATAATATTAGTATACATTTATACTAACTTTAGTATTTTTTTAATAAGTGGCAATTGTTAAACTGGGCAAGCTCTCTTGTCATTTAGAAAAGGTTCGAATATTTATCTACACTTGTTCAATTCAGAACTACGATTTCACATATCTTTACATAAATACAACTGTAACGAAGTCAAACCTGTAAATTGAATACTAAAAAATACTTGATACATAATTTATAACCGATGCTGGAGCCCAAATATATATTTTTTAGAATTTTTGATTGTTTATCCGCGATAAATTAAAAAAAAATGCATAGATATAATATTTCAAATTATGAACAAATATATTCCAAAACTGCTTAAAGCGTCCAGGCGGACGACGTCCCGAAAAGCATCTGTCAGTCCTCCATAATAATTATAAAAAGGAAATGCAAAATAAATGTTAAAATTATAAGTAGTTATACAAAGCCATTTTTTTATATTGTCCTTTACCTAATGCGCAAATATAAGTTTGGATAGATTAACTATTCAAGCCTTATAAGTGTTACGCCGTAGCACAATCTCCGTAGCGCCAGCTACGGCGTAGTAATATTTTGAAGCGTCAGCTACGGCGTAGCATCAACTTTGTAGATTTTCAAATGAAGCGACTACCTGTTCACGGTTTAGTGGAACCAGTTTTATTTAAAGTGTTAAAGATAAGTTTTAATTATAATTTAATCAAGGAGCCAGACTCGTCCCACAGACAATTTGTTATATTTCTCTATATATTTATTTTTATCTCTCTACACTAAAATACATACTTTATACAAAATTAAGTGGGTATTTAGTGTTATATTTTATTTAACCAACTTGTCTGTATTCTTACACCTACTACGTTTTGTCTCTGCATTATCCTAAGATAGACATTAGCAGAACATGCCTAAGGAAAAGCCCAACTCTATACGGTGTTTGTACATAAAGTTTTATAAAAAAATAAATAAAAAGTTGAGTTGTACTAACATAATTAATTTTTTATAACTACTTTTTAGAATTTCAGGGCACCTGCAGCCAATTTGATTTTAATTGTGTAAAAAAATATAACAATCATCAAAAATTTAAAATGACCTGCCTTAATAACTTATTGTTTTACAACATAAGGGCTACCTAATGGCATAATAATGTGTGTATTTGGCTCTTAGACCAGCTGCCATACATTTTTGCCGATATCCATTTGCACTGTACTTTATTATAAAGTAGCGACACACTAATGGCGAAATAAATTGATGTTACTAAGCACTGACTTTGGCTGAGCACTATACCTGTCACTGTTACACAAGTGCCGACCGTCTAGTGCACGATAGAGACGGGAACATGGCTAAGCCAAAGTCACGCCTATTTACTTAGTAACGTCTATTTATCTCGCCATAAAGGATTTGTCACACTGGATGCGTTCTGCGGCCTGCGGTCAGGTCAAAGTGAACGCAGCCCGCATCATGTATGAACAACGCTGTCGGTCGCCACCCCGTCGGCCCAATATGCGTTCTTTGGTTGTGCTCGCACGGTCAGATCGCATTCTATACAAAATATATTGATACCGACAATGTTGTTCATACATGATGCGGGCTGCGTTCACTTTGACCTGACCGCAGGCCGCAGAACGCATCCAGTGTGACAAATCCTTTAGACATTTGGAATTTCAACCACGTACAACCTACACGTATCACACATTTACCTCGGCACAATACGGTATTTACACCATCATCTATTGACGTTATTTTTATGAGCGGTCAAAACGAGGTTCCCTCATAGATTTTGTACGTCAATGTCACTCTGTTATTTATGTGCAAACAATTTAGCTGAAATAACAGAATAAACAAAACAAAATATAAATAGAAAGAAATAAAAATAGTCAAAGAAAGTTTATTACTGCGAATTACTGAATCTGGAAACAACTATTATGCAAAAGTAATTTTGTCTGTCTATCTTCAGTCTGTCAGACACATCAAATGAGTATTCAAACCACATTATTTTCCCTACACTCCATCATCAGTGACTTATTCAATATTCTTTATATATTTAGATCATCTGATTGACTTATTATTACCCTATATTTCCCCAACAAACTCCCCACGGGTCAAACGATATCAGATTATGGCGAAACTACCTAGAAGGCTGGTCTAAATATTATATTTCTGAGAGAGAAACATTTACGAGACTCGCCCTCGATAATTGTGTAGGTAGAAGGTTTTCGAAATTTATCTGGCAGTAAATTTGCTGCCTACTAAAATAATAAAACCTACATTTATAAATCTAAAATGTTATACTGACTGATTAAACTGACTGTTGATATATCAACGCATAGCCCAAACTGCTGGTACTAGAGACATTGAACTTGCAAGATGCGTTCTTTTTGAAGAGTAGGTATCCACTAACAAAAGTTTTTTTTTGTCACACACGGTCATCTGATCCCATGCTAAGCAGAGCTTGTGTTATGGTAACCAGACAACTGATATATACATACTTATATACTTTATAAATACATACATATTGTAGATCACAATCAGACACAGGACAAACAATGCTCATCACGCAAAGTTTGTTCTGGTTGGCATCGTAGCCACGACCCCCGACTTAGCAGTCAGGGTAACTAACCACTAGACTAACTGGCCCGCGAATAATAGCGGAAGCCTGGCTAATCCGTCCCTCATATGCTGCCAGAAACCTGTTTCCCCTTCACAGTTAAAACAAGATACATTAATTGTGACACCCTGAAAACACAGACACAGAACAAAGAATCATGCTCGTCACACAAAGTATGCCCTGTGTGGGAATCGAACCCACGACCTCCGGCTTAACAGTCAGGGTCACTGACAGACCAACAGGCCCGTCAAATTTTAGAAGTTTGATCCTTAAAAGAGTAAAATAGAGGATGCACGTTTGACATCAACGCAGTCAGTCGCGTGGATGAACTCTTTAAAATAACAAAAAACATGTGTATTATCATTCTCTCCTAGCTTTCTCCCAACTGTATTAGGGTCGGCTCCCAATCTTACAGATTCACATGAATATCAGTATTTTACGTGAAGCAACTGTCTATTGGACCTCGATAAACCAGTTATTGGGCAACCCGATACCTTTTGGTTTTAGAGATATAATTATATAATAATACTAATAATACCAGCCTATACTTAACTATCCCACTGCAGGGCAAAGGGTTCTTCGCATACAGAGAAGGCACGAGCATTGATCACCACGCTTGCTCAAGGCGGATTGGCGATTTCGGACTTATATTTACTACAAGTCCAGATTTCCTCACGATGTTTTCCTTCACCGATGTCTGTGATGTCCAAGATAAACTTTGGAAAGTACATATGAATTGAAAAAGTCACATTGGTACTTGCCCGGATTCGAACCCGCCACCGCTTGCATGAGAGGCGGGCGCCTTAACCACTAGGCCATCACAAACATAATTATATACATTAGGAAAATATTATACAAGAATGTAACCACATGACTAAAATCATCAAAACGTTGTCTAGAATAAAATACCTCCAAAATAATTCTATTTTCACATTCAAGACTAAATATAGGGTACCTACCTTTTTTTTTTTCTTTTTTTGTGAAGTGTTCCTTCGGTTGCCCTTTATGTTCCGGGGTCACGGTAACTATTATAAACATTCCGCAACCCTATAAACATTCCGCTACCCAGGATACCTACCTTCTCAATCCAGATTGCAATCTGACGATTGCAAGAACAATACGCGGATGTTATTTGACAAGACAACGTACACATCGCAATACGGGCAAAACCGCAGGTACTAACAAGCTTAAAAACAATTTTCGAGCCGATGTATGTAGATTTATGATCGTGACAATCTGCAAGCGAATTGCGACTGTATGGAAAAGATTTAAGGTTGATATTTGAATACGGAGTGAATAACAAGGAAGAGGTGTTTGTTTTGTTCAAGTTTTGCGTGAAATAAAGATTTTCCTTCTTTTCTTGATTTTAGTTCTGGGAACAAGAAAATGTGATTGTGGTGTTGACGACATATTGTAAGCATTTTCTTTAGAAATTGTACTTTTTATTACTGGTAATTACTAATTAACGTAATCTGGTAATAATTGATAACCCGTATTGAGTCCCGGGGTGAATCGAAACCAATATTTGCAAAAAAACCGGTGAGGTATATTGCCACGTATAATTAATTATACACGAATATGATTTAGGTAGAGGTAGGCTTTATTATGTACTAGCGACCCGCCCCCGCTTCGCACGGGTGTTACAAATCTCTAAAAATCCCGGCTTTTCTCTGCCATAATAAGCATGTTTTATACATATAAACCTTCCTTAAAAACCACTCTATCTATTAATGAAAACCGCATCAAAATTCGTCGCGTAGTTTTAAAGATCTAAGCATACATAGGGACAGACAGCGGAAAACGACTTTGTTTTATACTATGTAGTGATAGAGTAAATTAATTTGGACTGTGCTTGGACCACAAAAACATATAACTGGTAATTTCTTAAGATTATTGCTAGGGACCCGCCACTGCTTTGCACGGGTGTGCAAATGTTTAAAAAAATACCGGCCTTAGTAGTAATATTATAGTAAAGATACCTTGATTCTTTGTATCTATAACAAAAATTGTATTACACACATCGGAAAATGACTTGGATTTATACTAGGTGAATTTTTGGTCCTGCACCACCCGCTAGGAGATGATTCTACCCATAAAAACAAACAACTTTTATTATGGAACCAACTCTGAAATCTCGAAAAAAATATCTGCTTTTTCATATATTACGGTCGGAGGGCATTGAACTTTTCTTAGGAACAGCTATTTTTTACGCGATTTCAAAGCTGGTTCCATAATAAAAGTTGTTTGTTTTCATGGGTAGAATCATCTCCTAGCGGGTGGTGCAGGATCAAAAATTCACCTTGTATTATGTAGAGAAACATAAAACCTTGTTTAAATCATTAATTCTTCCCAAAAAATCTTTTAATAAAGGAACTTATCGTATCTATTACACGCGCATCATCGTCTAAACTTTCTATCGCAGACAAAGTCGCGAAAAGAACTAGTGGCCTTATATTAAACCTTCGAACACCAGTGGTTTCAGACACAATAGAAAAACAATAACAGCCCGACAGCCGGCTGTCGGTTGGTCGTTGAAAGGTTAAAACCTAACAATATTTTCTACAGCTTGCAAGCGAAAAAAATAGACATTAGACGAAGCCTGCCGGGGTTGCGGAATGTTTATAATAATTACCGTGACCCTGGAACATAAAGAGCAATCGAAGGAACATGAGTGGGTTTTAGTCAGTAAGAGTCTGACACGCCCTCCCGCCGCACCCAGGACGGGAGCAGTCATTGGATAATTTCCCACTCACCAAAAAAAAAAAAAACCGGTCAAGTGCGAGTTCTACTCGCGCAACGAGGGTTCCGTTAGTTTGTTTTTTAGTGAAATAACTACAAATTTACGGTTTTCAGAGTTTTCCTTTTACTTGTGCTACATGACCTTGCTTCTTGCCAAATTTCACAATTCTAGGTCAATGGGAAGTACCCTATAGGTTTTGAGTTTTGATTCCCTTGAAAATGTCTAAATATGCAATATTTATTCATTCATAAAACAATTTTTACATTGTGTCGAATATACTTACAAACAAGGTTAAAAGTAATGTCAAAAGATTTTAAATTATATAATGTCAAAATAGAAATAAAAATAATTAAAGAGAAAAATTAGATTATTATAATTGAGGCATTAATTCCGATATATTATACAAACATTTTTCTAATAAAAAGGCTTTTAATTTTGTTTTAAACAAGTGCGTGTTATAAATTAGAACCTTTATCTCAGAAGGCAACTTATTAAATATCTCTACCGCTTGATACTTCGAACAATGCTCAACTATACTAAATTTTGATAAATTTTGATAAATTGTAATAAACCGCCGTATCTTTTTATTGCGTTGTTTTAGAAACTTGATTTTTTTACTGCTTTGAGAGATAGCAGACTTGAGTATGTGATATTAATTTCAGCTCGATATCTCGACGCGTTTCTGAGAAAAAGGTTCTTGACAGACAGACGGACAGACGGACGCCTGATGTCAACTAACTACAAATTTACGGTTTTCGGAGTTTTCCCTTTACTTGTGCTACATGACCTTGCCTTTTGCCAAATTTCATGATTCTAGGTCAATGGGAAGTACCCTATAGGTTTTGAGTTTTGATTCTCTTGAAAATATCTTAATATGCAATATAAACCGCCGTATTTTTTTATTGCATTGATTTAGAAACTTGATTTTTTCACTGCTGTGAGACATAGCAGACCTGAGTATGTGATATTAATTTCAGCTTGATATCTCGACGCGTTTATGAAAAAAAGGTTCTTGACAGACAGACGGACAGACGGACGCCTGGTGTGAACTAACAACAAATTTACGGTTTTCGGAGTTTTCCCTTTACTTGTGCTACATGACCTTGCTTTTTGCCAAATTTCATGATTCTAGGTCAATGGGAAGTACCCTATAGGTTTTGATTTCCTTGCAAATGTCCAAATTTGCAATATAAACCGCCGTATCTTTTTATTGCATTGATTTAAAAACTTGATTTTTTCACTGCTTTAAGAGATAGCAGACCCGAGTATGTGATATTAATTTCAGCTTGATATCTTGACGCGTTTCTGAGAAAAAGGGTCTTGACAGCCGGACGGACGGACAGACGGACAACAAAGTGATCCTATAAGGGTTCCGTTTTTACCTTTTGAGGTACGGAACCCTAAAAAAGGACATTAGACGAAATACAACAGCTGGAGGAAGGAAATTAAATGTATGTTATACCCGTTAAGTATTTATTAACAACCTAATTATTCGCAAGGAACGGTTAAGCTTATTCCTTATCTTACCGAATTAAAGACCCGTAAATAAATACCTGAAATACTTACTTAAGAGAATTCCCTTCAATTCATTTAATGTTCTCGTAACAATTTACAAGATGTCTAGTACCTACTTCTACATTTTTGTTACAAACGCTACAATCCGCTTAAAGGATTTGTTGTAATACACGTTCTAATACTATAAATGCGAAAGCAACTCTGTCTGACTCTATAATATTTAAAAACTAAAGTATTTAAAAATTATATAAGTATGTTTATCAGTTGTCTGGTTACCATAGTACAAGCTCTGCTTATTTTGGGATCAGATGGCCGTGTGTGAGTTGTCCCAGGATATTTATTTATTTATTATTTATTATTATTTAATATCAGCCGCAGTTTCTACACTCTGAGTTGCCTTAACCACCCTTTGAATATACCGCAACATAAATAAACTTCGGTGTTTGAACAGAAATATGTCAATAGTTTCCACCAATGGAATTTAAAAACTGGAAATCGAACAGAATGTTTACACGAGTTGAATTGAGTGTTTGCACGTGCCGTTAATGCAACACACCCATTTTTTGTTTGTTTTTGAAAAGTAGTTAATCATTATCAGTTATGAAATTATTATAAAATTAATAATTTCATAATAACTCAATATAAATTATATTGAATATAGCCACCAGTTAGGTTTTGTGGATATCCAGTTTATAATAAATGCCTGTTGACATAATTTATTCTTATAAATTACTAGCTGCCCCATGGCTTCATCTGCGTTGATGTCAAACATCCATCCACAGTACCTAGGTGTCGAATTTCCAGAAATCTTATAATAATAATAATAATAAACCCGCAGGGCAGCTTGTGGCGAGCTGTCGGGCAGTAGCGACCCCGTGGACTTGACCTCCTGGGAGACCCTTTGTTCTTCATCTCTAGCTTGCCTTAACTGGCCGGCCAGAGTGAGCACTGACGAGGAACAAGGCTCCCACCTCACTCTTGCCTTAATTGGCTGGTTTGAGTGGAGATTCGCAAGAGCAAATTTGCTCGGGGGAAGGAAGTATTCCAGTAAGATGCTGGTAGGGATCTTGACCGTACTTCCGGGATTGTCCTGATAGCCGTGGAATACCTCTCCACTCCTCCAGCACCTCGATATATGTTGCCCCTTTGTCGCTACTTTACTATGTGCTAGCGGCCGTTTTCGGGGGCCCATTTACTGAGTGTGCAAGTCACCCCCTGCCTTTTTATCCGTGTATACAAGCATTGGTTAGGCAGGGGCCATAGCCATTCAATAGTTTCAGATAAGTAATCCATCTTAGCAACCCAAACCCATAGTCCAATACTTTCTTTATTCCATGAACTGCAATAGACCACCACCAACCGGGGGTTGACCTTAGGTGCACTTGAGTGGTGCATATAGGGATAATCGCCGGTTAGTGTCCCATTCCACATAAAGTTTTCCTCAAGGGGCCTCTGCGAGTTGGCTTCGGCCCCTCGTACGCCTTCCAAAGGTCCGGGACCTCAGGGTCCCGAGATACGAAAACGTAAATAATAATAATAACGTGGCAACACCAAACGTCATCACACCTGGTTTTTCCTACAAGTTTATTAAATATCAATTTATATTATCACAATCATTACAAGAACGTATGATTTGTTGTTTTATAGCCGTACTTTTCAGCAATTTACATTTTGAATTTTAAATTAAACCTCAACCAGTTATGAATTCATATGTAAAAATCAAAAAAGGCATCGGTGACATATGTCACTATGAACATCAAGAAATCAACAAAATAAAATAAATGGAACCAGGATGATAACTAGAGCCGCTGCACGTAAAGCACGCCCACCATCACCGGACCCGTCGCTCAGCTCCGCCTCGCCGCCGCCGGAATCCAGATCCACCGTGAGTGCTGTGACACCGGCCGTGGCAGTTGCGTCGAGCTCGAGCGACGAGTATTTCTCTCCGCCGACGTCGCCACCATCTGTTCGTCGGCGGGGAGGTCGCCGGCCACTGGATCGCTTGGGGCTTCGAGGCCCACCGGCCTCTGATAGGGTCCCCGCTCCCGGTGGAAGTGCGCGCATGCGATGGACGCAATCTATTAATGAGAACGTCATGCGCGCATACTATGGGGCTACAGAGGGGGGAAATAATCTGACCGCGTACCGTGTTCGGATGCTCTCTCTGTTTCAGGTGCTTGAGCCAGTTATCAACGTATCGGCGCAACGACTGTCGGATCAGGTGCGTGTTATCCAGCGTAATCATATGTTGGATGACACTGTGCTTGATCGCCTGCGAACGGAAATTCAGGGAAGCCGTGTCATTGCCCCTCCGTCACAGACTGTGAGTGTTGAGCCTGTAATGCCAACATCCAGTCATAATGATGAGGGGAGTGATGACATGGTTTCTCAAGTAAGTACCCAGTGCAATGACGAGTTAAGGAGCGCTTTGGAGGGTGCGATTTGGGAGTATCGATCTGTTCTCCCCCGAACTTAGACCACGCTTACCTCGCTTGCCCATGCATAACAAAAATAGGGCGCTGGTGTGTGCTCTGGATTCGCAGTTATCAAATTATTTTGATGACTGCGAAGACCTCGTTGATGTGCATTCGATTCTGTATTGTGCGGCTGTTGCGGTATGTCGTGTAGCTCATGTCAAATTCCCTAATGATGACAGAGCTACACCACCGAAACCGACCGTACCGGCGTGGCAGTACAGAATTGAGAGGCGCATTGACGAGGCCAGAGTGCTCATCGGCAAACTTAACTGCTACAGAGAGGGCAATACTCGCCCAAGAGTGATGCGCTTTATGAGACGGGCATTCTCGGAGACTAATACTAGTCCTCGAGACTATATGTCTCGGGTCACAGAGCGCATCGACTTTCTGAAGCAGAAGGTGTATGCATGGGCAAGCCGTATTCGTAGGTATAAGCGACCTGTGGATCGATACGCTCTAAATCGTACTTTCCAGAGTGATGAAAGGTGGGTGTACAGAGCTTGGGAGCGACCGATTCAAGGTGTGTCTGATACGCGCCTACCGGATGATGACGCCATGTGCTCATTCTGGCGCAGCATCTGGTCGGTGCCTGTCCGACACACTGAGGGCGATTGGATTCGGAGGATTGAGCGAGCGTGCGAGCCGATACCAGAAATGGGGGCAATTACAATCAGCCCCCAAGATGTAGCTTGTGCAGTTCGTCCGTTGCCTAATTGGAAATGTCCAGGCCTGGACGGACTGCACAACTTTTGGATAAAATGGTTTAGAGGTTCGCATGCTTGCTTGGCTTCCCGGTTCCAATCGGCCTTGGAATCAGGATCGCTGCCCCAGTTTTTAACAACAGGTATAACCCACCTGCTCCATAAGTCAGGTAGTACAGCGGAACCCAAAAACTATAGACCGATCACTTGTTTACCGACGGTCTATAAAGTTCTTACATCTATTTTGAGAGCCAAAATCTACAAACATATAGAGATTAATAGTATCATGTCTCCCTCTCAAAATGGATGTAAGAATGGGTCCCGCGGTACTAAAGAGCTACTCCTGATTGATATGGCCATCAACCAACAGGTTCGCCGATCCCGAAAGGACTTGTCGACATGTTGGATAGACTACAAGAAGGCCTATGACTCTGTGCCACATGCATGGCTCACGAGGGTGCTGGAGTTGTATAAGATTGATGCAACTCTGTGCACCTTCTTGAAGTCGTGCATGGGGCAATGGAGGACGGTGCTTCGCTATCCAGGATGTCGACACTTCCAGAGGAATAGCGAACCGATAAGGATTGAGCGGGGCATATTCCAGGGTGATAGCTTGAGTCCGCTTTGGTTCTGCCTTGAATCCGCTAAGCACATTGCTGGAGGATTCAGGTCTAGGCTATCGGTTGAAGAGAGGAGGTCAGGTAATATCTCACCTTCTTTACATGGATGACCTTAAACTGTTTGCCCCCAATGATTTGCAACTGATGGAGCTACTGAAGGTAACAGAAACTTTTAGTAGTGCCATCAGGATTGAATTCGGTGTGGACAAATGTGCGGTCATGCATGTCAAGCGAGGGAAGATTATGGAATCTGCGGGAGTTCAACTCTCAGATTCCATAAACCTTAGATCCCTTTCTTCAACTGAGACATACAAATATTTGGGTATGTCGGAAGCGTTAGGCATTAATGTCGCTGGCGTGAAGCAATCATTGAAGGAGCGCTTCTTTGGCCGCCTGAACAAAGTTTTAAATAGTCTTTTGTCAGGCGGAAATAAGGTGCGCGCCTTTAATGGTTGGGTCATGCCGGTGTTGATGTACTCTTTCGGCATACTCAAATGGACTCAAACAGAACTCGACGCCCTGGATAGGAAGGTCCGTACATTGTTGACGGCATATCGGATGCATCACCCGCGATCATCAGTGATGAGACTGTATATCCCACGGAAATATGGAGGACGAGGCTTTCTTAATGCTAAGTCTCTCCACAACCGCGAGATATACAGCCTCAGGGATTATTTCCTTAAAGCTGACGTGGGGATGCACCGAGATGTGGTCACTGTGGACAAGGACCTCACTCCGCTCTCCTTAGGTAAAGAGAACTGGCGCAAACCTGTAGTACTTGAGACGAAGGATCACGAGGAGGTATGGCGGAGTAAGGAGCTACACGGACGGTTTTTCCGGGCCCTACATGGGCCTGATGTAGACTTATTAGCGTCCGTATCCTGGCTGCGATTCGGTGACCTATTTGGGGAAACCGAAGGTTTTGTCTGTGCAATTATGGACGAAGTTATCATGACGAGGAATTATCGGAGATTTATTGTGAAGGATGGTACGGTTGACATATGTCGGGCGTGTCACCTGCCGGGAGAATCAATACGACACATTATCTCTGGTTGTTCTCGTCTAGCTAACGAAGAGTACTTGCATAGGCATAACCTCGTGGCCAGGATTATCCATCAGCAACTTGCTCTGAGATACGGCCTCGTAGAATCTGAAGTACCGTACTATAGGTATGTGCCCGACCCAGTTCTAGAAGATGGCACTGTCACGTTGTACTGGGATCGATCCATCATCACTGACAGGACTGTTGTAGCAAACAAGCCTGATATAGTGGTGGTGGATCGATTGGAGCGGCGCGCAATGCTCGTTGACGTTACGGTCCCGCATGACGGGAACCTCGTGAAGGCCGAGAAAGATAAACAAATTAAGTATATCGACTTGGCTCGCGAGGTTGTCGACATGTGGGATGTGGACTCAGCGATCATTGTGCCGATAGTTGTTTCTGCCAATGGCTTAATAGCCAAGAGCCTCGATCAACATCTAAAGAGGCTCTCGTTAGGTGCCTGGATCAAGCGCTTGATTCAGAAGGCAGTATTACTGGACACGGCACGCATTGTCCGGAGGTTCCTTTCTCTGGAGCCCTGACCAACGGTAGCTTGGACCCTGTTCCCGATACCGGTGGGCTACTAAATTTTATATTTTTAAATGTTTTTTTTTTATAAATTAATATTTAAAAATGTATTTTTTATGTTTTATAAGTGAATAAAGGAGATAATAATAATAAACCCGCAGGGCAGCTTGTGGCGAGCTGTCGGGCAGTAGCGACCCCGTGGACTTGACCTCCTGGGAGACCCTTTGTTCTTCATCTCTGGCTTGCCTTAACTGGCCGGCCAGAGTGAGCACTGACGAGGAACAAGGCTCCCACCTCACTCTTGCCTTAATTGGCTGGTTTGAGTGGAGATTCGCAGGAGCAAATTTGCTCGGGGGAAGGAAGTATTCCAGTAAGATGCTGGTAGGGATCTTGACCGTACTTCCGGGATTGTCCTGATAGCCGTGGAATACCTCTCCACTCCTCCAGCACCTCGATATATGTTGCCCCCTTGTCGCTACGTCACTATGTGCTAGCGGCCGTTTTCGGGGGCCCATTTACTGAGTGTGCAAGTCACCCCCTGCCTCTTTATCCGTGTATATAAGCATTGGTTAGGCAGTTATAGTTTCAGATAAGTAATCCATCTTAGCAACCCAAACCCATAGTCCAATACTTTCTTTATTCCATGACCTGCAATAGACCACCACCAACCGGGGGTTGACCTTAGGTGCACTTGAGTGGTGCATATAGGGATAATCGCCGGTTAGTGTCCCATTCCACATAAAGTTTTCCTCAAGGGGCCTCTGCGAGTTGGCTTCGGCCCCTCGTACGCCTTCCAAAGGTCCGGGACCTCTGGGTCCCGAGATACGAAAACGTATAGGAAATAATAATAATAATAATATATTTATTTGCTCGAAAACATGGTAAGTACAAGGTTGTTGCAAACATAATAAGAGATCAGCATGTTTCGCCGTCACAGCGGCATGCAAATTAATAAGAACTGGCGAAGCTAACACATTTAAAATTTTACAAATTAACTAAAAATCATAACACAAATTAACACACTCAATAACATTTTAATTATTACACTAAGTACATCACAAGAACATATTATGTATTTATTACTTATGGTACATGCACATATTTATGACTTATAGCCCATATATTTTTTTTTTTTTTTTTTTTTTGGTGAGTGGGAAATCATCCAATGACTGCTCCCGTCCTGGGTGCGGCGGGAGGGTGTGTCAGACTCTTACTGACTAAAACCCACTCATGTTCCTTCGATTGCCTTTTATGTTCCAGGGTCACGGTAACAGTTATAAACATAACATTCCGCAACCCCGGCAGGCGTTGGCCCTGTTGGGCCCCTTCCTGTGCTGACTCCTTCTCTTTGAGGCGCGCGTGGAACAAAACGCGCCGTCTACGCGGTCCTGGTCCTAGCCGGGCGGCGAGCTACCCATCGCTCGCCATCCGCAGAACCGCGCCTACGGTGGCCGGTAGTCGTCTTGCGACTCTCGACGTCTTCGCCTGGGTCTTTGTCCGGGGCGAGAGGCTCGTCGTTGCCTCTCGCGCGCCGCCGCTTCCTTCACTAGCATAACTGCTTCGCAGAAGGAGGCGACGGCATCCCATTCCGTCTCGCCCCGCAGCATGGCCTGAACCAGCGCTGGGCGCGAGAGGTCACCGCCGCCGATCGCCTCTACGAGGACACGTCTATGGTCCGCCCATGCGCGGCACACCTCCACCGTGTGCTCGACCGTGTCCTCCAGGCGACCGTTGCTGTAGCCCATATATTTAGGCTTATTTAGGCCTATATTTAGATGCAAAATCTAAAGTGTAGAATTTACATGGACACTTGTTAAAAAATTCATTAATGGAATAAAAACTTTCCTGTAACAACCACTTTCGCAATTCAGTACAAAAAAAAAAAAAAAAAAAAAAAAAAAAGGAAGTGTCGTTATTGTCTTTGGCAATGCGTTATAAATCAAAGGAGCCATGTAAACACAGCTCTTCCGAAACATTTGCAATTTAGGAACTGGCATTTCATATGCTAAATGTGTAACTATCCTTTTATTTGTGTTGTCTTTCGGTTGGAAGAGCATAGGATAAGATCTTAAGAACCTAGCAATTTCGTAAATGTATATGCAGGGCACTGTTAAAAGGCTACGCAACTTGAATATGGGCCTACAAGATTCTTATCTCAGTGTATACCTACTCTTCACAAAGAACACAGCCTCCAAGTTTCATATCTCTAAGACCAGCGGTTTGGGCTATGATTTGATATAATAAAAATCATCTATAAACCCAGTGCGCTATATAATTACACTTTGTGTTTGACATACGTCAATAGTTTCCACCAATGAAATTAAAAACTGGTCACCGAACAGAATGTTTACACGAGTTGAATTGAGTGGGCTTGCACGCGCCGTTTGGAATGCAACACACAAGTGCCAAACAGTTGGCATTCTGTGAAAGGTCAGTTGATTTTATTGTTAGAAATACCTACTATTATTCGGCAGCCTTTTTAGCGATTTGGAAAAGAGATGACATTATTTTTTTTATGCTTATGCATATTCACTATGTAGATTTTGCCCGTTGTTTTGCTGGAGTGGATGTCGAACTTCCATTCACTATTATGATACTTTGAGGTTGGAATTCCTGCCGGGGTTGCGGAATGTTTATAATAGTTACCGTGACCCCGGAACATAAAGGGCAACCGAAGGAACATGAGTGGGTTTTATTTAGTAAAAAAGTCTGACACGGCCTCCTGCCGCACCCAGGACGGGAGCAGTCATTTGATGATTTCCCACTCACCAAAAAAAGGTTGGAATTTACAGAAATCCTTTCTTAGTTTTCATGTTACTAGGAGCAGCAGTTTTGATTGTGCCTTGATATAGCAGCCAAAATATAACGCCATTTATTTTCATGGGGAGTTAAAGATAAGATACGAGATAGATACGTCCTAACGAGCCGATAACTTTCTCTTAAGTCTTTTAATTAAAAATACAAAAAAAAAAACTTAAGAGATAATATATTTTAGAGGTCCAAGTTAATTTACCCTGTATGTACATTATAAAGCCTCTACCCAAATCATTTTCGTGTACAATTAATTATACAGGTAAACATACCTCGCCGGTATTTTTACAAATATTGGTTCCGATTCGCCTCGGAACGTTATACGGGTCATCAAATATGGGAACTCAGTCCATTTGCGTAACACCTTTATATTTTTTTTAATTAACTAATTGTTTATTGCGGCTAGGCCCGTTCATTCTCATACAAAGTTTCATCTCCTACTAGCTGTTCCTAGCGGTTTCACTCTCATCTTTGGTTACTACTCCGCTACCATAGGCCGCAGCGCGATGTTATATATTCTAGAGCCTTCGTCAATAAATGGGCTATCCTACACAAAAAGATATTTCAATTCGATCCAGTACTTCCTGAGATTAGCGCGTTTAAACAAACATGCAAAGAAACTTTTCAGCTTTATAATATTAAATAAATATATTTTTATAGATATTACTTTATTAGGACTTGATTAAAAAAAACTTCGTTGTGTACGTGCTTCACTCTCTTGCACAGTCCCGCCATACTGTTCCCAACCACTGCAACTCCAGAATCAACAGTAGAGTCCGCAATAAAAGCACCGAGCAATGAAGCTCGACGAGTCCCAGAGAAACGATTCAACTGTCTTGGATCCCGGAACGAAATTAATCAGAAAAGTACAGCGGAGGAGTAAGAAAAAAATACTTTCACTTACTTGTAACGACTGACAACTACGAATGTCAACCGGAACAAACAGCATTGTTACGCGCTTTCGCAAACATGGCATGTAATGTAATGAATTGAATAGACCAGGCCCGTGTCGACATCGCGTTGTTCCACGCGCGCCTCAAAGAGCTGTCAGCACGGGGTGACGGGGCCCTGTAGGGCCAATGCCTATCGGGTTGCGGAATAGTTACCGCGGTCCCGGAACATAAAGGGCGATCGAAAATTCTGACACTAAAGGCGAGTGAAGTTGATGATTGATACTTGCACGGTTTCTACCCTACAACTCCATAACAGAAAGAAATATTTTTTGCTTGATGTTAAAAATTACACAATAGAACAGAACCTTTTGTGAACGAGTGAAACTCGTACTTAGCGGGTTTTTAGGGTACAATTCTTGAGAGAAAGGACTATCTTTCTATAGCTCTATAGGTATATAGGTTCCCACTAACTATCCATCCGACTGCAGTCTCTGTTCATATCGGGCAGCCTGCCGGTTCTAGGCCAAAAGCGCCCACACACTAAAAAAAATTTGCCTGCCGGTATTGCCTTATCACCACATCTGCGACCACACACAAGCAGTTAGGAGTCGGCAATTTCCACCGTCCATTTTTCCGAAAAAAAAAAATAAATAAGTCAAAAAACTTTAGAACTTAAGGCTCACGACTGTTTACCGACGTAGGTCTACAGGCTACCGGCTACCTGCTCATCAGGTTCAAAGCCAGGCACTTTCCGTCGGATATCAGTCAGCGCTGACCAGAATCGTCAAGCGGCTCGTTTGGTCTCGGTATACCTAAAACGCACTTGGTTTTGTGTTTATTTGTGCTGACAGTCTAGTACGCAAAGAGTCTAAATCGCTAATTGCCTATTTTTTTCAAATCGCTTTACGTTTAAAACGCGTTAGGATTAATTCGCTTTATGCCTAAATCGTACATTGCCTAAAGGTTATTTCACTACTTAGTTAAATCAGTGGCTTTCTCTGTCCCTATATCCCTATGTATGCTTAAATCTTTAAAACTGATGCGGATTTTGATGCGGTTTTTTTAATAGAAAGAGGAATTTAAGAGGTTTCTAAGTATAATCCATGCTTATTATAGTACAGAAAAGTCGGGATTTTTAAAGATTTGTAACACCCGTGCGAGTGGTGGGTTGCTAGTCATTATTATGATTTAGAGGCCTTGTTAAAAATACTCCATACCTAATGGATAGAGTATTTTAACAAAAATAATGGAGACTTCGATCGAGAATTACTAACAACGGAAACTTTTATCTTTCAAATATTTTTTTTAATAAGTGGTTAGTGTTAAGAATGTGTATAAAATTGTTTACATACGTGTCTACATGTTTTCATGGAATTATAAAAATTTGGTAAAACGCGTTTTAGTCATAAAGCGAATTAGTTACATTGCGAAATAGACCATACGAGAAATAGGTTAGTAACGACATAGGCTAATGGCTACTTAGGCAAAACGCTATTCAAAACGTAACATTAGGCATAACGAGATTTAGACCAAATGCGTTTTAGGTATACCGAGACCAAACGCATTTGGCAATCTTTTCTAATCTACAATCTATTCTACATTGCCACTTGTCCAGGGCCCCAGATAATGTGTGGCCCATTGAGATTAATGGCGAGATAAATTGACGTTACTAAGCAAGTGTGTATTTTGGCTTAGCTGTGTTCCGACTTCAACTTCAACTCTTTATTAATGGCATTTGTGGAAAACACACCACAATACTGCCACGACCATGTTTGTTTTACAATATCTCAAACGAAGAAAGATTTATAACAAAAATATATATGCAACTAGCGGCCCGTCCCAACTTCGCACGGGTAGATATAAGATTACAATAAATATAGTAATTAATTAGCGCCCATATTATGCGTGAAATATTGCAAAAGAGAAAACTCGAAAACCTGCGCTTGCAGACATAAGACTGAGCTAGGTCGATTTCTCGTCCCCGAAAACCCCCACATATTAAATTTCAGCGAAATCGTTAGGGCCGTTTCCATGCTTTCAGATCACATGCTTTTTCAAGCAATCAGCGCCATCTGCCGGGCTGATTTGTGAATCTAAACCATCCAGGGCGCCACTCAAACGCATACAGAAAAAATCATTTAAATCGGTCAAGCCGTTTAGGAGGAGTTCAATGACATACACACGCACAGCAGAATTATATATAATTATAAAGATATGACTGCGATGGTCTCCTCCTTGTGAAGAGACCTTTTCCGTCAGAGCCTCGTCAGTGAATCAGCAGGGTGTACCACGTGCAGGTGAGGTTGGCTTTGACCCTGGAGGTGATGGTAGGGCCACTTACACCCCAGCTGTGTTCTGTCTATATCGTATACGTGACGTTTGACAGTAATGTGACCGTGACAGGTATAGTGCTAAGCCAAAGTCAGTGCTTAGTACTGTCTTACCAACTTATCTGTGAAATGGCAAAAATTTTAACTACGGCGGCATGACATTTCAGTCAAACATTTCACTTCATTTGAGTGTACTCTGTCTCTTTCTCTTTGCAACGCTGAATAGACAGTGTCGCCCTCCTTCAGTTCACAGATAACTTGGTCTGTCTGTAACGTCTATTTATCTTGCCAATAGTGTCAGATTGAAATCGTCCGATAAACTGATAGTAAGTGAGGCCCTTTAGAATATACCAGCGCTGCTCTATTCATTAGTCCGCCAAGCAACGTAGTTTATTTGACAACTTTATCGTCGTATTTACAGCTTAGGGAGCCGTATTAAATAATTAAAGGCTTGCCATTAAGGGGCAGACAAGATTTAGAATTGTAGGAGTAAGTACTAAAAGAAGCGTAAAAATACATAGTAGATAAGCTAACTGCACAAAGGCCTGTAGGGCCAGTCATTGCTATTTTATTAACACTAAAGTGCCTCTAAATATAAATTCGTTCATTTAGATTGCAAGGAACAAATGGTTCCGCAGTGCAGTTAGTAATAATTCACCTTTATTTGCACTGCACATATGGTCGCCCAGAAATTCAAGAGAAACACTAATGGCCGTATGATTTTGAACCAACTTGTACTAGAAATTGTAAATAGAAAGTTTTAGGTCGAACATTATATATTTAGATGCATCTGTGTATTTTGGAACCAATACTTGGCTGGCAGCCAAGTTTTTCAAGGTTCTAGATTGCTGTGTGCTTTCCGACAAGACTTTTCGGCTTATATAACTTTCATTTCAAATAAGAGCATTCACTTTAAAATATTAACAAGCATTTAAACACACATGGTTGATTAAAAATAGTTACATAACTTTGCTAGAGTTTAAGAAATCATTTTAAGAGCAAGTATGAGAAACGAACATCGACATCCTTTTACAAACAATGTCAAAAATTAATAAGACTTTTCGTGCTTCGGAAAGCACGTAAAGCCGTTAGTTCCGGTTGTCATTCGTAGAACTTTGACAGTCGTTACGAGTAGTCAGAAGCCAGAAAGTGTCGCCCAACAACTGGGCTGTGGAGGTCTGATAGGCAGTCGCTTCAAGTAAAAAACTGGTGTGCAACTGAATCTAGTTAGATCGAAAGCCGATTTCAACGTAGTTAGGAAAAGGGAGATGATGATCTGCAGCAATGTTGTCATGTTTTATTCAATTAACACAAGGCCTTAAATCATCTCTGGTTAATTCGGTAATGATTAGAACGGTGATTTAATGATTGAGGGGCAAACATATTCGCATGAATTACAACGCTTACGACTTATCTGTGCACCTCGCTGGAATGCGACCCCTCTCCCGCTTCGTGTTCGCCTCGTTCGTCAGCGTTACGTCACAGCGCGAGGTGCACAGTTAAGTCGTCCGAGTGGTACAGGTATTTGTTTAGAGTCAGGTTGAATAAGTGTATGTGAGTTTATTTGTTTCTATAATATGCTTTCTCGCAACGTAACAAGATAAATTCCTAGTGTCTCCAAAAAGAAACAAGAAAGGACCTAGGAATAGGATAGGGAAACCTGGATTTATAAACGTCACAGGCAGGCTTAAAAACCAAAAATGGCGGACAACAAAACCCAAATAAAATAGTTAGTCTCCGCATTTCACCAAAAACAATTTTAGATACACAAAGGTTCCCTAAGGTAATCAATCAACAACGCACACATCAGCTAGTCACGTCGCATTACCGGGGGATGTGAGCATTGGATGTCATCCAAACTTACAGACAGATAATTGACATCCAATTATGTATACATTTATGTACAACGCTGTCAGTGTCCTGAATTTAGTAGGGTGTCGATTTGATTTTTGAATTTATTTGGATGTTTAAATGTTGTTGGTTTTAGTTTATTTATTATCGTAAATTAATATTGGAAAATTTAAAAAATAACAAATCTATTGATATAAAATGGTAAACAGACTGACTGAAAAAAAATTTGATGAGTGGTTTGTTGTTGTCAACGCAAAGCCCAAACCGCTGGTCCTAGAAACATGACTTAAAGCCTACTCTTCACTGTAACTACTCACGATTATAAAAAATCCGAACCTTAAATGTTTAAAATAGGGGGAAGAATAACTGAGGAGTAAGAAAAAAATATGTTTTTCACTTCCTTTCACAACAACAAGCAGAAGACAGAACAGAAATTGGCCAATAGGCACAAAAAACTTTTGCCTGTCCAACCTCCACAGCCCATTTACTTGGTAACACGATATTAGAGTGATTGTCAGACTTTTAAGCTTCTGACTAGGTACCCGTGAAGGTTTTGTAGCGTCCACGGTGTTTGACAAGTCTTGTTATTGTACGAATTATATTTAGCTACCGACCCACCCCAGCACCCGAGAAAAGCCAAAAAAAATCTTTAGAAATCTCGGCATTTTTCAATTATAATATTATTATGCAAAACATTTGTTTTGAATCACTCTATCTATAAAATCTATGAAAAAATCATCATCAACTACCTATAACAATTAGTATAAACTGTTCAGTATCTATCGAAACACTGTCACAATTTATCACTTCACAAAATATTACATCGTTTGCGATCGATTTCAAAACAAGCTCCTACCACCGTTTATACCAATGTATACATATATACCTTGTCTCTGTAAATAACTTTGACGGTTCGAAAGTCGCGCAAACATGTTTTGCTAACGTCGACTCGGATGGCAGACCGCTTGTCAGTTAGTTTTCGAAAGCATAATATATTGTTTACATTGTAAATTATTCAGTTTGCTTGTTTTAGCCAGTTTTTGGTTTTGTGTTTGTTGATTTCGTTAATACTGCCAGCCTGTTGTTTTCTGCAATTCTGGACGACCTTTTCGTACAAAAAATTTTAACATTGGACCCGGTTGTCATTCGTAGAACTTCGACAGTCGTTACAGGCAGAAGCCAGAAAGTCTGACCAGTATAACCAAAGGTGTCACCTAGTTACTGGATTGTGGAGGTATAATAGGCAGCCGCTTCACGTAAAACACTATGGTATCCAGCTGAATCCTGTTAGGCTGGAAGGCGACGCTAACACATTTGGGAACTGGATACGGAGATGATAATGTAGACAGATTTTTTTTAGGTAATCAACGACTAGAAATATTGTACATTTGACTTTCCCCTTTGTAAAATGAGTCCTAGTTTCCTTAGTTCAGGCAGTCAGGCAAAATGTGCTCCTGGTTTATTGGATTACGATTTTTAAAATAATAGCCCTTTAGGCCGGACTCCAACAAAGCGGAGAGGAGAGAAGATGTCCCGTGCGACCAATTGACTTGCATTAATTTCGTATCCCACTGCTTCGCTTTTATACAAGCTACTATCTTAATTTTTTCTAACAAACTGCTTCCATTATGTCTTATAAGTGCCTGTAAATAGTCTACGTGAAATAAATGCTTTGATTTTGATTTATACGAGATATCTCTTTACTGCTTTGGTAGAGTTTTTTTCTTTATGGATGGGAAATCAATTAATGACTTCTCCCGCCCTGGGAGGGGCGGAAGGGTGTGTCAGATTGTACTGACTAAAACCCACCCACGGTCCTTCGGTTGCCATTTATGTTCCGGGGCCGCACTAACTATTCCGCAACCCCGGCAGGCGTTGGTGGAGTTCAGGGCTAAGTATGGATATTGGAGGTATGATCCTCCCGAGCCAGGAATAGAACGTAAAGTCATTCGTTAACCTTTCGACGACTAAGTGCCAGCCGGCTGTCGCGCTGCTATTGTCTTTCTATTGTGTAATCACGTATGTTCGAAGGTTAAAACAGTAAGTAAAATAGAAAAAGAATCTTATAAGGAACCTTGCGCTTACACAAGGTCTACAATTTTGCCAAATGCTTCCGCGAATTAAATCGTTCAGCTCTATATTTGGTTATAGGCAGGGCATTGATGAATGGTTTTTGTAACCTGTTTTTGTTAACGATAATATTCGGGACCTCATTCTATAACCGAAACATCAATCATTATTGCTTTCGATGTTTATTTTTGTTTCGCCATTTTTTTGTGGAATTGAGGGTATATCGAACAGCTGGAAGAAGTGACTGGCTTATTATTGACCGATACTTCAACGCGTAATAATGCGGGTAATAACGCGGAATGTCGTGATGGCCCAGTGGATATGGCGCCCGCCTCTTGTGTAAGAGGTTGTGGGTTCGAATCCGGGCAAGTACCAATGTGACTTTTTCAATTCATATGTACTTTCTAAAGTTTATCTTAGACATCACTGACATCCCGTGCCTCGGAAAGCACGTAAAGCCGTTGGTCCCGGATGTCATTCGTAGAACTTTGACAGTCGTTACTGGTTAGTCAGAAACTCTGACCAGTCTAACCAAGAGGTATCGTGTCGCCCAGTTACTGGGTTGTGGAGGTCAGATAGGCAGTCGCTCCACGTAAAACACCGGTATCAAGCTGAATCCGGTTAGGCTGGAAGCCGACCCCAACACGGTTGGGAAAAAGGCTAGGGAGATGATGACTTCAACGCGTAATAATACCCATTACAATAAACTAGCCGGTCCTCGCATTTCACTTTCGTTAAGTCTTTGGTTACAGCTTTGCTCCTGTGGACGTGTTATATAGCCTATGTTACACACAGTTACAGTCAGTAAGAATTTTATATTCGGTTCAGGAATTTAATCATTACAGACAAACAAATCTTTCCCCTTTATAATATTACTAGTTTTTGCCCACGGTTTCGTCCGCATAGATTTTGAAACCTATAGTGCAAAAAGTAGCGTTGACCTGTGCTGATAAAGCTGATCATTTGTGGTTGGTTATCGTTAAAGTAATTAATTTAAGTCAATAATTAGTAGTCATAATAATGTCGTGATGGCCCAGTGGATATGGCACCCGCGGCCCGCCTCTCGTGTAAGAGGTTGTGGGTTCGAATCCGGGCAAGTACCAATGTGACTTTTTCAATTCATATGTACTTTCTAAAGTCTATCTTAGACATCACTGACATCCCGTGCCTCGGAAAGCACGTAAAGCCGTTGGTCCCGGTTGTCATTCGAAGAACTTTGACAGTCGTTACTGGTTAGTCAGAAACTCAGACCAGTCTTACCAAGAGGTATCGTGTCGCCCAGTTACTGGGTTGTGGAGGTCAGATAGGCAGTCGCTCCACGTAAAACACCGGTATCAAGCTGAATCCGGTTAGGCTGGAAGCCGACCCCAACACGGTTGGGAAAAAGGCTAGGGAGATGATGACTTCAACGCGTAATAATACCCATTACAATAAACTAGCCGGTCCTCGCATTTCACTTTCGTTTAGTCTTTGGTTACAGCTTTGCTCCTGTGGACATGTTATATAGCCTATGTTACTCACAGTTACAGTCAGTAAGAATTCTATATTCGGTTCAGGATTTAATCATTACGAACAAACAAATCTTTCCTCTTTATAATATTACTAGTTTTTGCCCACGGTTTCGTCCGCGTAGATGTTGAAACCTATAGTGCAAAAAGTAGCGTTGACCTGTGCTGATAAAGCTGATCATTTGTGGTTGGTTATCGTGAGTATGATAAAGTAAATATTTAATCAAAAGTAATTAATTAATTTCAATGGGTGCCTTTACAAGGGAAAGTTTAGGTTTATAATAATAATAATTAATTTAAGTCAATAATTAGTAGTCATAATAAGGCTTTTTGACAGGTTATGTCTGAGATTATAGCGATTTGTCTTTTTTAAAAGCCTTTCAAATTTAAACTATCAAGATGATAGATAATAGAGTCGGCTGACATTGCAACAACCAAAGTTAAATAAAAGTCGTTTCGTGTAAAACGCAAAATCATGCATTCATTAAAAACAGACATCGATGTTCTTAAGAAAAAACTAGCTTCTTAATTGAATTACTTGAAAAACTTAAACATCAAAGTCATCTTTTTAATGAAATATTGCAAAACAGAAATAATGCTAAGTGCTAGTTTAATTATTACTAAGGATACCATCAATCAATATTACGAACGATAATAAAATGCCAAAAACACGTCATCTGTGTAGATATTTCCTGTGCTGTTAGTAACTTTGTTTAATTTTAACGGTCTTACAATGGTGCTAACTTAACTTAATTTAAGTTAAATGCATCTTTCTCTTTACATTTCTTAAAGAAAAGGACAGAAGATACATTTTAGTTTAATCCTGTCAAAACAGCGCCTAAAGAAAATTGGCGAATATTTAGTCGCCATGTTTTTAATCGTGTCTAAATTAACTATGGAATGTCTGAATTTGACAGGACTTAACTAATATTTTATCTACATGTATTATACGCAAAAACCTACTTCTTAGGTTTTTGTGTATTATACGTATGCATATTCCAGTAATGACCATCTGAGATTTTTAATAGTACATAATTCCATTTACAGAACCCTAAAAACATCCACAAAAAATGCTCATTCCTTTATTTACCTCAACTCTCTTGCACGCTTACAATTATTTTTCCCTTTTATGAAAATTCCTTTGTCTATTACAAAAAGTTTTCAGCGTTACAAATGGTTTTTATTAATGGCCCTGTAATTATTTTCAACTATAGCTCTGTGACTATTAATAGTGCTTTTGTGGGATTGTAGAATGGTCTATTATTATTAATTATAAAAGAACTGTCGGTGTTTTAAGAGAAAGTCAACAAGCGCCAGTTTTAGGGTTCAGTGCCTGGAAAGGAAAAAGCAGAACATTTTTGAGGATCACTTTGTTGTCAAGACTCTTTACCTTAGGAACGCATGGAGGTGTCGAGTTAAAATTTAAACTATTATACTCAGATCTGCGGTCTCTCAAAACTGTGAAAAAAACAAACTTCTAACTTAACAAAAGAATGACGTTTTGCAAAAAACTATAAATTGTCACTCTTAAGGGAGTCAAAATGCATGGCTACTTGCCGATGACTTAGAATTACGTATTTTTGCACGAAGCAATTCATTTATCACCAGTAAAGAAAAAAACTGAAAACCGTTTTGTAGCTAGTATAAAAAAGAATGTAACAAGATTTCTATTATTCCTACAAGTACATATGTACGGAACCCTCGGTGTTTTTACGGGTTTTTAGTATGTTTTAACTAAATATTTGGCAGGAAAGTGAAAGTATCTACTGATGCGGGCGTTATTTAAGACTGAGATAATTACGTAAATCGTTATTTAATCGCTTGTCTTAGAGTTGGCATAATCGGTTTGATGGGCCTGTTGGTCTAGTGGATAGTGACCCTGACTGCTAAGCCGGAGGGGCTGGGCGGCTGGGTTCGATTTCCAACTAAGGACAAACTTTGTGTGATGAGCATGATTGTTTGTTCTTTGTCTATGTGTACTTATGATATGTCAGTTCAAAGTATATATCAGCCTCTACGTTCACTACAGAAGCTTACACACGACAAAAAACCGTGTTTATAATATGCTAACATTCATTTTTGTATACAATCTATTATATACCCATTTATAGGTATTTAAACCTCAACCGAAGTAAAACAAAAGTAACAATAAAACTGCCATTTCCTTAACCCATTTCGCTGAAGAAGAAAAATAAATACCGCCAACTTAGCACATTATATACATCAACATAATATTCACTATATTATGACTAACTTATCAACAAGTTATTGGCCATGAAACAAGCGTTATTTCTGTACCAGTTGTGGGAACTTTTATTTGTTTTAAGCACGCGAGGTTGGGAGAAAAATCGTCTGGTTTATGGATGTAGGTGGCAAGAGATACGTGATTCAAATGAATCTTTTGTCCTGGGTGGGAATCGAACCCACGACCTCAGGCTTAGCAGTCAGGGCCACTAACCACTACACCAACAGGCCCATATAAAACTAGCTTCTGCCCGCGACTTCGTCCGCGTGGATTTTTCCTGAATTTTCTTTGCTATAAACCTCACGGAGCCCGAGACCTTTCCAATGAATGCAAAACCGTGGAAATCGGTTCGTGCGTTCTGGAGTTATAGCGTCAGGAAGGAAAAAGTTGCACACGATGTGAAAATGAGATGAAAATCAGTTTTGTCGTTTAGGACTTCGTTGCGGACAAACAACGTGACGCGAAATTTATATAATAAATAATAATAAATAAATAAATATCCTCGGACAACTCACACACGGTCATCTGATCCCAAACTAAGCAGAGCTTGTACTATGGTAACCAGACAACTGATAAACATACTTATATATTTTTTTAAATACATACATAATATAGATAAATCACACCCAGACACAGAACAAACATTCATGCTCATCACACAAAGTTTGTCCTGGGTGGGAATCGAACCCACGATATATTTATAAGTATGTATCGTACATCAATTGTCTGGTTAGCATAGTACAAGCTCTTCCCAGTTTGACAGACGGGCCTGTTGGTCTAGTGGTTATAGACCCTGACTGCTAAGCCGGAGGCCGTTGGTTCGATTACCACCCAGGACAAACTTTGTGTGATGTTTTTTGTTCTGTGTCTGTTTACCATAGTACAAGCTCTGCTCAGTTTGTATTCAGATGACCGTGTGTGAGTTGTTCCGTGATATTTATTTATTTTTTTATCAAATGGCTGTGTATTTAGTTCAACTATCAGGGTACAGAGCGAATAATGTTTAAATCATAGATATGGTACCTACCACTGACACGGGTAAATCTAGCTAGAGAAAAAAATAAGCAAAATACTCTAAAAAAACACTTTCAAATTCGTAACCTGGACAATACAGAAAAGCACGATAATTAAAGTCTTAAGTAATTACCTCAGACTGTGTAAATAATGACAATGTTAACTTTTAAACCAAGCTTAATGTTAACTGTACAGACAATGAGTTCAACTGCGGGTTCAAAACCTACGTAAACCTTGAACTTTGTAAGTGTTAATAGCTGAAGGTGGGTTTTGTACGGTCAGCAAATTAGATAAGTATCCAGGGCCGTCCTATACAATTGAGGTTTTCTTGAATACCAAAATACCAACGAATGTATTCAAATGAAATTTAACCTAAGAAAAAGCTTTTTTAAAAATAAGATAACCGACTTCAAAAACTAAAAGCTCAAAAATAACTATTTCGGAAGTCGGTGGCTTCTCTTCTGCCGGTCGATTTGTGTTGCCACCGACTTCCGAAATAGTTATTTTTGAGCTTTTAGTTTTTGAAGTCGGTTATCTTTTTTTTAAAAAAGCTTTTTCTTAGGTTAAATTTCATTTGAATACATTCGTTGGTATTTTATTATTTTTTTTTTCTTTATTTTTTTCTTTTTAGTTAGAGTCTCAGTGTCTGACTACGTTTTAGGGTAGCTCTCAAAATAAACTTATAATCTTATAAAATGAAAACGGTTCTATGCGCGCAACGTCACAGGATATCCATTAGTGTTTCCACAGAATGTTACAAAGACTTTTCTGAAAACCGCATCGAAATCGGTATAGCTAAACGCGAGATAATCGCGGTCAATCATACAATCGTCTTTGAAAATCTACAATCCAAGAAAGCAAAAACGCGATCTATGCAGGCAACGTCACGGGTATCCATTAGTGTTATATATTAAAACCTTCCCCAGAATGTAACAAACACTTTGCTGAAAACCGGATCAAAATCGGTTCAGCCAAACGCGAGATAATCTACTACTTACTACTACTTTTTTTTAAGTCGGTTAATTAAAGAACTAGTCATTTTCTACTATAGTTAATAGAAAAATTTTATTAGAAAAATATCCGTGGGTTTTTGAGAAAACTTAAACTGTATCTGACGGCCCTGGATACTTATCTACTTTGCTGACACAATAAATACGTGGGGTTAAGTGTTTTGTGTCTGAATGTTGTTTATTTACAATCAATACTAATGTTATAAATGGGACAGTGTGCCTGTTTGTTTGTCCGTCTTTTATGGCAAAATGGAGCGTTGAATTGACGTGATTTTTGAAGAAGAGATAGTTGAAATGATGAAAAGTGACATAGGCTACTTTTTGTCTCTTTCTAACGTGAGCGAAGCCGCGGGCAATAGCGAGTTTGTATGTACTTAATTTAAAATGAAATGAAATAGTTTGTTTTGCAAGTGGAAATATAAAATCACTGTTAAACTTCATATTTTTTAGAACTAGGTTTTTTTTTTGTATGAATGGGTAAAATCAGCAATCGCCGTAACTACTCGTATTAGAACTATTCCGCAACCCCTGCAGGCATTGGCCCCTTCACGAGATGACTGCTCTTTGAGGGTAGTAGGCTTTTCTTTACTGATTACTTAAGAAAATAATTAATATAATTATTAATATACATATAAATGGTATTGTTATTTTTTGATGTCTCCTGATGAACATTTTAAAATACCCCGGGAGCAGAGCTAACGCGGGGGAGGGGAGATAAAGATATCTTTTTTTCAGTTTTTTTAGATAACCATTCAAAGGAGACAATTTTTTTTGTTCGGGGATTAGGCCCACCGCAAATTGTGGCATTTATTAATGAAATGCACGTTAGTTTATTCCTTACAATCTCTAGATTACAGTGGCAATATTAGCAAAACTCTAAGTAACCGGAATACTGGGAAATACGACAGTCAAAACATGACTCTCATAATGACCTAAAATCTCACAAGAGCGATTATTTAATGAGTGAATAGGTTTCCTATGTATTTTATGTTAGAATAGTGCACTTTCAATAATAATATAGGTGTAAATGACATAAAAACCTGGCTTTGGTGTGATTTTTTTTCGATTATTCTTTTACTGTGGACGCCAATGCTTTTATAAGTAAAGTTGTTGCACATTTCGTTGAAATCGAGCTGTACAATTGTTACAACAGCTTTATATATTATGCACTGTATCTCCAGAAGCCATTTTTCTAACATCTATTGAATAAAAATACGAAAAGAACAGAAGAAGCACTTATCTGACTATCTAGAAAACTGTTGGAAACTATTAGGCTAAGTTTACATGACCGCGAGAAGCCGCGCGTCGCCGCGTGGTTGAGGCCCTGTCCAGGAAGGCGAATTCGCCGCGATTCGACTCGCGCGAATTCACTCGCGGGTAGGCAAGATACTAGGCACCAATACATCGCGTCCACAAGCATCGTGCGACTAATAAACTCGCGCGTGACTCGCGCGTAATGCGCGCGAGTCGAGATACTAGGGCCGCCTTGTTGTGTCCAGATTTCGCGCGAATTTCAGAGCGAGTGCACGTATAAAAGAGAAAGAGAAGGAAATACGACTCGCGCGTACGTACGCTCTATACGCGTAGACTCTGGACGCAACACTCGCGCGTGTTACGCGCGAGAGAATCGCGGCGAATTCGCCCTCCTGGACAGGGTCTGAGGCGTTCGCATGATGATGTGCATACCAGTCCGGATGTCAATGTTGCTTGAGGAGGGGGCAATTTGCTTATGGATTTTATACCGAAGGCTGAGTCGTCGCAGAAAATGACAAAGACAATAAAAAAGCTTTCTTGCATCCTATTTTAAATGAAAGTCTTTCACTTAAAATAGGATTCAAGAATGCTTTTCAACGAACGTAGAACGCGCGGTAATGTCTACGATAATTGCTGCTTACTTTGGTCTTGTACCGCGCGGTTAGTGGTACAGAGCGGTTTCGCGCGGTCGTATGAACTTAGCTTAATAATGTAGTCTGTCAGTGCCAAACTGATTGAAACTGTACCACAGAGCATGTACAACGGAATGTTAATTAGGTACGTTTCATTTCACATAATATATTTAAATTCACGTTGAAATAAATGTAAAAACGCTCCTCAACATGCATTTTTCCGTAATAGTTTTTTACTATTATTTCATTATTCCCGTTAGATATCTATATAATTTTTAGTGGGTTAGTTATAATAAGGTGATGACTTGTTTCATGCGTAAAATTATTAATAAACGTAACCGTTTAATAGTGGGACCAAAAAAAATTGTCTCCTTTGTACACAAAATATGTTTCTACAGTTTTTCTTAATCTAACAAGGTCCAGACAGGACTGGTACATAACACTAAAAGTACATTACGTAATGAATCTAGGCGTTTTTACAGATGTTAAATCTACCTACCTACCTATAGTAAAAACGTTTGGAGAAAGAAACACGTTTTAGTCAGAACGAGTATTTGAATACTAATTCAGACTAATACTAATATAATATAATACATTACTCATGTGTATAATACATCAGCTATTTTAATTTTGTACTGAATTTGTGGATTTTAGATTTTTTGATACCTAAATAATAATCATCATCTCAATTGCCTTTTTCCCAACTATGTTGGGGTCAGTGTTTTACGTGAAACGACTGCCTATCAGGCCTCCGCAACCCAGTAATTGGGTGACATGATACCCTTTGGTTAGACTGGTCCGACTTCCGGCTTACCCGTAACGACTGTCAAAGTTCTAAGAATGACAAATGGGACCAACGGCTTTACGTGCTTTCCGATGCACGGGATGTCAGTGATGTCCAAGATAAACTTTAGAAAGTACATATGAATTGAAAAAGTCACATTGGTACTTGCCCGGATTCGAACCCACAACCTCTTACTCGAGAGGCGAGCGCCTTATCCACTGAGCCATCACGACATGGCGATAGAAATATTTTTTTATTAAGTAATTTCTATACGATTTAACAAAGTTAAAAACATTATTTGGTAATAATGATGTTTTTTTTTTCTAAGTAGACGTGAATGCCAACATAAACCATAGATTAAATGAACATTTTACTTCATTTTTGTGTTAGAATTTAAAGTTCAAAACAAAATTGCTTATAAAAAAACCATTAAAGTTTTTGTTTACCACATCACAAGGTCAAAAATAGGAGGTTTCCGGCGACTCGGACCGCAATTAACTCGGACCACGAAAATGACCATGGAGAAAATTAAATATTTTTTACGGATCCGGCGACTGGGGCCGCGGTCCGAGTCGCCGGAAACCTCAAAAATAGTTCGTGTTTAAACTGTCTCTAAGCTAAATTACATCAAAATTAGTTTCGTGGTTTAGCAATAAAAGCGAGAGTAAGAACCTGAAATATTTGCATAAAGAAATTAAAACTTAGATATTATCTTTTTTCATTAAAAAATACGTCAACTGTCACGTCTTCAAGGTATTTGTTTTTATTATCTTATGCATGATGTGGTTTTTCTAATTAAAAGTAGCGGTTTACGTTTATTTTAGAACTAGCTCTTTCTTATGACTCTGCTTTCACATTTTTAACCCCGACGCAAATAAGGAGTGTTTTAAGCTTAAGTATTTGTTTGTCTGTCTGGTTGATGCACAGTAGCTCTAAAATGGGTAATCGAATTGGATGCGGTTCTTTTGTTTGATAATTAATCAGTTATTTAGCAATGGCTCAGAAATGTTTCATTAAAATCGATTAAGCCGTTTTAAAATTATCAACTCTTTTAACTGAAGTAGCGATATTAATAATTCTGGAGTAAGGGTCTTTTTCATTTTTTTTTATTTACACTTGTTATATAATTTTTCATAATAGGGTATTACACTCTTTTTTTTAAAGTTGTTTAAATAACTCCTACAGTACTAAGAAACCACTAAAAAAAATCCTAAATTTTTATTTAAACGCTAAGTACCCTAAAAACGCTTTTAAAAATTGTATTTTCAAGTTTCGCGCGGAAATTTCCAAAAACGGAAAACGCCGTGGGCGTGGTTTTGCTTTGGCGATATGACGTCCTCACGTCGTGTAAATAAACAGATGCGCTGTGATATTTTACATCATTATTAATGTTTTTATCTAAAAAATTAGTTACTGTTCGACTTACCGTTGGTGTGCGTTCCGGAATGCAAGAACACAAGTATAAAACATTGGAATAATTGTGAATTCTAGTGTTAACTGATTCAAATTTAAGAAAAACTTAGTTAAAAGTTGTGGGAAGAGTATTCCAACTATTACACCATAAAAACCCGTTTGTACTTTAGTAAATATCACTTTGATGTAAGTACCTATGTGCTTTAGCCATCTAAAATATCTTTCACAATAACTTCCATGAAAAAGTATATTTTTATAATAAAGATCGTATTAGGAGGTTTTTTTTTTTTTTTTTTTTTTTTTGTAATATGGCAATCAGCCGATACTATCAGCAAATTCTGCCAGTGTCATGTAATGGCTACACATGGGATCTTGTGGTTCATATACTCTTATTTATTACTTAAAATGTTTTGGCGTCCAGTGATGATTGGTTCTAAAACAACACAAATATTATTGTTAGTGGATAAACTATATAACATGAAGACAGTACAGACAGACACATAATACAATAAGAGGGTATCATAACTTTATATTGTTAGCTGATATAAATTTAATAAAAGCATTTATCATATGGGGATCTGGGAAAAAGGAGAGAAGGTGGCGAACATTTACAGGTTTTTGGATATTAAGTTTTGAAATGACTTGATCGAAAGTGAAAGCGTTGTTTAAATGACAATCAAGGAAGATATGGTCAATGGTCCCATCCGCCAGACCACACTCACACAGCGAACTGTCACGGACTCTAATTTTGTGAAGAAAAACAGGAGTGCAACAATGTCCGATTCGAATTCTACACAGCACTGAAGTTACCGTTTTTGGAACCTTCTTATACTTATAGTACCATGGTTTAACTGGGACTTCAGGCTGAATAGAGGCATACAGACCTCCCTTGGTTTTACTGGATTGGGACCATGCTGCCTGCCAGGAGTTAAATAAATCCCTTTTACAAGAATGAATAAGGTCGTAAACTTGGACAGAGTAATGTTTAAGGTCGGCAGTGCTGCTGTCAACAGCAGCCTTAGCTGAGGCGTCTGCACACTCATTACCTGTAATACCAACATGGGCCGGGATCCAAACCAGTACTACCTCAACATTGTTCATGTGGCAATTGTACAAACATTCTCTAATTTGCAAAGTTAAAGTACTGCGTAATTTATCTTTAAATGGGTTTTTCATAATGGATTCCAAAGCGCTTTTAGAGTCTGAAAAAATAACTGCCTTTTTAATGTTGCTATGAGATTCTATATACAAGCTTGCCTCAAGGATGCCGATGCATTCTCCAGTAAACACTGATGCCTCTGGAGGACATTGGAACTGGAGAAAGATTTGTGAGCTAGGGCTGTATACAGCAATGCCAGTTTTACCTTGTGGAGAAAGTTTTGACGCATCAGTAAAGAATCTGAAGTAGTCAGGCCATTTTTCGTCCACAATAGCAGGGAATTGTACATTGGCATGATGTGAAGAGTGATTTAAATTTATATGGGGGATATAATTTGGATAAAAGTTTATTACATTATAAGAATGATCAAATACTGGAAGTTTAGTGCACTGTTGTACCGGGGTAGTGTCTTTCAGTATGTTAATCTTTTTAAGAGAATTTAAAATTAATGGGGGTTCTTTAAGTCTCCAATATCCACTATGACTCCATAGGCCATTTAGGCAGTGTAGCTTGGACAATAATTGATGGTTCTGTAGCAAAAATGCCTTGTAAAGGAATCTGTCTGCCAAATACTGTCTGCGAAGAAGAAGAGGAGGATCTCCACTCTCGACCTGTAATGCATTAATTGGGGTGGATCTCATGCAACCAAGTATAATACGCAGAGATTTGGACTGTATGGTTTCAAGTTTCCTTAACGCGACTTTACTACACGGCTCTAGCAAAAATGTACTATAATCCAGCAAGCTCCTAATTGTGGCATTGTAAATAAGTTTGAGAGAAAATGGATGAGCTCCCCACCATACCCCAGCAAGGGCTCGCATCATATTAATGTTTCTCTCACACTTACTCACAATGTAGTTGAGGTGGAAAGCACCTGATAGTTTCGAGTCCAAGATGACACCCAGAAATTTCACTTTATCTTCAACCTTGATGCGAGATCCTTCAATTTCTAGGTGGACATCAGGTACTGTTCTTTTGCGCGTAAAAACTACAGCGGAGCTTTTAGAAGCGGACAGGGTAAGACCATGATCAGTAAGCCAACTGTTTAAGGAATCTAGAGAAACTTGCATTGATGGTACAGCTTCTTGGACAGAGCTATGAGGTATATACAAGCACAAATCATCTGCATATTCCAGTATTTGGCAATCGAGATTGAGGCAACTGTGTAAATCAGAGGTATAGATAGCATATAACAAGGGACTTAGAACGGACCCTTGAGGAAGACCGCGCCAAATTGTCCGAGGAACAAATTTCTCACCAGGTATGTGGAGACTAACCGTGCGTCCAGTCAGTAAATTACAAATGCAATGAACCATCTTCGTCGGAACACTCAGCTGACGTAGTTTACTTCTGAGTGCGGCGAGAAGTACATTGTCATATGCTGACGAAATGTCTAAAAAGACAGCAATCACAAAGTCGTTGGTGCTAAATGCAATGCGCGTGTCAGTCACAAACATGGCAATACTGTCCATGGTACTAAAACCCTTACGGAATCCGAATTGGGATTTACTTAAAAGCCCCTTGTTCTCTACATACCACTCCAATCTATTTTTTATTAGATGTTCCAAAATTTTGCTAATGGTTGGGGATAAGGCAATAGGACGATAGCTTTCTGCACTATCAGGGGATTTACCTGGTTTTAATAACGGGATGACGAGTTGAGATTTCCAACACTCAGGAATGGTGGAAGAATTATAAAAGTAATTTATAAGGTTTAGGAAATATTGGCGAAAAAAGGGACCGGACATCTTAAAAAAGGAGTATGGGAAACCATCTATCCCAGGGGCAGAGTCACAAACATGGTGAAGAACTTGCTCTAATTCGGATAAACTAAAAGGACTATCTAATGGATCACAAAGGTTATAAACTACATTGGGGGAAGTGGGACATTCATCAATAAAAGGAACGAAAGGGGGAGCCAATTTATTAAAGAAATTTTCAGCAATATCAGGAGAGATACTTGGGTAATTTGAAGGAGAGCAGCCACGTTTGAACCTTTTAAATCTCTGCCAAACAAGCGAAGACGGGGTAGAAGGGGACAGGTAGAGTAGCAAAATTTTTTCATCCTTGTATTTCTTTTTTTTTAAAAGGCGTTTGATTTAGCTAGAGTAATAAAGTATTGTATAACTATGATGTTCTCCATGGATATGTTATTAATATATACTTTTCTTCAGCTGCATTCCGGCTTTTATAATGTTTGTGCAATCCTTATCCCACCAAGGAGGCGATGATATTTTCCCTGAGGCTGAATTTTTCAGAGGGATGGATTCGTCAGCTGCCTCTGAGATTGCAGCTGAAAAAAGAGTCAGACACATATGTATGTTTTCTGGAGAAATTATTGGAAGAACATGAATACCATCCTCTAACTTAAGACGGTAATCATCCCATTTAGCTTCAGTAATCCTATATTTCAACAAAGGCGTTTTATCCTTATGAGGCATTGATCTATTAAAAAAGGATGTGCAGATTGGATAATGGTCACTTCCATATGTTAAATCAAGACGTTTCCAATCCAGTGAACTTGCTAATGAAGATGAACAAAGAGTAAGGTCCACACAGCTTTTATTTTGACCAAGCCGAGGTATTCTTGTGGCTGAGCCATCATTGAGCACACATAAACCTACCTCATCCATTAGATCAGACAGATCACAACCGAAACTATCATAATGGTCAGATCCCCACAGAGCATGATGGCAGTTAAAATCACCTAAAAGAACTATAGGTTTAAATAAATTACATATACTTTTTAAAAACTGGATACATGAAGGATCAGGGGCTGGGATATAAATAGAAACAAAATTAATACCTAGGATACTAATGCCTATGGCATTAATTTCATCACCATGAGGGGGAAGGGGGAGAAGGAGTGGACAAAACACATTATTTACAAGTATAGCACTACCGGCATAACCATCTGCACGATCATCCCGGTAGGTACTATAGCCAGGAAAATTAAAATGGAGACCAGGCATGAGCCATGTCTCACAAATAGCAAAGATTGCTGGTTTATGAATGTTAATCAAGTAGGAAAATTCATGTTTTTTTGGGAGTGCGCTTCTGGCGTTCCACTGAAGGAGTTTTAGTGCCATGGTAAATGGAGGGGATTAAGTTGAGTACTTTACTGGCAACGTGGTCAGGTATATTAAATTTAGAGAGGAGGGATAGGAGAAGAGAGAGTTCAGATTCAACCTCATCTGAGGAGTTATCCTCAGTTGAGTGAACGTTATTATTATTTACTAGTGCACAGCCATTATTGGAGGGAGTAAAAGAATAATCACGGACTAATTCGCGATGGGCATGATGGTCGTACCCCGGCGAGGCGGTGGCGCGAGGTTTGGGGTTGATTGAAACTGTTTTTCTATATGAAGTTGTAGTGGGAGTGGGAACTGAACGGGCTCTTGTAGGATTAGAGGGAGAGAGGAAGGTTGAAGGCGCAGCAGATGCAATGTCTGCATAAGACCTATACATTCTAGAGGAAGGAAACAATTTAGATGCCTCTGCATAGGAAATACTCTTTTCTGCCATTGCAGTTTTAATATTTTTTTTGTCTCATGAATTCTGGGCATTGTTTACTGTTTGCACAATGTGGACCTGAGCAATAAAAGCAGCATACATCCTCCTCTGTGCAACCCTCCCCAAAGTGCTCACCACCGCAGCGGTAGCACTTAGGCTTGGAACGGCACATTGTTTTCGTGTGTCCAAACTTGCAGCAACCAAAACATTGGATAGTTGGGAACTGGTAGATTTCAACAGTGAGAGAGTTGTAAAAACAATACACACGTTCTGGGCGGACCTGACCATCAAAAGTAAGAACCACGGAGGAAGTGGGTTTCCACTCGACAGTGCCATCTTGAATCAACTTGCGGTTGATACGTCTGACCTTGATTATTGAACCACCATTAGGGACCTTAAGGTTATCCATAATTTCCTCTTCGGACCAGTCGCTCGGGACACCTTTAACTACACCCATCCGAGTTATGTTGTATGTTGGAATAGAACATGTAAAGCCTTTATCACTAATTTGCTTGTTTCCCAAGAATGCATTTGCATCCTCAGGAGTTTTAAATTCAATAGACATTCTATTCCTACCTACCTTTTTAATACCATCATGCAATACATTCTTAATATTTAATTGAACCATTAATTGGCCAAACTTAAGAGGGTGGAATGTAGTGCCAGATGTAGGACTGGTTTCAGTTACTGAAACATGAACAAGGAATGGAGCAATGTCCAAAGCGGAGTATCGTGAGCGGCTGTGTCGAGCAAGGTCTGCAGATTTGGGTTGTTTAGCCGTGGGAGTACTAGCAACATCTTCGTCAATTCGAACACGCTTTCTACTTTGTGCTTCTAACTGCTCAAAATTGGACAACGAAGTGGTTAAAATGGGCGAGTACGTAAACGCATCTTGAGAATCCTTTTGGTTTGCTACTGGATTTGAATCTGGCGGACGGCCATGAGGGTGTTCGTCATCCCCCATGGTCGCCCGGCATAGACCGTGCGAAAACAAATAAATAGGCTTACCTACGCAACAATATCACACGAAAAACACTCACAACAAAATAAACGGACACAAACAGTTAAACTACACCAAAAATCACACCAATTTAAACCTCAATAGCCTAAAATAGTGAAAAATAGCTCTACCGCATGTGTTCGACATAAACACTTACCGGAGAATCGACGTATTAGGAGGTTATAAATAAACCAAATAGTGACGTCTAGTTGACACTGTTGACAGTCGACAGCTGTCACTGTCTGTGGTCTGTATTTCGGTGTGTTCAAGAACAGATAAAAAAAACTGAAAACTTTGAATTGAATTTAAAAAAATATTTTCTAGTTTTATGAACTAAAACTAACACTGTTCGGCTGCTTTTTGCATAAGCTATCTCAATAATATATTTTTAGATTATTTCTCTAATACAGTGTAATACCCTATTACCTACTTTTTAATCCTGGTGGAGGTAAAGTTTTCTGAAATCGCTTCTATGTACGTCTCTGTGTCATAAAAAGAAACTTCGCTGTGTTTTTAGCTTACTTAATATAGCTGTGAGTTTATTATCAGTCTGCTAGTAAAAATACCTATCTTGCCTTTTAATTTAATAATTTAAAAAAATCGGTCAAGAGCGTGTCGGGCCACGCTCAATGTAGGGTTCCGAAGTTTCCCGTCCGTCACAATAAGTGTTCCCACTTATGAGTTTTTAATAAAAAACCGGCCAAGAGCGTGTCGGGCCACGCTCAATGTAGGGTTTCGTAGTTTCCCGTCCGTCACAATAAGTGTTCCCACTTATAAGTTAAAAAAAAGGCTATTTGTTACGTTGACATACTAAGTACGCAGAAATTATTTTGTACAACCTTTTTGTCTTTTTTGTACAAAAACTGTTCTTTCTATCAAGTTCAAAATAATTTTCCTAGAAAGTACTTATAAAGTTCTACTTTCCAGATTTTTTTCATATTTTTAAACTTATGTTCCACAAGTTAGGGGTTAGCGATTATTTCCGAAACGGTTGCCATTATCAAAAAATGGTTGTAGTAAACTCCTGTTCATTTTTAAATACTTATCTAATAATATATCACACGCTAGGATTGAAACTAAAAAAAAAACTTCCCTACTTTACATATAAACATTTTTTACCAATTTTTATTTTACTACTTTGTCGGCGTGACTGAACTACATATTATAACCAAATTTCAGCTTTCTAATGCGAATGGTCACAAAGATTAAGCGAGGACGGACAGACAGACAGACAGACAGACGGACGAAGAGACAGACATGGCGAAACTATAAGGGTTCCTAGTTGACTACGGAACCCTAAAAAGGAATTATTTTTAATGTTTATATGAAAGAAAGTCTTAAATGACCGTTCAGATGATGTAATGTGTGCGACAAAAAATATTTACTGACAAACCATTTCTTTGAAAAACAAAAACGTTGTTTGTCTTTGAGATGGGTACCAGCATAGCTTCCATAATTTACGTTAAATAAGATATTCCATCACTGTCACATTAAAACGGGCTTGTCAAATCCACAATTAATTTATTACGTGTCCTGTAAAACATAAATATAAGTGTTCTCTCATCAAGCTATGTTAAATACTATTATTTAACCTAAATAGTTATCGCATGATTTGACCAATTTTTGGGACTTTAAAAGAGAGTTTTTCTTCCCAGAGTAGTGCAATAGGAAATATCAGACTCATTGTTCGCCTAAAATAAGCAAAAAACATTAATGACGTGTAAAGTTTTATATTTAACTGCTATCCCCTTTTTACTCCATTAGTATTGGAATTTCCAAAAATCTTTTCAATTTACCTAAATAAATATCTCATTTTAAAACTAAACTTCTCTTTCCACAGGAAATGTCAACACACGAAGCGAAACCCACAAACAAACGGGCGTAGATGATTAGCTTGCCAGACCTGGAGACAGCAACAAGATGGAACACAACGACAAACACAACAGAAATCATTATAGAAAACGTCAGAGAAGAAAAGTACAACCTTTCAAACAGTTTCTACAATGTTATAACCAAAGCAGATGAGAAGAATGATGATTGTGTCAATGTAACGTTTAATTCGTCATCTGAACTCGGGTGTGAGGAGAAACCTTACGACTGTTTTGAAATAAGTGTTGTTATTATTCTGTGTTTGCTAATAGTGGTTACAGTTATCGGTAATACATTGATAATATCAGCTGTGGTTACGACTAAACGGTTGAGGACAGTGACCAATTGTTTTGTGACTAGTTTAGCCGTTGCTGATTTGTTGGTTGGAATATTTGTGATGCCGCCTGCTATTGCTGTTCATATTACTGGTAAGTTATGCTTTATAATTATTACTTATACATCACATCTCTTGTGCAATGTGTTATCTTTTATAACTATTACTAATACATCATATATCTTAAGCAATGCTCGGAGTTTTTCTGATAGAACCAGTAATGGAGAAATCCGCAAACAACCAAAACTACCAACATAGCTCGTCAAATTGCCAAACTTAAGTGGCAGTGATCAGGGCACATAGCTCGTAGAACTGACGGCCGATGGGGTGGAAATTTTCTTGAGTGGCGACCGCATTCCGAAAAACGCAGTGTAGGCAAGCTTCCCGCAAGATGGACTAAATATCTCTTAAAGTTCGCCAGGTCCCGTTGAATGCGGTCGGCGCAGGACCGATTGTGGCGATCTTTGGAGGCAGCCTTTATCCAGAAGTGGACCTATATCAGCCGATGATGATGATAATCATACTTCTCTTTTAAAAAGGAACTGGGATTTAAACCTCCTTGTCTAAGGTTCTCTTTCACTAAACATAAGATGAGTAGGAAATAGGTAGGCAATTTAAGATCGACGCAACTATGTCTTCCTGCCAACTATCATGTTCGCTTCCTTCTTCTTCAAATCGCTTTTTATAATCCATCCACCTATTTTTCGACCATCCTGTGATTCATTCTTCGCCTTTATGTTACTGCTGCTACAGGTTACTTTCAGACCACATTTGTACTCGTTCTTCACTTTATACATTTTATCACTTGACAATCGATTTCAAATTTTCATCCATCTTCTTCCAGAGTTCTTCTTTAGATCTAAATAGCACAACAAGTCTTATCACATACAATAGATTTACTCTTTAGGTTTAGGTTTTATGTTGCAGATTATTCCATTCCTTTTATCATAGTCGATTGTCGTACTTATGCCGTGGAAGCCTACCTAACTATAAGTGCTACCTAACTTTAGTGCACAAATAAACAGACAGACAGAGTTATTATCGCATTTATAATATTAAATGAAGCTGTGATGGCCACAAGTGGCTTTGCTGTGGCCGCTCTTAATGGCTCAGAGTGGAACAATAATGTCCAACATTATTCCGTTTTAGTCTACTTTAAATATTATAACAGGAAGCAGTACTGTTCTAAATAAACCTTTTTTATGGTCATCTGATTGACTGCTTCACTGACTGTTGATATAACAACGCACAGCCCAAACCACTGGTCCTAGAGACATGAAACTAGGGTATGTTCTTTGTAAAAAATAAGGCAAGAAAGATCTTTTCTTAGAGCATGCAAAGATAAGAGTTTTGGAAATTCCAACCCAAGAGGGCTGAAATAGATGGAAGTTAGACATCCACGCGGGTGAAGCCACGGATAACAGCTGGTATATTTTTAAAAAGCCAGTTTTTCCTTCGTAATAAAATACCCACAATCTTCAGGTGATTTTAATTAATCACTTTCAGTACCTAGGGATAAAGAGAGTATTCTAGAGTTGAATCCTTCTCTACAATCTGCGTAGTGGTGTGAAAAATCCTAATGTAAAATACCTACAAAACTAAATACCAACTAGAATCCTTAGCTCTGCTCTGATTAACAAATAAATACATCTCCTTTAAAATTACTTTTTGCTCCCTAGGTAAACAATCTCCTATTAAATGTACCATTCTACAAAAAACTGACAACTTAAACGATTGATTGCCAAAAAATAGTCTAGTTCTGTCGAGCTAAATTGATGAGCCAATAATGACATAAATCAAACGAGTTTAAAATAAAATAATGTCGTAACACGAAATACATAGTATTTTAAAATTACTTTAAGATATAGGTGTTGGTAATTACAACTTTAATACAGGTCAAGGTTATTTTCGTTTCGTATCAGGAAATATATTTTTATGTAAAGTTCTGATCTAATTACTATAAATATTTCACTGATTGAAAACTTAACCTTTTTAAGATCATTCGTTTTGCTGTCCCATTGGACAGCAAAACGAATGATCTTAAAAAGGTTAAGTTTTTAAAGTTAAGGGGAACATTTTCCCCCCACCCTTATTATCTCTGAGATTATTCGTAATAGGGTTCCGTACCCAAAGGGTAAAACGGAACCCCATTAATAAGACTGTGCTGTCTGTCCGTCCGTCTGTCTGTCACCAAGCTATATTTCATTAACCGTGATAGATATACAGTTAAAAATTTTACAGCAACTGTTGCTATAACAACAAAATCTGAAAACAGATATAATAATTAATAAATTGGGGCTCCCATACAACAAATGTGATTTTTTGGCGTTTTTTACCATTGTAATGCCATAAGTAGAAATTTAACTAGGTTACAGGGAAACCAATAATAGTGTCGGCGATTAGCTGGTTGTTATTAAATTAGACAGTCTAGAACATTTTGCAAATTGGTATTATTTCAAATCTAAATTCAATTCATGTTCGTAGCGTTACAGATACAATCATTTCAATTTAAGGCTACGATTTTACACTAGACAATACTTTAGGTTTTACTTCTCATTTCATAAGTTTTAATTGAATTTGTGTTTCATTTCAGTAGGTACTGTAAAAAGTTATTTTTGAATTACTGTTCTCCGTGCCTTACTGTCTATTATGCAAATATTTTATTTGAGATTGAAACTTTCTTTAATAATTGGACATAAATTCTTTAATTTTATGCCCTAAACTTATTAAAATACTGTCTGATTTTCGGTAGTGAAGTTATAAAATGATTATCTATACTTAGTCTAATAAAGCTGAAAAGTTTGTTTTTTGTTAGTTTTGGTTGAACGTGTTAATAAGTAACTACGGGTGCGAAGGTTCGAATTGAAAAATAGTTTTAGTGTTATCTTATTAATAATTGAGGTAGGCTATAGGCTACATAACATCACGCTACGCCCTACAGGAGCAGTGCAGTAATGAAAAACACGAGTAAAACCGAAGGACATAGCTATTACCAAATGTCGCAAAGGTAGATACTTGTGTTTTATTAAAGGGAGAAGAACTGAGACCAGACGATTCCACCGTATTTTTAGGCATAACACTAGATGCCAAACTTCAGTGGGGCCCCCATATAGATAAATTGTCTAAAAAACTCAGCTCCGCAGCATACGCCGTTCGGAAAATTCGTGGTTTAACGGATTTGGAAACAGCCCGTTTAGTTTACTTCAGCTATTTTCATAGTTTGATGTCGTACGGAATTCTATTGTGGGGAAATGCCGCCGATATTCAAGCAATTTTTGTTTTACAAAAAAGGGCTATTCGTTCTATTTATAAATTAAGTCCCCGACACTCCCTCAGAGACAAATTTAAAGAGATTAATATTATGACTGTGCCCTGTCAATATGTATATGAAAATCTGTTGTATGCACATAAAAATATTAATCACTTTAAAAAATACAGTGATATCCACAATATTAGCACAAGAAACAAGGACAAATATATTGTTCCTTCAACTAGGCTTAAAAAAATAGGTGGTTCGTTTAAATGTCAATGTATACGCTTTTATAATAAACTTCCTAGCCAGATTCAGGAACTTAGCATTACCAAATTTAAATTATTTATAAAACGTAAATTATGCCGGAATGCTTTCTATTCTGTTAAAGAGTATATTGAGGACTCAAATGCTTGGAATTGAGCTGCTTCAATCATTCATAGGCCAATATTGACATTTGTTAAAATTATCATTTTTATATTTATTGACATTGAAATTTTAATATTTGACATTTATGAGTACTTTTTTAAAGTATTATTATTTTGTACACCAATTTTTATTCTCTTTGACATTGTAATTATTGAACTTGACATTTATGTACTTTTCTGAGTACCTATATATATATTTTTACATCATATTTGTTGTGAGTGTGAGGACTATGTGGGTTGCTTGATTGCTAGTATGTTTTATAATGACTGACGGTTTGAGTACTTAATGCGGCCTACCCGAATGTCCTTACTTTGGTATTGTTCGTCAAGACGTTGAGCTCCTTACGTGTTTTTTAGTTGAGCTTAACGACTTATGACAAATGCTTGCACTGTTTGGACAGGTCCACTCAAATCTGTGTGCTTCTCTCATCAAGAGATCCCTTCAGTTTACCTTCATAGTCCTCGCATATTTTGACCAATACAATATTGTATGGACTTTAAAAGAGACTTTGACCTCTGAGTTTGTTTCGGATGTTTCTTCTCAGAGTAGTCCAGCTAGGAAACACCGGCCCCATAGTTCGATAAAAAAAAAAGAAAAAAAAAATGACGTGTAAAAGTGTAATTTATTACCTATTTACAAAAATAAATCATTAATTCATTTATTTATTTATTCATTTATTATAATTATATCTAAACAAAAACAATTAAAGAAAGCTTTCCAAAAGAGAAGTAAAAAAGAAACAGCTTTTTTATTAAAAGATCTTCATTCGGTACAGTTTAGCTATCAAAATTATTATGACAAAATAAGTACAGGCACAAAGATTCGTTTTAGGGTACCGCACTAAAACAAATCTTTCAATTACTTGTAGGCTGTGTAGCTTTGGAATCATAATAGAGGATATTTTACAGAGTGTTATTTCTAGACCAGCGTGTTACTTTCCCACTGCAGGGAAAAGGATGCATCTAAACTTACTTACTTATTACTCATACCGAGAAAGCAAAAGACTCACATTGACGGCATGTCCAGGTATATTCACAATTTTTTCCGTAGACTTGATGCACTGAAAACTTCACATTCCTGCTTTCACAGATCCGAACATAACATAAGAGATGGGAGCCTTCACTACTGTACCATAACAACATTGAGTTGTCTCTCTTTAACTTATAATATCTAGTTTTTCTAGAAATCTACAACCCCCAAGGTAAATAATACTTATATATTTAGGTTTCGTCTACGTCGCGTGATTTTAAAAATGTGGTAAAATATTTGTCTTTGTGCTTTCGTTTCTTACGGTTCCGTCTGCGAGTTTTGATAACAGAAAATTAAAAAGTACCACTAAAAAGTCCAATTAAAAAGTCCCAAAAAGTCATTTTTTCGGCGTGCTCGATATTAATATTTTACAGTGGTACTGAACCCTTCTAGTTCGCACCCGGCTCAAACTTGGACAGTTCTGCCCTCTGTTTTTTAGTAAAACGTTTTGTACTGACTTTATAGTCGCATTTATGCCAGCTTTGTGAGCTAACTTTACATTTAGTGCTGATATTTTTGTGCAAAATAGCTTTTCTTGTGTTTTTTGTTGCTATGTAGTAAAGTACACTACTTAGTCCAGCTTGTTTTAAAATACTTTCTCGAATATCTTACCGCATGGTAGTGACTAAAGGGATAATCGTCTGTTAGTGTCCTACTTCACATAAAGTTTGGCTCAAGGGGCCTCTGCGAGTTGGCTTCGGCCCCTCGTACACCATCCAAAAGTCAGGGACCTCTGGGTCCCGAGATATTATGTAACGCATAAAAAAAACGTTTATTTATAAAATAGGGCACATTTAAAATTACAATAAAGAATGTTAATATTATTAACTAGCCCGTACTGCTGGGCAAAGGCCTCCCTCCATTCCTTCCATCTGGCGCGACTTTGCGCTACGTCTTGCCAATCCTCAAGGAAGCCGACCAAGTCGTCCCGCCATCTCTTTCTTGGTCTGCCGCGTCTCCTAAAGAATGTTTAGTATTATTAAAAACCACATTTGCTCATTAGCCTGAACTAGGGTGAACCTAAAAATAAATGAAGTAGAAATCACCAAACTGTAAGTTGCATTTGCATTATACTGAATGTGTTCCAAATAAGATTTAAGCCTCAGACCAAACTTACTCAGTTGTAAAACAAGTCTAGAAAATAGCTATACCTTATTCAGCTTTTATGTCCCATGAAATAAGGTCCAAATTGTATCAAAACAAGATCTATTTAATTCTGTGTGAAAATACCTTGGCGGTCTTTTTTTAGGAAGCATTATTAAAAACCCTTTTCGTTTCACACCACACCGAGTCCTTCCTTTAGAAGATAAACGGGAAAAAAGCGCCTCAAATATATATCAGAAAATATTAGGGTCCCAACTAGTGTTGTAATACCCTTGAGCTTTGAGCCCTAATTAAAGGCACTTAAATCACAGATTAATAAATAGTTACTACGTAACAGATACTTCACTCCAATACAAAACCTAAAATACCTACGCTATAATAGCCTACAAAGTCATAATAATAATACCATCTGTTTGCAGCGAGGAGAAATGTACCATAAATACGCACAAAGAGAGTTCAGATCCTTTTGCCCACCGCGTGACTAACGTGTGTGCGTGCCATCCAGTAAATGTGCTAGGGTTATACGTATGATGATAATGGTAACAAAACGAATGTTTTAGAAAAACAATTATTTTTTTAATTGTTGATCAAATATTTTTTAGTTTAATAAAATGACTGATGCATATTTTTCGTTCCTTGAATTCCCGATTATTATATTTTAGTGTCGAAAATATCCAAAACCGCGTGAATAATTTTAATAAATAATCAAAAGGGTAACAGGAGAATTGGGAAACAGGGGAATTGCACAATAATCACACAATAATTACGTGGTTTCGGCATTTTGATAGTCAGCGCTGTACCCGTGACGCGCGAGCACTCAGGCGGGCGCGCGACAGCCCGGTGTTTGTTGTATCGTCGACGATACGCGAAGCGGTAGGCATAAAACGCGTGGCCTTGAGCGAGTGACGGACGCCTGCTTAAATGATGAATTTTAAGACTCTATTTGTAGTCGAGCCTTAAAATTCATTATTTGAGAATGTCAAGCAGGACTCGTTTAGAAGACTCAAGTCTGTACTAAGTCTTGAGTCTTACATGAGAGCTCAAATTTTTTTTATTGGCTCGAGTCCGATTAGTCGTACTCAGATGTTTCTCATGTGCTAATTGTAATGATTATTCGATAAGTTTTATGTATCTGAGTCGCTTTATTTATTACATTTTACATTTTAATTTATTTTTGTGACACTATTAATAAGTCTGACTGAGTTTGAGTCTTACTATAAAGTAAAAATAATTTTACCACACTAAGTCTCGCCAAATTGAGTCGAGACCTAAAAATCACGACTAAAAGACTCGATTTCATTACAGCCCTAGCCCCAGTTCTCGTAAAAAAGCGGAGATATCAGATTTATTCTTTTGTAGGATATGGTTATTAGGGTAGTTCAATAAATGTTCGGTTGGCCTCAAGGCGGTTTCGAGTTTCCAAGACGGTATGACATGATTGAAACGACAAAATACTGACCCAAGTGTCCATACTTTATGGCTTTTATTATACGAGTCTTACTAAATGGACTCATAAAACTGGGTAAGATTTGATTGTAAAAAGTAGTAAAATAAAAAAATATTCAACAGGAGAATTGGACTCTGCGGTTATTTGTTTTTTATTCTTTAATTAAATGGGGTTATGGGACATCCCGCCCACAAAAGATCTCGCCCCTGGGCGAGATGTCCACTTTTTAAAATGTGCATGGGTATATTCGCCCGAAAAATAATGTACTGTTTAAATATGGTAATTTGACTTTTATGATTTGCAGATTCGTCTGATGTTTAATAAAAAAAGTACGATTTAGCCAAAATATCTCTTCACTTTTTAATAGGAGACATCCCAATATCATTTATTTTACATAGGACATTATTTTTCGGGCGAATATACCCATGCACATTTTAAAAAGTGGACATCTCGCCCAGGGGCGAGGGGCGTGGGTGGGATGTCCCATAACCCATTAAATGTAGACTTTGTGGCGACGACTAAAGTAGTTTCAGTTGAAGGTAATGAAGAAATACTGATTCTGCATCGCGACATCTTTATGATACGTGATTTGCAACCAGCAAAATCTGTTTTGATAAGAACAATTTTTTGGAATAATAAAAGATCTCTTTTAAAACACTCGTGATTTGAGACACAATGAAAGACAATAGCAGCGCGACAGCCGGCTTTGGCTTGGTCGTCTAAAGGTTAAATTGTATTGAGGGGAAAATAGTATTTTTTATTATCGTAACATATTACGTACGTCTGTCTTTTAATATGGCTATTGAAATATATTATCACAGATTGTGAGAGAGATAGGCTTCAATACAGGTGAAATTTCTAACGTGTGGCAACATTAAAAAAATACCGTTAACTCTGCCTTGTGTGTTACCATCATTATGATAATATCTGATCTTTATATTCGGAAAAGTTTGAGGTCTGGCAACTTCTTAAAGTTACGTCACTTACAATATTTTGTGACCTCAGACGAAATCGAGGGCAAAGAAATAAGACGGATCCTAAAATATTTTATATTCGAGAATATTTCTAAAATAAAATCATGGCCAAGTGCGAGTCGTAGACGTGAAGTTCCGTACTACTACCTGACGGACAGAGCCGTCATCTACCCCGGTCACGAGGGAGTGTGGAGTCGACGAGGGATGTCGTGCGGTGTTCCACAGGGATCGGTCTTGGGGCCGCTCCTGTCGGTCGTATCGGGTACGACTGGGTGCTGCGCGCCGACCTTCCCGAAGGCGTCAGCGTAGTGTGCTACGCTGACGACACGCTAGTCCTAGCGCAGGGAAGGTCGTTCCAGGCGGCGGCTGACTTAATGTCGAGTGGTGTTGCGACAGTCGTGGACAGGATCCGGCAACTGGGACTTGAGGTGGCCCTGCACAAGTCCGAGGCCATGTGTTTTCATGGCCCTCGGCACCGGCCACCTCCGGGGTCTCAGATAACGGTAGGAGGGGTTCACATCGGTGTCGAGTCGACGATAAAGTACCTGGGACTTGTCACGGAGCATTTCCGACGTTTGGGCCCCAAACTGGCGAGGGCTGGAGCTGCCCTCAAACGGCTCCTGCCCAATCTCGGTGGCCCAAACGGCTCCTGCCCAATCTCGGTGGCCCAAACGCCTCCTGCCGGAGGCTCTACGCGGGGATCGTGCGGTCCATGGCCCTCTACGGGGCTCCGGTGTGGGCGCCCAACCTAGCCACGGCTCCGGCCCGGCTTCTGAGGGCGTCCCAGAGGGTCATGGCGATTCGCATGGTGCGGGGATACCGCACGATCTCCTGCGAGGCGGCATGCCTCCTTGCCGGCACTCCGCCGTGGGATCTGGAGGCAATAGTCCTTGCACACACGTACGAGTGGCGCGTGGAAGTGCAACGCCGGGGCGAAGTCCCGCTGCCGTGGGTTATCGCGGCACGGCTCACGGAGCTCCGGCGAGATCTCAGGGCGGAGTGGAGACAGCGACTGTCGCAACCTAGTGCTGGGCACGCCGTGATAGCGGCGGTAAGACCCCTCTTTGAGGAGTGGCTGGAGAGGCGCCACGGCGCTCTCACGTTTCGCCTGACACAGGTCCTCACCGGACATGGTCAGTTCGGGAGGTTCCTGTGTCGGATTCAGGCGGAAGCGACGCCTGGGTGTCACCACTGCAGCAACGGTCGCCTGGAGGACACGGTTGAGCACACGGTGGAGGTGTGCCGCGCATGGGCGAACCATAGACGTGTCCTCGTAGAGGCGATCGGCGGCGGTGACCTCTCGCGCCCAGCGCTGGTTCAGGCCATGCTGCGGGGCGAGACGGAATGGGATGCCGTCGCCTCCTTCTGCGAAGCAGTTATGCTAGTGAAGGAAGCGGCGGCGCGCGAAAGGCAACGACGAGCCTCTCGCCCCGGACAAAGACCCAGGCGAAGACGTCGAGAGTCGCAAGACGACTACCGGCCACCGTAGGCGCGGTTCTGCGGATGGCGAGCGATGGGTAGCTCGCCGCCCGGCTAGGACCAGGACCGCGTAGACGGCGCGTTTTGTTCCACGCGCGCCAGATCGGCATAATTAAACGTAAACAAAGCAATAGCAGCAAATCAATTGACAGATCAAAAGTACCTAATACATTCTAGAAGGAAATTTAATTAGGCCTACCTACCTACTTCCTCTGTGTGATAGAAAACTAATACTTAGGTACAACAAAAAATAAATAAGAGTAGGTATCTAAACATCAAGTAAAAATTATATGCTAGAATGAGTGACTAGCTTGCCATTTTTGTTCAATAGGTAATCTGAACAGTTCTGGAATCCATGAATTGTTAAGATACTCAAACACACAGCAATATATTCTTCTGCGATTATCAGACATTTTGGTTTAATTTAGCGGTGTCGAAAAGCAGTGACGCGCGAACCTCGTGCAGTGTTAGCCCCGACTGGCGACAGGAGAAACGCGTCGAGATTTTGTTAAAGTCTGCGTGCGTCGACGCATAGATACTATGGCGCACACATACATGCCGCGCGGGGTGCGTTTGTATGAAGATAACCTACTTCCCTCTCTTTATACTATGATCGCGATAACCTAAATAAAAAACATCATCCATTATCGAAACACCTATGTAAGACTACAATTCTACAGACAGAAACAAAAAAAAACATTGCGCACAAATTAAAAAAAAAACCCTCTTTTTGCGTCATCTTACTCGCAAATGCTACGCTTTGTATAGTTTCGTTACAAGAAAACAATTTTTTTTTCCGTGTTTTAAATATTATTAAAAGGAGTGCAACTTTTTGATTGGGCCCATTTTTGTTTACCACTCGCCAGATGAAACGCTGATAGAACAGAACAGAAATACCGACACTCAGATGTATAACGGAAGCTTAGAAGATCAAGAGAGTACCTTGTCCATTAATCTAAATGGCCCTCGCAAGATTCCAATACAATTGTATGAACTTCAAAGTCTTGATCTCTGAGTTTGTTTCGGATGTTTCTTCTCAAAGTAGTCAGCAAGGAAACACCAGACATAATAATCAAAAAACAACACCAACATGTTAAAGTGTTTTTTTAACCAATTTACAATATAATTATCATTTCATTCCGGGGTTGCGGAATAGTTCTAATAGTTACCGTGGCACCGGAACATAAAGGTCAACCGAAGGAACATGGGTGGGTTTAGTCAGTAAAAGTCTGACACGCCCTCCAGCCCCGCCCAGGGCGGGAGAAATCACTGATAATTTTCCACCGACAAAAAACAAATATTTCATTTTTCTGGTGTTGGTTGGCATCCTTCTACAGAACCCTAATAAAGGATAGAGAGAACGAAATAAAAATAAAAAGGCATGCAAAAAATAAAAACCAAACGAAATCGTGCGAAATATAAACAAAATTAGAAGCATAATCCTATATAAACCTTCTTGGTAAAACGATACGATCATGTAAGAGTATTTCTCGATAAGTGGATCGTGTTAGTGATATTTGCTTGTACCTCGCACCTGGGACACAGAATGTTGGTACAGGAGGTTCACTCCGACGGTGAAGTTGAAAAGCATGCACACAAAGACATATTCTTTCAGATACAGACAGTATGAACCCAGGCGTTGGCGTCGAGGGTCACCGTCCGTAGCCCGCCGCCCGACTAGGACCAGGCCCGTGTCGACGGCGCGTTTTGTTCCACGCGCTCCTCAAAGAGCAGTCAGCACGTGAAGGGGCTCTCTAGGACCAATGCCTGCCGGGGTTGCGGAATAGTTCTAATAGTAACCGCGGCCCCGGAACATAAAGGGCAACCGAAGGAACGTGTGTGGATTTTAGTCAGTAAAAGTGTGACACTAAAGGGCGAAATAAGTCATTTGATGATTTCCCATTCATAAAAGAAATATGAGCTTTAAAAAAAATCTCGATATTTAATAAATGTTCTCAGTTTTTTTATGTCTTGAAATTGCTTAATGGTAGGTCGATTGCGCTGGCAAAAATAAAACGTCACAATTTGCAATTGTTGTACAAAATCTATGCGATAATTGCGTTGTACCATAACAAAAGTGTCTATTGATTACGGGGGTAATGAGCCAATTAGCTTTCTTTAGAAATGGAACTTCTTATCTTCGTAGGTAAATAATTCAGTCAGCAATTCAAACATGAGATATACTAAACAGGCAGCTATCTGACTAACTACCTTTAAATAACCGCTTGTTTAACGGTTTTTTTAAACCTTTAAACAAAATTCACCTTCTGTATTTACCCACCTCTACTTTGTATCTGAGATTTTTTCTAATCGGTTACTGAATGTAACTTGTGCTTCTTAAGTAAATGATTACCTACTTCGATTTAATTTTGCGTTAAACGTTTAGGTATTTTTAGTACGTGTTAGGGATTTTAATAAGTTTACAGTACGTTTTTGGTGTTCGGATGGCTTTAGCTTGTGGAAATTAGATTCTAATTGATTCTGCTAAGACGATAGTACGCCCGACTGTTTGTCATTATTTTGGGTTTGATATCCAGATCAGGCAAACAGTTATTGCCTTTTATATTATTTTATTTTAAGTATCCTGCCGGCGTGTGTTTCCAAATTCATATAACCCGGAAGTATTTAAAAAACGAGTGCATAGGCATCTATTGGGTACGCTTGCTCCATCGTATGCTCCGTCTATATCCTCGGGCTAGTCTGGGACCAAGAGCAAACCCATACGAATATAAAAAAAAGTACACGTGTAACACCGTAGTATAAATTATGTTAGTCTTGTGCAGTAAATCAGCTATTGTTTCAAAAGTCTGAAAAAAATTACAGTCCATGGCCTGAGAAAGGACATAGGGTAGTTTTTATTCTAAAAATCCCAGGAACAGCTAGTAGGCTATATAACATCACTTTACAACCTACGGGAATGGAATATTGGTACCCAAAGATGCGAGTAAAACTGCGAGGGACAGCTAGTTATTATGGAATATAATTTAAATGATCAACAAAAAAAACTTTTTGGCTACCAAAATGGATTAATGGTCACCAAATTGTGTTGGGTTAGGTTAGAACTGTGACCACACAACGCGCGAATGGCTTGATTACACCTACCGAGTAGAGTGGCGAGTCAGTAAAATGTGACTCGGACGAGACAGTGCCGTAGCCGAGTAAATGTTCACACGTATTTTCGATATTGTGGCGAGACGGTTCAGTTATTAGAAGAAGTTCAAGGACAACTGAGGCTAACATGGATCGGAAATCGTTTATTCCGAGTGGAGAGTGGTGGCCGAGTGCTGTTTAGATTCACCGAGTGACCGAGCGAGACAGTGTGGGAAGCGGGGAGGTGGGTACTCGCCCTAGTAAATAGAACTGGGTCCGAGTGACTGTCTCGGCCGGTTGCTAAGCCGAGCGCTCGGCCGAGTACTCGGCAATGTGTTTACAAATACCGAGTACTCAGCCGAAGGCACTGTCTCGCCACTCTACTCGGCAGGTGTAATCGACCTAGAAGGCGAGCGAGTGCAGCGAGCGTGCCGCGGCAGCGGCCGCCGACCGCCAGATCTATTAGTGATTCATATAAAGTTTCAGTTTTCCCTCAAATTCATATAAAAACCAAATTGGATTTAGTTCATAATATTTTAAGAAGCGTTATTTGGTGACCATTTATCCATTTTGGTAACCGTTTAGAACTTTTTTGGTAGTAAAATTAGTACTTTTTTGGGCGGTGTTTAAACACAAGTTATTATGTACAATGAAATTTCACAAAATGAAAATTTATTTCTGTACAAATAGGTACATCAGTCAAATAATGAGAAACGACGGAATATTCGAAAATGAAGCTCAAATGCGGTAACTAAGCCAATAAAAATTCAGCAATTTTGATGAAACACGACGACATTGAATTAGTGAGACTACGCGATAATTACACTTGACATAAAGAGTCATCAAATTATACGAACAAGATTGAAATCTTTGTTTAATTAAATAAAACTCCTGATCCAATGAACCATCTAAAGTATCTAGTATTATAAGTATCTCTGTGTTTGTTTGTAAAAGTAAATTTATTATGATGCTGAAATATTTACAGTATAATATTTTATGCCTACAGATTTATGTGAAACACTTTTTATGATAGTACATATGAATTGAAACAGTTAAATTAGTACTTGCACGGGTTCGAACCCACTACGACTGACATGAGAGGCAGGGCTTTAAGCACTAGGGCCGAGTCATACCGAAATGGCAGCGGCCGGCAGCGGCCGGCAGCGACCGCCAGCGTCGGAAGAAGCGCGAGGCACGCGGCCGCTGCCAGCCGCTGCCATTCTGGTGTCACTCGGGCCCTAGGCTATTACGACATCTTTCCCCCATCCTTCATCCCCTAAAACCATCCTTCTAAAAAGCTCTACTTTAATTATTTTACTTTGGAAGTAATTATAAATGTATTTAGGTTTACTTATGTCAAGTCTAAAATTGTTTAATTTGCGACCTCAGCCCTCCCGTTAAAGTTCAATTAATTCAGTCAGGCAAAGCCGAAATAAACACTACGTATGTAAAATCCTAAATTAAATTGAATAAAATTTTAAACATGGATGTGGAAATCGGGTGTGCGATCAAAGAAACGAATTGTTAATTAAGCAAAAGGGTTTTTTAATTATTTTCCCGGTGTACAATATGTAAAAAATGGTCAAGTACAAGTCGGACTAGAGCACCAAGGATTCGGTACATACTTAAAAGTGTAGAAACTCAATTTTTATTTTTTCGCGATTTGTTTGTTTGTGTATTTTTAATTTCTTTACTTGAAGTCTCATAAAATGTAAGTTTTTGTCAGCCAAATATCCTTTATTTAGGTCTCTTTCGTACAATATACACATGAATAATAAGAAAAAATGACGTGTAATAGTGTAATTTTTACCTATTTACAAAATAAATTCGTTTAATAAAATGTTTTAATTCAACCTTAATCTTATTAAATATTATGTAATTTGTTATGATCACAGTTCTCATTAAAAATAAATGTTATGATACTTATGATTTAGTTACTTGAAATTAAGAATATTTTTAAAATGTCAATTGTTATTGAACTAATTTTAAGAATATGAATTTAATACTTTTGCTGTGCCCTACTAGGTCAATAACTATACCTTAGCTTTAAGCCCACTGTAAGATCACTGTTAACATTATGGAACGCCAATAAACAGTAATAATAACAGTCTAATTAGATACCTACAGCTTAGTATCCATACTAATATTATAAATGGGTAAGTATGTCTGTCTGTCTGTCTGCCTGTCTGTATGTTTGTCTTTCTTTCATGGCAAAACGGAGCGACGAATTGACGTGATTTTTTAAGTGGAGATAGTTGAAGGGATGGAGAGTAACATAGGCTACTTTTTGTCTCTTTCTAACGCGAGCGAAGCCGCGGGCAAAAGCTAGTAAACAATAATAATAACAGTCTAATTAGGTACCTACAGCTAGATATTAGTTAGTATTTTCCATAAAGCAATTGCCTATCAGATCATCAAAACCCAGTTACTTTCAAAATTCATACTATGTAAGTATGCATGTCATAGGTCGTAGCATTTCGTTGTATTGACTAAGAAGTGCGAATATTTTACAGGGATTGCTGACCTCAGCATATTATGGAAGTTTTTCAAAAAAGAGTCTTAAAAGTTAAATAACTAAGAGACAGATAGATAAAAAGTCATTTTAAGTGGTTTTTTCCCTTTGTTATTTTTATTTACGAAACCTTAAACCTATCTGTACTGATAAAAAAACTAAAATTTCGGATGTCGGTGGCAACACAAATTGAATGGCAGCCTAGAAGAGAAGCCACCGACTTCCGAAATTTTAGTTATTTTAGGGTTTGTAGTTTTTGAAGGCGGTTATTATTTTTTTGAAAAAGTTTCTTTTAATTCCTTTTTAGTGTCGACTCTCAATGTTTTACTGTGTATAGTATCTTTCAAAGTAATTTATTTTCAAAATAAAACTACTTACAATCTTATAAAACGAAAATAGAAACTTGAAGAAAAAGCACACATCGTCTATGAATATTTCGTCATTTTTTTTTTTGCTCTTAGTGAATTTTTCGAGAAGCACTGAACCGATCGTCACAAAATTTATATGGGACCAACCCTGAATCATGACTTATCAAACAAAAAAAGAACCATCAAAATCCGTTTACAATTGACGGAGATATCGCGTAACAAACATACAAAAAAAAACATACAGACGAATTGAGAACCTCCTCCTTTTTTGAAGTCGGTTAAAAAATACAGTCGAATTTCAACTTATTCCTTTTTTCTCTTGTTAGAATTCAACTCCAAAAACTGAAATCTGTAGGGAAATTTGAAAGCTAATCCACGACCATTCAGGGAATACTGTCTAGTTTTTTTATTCGCTCGAATCCAAACGGCTGGACGAATTTATTTTCTACAATTAAATTAATTGTTAAAATTGGCTCGAACATAAAAATTCTAAATTATTACTTTTTTTCATTATTTTTTCATCAATGTTATTTTAATATTGTACGCAGTAAGTTTGAAATAACAAACGAGACCTCAAACATTTTTTTTTTTAGTGTGTGGGAATTCTCCTGTCCCTTCGTGTCAACCCCTATTCATTTTTAAATATCTATCTAACAATATATCACACGTTAGGGTTGAAAATAAAAAAGAAATCACTTTACATATATGGGGGGAGGAGGCTACCCTAATAAAACATTTTTTTCCAATTTTTATTTAACCACTTTGTCGAACCCACGTAATTCGAGACACAATAGAAATACAATAGCAGCCCGACAGCCGGCTGTCGCTTGGTCATGGAAAGGTTAATAATTACTTTACAAAGTACTTACCTGCTTATTGTTGTAATAAAGTTGTGAGTAGTCTTGAACTCAATTGTACCTATTAGTACTTAACCTACAAAAGGTATATTTGCCTAAAAATGGCCTTTTCTGAACTCGGTTTCGCTAATTGCTGTTTCGTTAGCAAAAAGGTTAAGTACTCGAGTACGGTCAGCATAATAAGTAATTTACATTTGATGTTAGAAATTATAAATTCGTAATTAAATTGAAAAAATGATTGTTTTCACATCTCGTAAAAACTACTTTCATTAGTCTGTAAACTTTGTAACTTTTAATCTCTTTTCTTTTGTCAATTCCAGTTTTGAATGGTCATGGTCATAGCATACAATTTTTTCGAAACAAAATAAAGCTATTTTAATTAATTTTGTTCTGTCAGAATAAAAAACCTTTTTGTGTTAACTGTACAAAATTGATAAAAAAATATCCCAAAAACACCTTTCAAAAATACCTATTAATAATAATTAACTTCTTGTTTCTGCCAAAAAGTCTGAGCAGTCTATTTTTAATATTATATATATTTTTTATTTTTTCAGTCTACATTCAAAATTACCTTTCGCAGCTGACCGTACGACCATATTCACTTACCCAAAAGTAACGCTCGCCCTCATACAATTTATATAACCTCCAAATTACTGAACACAACTTAGCTTTATTACCTATAGAAAACTTCTTGAAAGTATCGGTATTTTCGTTCATCTATTACCTACTTATTTTCACTAGAAAATTCTTTGGCGGTTGTCTATTGTTTGCCCGAAGATTATATGCCATAATCATCATTTTCCCGAATTTCATTTACCCGAATTTCATTTGCCCGAATGTTTCATTTGCCCTAAAAGACATATGACATACTTTTAATTGCCCGAATTTTAGATACCATAATATACGAATGCCATAAGTATTGTTTGCCCTATTTTTATGTGCCATAATAATTATTAGACATAATATTTAAATGTCATAATATTTAAATGGCATAACAAGTATTAGACAAATATTTAAGCCCCGTAATGGTTTTTTTTTCTGTGCATGGTTGATGGTGGGCTAGGTCGACGGAGCCCCGCTTCGCGGGGCTCCTACTTCTGTGTGTTTTATAAAAAAATAACCACGAAGGGGATGGCGGGGTCTATTCGCTCGCTTCGCTCGCTCACACGACCCCGCCATCCCCTTCTAACCTAACCTGTCCGAGTCGGGGTGCCCTAAAGTCCCAATTGCATCCAATTTCTCTTGATATAAACAACCGTTATACACCCAATGTCGATGGCAAATTATGTTATGGCATATCATAATTATGGCATGTGATAATTAGGACATGTGATAATTATGGCTTACAATGATTATGGCAAATGATGTTATGGCAAGTGACTTTATGGGAAATAATGATTCTGGCACGTGACTAATATGGCAAATGAGAGTAGGGCAAATGAGTATTATGTCATATGATATTATGGCTGTTGACTATTATGGCAAATGAAATTAGGGCAAATAAAATTCGGGTAAACGGCGGTATACCTTCTTTGGCATATACAGGGTGAGGGAAAGTACCTTAAATATTGTAGATAGAACATTTTACCGAAAGAAGGGTATCAGGATACATGCGCGAAAGACATTTGCGCGAAAGACACTTGCGCGCGGCCGTTTGGGCGAATGGACACATGCGCGAATGGACGTTTGCGCCCATAGACATTTCCGCGAATGGACACTTGCGCGACTAGACGTTTCCGCGCCAAACCACTTGCGCGAAGCCCTTTGCGCGACGGACACTTGCGCGCCAGACAGTTTCGCGAGAGACGTTTGCGCCCAAACACTTCCGCGACTAGACACTTGCGCGAACTTTTTTCCAAATGAGGTCAATTTCGGAATCCAAGATGGCGGCCTTGACCTTTCTCACAATATGCATCATGGGTGTCGTTTTCATGGTTTTTTGGGGTGCTAAGGTCGAAAATGAGGTCGATTTGAGATTCCAAGATGGCGGCCGTGACCTTTTACACAATACGCGTCATGGGTGTCGTTTTCATGGTTTTTTGGGGTGCTAAGGTCAATAATGAGGTCAATTTGTGAATCCAAGATGGCGGCCGTGACCTTTCTCAAAATATGCATCATGGGTGTCGTTTTAATGGTTTTTTGGGGTGCTAAGGTCGAAAATGAGGTCGATTTGAGAATCCAAGATGGCGGTCGTGACCTTTTACACAAATTCATGGGTGTCTTTTTTATGGTTTTTTGGGGTGCTAAGGTCGAAAATGAGGTCGATTTGAGAATCCAAGATGGCGGTCGTGATCTTTTACACAATATGCGTCATGGGTGTCGTTTTCATGGATTTTTGGGGTGCTAAGGTAAAAAATGAGGTCGATTTGAGAATCCAAGATGGCGGTCGTGACCTTTTACACAATATGCGTCATGGGGGTCGTTTTCATGGTTTTTTGGGGTGCTAAGGTCAATAATGAGGTCAATTTCAGAATCCAAGATGGCGGCCTTGACCTTTCTCACAATATGCATCATGGGTGTCGTTTTCATGGTTTTTTGGGGTGCTAAGGTCGAAAATGAGGTCGATTTGAGAATCCAAGATGGCAGCCGTGACCTTTTACACAATACGCGTCATGGGTGTCGTTTTCATGGTTTTTTGGGGTGCTAAGGTCTATAATGAGGTCAATTTGAGAATCCAAGATGGCGGCCGTGACCTTTCTCACAATATGCATCATGGGTGTCGTTTTAATGGTTTTTTGGGGTGCTAAGGAGGAAAATGAGGTCGATTTGAGAATCCAAGATGGCGGTCGTGACCTTTTACACAAATTCATGGGTGTCTTTTTTATGGTTTTTTGGGGTGCTAAGGTCGAAAATGAGGTCGATTTGAGAATCCAAGATGGCGGTCGTGATCTTTTACACAATATGCGTCATGGGTGTCGTTTTCATGGTTTTTTGGGGTGCTAAGGTCAAAAATGAGGTCGATTTGAGAATCCAAGATGGCGGTCGTGACCTTTTACACAATATGCGTCATGGGGTCGTTTTCATGGTTTTTTGGGGTGCTAAGGTCAATAATGAGGTCAATTTCAGAATCCAAGATGGCGGCCTTGACCTTTCTCACAATATGCATCATGGGTGTCGTTTTCATGGTTTTTTGGGGTGCTAAGGTCGAAAATGAGGTCGATTTGAGAATCCAAGATGGCGGCCGTGACCTTTTACAAAATACGCGTCATGGGTGTCGTTTTCATGGTTTTTTGGGGTGCTAAGGTCAATAATGAGGTCAATTTGAGAATCCAAGATGGCGGCCGTGACCTTTCTCACAATATGCATCATGGGTGTCGTTTTCATGGTTTTTTGGGGTGCTAAGGTCGAAAATGAGGTCGATTTGAGAATCCAAGATGGCGGCCGTGACCTTTCTCACAATATGCGTCATGGGTGTCGTTTTCATGGTTTTTTGGGGTGCTAAGGTCGAAAATGAGGTCGGTTTGAGAATCCAAGATGGCGGTCGTGACCTTTTACACAATTACACAATATGCATCATGGGTGTCGTTTTCATGGTTTTTTGGGGTGCTAAGGTCAATAATGAGGTCAATTTGAGAATCCAAGATGGCGGCCGTGACCTTTCTCACAATATGCGTCATGGGTGTCGTTTTCATGGTTTTTTGGGGTGCTAAGGTCAATAATGAGGTCAATTTCAGAATCCAAGATGGCGGCCTTGACCTTTCTCACAATATTTTATTTTATTTTATTTTATTTAATGGGACAATAAACAGCTACAATATACATATTTTCCAATAATAAGGGAGGATTCAAGATTTACAATATTGCAGCCCACTGCATTATCCACATATTAATAAAAAAGATTGTTGGCAATAAATGCCGCTGGAGATAAAACTATATAAAAAAAAAATGTACAAGTTATGTTTGCTAAAATTTACATAACATCAAAATTACGAAAACAAGCAAGAACATGCAATTCTAAAATAATATATTAAATTAATTAAATTACAATTAAATAAAATTCTACATTAAATTCAATTGTACAAATTGTATTACACATCAAATTAAATTGGAACTACAACATATAGACTAGAAAAATAATTTTAATTTTATTTTTATCATTTATATTTTTATCATAGCGTTAACAATGAGACTGCGCAGGCAAAATTTTGAGTACATCACATTTAAATTGCGATTTAGAGCGTACAAAAATATCTATGTCTATGAAATTGCTATTGTAAGTTTCAACCATTCTACGAGTAGGGCACCGTTATCCCGAATTAGTGCGACAACTGTTCACAGCAAAGAGTGTTCCGGCTCGAACACTACGTATGTTGACTGTGCGGGGCACCGTATAACATAACTTACTTGTTAGCTCAGTGGAGTCAAAGTTATTGTGGACAATGTTATACAATACATTGGCTTCAAGTAGTTTACGTCTCGATTCTAAAGTTAACAAATTATACTTTCTTAGCAAGGTCGGGTATGATTCGTATGTTTTGTAACATCTGTAGTACATGGTACGAAGAAATTTACGCTGGACCTTTTCTATCTCATCACGTATTTCTGATAGAACGGATTCCAGACCGGAACCGCATATTCAAGTTGTGTGCGTATCAAAGTTTTATATAAGTATAGATAGGTAGAGGAGCGTCTAAACTCAGCAGATGCTCTCATAACAAAACCATACATCTTAAAGGAGTTATTGACAATTTTTTCAACGTGCAGATTAAGGGAGATTTTATTATCGAACAGCACACCAAGATCCCTAACAACAGATATATTACTTAACGCAGTTTCACACAACTTATATTCAAAATCAATGATAGATTTGTTTTTAGTGAAATTCATACAATGACACTTGGAAACGCTGAGATGCAATTTGTTGTCACACAGTAATTCAGTGAGTCTATTGAGGTCTTCCTGTAACAACAGGCAATCCTCCCTAGTGTTAATAATCTTGAAGGCTTTCAGATCATCTGCATACATAAGAAACTTTGTACTTTTAAAGCATTTCCCAATGTCATTTATATAAATAATAAATAAGAGTGGACCCAAAATCGAGCCTTGTGGAACTCCAGATGTTATCGATACAGAATCACTCTGAAACCCATTCACGACCACTCTCTGAGTCCTATTTGTAACATAAGACGCGAACCAGCGTAGCAAATTACCTCGTATGCCATTAAACGCGATTTTATTTAGTAGGATTTCATGATCGACCTTGTCAAAAGCTTTTTTGAAATCTGTGTAAATCGTATCAATTTGCAGACGTGTGTCAATATTTTCAAAAAGGAAGCTGCTAAAAATCATTAAATTGGATAGCGTAGACCGGTGCTTGACGAAACCATGTTGTTCTGGGATCACGAGATTGTGGAGAATAGGGTAGATTTCATTATGTACTAGTCTTTCAAAGAGCTTTGACAAGGTCGACAGGATTGAGATGGGGCGGTACTGTTCAACATCATGTCTAGAGCCACCCTTATGCACAGGCGTGATGTTAGCCTTTTTCCATACATCAGGAAATATACCCTCGCTTAAGCATTTATTATAAATTACATATAGTGGTTTATAGATACTGGCAGCGGTGGATTTAAGAAATACAGCTGGATACCCATCAGGGCCAGCTCCTTTGGAAGGATCAAGTTGCTTCAATTCTGAGAGTATCTTAGATTCCTCGATATGTAGACCATCGACTATATTGGCTTTAACGTCACAGTGTGCCGCGGGGTCCATGCCGACAGTGAGGGAGATGTGGGTTCAAAAACTGACACGAAGAAATCGAAAACATTTTGCAAATCTGTTCAGAGAACCCGACTTTAGATTTTGGTATTTCATCGCAGAAGGCACGCCTGATTTTTTTTTACGATTAGCGATGTAAACCAAAAATATTTTACATTAGTCGTAATATTCCCCAACAGACTCAATGTAGGTGGAGTAACAACTCTTACATGTCTCTTTAAACAAACGCTCGAAGCTCCGAATACTTGTTATAATCTTTTATGTTCCTAAAATTCTTTCCATTTGACCACAGGCGTTGCTTCTTTTTGTAGGTTTTAATAAGATGGGAGGAAAACCAAACAGGAAAGTTAGGTGACCGGGTTTTGACCTGGGGTATATTTGAATCAACTATGTCATGTAGTATCTCATAAAAACAATTTACAGCTTCCTCCGATGAAAGATGTCCTAGCAGAGTTGACCATTTAACTTCATCAATCTGTTTGTTAATAACGTCATACTTGGCTTTACGAAAGTTATATTTCATCATGGGTTTCCTTTTTAAGGTTTGCGTATTTACAATTATCGGGGATATTGCAACAAATGGCGGATGGTAAGGATCTATGGGTAGAAGGGGGTCTGGCGGGGAACTTACAGAGCTGACGGTATTAGATATGAATAGATCCAAGACTTTTCCAATGTTATTTGGTATATTATTGTATTGGTAGGCATCTATTGCTGACATAAGGTGTTGCAGCTGCGAGCATATTGGCGACGATCCAGTGCAGGTCATACCAGTGCTCTTTAGCATACTCTCACTTGGGCTCTTTTCCAAGAAATACCCGGAAGATTGAAGTCTCCAACTACAACAATAGATGAAATATTTAGGATCATTTAGGAGTTCCCCGAGTATGTCAAAATAGGAGCTGTAGATATCAGACGCGGTGCACGGTGGAATATATGTTGCACTAATGACGTGTATTTTTGATGAATCATTTTTGCTTGGTAACCCGACTATAAGATACTCAATGCAGACGAGGTTGTCGCCACGATTGTCATTAAATAGGAAAGACCTTAGTTCCCTCAATACGGCAATTAGTACTCCACCACCATCGCGCTTTCCCGTAGCAGCGCGATCGCGGTCACATCGATAAACGTCATATCGAGAATCAGCAAATTCAGCACAAGCAATATCGGGTACAAGCCAAGTCTCTGTCAAGACTATTACATCATATGAGGACGATAAGATACTAACAGAAAGAGACTGTAGCTTAGTCCTTATGCCTCGACAGTTCTGGTAGTAAACAGATATATTACCACCACTATCCATTACTACTCATTACAATAATTTCGTGTTCAACAATAATTGTTTCAGATAAAGGTAGATCACATCCAAAAAAGACAATCCCAATTATTACGCACAGACACAATTGGTTGAAATTGAAATGTAACACAGACATTAAAATTATAATGTAGATCCTCGTATTAACTTTAGCTAAAATAAGAATTAAATTAATAAAATAAATTGCAAAATACTAAAACTAAATCATAAAAAAATAAATTGATTGTGGTATTTATTACGCGCATGCTGAATAAAAAATAAGTAAATTTTTTTCATAGGCAACATACGTTTTAAATTAATCAAAATCGACATTAAACAAGAACCAACCCAATTGAAGAAAGCAATTATTCCTTTGGTATTTAATTTTATCAATATCATTTTCATTGCGTATCGCAATGCGATGGCACCCTCGCGCTCGCGCACCAGTATGGTACCATTTTAATCCATACAAATTTATGGCCACGTTTTTTTGCGATATCACGAGTTCTGCGAAAATAATTGCTTCCTCCCCAGAGTCAAGTGCTCATTTAAATAGATGTTAGTAGAAGTGCCAGCAATATACCGATTTGGTCGGTCTTCAGAGAACCAGCCTTACGGAAGGCACTGAGCCAGTTATCCCTTGAAGACGAGTATTAAAATTAAGGATTACATTTTTAGTCTTGTAATTTGCTGATGTGCGTGAGGCACCCTGTGCACGGATACAATATTATAAGTTGAATCGGCAATTTAAGGGCGGTTCCCACTGCTTCAATAATTGCTGGCAAGTTTTTCATTGCGCTTTTCAGGCAGGTTGCATATTTCTACATTACATTGCCTGGCCTGTTGTTCCAGTATGTCATTTTTGTTTCCAGGTTGCTAATTATTGACTCAGCTATATTCGACGCAGCCGCCGGTTGAGAATTCAGCTCATCAACCCGCTTTTTCAAGATTTCATGTTCCGTTGATTGACTCTGCGCTGAAGTTTGTAGCATTAAGACGTCATCACGGAGGTCAGACACTCGCTGTTTTATAAGGAGCTGTTCAGAGCGTAGGGCTTGCATCTCGTTCCGTATATCGGCCAATGTGGATTTAATATCATCCCGCACCTGAAGCACATCTTTGTGGATGTCATTTCGCCATTGAGCCAGAGATACTTGGAGACTTTGAGTAAAAGATGCAAAGTCATTACAGGAAATAGTTGTAGATGGTTGTTCCGGGACTGGAGTTTTATTATCCATGCTGGCCGATAAGTTGAGTGAACCACGGTCCAGATTATCACATGACATATCCATGGAGTGATCACAGGCAGGGAGCTCAGTATAGCTACGTACGGGTGTGTTTAAATTTGACCTGACTCGCCTAGTCACATTACAGCAAGATGGGCATTTCCAGGAGATCTTATAGTCGTAACTCAGGGCAGCAGCCTGGTTAGGTGCTAGATTTAAGCACTCCGTGTGGTGCTTACCCCCACAAACAGAGCATTTGAGGATGTTATCACCTGTCATCACCGATCTGTCATTACAGCATTCCATCCTGCACGATGACAATTTTATTGAGGACGTATTTAGGTCACACTGTACACAAAGCGACCCAAAAAAAGTATACCGGTCGCACTGTACACAAAGCTTCAAATATGAATTTACTTGACCCCTGGAACACAATCGTCAGCTGCGCTGGTAAAGTTGGTAGCACTGAACTGTATCACAGTAAGTAGGTACTCTTTCAAAGGATTTTGACAGTTACGCAGTTTGCTTAACTGTGTGATTTCCTTGCACTAGCGGATTAGTCTCCGTGATACGGCACTTTTAAAGAGTTATTTTCGTTTGTCGCTATAATGTTATTTCATTGATTACACTGTGAGAAAACAATAAAACACATGACAGGTAAACTGCACTATCACTTTGCTTGTTATTTGCAGGGAATTAAACTTGTAACAAACTTTATATAGTTTTTTAAAATAAAGTTATTATGAGCACGATTAGCGAACTTCGAGCGTTCCAGCGACATCCCTCCAATATGCATCATGGGTGTCGTTTTCATGGTTTTTTGGGGTGCTAAGGTCGAAAATGAGGTCGATTTGAGAATCCAAGATGGCGGCCGTGACCTTTCTCACAATATGCATCATGGGTGTCGTTTTCGTGGTTTTTTGGGGTGCTAAGGTCGAAAATGACGTCGATTTGAGAATCCAAGATGGCGGCCGTGACCTTTCTCACAATATGCATCATGGGTGTCGTTTTTGACGCATATTTTGAGAAAGGTCACGGCCGCCATCTTGGATTCTCAAATCGACCTCATTTTCGACCTTAGCACCCCAAAAAACCATGAAAACGACACCCATGATGCATATTGTTAGAAAGGTCACGGCCGCCATCTTGGATTCTCAAATCGACCTCATTTTCGACCTCAGCTTCCCAAGAAACCATGAAAACGACACCCATGACGCATATTGTGAGAAAGGTCACGGCCGCCATCTTGGATTCTCAAATCGACCTCATTTTCGACCTTAGCACCCCAAAAAACCATGAAAACGACACCCATGATGCATATTGTTAGAAAGGTCACGGCCGCCATCTTGGATTCTCAAATCGACCTCATTTTCGACCTTAGCACCCCAAAAAACCACGAAAACGACACCCATGATGCATATTGTGAGAAAGGTCACGGCCGCCATCTTGGATTCTCAAATCGACCTCATTTTCGACCTTAGCACCCCAAAAAACCATGAAAACGACACCCATGACGCATATTGTGAAAAAGGTCACGGTCGCCATCTTGGATTCTCAAATCGACCTCATTTTCGACCTTAGCACCCCAAAAAACCATGAAAACGACACCCATGACGCATATTGTGAGAAAGGTCACGGCCGCCATCTTGGATTCTCAAATCGACCTCATTTTCGACCTTAGCACCCCAAAAAACCACGAAAACGACACCCATGATGCATATTGTGAGAAAGGTCACGGCCGCCATCTTGGATTCTCAAATCGACCTCATTTTCGACCTTAGCACCCCAAAAAACCATGAAAACGACACCCATGACGCATATTGTGAAAAAGGTCACGGCCGCCATCTTGGATTCTCAAATCGACCTCATTTTCGACCTTAGCACCCCAAAAAACCATGAAAACGACACCCATGATGCATATTGTCAGAAAGGTCACGGCCGCCATCTTGGATTCTCAAATCGACCTCATTTTCGACCTTAGCACCCTAGAAAACCTTGAAATTGACACCCATGACGTATTTTGTGAAAAATATCATGGCCGCCATCTTGCTTTTGAAAACGACTTACCACCCTCGGTAGGTATGTGGACGCCATATAATAAAAACTAAGTAAATAAAAAAATATTGGTACCCCTTAATAATATTTTTAAATTTGCCCAATGTCCTTTGGAAAAAAGTTCGCGCAAGTGTCTAGTCGCGGAAGTGTTTGGGCGCAAACGTCTCTCGCGAAACTGTCTGGCGCGCAAGTGTCCGTCGCGCAAAGGGCTTCGCGCAAGTGGTTTGGCGCGGAAACGTCTAGTCGCGCAAGTGTCCATTCGTGGAAATGTCTATGGGCGCAAACGTCCATTCGCGCATGTGTCCATTCGCCCAAACGTCCGCGCGCAAGTGTCTTTCGCGCAAATGTCTTTCGCGCAAGTGTACCAGATCCCGAAAGAAGACATTATTTTTGTTACATTCGAACTTGTTCCACGTGAAAAAATAAACACTCTGTAGTTTTATCATACCAATCGAAAGGCTTTTTTATTTTTTCATGTGGAACAAGTTCGATTCCCGCCCCAACCATTTAATTATTTAAAAATCTATGAATGCAATTTAATTTGTTTTTAAAATTCAAATAATGTCTTCTTTCAGTAAAATTTTCTATCTACAAGATTTAAGGTACTTTCCCTCCATGTGGCATAGCCGTGGGACACCCTGTATATACCTAAATTTGATTATATTATGACTGAAAAGAAACCTGCCAAACTGTGAGTTTACAGTAAAGTGATTGATGACTGATTTTGAAAGGTTTTAAATATAATAATGGTAGCGTTTTTTCTTCGTAAAGACACGTCTTGTATATTTATCCTGAAGTCATGATAAATCTATAGGAACATTAGCTGTTTCCTGCGGCCTATTTTTAACCCAGACGGAAATAGAGGGGGTGCAAATTTTGGCCTCTATGTATGTGTGTCTGTTTGTTTGTCTGCCTGCCTGTTCTTAAATGAGTGTTCTGATTTGCATGTGATTTTTTTTATTTGAAAGCTGGTTTCAAGCAATAGTTCAAACCGCGGTGAATAGCTAGTTATTCATATAAATAAAGAAACAGGCCAAAAACTATTTATTTATATGAATAACTAGCTTACCACCGTGGTCTTAACCGTGTTATGTTGGGTCTTTGGGTTATTGCTTCGCTCCCGACGGTCATAGAACGATATATGCTACGATAGTATGTCTTCTCCATAGAGATCTACGTTTTGAAACAGGCAATTTTCGAAATTGTGTACATACATCGGTATAGTAAACTTTCAAAGTGAAGTATTTTTACAAACCATACTTTCTAAATGAAGTAATTTGTAATTATGAACTTTATCCATAGACACGACGGCGGCGCGGCGGTGTTTGTCAATTATAAATAAAATAAAGATTTTAGGAAAACTCATACCGGTGTTCGACAGTAATAGATAAAGAAATATCATTTCTGGGTTAAACTCGCCATTGTACATGAGTTTTATTTTAGTTTTGCTTCAAGGATGTATGTATCTTCTTTTTTATGTGCAATAAAGAATATGAATATGAATCTTGGGATAACTCGTACAAGGCCATCTGACCCGAAACTAAGCAGAGCTTGTACTATGGTAACCAGACGACTAATATACATACTTATTTAGTTTATAAATATATACATTAATAGATAAATTACACCCAGACACAGAACAAACAATCACGCTAATCACACAAAGTTTGTCCTGGGTGAGAATGGCTTAGCAGTCCAGGTCACAAACCACTATAACACCACTAACACAAATTTATAACAGGCCAGTATTATAAAAAAACTATTCTTCTTCAATGACCACCGGGTCCAACGGCTTTGTCCAAGATAAACTTTAAAACGTACGGTGGGCAAAGCAGATAAGTATCCAGGGCCGTCAGATACAGTTTAAGTTTTCTTAAAAACCCACGATATTTTCTAATAAAAATTTAAACTATAGTAGAAAATGACTAGTTCTTCAATTAGGTTAAATTTCATTTGAATACATTCATTGGTGTTCAAGAAAACCTCAATTGTATACTTATCTGCTTTACCTACATATGAATTGAAAAAGTCACATTGGTACTTGCCCGGATTCGAAAACACAACCTAAACGCCACACATGACCGACCAAAAAACTTTTAAACAACTAAGCAGCCAAACCCAATAAACGAGTTTTATATTAAATTCACAGAGATACAGTACCAGGGGATAGGCTTACACGATCCTCATCTCAACGGACCTTAAACTCGATTGAATCGTTCCCTAAGGCAACTTACGTATGTTCCACCGCGGTTACTTTTTATTTTAACTCTATTGGTTAAAGAACTGTTCTCCCGAGAGCGTAACTTGTGGGCTATTAAAGTCGGAGCTATGTGTATACAACATGTCCCGGAATAAACGCACACCACCAGACACCCCAATTAGAATATTATGTTATAATCATAATACACACACTGAATTTTTATTATTAGGTTTAAAACACTGTTTTTTTTTTATAAATTAGTTGTACAGATTGTGGGAGAAAATTATAGTCACATTACAAATCTACGCATGCACACAGTTGCACTTGCTTATGGGTCTAGCGCAGTAGGTATTTCATCCATTTTAGTTTGTTTTGACTGTACTTACAGCGGAAGTGTGACAGCAGTTTACGTAGTTTTAATTATTTTTGGGATAAAATATTACCTATATTAAAAATTACAAAAATCGATTCAGTAAACGATTCTGAACAAACTTTTTTCTCCAAGTGCATTAATTCAGTTACACATTGTATATGTAAGAGACATATTCAGTTACACATTGTATAATATGTAAAAGACATATACAATGTGTAACTGAATTAATGCACTTAACATGTTGAAAATGTTTGTTTTTTGCGTCAAATGTTGTAGGAAATAGGTGTATGATTCTTGTATGCCTTGAAAAGTTTTCTCTTCAATTATGCATTTCTTAATAGGCGTTGGTTTTTTTAAGGTATACTTGGTAATTAGTGATTGATATTTTAGCAACAATGATAATTTATTTTTCCGCGTCATCATGCCCTAAACGACATAGTCCGTAGGGCCCTTATATCGGCAAACGTACCCTGCGTGCTTGAGCCTTCAGGTCTTAGCAGGTCTGATGGGAAGCGGCCGGATGGGCTGACTCTGGTGCCATGGAAAAACGGGAAGTGCCTGGTCTGGGATGCCACTTGTGTCTGCACTGTCGCCGCTTGTCACCTGAATCGCTCCATCCATACTGCCTCTGCAGCTGCTGAAGACGCCTGCCCTAGGAAGAGGCTGAAGTACGCCGGCTTGGAGGGGTGTTACCATTTTGTGCCGGTTGCTGTGGAGACTCTGGGCAGTTGGAGTACGGAGGCGAGAAGTTTTGTAGGGGATTTGGGCCGTAGGCTTGGGGAGGCTACGGGTGACTCCCGGTCCGGGTCGTTCTTGGTGCAGAGAATGGCCATCGCTATTCAGCGAGGTAATGCGGCGAGTGTGATGGGCACTTTTGCACCGGAATCGGTCAGGGGCGGGTTAATTTATAAAACTTGACTTTATTTTATTGTTTGATTATATAGAATATTGATTATTAAATGTAAAACTTCATTATAATTTATTTTTAGTTTTTAAAATATTATGTTTTTTTTTGTTTTGTTTTTAATATTTTTACTCATAACAACATTTTTTTTTCAAAATTAAGTAAATGAACCGTTGAAGCATCTGCACGTACGATCGTCCTTGCGTTATTAGGTCGGTAGGTTTATAGATATCCAGATCCTAATGATAACGCGTGGAAGTTGCTACCATACGGTGGTTTACTATTTACATGCCAGAGCATAAAAACACGTGTATGCTCTCTGACCACAAATTCAGCGTAAATACCGATAAATAAATATAGGTAGCGAATTTAAAACTACGTCGAAGACATAATGACGGGCCTGTTGGTCTAGTGTTCAGTGACCCTGACTGCTAAGCCAGAGGTTGTAGGTTCGATTTCCACCCAGGACACACTTTGTGTAATGAGCATAAAATAATGTTTGTTCTGTGTCTGGGTGTTGTTTATCTATAATATGTATGTTTTTAAAAATTATATAAGTATGTAAATCAGTTTTCTGATTACCATAACACAAGCTCTGCTTAGCTATTGGGATCAGATGGCCGTGTAAAAAAAAAAATATAACAATAATCAATAGGTAATTACTTTTTACCACAGCGGTAGTTTCAATAATTATATTGAACTAGCTTCTGCCCGCGGCTTCGCTCGCGTTAGAAAGAGACAAAAAGTAGCCTATGTTACTCTTCATCCCTTCAACTATCTCCACTTAAAAAATCACGTCAATCCGTCGCTCTGTTTTGCCGTGAAAGAAAGACAAACAGACAGACAGACAGACAGACAGACAGACACACTTTCCCATTTATAATATTAGTATGGATTATTATAAATAAATAATATATATGTATATGAAACACAAAGTAGTTATTTAAATCTTTGTTCATTCATATTTTCTGTCACTTATTTGTGTCTTTGGCATGTTCTCACTTGTCACGTAAATGTGACAAGGCGTTCAAAAGGTGAAAGTGATGTTAATGAAAACGGCACTGTACTGTAAAAGAATCCGTAAACATTTATCCATTATCGTCATTAGGCTCCATTAAACAATGTCATGCGTATTTGTAGTGTTAACTACTCAAACAGTGTGAAAAATAACACATTAAAGACAGCGACGTTTTGCGAAAAAAGAAGGAACGAAAAACAGGTTTATTTTCTGTGCAAAAATTATTGTATAAATAATAATACCAGCCTTCAACTGTCCCACTGCATGCTCTTCTCATACAGAGAAGGCACGAGCATTGATCACCACGCTTGCTCAAGGCGGATTGGTGATTTCAGACTTATATTAACTACAAGTCCAGGTTTCTCACGATGTTTTCCTCTTTTAATGGGCCCTGGAAGAAAACAACCTAATTTTATTCAAAGGAAACATTCCTTTATTTTTCAAAAGAAACAAAACTGCCTTCAAAGATTTTCGAAACTTTCCACTCTATAAAGCAAGCAAAATGTTTAATAAATATGTGTTGTAAATGTTTGAATAAACATTAAATTATGCTACAGTGTAGACACAGTTTTAAAAATCATAACTATATTATTTACTCGTATATACCCCACATATATTTTATAATTTAGTTATAATACTTATTTTATGTGCTTTAGAGAACTACCGTCTGATCAATTAAGTTCACTTGACAAATATTATAGTTGTTTTTATTATAGTTGTACTAAAGTTGTTTTTGTAAAAGTTCGGCTTTACAGTAAAAATCCACTTATTGGTTATTATTTTAATTCTTTACATTCAAAAATTTGTTCAAGGCCTTTGTAACAACTGATTTTTTTTTACAGTAGTCAAAACTAGGATACGATTTATTTTTATAAGGATAGGCAATTTTAATTCACCTACAACAATGATGACTTATTAAGTAGAAATATTACTTATTTCGTAAATCTTACGTCCACGTAACAAGTCGCGGGCATAGCAAGAAATTCAAAATAACTCTAACCAATAAAATAAGAACTTCGAAAAAAAATATACTATGCTACATTAACAAACCTTTTTTTTAACCACAGCTTACCTCATTTTTATCACCACTTCAACAATACCACCCTTCCAACATAAAATATAAGGGAAAGCTTCGTTATATAAATAAAAAAAAGGCTTCAATATAACGATCTCTTCAGAAAATTCTGTTTCATCCCAGTATCAAAGTATGTAAGTACTCTCGGAGGCGACAGAATCCATGTTAATGATATATCGAAGCTTCAATATTTTACGTTTGAAATAAAATGGCCGCCTTCTTCTTCCTGCCCTTATCCCATTTTACTTGGGGTCGGCTCAACATGTCTTTTTCTCCCATACTAACCTGTCACCCGTCATGCTATCACTTACCCCTTTCTCCTTCATATCATTCTTCACACATTCCATCCATGTTTTCTTCGGTCTTCCTCTCCTCTTCCAGCCTTCTACATTCATACTCATAACTGTATTAACTATATGCGTCTCATCCCTTCTCTTAACATGCCCATACCATGCCATGACAAACGATTTCCTTTCAACTTATCAGCGACCGGTGCTACTTTCAAGCTTCCTCTAATATATTCATTTCTCACTCTATCCATTCTAGTCACTCCACACATCCATCTCAACATTCTCATCTCTGCTACATGCAGTCTTCTTTCATCCATCTTCTTCAAGGCCCAACATTCCGATCCATACAGGACGACAGGTCTTATCACAGACTTATATATTTTCCCCTTTTACTTGAGAGGCATCCGTGGATCGCAAGTTATTCCAGTGACCTGTCGCCATTATATCCATCCAGAGTTGATCCGATGCGTTACTTGAAATAAAATGGCCGCCTCCAGTTTGTTTATTCATTTATCATTTATTTCAGGTAACAATGACCCATAGCGTATATTCCTTATAGATTAACATCCATACTTATATTATATGGAAAATGAATGTGTCTGTCTGTCTGTATGTTTGTCTTTCTTTCACGGCAAAACGGAGCGACGATTTGACGTGATTTTTTAAGTGGAGATAGTTGAAGGGATGGAGAGTAACATAGGCAATAGTAACATAGTAGTACTTTTTGTCTCTTTCTAACGCGAGCGAAGCCGCGGCCAAAAGCTAGTACATAATATATTTATCTTATATTAAAACTATTAAAATTAATCAGGCATTGCTGCTGATTCTCTTGTTCACAAACTAAACTAAATTTAAGTTAAATGCATCTTTCTCTTTTCATTTCCTAAAGAAAAGGACAGAAGATACACTTTAGTTTAATCCTGTTAAATTAGATAGCGCCTGAAGAAAATTGACGTATATTTAGACGCCATGTTTTTAAATCGCGTCTAAATTATCTGTGAAGTGTCTAAATTTGACAAGACTTATCTAATATTTTATTTTCTGTCCTTTTCTTAATTAAATGGAAAGAGGAAGATGCACTTAAATTTACGTTACTTTGTGAATAAGAGAATCGGCGCCAATTTCAATCAGTAGGCAACTGTCGAGTTTTGATTACGTTTAACTACTTGCCTAGCTCACTAATTAGTTAGTTGGAAAGGTTAGATTGTGGTCAGGTACCTTTTGTTCATGCATCGGATAGACTGTCAAACTATTGACGCTACAAGGGTTCAGTGTTACATTCGAACGTACGAAAGCCTAAAAACAGAAAAATTATGTCTGTTTCCGATATTGAGGCGTAATAAACAGATGGTTAGAAGATATTAACACTAGTTAATAAAAATAAAACAATAGTTTTTTTTTGGGGAGTGGGAAATCATCAAATGAACGCTCCCGTCCTGGGTGCGGCGTGAGGGCGTGTCAGACGTTTACTGACTAAAACCCTATATGTTCCGGGGTCACGGTAATTATTATAAACATTCCGCAACCCTGGCAGGCATCCGCAACCCCGGCAGGCAAAATAAAACAATAGTAGCTCTCTATCAGTGCAAAATTTATTCAAATCAAATCTTTTCTGACGTCTGTTACGCCCATTTTCGAAGGTGGCGTGATGTTCCAGATTCTGTCCTGATCTCCACATTTGCGGAATTCGAAAGGACGACACTTTCTTGTCAAGACAGAAGTGTGTCGTTAAGAGTTTTTGTGATTTGATTTTCGAATTAGGTCAGCCTGTTAGGACAATTTTAACTGTATTTAAATAAATAAATCCTCCGCATCGTGTCTGTCTATTTATCTCTGCTTGCGATACAGTAAAAAAGAATAAGCTCAATAAGTAACTACTTATCGCTTTTAACAAGAGTTGTCAAGTTTTCGTTTGTAGAAGTATATCAAAGAGACACCCATGTGAAACTGTAGCTAGTCACTAGTTCTAAATAAATTGATGCATATTTTTATTTGATTTCAAAAGCTTGCTATTTAATGATATTCATTGAATACGACAGGGAATAAAATGAGAATATTTCTACAAGAAAATATGAATGTTTCTACTTTCCTCTTACGAAACGTGGTTCTAGCTTGTCAATAATTTGCATGCTTATTATAGCGGAATAATTCTTCGTGCTGAAAATCTATGTAAATATTTTGAACGTTATACTAGGTGTATTTCTGGTCTTGCACAACCCGCTAGGAGATGATTCTACTCATAAAAACAAACAACTTTTATAATGGAACCAACTCTGAAATCTCGAAAAAAATATCAGCTGTTTCATACATTAAGGTCGTAAGGGCATCGAACTTTTGTTAGAAACAGCTGTTTTTCGAATCGAGGGAAGCCGGTTTTTTTTGCATACAATTATCTTGTTACATATTTGGAATGAGAAACGTATACTGAATAGCCTCCTTCAATATATACATCGTATTACCTAACACGGTGTATTTATCTCAACCTCAGTCTATCTATACGGGACACTACTTAATGATTAAACTGAAACCCGAACCAAAACAAATACAAAAACTTGATAAATCTTCTTAACAGCTGGGTAAAAATAACAAGTAATTCACACATAATATTACTATCATAAAAGAAAATGAGCACAAAGTTTCCACTTTCAACTTTACGAAAGACATCATAATGTACATTCGATAAAAGAATTTGGTAAGCAGGTAGGAGATAAACAGGTTTGATGGGGCGATAAGGATTGTTATTGCATACTTTTGTGAATAAAAACTGTCATGTTCCTGTTCCTTTATGGCACATGGAAGATTTATGAATACATTTTCTATAGTAGTAGGGATTCGATGTCGTTGTATAGTCAGTTATTATAGATGCTTTATCAAATTTAAGGGTAACTCATTGTTAATATGTTAGTGGTCAGATACAAGCTTAGTTCTGTAAACCTGAACCTGAGTCCTGATTTAAAACCAACGAGCTTTTCCCAACGAGAAATTAAAAACTGCTGAGAAAACGTGACGATGACTAGTCCCAACCGCTGGCGTCCGGAGGGATAGAATGACCTAGAAATAATTGTTACATATCTGAATACTTTTCTTTTTTACTATGTGTACTTGATATTGACCCAAACAGTTTTCGTCTCTATACGACTTTCAGTAGAACTTTATGTAACTACATGTACAAAGAAATTTATTTTGACTGTAGGGTGCTTAGGGTAAAGAAAAATATTTTCGAGTAAATGCAGCTTGAAATATTATGTTCTAGAAACATAAATAAACTTAAGAAAGTAATAACGATTTTGACAGACAGACAGCTAAAAAGTGTTCCAAATAGTTCCGTTTTTCCTTTTGAGATACAGAACAGTCAAAATAAATATAAGGCAACTATACTACACATATAACTATACTATATCACCAGAAATGTAAGAAAAACCTATACCTATCCTCGAATTCGTCGAAATCTTGTGACATCAACCAAGCCGTATTTGACCCACGTACGGATCGCACGACCCACTCACAACTATAAATAGAGGCACATATATTATCCTACCAGTGGGAATTGGGTATATTATGAACACACGCTTATTATGTCGGCTTTACCAATGTCCCTTTAATTTACCAGTTTCATTTTCAAAAGTCTAAAGCAATTTCATCATCTCCCTAGCGTTGTCGTAACTATACTTGGATCAGTTTCCTGTATAACTGGATTCAGTCATATATATATTTTTTTAATGAAGGTCATATATAGACTTTTTGGCTTCTGACCCGTAACGACTGTAAAAGTTCTACGAACGACAGCGTGTCAAACTCTGATGGTGCAGTATAGGATGTTCTTGTTCACATTTTGGGCGATAGATATCGTCACAAGTACTCGCCCGGTTTCAACCACAATCTTGATAAGCCTTAACTACTAGACTATGCCACAGACTATGCCTCATCATCAACTGAAACAAGACGTCCACGGCTAGACAAACGTCTCCCCTAAAGATTTCTCTGCAAGTCCTACGCCGAACACATCCAACGGAGCCCGGCGACATTGTCACAGCTTAAAGCAATTTAATCAACTAAAAATCTTTGTCCTCAGGTAAATGGGAGCTAGGCTGGATCCTCTGTGACATCTGGATCAGTCTAGACATCCTCCTCTGCACAGCTTCCATCCTCTCCTTGTGTGCTATCAGTGTGGACCGCTACCTGGCTGTCACCAGGCCTCTAACGTACTCCAGAAGAAGAAGGTCGAAGAAACTTGCTTTGACCATGATATTCTTCGTCTGGATTGCTGCTGGGGCGATCACGTGTCCGCCTATGTTTGGTTGGTAAGTATAAATAGTAAAAATTTACTGTTATGTTGAATTTTGTAGTTTAAAATTCAAACTAAATGCTCTCTGCTGCCTATAGATACCGCAGATGCGTTGTCATCGCAAACAGAAGAATGTATATTTCCAATAATGGCTTGAAAACAAATCTCACAAAAAGAAAAAAAAATATTGTTAACAAAATTGTTTCATATTTCTTTAAGGAAAAATACTGCTATAATATTTTCGTAGAGTAAAGGCTTTTCATTTTATTATGTGCCTATAATGACACCGGCATTCATGCCTTTCATAGCGAAGCATAGCAACACTGCTTTATGCCAGAAATAGGTACTGCAGCAGTTCCTTTACAAAGAGCTCTTCTGTTTTTTACAATGACCCCTTTTTCGTGGACGGGAAACATCAAATGACTACTCCTCCCCTTAGTGTTTTTTTGGGGAGTGGTAAATCACCAAATGACTTCTCTCGTCCTGGGCGGGGAGGGAGGGCGTGTCAGACTTTTACTGACTAAAACCCACTCATGTTCCTTCGGATGCCTTTTATGTTCCGGGGTCACGGTAACTATAATAAACATTCCGCAACCCCGGCAGACGTTGGCCGGGCCCCTCCTCGTGATGACTTCCTTTGACGCCCGCGTGGAACACTAACGCGCCGTCGGCGCGGGGCTGATCCTAGCCGGGCGGCGAGCTACCCATCACTCGCCGTCCGCAGACCCTCGCCTACGGTGGCTGGTAGTCGTCTTGCGACCCTCGACGTCTACGCCTGGGTTCCTGTCCGGGGCAAAAGACTTGTCGTTGCCTCTCGCGCGCCGCCGCCTTCTTCACTAGCATAACTGCTTCACAGAAGGAGGCGACGGCATCCCATTCAGTATCGCCCCGGAGCATGCTTAGTGTCAGACTTTTACTGACTAAAACCCTCCCATGTTTCTTCTGTTGCTCTTTATGTTCCGCGCCGCGGTAACTATTACAACTATTCCGCAACACCGGCAGACAATGACCCCTTTAGAGCTCACCACGTTTCTAAAACGTGCGGCCGACGCGCGTTTATAGCGATACTCACGCGCGTTAACATCGCGTTTGTATCGATTCAACCAACAACAAACTGCTCTGTAGGAAAAAAGCGCGCCGTCGCCGCACATTTAAAAAACGCGCGTCGTCCGCCCGGTTATAAATCGTGTTGTGCACAGGCCCTTAAGGTCAAACTGGTTTTCTTACACATTGCACGTCTGTAAATCTATACTACAATGGAAAGTTACATTATTGTCTATAAGATGACGTGATGCCCAACGTTAAAGGCATCTTATGTTCGGTGTTCTAGACTCGAATCCAGGCAAGAACTGATGTGACTTTTTCATAAAGTCAACCATATGTCGTTCTAACCTTTATCTCAGACATGATAAACATCAGAGAAGGAAAACACCGTAATGACATATGGCCCTAATGAGTAAAATCCGAAATCGCCAATCAGCCTTGAGCAAGCGCGGTCAGCAATGGTCGTGCCTTCTCTGTATGAGAAGAAGCTTTTGACCTACAGTAGGACAATATATTATTATTAATCCAAACTGTCCATACTAATAATATTAATATTAAAAAATAAAAATACAGACAGGCATTTAAAATTAAGTAATATTATAAATGCCTGTCTGTCTGTCTCGCTTTTCCGCCAAAACTGCTTAACCGATTTAGACGAAATTTGGTACAGAAATAGTCCATAACCTAAAAAGGACATAGTTTTTATCCCAAAAATCCCAGGGAAACAGGAACTACTTCTTTAAAACCGTGGGGGACAGCTAGTAGTAGTAGTAGTAGTAGTTTTATAATAATATGTTTTATTTATTTATTTAATTCAAGCATCAAGGCTCATATAAACATATACAATACCATATTAATATAAAACTTAAAAATACTATAAATATGTATTACACAATAATAACTAAAACAATGACTTACACAAAGACAATTTCAAAAGCTAGTTAAATTACACGGAACTTCAATCTCCTTCATAATCATTTAATTTTGAAATGAGCATATGAACAACAGAATTTCTCATCAGGAAACACAAATTGCGAGGCTCGGTGAGCATCAAGTATGCTCGTGTATGCTCGTATATGCGTGTAAATTGCACCATCTGTTTGTATCTCAGTATTTGAGTCGAATACTAGCACATGTATCTAGAGCACAAAACAGGTTTAACTTAGTGAATTCCTGGAATTTGGAAACGTCGAAATCACTACATATCCATACTAATATTATAAATGGGAAAGTGTGTCTGTCTGTCTGTTTGTCTTTCTTTCACGGCAAAACGGAGCGATGAATTGACGTAATTTTTTGAGTGGAGATAGTTGACGGGTTTTGTCTCTTTCTAACGCGAGCGAAGCCGCGGGCAAAAGCTAGTAGTATTATAAAGTCGCTTTCAGCTGTCTGTCTGTCCATGTATGCTTAGATCTTTAAAACTATGCAACGGACTTTGATGCGGTTTTTTTTAATAGATAGGGTTGATTTGGTTAAGGCCAAGTGGCCAGTGGATAAGGCGCCCGCCTCTCGTGTAAGAGGTTGTGGGTTCGAATCCGGGCAAGTACCAATTTGACTTTTTCAACTCATATGTACTAAACTTTATCTTGGACATCACTGACATCCCGTGCCTCAGAAAGCACGTAAAGCCGTTGGTCCCGGTTGTCATTCGTAGACTTTTGACAGTCGTTACGGGTTAGCCAGAAACTCTGACCAGTCTAATTATGAGGTATCGTGTCGCCCAGTTTCTGGGTTGTGGAGGTCAGATAGGCAGTCGCTCCACGTAAAACACCGGTACCCAGCTGAATCCGGTTAGGCTGGCAGCCGACCCCAACACAGTTGGGAAAAGGCTAGGGAGATGATGAGATAGGGTGATTTAGGAAATCCTAGTGTCGGGTTTAGGGCTTCACCGACGCTTGTAAAAAATTGTATGAGTCACTATATATAATATATTTTTTTAGTTATACAAGGTGTACTTTTGGTCTTTCTCAAGCCGCTAGGAGATGATTCTACCCATAAAAACAAACAACTTTTATTATGGAACCAACTCTGAAATCGCGAAAAAAATATCTGCTGGTTCTATGAAAAGTTCATTGCCCTCCCGACTATAATGTATGAAACAGCTGATATTTTTTTCGCGATTTCCGAGTTGGTTACATAATGAAAGTTGTTTTTTTTATGAGTAGAATCATCTCCTAGCTGGTTGAGCAAGACCAAAAAGACACCTTGTATATGAGGAATTCTGTATATGTAATACGTGTATATCGTAGAAGAGGAAAGCCGGGATTGTCGATGACACCCGTGCAAAGCTGGTAGTTACATAACTATAATGTTGCATTCCAATGGAAAAGCACCTGTTCCCCAGGGTTTCTCCCTCAAGTCTTTAGTTATAGGTAGTTCTGCTCCCGTGACTCATGATAAGATGGCATATAGCCTATATTTTATTTCTATACCTAATATTTTGAACTCTTAAAGTTCCAAGTCCGATCCGTCAAATCCATTCAGTAATTTTGCTTGCACCGAACCTCATAAGAATTCACATTTATAAATTTACTAGAATAAATCACTGATTAACCTTTTAGCGACCAACCAACAGCCGGCTGTCGGGCTGCTATTGTCTTTCTATTGTGTCAAATCACGTTTGTTCAAAATTTTTATGATAACAAAGGCGGACACAAAGTCCAAATTTAAAAACGACTTGAAAAAAAAAGATTCAAATCCAACAAAAATCTGCTATGAAAACGACATCAATTTAATATAAAAAAAATGTAGATTCAATTAAATAATTCCAATGCTCTTAGGGAATCCGTGACGTCAGAGAAATGTTCTCAAGCATTTGGATTTCCGAGAAATGGAAATAATATTAAAGGTATGAGCCAACTGAGTCGGGCCGCAACGGGTCCACTCGTGCGTAAGGTTGCGGTTTCGAAACCAGGCAACTGCTATTGTGAGTTTTCAATTTATATACTATGACTGGTTACACGAGGGACATATTCAAGGACGTGATAATATATGCTCACATGTTACTAAAAACACGTTAATTGTAAAGAAAATCGTTATGAAATCATCGAAAAAAGGCTCAAAGACTAAGGCCTAAAACATACTCAAGCGACGTATGGCAGCAGGCGTGGAACAGGCGTGGCGCCGCGTCGCTGGCAACGAAACGGCGTGTCTGCACCGCGCCGCTTCAGTATAATTCAAAAACGTCGCCTGCATACATTTTGTATGAAGTCGTTTTGAAGCGGCGCACGCCTGCGCCACGCCTGTTTCACGCCGGCTGCCTTACGTCGCTTGTGTATGTTTTAGGCCTTAGGAAAACCCTTGCGGTCGTGGTTGCATCGCGTCACTCACCTTTGATAAGTGAGTGAGGTAGATATGAATATGATTATTAGTCAAATCTAGTTTTTTTTCCATAATTGGCATGAGAATCTAAGACTGAATAGTCTCCTTTAATAAGTTTCTCGTCTCACCAGTCATGGTAAAAGTATATGACAACTCTTGGGTTGAAAATCACTTAAATCTTATGATGATAATCTCAATTCTTTGTATTATCAACTCGCTGCATTGGTCCATCTCTAAGATTTTACTGAGATGCGGCTCTCCTAAACTCATTGCGGCCCGACACAGTATGCTGGTACCTTTAATCTAATAAAATCTTCCAATATTAATTCACAGGAAAAATATTCTCAAATTTGGCTACCGACCAAGTTGATTACCATAACGTTAAGTACAGTTATCGGAATAGAAAATTCTATAAAATATTATCAGTACAGATTTAGTACATTTCCTGTATTAAGTACCCTAAGGCTGAAAACTCACGGAGCGTTTTTTGTCCGCGCCCGCAGCTGTATTCGCATGTCTTAAAATGTACATAAAAGTAAATTTTATCAAGCAATATTTGCCTGTGGTATTTGCTGTAGTTTGCGACACCCGTTGCAGTGGCTACAGTCGTCCTTCAAACGGTGATAACCTTGGGCGCACGTGCAAATTATGCTTCTAACTTAGTTCTTACTACTTTAATTAAATATCATACATTTAATCAGTGGATGCACCTAGAACCATTGAGACGGTCTTTTCAAATTCTTCTTTTAAGTAAATAAAAAACTTGTTGTTTCTTGTGCGTCAATTGCAGTCTTTACTGTCTCAGTTTTTAACTAAACATTTTAGAAGCGTAAACAACTACCCGTCTTGCGATGGTCATCCTCCAAGTTTGTGGACATTGAAATCTATCACAAAGCTATTATAACTGCGTTAGAAATAAAATAGCAGTTCTACCATAGTATAAAGAGGGGGAAGTAGGTTATCTTCATATAAACGCACCCCGCGCGGCTTGTATGTGTGCGCCATAGTATCTATGCGTCAGCTCACGCACATTTTAACAAAATCTCGACGCGTTTCTCGTGGCGCCAGTCGGGGCTAACACTGCACGAGGTTCGCGCATCACTGCTTTTCGACACCTCTAAATGAAACCAAAATATCTGATAATCGCAGGAGAACGTATTGCTGTGTGTTTGGGTGTCTTAACAATTCATGGATTCCAGAATTGTTTCTGTTCAGATTACTTATTGAACAAAAAAGGCAAGCTAGTCACTCATTCTAGCATATAGTTTTTACTTGATGTTTAGATACCTACTCTTATTTATTTTTTGTTGCAAGTATTAGTTTTCTATCACACAGAGCAAGGAGGTAGGTAGGCCTAATTTCCTACTGGAATGTATTAGGTACTTACTACTTTTGATTTGTCAATTGATTTGCTGCTATTGCTTTTTCACATTTAGTTTTGCCGATTTCTCAGTATTGTAGGTATAGTAACTAAGTGCCTACCTAATTACAGTTAGAAAATCGTAATTGTGCCGTGTGTAAAGGTGACGACCCTAAGACAGTAGGCAATTATATCGCGGATTGGGCCGGAGATAGCCTACTTCCCTCTCTTTATACTATGGTTCTGCCACCGCGACGGGCGCGGGTAGAAAACGCTCCGTGAGTTTATAGCCTAAAACAGCAACCTTATTCGGCTTGGCTAGTTTACTTCTTATTGAACCAAGACGGAAATAACAGAACTACAATAATAAAATACTTACACCACAAATGACAAGTTAGGAAGTAAATAAAGAAACTTGGTACAATGGAACAAAAGTCGAATACATCCGTTCTTGCGACTTTTCAATTCATATCTTTCTAAATTTATCTTGAACGTCACTGATTTAGGTGAAAGAAAACGTCGTGGGGAAACTTGGATTTTTATTGGTTCTATACCAACTTAACAAAATTAACTTTTAATAATAAATAATATCAATAAAACTTTATTTCAGAACAAATGTCCACACAGAATTACATAATAATAACTACTACAACACTACACACTTTTACTACTACAATACTTTTGGTTGACTTTTATTTGTTTGTTTAATCCTTCAAACACACGTGATTCGAGACACAACAGAAAGATAATGTCAGCTCGACAGCCGGCTGTCGCTTGGTCGTCGAAAGGTTAAGTCCGTTATTGCTATAAAAATAGTCACGTATTATTTAAGTAAATACAAACCCTGTTATGTAAATAACATGCCAAAGAATTTTAATTTAAGTTACTGATATTTCTATATCATCATTGATTAAACTTGAAATTAAATCTTCTCTTTAAGTCAATCGTCTTTTAGAAATACCTTTAACGGACGCTGTCAATAATTTTATCTCTGGAACTTCTAGTTTTACTGAAACATTAAAAAAATGTATCAGGCATAGTTTTATGAAGAATAAAATATGTCGCTGCATCACGCTATTACTCATGTGAGCAGGGTATAAACAGACATTTTGCCCAGAAGAAATTAAACTATTTATATATTTTTTTAAAATATTAGGCCTTTGCCCAGCAGTGGGACAGTACGGGCTAGCTATAATAATAATAATTACATTAATCAATAATGTGTTTTTGGAATTACGGATTAAGGATTTATAATAAATGAAAGGTAATCACAGAGTAAATTATTTTAAAGGCATAGTTAAGATATTATTGTTAATGAAAACTATCGAAATCTTCACAAATAAATAAAATTGAATTAAAATATACTTTTGCGTTAATAAAATAAACATTCGTCTAGATTTCAAAATCAGCATGTCCCTAGAAACAGTCTTAATAAAGGCGACATAATAAAAAACCTATTAATGAAACCCCAATGAACCCAAAACAATTGAGCGTAAAATCAAATCACACGGCAATACTTTTTAACAATTTTAAAGGCAAAACTCTCACCCTTAATCCTTGCAAGATTAATTAAAGGGCCAGGGAAGGTGCGAAAGGTAAACAAACTAAGCTGTAACGAAATGTTCCCTTAAATGGATGACAGGATAACCGATCGTGCATGTAGGGTCTGGCTTGACCCTAAATCTTCGTATCAATCTATGTAGACGACGCTTTAATCCGTGTTGTAGTTGCTATGTTTATGTTAGACGATAAGTCTCCAGCTAAAGGTAAAGTTTAATACGACAAAGTTAATGAAAATGGGGAGAATTAGGTCAGGTTATATTTAGAGGTAATGTGCAAAAGCCGAACTGCTTCAGTGCTACATACAGACAGATGTTGATACAAAATCAAGCTGGCTTTTCAGTACTAAATTTATCTTGCTTTGAAAAACAAGTTAAGGCGTTGGTCCCAGTTGCCATTTCTAGATCATTGACACCCAACACGGGTAATCAGAAACCAGTAAGACAGATATTGGTCTAATCAAGAAGTACCGTGTAACCCAGTAACTGGATTATGTCAATGGCTTCATTTTAAACATTGGTACCTATTCAGTTGGATCCGGCTGGAAAAGAAACCAACTCAAACAAACTTGGCACAAAACCTGGGAAGATGATCTTTGCAAGAGGAACTGCAATTGGTAGCAATTGATAGTCACTGGCAAGGTGGAAGGAAAAAGACGATGTGATAGAGGCCTGATGAGTTGTACTGACCCGGCCGTACCACCGTAAACACTACAGTCTACAATGATCTACACTCAGCAGCAGATCAGCAAAGATGGCGTCAAGTTGTTAACAAGAAGCTTCTTGGAAACGGTCACGACCCTCAGTACTTTGAAAACCGATGAGAGGAGGAGCCGAAAATCGAGAAGAAAAAGGTGAACGGCACTTTTTTCCGGATTTCGACAACTCTGCTGATGAATCACTAAATTGTGTGGAATCGTGGTGATCAAATCTCGTCTCTTCTATGCATACAGACACTTTTTCTCATGAGAGGCCTTTGTCCATCAGTGGCACAATAATTGGCTGGTATTATTATTCCTATTATACTCAGTACTTTTTTTTTTTTGGTGAGTGGGAAATCATCCAATGACTGCTCCCGTCCTGGGTGCGGCGGGAGGGCGTGTCAGACTCTTACTGACTAAAACCCACTCATGTTCCTTCGATTGCCCTTTACGTTCCAGGGTCACGGTAACTATTATAAACATTCCGCAACCCCGGCAGGCGTTGGCCCTGTTGGGCCTCTTCCTGTGCTGACTCTTTGAGGCGCGCGTGGAACACTAACGCGCCGTCGACGCGGTCCTGGTCCTAGCCGGGCGGCAAGCTACCCATCGCTCGCCATCCGCAGAACCGCGCCTACGATGGCCGGTAGTCGTCTTGCGACTCTCGACGTCTTTGCCTGGGTCTTAGTCCGAGGCGAGAGGCTCGTCGTTGCCTCTCGCGCATTATACTCAGTACTTCACTGCTAACAGTAGTAATGCTAATAAGTTTAAATTGTAACCTACTTTCAGGCTCTGATGAAAATCACGTCAAAATCGCGCTTATTTCATAAAATACAATCTGTATTCTTTTTTGATAAAAACATTGTAAACAAATGAAGCATCTCATCGTTACTGAAAAAATAAACGATTCTGAATGACATCGTATATTTTTTCAGAATGTTAACAAATATAATCATTTATACATATTTTATTAAGCCGAACTGTATGTTTCTTTGTTATAATGGGAATTCCGGAACAACGTATTTGTCTCTGAAAATATTTATGAGTAATTATTGTAAATGCGAAAATAACTCTCTTTGTTTAACTGTTTGAGTAGACGAGGCTGCACAGGGACACAACATGCTATAATATATTGTAGGGAAGAGAGGCATTACATGGATATTTTCAATTTTGAGGTTCTAATAAATATTTTCTCAATCATGTTTTGTCCTTGGGGTTCAAGCGCAATCCGCACGCAGCGTTTCTCGAATTCCTTTATTATGCGCACCGCAAAAGAATGGAATTCCCAAAACTGAGTTCCTAAATGCATATAACCCGGATGTATTCAAGAGACGAGTGCATAGGCATCTTTTTGGTGAGCTCGCTCCATCTTAGGCCCAGTCTATGCCCTCGCGCAAGTCTGGGACCAAGAGCAACCCCATATGTAATAAAAAAAAAGCTAATTCCGTACCAAACATTTTATTTTTGAGGATGGGAAATCATCAACTGACTTCTTCTGCCCCTAGTGTCAGACTTTTACTGACTAAAACCCACCTTTGTGCCTTCGGTTGCCCTTTATGTTCCGGGGCCGCAAAAACGATTAGAACTATTCCGCAACCCCGGCAGGCATTGGCCCTAGAAGGCCCCTCAGGGTGCTGGCTACTCATTTAGGGCGCGCGGGGAACCCGTCGACACGGGCCTAGTCCTGGTCGGGCGGCGAGCTACCTACCGCTCGCCGTCCGCAGACGGTAGTCGTCTTGCGACTCTCAACGACTACGTACCAAATATCAAAATTGGTTTATCTGTGTAAACGTAACAAGACAGAAAAATTAACGGAGATATACAGAAACAAAGACAAAGTTTGGACTAGCATATACCCGCGACCTCGTGAATTGTTAGCCATGTAAATCGGGCCACACGTAGGGCATACGTTCGCAGACCTGCACACTGACGATTTAAATATATTTTTTTATGATTTTCCCCTTCGTGTGCTGACTTGCACTGGGCTGATTTTCTAGAACACAGAAAACTACGCGGACATACTTGCAGGCAAAAGCTAGAGCGAAAATAAACTAAATAACTTTCTAGTGTTATTTCTGAATGCTCAAACCCGTACTAACCTACTTATAGTGCGGTTTTCAGCGTTCAAAAATAACAGATTACCTTCAGTTGAACATTTCAGCTAGCTACCTCATTTGTAGTAATGTTCTTATCTTTGTAAAATACAAACTGTATGGAATTTCAGTGGAATTTAGTTTTGTTGTGCTGTTGGCGAAATACTGAATTTCGACATTACTTAGTTTAAAGCTTTGTGAACACAAAATTTAATATTTTTAGTAGGTAACTTTAGAAAGGAACAAAGGCACCAAAGCATCTTATGTTATCTTTACTAATATTAAACGGGATTTGTATGTAAGTATGTATGAATGCTTCTCACTCTTTCACGTAAAAACTACTGAATAATTTTTGATATATTTTTACAGCAATATACCTAGGTTATACATCAGAATAACATACAGGCTATATAACTTCACGCTATGGCCCACGGGAACAGAACAGTAACCAAAGACTTAACATAACGCGGGTGAAACGGCGGAGCACTGCTAGTAAGATAGGGCTACTTTTAGTTAGGAAAAATAATGATTTAGCACAAAAAAAAATTAACTCCGATTTATTATAATTATCACGGCAGAAAAAAGACCTCTTCTCATACAGAGAAGGCACGAGCATCGATTACCGCGCTTGCTCAAGGCGGATTGTAATGTATATTCATTAGAAATCCAAGTTTTCGTTCACCAATGTCTGTGGTGTCCGACATCAACTTATACATAATGGATTACATAAGGTTTAGTTGAAAATCAGAGTCAGGCATTACGGCCTGATATTTTTGCTGAACTGGACCTTTTTGACACAGCTGTCGGGGACAGAAGATAAAATTAAATATCTAAAATTGCACTGCAGTAGTATTATTTATTTTTACCGACTTCACAAAAAGGAGGAGGTACTATGTTCGGCTGTTTGTATGTTTTTTTTTTTTTTTTTGTATGTTTGTTCATCGATTACTCCGTCAATTGTCAACGGATTTTGATGGTTCTTTTTTTGTTTGATAAGTCATGATTCAGGGGTGGTCCCATATAAATTTTGTGGCGATCGGTTCAGTGCTTCTCGAAAAATTCACCAAGAACAAAAAAAAATTGACGAAATTTTCATAGACGATGTGTGCTTTGTCTTCAAGTTTCTATTTTCGTTTTATAAGATTGTTAGTTGTTTTATTTTGAAAATAAATTACTTTGAAAGATACTATACACAGTCAAACATTGGGAGTCGACACTAAAAAGTAATAAATAAAAACTTTTTCAAAAAAAAAATAACCGCCTTTTTAAAAAAGTTTTTTTTAAGTATTTAATTTTATCTTCTATGAACTCGTTGCAATGTTTTTGTTGCTTTTGTCTAAGTATCTTACAGTCTTGGCTGTGTGAAATAAATTAATGTGACTTTTTCAATGACAGAAAGAATAACTTTCTTTTACTAAAAAGTGACACCAGTACTTCTTCGGAACCGAACCAATTTTTATTGTGGGAATTTATGGTATTAACCATATTAACACAATTATATGTTTACGGTAATGACAAAACAGTTACCTACTGATATCTACTTATTACCTCTCATTGCCAAGATTGAAGATTGAGCAATTTTGTTACTTTTTCTTTTTCTTCTTCGTCATCGGATAACAATACCAGACCCGTATATTCGTTGATATTGAAGCGTAGCATATCTTATGTATTACATTTAGATTTCAGAAACGTTATCTGACAAAATTGCCTTCAGACGCTTGTCAATAAGATTTTGGTAAATATTTAAAAGAGTTTCTGTGATTGGTCGAACCATTTAAAATCTTACGAATAGATATCTGTTAGTTTATAAATTTACCGTATGACGTCGGAAATTGATAAATTGACGAAAATGTGGACGTAAAATATTACAATTTATTTCCCGTTTAGAATCCTACGAAAGTTTATAAGCTTCCTAGTAGATTGATAAACTTACGGATCTTGTTATTTTCCGGTGACATATATAAAATTTTAGTCCAGGTTACTGTAATTTATTATATTTTAAATTCATCCATCTTCCCCAGGTACGAACCAGACCACAATCAGAACGGGAACTGCCGCTACAACCAGAACCCAGGGTACGTGGTGTTCTCCGCCATGGGATCTTTCTTCCTACCAATGGCTGTGATGGTCTACGTGTACGCCAGGATATCCTGCGTGGTGGCCAGGAGACACCAGCAGTTAGCTAGCAGTACTAAGTGCAGTAAGGTGGGTAGAAAATTATCTCTCTAAATCTGAATCTGAATATGAATCTCGAAATCTGAACAAATACAATATATAGAAAATTAATATTCGTAATAGAGATCTAAAGTAAAATAACTAAATAAAAATATATACAATATTTACAAACTAAAAAAATATATATACAATAATTACTAAACTTAAAAAAAAGAAAAAACACTGCATTTAAAATATAATGGCATCAAAAAACTCCTCTCATCGCTGTCAACCGGTAAAGTGCCCAAAAGGCTGGCAGCATTGCCACATTGGATGGCAATGCTAAGCCTCTGGCCAAAATAAAAGCCACCCGTGGGGTCACGGGAAGATACAATATATATAAACAATGTATCTATCTATACATTTAAAATGGTAAACTGCTGATTGAATGACTGTTGTTAAAACAACGCACAGCGCAAACCGCTGGTCCTAGAGACATGAAACTGGGAGAGTGTGTTTTTTGAGAAAAGTAAATATCCACTAAGAAATGTTTTTTTGGAAATTCCAACCCGAAAGGGGTTAAATAGGGGATCGAATTTCGACATTCATGCGGGCGAAGATGTCGGCGAAAGCTAGTATATTGATAAATTATATTAGTATGCTCATCAGTTGTCTAGTTACCATACATAGTACATGTTTAGTTTGGGATCAGGTGGCTGTGTGTTATGTACTCTACAATATGTATAAATAAATAAAATATATCGTTTATTCCGATTGCCTAACACAGACCACTTTGGCTAAAGGCGCGTTTCCATTATGCAAGTGCTTGCATACATGTATGACGTCAGACTTGTGTGCAAGTGATTTGAATTGGAAACACGATTTTGTTCAACTTGCAGCTTGCATACAAGATTTTACTGGTATACAAGTTAGTTACAAAGTAATAAAGTCATAAACAAAGTAATCCTCTATGCACGACCGCATGCGCTTGCAACTTGCGTGCAAATGTGCCGACTTGATTATTGTGCGTACAAGTTTAAACCTAATTGCATACAAGTTGCAACTTGTTTGCAAGTTGTTGTTTCCACTATACAATTTGCATGCAACTTGCAACTAGTATGCAAATCACTTGCATAATGGAAACGCGCCTTTACTTGATGACAGTGGCTGTCCTTTTCATTGTAAGCATAAAGCTAAACTTTCATGTTTTTGTTCTATACTTCTGAACAATGATAGATGTTCTTTTTATTGTTCCGAGGCAGAAACACGCCGCGGCCGGCTTGCGCTGAAATCCAGCGATGTGAATTCGTGCATGTGTGCACGGAAAACGGCATTATGTTGAGAGCTAGCCGTTTCGCGCAGTAGTGACGTTTTATTTCCGTTTTATCTTAATATAAATAGTACTTATTAGTTATCAGACACCCAGACAGAACAAATAATCATGCCCATCACATAAAGTTGGTCCTGGGTGGTAATCGACCCACGATCTCCCGCTTAGCAGTCAGGGTCACCAACCACTAGACCAACAGGCCCGTTATTAACAGTAGCTCTAACGATTATGGGATCACGTACTCGTAAATTCCTCATCAATATTTGATATGATACACTTTGACCGATATTTCAGGCTATCGTAAAAACGAATCGATCATACGCGAAACGTTTTTTTTATGACCGTGTTTGCTAAAACTCTGTGTCGAAACTGTATCTAGATTGGCAATTTCACGGCTTTATAGAGTTCTGCGTCCAAAAGTTCGGTAACGGAAACCTGTTACTAAGCCTTCGTTGTCCATTCGTCTGTCTGGGTATATAATATCTCATGAACCATTGGCGTACTAAAGGGTTAAAATTAGAACCAACCTGAGAGACAAAAATAAAAAGATATTAAATTAATCGTATCGGGGGCGTCGGCCACAGGTGCGTCGACCACTGGGGGCCTAAGCCACGGACCCTTTTAATATTGCTAACGAAAACTTACTACTAAATCACCATTATTCGACCATAATATAGTCTTATTCTATCCACTTTGTACTTAGTAATGGCCTGACGTATCAAAAAAAGATATTTTCTATTTTACACATTACATTACTCACAAGAAACAACACACGCCTTTTCCACTGCATCACCATCTAAGATTGTGTTTTGTTTATCGACGTTGAGAGCAGCCCCTTTGATCCCTCAGGGCAGAACCACGTTTTCAATAAGCCACGAATAGTCGGAAACGTAGCACTACATAGCACTATGTCAACACCACGCAACGTTGCCAGACTTATTCCACAGCCAGTTTTACAAATAAAACTTCGCTCGTGTCTGAGAAAATTGCTTCAGAGAATTGAAATTGTGTTGGGAAGGACCTATCAGAAAACAGTTGTTATTTTGGGTGATGAAACCCCCATGAATCCTTCTTATGGGGAGAATGAAAGATTCAGTCTAATGGCAGCATAACACGCTTCGGTGTGTCGGATAAGTCTATCCATACGTTAAGAATAAAGTTTATATGTATGATAATAATAATATTGTGTGTGAAAAGTAGTTTTTTGACTTGCGCATGCGGTCTGTCAGGTCCCGTGGATCTACTTAATCCTTCGAACAGACGTGATTTGAGACACAATAGCAACAATAGCAGCCCGACAGCCGGTTGTCACTTGGTCATCGAAAGTTTAAATAAATACCTAAATAAATATCCTGGGACAAGCACACACGGTCATTTGATTCCAAAGCAGAGCTTGTACTATGGTATCCAGACAATGATAGCATACTTTTATAATTTATAAATACATAAACACCCGTACTAATATTATAAATGCGATAGTAACTCTGTCTGTCTGTTCTTCACGCCTAAATCACTTAACGGATTTGAATGAATTTGGTACAGATATAGTCTGGGACCCGAGAAAGGACATAGGATAGTTTACATCCCGGAAATCCCCCGAGATCGTTAACAAAAATTCCACGTGGACGAAGTCGCGGGCAAAAGCTAGTCAGATTAAAATGTAAATGTAACCTGTATAACACATGTAAGAATTCCTTTCCCATTACATACTATAACAAAACCCACTAAAGCGCACGTAAATAACAATACCCCTTGTCGGGTTCACATCTTTACATACCCTTACAGTACCTAACATAACAGATGTAGATACCCCTTACCCTTTTAGCAGCTCAAAAGAGTCACATACGCATGTCTGCACTCGCCTTAACAACCGAATCCTATATACAAAGAGATATAAATGAAGTGTCTGTATGTAGTGTCCAAAATTGCTGCGTTTTAAACGGACTTCAAAAAGGAGAAGATTCTCAATTCGATGATTTTTTTTTTGGGAGTGGGAAATCATCAAATGACTGCTCCCGTCCTGGGTGCGGCGGGAGGGCGTGTCAGACTTTTACTCACTAAAACCCACTCATGTTCCTTCGGTTGCCTTTATGTTCCGGGGTCACGGTAACTATTATAAACATTCCGCAACTTTTTTTTGATTGCATAATGGATATTTACATGACACGTGTACCAAACATTTTTTTTTTACATCTGTTTGACTGATTATTGGTTTTGTTGTTGTCTAAGTGTAGGCAATCTCTGAAACGGTTCGGTTAGAACTATTTTGATGGGACTTTGTAAACAAGAAGAAAACTACTCATTTTTGAAAAAGCTTTAAAGCAGTGAAATAAAGAGAAAAGACAATTTTTCTTTAGAACACTTTAGAAAAATAAAATTCTAAAAATTCATAAATCGCGGAAATTTGCTTTCGCTTAGAAGTGGAAACGAAACCACGAGACACAGCTAAGTTTAGAATAAGCAACAAATTCAGAATAAGAAAAAGAAAGGGAATTTCCTCTTAAAGTTATTCTTAGCCTTTTGAATGCTCATTGAGATGACGAAAAAGTATTGTTATTATATTTTTATATTTCCAGCAAAACCTTTTGGTTACGAATGCTTTTGACGCCATAATGTTTCTAAGGCGCTGCGCAAACGTAGACACTTTTGTGTCTTGTGTCGGACACCGAACACTTTTTGATCGTCATTAGTATGGTGTTAAGTGGAAGCAACTGGACACAAAAAATGTAAACGTTTGCGCAGGGAGTGGATGATTTCATACTGATTCTATAGAAATAAAACATTCATCGGTAGCTTGTATCTGACACAAGACAGAAAAATGTCTACGTTTGCGCTATGCCTAAATATGAAAATGTTACGACGATGAAGTTATTTGGGAGTTTTTATTGTTCCTAAAATGGGGGGTATTTTTACTTTATACTGGCTGTATTTTTGGTCTTGCACAACCTGCTAGGAGATGGATACAAAGATAAAGAGCAACAAAGTTCTGGAGTGGGGGCATAGTGGGGGCTTTTGACGCCGCCGTAATGCAAAAATTGCATCTGATCGTGACGTCCCGCACAACTTCAACGTACTGTATCGTCGTCATTTTTCGTTTACGAGAAAAAAGAAAAAATACGTGTCCAAAATTTTTTAATCATCTCAATGACGGACTAATTAGGTACTTTTTTTTCGTCGTCTCGCCTATTCCTAATGTAAAGATTACCTTTGGAAACAAATATTTTGTAAGTACCTTGTTTTGACGGGCTTGTTGGTCCGGTGGTTAGTGACCCTGACTGCTAAGCCGCAGGTCGTGGGTTCGATTCCCACCTAGGACAAACTTTGTGTGATGAGCACGAATGTTTGTTCTGTGTCTGGGTGTGATTTATCTATATTCTGTATGTACTTAAAAATATATAGTATGTTTATCAGTTGTCTGGTTACCATAGTACAAGCTCTGCTTAGTTTAAGATCGTGTCTCAATGAACAGTCAACTTCAACTCTTTATTAATGGCATTTGTGGAAAACACACCACAATTCTGCCACGACCATGTTAATTTTACAATATTATCTCAAACGAAGAAAGATTTAATAACAAAAGTATATGCAATATGACTGCGATGGTCTCCTCCTTGTGAAGAGACCTGGTCCGTTAGAGCCTCGTCAGTGAATCAGCAGGGTGTACCACGTGCAGGTGAGGTTGGCTTTGACCCTGGAGGTGATGGTAGGGCCACTTACACCCCCAATGAACAGTCATCGGCCGGATATTTGACAACTTTGACAGTTTTTGTATGGGAAATGTGTCAAAAGTTTGACATTACACGTCAAAAATCGATCATTGAGACACGATTGTAATAGCAGACTAGGGCCCCTGATGACCGTGTGTGAGTTCACACGGTCATCTGTTCACACGGTCATTCACCGATGTCTGTGATGTTCAGGTTAAACTTTAGAAAGTACATATGAATTGAAAAGTCACATTGGTATTTGCCCGGATTCGAACTCAATACCTCTTACATGAGATAACCTTAACGAGTGCCAAAACGACGATAAAATGAATATTAAAACGTCTTTTATTATGTAAAAAAAACATTTCACCAGGTACTGTAAAAGTTGCATAACGACAACATTTTCTTTCTCAAACGAAAGAAGATGTCGTAAAAAAGAGAAAAGTTACTATGGGAAGATAATTCTTAATAAATTACCATTCTCGAGGATTCCTGGAGTCGCAAGCTTTTGCCACTAAATTAAGCTTAGCTTTCATTTTATCTACAGGATGAGATTCGGAGACGAACCGTTTGAGAAAAACTGAAACAAAAAATATTGTGGAAAATACCGAACTGGCGCGAGTTGGTCTTGTAGGAAGGATTAAAATTCTTATTTGTTATCTTATGTTATTAATAGTTTAAACTATTATAGCGGTAATAGTAGATATTCTGTGAAAATTATTTGGAATATTAACCTACCAGTACTTATTTGTAATTTTATGTTATGAATATTTTTTTTGATTCTGATAAATTGATTTGGATTATTAACTGCCGAAGAATTTGGTCACCGCAATGCACGTAATTGTCTTAAATATATCAACCGTACCATCTTGAATTTTAGCGATTCTTAGACTTCCCAATTCTAAAAGGAAAATACGATACCGTAATAGATTATATATAATAGATTAGGCCGTCTCTTATTTCTCAGGAACGGGTTAAGGTATCAAAGTTTGCCTGGGTTGCGGAATACTTCTAATTATTACCGTGGCCTGGAACATAAAGGGCAACCGAGGACATGGGTGGGTTTTAGTCAGTAAAAATCTGACACTCGCTCCCGCCCCGCCCAGGCCGGGACAAGTCATTTGATGATTTTCCATCTATAAAAAAGGTAGCAAACTGAAATTAATTTATTAAGTACTGAGATTAATTTACAATTCTTTAAAGAAGTAAAAAAAAACTTCTTATTTATTTCGATCTTTGGATTTTGACATTTGGAAAGGAATCAAAACCTATTGGGTACTTCCAATTGATATCTATACTAATATTATAAAGAGGTAAAATTTGTAAGTTTGTAAGTTTGTATGTAGGGGGTAATCTCTGGAACTACTGGTCCGATTTGAAAAATTCTTTCAGTGTTAGATTGCCCATTTATCGAGAAATGCTATAGGCTATATATTATCACGCTACGACCCACGGGAGCGGAGCAGTAACAAAAATGCGGGTGAAACCGCAGGGGACAGCTAGTACCTAATATGGGGTTGTTTGGACCTTTGTACTTATAATAATATCATTGTGTAGCACAGGTGAAAAGAACCGTGTACAACAAAAAAACCTTGGACCTTGTACGTTTAGTAATATTGTACTGTTAGAATTGTATCGATACGGAAACCAAAAAATAAATGCTTTGTGAAGAATCGAAATAAAACTTTTATTAAAAGCTTTTAGTTCGAGTAAGAATTGAACTCGAAATTCTTCTCCGAATATTTTTATTAATGCAATGAGATATAAAAGATTAAATCTTGCAGAAGTAAATTCAGCTCCATTCGCGTTTAGCCATACGATTGTATACGTTACTGTTAAGCGGGATTTAACGCCCACGTACCTTTTTGTTTTTTGCTTGACGTTTCGGCAGGGTAACCTGCCATGGTCACAAGCAGATTGTCAGTCTGACTGACTGACAGTCTGTCGATGGTCAAAGAAAAAGATTCAAAACGAATAAGATTAATATAATAATTCTTATTCTTTTTGTATATCTAACTCCAACAGTACTGGTTCAAAATTTTTGAAAATAAATAATTAATTGCTTGTAGAATACAGGAAAACCTAAAACTCTGTGTGCATGTCGAAGTCCGATTTGCATATTAGCTGACTTTTTGTTTTTATAATAAACTGCTCAACCTGTATAAGAACCAAGACAAAGGTTCGGCGGATAAACAAAACATAAATCTTTATTAAAAACATTCTTGATCCATTACCCAACTTAATTTACTTAATCTACAGAATCTGAGATTTCTAAAGAATAAATCTTTCTTTGCCGAATATTTCCGGAACATTGTTTTTTATCTGTTTCCTCCAAGTTAACTTTTATTTGTTTAGTTTTCTTATTATTTAGTTGTTCATCATAAATGGATAGTAAGATTGACAGAAAAAAATGTTTTGATAATCTTTATTATCGGAATGTGAAATACCAGCTTTTGCACTTAACTTTATCAAAATCTACTCCAGTGTTAAATAGCTGAAGGTGGAGAATTTGTTTGGTATGAAAAAACGAAAAAAAATATTTATTTTAATTTCATAACAGCACGCTAAGACCAGTAAACAAAGACGCGAGATAAACTGCGGCGGACAACTAGTAAAACATAAAACAAAAAACCGGCCAAGAGCGTGTCGGGCCACGCTCAATGTAGGGTTCCGTAGTTTCCCGTCCGTCACAATAAGTGTACCTACTTATAAGTTTAAAAAAAGGCTATTTGTTACGTTGACATACTAAGTAAGCAGAAATTATTTTACAACCTTTTCGTCTTTTTTGTACAAAAACTGTTCTTTCTATCAAGTTCAAAATAATTTTCCTAGAAAGTCCTTATAAAGTTCTACTTTCCAGATTTTTTTCATATTTTTTAAACCTACGGGTCAAAAGTTAGAGGGGGGGGACGCATTGATTTTTCCTTTTGGAGCGATTATTTCCGAAATTATTGACATTATCAAAAAATTATTTTAGTAAACCACTATTCATTTTTAAATACCTATCCAACAATATATCACACGTCAGGGTTGAAATTAAAAAAAATTAACAACTTCCCTATTTACATATAGGGGGCTACCCTAATAAAACCTTTTTTTTCCAATTTTTATTTTACCACTTTGTCGGCGTGATTGATATACATATTGGTACCAAACAGCTTTCTAGTGCTAACGATCTCAGAGATTAAGCGAGGACGGACGGACAGACAGACAGATATGGCGAAACTATAAGGGTTCCTAGTCTACTACGGAACCCTGAAAAGTTACTGGGAAAATAGGAATTAATAGACGAACGCAAAATGCGGACTTCGGCATAGCCACAGGCTTATGGCACACATACGTGAAATCATAAATGTTTAGTTGCGGCCAAAGTTTGTGTAGCACTTTTCTGAAATGACGTGAGAATATTCATACAAAAGGGCATAAAAATGGAATACTTAATAACACCAGTACAAGAACTTCGCGTTCAAAAAGAAACGGGCTATGTGTTGAGACGTAGTTTTTTTTTGTTAATAAAGTCTTGGGCAAATTACCTTCTCTAGAATCAGAGCAAATAATTCGTTTTCGTTCAGAATAACATGATAATTATGAGTTTTTATGGTAGTTAATATTATGCTTGTCATAAAATTATTTTCACATTTATTAAACCGGGGTTGACAAATTTCCTTACAAAAAGTATCTCAAATTGAAAAAAAAAAAATACCTCTGAATACAATCTACCGCTTATAGTCTCAAACCTAACCAAAATCCTATTGTTTCAGAAAGGAAAACTCTCCTGCATCCGCACCGAATCAGAATCCGGGTCAGACAAGATGTCTCTCCGACAATCAGCTTCCAAACAGACATCGAAAAACTCCACTCAACCAAGCGACTGCTCTTCCCAAGACCACAAATGCCCTTGCTGCTTCAGACCAGAAAAGAAAAAGAAACACAGAAGTAAAGAAAAAGAATCAAGATTCTACAACAACGACGTCACATTCAAAGCCAATTTTAAATATAAAAACACTACTAGACGGACACATTCCATGAAAGAACATGTGGAAAATAATCGAGTATCTTCTTTGAGGAGAGAGACGAAAACAGCGCAGACTCTAAGTCTCGTTGTGGGAGGTTTTGTTGCCTGTTGGCTCCCCTTTTTCCTTTACTACCTCCTCACTCCCTTCATACCAAGTAATTACGTAAATCCAGTTCTAATGTACATACTCACGTGGTTAGGGTGGTTTAATTCGGCTATAAATCCATTTATATACGCTTTTTACTCCCCTGATTTCAGAGTAGCATTTTGGAGGCTCACAATACGAAAATGTAAGAAGAATAAACGTTAAAAATGTTAGTTATTTTTCGACTTGTAATAAGTATTTGCGTAGCTTATTTTACAGTAAATAAATGGGAATGAGCAGCTATATAAAATTCGAGATTGAGTGACAAGTTCCTTTTATGTCAGTCGAGCATTCGATTCCGGATCTTATTGAGACAGAGTAAGCTTTAAATTGATTTGCAGAGACATTTTGCTTGTAAATCTTGCGATACGGATTTATTTGTATTATTATTTTTATCCTTTCAGCGTTGCTTCCTCAGATCTTGGATTCTTTTATTCGGGAAAGACATTCGATGTTCGCTCTAGTTTTATTTTCTTGTTTGGGTTTTTTACTATTTCCTGATTCATTTGTTACTTGCACAGGTTGTACCGTCATTTTGAATGTGAGTAATAAACCTTTGTTGTTCTCTGTGATATGAGGTTTTATAATACCGTTGGTTATAATGTTCATGCCAATGGTTGCGAGTTTGCAAAATTGTTTAAGTATCGCAAAAAGTTTCTGGCACTGTTAATATTTTGTTTCGTGAGTTATTTTGGTTATTGGACTTTCTGTTAACATTTCAATGTTTCTTTTGTAACCCTAGAACCTACCTAAAAAGGTAGATTCTAGTATTATTTAATTATAGACTGGCGACCCGCCTTAGGTTCGCACGGGTGAACAAACTTTTGAGAGTCTTGGCTTTCATACACATAAACCTTGTTTATGGATAATTAACTATTGATTAAAATGACATAAAAATCCGCTTAATAGTTTTGACTTTATCATGCACAGACAGACGCAGCGATGGACTTCGGTTAATAATAATTATGTAGTGATTGAGAAAAATGTGAATAATTAAATATTGACTTTTCAGTACATTTATTAACATTATCATTGAATTTATATAGTCATTTAAACCGAATAGTATTTTTACAGACTTATTCTTACATATAATACAAACAAACGTAAATTTAGACAAATATGACACGGGTACAGAACAAATAAGTACAAATATCTTTTCACATCCACTTGACTGTATTTTAGACCTCATATCACAAGAGATTTAGCAATAAAACAAGAAAAACCTTTTTAGATGTTCACAAAGAGATATCGTTGAAGTCACTTCCTAACAAAATTATTATGTTGAAAAATTATGGTGACAATTTGTAACTATTATAGATAAATAAGAATGAGATAAAGTTAGTTTATGTCTTGTTTTTCAGGAAGCGTTATTCGTTGTAGGAAAATAAACAGTAAAATTGGACAAAGTGTTCAAGATTTTAAGCTCAAACTTGGCTCACAAACACTTAGATGATTTACTACGAAATTAATAACTTTGTTTGTAATTTTGTCAGTTAATAGTTTAATGTCCCATGGTTAAAATAACTTGTTTTCACAATGAATAATAATATTATAGCCAAAATAAAAAATGTACAGATAACTAAGCTACTATTAATCATTAAAATCTATATTTTGCACTGGAATTCGCTGTTATAAACACATTATGAAGTTAAGGCTGATTTGTTCAAATTATCTGAGAGCTCTAAATTAGAATAATAGTCTATTGGATTATAAATGGAATTAGAAGTTATAATTATTGAACCACACAATGTTCTGTAAATAAAAAATGTTTTGTACAACTGTAATTATGTCATCGAGATATATTAAGTCATTCATTAATTAAGTACATCGATCTCATAGGCTTAAGGTCAATGTTTCTTTAACAATGCTTCAAAAGTATTTTGATCTTATTATATTTATGTTGATATTAGCGATGTTGTTATAAATACCTTTATAAATAATATTTTGTAAACAAGTTCTAGGTGATGGAAAGCGCCGCCAAAGTCTAGTCCTGAATACCATTGATATAAATGGATTTATTTCAGCAGCTATTACCGTTCTTACTGAAATACGAATAGAAGATAAATTACTTGAATTTCCTTACCAAATAGTTTATTTAGTACTGTAGAAGTTGACTTTCATTTATTACTACGTAATACTGTGAAAAGTGTTTCAAGAGACAACGCTGAAATGGAAACATAAATATGAGTAAGGTTAAAATTATCATATTTATTAAATGTCAAACAAGTTGTATAATTGAAAGTCAGAAATTTGCCAACGTGATTGAAATCCACTACGGCATTGTTACTGTTGAAATTTAACTAATAGCTAAGCATGCCATTCAAAGGCATTCCTTATTTCATAACTTAAGACAGTCTTCATTAAGGTTATTACTGGAATTACAGAACTTGACATTTATATCAAAAAGCAGCTTATACTAATGAGAAGTGGTCGACCCATTAATCATTAATGAAGACGTCTTTATTGCAAAACGGTACTTATGCGATTAAAAAGGTTCTAGCGTTTAATAGCCTTTGTAGTTACAGTTCGAATTGTAGGCTTTGTTGCATACAGATAAAGAATGCACAAATTATTAATTATTATTTACTACAACCGCTACATTTCAAGTGAATGAGGATTATACTATAAATGTTGAGTTTATCTCACAATTTTCTTAACCCTTACTAAACATAAATATTTACCAAAAAGACTATAAGGTAATTTCAGTTCTCAAACCACGAATCTCTTAAAGCACCGATGCTTTAAAAGAATATCACATTTTCATTTTCATTGGCATTATTTTATTTTCTCATATCCAGCGCGTCACGACTTATTCTGAGATAAACACTTAGAAAAAATGCACTGTATTAAGAAATGAAGAAACCATTTTTAATATCTCTCTGCAAAATGTAGACAAAGATATAAAACTAAAAACTCTGGACGCTATGCGCAGCTTCCAACATTTTAATTCAAATTAATATTCCACCACAATTCATATTTTTTGTCATCTTTTTTAAATCGTTTTTGTTAAAGCAAAAAATTTAAATAATGACCTTTTCGCTAAAAATGGTTTCAATTTTAAATTGTAATTACTTTACATTGTATGTGCTGTTACATCACGAAATCACGTTTTAATTTCAGCCAAAATTAAATAACAGGGCCTAACAAATATCGGTACAACGGCCGAGTTTAAACAGTGGACTATTCAGAGCGTTTTTAAACAATAAATTAATTACATACCTACTTTTTGGGGCAGGTTATCGAACAATAAAACTCAAAAGTTTAAACAATATTACTACGATACTACAGCTAAATTCAACAAGTTCCCTTAATGATCGACATATAAATTATGAACAGGCAAATTTTGCTAAATAATCCTTGTATTTTCATGAAACTGCCATTAGCGGTGGAAAGCACTTTATAAGCTTTTGTAACAATTCCTAGAACGTTTTACAACAGGAAAACAATGAAGAATATTGTTTTAGAAAAGATATATGCAAGAACTGAAGATAAATTTTATGAAATGTCAGACTTTTCTCGGAAAAAATGTGAACTGTACTCTTGGGAACAATTGCTTATTTGTTTTATCGTATTGTTGTAGGTTTTGTTATGTTTTAGCTTAATTGTTGACTTTTTCATAATAATTTATGGAGAGTTGTTTTTTAAAGACTTGAAGGAAGACTCATCAGGATTAATAATTTTAGTATCTGAATGATTGTCATAGAATGAAGAAGTAACAAATACCTAAGTAGAGAAATATATTTTATTTATGTCTTGATTTACAATGCTAAGAAATGTACAGTAATATGAAAGTGTAAACTAAATAGTAATATTTATACCTATTAAAATTATTGGTTGGTTCATGAAATGTTGAATGAAATCACGGGTAAAACCCGTAAACCAAATCGCAGGCAAAAGCTACTTCTGAATTAACCCAGTTTCAAAATAGGTGAGAACAGGTCAAAGAGATGAAGTTGGCTCATTTTTACAAAAAAAAACGAATTGAGCTTTTGATTAAAAAATCAAGAAATTTCGAGGAAATAAATCTAAATCACATTTATTTGGACGAATAATTTATTATACAGAGAAATGTTTTCGACGATGACCTAACACGAAACTTTAATTTTACGCTATTATTACTTAAATGGCTTGAAAGCATTAACTTCACTTGACAGTCGAATGATTTGCAGAAACAATGGATTTTTTGATTTATGATTCTTTTAACTTTTTTATATAAAAGAACTATGAAAAATTTATGCTTGAAAGGCGATATTAATTACTAAGTGAAGGTCGCTTTTGTGTCAAAAATAACTGACACATTAGTGAATAAAAGTTTTTTGCATGTATTAATATCAAACGTTATTTTGGGCTTAACATTATGATAAGTTTATTGTAAATCAATTTTATGAACATGATATATTTATTATAGTATTATTTTTAGGTTTTGTACATTTATGTTTAATTCATATAATTTTGTTCAATTAAATTTAAGAAAAGATTCTATTTTATGAACACATTTTGGAAATTAAACCTTCGAACATGCGTGTTTTGTTCGTGCTTGTTAAATATTTTTTGTTGTACTTAAACAAGTGGGTCTTTATACAGTTTCTTAGTCTATTCTAAGAGATTTTTATTTCGAAGTTTTTCTTTTTACGTGATTGTTTTATATCCGTTGAATAATGTAATGCTATGTAAGTATTATACTTTAATTATTTAATAGCTGTCCCTGCGGTTACATTCGTGTTTTGAGTACTGCTCCGCTTTTGTTGGTTGTAGCGTGATGTCTCGCGTAGCCTATTCCTCGGAAAAGGGGCTATCCGACACAAAAAGGTCCGACATCAAACCAATTCTTCAGCTTTATAATATTAGTATACACTCAAGAGTTTGAATTTAATTGAAGAGTTATTAAAGTTTTGATAGAACAATTGTACAAAAATTACAATTATGATGAACGTTGACAAATGATTGTAATTTGAAGGATCTCATTATTAGGGGTCAAGTTAAAAACGTGGCAGGCGAAAGATGCGGGTTCCTAACCTTTTTCGATATTTTTGCAAATGCCTTTGTACTTTTGGACATAATGTTACGGGCATGATTCCAAGGTAAACTAGTTTGCCTTAAGGTCCGCTGCTTGTTGATGCTGTTGTCAAACAAGTCAACGGTTTTAAGTTATATAGAATAGAATAGATTTAAATGCACAAAATAAATCTATTCTTACGATGGATGGATATATGGTTACGATGTAGTCGTGTATGAACGTTATCATCAGTAATTACAAAGGCGATGCAATTTCTGAGACAAAGCTGAAACGTCTTGCGTCTGTAATTATATCGACGACCATGCTTGGAACTGGGACACACACTGGGACTTTGCAGTGTCCCAGTACCAACGCTGCTTTGCGGCAGGGATATTAAGCCTCTATTGACTTACGGATTTCCAATACGGAGTATTGGCTTTGGGTTAATAGAAAATTGTCCACATAAAAAGTTTTTTTTTAATTAAAGGACAGCCTTACTAATGAGAATAGGCAGGCTAGGAATATCTATAATAACATCGTACATTATTGCTGCGACCGGGAAAATGAGCATTTATGAAGGTTAATAGTGGTAATAGGTACAGCTTAGTGTCACTGTTCGCTGAGTTGTAGCGAATTCGTCATTTTACGGTTAGTGTACAGTCAGCAAAGTAAATAAGTAGTAGTAAATAAGGCAGGGCCGTCAGATACAGTTTAAGTTTTCTCAAAAACCCACGGATATTTTCTAATAAAAATTTAAATTATAGTAGAAAATGACTAGTTCTTTAATTAGATTAAATTTCATTTGAATACATTAATTGGTATTCAAGAAAACCTCAATTGTCGACGACGGCCCTGCATACCTATCTACTTTGCTGACCGTACGTCTGCTTGCAGCTTGCATGCAATAACTACGCGTATGCCTTGTCGACAGATTTTTAATTCTTTAACCTATCGACGACCAAGCGAAAGCCGGCTATCGCGCTGCTATTGTATCTCGAATCAATGGTGTTCAAAAGATCAAATAATAAGCTTAACTTCTATGTTTCATTAATTTAAAAAAAAACTTACCGTTTCATCATTAGAGACCTGTTATTTACAAGTTTCCACATAGGTATATAAATGTTTACCTAAATATTTTTTTGCTAGGTTTAGCCTCATAGCCTGAATTCCGACTAGCACATAAATTAGCAGTATTCTAATTTCTTTTGCTACATTCTACAAATAAAAAGGGAACCAACGAACCTTTGTTGTGTGAACGGTAATCAGCGTGAAATGACATTTAGTTAATCAATGAATTCCTGCGGCGTAGGCGTTTCAGTAAAACATTGCGATGTTAAAACAAGTCCTTTTTTATATATTTTTTGTGTAATTTGCATTTTTAGATAACAGTAATGAAGACGTTTGGGTAATCTATAACTTTTGTATAATAAAAAAAGGTAATTTGATTTGTAAAAATTAGTCAGGGCTTATTTAATATCAATATCAACGTAATGCTTAACATCGTTTTATTATATCTAAAACTTGTAATATTAAAAGCATAATTACTTCCGAAATTGTAGATTTTTTGATTATTTCACCTTCAACGACCAACAGACAGCCGGCTGTGGAGCTGCTATTGTCTTTCTATTGTGCATCAAATCACGTGTGTTCGAGAATTAATGGTATATTTTTTTTTTCTTCTATTTATCCAATTTAATATACCAGTTCATCCACGTTATCTCAGGAATTACTGTTTTTAATTGAACAATCTATTTTAGTGTTGTATAAACCACGATCCGAAGAAGGTTTTCCAAAGATACAGAGTAGTAACCAAAAGACGAGTCAACCCGCGGGGAAAGCTTGTATTTATGTAAAACTCTATTGCTTTATTTTTGAGTAACGTATGATTGTAATTATGTATTACAATTTTTCGCCCAAAAGCACGATTTTTTACTCACAAAAGTAATTGGACATTGTATTAAAAAATAAATAATTCTGTGTCTGGGTGTTATTTATCTATTATATGTATGTATTTAAAAATTATATAAGTATGTATATCAGTTGTCTGATTACCATAACACAAGCTCTGCTTAGCTTGGGATCAGATGGCCATGTGTAAGATGTCCCAGGATATATATATATATATAAAACACACTACTTTATTACTTTAAACATAAACTTAATACAAATAAAGTTGTATTCCGCTGACTACAAATTGGCGGAATACAAGCGTGATCATTTTACATATTATATAAAAAAGAACAAGATTGAACGCCGCAATTCATTTTTCACGTTGTAATTACAAGTAGTTTTTTAAGATATTTTATATTAGATACTGTTAATATAAATAATGTATACGTAAGTAGTTGTATAGGACTACGAATTTTGTGATAAAACATCTCAAAAATAAAGAAATTTAATGAAGATACTTCTTGTGTATTTATTTTCTTCTTCCAACACATTTTGTCTACACTGAATTAAAAAATAAGACGTAGCAAAATATTTAGTAATGTTTTTTTGCGTTCTTTTGAGGTCTCCGTGCTAGTATATTTTTTTGCCACCAATGGACAGACGTAGACTATGAAAAAACCTAGATAAAAAAATAATGAGTTCATTAAAAAACTCTACGCAATTTTAGCAACGGAAATAACTCAAGTTATAGTCGTCTGAACTTACCTGCTTTTAAATGAAAAAGGTTCAAAAAGTGGATACTATGAACACTTGAAAAAAATACTGGAGCATCATACACAAGCCCCAAATTGCGCATGCCCATTTGCCTCTTCTCATAAAAAGAAGGCTCGAGCATTAATCACCACGCTTGCTCAAGCGAATTGAACAAGAAAATTAAAATATTTTCCTTCATCTATGTCATATTGACATTGACTAGCGAGTGTTTCAGCTCAGGAATATTGCTGTCACGGTCATACAATGGTCAAACTACGATGGAAGACAGAGATGGAGAATAAGCAAGCGAAAGTAAAGCATATTAGTCTCGGTATAATGGTGGGTATAAAATTACTTAGAGCACTACACTGTAAGGCTGACGCTACACTAAGCTGCGACGCGAGCTGCGACACATGAACGAATGAAACAAATACATGTTCACCTATATGGCTACACCGTTGGTCAAATATTATTACTAGGTACTCATCTTTGATGACCTCCAGCGACAGACTACATTACTGTAATTGCAGCATTTTATTAAACTAGCTTTGCCCGCGACTTTGTCCGCGTGGAATAGTTCCCGTTCCCGGAGGATTTTCGGGACGAAAACTATCCTACGTCCTTTCTCAGGGCTCAGACTATATCTTAGATTTAGACGTGAAGAAGAGACAAACAGGTAGTCAGACAAACAGACCTACTTTCGCGTTTATTATATTTTATTATTTACTAGCTTTTGCCCGCGACTTCGTCCGCGTGGATTATTAGTTCCCGTTCCCATGAATTTCCGGGATGAAAACTATCCTACGTCCTTTCTCAGGTTCCAGACTATAACTGTACCAAATTTCATTCAAATCGGCTCAGTGGTTTAGGCGTGAAGAAGAGACCGACAGATAGACAGACAGACCTACTTTCGCATTTATAATATTTAATTATACAGCTTTGTATTTTCCATACTATGTAACAATTTATAATATTTGTTCGGATTTAATCGAATATACGCCAGAATTTCGCTTATAATCAAATCAAATCGCTGCCTTATGTTGCCTCAGCCTTAGGCCGTTTGTCCACCGGCAAAGTCACGTCAATGAAAACGAGATGACGTCGAAGTAGCGATATATAGGTACATTTACTATAGCCACGTGCCTACCGCACGTCACGTATCTTTCAATACAGACAAATACTCAGTTATCTATAAACGTTTCTATGGTTTTTTTTTGGGAGTGGGAAATTATCCAATGACTGCTCCCGTCCTGGGTGCGGCGGGAGGGCGTGTCAGACTTTTATTGGCTAAAACCCACTCATGTTCCTTCGGTTGCCCTTTATGTTCCGGGGTCACGGTAACTATTATAAACATTCCGCAACCCCGGCAGGCGTTGGCACTGTTGGGCCCCACGTTTCTATAATAATGTGATGTTCTTGATGATGATTACGAATATAAATAAATAAATAAATAAAATGTTTATTCACAAAAATTACAGATAGTAGGTACTTATTATATAAAACAGTTGTTGGTAAATTTGTACAAATCAAGTTTATAACCCTGCCTCTTAAACTAGGATAAACCTGTATTTTAAGAGTCAGTGTTCGGCTAGTTAATTCTTTTAAATAAATATGATTTAAGACAACAAGTGTACGGTGCTGAGGTTATTCTTATTTATCTGCTTTTTTTTAATATGGTGTATACTGTGGGGTAAGGGCGTGAGTGTGTGTGTGTGGGGAATATGAGAGCGTGTTTGTGAGCACTAATAGTGTATGTATGGGTTAATAGGTGCGTGATAAGAGCGTATTATGATTGTGAGCAATGGAAGTGTAAGTATGTGGTAGAAAGTGAGCAAATGTTTGGTTATTAGGTGATGAATGTTAGCAAAGATTCAGTGTAGTCATAGTCCTTTTGTAGTAGAAACTCCGTTACTTTGGATTTCACTTTGTGTAAAGTTAATTTTAAAATATGTAATTGTGTGTCAACTTTATGGTATATGTGTGGACCTAGGATGTAGAATTGGTGTTTGGCGAAAGCGGTTTTATGTTGGATTCTTGGCAGGAGATTTACTCTCTTATTGGGCTTTGGCGGAGGCAGACCAACGTGTGTTCTAAGGATAGATCGGAGTACAAAGAGTGGTCGTACTGTAAGAACCCCACACTCGGAGTACAGTTCTGTAGTTGGGTACCTGTAGGGCTTTTTACAAGAGACTTTGAGTATGGCCCTTTGTGCTCTTTCCACCCTCAGAACACTGGTTTTTGTAGCGCCTCCCCATGCAGTTATGCAGTATCCTAAAACCGATTGGCACAGCGCAAAATAAACTATTTTCATGGTGTCTTGGCGGGTCAGAGCCCATTCGGCTCCTACGATTCGCACCCTGTGCCCATTCGTCCCCTGGAACTTTTGAGGGGCCTATTCGTCCCCTGAAGAATATTTATTTTAATTCATTCTTCTAATATAAGTACACGTATATGTGTATACTGCAGCTTGGTAGTCCTGGTACAGTCGCGCAGAAAAGGGTAAAATTAAAATATAATAATTCCTTAAATATCATGTTTAAGTATTTCAAATAAGATTAAGTTTAATAAAATGCCTCTAGGCTCTAGGCATTAAGTCAGTCTTCAAAATAATTAATCGATTCGTCGATCGATCGTTTTCTATTTACCACTTCACGTTACTGCGCGCCTAGTACTTTGCATTGATTAAGGTGATCTTGTGAGAAAATTAAGGAATACAATGAATTTTAAATTTTCGTCCATGACTACTTCACGTTACTGCGCGCCTAGTACTTTGAATTGATTAAGGTGATCTTGTGAGAAAATTAAGAATACAGTGAATTTTAGATTTTCGTAAATGACTACTTCACGTTACTGCGCGCCTAGTACTTTTGTTCTCTTAAGTTTTCAATCATTAACACCCGCTTTTTAACTAGCCATTCGTAAAGAGACAATATTACATCGTAAGCCTATCGACAGGTTATATTATTATCATGACGGATTATCATTCATCATAGCTCTTTTTTCAATGATCTGTTATGATTTGATTTATTAAATTAATTGCGTTAATAAACTGTTCACAAGTGTACTATGTTAACCGTTTTTAGGTAAAATATAGGTAATTTTATCTCAGGGGACCAATAGGCACCTGAATAGGTGCCGAATCTTTAACTTATATTGTGTATATATTAGAGGAGACGAATGGGTACCTTAAAAATAATATTTTTATTAAAATATTGATTGGTCCCCTACCAGGAGACCAATGGGCACCTATATAGGGGCCGAATCCACAACTTTTATGCTGGGGGACAAATCTTAGGGGACGAATGGGCTCTGACCCGTCTTGGCTAGCTGAGTCTCTAAGGGACTTAAATATACGAATAAGTCGCATTGTTCTTGTGGTAATGGTTTCGATCTGTTTGTCCCATCGCAAACCGCTATCAATCTGTATCCCAAGATACTTAGCACTGTCAGCTCTAGTTAGTGCTGGGCACGTACAGTTGCCTGGTAAGTCTAAGCACGAGTGAGCTACTACAGAGAAAGCATGAGAAGGTGCCGTGTTCCTGCGGATGAAGAAAGGTAGGTATAAACGAGGTTTTGTTTAAGTTGAGTGTAAGGAGGTTTAGTTTAAGCCATTTCATTACCTTAAACAAAGCCTCCTCCGCAGCAGCCTTGACCAAATCCCACGTAGGCCCATGAACAAGAATCGATAATATTCTGAAGAAGTGTAAAAAATAAAGTATTACGCCACTGTTCAAAGAAAAAAATAACGGTAAAAATCCTATCACCATTTTATAACGGCCATAAAAATATAAAAAATAATGATTCGAAGCTTAGTCAAATGGTGTTTGAAGAAAACATCTTTTACTTGAGCCTATTTAATTTTCATTAATTTGAAAAATAATAACATTATTTTGTAAGCCTCCAAGTTAAGTGAATTAATGTTTAATAAGCGTAAGTACTTATTTTGTTATTAATCATTATAAAATTGTTTGTGCCCTAAATTCAGCTATACAGGGTGTCCCACGGCAATGCCACATGGAGGGAAAGTACATTAAATATTGTAGATAGAACACTTTACTGAAAGAAGACATTATTTGAAGTTTAAAAACATTTTAAAATTTACTCATAGACATTTAAATAAATACATAGTTGAACCGGGAATCGAACCTGTTACTGGAGAAAATTAATCAGCCTGTAGTTTTATCCTACCGATCGAAAAGCTTCATCACAAGTATTATTTTTACTAAATAACATAGTTTCAAAAATAAAAGGAAGACCATTAATTTTAACATTTTAAATACAATTTAGTCAATTTTTCAAATGCTCAAAATGAGTCCCTTTTTTTGAATACAAAGTGATGACTTTTGATTATTTCGTTCGCTGCCGATTTTTTGGTCTTGTTGTGGTGGATATTTATTTATTTAAATAAAGCGTTCTACTCAAGTAGGTAGATTAATTAGTAATAAGTAGTTATGATTGTCAATTGTATGTCCTTACGGCAATGTAAGCTTTAAAACTTTTCTGAACAAAATTTCACATCAAATGTTAAAATTCACGGTCTTCCTCATATTTGTGCCACTATGTTATGTAGCAAAAAATAATCCTTATGATAAAACCTTTCGATCGGTATGATAAAACTACAGGGTGATTATTTTTACTCGTGGAACAAGTTCGATTCCCGGCCTAACCATTTAATTATTGCAATATCTATGAATGCAGTTTAAATAGTTTTTAAAATTCATATGATGTCTTCTTTCAGTAAAATGCTCTATCTACAATATTTAAGGTACTTTCCCTCCATGTGGCATAGCCGTGAGACAACCTGTATTAGTATTTAAAGAGAAATGTGGACTTATTATAAAACTAAGTTCCTCACCTTCTGATTGGTTGCGAATAGTTGCGATATACTCTAAGACGAATTGAATTTCCGTAACGTTTTCATCAGAATACAGAGTAAACAAACATGGGAGTTTGATGTGCATAAAACACATGCATGTTAATTTAAAAAAAAAAAAAACAAAAACCCAACTGCAATATCTGAAGTCGGTGGCTTTTTTACTGTTCCATGTAATTACTTCCGAACCAACGTCCGAAATTGCAGATCCCTAAAAACTCTAAGCAATTTACATGAACCAAATCCATACTAATATTATAAATGGGAAAGTGTGTCTGTCTGTCTGTTTGTCTTTATTTCACGGCAAAACGGAGCGACGGATTGACGTGATTTTTAAGTGGAGATTGTTGAAGGGATGGAGAGTAACATAGGCTAACTTTTTGTCTCTTTTTAACGCGAGCGAAGCCGCGGGCAAAAGCTAGTAAATTAATAAATCAAAAACATCGGTTACAAGATGAAAGAAAATCTTGGCCCAGTTAATAAATATTTGCTGACGAAACCGTTGGAAATCAAATCGCCGATTCAGTTTTTCAAATAACTTTTTTTTTTATTTTTTAACGATCAGTTCTGCAAAGGGATTTATATAGAAAAGTTTTCTATGTTTGACTCATTATTGCAAAAAAACTACTAAACGAATTTGATGAAGCTAGAGAAATAAATAGAAATATGAATAAAACATAGACTACGTAACTTATTTTAAAGAATAAATCTTTGAAATTCCCGCCTTTTTTTTTCTTCCTGTTCTCTTAATAACCTTCTCATTGAATCATCAATTAAAAAGCTCTCAAAACCCGTGCGTAGGTTTAAAGATTTTAGTATACATAGGGACACACAGACAGTGAAAAGCGACTATGTTTTATACTATGTATATAGTAATACGAATAACACATTGCTACATAATCACGAGAATAGGGGCCTAGACAAGTGGCATTGTAGAATAGATAGCGAACTTCAACTTCAACTTTTATATAATTTATGGCAATCCACCGAATTTTCGGTGATTTCTGCCAATGTCCAGTTTTATTAATAATATATTTTTTTTTAGTGACAATTGTACGGTTATTAGATTATAGTATGGAGATCATACACGTGTTCTTATAACCAAGAACACGAGATGACTCCTAGATAGCGAAAACGAATAGACTGTCAAATGTATGGAGATGTCAAATTGTTTAGCGAAAGCTTATGTCAATTCCATACATTTGACAATCTATTCGTTTTTGCTGTCTATTCTACGGAGTCATCTCGTGTTCTTGGATATAAGAACACGTATATGATCTCCATACTATATTATAATAACCGTACAATTGTCATTTAAACTAAAATATTATTTTCAAACTGGACATTGGCAGAAATCACCGAAAATTCGGTGGATTGCCATAATAAATATGAAAGTTGAAGTTGATCTATTTCTACAATGTCACTTGTCTAGGCCCTCAGAACAGATCAAAGATTATAATATTAAAAATGTACCCGTACTTTTGTACAGAACGTGCTCCCGGCACAATCTTAATTTTTATTCGATGCTATCATTTTCAAGCAACCGATTAAGTCTCTCATTTTCTTTTAGAACCAGCAAATTTTCAAAGCCCGTCGACTTTCGAACATCAAACGATATTGACACAAAATCTTGAGTGGCACAAAAATCTTGTAATTTTAGCTTTAAAGTCTTTTATTAGCGTTTTTATAATAGGGCTGTTTTAGCAGGAAAAGTTTATTATAGGAGAAAATACTGTTGGAGTAGGATCGTTCTAGAATGCTTTTTAGTTTTTATTTTATTCTAAAATTATATGCTGACTTGGAGGTGTTAGAAACAGAGTGTTCTTCATTCTTTATTAAAAGGGAGGAATCTCCAATCCCGGTGAGGCCTCTGCTTTGTAGTAACACAATAATAGGCTGTTCATGTTATTTTATGGTAACTGACATACGAGTAGGTAAAATTGCAGAATGCCTACATACTATCAACAAAGTTAACAAGTATCCAGGGCCGTCGGATATCCATACTAATATTATAAATGGGAAAGTGTGTCTGTCTGTCTGTCTGTCTGTCTGTATGTTTGTCATTCTTTCACGGCAAAACGGAGCAACGAAGTGACGTGATTTTTAAGTGGAGATAGTTGAAGGGGTGGAGAGTAACATAGCCTACTTTATGTCTCTTTCTAACGCGAGCGAAGCGGCGGGCAGAAGCTAGTCAATTATAGTTTGCAATTTTATTGTATTCAAGAACAGGGGGCGTACCACAAGCCCTTATAGTAGTATTACTTTGATATTACTTTCAGTGGGAAAGAGACGGCGCTAGACAACGTGTCTATCACTGTCACTTGCACACTCCTGCAACAGGAATAAAACAATCTTACTTTAAACGTCATGGTAAGGGGGCTGACCTGTTAGTCTCAACATAGTTGGGAATAGGCTAGGGAGATGATGATGACCTGATGGTCTAGTAGTTAGTTTAACTAATTAGTCTAAAGTCGTGGGTATGATTTCAACCAAGTACAAATCTTTGCGCGATGAGCTTTTTTTCATCTGTGTGTTTGTTAATTATCCGATTACCATTGTACAGACTCGTGATTGAGTTTTTTCGTTGTTTATTTATATTTTTAACAGATTTACTACTTTAATGAAAATGTATGCTTATAAACAATTTTTAGTTTAAAAACAAATCATCTGACAAACCTGCACACTTATCTATTTTATGAACAATACATAAAAATTATGAAGGTTTTTACCTCAGATATGAACGGGTAAGACCTATTGTGTTTTAGGATAAAAAGGGTTAGATCTTCTTTCGGTAATAGGTATTTTCCTTTGATGTAGAGTCAGTGGCGCATAGATCCTTATACAGGTGTAAGTACCGTGTGATCTCCGAAAAGGAAATGTCAGAAAGAATGGGATTCTTGCCTTTGGGATGTTTGTAGGATTATTATATTTATGTTTACTTATGCATACTAATATTATAAACGGGAAAGTGTGAGTGTGTGTGTCTGTCTGTTTGTCCTTCTTTCACGGCAAAATGGAGAGACGAATTGACGTGACTTTTTAAGTGGAGATAGTTGAAGAGATGGAGAGTGACAAAGACTACTTTTTGTCTTTTTCTAACGCGAGCGAAGCCGCAGGCAATAGTTATTTTATTAGACACCGGATTTATTGTATGCACCTTTATGATTTGTAAAGGTAATTAGTTCGAAGTAAAATGAGGAATAGTAAATTATATTTTACTAGCTGTCCCTCATGGTTTTATCCGCATTAAATTATGTTTTTAATATTACTTCGCTCCGGTAGGTTGTAGCGTAATGTTACATAGCCATATTACCTTTTTCAATAAATGACTGTCTAACTGTTAAATATTTATGTGTTAGACTCTAACAGATAAATATTTTTTTGGTTTGGACAACTAGATCCTGAGATTAGCGCATTCAACCAACGAACTCTTCACCTTTTTAATATTTATAGGATTATGTAGGAATAGGAATAGAAATAGGAATTGAAGTCATTTTATTATAAAATCAAATTTTGCTTGGCAGCCCAATGGGCTGTAAATGTTTTTTTTTTTTTATAAACACCATATGAAATTTCGTAATGGCCCAGTGGACAAGGGGCCCGCCTCTCATCCAAGTGGTTGTGGGTTCGAAACCGGGCAAGTACCAATGTGACTTACAATTCACAATGTACTTTCTAAAGTTGAACATTACAGACACCGGTGAAGGAAAACATCGTGAGGAAACCTGGACTTGTAGTAAATATTAGTCCGAAATCGCCAATCCGTCTTGAGCAAGCGTGGTGATCAATGCTCGTGCCTTCTCTGTATGAGAAGAGGCCTTTGCCCTGCAGTGGGGCAGTTATTGGCTGGTATTATTATTTTTATTTATATAAAATTTTACAAAAACGTGAAGTTATAGTTAGACAGCAACATCGCGGTTATTTAAAAAAAAATACTGAACTAAATTCGGACTCGAGCCTTGGTATATTTTTTCGTTGCCGGTACCTATTATACGTTATCATATTCGATCCGGATTACAATTTCTAATATTAAAGTATACCAATCAAGCACCCAAACATTTCCACGTGTCTAACCCCTAACCCCTGTTAACCCTTAAAGTAACAACATTAACATTTAACCCTCTAGAGGGTTGCTATTACGTTGATAAGTAAAGTAGGAGGCCTTACAATAACCGACCCTTACCCAAAAAATACTATTTGTTTCAAATGTAATGTAACTAAGCTAGGGAATAAAAAGGCCCTTTAGATCTACGATTGACCAGAGCCAGTTAGCCAAATATAACCGTCTATACCCGCATGGCTTCGCAAGTGTTTTGGCCATTGATATTCACCCGTTGCGGTCGAAAAAATAATTTCATTACTATTAATATTTTTGGTTTCGGACGATACTTTTTCAAAGCTGATAATGTAAACAGTCGGAATAAAAACCCTGTTCTTTCTTTCTCACATTTCCAAATAACATAAAATTAAAATTATTTTTTTCGGTGAAAACCAAAAAATAATACCATTTAATAGTCAAAAGGCAGTTGTACAGTTTTGACTTATACAGCGAGCCACAAACTAACAGCTTGTTTTCATACTATACAAAATTACCTTAAAAATCGTATCGTATTAAACACGCAAAAATGTTATTAATAGAAAAATTCCAGTTTCGACCAAACCGGGCCAATTTTACCAGCCGGAAAAGATTCTAAACATGCCGAATATAACCATGATGATGGCGTTTTCCTTCGACCATTGTTACGTTGTCAACGCGAACCTATTGTTATAATAAAAATAAGCGGAATCTTTATGACAGTCCGGCCGGCCCTATGCCCCGTGTTATTACAACATTTCTGGTGTATACAGGACGTGTTTTTTTGGGTTGACGTATTTTATGATGTTTTTTTAAGGATATTGTCGTATTATCCCGCTGCTTATCACTTCATCTCTTATATAAGGCGTCGTGGGTCCAAGTCCTGGCATAAAACAAAGTTACTGTTTCAGTTCATAAGTCATTGTAAAGTTTTTAGGGCCATTTAGTTTTAGGCAAGGAAAACATCGTACCTAAGTTGATAATTGTAAGTAAAAAATCGCCAGTCCGTATTCTTTTTTTTTTTAATTCGTATGGGCTTGCTCTTTGTCCCAGACTAGCCCGAGGGCGTAGACGGACGGTTCTTCAGTAAGAGTCTTGATCTGACGGCCCTGCATACTTTTTTACTTTGCTTTACAATATTTATTTACACTTGTGTACAACGGTACACAGGCGCATAGTGGTACCGCAGGCATTTTCTTCCAGCCAACCTAGGAGCAATATTAAAACGTTAATAGCTGCTGGAGTATCTAAGAAAATTCCTAGGTTTTTCTTATTATTTTTAAAACAGTCTACCCTCGCCTAATTTAGATTTTTTCAAACTCTGCCCCTTAGGCAGGGGTCGCAAAAATCTCGTGCCCAAGATAAAATCACAAGCCCACATTTCAACAGCCTGTATATCTGGAGTTTATTTAATTTTATTGGGACACCAAGCGCTGATTTCTGCTTTGCATTCGGTAGGCCTTTGTTTTTTGTCTATTACATGACAACGTGGCAGGGTTAATGTTTTCCGTACACAATAGATTAGAACGAACTTTTTATTGGGTCTCGTGATGAAATGTAGACATTTGTTTCTTATTCATCCATATTTTGTAAAATTGCTAGCGACCCCTGCCCCTGTTTCTGGTGTTATTTTTTTTTTAAATGATTGCTTTTCTACTATAATAATATGCTTGTTTAATAGTTACGTATCAAAAATCGCTCGATTCACCTATGTTCATTACACCAATTGGCCGACTCAACTACTGTTTAATTCACATAATGTTTGATTAAACTAAAATTTATTGAGCTAATGAACGATTGACCTAATGTACAGTTCGCCTACAGTTCATTTTGTGAATAAACAATAAAACAAAAAATTATGTGTTTGTGTGAAGAGTGGATACTTACTTAATAATCCATTAAGAAATATTTTTTTGAAAATTCGAACCCTTAATAGGTAAAAAGACAGAAGTTCGACATAAGCGACGGCGAGGGTGAAGTCGCGCGCGATATCTAGTCATGTCATAGATATTTTTTACCCAGAAAAGAATAAACAATCATGCTCATCACACAAAGTTTGTCCTGAGTGGGAATTGGCCACACAAGCAGCAGTCAGGGTCACTAACCACAAGACCAAGAGACCTGTCAAAACACAAAACGGTAAACACTTTACAACCCTATCACAACCTTTTAAACTTGACAAACCATTTTTTTAATCTGTTTTTATTACAAAAGTAAGTAAATAACTTGTTTTGTTCCAACTCCTGGCACTGTGGGTTATTCAATTACATGAATGGACTGCCTACGCTGTCAAAAACTTTTGGAATAACTCAACTAAGTTAGAAGGTCTAAAATTGTTGTAAGAAATAAGTCTTTCGAAAGTTGTAATTGACGTAAACATACAAACACAAAGAAAGGAAAGTTAGTTGTAAATATTATTATTTTCCTTTGAAACTTAGGAGACAGGATTCGGATGTCAAATAGATAAAATTGTTTGCGTGTGGCTTGGAGGTCATTTGTTAATGACGTCACACAAAGGAAAAATGTATGGAAGCTGGCCTAAGAACCTATAACGATGTGATATATATCATTAGAAAGGATTTTTCATGTACTTTAAATACTTTTATGGCGGCAAGTTTCAAATAGCTGTGTGGCAAAAGTTATGACGCAATAAAGTCAGGCACAGGAAATTCATAACGGAACGTCTTATTGTAGTCGTGTTTGGGCATGTTAGAATAGTCTTTAGGTGCACTTTGACAGTGATTAGTTTTTAATAATGTCTGATGATGAAGCGGGAAGGTAGGCACAGGAACTCACTCATATATTTCTCTTACTCCTCCGCTATTCTTTTCTGACTAATTTTGTTACGGGATCCAAGACAGTTGAATCGATTCTCCAGAACTCGTCAAGCTTCATTGATCGGTGCTTTCTGGCGGGCTATTGGTTCTGGATTTCAGGAGTTGCAGTGGTTGAGAGTTGGAACTTCAAAACGGAACATCGTATCGTAGTCGTCTTTGAGCTTGATGAAATTGTTTTGGGTTACACTTTAAACGTGAAGGGTTATTAACAAGGTTTGATGATGAAACCGCGCAACAAACATCCGCACACACTCACACATACAAACTTTTACATTTATAATATTTGTAGGATGTTTTTATTTATAAAACATGACAGCGATATAGCTTACACATCAGAATACCTAACACATAGGCTATAACAATATAACATTACGCTTTGGCCCACAGGTGCGGAGCAGGAAACAAAATCCCAACAAAACGCGGGTGGAACCGCGGGGCGCAGCTAGAACGAAATAATGTTCATTAAAAGTACCTTCGTAAACTAACCTTGTTTTAAATAGATTGATAAGTCCAAGCTTGTGTGGTAGCACAACTTAAAATACACCTTACGGTGCACAGTTAAAGTGTAAAATCAGTTTGACTTTTCGACGAACTTAGCCATCGATTAAAGTAGGTGTGTAATCTGTTGTCTCAAGTTTCTGAACACGGTAAAGGTGTTATGTTTTGTTAGTGAAGTAAACAAGGCAATTGTGTTACTCTAGGACTATACAAGGTGTATTTTTGGTATTGCTCAACCCGTTAGGAGATGATTCTACCCATGAAAACAAACAACTTTTGTTATGGAACCAACTCTGAAATCGCGAAAAAAATATCAGCTGTTTCTAAGAAAAGGTCAATGCCCTCGGACTATAATGTATGAACCAGCTGATATTTTTTTCGCGATTTCAGAGTTGGTTCCATAATGAAAGTTGTTTGTTTTTATGAGTAGAATCATCTCCTAGCGGGTTGAGCAATACCAAAAATACACCTTGTATAGAAAGGGCACTATAGATAAAACTATGGGTTTGGGTTTTATGTTTTCTGCGCACAAATTCCCATAGAAATTTACTCTGTTTCGTTTCGAAAGAAACTTCTGTAAAAATATATTGGGCTACTTTCAATAGTTTTATGCCACAAAAAAAAAATATTAACAGAAATCCCCAAAATCTATATTAATAATTTCGTCAAGGGGTACGGTAGACTCGATTGAAACATTACCTGAATAACAAAACATAAAAAAATATCGATTTCGAGTCGACAACATATATCCGCAAAATTCGGATTACGGAGATTATTTCGTTTTATTAATTCATTAAATTTTGAGTAATGACACTGACGGACAAACCGCAGTCGACATTTTGAGTAGACAATATATTATCTCTCAAATACGTCTCACCAATCAACACGTTGTCGCGTCAAAAAAGTACATTATTCCGACCATACCTATATGTGTACCAGTAACTCATGACAAAAAAAAAAGTAAAACAAATAATGATTTTTGGTATTGTTGTCATGTCATCTGTCAAGTGACATTACGTTTGTTTGTTTACATTTGTTATTTTCATGAAATCTTTAGTAAAAAGTGAAAAAATAAAAAACCACCGCGGTTACAATCCAGAAGCACTGTTTATAATGTGTACTGATAAATCTGTAAAGAAGAAGGTGTAGCTTACATGCAATTTTCGATTTTAGACCGCGTGCTTAGCTGGCGTTGACTGGTTAGTATGAGTCGCTAAAGTTGATACTTTGTTTCATAATATCCATTTATATGAGTTTATCATATGTATATATATATTGCGTAACATATAACTTTGGCTTATTACAGGGGCGTGTACTAATACTATGCGACGAATTATTGCAGAAGGCCGATGAAGAAGGCAGTAGCCTTGGTGTCAGATTCACATGAGCCGCCTAAAGACGTTTGACTTGCCTTATGTGACGATCACTACCATAGTCAATGCGCTAAACGAACTGGGATACCAATCACAAAGCGAATAACCATTTCTTTCATTTTTGTTGTGTAAATAAAGTACTTATATTATAGATTGGGTTTATCTTAATTTATTTTATACTAGCTTTTGCCCGCGACTTCATTTCCGTTCCCGGGGGATTTCCGGACGAAAACTACCCTATGTCCTTTCTTGGGTCCCAGACTATATGATGTACCGAATCTTATTCAATCGTCTCATCAGCTCACAGAAAAATACAACTAATCAAACATCACTGTTGAATAAACTGCACAAATTATCACCTATGTCTTATTCTGATTAATAATAACTAATAAGACATAGGCGATAATTCTGTAATATTCTGTAAAGTTTGATCAAAATCCGTTCAGTAGTTAATGCGTGAAAGACTAACAAACAAAAATACATACAAATATTTCCTCTTTATAATATTATTAAAAGAACATAGGCCCGATTTAATTGCCAGAATTTTTAAACTATAACATATTTTTGGAATACCAAGTGCGTGGTTTTACACCATTGAATTTCAGAAACGTGGGCTTCCACATGCTCATATGCTTATTATTCTAAGAAATGAAGATAAACCAAGGTCATCAGAAGATTATGATAAATTTGTGTGTGCAGAAATACCTGATCCAGATAAAGACCAGGAATTATTCCAGACTGTGTCAAAAATATGATCCATGGGCTATGTGGATATATGAATTCACCCTGCATAAAAAATGATGGAACTGCCTCTAAATGTTCTAAAAACTATCCAAAGACATTTTGCGGAGAAACTAGAGATGGTACCCAAAATGGAGGTTATGCTATAATAAGAAGAAGAGACGACGGAAGAACAATAAAAAAGAAGGATTTCGAGTGTGATAACAGATGGGTGGTGCCTTACAATCAATATCTATGTAAAAAATTTGATGCTCATATAAATGTGGAAATTTGTTCAAGTGTCAAAAGTGTGAAATATATAAATAAATATTATTTATAAAGGTCATGACCGAGTAAAGATACAAACCACAGTAGCGCCACAGGAGTCCAGTGATCAATCGAAATCAAGCAATGAAATGAAACACCATGATGAAATTAAGACTTATATTGATACCAGGTATGTTTCGGTTCCTGAAGCAGTTTGGCGAATATTTGAATTTTCAATGCACAAAATGAGTCACACAATTATACAGTTAGGTGTTCATTTGGAATACCAACAAACTGTCGTATTTACAGATCTGAATGTTCATGAAGCAGCAGCTAGATCAGCAGAAAAATCAACATTATTAGCATTTTTTGAACTAAACAGAACCAAAGAAAGTGCTCGACAATATCTTTACACTGAAATTCCGACACATTTCAGATTTATCCATGGACAGTGGCAACCACGAATATCTCAGTCAGTGGCAGATAAAGTATTGCAAGAATGTATAATTATTCCTTTTCTGACCGGGAACGATATTATCTCCGGCTATTACTTTTTCACGTCAAAGGGCCGACTTGCTTCAGAGATGTTAGAACTTATGAAAATATTATTTACAACTCATTTCGAGAAGCTGCTCAAGCAAGGGGGCTCCTTTTTGACGATCAAGAATGGGAAAGATGTTTGGATGAAGCAATCGGTTTTAAACTTCCTCGGCAATTACGACAGCTGTTTGCGTTAATTTGCGTATTTTGTGAAGTAGCTGATCCTAACGCTCTTTGGGAAAAGTTTGCATTACATTTTATCGAAGACTTTACAAGATCACGCCCTGAAATATTATCCAAACAGCTGGCTTTACAAGAAATTGATGAAGCACTAAAACTCCACGGAAAGAGTCTGACAGATTTCGGTCTTCCAGAGCCCGATATTAGTGAAAATGATGCTTTCTTATCTGATTCCGTTTATGACTGTGAACATGAAAAAGCAAATGGCTATGAAAAATACCACAAATTGAACTCCGAACAAAAATATGTGGTCGATACAATACTAAACGCTGTGAATAATCCCACAGAGAAAAAGCTGTTTTACCTTGACGGCCCAGGAGGAACTGGAAAAACTTTTATATTTACCACTATTTTACATATTTTAAGATCTGAAAACAAAATATGCCTGCCCATAGCGTTTTCTGGTATTGCAGCAACTCTGTTAGATGGTGGTACAACAGCACACTCGCGATTTAAAATTCCAATAATTCAGATGTAGATTCTACGTCTCATATGTCGTTAGGCTCACCAGCCGCTAAGTTATTGAAGGAAACTCATTTAATCATTTGGGATGAAGCACCCATGACTAAAGGTCATGATATTGTTGTAGTTGATCGACTCCTTCAAGATATAATGAAAAATAAATTACCTTTTGGAGGCAAAACTTTATTATTCGCAGGAGATTTTCGTCAGATTTTACCAGTTGTAGTAATGGGTCACGAAATGATATTATAAATGCTTCAATTAAGCACTTTTCAATGTGGCCAAACTTTACTCAACTGAGATGAGAGATGAGAACTCACGATGATTTAGAGTTTGCTAAATGGGTATTAACGGTAGGCGATGGATCAGCTAATGAAGATGGTGACGACCATATTGAACTGCCTCTGCGATGCATTGTAGATAAATCAATTAAAGACCATATTTTTGGTGTTTCCCTTAACATAAAATCATAATGTTTATGTTAGTTGATTTAAAATAAAAATTATTTATGTAAAACTATTGCAGTTTTTATTTACTATATTTATTAAACACAATGACCAAAGCTATACGAATCTATGCATTGCTTGCCTTTAATATTCCTTAAGAACTAATAACTACAGAAATATCTCCCTACATTTTGTATCTGGAGGTGTAGTATTATGAGTCACATTTCACCCGAGCGAAGCCGGGTTTTCATCTAGTACTTATATATTTTTTTCTTCTTTGAGAAAGTCGTTTGTTTTCATGGGTACAATCATGTGTTTAAGTGAGGTATCCCCACGGTTATTGTAGGGTGTTATCTATCCATAGACTTGGCTACTAAATGTAACATTTTGGCTGAAAATTACTTAAAATATCTAGAAGCTTGATCTATATTTCCAAAACCTATCTATATGTATAGATAGGTTTTGGATATTATATTTAAACGCTCAGACGCGACCGCACGCGCGCTTGCCGAGCGTTAATCGCTCTCAGAAATGGATGACGCGCGTCAATCGCGCGTATTCCGCAATGTAAACACGTACTTTAGTAACAAAGTAATTCATTTTTCTTACCTTAGCCTACATAATTATTCTTTCTCGACGTTCTTCAAATCATCATAAAAATAAATTATTTCTCCTTTACTTACCTACGTTTCCTTAAGTACTTATTAACTAATGTACCCTTATCTGGACCACTCAGGGCTATGACTGGGCTTTTTACCAATGAGGAGTTCTTACGCGAAGCTGAAAAATAATTCAAGAAGAAAATATTATATTATTAATATTATTTGCTTGTCTCTGAAACTTTCCTCAAACCTGTTCTTCCTTCAACGCAATATTCATTGCCGGGATACAAGCTTGTGCGTAATGACAGAACAGGCAAGGGTGGTGGGGGTGTTGCCATCTATCTTCGTGGTGACATTATTTATAAAATCGTCGACCAGTCCCCGAGTATTTATTCCAAATCGGCTGAACACCTTTTCATAGAAATAACTGTTAACTGTACAAAATTACTTTTAGGTGTTTTTTATAGTCCTTCTTGTCACATTGATTATTTCCCTTCTTTTGAAAAAAGTCTTGAATATTATTCTTCCTTATATGACCATTTTATTATACTAGGAGATTTCAACACCTGCCTTATCAAAGATGATACGCGTAGCCGTAAACTCAGGTCCCTTGTCTCTTCTGTCAACATGCACATCCTTCAGCTCAATGCTACTCACCATGCCCCTCATTGCAATCCCTCGTTGCTTGATCTAATTCTAGTTTCTGACCTTGACAAAGTAGCTTCATATGGACAACTCTCTGCCTCCTTTTCATATCATGATCTTCTATTTCTATCATATAGAATTCGCTCTCCTAAACGTAAATCTAAATTCCTCTCGCTTCGCAGTTTCAAGAACATTGATCTGGAGCGTTTGAGAGAGGATACGGACAACATAGACTGGTCTTCGGTTTATGACAGCAATGACTTGGACACTAAGGTGGCTGCTTTTACTAAGATTATATTGGATCTTTTTGATGTGCACGCTCCAGTAAAGAAGGTCAGAGTTAAGTATGCTCCTGCTCCCTGGTTGTCAGATGCAATTAAAAATGCGATGGCTAGAAGGGATAAGGCGAAGAAGCATTACAAAAGGGATCCAACCGATGAAAATTGGACCTTCTACAAGAAACTAAGAAATCGCTGTAGTCGTTTGTGTAGGGATGCCAAAAGGCGCCACATACATCAGTCAGTACAAAATTCCAATACAGCACAAGTATGGCAATTCCTCAAATCCCTCGGAATCAGCAAAGCTGCAAATGATAGCACGCCGGATTTTAACTTGAATACAATTAATTTACATTTTTCTAAATCTCCAGTGACTCTGGATGATACCATTAAATCTTCTACTCTCAATGTTCTCTCTAGTCTTCCTTTGCCAATATGTACTTCTTTCTCTTTTCACCCAGTCACAGAAGGGGATATTAAGCGGGCCATCACATCTATTTCTACAAAAGCAGTGGGTGATGATGGTCTGCATCTTAAAATGTTTCTTCCTATCCTTGAATTCCTAATCCCTGTAATTTCTCACATAGTTAATTATTCCTTATACACTGGTTCTTTTCCATCAGCTTGGAAGAAGGCCCACGTTTTGCCTCTTCCTAAAGTCTCTAATCCCTCCTCAGTGTCCCAGTTTCGTCCAATTTCAATACTCCCAATCCTGTCCAAAGTCCTTGAGAGTGTTGTTAATAATCAACTGTCACATTACCTTTCCTCTAACAGCCTGCTTAGTCCATACCAGTCTGGGTTTCGTCCTGGCCATAGTACGGTGTCGGCTTTACTTAAAATAACTGACGACATTCGATTGGCCATGGAAAACCGACTCCTTACGGTGTTGGTACTACTGGACTTTAGCAGTGCTTTTAATTCAGTTGATTTTGATATACTATTGGGTGTCCTGGCTTCTTTAAATATATCTCCTTCTGTGATCACTTGGTTTAATTCATATCTTCGCGGTCGCTCGCAGTCGGTACATCTAAATGAAGCTTGCTCCGATTGGTGTGATCTTTCTGCGGGTGTTCCTCAAGGTGGCGTTCTTTCTCCTCTCCTTTTCTCCGTTTTCATAGACGCTGTCACTAAAGTATTAACTTCACATTACCATCTTTATGCAGACGACCTGCAGCTTTATCGCCATTTTAAATATGAAGAACTTCTTGGAGCTATTGATGCCATCAATAATGATCTTGTAAACGTCAGTCAGTGGGCTAAAAGTTTTGGATTGTTAGTTAACCCGTCTAAATCACAAGCAATCATTATTGGTGGCAGACACTTCACCAATTTATTGAGTAGCTTGTCTCTCCCAATGGTTACCTACGAAGGTACCGCTATTGCCTATTCCAAGAAAGTTAAAGACCTTGGAGTTTTCTTGGACTGCAACCTTTCTTGGCAGGTCCACATTGCTGAAGTAAGCAGGAGGGTTTTCTGTTCGTATAAATCTCTAAAGCGTCTTCAGAAGTTCCTGCCCTTTCAAACTAAAATTACTCTCGTTCAGACTCTGCTTCTACCACTTTTGGACTATGCTGATATTTGTTTTCTTGATGCGACTGAGGAACTCCTTAATAAGCTTGAACGTCTGCAGAATTTGTGTATCCGCTTCATTTTCGGCCTTCGAAAGTACGACCACGTGTCGGAATTTCGGCAGCAGCTGAGGTGGCTACCTATTCGGCAGCGTCGAGACTGTCACATTCTTTCTTTCCTCTTTTCTATTCTTCATAATAGTAAGTCTCCTTCGTATCTTCGCGAACGCTTTGAGTATCTTGTTCCTAGAGGTAAACCTTGTCGTTCTTCTTCATCTCTTCTACTACGTTTTCCTTCTCACTCTTCGAGTCGGTATGATGGATCTTTCACTGTTTGTGCTGTGCGTCTGTGGAATGCTTTGCCACATTCATTGCGAGATAGCCCTTCCTTAGAAGTGTTCAGGAAAGGAATTAGGAAACATTTCCTGTCTGTAGATTGATATATATGTATATTTATTTATTGTTGTATATGTTATTTATGTATTTATTATTGTACATTTATATTATGTATATAAATAGGTATATTGTATGTAATTGTTTATTTAAGAGTTGATAATTATGTTTTATTTGTGCACATAAGCACATCCCCCGTTGCAAATCTCTCTATAGCATTTTTGGTTTGCTGGTAGAAAACCCATTTCTGGGTTAAGCTCGCCATTGTACATAAGTTTTATTTTAGTTTGCTTAAATGTTGTTTTTTTTTTTTATGTGCAATAAAGAATATTTAATATTTAATTTATTATTATTTCTTTAAAAAAACTAAATCAAAGATAATGTGAAGGAGTCTATGGGTCTAAATTCTATTGTGCTTAAACTTACAAAAGATTTTTTAGATAAAATTAGAAAAACCCCACCAAGTTGCAGAGATACTCTTCCAATAGCTGTTAAATTAATATTCAATTGATCTCTAATTTTTTAAATAAATACATAAAAGTATGTTTTTTTAAGAATCATAGCTAAGTGGGCCACAGCAAAAATTGAGATAATTTATTATTATATTTGTTGCTGATGGGTTAAAAGTTATTAAATGGTGTTATATAAAATCCTGTCCTGATGGATTTTTTAAACATTTTTCCCGAGTATTATAACTAAAAGAATGAAAACCAACGCAGACATAATAATAGGCGAGACGACAAGAAAAAAGTAATTAGTCCGTCAGATAGATTATCAAAAAATTTTGGACACGTATTTTTTCTTTTTTCTCGTAAATGAAGAATGACGACGATACAGTGCGTTGAAGTTGCGCATGACGTCATGATCTGATACAATTTTTGCAGGACGGTGACGTCAAAAGCCTCCACTCCGGAACTTTGTTGCTCTTTATCTTTGTATTTTTTTATTAATTTGATCAAGCAAAAAATACCCGTAATTTTTGGCCGATCTATCAGACGGACTAAACAGAATGCCATTATTTTATTGCTGTCGTCATCCCTATCCATATATCAATCAAAATAAATGATTACGATTCTGATTGTGATAAATATTAATCAATTGACATTGATTTATTTGCGTCTCACAAAAAAAAAATAGTTAGGCACTTAGATGCACTCGAGAAAATTAAGTAATAACATTTTATTACAAAATTGAGAACATTTTTTGAAATAGACTTTTAGTTTTATTATCTGTACTGTAACCGTTATTTTGAATGTATTTTTTATTTTAACCCGACTCCGGTTTCAAATAGAAATGCCATTATTTTACGCAAAAATGTTTCAATTTAAAGTTTTTAGGGATCCATACTGAAATGGTTCTGACTTGATAGGTAATTAAAGACAAAATAAATAAACGTAACTATTATCTAACCCTACTTAGGCTTATCCTTTGTGTCTTCTACCATATCGTGTCTATCTCTATCGTTTGACAGTAGTTAGACGTAAAAGAAACATGTTTCTTTCAGCATTTGCCTATTAAGGCACAGTAAATAGGTATTCGCGGTCGTGCATCAAATTAATAGAAATAAGGACGAAAATTTTTTGGCATGTCCGCAAAAATGTAAGTCATTTTGCAGTTTTAATAGAATATTAAAATAAAGTAGGTAGTAAATAGGTAGTAACTAGTAAATAGACAACACAGAGTCATTTCAGGTTCCCACTGGCAGAAAAAAGCTTTTTTAAAAAAAAGATAACCGACTTCAAAAACTAAAAGCTCAAAAATAACTATTTCGGAAGTCGGTGGCAACACAAATCGACCGCAGAAGAGAAGCCACCGACTTCCGAAATAGTTATTTTTGAGCTTTTAGATGAGTCAAATTACGTAAATCAGTAAAATCATTTTTTTTTTATATTAATTTTATTTAGGGTTTTTTGTTTAATAACATATCAAACCCATTGTACCTTATTTCTATACCTACATATATCTAAATACTTATCCTAATAAATCTAAAGATACGCTAGGGGGGTCGGTGCTGTGTCTGCGGCATTAGCAGGCATAATGCTTGTGCTATCTCTGATGTAGGCTCACTCAAAGCACTTTGTATAATTCCTACGTTCATTCTTGTAATACCATATTTTCTTAGCACCGATTCCCTCTCTACCTTGTTCCGAACACACTCCATCAGCAAATGTTGCACATCCTCAATCTTTCCACAAGTCGGACAATTTGGTTTGTTAGCTTTTCTCATTAGATGTGCAAACTTTGCCGATGGACAGTGTCCTGAACGAAGTCTAAAAGCTAATTTTAACGTATATCTATTTAAAACAGTGTCTACAAACCAAGGTACCCGAGGAGGCTCACTTTGTATACTTTTGTACCAAATCCCTTTCTCTCTGCTACGTTTGTTAAAGTATTCTTTCCAGAGATCGTAAGATATAGATTTGTATTTTGGTAACATCTCAGAATTACACGGGTTTACAGTTTTTGATGTACCTTCCATTATATATATATATTTATTTTGTAAATAGGTTATATACATAATACTTTTACGCGTCAATATTTGATTATTTTATTTTAAGCGTACGTTGGAGCCGGTGTTTCCTAGCTGGACTAAGAAGAAACATCAGAAACAAACTCAGAGGTCAAAGTCTCTTTTAAAGTCCATACAGTCGTATTGGTCAAAAAAATATTGTTCGGTAATACAGGACCCTACGCGTGCAAATCCGGCTCGAACTTAACCAGTTTAAGACAGCAATACAACAACACACAACACAGTCGCGAAACACAATAGTCTGAACTTTGAAGTAAACAAATGATACTATTTTATTTAACTTTAAAAATACAGCGAGAATTCATCTTCGTTCGCAATTCTTTGAAAATTTTAAACACGAACAAACCTAATGATGTGAGAAGACGATAAACTTTACTGTAATATCATTTTTCATGCTGAAAATAGTCTGTATATGAGATAATAGCGCTAGAAAAAAATTTAGTATTGAAGATTTAAATCCTTGTCTTTTTCCTAAGGTGTACGATCGATACAGCGGTGGTTTAAACAACCAATCAAATTTTGCAACTGTTATGTACTCCAAAAGTATATATTTTTAAAATTTTCATCTTGTAGATTAAGAAAAACGAAGAACTGAAAAAGATGAGGATTTTTGGCCACCACGATGTCCAAGGTGATGTTCTTTTGATAGACCAGTTGGTCTAGTAATTAGTGAACCTGACTGCTAAGCCGTAGGTCGTGGGTTCGACTTCCACCCAGGACAAACTTTGTGTGATGAGCATGATTGTTTGTTCTATGTTTTATCATGTTCATATGGTTCAAATCATCAAATGATTGCTCCTGTCCTGGGCGCGGCGGGAGGGTGCCAGACTTTTACTTACGTAGTAACTATTTATTAATCTGTGACTTTAGTCAGTAAAAGCAAATATTAAAGTAAATTTTTGCTTTTTTTACTTTGTACAGATTCTTAGCTATATCAAACAAAACTATTCCTGTATCCAATCTCGTTTGAGTAACAATAATGTCTATCATGTGGTTGCGATCCGACTGCGATTCGAGTTTATGTGGCAACGTCTGGGTGAGCTATTTTAAAGAAAAATGTAGAAAAATATAGCGGAGACTTTCTTACTTCAACTTTTTTAGGGGATCCTGATCTCTGTTTCAGAATATCACTAATTATCACTAGGTAAAAACAGAGACTAAAAATGAAATGTGTATAAATGGTATGAAAGCAATTATTGACGTGACAACGTCTTAAATTAGGTTGCGGCTGGGAGTCACTTATGAAAAAGTGTAACGCTCGGTAACGTTACGATGAGTCACCGAACGAGAGAGAGGCCCGCCGAATGCCTTGCGTCTCTCTCCCACTCAACTATGATCGGTAAAAGACGTTGTCACGTAAAATCTTCGCCCGTAAAACCGACTTTACAGGCAACCATTTTTTTTTTTTTTACTATTATCTAGTAAATATACTAATGTATTAGCATTGTAATCATTTTTAAGTAGATAATAAATACATTTTATAAATACGAATCATCATTGAAACTAATATTGTGTAACACTACCTTGAAAGTAATAAATAAACAAATTGCTTAATTAAACTGTCTTGTCCCTAACTACGAAACTATTTAAAAAACAACAAAACAGAAGGCGAAAAGACCCACTGCCATTATTAGTAGATCATATCAACCACTATCACCATTTTTATATCACCATCAACCTTCAAAAAGTATAGAAAGTTCCAAACCAACGCCCTGCAATATAAATTAGGCTCACGCCGAACTTGGCGGGGAGCCAAACTCAATCCGTCATGAAACTGCACAAACTCAATTCGAACTTTTGCGACACTATCTGTTAAGGCTGAGGACACGGAGGCAGTGGACGCGGTAGCGGCGATGCGGGAAGAATAATATTGATGGCTATAATTAACATGATGGCCTTGTTGGTTTAGTGGTTCAAACTAACAAATAAGTTCTTCTACTTTGTAATATTAGTATAAATAATTGTCTGGTTTCCATAGCTCAAGTTCTGCCTAGTAAAATTTTAGATGGCTGAGTTGTTGTCTTAAAATATGTATTTATTGAAACTGTGGTACGCCGCTTCCCGCGCTGCTGGCTTCTAAGGATCTAATACATGATTCTGCGAACTCGACATTCTGCTAACAGGACATTCTGCGAATTGGACTGTTTGTGACAGCTGAACATTTTGCAAATTGAACATTCTACATTTAAATGATGCCAATTTCTAGATACAATACTAACGCTTATAATTATTGAGTTTTTGTAGAAGAAGAGGTTTTTTTAAAGGTTTTTCATTCTGCAAAGTTGACGATCTGCGAAGTTGAGAGTTTTGACAGGTTGTCATTACGCAAATTTGCCGTTATATATCTCATTTTGCGAAGACGGCATTTAGCACCGTGTTTACATTTGAGAGTAGGTGTAAGTGGCTCTACTATCACCTCCAGGGTCTAAGCCAGCCTGACCTGCTTGTGGTACACCCTGCTGACTCACTGACGAGGCATATTGTAGTCATACTGCAAATATTTATGAAAATAAATAAACATAGTCGTGATCGTCGATGTCTTTTCAACAAATGCCATTAATTAAGAGTTGAGGATGAAGTTCACATTTGAGAGTTTGTCTACATAAAGTATATTATTATGCATTTAAACGCGCTGCCGCGCCCGCCGCCGCTACTGGCACTGCTGCCGCTCTCGCTTAATCTTTGTGTCCTCACCCTAAAGGCAAGAATGGATTCGGAACCGGCATAAAATGTAGGGGCGTGGGACTGTTTTACTTATTTCTTTTATGGTGTGCGTGAATGTAAAGTAAACATGGCTAAAAATAAACTGTAATAGCATTAGAAGTCTTTTGTCATCTTTGGAGAAAATCGATCACTATAACAAGTAACTTTGTACGCTTTGAAGAAAAGGTAAGTCAGCGCGACTGAGAGCTGGAATCGTTATTCGATTGTTTGCATTTTTGAACCCTAACGCAAAAAGAGGGGTGTTATTTCTTAAATATAATTTATACTAGTGGCCCGTCCCAGCTTCGCACGGGTAGATATAAGATTACAATAAATATAGCCTAATTAGCGGCCATATTTATGCGTGAAATATTGTGAAAGAGAAAACTCGAAAACATGCGCTTCCCCAGACATAAGACTGAGCTAGATAGATTCCTTGTCCCCGAAAACCCCCACATATCAAATTTCAGCGAAATCATTAGGGCCGTTTCCGAGGTCTCATGCTTTTTGAAACAATCAGCGCCATCTGCCGGGCTGATTTGTGAATCTAAACCATCCAGGGCGCCACTCAAACGCATACAGAAAAATTCATTTAAATCGGTCAAGCCGTTTAGGAGGAGTTCAATGACATACACACGCACAGCAGAATTATATTATATAAAGAAGATAATTCAAAGGTGACTGACTGACTGACATAGTGATCTATCAACGCCCAGCCCAAACCACTGGACTGATCGGGCTGAAATTTGGCTTGCAGGTAGATGTTATGACGTAGACATCCGCTAAGAAAGGATTTTTGGAAATTCCAACTCTAAAGGGATAAAACAGGGGATGGAAGTATCGATATTTATGTAAGCGAAGCTGCGGGCGAAAGCTAGTATTATATATAGTTTGACCGCCATGTGTGTGTCTCTGTCTGTTTGTTTGTCTGGCTTACCTGTGGAACCGTAGCTCTTAATCCGGTGAACCGATTTTTTATCCGACTGCCAAAAGAGGGTTACATTTTACGAGCGTAAGTAAGGTGTGTCTTATTTTATAGCACGCTCTACTGCCTAAACCGTTTATCGGATTTATGAGGACACTAGCTTTTGCCCGCGGCTTCGCTCGCGTTAGAAAGAGACAAAAAGTAGCCTATGTTACTCTCCATCCCTTCAACTATCTCCACCTAAAAAATCACGTCAATTCGTCGCTCCTTTTTGCCGTGAAAGAAAGACAGACAGACACACTTTCCCATTTATCATATTAGTATGGATATGAGGTGTCATTAAATTCGTCTATTGTGAGAGTGGCATAGGGTATAATAACCAACACAACTGCCATTTCGGAAGTTGGTGGCAATTACACGAAACAGAAACAAAATCACTAACTTCCGAAATAGCAGTTGAGTTTTTTGATTATTTAATTTTTTATTTGAATTTAGGTTATTTAGCGATCGTCCTAAAGGTGGTATCAGACGGTTCACTTTTCTTTCATTTTTGTCTTTCATTCGGCGTCTTTCATTCGAAATGATTCGTCTGAACCCCAAATGAAACATGAGTGCCGAATGAATTCATTAATAAACCGATCCGACGATGTTAGATTTTTTCATTCGGCATCTTTCACTCCAACTGCGAATGAACGAAAAATGAACGGTCTGCACATAAAGAGAACGTTCACTCAGATTCGGCCATTTTGTTTCGAGCTCGGAGCAGACGCACGTCCCATGGCGTCACTGAAAATTGGCGGCAAAATGGTGTTCAGGTGGAATGAGAAAAGTACGCTGCTGTTTTTGGAACATTTTAAGAATTATTATCAAGAGCAATAAGCAGTAAAAGTTCTTCAAATTTAAATAATATTCAACCATTTGCAAATGATTGCGATACGATTCAGGATCTTCATCAGCTAGTTCTCTCAACAGTGTATTCGATGCTCCAAACATATTTCTACTTTCAATCCATGGCCGCACCCACCAACGTCGACGTTTTCTATGCTTCTTTTTTATAACTTTTGGATTAAATGATCACAAATTATACTGATTCCGAGACGCACGACTTTACGCGATGATATATTTAAAGAAAATAAAGATGAACGTTCTTTTCTTTGTCATTCGTAGTATGTCGTGTGAAATTTTTCGTTCATTCGCAGTTGGAGTGAAAGATTCCGAATGAAAAAAACTAACATCGTCGGATCGGTTTATTAATGAATTCATTCGGCACTCATGTTTCATTTGGGGTTCAGACGAATCATTTCGAATGAAAGACGCCGAATGAAAGACAAAAATGAAAGAAAAGTGAACCGTCTGATATCACCTTAAGACTCGTTTCATTGAAATCTGATCAGTCGTTTTTAATTATCAACTCTATTGTAAGCTGCAGTTCGCGATCCTAACTTTTTAGGCAGGTTTTTTAATTATAATATTTGTTATTGAGTCTAGCATAGTAAATGACCTGATCAGTTGTATGAGCCCAGGTCAGCGCCACTTAGCGACAAAAATTTTACTCGGAGGGATAACTATAGGGGATAGTAACTAAAGACTTCAACTAACGCTATCGAAACATAAAGCAGTATTCATGTAGATAAGGTTCAATTTCGCAAAACCAGCCAATCCGTACAATACATTCCCTTATTCATGGCAAGAGTAAGAACCGAATAATACTTTCGACGCGTTTTTTACAGAACGGCGAAGTTCGGAAAATCAACTTTTTTTTTGTTGGGCCTTTCTTTTGTTGAACCTAAATGTTTGTGAAGGGAAGGTAGGGTCTGTGTGACAGCGGGTTTATACTCGTTTTTGAAGGGTTTTTCTTCGACTTCAACTTTATTTATTATTTTTAAAATTTAGATTGGGTTTTTATATTAATTTTAAAATAAAAATTAAATCATTTATTTCAATTCGACCATTTTTGAACAATTATGTATTGACGTCGATCAGTTAGGCAGAAAGAAGGTTGAACCTAGTTCCTTGTTCTAAAACGTATTAAAGCGCCTTTTTACCTCACCTGGGAATCGCACCTAAAACACAGTAGGCTGTTGAAACTGTTCTTTTCATCGACTTTTCTACAAGGAACAGTTTCAGCAATGTCGCGGCGATGTCGCCCGACATCGCCCGATGTCACCGAGGACACAATGTCGCTCGACAAATGTTCCTAGTGGGGACGAGGCTTTATCATACTAACACTGTGCAACTCTTTGCAGTAGTGTCGATTAAAATTAAAAAACAAAAAATAATAATACTTCTTAAATTTTTTGCAGGCTCACCGCTCGCACTAAACCCACCAACTAACTTTGAAGAATGGAACTTATCAAAAAGTTTATAAAAACAAAAAGTTCTTAAAATGACGCTTACTTACGGAGCCGAGGCGAAAATCAAATGTGCTTTTCAAAGACGATAGAAAATAAGGATACAGATTTACTTTCTGAATGTACTCAAGTTTTAAAAATTCATCAAGAACAAAAAAAATCGACGAAATACATTGACGATATGTGCGTTACTTCAAGTAAAGCTTAATAATTTAGTTAAATTGATAAAAAAAAGGGTTTCTAAAAGTTTAGACAGATTTAACCTATAACTGAAACTATTGAAGTTAATAAGTATCTCATAAGCCATCTTTCAACGAGAATGTTCAAATCAAATTGAATATACTTATCGGTTTGACTTTAATAAAATTTATGTAAGTATAAAATGATAAATAATATCATTATTGGTCCAATATAACAATACGATCGGGTTGCTGATGGGGCTGCCTCGCTATTGCAGCGCCTCAGCGATGTTTGCTGAGGCGCAAGTAGATGGCTTCCATGCCATAATACGTAAGCAAGTGGCATCGCTGAAGCGTAGGGTGAGGGACAGCCCCATCAGCTACCTGAAGGTAATTGCGGACAGGGTAGAAAGTCGTCTGTGGAGACAATGGATTGGCATTCATGTCAAATAGGTACCTAATTTATAATTTTAAATAGTACTAACACTTACTTTTAAGTTTCTTTTCTATGTATAACTAACATTTTATGGGCACTAGTCTGAAATAAATAAATTGAATTGAATGAATGAATGAATAAGTATAGTACCACGTCATATTATAAATCTTCTACATCAAGATACAGAACAGTGTTTGTTTATGCTCATCACACAAAAATTTGTCGTGAATGGGACTTGGAAAGATGTCGTATACACGACATAAGGCTTAGTAGTCAGGGTCACTATCTTAAAGACCATAGACCAATAGAGCAGTCAAACTCCACTGTGTCAAAGAATTATTATTTCTACTTCTTGTTCAATATTTTAACTCCTGAAAAATGGCCAGTGCATAAAAGTCAGGTTTGATAAAACTGTTGCGGAATGTTTATAATAGTTACCGTGACCCTGGAACATAAAGGGCAATCGAAGGAACATGAGTGGGTTTTAGTCAGTAAGAGTCTGACACGCCCTCCCGCCGCACCTAGGACGGGAGCAGTCATCGGATGATGAGCCACTCACCAAAAAAAAAAGGTTTGATAAAACTAAATTTTGAATATAAAAATTTTATTGGTTTGTTTTTCCAAGAAATGATTAAATCATTTCTTGGAAAAACAAACCAGTTCGGACTTCGAAAGTCGATGCAACTTCAGCCTCGCTGCTTGAACAAAGTTACCGTAAAACAATTAAGTTAGCTATGTGAAAACATTTCAATCTTCAGAAAACCACTAACAGTTGAATAGTTTAGAATTTATTGAAGAAATAAAGTTGTGAATGTTATGCTGTAAGTATTTACTAGCTTATTAAACTAATAACATATTTTGAAAGAAAAAACTTACTAAACCAAATTATGCTCAGCATTAAGGCGATACATACCTTAAATGGTGGCTTAAGTGGCCTGAAACACAGGTTTTAAAAAACCTAAATCAGGCAGGTCGCCTCTATTCTAAGCCTCATGCACTATTTATTTTTATTATGCTAATTTAAGAATTCTTTATGTAAATCTGTAATATAAAAATTTATCTCTCTTTTTATCTATCTCTCTCTCTCTAAATTACGAATAACTTAAACCCCGTAAGTGCCTTATCTTAGTGGTGACTAGATTTTTACGGGAGCTCAGTCACCTTACAAAGCACAAAGAAAATGCAGTTACAGAGTGAAGCCCTCTTTTTTTTTTAGTTTACGTTATGTGTGACCTAGCAATGGGGAAAAATTCTAGACCTGACCGCGCAAGTTTTACTTTTTAAACCAGCAATGTTTGAAAACTGCCTGAAGTCTTTTGTCGCCGATTTGAAAATAATCTCTAAATAACCGACTTCTAAAAAAAGGATGAGGTTCTCAATTCGAATGTTTCAATTTTTTTTTAATGTTTGTTCGCGCATATCTTCGTCGTTTACCAACCGATTTGAACAATTCTTTTTTTGTTTGAAAGGATAGACTTCCCAAATGGTCCCATTGTCATCAGATCCAGGATCTGATGATGGTATCATGCCGAAATCGAGGGAACTCCTCAAGTTTTTTATAGAAAAACGTACTTTTTTTTAAAGTTACTCTAAAACGTAGTTGGGACTCTAACTAAAAAGTAAAAAATAAAAAGCTTTTTCCAAAAAAAAGATAACCGACTTCAAAAACTAAAAGCACAAAAATAACAATTTCGAAAGACGGTGGCAAGACAACACAATTCGACCGGCAGAAGAGAAGCCACCGACTTCCGAAATAGTAATTTTTGTGCTTTTAGTGTTTGAAGTCGGTTATCTTTTTTTTGGAAAAAGCTTTTTTTTTTAGTTTGTATCGGTTTTCTCAACCGATTTGATTGTTACCAGTTAAATTCTTATTTTTTGATATTCTAGGATTTGTGAAGATCTTTGTAAATCGATAATGGAACTCTTCCATATCTAACTACGAATGACCTATAATTGATGATATACTGTTTGTTATTGTTTATCAATAAAGTTACGTAAAGTGTATGAAATAAGCAATTAAAGAAAATCGACTTAAAAAATATGGAGCATCATGAATTTGACTGATATCCGACAGTGTACTAATGCTTTGTATGGTTTACCAAGCTCGGTCTAAATATTTCCAAACAATCTATATTTAAAATTACATAAATCGTGTTAGACCAAGAATTTGATCATAACACGAATTCTAATCAAACTATTTTATGCATTGAACACAACTCCTTCGTGTAACAATCACACATTGGTAGAACTTTCATAAAATTCATTTATTTTCAAATCTGGACACACCACATTATAACTCCTTGCATTACGTTTCAATTTTCGACTCACTCTTGACCCTTAGAACAAATACGACTGTCGGATTTCGGCTCGAAAACAAAAGAGAATCGCCAGCACTTAGAACCTACTTACTTAAAAGCAACAAATCGTAGGATACTTATAACAGAATCTACCTCCATTGAACAAGTGTCTGCCTAACAAAAGACCCCTAAGGGTCGAAGGCCTTAACGTCTTGTCCCTTAAATCTGTGATAGAATATTTAAATAGGTGTCTTTTGAAAACCGAAATGGTGAAGGGTTGTTCACATTGATTTTTAAAATGTAGGGTCAACAAATTAAGTGCAGCATTATTTGTGTCTTTAGGCTTCGGTGAAAAAAATAAGTAAATCTGCAATGAAAATATGTTTTTTTTAGGTATTGATCATAATAAGTTGTAGGAAAAATCTAAAGCCCCGTATTATTGTTTAGCAACTGTTGATCAACTGATGTTGTCGCTCGCCGGGCGTCAACTCTGCAGTATGGCGTGATCAACACCGCAACACAAGACGTGGTGCCCGTAATATGATGACAGCAACTCGTCAACATGTTTATGTAACCATGTTGCTAAACAAAATGTTTACTATGAATACGGGGCTTAATTCAAAAGAAATTGTGTCTTTGTGTAATGACCAGTGCGTATCATTTTAAGTCAGTTTTATTCCTATTACTAAGTTTTCGTAGAAAACCTCAAAAAACCAGAGAAATTCTAGCTTATGCTAGTTATTGACATAATTATAACTATGTACTATTTTAGTTATTATGTGATATATATATTTATAGTATTTTTAAGTTTTATATTAATAATATGGTATTGTATATGTTTATAAGGGCCTTGATGCCTGAATCAAATAAATAAATAAATAAAATTATATAAAATCTTATAGCTAGATTTATCTGCATGTATAAAGTTTTGTGGACGGTACATCACCGACTCAGAATAAATTTTATTTTAGATACATTGTATATTTCTTATGTGCTCATACAACGCGCATCCAAACTTCAAGATAAGATGGCCTTAAAATGCCAGCGAAGAAGTTTAAAACTTGGTTGAATATGTAAATAGTATAGTGGTTTGGAGAGACGTTTCAGATTTTATTTCTTCTGAAAAAATCTTTACTTATGCTTCAGTCAAGTGCAAAAAAGAGTTTTCAGCTTGAATCAAGTTTAAATATATTATATTTACTTTTATAATACATTTGTTAATAAAAAAAATAAAAAAAGAACCATGTTTGAAGGTTCTTATTTTTTTTTAATTTATTGTACATTTTACAAAGAACCTCCTTTCTTAAAGTTGGTTAATATACTAGAACCTTTTTTTTTATTTAATGAATACCTTACTAAAAACCGCATAAAAATCGGTCTAGCACGCTAGATAATCGCGAACAAATAATAAATACATACATACTCATACAGGTCAAACAGAGCATCTCCTTTTTTTTTCAATCTGTTAAAAGTCGTAATAATGCTACTGTTCAATAAGTTGTTATACCATTGTAAGTTGTTATAATATACTTTTATGGTAGGCACATAAATATAACAGAATGTGTTTTTAAAATATTCAAATACCTAGCCTTTTCTCAACTATGTTACAGCCTTCCAGTCTAACCTTATCTATACTAACTTTCGCGTTTCATTATAACAACATAATATTATTTAATCGGGTATTAACGCGAATAATATTTATTTAAATACCTTGGAAGGCTTGACCACCTCGGCTTGACAACCTCGCTTTTCTGCAAAGTCGGTTAACTCATCTGTGGATACGGTCAGCGTAGTGTGTAGACGGCCTAGTATGGTGGAAAATAAAAATATGGGGGTAGATGAAGATTCATCGCCCGAATGCAGGGAGCTGTGACATCGCATCCTCAGTCTGCTTGCGACCACGACCTGTGCAACCAGGTCGAAACGTCAAGCCTTCCAAGGTATTTAAATAAATATTATTCGCGTTAATACCCGATTTAATAATATTATGTTGTTATAACCTTGTCTAGTTGAATACCAGTGTTTTACATAGAGCGACGGGCTCTCAGACCTCCAACCCAGTTACTAAGGTAACATAATACCCCTTGACTACACTGTCAGACTTTCGGGCTTTTAATGTCTGTTAAAATACTATGAAACATTTGAACGGACAAATAGAAACATAATTTTTTACAATTTCATCTCGCTTGAAAATATTATTTATTAGAAAATTATTATAAAATGGTTGTCTGTAAGGGCTGAGGGCAACAATGTATGGACGTTACGTGCCGCTTATAAAATTTCGGGAGTGAGAATAATTCTTGTTTTAATAAGTAGGTAATATGGTAGCTAAACCCCTTTTTTTTAGATTTTATAAAAGTCGGGAAATAAAAGTTATAACTATTTTAATTTGTAAAGTTCAAGGACGATAATTGACGTGCCTGTTGGTGTAGTGGTTAGTGACCCTGACTGCTAAAGCCGGAGGTTCGATTCGATTCCCACCCAGGACAAACTTTGTGTGATAAGCTTGATTGTTTCTTTTGCGTCTGGGTGTGATTTATCTGTAAGATGTATGTATTTTTTAATTACATAAAAATGTTTATCTGTTGTCTGGTTACCATAGTACAAGCTCCGCATAGTTTGAAATCAGATGACCGTATGTAAGTTGATCCATATTTATTAATTAAATAAAATTTTCGTATTAACGTAATAAGTTGTTTTTAAAGTTTATATTGGACATCATTGACATCCCGTGCCTCAGAAAGCACGTAAAGCCGTTGGTCCCGGTTGTCATTCGTAAAAATTTGAGAGTCGTTACGGGTAAGACAGAAAATCTGACTAGTCTGACCAAGAGCTATCGTGTCGCCCAGTTACTGGGTTGTGGAGGTCTGATAGGCAATCGTACGTAAAACCCTGGTATCCAGCTGAATCCGGTTAGGCTGGAAGCTGACCCTTACATAGTTGTGAAAAGGCTAGAGCGATGATGATGTATTACCATCATAAGATGCTTCACAAACCAATCGCTTAGGCCGCTTGTGCCTCTCTATCGCGTGAGCCACGCTCTTCTTGCACGCTTGGTTTAGACAAAAAAGTGACACTTTTTCGTGCGTTTATCGATTTATAAGACAGGACAAACTTTGTGTGATGAGCACGAATGTTTGTTCTGTGTCTGGGTGTGATTTATCTATATTATGTATGTATTTAAAAATATATAAGTTTGTTTATCAGTTGTCTGGTTACCATAGTACAAGCTCTGCTTAGTTTGGGATCAGATGACCGTGTGTGAGTTGTCCGAGGATATTATTATATTATATTTATATTATATTATAAGACGTTATCGCATATAAAAAGGAATATAGACACATACAGAAAGTGATGAAAAAGTCATGTTGTTGTCACGTACACATAAAATAAATAATTTAAATGCAAATAGAACAAGGCTATCCAGTCGAATAGAGAACGACTGGTCGTAAAAACCAAATGATACATTCTTAGCAAACGTGGTGAAAAACATACAACAGATAGGTCTCTTCTATACTTCTATACTAATATTATAAAGAGGTAAAATTTGCATGTAGGGGGTAATTTCTGAAACTACTGGTCCGATTTGAAAAATTTTTTCAGTGTTAGATAGCCCATTTATCGAGGAATGTTATAGGCATATACCATTACGCTACGACCTACGGGAGCGGAGCAGGAACGAAAAATGCGGGTGAAACCGCAGGGGACAGCTATCCATACTAATATTATAAATGGGAAAGTGTGTCTGTCTGTCTGTTTGTCTTTCTTTCACGGCAAAACGGAGCGATGAATTGACGTGATTTTTTGAGTGGAGATAGTTGAAGGGATGGAGAGTAACATAGGCTACTTTTTGTCTCTTTCTAACGCGAGCGAAGCCGCGGGCAAAAGCTAGTTTTATATAAAGAGCCTGGCTTTTAGGTGGCAATCAACATAGAGCCATAATTACTAAAACTAAACTTTTTTTTATGACGTAGTGGTGAAAGAAGAAATAATTTTTGAAAATTAAGGTTAAAATGAGGGTTTTTTTTTGGGGAGTGGGAATCATCCAATGACTGCTCCCGTCCTGGGTGCGGCGGAAAAGCGCGTCAGACTTTTACTGACTAAAACCCACTCGTGTTCCTTCAGTTGCCCGTGATGTTCCGGGGTCACGGTAACTATTATAAACATTCCGCAACAAAATGAGGGTTTTAGGTTTGTTTAATAATGGGCGTAGCTGTAAGGCAGTTATATTATTTGCTAAGAAGTCAGGTGACCACCAATGCTTTTCAGAATATTTATTTCGCAAAGTCACGTCTAAGTTCGCGATGAGATCAAAGGTTAGCTTAAAGCTTCTTATTCTTTAAATCAATGAGTATGACACTAACACCACCGAGTGTCAATATCGAAAGTGTATTTCGACGATTTTCAAGAATTCTCGTGACACTTTGCTCGGCCTTGATTTCATCATGAGAATATTGAAACAATACAAGCGTGATGAGAAATTAAGTGAGGGTGACATGAGAAGTGATTTGCGAGAGTTATGAAATCAATACTGTTTAGAAAAGCGCTGCTTATCTACTTTTTAACTTACGTGTTCTTCTGTGGTTTGTGCAGAAAAATAAACGTATAAATATTGGTGCTGATTTTCTTGTGCACAAACTTAACTAAATTTAAGTTAGATGCATCTTTCTCTTTCCATTTCTTAAAGAAAAGGACAGAAGATAAAATATTAGTTAAGTCCTCTCAAATTTAGACACTCCATAGATAATTTAGACGCGATTAAAAACATGGCAATTAAATATACGCCAATTTTTTTAAGACTCTGTCTAATTTGACAGGATTAAACTAAATATTTTCTTTTAGAAAAGGAAAGAGAAAGCCCCAACTAACATTTTGGTTATAAGAATAAGTGCTACATAAGCTGCTTAAAAGAATTCAAGAACTCAAGGTTCTATAAAAGCAAAAACAATTGGGTGATAAAGCGTTCTGTATCTCTCTTATAACCCTGGATTGGGCCTGTTCATGTTAGAGCTTGAAGCTACTTAATGGTTATAGAGAGTGATAAATGAGTGGTTATTAAGAGTTACAATAGTGCTATTGTAGCAGTGATTACCACTTCAAGAGTTTTATAACCTATACACAGGGTATATCTGCAAGCTAAAGTAGTAAACAAGTTATGGAAACCACTTTAATGACTTTTTTGGTATTACATGGTTACTTCTTGTAACCAATATATAACTTAAGAATATACCGGACTTATTTAGTAGCAATAAATTTCACCGAAAGCGCTAAATATTTAAACTATTTCGCACAGTTTTACGTTCTTGTTAAAGTCAATAGTGATAATATTTTCTAGCAAGCATTCATGTCTTCGTGTTTTAATAAAATAATTAAGGTAAGTGAAGTGTTCAGGATTACTGGGTGTTACAGGAATTAAATCACATGCGGCGGTAAGTTTACGGTAACAATATATACTAGTTTTCATCACATTTTTGAAACGCCTTAAAAATAAACAACTTTTGATGATAAAATGATGTAAAAAATACTGCCTGAATTTTTTTCTTTCTTTATTTATCTTATTTATCAATTCCTGGTACCTCCTTAAGCCATTTTAATTGAAAATTATGAACAATGTAAGTAAATAATTGGACTAGAAACATTTCAATAAGTTTTGTCTTTCACAATTTTTTTATAGGATATCTTTACTAAATGGCGTCTTAGTTCTAATTACTTAAGGATCCTGATAACTCTGTTATTCCTCCCGTAGTGATTAAATACTGAAACTAAGCACTTGCATGGCACCAGATGTTCTTAAACTTGTTTATAAAAGTGAAAAAGCATAGAGTTTATAGGTTTAACTTGTTTAATAGTTCTACGCGGAGCTGTAAGCTGATATTTTTTAGAGTTCTGTTATCGTTTAAAGAAAACCCTTTATATATCACGCGCCTGACTGAATGACAATAAAATCCAAGAATCACTACTTAGTATAAAACAAAGTCGCTATCCGCCGTCTGTCCCTATGTATGCTTAGATCTTTAAGGCTAGCCGCACACACACAATAATATTGACAATAAAGTACGTATTGTCAATAATATTGTGTGTGTGCGGCCTGTATTGCGGTATTGGTTATATAGAATCTAGATTATTGACAATCTTGTATTGACAATATTATTGTGTGTGTGCGGCTAGCCTAATACTTTAGTTAGATAAGGATACTTTATAATTTGTACCTGAATTTTGTTTTTTTTTTTCAGAATGCCTTTCAAAATCGTCAAGACTTATGAAAATAATAAAGACAAATTGTTCGTTGTACCTTCCTTCTGGGAAGACAAAAATATATTCAATTACCAAAGTTTAGAATTAAAATATTTTGCTATGTATAGTTACTTTTATGATGGTTCCTTTATGGCTCTACTAATCTAAAAAAAATATGTAAGTAAGAATAGTTGAATGTTTGAACACATGTTGATATTGTTCATGACTGTCTTGCGCAGTGCGCTATTGTACAGAGCCAATTGCCCTGGTGTGAAAGTGTTGGAAATCATCTACTGACTGATTAAATAACTCTTTGACTGATTATATTACTAGTAGATATGTCAAATGACTAAAAATAAAACACGATTTCTTCAAATAACAATCTTTTATTTTCAAACTGTGTGTAAAAGAGGTAAGAAGTACAGGAAACTACTTTTTTTAATACACACTAATTTACTTTTTACATCTTTAGGATATAATATAATGTTGCGGAATGTGTATAGTAGTCACCGTGACCCTGGAACATAAAGGGCAATCGAAGGAACATGAGTGGGTTTTAGTCAGTAAGAGTCTGACACGCCCTCCCGTCGCACCCAGGACGGGAGCAGTCATTGGATGATTTCCCACTCACCAAAAAAAAAAATAATAATAATAATCCCATGATGCCAATATTCACCACCTTCGATGGTTTTAAGACAAATTGCTGTTGGCGTTTGTAAAATCGTTCGAGGATCGGACGGTAAAATATCCGTGAATCTCCTATTTAAAATTAAAAGCAAATCTTTTAAAGCGGCTTGGCTTATATTTTTTTGTAGAGCCCATGATCGTAAATCATTTTTAAAATTAATATTTTTCATATATTCACTTTCTTGTTCGTCATCCGAGTTGTTTGAACTACTGAGAGGTAACAGATCGTCACAGATTAAAGGATATTCAACACCGGAGATAATTTGCTGATGTACGGAACCCTGTTCTGTTTTAGTTGATCGCTCTTGATATGAATCGTTATCGAGTTCACTGGATTTGTATTTTGTACTTCTATTGATATCAGAGCTATTGCCTGGGATAACATCAAAATCTTTTTCTGGATTTTGATTAAGGAAACATTGTTTTTCAACTATATGCAATGCTTCTCTATTCACAGTATCATATTTTTTTTTCTCAACTGATTTAGGCTCGTCGCATTGGATTTGCGATAATTTAATGATATTTTCATATTCTCTCAAAGCCTTTCTCTTGACTCCACCCGTTTGTTTTTTAATTATCCATGGTTTCATTTTGAAACAATTAAAGATTTCCAAATAAACGCAGTATTGCAAACTATAGTTTTTGAGGTTAAGTTAGGTTAAGTGAATTAAATTCTATTTAACTCAACTTAAAGTGATAATGAAGAGTTATAAAATTTGCACGTAATGTTATATACAAGTTTTTATAAAAACCACAATATTACTTAAGGTTGACCGATAAACTGCATTATGTAGCATGCAATGATTTAAAGGTGGATTCTAACTCTTGCAGAATCTAGCTCTATAGGACTTATAATCAACACTTCTTAGATCCTTATAGCTTTTTTACTAACTCTTAAAGCTCGACAAAACTTGTTAGGTGATACAAAGTATTTGTCTAACTCTTTTTAAGAATACCAGTTGATAGTAAGTGTTAGTTCACACCTGAGTATAACTCACAGCGTTTAATACTTCTTAAAGCTATTAGAATAAGCCTTAAGGTGTTACAAGACCTTTTACTACATCAGTAGTCGAATATCAGCCGTTAGTAAGTGTTAGTAGACACCTTACAATTGCTTTTATAGGTTTGTGCATCTTAAAGCTATAAGAATAAGTTATACAATGGTTTCGATAAACTCCATACTATCGTCTTGATTTATATTTTTTTTATTTATTACTATTATTCCTCTGGAAGGTTTAATTATTTATAACTAACCCTACTGTAGAGTCGAATGTTGCTATCGGAGTTCTTATATACCATATATAATACTCAGAGCTCTGAAAATAGGCTGCCATAAACTCTAAAATGTTTGTTGGGAGATGCGTTCAACTTCATGAATGCAGTTAAGTTTGTGCACGAGAGTATCGGCACCATTGTCAAAATCTGCTGTACTAGGCTTATTGACAAGCTATAAAATTACTCTAATAAAATAATTTCCGAAAATCTAGTGAAAATTGGAAATATTTATTCACTTAAGTATTTAAAAATCGCCTCAGTTCTTTATAGTTTTCAGGCTAAAATACAACGTTATCACGTTTCTTGCATAGTAATGTTCTTTGGAAGGTCGCGAGTATATCCAATAGGTTGGTTCCTATTGTGACCACGTCATTTGGTAAAGGCGATTAAAAAGTATTGGTAGTTTTTTTTTCTTTGCAAACTTTATTTGTTATCATGAGTATTATTGAATGCTGCCGCCGCGACAACCGAGGTGGCAATGGAATGCCAGTAATGGCCCCATTGCATCGGCGCGTTAGTGTTCCACGCGCGCCTCAGGGAGAGGTCAGCATGGGAAGGGGCCCAACAGGGCTAACGCCTGCCGGGGTTGCAGAATGTTTATAATAGTTACGGTGACCCCGGAACATAAAGGGCAACCGAAGGAAAATGAGTGGGTTTTAGTCAGTAAAAGTCTGACACGCCCTCCCGCTGCACCCAGGATGGGAGCAGTCATTTGATGATTTTCCACTCACCAAAAAAAATGTACTAGGCTTATTGACAAGCTAAAAAATTACTCTAATAAAATTATTTCCGAAAAGCCAGTGAAAATTGGAAATATTTATTCACTTAAGTATTTAAAAATCGCCTCAGTTCTTCAGAGTTTCAGGCTGAAATACAACGTTATCATCGTTTCTTGCATAGTAATATTCTTCGGACGGTCGCGAGTATATCCAATAGGTTTGTTCCTATTGTGACCACGTCTGAAAAGCGGTAGAAAGTATTGGTAGTTAGTTATTATTCTTTACAAACCTTATTTGTTTTAATTTTTAATTAAATTACTAGCGACACACGGTTGTTACAATATTTGAAAATCTTGGTTTTCTCTACTATGTTTCATTTTTTCTGTTTCAAGATTTAAGCACTTTTTTTGTTAGCCTTATATTTATTTATTTAAAAAACTTTATGCACATGTACAAAAACAATGCACAACGGCGGACTTAATGCCTTGGGCATTATCTACCAGTCTACCTTAGGGTGATGCAGAGACAAAACATGGCAGGTGCAAAGATATAAATAAAATGTTATAAGTAACAGTAGAATATATATAAATATACAAATATTATACATATGCTTATAATGTAGCCCTGTTACAGCTAACGTTTGCTATAGTTTGTTTTATTATGTTTATTGTAATCTGTCGAAAATGTTGTGGGTAGTATATTTGGTAGTTTAGTCTGTTTGTTTTCCCAAATATAATAAATAAATAAATAAACAGATAATATGATGAACGCCCAAGAAGCTTCCAGGAGGTTTTCCTTTGAAATGAGCTTCCTCAGAATATCAGAACAGTGACTAGTTGATTCATATTCAAGGTTCAAGCTCGCAAGTACGCAAGAAACTGACAGAATTATGCCACTTTTAATTTGTTCTATTTTTCTATCTATAGATTTTTGTCTAACTGCTCAATGTTTTTATTTGTGCATAAAGTTCTAACAAATATATAAAAACAAATTTCTGCTCGATTTACCGTATTCAGCACTTTGTACAAAAAAATTGTTTCTAAAAACTCTAGTGTCTATTGAATTCGATTTGAATCAATTTTAGTGGCGAATATTTTTTTATTTTTTCAGTTTTCCAATACAGTGAGTCCATCTTTTACTATTCAATTTTCAAATTCACATCACTAAACTTTTAAAACTAGCTGCCCAGATGGTTTCACCTGTTTTTGATTACTGCTTCACTCACTTAATGAAAGTCTAAAAAACATCGATAGATTCTTTAAAATACAAAAGGAAACATTCAAATCGGTTCACCCGTGTTTTTTCTAAGGAAATGTCCTTCATGATTTTTTTTTCGTAAATATTACAAAAAAGTAGTTTCGGACGATACTTTTTAAACTAATTATGTACGCTCAGAATGAACAGGTATTTTTATTCTGACCATACCAAATGAAGATAAAAAAAATATATGGCTTGAAAAGTATCCGAAACACCCCTCAAAAATAATAATAAGAATGAAATTCCTGTCTCCACAAAGTCCCGAGCGGGAATCAAACCTGCGACATACAGCATAGCAGCATAATTCTGCCGTCACACAGATTTTTAGCCTACAACATTTTGAAGAGCAAGCTTTATAAACTTAAAAAAGTAGTTTTAATTGGAGTTTTAACCAAGACACCAAATCCTTTTGTAAGCTGACTACAAAGTATTTAAAAGAACTTACACGTAATTCTAATACATTTAGTTTTAAAAATTTTCCACGTAACAGAATGTTGCAGAACTAAGAACTAACCTCAAATTTCGTACTAAAGTCACTTCAAACCGTCTTAAGTAAACATTTTAAAACTTACATCGCAGCGTAAGAAAAATCGTGGGATGAGTACAGAGTGGAAAACCTTTTCAAATAGTTTTCATGAATCATTCCACTGTTGCCGGGATTACGGAATATTTATAATAGTTACCGTGACCCCGGAACATAAAGGGCAACCGAAGGAACATAAGTGGGTTTAGTCAGTAAAAGTCTGACACGCCCTCCCGCCGCACCCAGGACGGGAGCAGTCATTTGATGATTTCCCACCCCCAAAAAAAATTATTCCACTGTCTACTCCTTATTATCTATTCCGATAAGGAGGAGTTCTCAATTCGTCTGTATTTTTTTATGTATGTTCACCGATTTTTCCGCAAATTATGAATATATTTTGGTTCCATGTAAATTTATTTGCGATTGGTTGAGTGCTTCTTGAAACATTCAACAAAAACCAACAAAAAAACCGACTGTTAAACAGTCTGACATAAAAAGTAAAAAAAAAACAGGTTTTCCCTATGTTAGGATCGGTTTCAAGTCAACCCGCATTTGCCTATCAGAACTCTACAACCTGATGTGTTTCATAAAGCTAAATTATGTCTCATAATCCAGGAACTCATTGAAACACGCTCAAAATTGCATTCCAATCAGTCACTTGCAAAAGAAATGTAAATCGTGGTAAATAGTTACATTAATGATCTAACTACGTCAATAAACAAGTAATACAGAGATATAGATAGAGAAATATAGACTAGTGCAGATTTCTTGAAAAAATAACAGCGTGTAAACTGATTCAAAGCGAACCAAATAAAGCCTAAACAACAAGTATTCGGGGTATCTTTTATTTCAAACAAGCTGAACTCATCAGACCTTGTCATGTCCAATAAATATCGTCCTGATATCGCAAAAAACAAATAGAAAAATTGACGTCCACGTCGTTACCGAATTTTAAAGTTTTGAGACTTTTTAAACGTTCTCTTCATAAAAAAAATGTCAAAGGCAGGGTATCAGAATCGGTCACTTTCGTTACAAAAACAGGGAAAGTAAATACCAAAATCGAAAAGTCGGTGGTATCGCTTTTCTCAGAAAATTGTTCCAAAGTTCTAAATGTCTTTTTGAAAATGAAAATGAAATCTTTATTTGTAAACATAGGTTTTTAAATGGTGTTACAATTAAATATAAGAGTCCCGTCTACGTTTTGCGTTTAAGCGTACAAATTAAATTGATGATTATAATCAGTTTTTATCAAAATTCAAATTACAAAAATAACATGAATGTCAGAATGATCAGAAAATAACAATATTTTAGATTATTAATTACGGTCAAAAATTTTACACATACAAACAAATTAATTGTCACATAAACATAGAGGTAATAATTATTGTAACAATTTTTTCAATAATTTAATTCAGTGCAATGTCAAGTTTTTACTAATGTCATAAATCGGATATAGTAGTTCTAGCAAGTGTAGTAACATTTTTCAATCAAGAAATCATTTAACCATTTTTTGAACAGATCTGTATCAGATCATGTTTTGATTTCCACAATTTTAAAATAGATTTTTTTTTTCGATGAAAAAGCCTAGTTTTATTTTTTAGAAATAATTACCCGTATTTAACAGTATATTACACACTTATGGCTATAGAAGTCAACGACATTATGAAGATGTCTTTTCGTATAAAGACGGTGTTTTCTGAACCAACACAACACAATTTTGTTTACCACTTAATTGTAATATATCACTTTAAAGTTTGTATTAATTTAGAACATAGTTTAGCAATAAAGATTAACGCCTCATCGCATCATATTTATTTATATTTACAACTAAAACCAAACTCAAACAAATCTTAATCTATTTTTGATCTAAACGAATTGATTTCAAAATTAGAATATCTATATTTAAATTTAGAACTTCAGAAGACATAAATTTTAAACTTGAAACCGTTACGAATGTTGTTAGCGAACTAAAACAATAAAATTTAAAGTTTGCCATATTTATAGTGAGATTTGAACAAATTATTTTAACATTTTCTTAGTAAGCGGGTCAGTTATAAATAAATGTTTGACTATCTCAGAGCGAACAAAAACAGGTAAAAGGTAAATTATCTGGTTTATAATATTTTATCAGATTCTTGAGCTTTCATTATTCAATAAGTAATAGCTAGGTTTTATACTGATGCGATTTACAAATACATACATATACATATTATAGATAAATAAATTACATCCAGACACAAACAATCGTGTTGACCACACAATGATTTGTCCTTGTGAATGATGGGAATCAAACCCACGACCTCCGGCTTAACAGTCAAGTACATTCACTTATACTATATTCACTATCTTTATTTTATTTTTATTAGACAACTAGGCCAATCAAATATTAAAGGTGCTATCTACGTAAGGTTTGCAAAAAAACAATCGTCATACTTATTCTAAACTTGTTGCCAGTACGCTAAACTTGATTCATCTTAATATATTTGTAAAATTATAATTTAATTTATAATTTCCTTGAAATTAGGAGCCAAAGAAAAGTGACAGAAGGAACATACAGGCAGTATCTGAATCTGTTGGAGTGCTCTTCATATCAAACCGCGCCGTAAGCGAGTTTCGTACACTCGATACTTTCTTCTTGTATATAAATGACGTCACAATACATAGCTGTTTATGTACTATCTCCTTCTAAGAGTGTTTGAATTTTTAAACTGTCTAAACGAGCAAGCTACACATTTGCTTCGGGTTGCGGAATAGTTCGAATGGTTACCGCGGCCCCGGAACATAAAGGGCAACCGAAAGAACATGGGTGGGTTTTAGTCAGTAAAAGTCTGACACTCCCTCCCGCCCCGCTTAGGTCTGGAGAAGTCATTTGACGATTTCCCATCCATAAAAAAAAACAAATTTGCTTCTAGTTTTCAATAATCTTTCGAATATGAATTTATGACCCAATGGCCCAATAGCCTCTCCAGAAGCATCGAATCCAGACAAGTACCAATGTTACTTTTTCAATTCAAATAGTAAAGTTTATCTTATCACAAACATCCCTTACTTCGTAAAACACGTAAAGCCGTTGATCCTGTTTGTCATTCATAGAACTTTGACAATAATTACTGGTAGTCAGAAACCAAAAATGATCTGAATGATATGAATGGGTTCGAATCCAGGCAAGTACCAATGTGACTTTTTCAATTCATATGTACTTTCTAAAGTTTATCTTAGACATCACTGACATCCCGTGCCTCGGAAAGCACGTAAAGCCGTTGGTCCCAGTTGTCATTCGTAGAACTTAGACAGTCGTTACTGGTAAGTCAGAAACTTTGGCCAGTCTAATCACGGGGTATCGTGTCGCCCAGTTACTGGGTTGTGGAGGTCAGATAGGCAGTCGCTCCACGTAAAACACCGGTATCCAGCTGAATCCGGTTAGGCTGGTAGCCGACTCCAACACGGTTGGGAAAAGGCAAGGGAGATGATGAGTCAGAAACCAAAAAGTCTGACCAGTCTAACCTAGAGGTATCGTAATCTCCAATTACTCTGTCTGATTGACAGTCGCTTCACGTAAATCACTGGTATCCAACTGAATCCAACTAGGCTGGAAACCGACCCCAACGTAGTCGAGAAAAAATACTAGAGAGATGATTATGACTACTTAAATTAATTACGACAAAACAAATCAGTATGTTACAATTACTATACAAGCATCCAGCAATGACTGCTAAGTGTACAATTGTACATCCATACTAATATTATAAATGGGAAAGTGTGTCTGTCTGTCTGTCTGTTTGTCTTTCTTTCACGGCAAAACGGAGCGACGGATTGACGTGTTTTTTTTAAGTGGAGATAGTTGAAGGGATGGAGAGTAACATAGGCTACTTTTTGTCTCTTTCTAACGCGAGCGAAGCCGCGGGCAGAAGCTAGTAGTACATACATTCGTCCAATTGTTCCAGCGAATCTTCGAAATGAATAGACCAAAATATGTGAGTAAGCAAATCAAAAGTACTGTATATTGAAGGCTAAAACTTCGCTATCATTATTTTTTTGTCCGTTCGGTTTGCCCTTATTTTGAACTTTGTTCTTGAGTCTTGAACCATTCAACTTTGTTTTATATAATTGTGTAAAAAACAGAAGTAATTTTTGAGTAGGGCAGGCCATTTAAGAGAACATTGAGGTCTAATACAATTTAACATTGTTTTATCCAAAAAATAAAAAATATAACCATTTCGATAAATTATGCTGTATTGTAACATTTTTTCAATTACAATTGTTTTCTCATAAAGGTTGAATCTATTAAAAATTCAAACATAAATCCTTTTCAAATTCAAAAAGAATTAAGCATTATTCCTGTACCACAATTGAGCATAATATCACGAAATAAAATCCGAATATTCGGATTTCTAAACAAAATCTGTATTCAACTTCCATATGTACAGCTCAAACAAATCCAATTTTTCTTTTTTAATTTCGCTTCAGCAATTCGGGAGTTGAGCGGAATTCATACCCATTTGTAGTAAAATACGATTATTGCCATTTCACGCCTCGTAATATAAACCATATAAATATGTAGATTGAGTTGAATTTTCTAATGTTTACTTGATTCGTGAATCAGCTGACTGAGGATGTTTTGAGATAAAAATAAATGTAATAATTTTTTGGCGGTGATATTTATTTTTTTGTTTATTTTTTGGCGGCGATGACCCATGACACTCGCCTATGGAACTCGCCCATGACACTCGCCAATGGCACTCGCCCATGACACTTGCCTATGCAACTCGCCCATGATACTCGCCTAAGGAACTCGCCCATGACACTCGCTCATGAAACTCGCCTCTGACACTCGCCTATGGGACTCGCCCATGACACTCCGCTATGGAACTATGGAACTCACCCATGACACTCGCTCATGAAACTCTTCCATGACACTCGCCTATGGAACTCGCCCACGACACTCGCGTATGAAACTCGCTCATGACACTCGCCCATGACACTCGCCCAAGACACCCGCCCAAGACACTTGCCTATGAAAGAGACTTTGTGATAAGTGACCTTGACTGTTTAGTTAATGGGTTCAATTCCCACCCAGGACAATTTTCTGTGTGATGAGCATGATGATTGTTTTGTGTTACAATACACGTATGTATGCATTTATAAATTACTAGCTTCTGCCCACGGCTTCGCTCGCATTAAAAAGAGACAAAAAGTAGCCTATGTTACTCTCCATCCTTTCAACTATCTCCACTTAAAAAATCACGTCAATCCGTCGCTCCGTTTTGCCGTGAAAGAAAGACAAACAGACAGACAGACAGACAGACAGACACACTTTCCCATTTATAATATTAGTATGGATTTAAGTATGTACATCAGTTGCAAGTCTAGTTATCATAAATCACCCTAAGGAATCATCAACCATTGTATGTTCCCTCTGTGCGCTGCATTTATAGACAAAACTCTTATATGATACGAGCTTGCAGGGCGTACAACTCGATGAGTCACAGTATTGAAGATCTTGATATATTTTCGACCAGCGTTTTCAAACTGAAAAAAATACAGTGTAAAAACTTCTTTGAAGACTAACTGTCAACTATCTATACAGATAGTTGACAGTTAGTCTTCAAAGAAGTTCTAGCTGTAAGTTTTCTTAAGAAATAAAATAAAAATAAAATAAAATAACACAAGCTCTTCTTAACTTGGTTATAGGTAGCCGTGTGTGATTTGTCCCAAGATATTTATTTATATATAATAATTTTAAAGGGAAGAAAAGTCATTTATTTCAAATATTTGTGACACCGAGACTTGGGTGCTTCGCTAGCATAATAAATATCACTTTAAATTAATTTATTGTAACCTAGCTAAGTAGCTACTTAACTTGAAAAGTATTTCGGGAGTTTTAAAAATTGTGACTACGTGTAAAAAAATTGTGACTACGTGTAAAAAAATTATGACTACGTGTAAAAAAATTGTGACTACGTGTAAAAAAATGTGATTAAGTGTAAAAAAAATAGAATGATCACATTTTAGAAAGCCAAATGACTAGCGCAATCCAAACAAAATCAAATAGTCTATTATATAAGCATAATCTATTATTCTCCACTGACCAGACAGTGAAAACACAAGTTCATTTCATATTAAAATTTCCATCGGAATCCACTCTAAAATTCAGTCGAAAAAATGGGGTTTACACCGAAAATTGTTTGATAAATGGTTTCAGAGGCTGACAGTTTTTTCAGCGCTTAGCTTGATTTAGTTCCAGAATATTTTTATAAACGTTAATAACGGTGTGAGCAGAGGTTCAGTGCTCTCAAATGAATAATTGCCTGGATTTTGTAGGATCTAAAATATTGTCTAGATTTTTCGCAGTAACTAGAAACAAATACTTTTTGGGTCGTTTTAGTACGATAGTTTTACAAATCTTATAGCTTAGCAACACGCATGTGTCTTTAAATGAAGTTTTTACCCGAGAACTGCAAAGCAATGAGCTCTATGTATGTGTTTTTATGTATGTATAAATTACATATTATTCCACAATTTTATTTAACTTGCATTGTATGTTTGTCCCGGTGGAATCTTACAACTCAATTTTAAGGCACATGCCCTCAACCGATTGACTGAAATTTGGTATGCACGTACAGTTCGGATGACAATGCACGATTAAAAAAAAAACGATTTCATCTTTTTTAGTACCTATAAAATAAAATTAAGGTAAGAAAATCCTTTTTAAAAACAAGCTTTTATTTAAATGCGCTAAAAAGAAAAAAATAAACTTTTACACTAACTTTTACTGTTAACTTATAACGTCATTTCAAATTTAATACATTTAATACAATTTATATGTTATTAATAAATAAAGATGAATAAAAATAGTTACTTACGTGATTAAAAACATGCCCACAAAAAATACGTCGATTTACTTCAGGCTCTGGCCAATTTGATAGGACTAACCTAATGTGTATCTTCTGTCCTTTTTTAATGAAATGGAAAAAGAAAGGTGCACGTAACTTAAATTTAGCTTAGTTTGTGAACAAGAGAATCAGCACCATTGTCCCCTTTTGAAATTTGATGACTTTGTGAGGTATACTAAATTTGTTTTGTGTGGGACGATTGGTAGAGGTAGTTTGTTGTTATAAATAGACTACAGTGGGTTAAATACTACTGTGACGTATTTATTTATAGAATCGCGGGGGTGTAATAATATTAAGTTTAGAGAATTTCAAGTATCATGGTTAAAAGATTTTATTACATCTACGAGGATTGAAAAGAGAAACGTTATTGGTAACCCACGAATATTTTAGACTTAAATACAGTTTACAAATATTACTAAAAATATAATAAAAAAATACTAACCTATTGGTGTCCCTCCACAAGGCTAAGACAATCTCCCACAGAGTACGAGCAAGCGTGGTGATCAATAAATGACTACGCTTGCTTAAGGCGGTTTGGCGTTTTCTGATATACATAATACATTTAGGTATATTCTCATAATAATTCCATCTTTTCTCACGATGTTTTTTCTAAGATAAACTTAAAAAAGTTGTTAATTAGTAATTGTGCCCCTGCTGCACGAGTGCCATAATTAACAAAGCCATTACGACTTGCCACTAAGTTTATTATTATAATTTCATTATGTATAAATAAAATACACCAGATAATACATAAAAGCTCTTAACACAAAGGTCATAATCACCATAATCAACTTACAATATCTTACCCGAATAATAATTATACAAAGTCACACATTGACAAAGAAAATAGTAAGTAATATTATCTAAGTGTCCTCACAATGCTTCATTGAGTTACAGAGTAATGAAGGAGGCAGAGGAATGAGGTACAGAGTAATGAGTAAGACAGAGTAATGAAAGACGGTTTGATCTGGCTAAGTCGGCAAAAGCTTTTTTTCCGCGCGTAATATATCAAATCAGGCGTTTTCGGTGGGAACTTGGTTCGAACATTCTTCTATCAGGACAGTGCAATAATAGTTCTCTTGATGGAAAACGTGAACTATCTAGTAGTTATTATACTTTAAACTTTTGCGTTGCATATTAATATTTTACTGTTTTACGGGATTTAACGCGCACGCACCTATTTTATAAAAAAAATAAAAAAAGGTACGTGCGCGTTAAATCCCTTAAAACAGTAAAATATCTAGTAGTTATTTCATTTTGTCAACAATATTTTATTGAAATAATATTGAGACTTAAAAATACTAAAAATAATTATCGCGAATTACACTTTAGCTGCCTGGCGAGTTTCGTAAGGTCATAAGTTGAAATCCTTTTGTCATTCGGAGTCTAATATTTGGCTAGGCTGGTCAGACTTTCGGATTCGGACTACCCGTAACTCTAAGATCTTTTTTTTTTTTTTTGGTGAGTGGGAAATCATCCAATGACTGCTCCCGTCCTGGGTGCGGCGGGAGGGCGTGTCAGACTCTTACTGACTAAAACCCACTCATGTTCCTTCGATTGCCCTTTATGTTCCAGGGTCACGGTAACTGTTATAAGAATGACGTCCTTCCGTGGACTTAGAAAATACATTATGAAATGTAAAAGTCATAATGCTACTGGTCTGGTTCCTAAATCCTCAAGATTGAGTTGCAGACACCTAAATTCTCCACTAAAGTGGAAAATGGGAATCGAAAAAATAAAGCCTTAAAATACTCCCAGAAAATCCCCATTAAGGAAAAATTTGGAATCGAAAAAGTCTTAAATTCCCCCCTAAAAATCCACCCTAAGGGGGATAATGTAACTAGGTCGCCACGCAAAAGTAAAACTTTTGAAAACCAATACATTATAAAATTCTCCCTAGGTACTTGAATGATTATAAACATTACAGGGTACTTGAATTATTATCATAAATCGATCACATACATCAAATGTCACACAGGATTTGGTGTCATGTCATGATTTAGCTCATTAATCTGGTATCATGTTTATTCCGATAATTAGTTAGTTGCACGTTGTCAAGAGCTATCATTATTATTATTAGTTAGTTTTAGGCGTGTTTATAATGTCCGCTTGTTTGTTGTTTTGTTCGTTAATGACATGGTTCGTTGTTAATTGTTAGGTAGATTGGAATAACATGAATGTAACGTGTTTATGTGATGTTTGCCCATTGCACATTTTGAATACAAAATATTATAAAGTCAAAACTGTACATTGAATATTTTTTTTTAAATAATAAAATTGATGCAAAATCCAAAAATATAGTTTTTAGTATTTCGGTCTGTCTATTTGTCAGTATGTTTGTATGGTATAAACTCAAAAAGTACTGCATAAATTTCATTTAAATGCATGAATATTGCTAGGAGGTCAGGGCATCACAATAGGCTATGTATTATTTACGCTATCACACCTTTATAGAAGAACAAAACAGGGTTACAGGCATAGTATTTTTTGTGTGTGCTTTTTAGCATCTACGTGGACGACGACGATGACATTGCGAGCAAAACCAGTATTATAATAAAATCTAATTATTTCTTCTGCAAATATATCCCAGATTTAATATCGCTAGAATCTTAGTCAACGATTTTCTCCTGTATATTCTCTGTGAAGGGGCAAACAACGTGTCGAGTATATTTATGTTTTCATGCAGCAAGTTGCATTTTAATAACTGCTCTGCATGTGTATAATTTATATTTGCAAGCGGGAGTACTACATTTGCATTCAAGGCTTGGTTTATATTCAGGCAGAATTAAAAGTATTTGTTTGCAAGACAATATATGAATCATAATATCCGTGGTTTTCTGTGTAGTCTGATTTTATAACTAACATAAACCAAGATAGCTGAAGTTATCCAGCAATCCTGCTATGACATAAATTTGTTTTACCAAATTGTGTTTTTAAACAATCCACAAATCCTTTGAAATATGCTTATAAAATTTCATTCAAATCAATCCAGTCATTTAGAAGGAATTTGCTGACAAACACACGTATAGAAGATACTTCAAGAGATTTATGATTTAGTATAAATTTAATCTCGACAAATTGCCTACCCAGACATCCATAAACAATCAACTACGTGTCCTTTACCCCTAAAACCCTAAAAATGATACTCGATACTTAATCGGGGTTCTTACCCTTGAGTGGAGTCTCCGGTCAGTTTTCAAGAGGATTTTCAAGTGCGAGGCGTTATACCTTGCCAACCGATACTTTTGGATCGCCTTCTCGAGCCCTCTCGAAAAAATCTTCGTAGGTTCGGTCGATGCGCGATAGAATATTCTCGTCAACCAAGGTTAAAAGGTTGATTGAGGCTTCTTTGTTTATTATTTTTAACTAGCTTTTGCCCGCGACTTCGTGCGCCTGGAATAATAGTTCCCGTTCCCGGGGGATTTCCCGGATGAAAACAACCCTATGTCCTTCCTCGGGTCCAGACTAAATCAGTGTACCAAATTTAATTCAATTCGGTTCAGAAGAAGAGACAGACAGACAGACAGAAAGACAGACCGACACGAGTTACTTTCGCATTTATAATATTAGTACGGATTGCGTCGTAACTGCTTGTAGATTGCCTGGTGATTGAGACAATAGTGTTTAGGGTGAAATAGCTGTCAGTTTACGCGCGTGTTAAAACCGCGTAAGATCGCTAAAGACACTTGTGTCAATCTCTTTGCGCGAGCTCACTATTAGATATTACGCGAATACACATGAGCGACTGGACACTTGCACGATCTGTTTTCTTAAATACATTTGGCAAAGTGAACTCAACACAGACATACCATAAAAAATATGTTTTTTTTTTGTGAGAGAACTGGTGAAAAACGTTTTCGCTTTTAAGCGTAGTCAGCTACTACAAACATGAGAGCCTCGGGGCAGACAGTTTGTAACTGTGATTAATCTAAATGTGATTTTTGAAAATATCAGATATATTCCTACATCTAAAAATCTAAATTCTTCGTGAAAATTATTTTTCTAGCACAAAAATTAGAATCGCAGAACTAGCAAAAAAATCACGCAGCAAAAATACAGACGAATTGATGACCATCTTTTTGGAGCCACTTGCAAAAAGAAATATTGTCGAACTGGAACCACGCCGTTTAAAGAAACAATAAAATATACGCGAGCAGTCTGAACCTTCCTATACGCTTAATAAAACTCAGTGAGGCTGCGAGACGTTATTACGCACCCTGTATTAACATAGAGGGTGCTCTGAAACAACTGACGGTTTGCTTTATTAGTTATTTCTGGGCTTTTTATATTTCTGACTGTAGGGCGTTAGGTTATGTGACTTAGGTTTTTGCAGTAAGGTAGGAATTGCTATGGAAGTTTATGAAATGCATTCAGGAAGGAGGCTGAATTGATATTGGGGTACGACTGTAAATCGTATGTTTCTGGTCTGGGGTCAACCTCGTTTACCACATGTGTCACTGATAGTACATTTTTTTGGGAAATCATCCAGTGACTGCTCCCGTCCTGGGTGCGGCGGGAGGGCGTGTCAGACTCTTACTGACTAAAACCCACTCATGTTCCTTCGATTGCCCTTTATGTTCCAGGGTCACGGTGACTATTAAAAACATTCCGCAACCCCGGCAGGCGTTGACCCTGTTGGGCCCCTTCCTGTGCTGACTCCTTCTTACTGATAGATCTGGCTGACTCTTATAACATCCCTTGTACGAGTTCTATCATGCATAGTAAGAGAATTAAAGTAGAAGACGAAGGTAGATAAAAAGTTACTTTTAAGCTTTCGTTATACAAAATTTTATCAAAACACGCTTAACTTTGTCACATTTATATATTTTTAGAGTTCCGTACCTCAAAAGGTAAAAACGGAACCCTTATAGGATCACTTTGTTGTCCGTCCGTCCGTCCGTCTGTCACGACCCTTTTTCTCAGAAACGCGTCAAGATATCAAGCTGAAATTAATATCACATACTCAGGTCTGCTCTTTCTCAAAGCAGTGAAAAAATCAAGTTTCTAAATCAGCGCAATAAAAAGATACGGCGGTTTATATTGCACATTTGGACATTTGCAAGGAAATCAATACCTATAGGGTACATCCCATTGACCTAGAATCATGAAATTTGGCGAGAAGCAAGGTCATGTAGCACAAGAAAAGAAAAAACTCCGAAAACCGTAAATTTGTAGTTAGTTCACATCAGGCGTCCGTCTGTCAAGAACCTTTTTCTCAGGAACGAGTCGAGATATCAAGCTGAAATTAATATCACATACTCAGGTCTGCTATCTCTCAAAGCAGTAAAAAAATAAAGTTTCTAAATCAACACAATAAAAAGATACGGCGGTTTATATTGCATATTTAGACATTTTCAAGGGAATCAAAACTCAAAACCTATAGGTTACTTCCCATTGACCTAGAATTGTGAAATTTGGCAAGAAGCATTAAGGTCATGTAGCACAAGTAAAGGGAAAACTCCGAAAATATAAAGTTTTTAAATCAACGCTATAAAAAGATACGGCGGTTTATATTGCATTTAAACATTTGCGAGGGATTCAAAACCTATAGGGTACTTTCCATTGACCAAGAATCATGAAATTGGGCAAGAAGCAAGGTCATGTTTCACAAGTAAAGGAAAAACTCCGAAAACCGTAAAATTGTAGTTATTTCCTTAAAAAAATTAACGGAACCCTCTTTGCGCGAGTCCAACTCGCACTTGACCGGTTTTTTTGTAAGATCTATCTAAACAATACTAAGCTTATCTTCAAGCACAGACATGTTTCCACAAACGTTAGTACTTGTACCCTCTGCATAATTTTTGTGCAAGTATACCGATACATATGCGGCCCGCATTACAACTCGAACGAGGTCACACAAACAAAAAAAAATAGACACAAAACAGGTACCTAAACATTGTAATATTCAGTTAATTAATAAAATACTATATGATATGACTAAAAATTCTCAGCCAAAATTCCTGTTTTAGTAATGAAAAAATATTTGAAGACAGTACTTTGATAAATCAAGGACTTATTACGAATGAGTCTCGTATTTTTGACAGTTATTATAACCTAAAATAAATGTGTATGCTTTTGTTTTGTTCATAATTAGGGGCCGTTCAGAGGGAGAAAGGCGGTGGGACGGGTAATGGAGACTGCCCTACTTACAAGCTGAAAATTTCGGCCTACTACAGTGATCTCCGATGTCTGTGATGTTTTTTATAAATTAAACGAGGGTAAATTAAAAATTAAAAATAATCCACTCGTGACTGCAGCTAAAAAAAGAGTTGATAATGGTAATAAAATGATATTCGGATCGGTTCAACTGACAGACTGACAAACACACATGTAGGTCAAAACTTATATAACACCCTTAATGCGTTGGGGGTTAAAAACAATGTATTATATAGCTGTCACTGTCGCGCAATTGTCAAACTGTGTAGGCAAGATAGAGACGGACAATAGCTATGTTAAAGTACGTGCTATGTAACGTATATTTTGCTTAAAGGAGCAGGCCCACCGCGGCGCATGCAGAGCATGGGCACGCGGCGCATTTTAGCTGCGTGTATCAATTTGCTCGTGGGTCTACGTTTCCACTGAAGTACAGGAATACTCACGACTATGTGTAGCGTAGCAGGGCCACGAAGAGGTTACGCGCGTGCCATTGCAATCCACGGACACGGCTTTTATTGGGAGCTGCGCTGCGATATGCGAGTTGTTCCTAGTCGTGGGTCATATTCGTGTAGTCCAGTGGAAAGGTGAATCCACGTCGACAACGTTGAGCTATGTAACCGCCTATTCGAGTAAGCCACGCATGTATCATTGACGTCAATTTATGCGTAGCCTCTCTGTGGGCTGCAGTGGACACAGCCACATACATTTTCTTAAAAAGCGAAGCTTGATACACATGCGTAGCCTCTCCGTGCGCCGCGGTGGGCCCTGCGCAAACGTAGCACTTTTTGCAGCGTTGGCGCAGCGCCTTAAACCTTCGAACACACGTGATTCACACATACACACTAGAACAATAGAAAAGCATGCACAGACACAATAGAAAGACAAAAGCAGCACGACAGCCGGCTGTTGCTTGGTCGCTGAAAGGTTAGGCTGAGTAAGTTAGAATTAGTAAAACTCGACGGTCTAAAATAAAAATACAAAACTGAATTCAATTCACTATTTTCTCCAGAAACCTTTTAGCTATTGTCGTATTGCAGCCCAAATAGACCTACCTATTTTGGTCTGAATCTAGAACTCGCTGAACTATTTATTGGCTCTGACATTTTAGTCTAGTTTCAGCCTGAATTATTCAGAAACGGGTAAAATGGCTCGCTAGCTAAACAGTTTATTTTTGTTGGTTTTTAGGGTTCCTTAATACAGTATTTGACTCTATTAACCTTTAAATCTAAGACATATTTTTTATAAAACCTATCTTTTTATTAGTCCTAAGGATCGGATTTGTTTTTAATTTACTGTAAAATTGGATTTTTAATTGTTTTAAAATCAATAAATAGTTAGTCAATAGGGTTGCTAGCTTGTGACGTCACAAGCAGGTATTGGCATACAAAGTCTATTGGAGAATTGCGTTTTGACAGCTCATAAAAAGTACGTCAATTGATGATGGTGTCAAATACCGGATTCTATGGTAAAACGGGACATTTTTAAAATGACTCTTTTTTGGTGAGAGGGAAATCATCAAATCACTTCTATCGCCTTGGGCGGGGCTGGATCATGCATTTCTGCTGTCGTCTCTCTTATCTTAAAATAAATATTAAATAAAAGAGGCTTTCATACAACGATTGTGTTTTTTTTTGCTGTTAATTTTTATTTATTTATTTATCCATTTAATGGTACGTCACTCTCCGTGAGTCAGTCCGACTCGCAATTGGCCATTTTTTTCGTGTAAATTATTTAAATCTTTTAATTATTAATATCGTGGCTTAAGCGACCATTTCTCACGTAGTATATTAAGGTCGAGTACCAATGAGATTCTTTCAAAAAAATAATGTATTTTATAAAGTTTTTTAGTACATTCCAAGAATCGGTGCAGTAAAACATCGTGAGAATACCTGCCCCCCTAGACGAGTGGCATTGTAGAATAGATTGTAGTATAGAATAGATTGTAAAATGTATGGGGTTGACATAAGCTTTCGGTAAATAATTTGATATCTATTCTATGCTATCTATTCTACAATGCCACTTGTCTAGAGGGCTGTACTTATAAGTATCGTACACTACTTTATAGTCATTCTATATATTTAAAAAACTTTTTTCAAAAAAATAATAACCGCCTTCAACAAATTGACTGGCAGAATAGAAGCCACCGACTTCCAGAATTTTAGTTATTTTTGGGTTTTCAGTTTTTGAAGGCGGTTATTATTTTTTTGAAAAAAGTTTTTATTTATTACTTTTTAGTGTCGACTCCCAATGTTTGACTGTGTATTAAAATATCTTTCAAAGTAATTTACTTTCAAAATAAAACTACTTACAATCTTATAAAACCAAAATAGAAACTTGAAGAAAAAGCACACATCGTCTATGAATATTTCGTCATTTTTTTTGTTCTTGGTGAATTTTTCGAGAAGCACTGAATCGATCGCCAGAAAATATATATGGGACCACCATGACTGTCACCATGTGAATCATGACTTATCAAACAAAAAAAGAACCATCAAAATCCGTTTACAAATGACGGAGAAATCTACGCGATTTCTCAAACAAACATACAAAAAAAAATACAGACGAATTGAGAACCTCCTCCTTTTTTGAAGTCGTTTAAAAATGGTAAACTAATTGGGTGATATATTAATGCACAGCCCATCGCTGATGCTAGGTAAAACTTAGAGGTTAGGTATGTTCTTTGTGAAGAGTAGCCACTAAATCTGAGCAAATCTTTCAGCTGCTTAGATTCACCCGGTCCGGTCAAAACCGGATTTCATTATTATTAATACTTTTAATTAGTGTTTCGAACAATATTTTGTAAGATAATTTTTTAGCCTTGATTTTACTCTAAAACTTTTTAATATGTTGAATTCTCTTCCACTTTTCTATCATATTTTTTCTCTCCAAACGAACCTTTCTCGTACTTTAATGAATATTTGGATATAATAAAAATAACACATTTTTGGCCCATACTAGAGATTCCATTGCATAGTAACACTTTTAGCAACCTACCAAAGCTATTCGGGTTATTTCTTGCAAAGTTTCCTATATCACATTTATTGTTAAACGTCATTACACCCATCCGTCATTATCCTTCACAGCCTACATATGACGTCACAAAACAAAATAGCGTTGTCATCATCGGAAAAAACGTCATTTGTCACAATTTATTTATAGTTTAGGAGCTTTGGGTCACCAGATTTAGGTCATGTTAACACAGCTGTATTTTTGACGAATTTAAGTAGACGAATATGTCGTAAAAGAGATATTGTTATGTTTTTTATCGTTTTGTTTTATATGTTTAGTTTAGTAGTGTGTAAACTTTTAGTAAAATAAATGAAATAAAATCATAATAAGGTTTTGTGTAATTTCCCTTAAAAACGCGCGACCGCTCTGGGCAGTAAACAAATAAGGTAGGTACTATTTTAGAATTTCGTTCTTTCGAATGCAAAATAAAATCCTTATACGTTTCATTATACGTTATTAATTTCTTTATGAGGGATGTACAAAACAGTAATACAGGCATAGTATTTTTGCTGCGTTCTAGGGTCCATACGAACAAACCGCGGGGAACATCTAGTACTTAATATTTAAGCAATTAAAATGACGAAGATCAAACACCCACGGTATCCCAGACCATTACTTAGCGCAAAACATGGAGAATTTGAGTAAGTTATCAGAAACAATAGACTTGCCTTAATTACACGTCAACGTTTTATAATATCGCCTCAAAATAGACGTCGCTGTTTCATTATTAATTAATTAACGCTGCGAAAAGCAGTTTAAGGAGGTAATATTGTTTGCAATCGGCTTCAGTAAGGAGGAAAGCGGAAATTGTAAGTCGATCTAATAAATGCTTTTTTGCAAAAAAAAATTAAATAAGTAAAACTTCGAAAGACAGTGGCTTTTCTTCTGTTGGTCGATTTGTTTTGCCACGTACTTCCAAAATTTTTGTGGTTTTTATGTTATATCGTCAAAATCCGTTTATAATTGGCGGAATATCGGTGAACATACATAAAAAAAAAAAACATACAGACGAATTGAGAACCTCATTTAAGTCGGTTTTTAACCGACTTCAAAAAAGGAGGAGGTTCTCAATTCATCTGTATGTTTTTTTTGCATGTTTGTTACGCGATATCTCCGTCAATTGTGAACGGATTTTGATGGTTCTTTTTTTGTTTAATAAATCATGATTCAGGGGTGGTCCCATATAAAATTTTGTGGCGATCGGTTTAGTGCTTCCCGAAAAATTCACCAAGAACCAAAAACTTGAAGATACGCACACATCATCTATGAATATCACATAGACGATGTGTGCGTTTCTTCAAGTTTCTATTTTCGTTTTATAAGATTCAGACAGTCAGACATTGGGAGTCGACACTAAAAAGTTAAAAATAAAAAACTTTTTCCAAAAAAAAGAACCGCCTTCAAAAACCAAAAACCCAAAAAATAACTAAAATTTCGAAAGTTAGTGGCTTCTCTTTACCAGTCAATTTGTGTTGCCACCGACTTCCGAAATTTTAGTTATTTTTGAATTGTTAGTTTTTGAAGGCGGTTCTTTTTTTTTGAAAAAGTTTTTTAATAATATAATTTAGACTTGTTGTTGATTTAGAGATGTTGTTTGTTGATTTAGAGATGTTCTTTATTTTGATTTGTAAAAAGCGCTTATCTTAGAATCGGCTACTTTAAATGGAAAAAATGTTTTAATGTTCCAGGACAGCTTATTTATTTCTAGGCTCTATTTCATTATCACCTACGAAAGTGAATCAGTGCCCAAAGAAGAGGTTAAAACTTGGGGCAGCTAGTGAAATTATATAAATTTTGAATGTAAATAACTTTTAATGTCGATATTAAATTATTAAAGCCACATTTCAGTCCCATCAGGTTTTGTGGTCGTATTATTACAATGATCAGTATTTATAACAAACTTTTGTTTCATGTGATTTCTTCCGTGCGTAATTTTACACGCTGCGGGCACAACCAGTAACCAAATAATAATACTTATATTTAAATTGACAACCACTATTATTTTAATTATGTAAACAATATACATATAACATTGGTCAATATTTCAAAATGAGTGCGTTTTACTATTTTGCTACGAGTCCGTAGCCGTAGCAATGTGCTACGGCGTAGCAACCGCGTAGCTACAATATGACATACGCTACGCATTTTATGATTTTGATGACCTAAATGGACAATTCTATATTTTTACTATTTGCCTCTCGCGGTTTCACCCGCGTTAAAAATGTTAAGGGTGAACAACCCTTATCACTTAAGGGTATGAAAAATAGATAGTAGCCGATTCTCAGACCTACTGAATATAAATTTTGGTAAAAATCGGTAAAGCCGTTTCGGAGGAGTAAGGTAACTAACATTGTGACACGAGAATTTTATATATAAGATAAACGATTGCAGTGTAATCATAATGTTATTAATTACCGCAAATGCTCAGATTGTGGAATGAGGTCCCAGCAGTAGGTTGTTTTACAACATGTGAAGTTAGCATAGAACATTATTATAGCATAGAGTTTTCAAAAAAGAGTTAGTAGGTATTTGTACCGTTTATTAGCAGTACCAAACCACTGGTCCTAAAAACATGAAATTAGAAACTTCAGTGTGAAGGTTTGACGCTCACGATCAAATTTTTAATGGACGACGTCAATACCCAGCTTAACACTGACAGCCTCATAAATACACAAAAAATACACACGTGCTTTAATTAAACTTCGCAAAACAAAAAGAATTTTTCTCTTCTTTGTCCATCCCTGTTCCCGTTATTTGGGGTCGGGTCTCCTCACTCTACGGCGCCAGGAGAGTCTGCCCTGGGTTGTCGGTTCTGGCAATTGGGCTTTCTTAAGGTCTCTTTCTATATTTGACCACCAGGTTGACGGAGGTCGCCCTCTACCTTTCTTTAGTTCTGGCATGGCCAGTGCAATTTTTACCACGTAGTCTTCTCTTCTTCTTTTTACGTGTCCATACCATTAGAGGCGTAACGAGCACATTCGGGGCAGTTTCAAGATCGCGCCGATTACAGACAAAATGTTAGAACAAAAAGAATTCTTCGCTATCATTTATCCAACTTTCAAAACATGCGCCTAATCAACAAATAAATAATATCATAATGTCGCCGACTGTACGTGCCCTTCACGTCTGTTAGACTCAAAGTACAGTCGTCACCAAAACTTTCAACACGTATTCATCTATATATATAAAACAAAGTCGGGTTTGTATCAACACTTATAACTTGAGATCGGCTAGACCAATTTTCATGGTTTTTGGTTCGTTGGATTTGTCCCCGCCCCGAATAGCAGAATACATCTTAAAAATAATGAAAACTGACGAGAACATAATTATAAAAGATGAATCATTTTCCCTTAATGTTACTTTGTTTCGTACCTGTCAAACATTTGTTGTCCATCCTGTCAAATACTATAAGTAATGGTTGACATGCGTTCAGAAATAATGACAAAATGCATTCTTTCCCACCAACTATCCAATTCAATTATTAAACTCCTTGGATGTGCCTGGCTTACCACCGCACAATCAACAACTAAAGATTGGTTCCGTAGTAATCATGCTTCGAAACTTAAACCAACCAAAACTGTGCAACGGAACACGTTTGGTGGTAAGTAAATTAATGAACAATTTGATTTACGCCACAATACAGGAAAATTCAAAGGTGAGGAAGTTCTCATTTCGAGAATCCCCATGATCCCAACCGACATACCATTGAGTTTAAACGACTTCAATTTCCAATCCGTCCTGCGTTCGCGACGTCTCCCGTACTGGGTGCGGCGAGGGCGTGTCAGACTTTTACTGACTAAAACCCACCCATGTTCCTTCGGTTGCCCTTTAAGGTCATAGCTCATTACAGCCACCTGGCAGCAACTCCGCACCGACTCGCCTTATAACCGAGGCGATCCGGTGACGGTACGGAGTTGATATAGTGAGCGCATGCCCATACAAGTCTATATAAAGAATACTAGCCGCAGGAGGCGAGTCGGTGCGGAGTGGCTGCCGGGTGGCTGTAATGAGCTATGACCTTAAAGGGCAACCGAAGGAACATGAGATGAACATGATAACAGACAAAGAATAAATAAATAAATAAATAAATAAATAAATAAATAAATAAATAAATAAATAAATAAATAAATAAATAAATAAATAAATAAATAAATAAATAAATGAGTGGGTTTTAGTCAGTAAAAGTCTGACACGCCCTCCCGCCGCACCCAGGACGGGAGACGTCATTTGATAAAAATAAGGAAGCTACACTGAAAAGTGCAATCCATGCAAAAAAATAAATAGCAAATAAAGTATCACTGAATTTTATTAGTCAATTTTTTAAAATTATTCTAATTTAAAAAGTAATAAATGTGATCATTTGTTGCCTATAGGGCGAAACAAAGTTCGCGGGGTCAGCTAGTATAAGATAATAATAATAAATGTGCGTAAGGTAATTCAATTGGAAAGAAAAATTGAGCGATGGAACGAGTAGAGAGAGACGTTTGCTCAGAAGTGAGACAGCACAGACTAACGAAAATAGTATGGCAATCGTGGAAGTGACCTGTCATTCTTTATTTAATAATTTATGGGAAAAAAACAAGGGATTGCACACAAAAAGGCATGTTTGTAAAAAGAACGCAGAGGATTCTTTATCTTCGTCTTCATCATGGACCTTCCTCTGTGAGGTTTGGTTTTTGCACTTAGTCCTCATAAAGGTAGGACCATTGTACGTGACGGAGAGGCTTTTACTGCATTGAGGTAGACAAGCTTTCCTTTCATTCAGGAAAAACCTGTACTCAATTATTCAGCTACACTTTTCTGAGAAAAAAATAGTAGCGGGGCACCAAAGAAAAATGTGGCAAGAACGGGTAAAAATATTACTTTTGAGAACTTCGGTTGCGTGCACGACTCTGTAACTTGTTAAAGTTACGATAACATTGTCTATGATAGAATTGTTTCTCTTAAAAAGCTCTTTTGAAGTCCGCAGTAGTATACAAGGTGTATTTGGTATGGCAAATATTCGAACAAAAGTTTAATGCCCTCCCGACCCTAATGTATGAAACAGCTGATATTTTTTTCAAAAAAGTTTTTTGTTTTTAAGGTTAGAATCATCCGCTAGCGGGTTTTGAAAGACCAAAAATACGCCTTGTATGTCTAATGTATGAGAATATGTTGTACCTAAAATACAGGTACCATTTTATCTCTCACTAGCTGTCCCCCGCGGTTTCACCCGCGTTATATCAGATTTTTGGTTACAAAAAAAAGAAGATAAAAAGTATTCTATATCCGTCCCCTGGTCCTAAGCTACCTCCCCACCAATTTTCAGCCAAATCAGTTCTGCCATTCTTGAGTTATAAAATGTGTAACCAACACGACTTTCTTTTATATAATAGATGTGCCAACCCTGGCACAAACGCAAAAACTTTTCTAATCCCTATTTGGTATCACTTCAATGTTCCTAACTAAGCCGAATGGTTATGACACATCAATTTTCTTATAAATAACACCTTATATTTGAATGTGCGTGTGTGGGAGTTTATTTCGGCGAGCCCTTGAAAGTAGTTTGACGGTATTTTGACTGATCACGTGAATGAGGATTTTCTACGGATGGCGTGATTTGGAGATTGTCAACCGGTTTCAATGTGAAATGTAGGAAATTGTGCTTTCTAGTGTTTTTAACCGACTTCTAAAAAAAGGAGGAGGTTCTCAATTCGGATGTTTATATATATATTTTTTTTATGTTTGTTCGCGCTTATCTCCGTCGTTTACCAACCGATTTGAACAATTCTTTTTTTGTTTGAAAGGGTAGACTTTCTAAATGGTCCCATTGTCATCAGATCCAGGATCTGATGATGGTATCATGCCGAAATCGAGGGAACGCCTCAATTTTTATAGAAAAACAAATATTTTTATTTTGAAAGTTACTCTAAAACGTAGTCAGACATTAAGACTCCAACTAAAAAGTAAAAAATAAAAAGCTTTTTACAAAAAAATTATAACCGACTTCAAAAACTAAAAGCACAAAAATAACTATTTCGGAAGTCGGTGGATTCTCTTCTGCCGGTCTATTTGATGTGTTGGCACCGACTTCCAAAATAGTTATTTTTGTGCTTCTAGTTTTTGAAGTTGGTTATAATTTTTTTGTAAAAAAGCTTTTTATGTATCTGAAAGGTGCATGTACCTTAGTAACAGGGTCCCCGTTAAGATCCTGCTGTTCGTCAGTCTTTCCGTCAGAAGGAGGTATCTCACGAAGTGTAACAGGTTATTATAATAATTATACCAGCCTATTACTTTCCCACTGCTGGGCTAGGGCCTCTTCTCATACAGAGAAGGCGCGAGCAATGATAACCACGCTTGCTCAAGTCGGATTGGCGATTTATATTCACTACAAGTCCAGGTTTCCTCACAATGTATTCCTACACCGATTTCTCTGATCTCCAAGATAAACCTTAGAAAGTACTTCCAATTGAAAAAATCAGATTGGTACTTGCCTGAGGAATTGAAGCGGGCGTCTTAACCACTAAGCCATCACGATCCTTAGGCACACAGGTGGAAAAGTGAAATTTTCACATAGTAGAGTAGTGTATTTCTATAGCCCCTGTAACAACGAACAATAAAAAATAAACAATGTTAAAAATAACCCCTGAAAATATTACATAAAATTTTTACTCAGATAAATATACTGATTTGCACGACATTTTTCGTGTTTATTCATCAGACATTTATAAGCTACTAGCTTTTGCCCGCGACTTCATCCGCGTGGAATAAAATAGTTCCCGTTCCCGGGGGATTTCCGGGATGAAAACTATTCTATGTCCTTTCTCGGGTCCCAGACTATACCTGTACCAAATATCATTCAAACCGGTTCAGTGGTTTAGCCGTGAAGAAGAGACAGACAGGCAGACAGAGTTACTTTCGCATTTATAATATTAGTATGGAAAGTACGGAAATACGGATAAAAGTTTAGTGAAACTCATCCTAATTCACCCACACATTGAAAACTTTTTGACGTCAGTGTTGCTGAAATATTAAATTGCTATTTGAATATCAACGTCATTTGGCTAGTAGATATTGCCTTCACCAGTTTCCTATTTATAATCTAAAACCGTTTGGATTATCTAACCTAACTATTTTCCCCTAGGTGGAGAATCCTCATGTATGTCCTCCGTCCTGGGGTGCGAAGGGGTCTCTCAGACTTTCACTGACTAAAACCACCCCGGTGTACCTTATCTCACCTACGCCAAGGATCGCGGGAACTGATGCAACTTTCCAATCCCCGGCTAGTGCGGTCTTCAGGTCTGAGGGGGGATCTAACCATTCGTCAAATTAAAATAATCTGAGTACTGCACATTTTAAGAAACCTAGATAAAAAAAGGATCATAAATGAAAAAAGAATGTAGCTAAAATACTTAACGTTTGAGTTTTTTTTGTATCCATTTTAAGGAAATTAGGTGTTCCCTTGACACAGTTACAGAATTGACAGTATGTTTGACGGAAACAAGATATATGTTATGGTAAAATATCCCTTTTCAATGTCGGGACCAGGTGTTTGATCTGTCATACTGTCGTGTGGTTGTAATGTGTATTTCTTAAGTGACGACTACTTGTAGATTGCGTAAAATGCTATGCTGAAATTTGGAAAGAAAGAAAGTATGTGTATGCTTAGCCGCGGGCAAAAGCTAGTACGGAATAAATGACCTCAGTCATAGCGCCATCGAGAGACTTTCCTAAAACAAATTATTTTCATAACAACCCAATACTGGTAAGTAAGTACTCGGTTCAAAAGCTTACAACACAACCAATTGCCTTTCTTCAATTAATCACTTTTGAATAAATTACGAACACAATTGCAAGAATTAGAACCCTTAGGAAAGGATTAATGAGCATTACATTTTGAATTGTAGTTACGGATCTTCTTTAGGCAGTACCTTTAGGCCACACTGCAGACCCACCGTACCCCTGGCCGTACCCCTGGTGGTACGGTGGGTTTTTTAAAGTTAAACGATACCACTGTACGAAGTGAACGTAGTGCTGTGCTGATGAAGATACTAGACGGACAGAAAATGATAAACTGTTATCTCGTATGACTCATTCATTAGTTAGGTAGGTACTTAATCGACGACTCGGTTATTCGTCCGCACGGCGTGTAAGCGGCGAAAAAACGTGCGAGCTTGTACACGTCAAACTTGTTTTTTTCAGCCATATGAATTAGCGAAGGTGAATCTTAACGAAACCGTGCGTACGTCCGGCGCCGTCGACACACTCCTATAGACTGCCATACAACACTGATGAAAATCACGGCGTGCGTAGACGCGGCGCGCCGAGGGAGCGAGGCGGCGCGGCGTACACGGCGGCGGAGCCGGACCGTAGCGCCGCCGTGCACGTCTACAAGCTTCCATAGTAATCCATACAACACTGACGACCGTGGCTACACAGGTGAAAAACCGTGTGTGTACAAGAGGCCTTACGATAGATTACTTGAGATCTTGATTGATTTCGCTCGAACAATGTAAAGTTTAAGTGCGATTTGTTGAATACAAATTTACTTTGGAGCTTAGAATGGTTTTGTTTGGTACCTAGAAATTAAGTTATTTAATAAAGAACTCAATATAGATTGAATTACACTTACTTGAAAGGGACATCAAGACTAAATTAACAATCAACAGTAACGCTTACGATACGTATATACCGTGTTAGGAAAGTATATATATAATAATATATGCCAAATAAATATTTTTGACAGGAAGCAATACCTAGGGAATTTAAAAAAGCTGGGAACGTGCTTTTATCTATGGCTTGACAAGACAACGTAGTCGGGTCAATGCATTCTCAACATTATTTTACGAGTATTAATACAAGCGAAGAATATATTGTCAGAAATCCGATACATATTGACATGCCATTGTGTATCCATCTTATATTCATCAATCAACACTTAGATTAGAGGAGCCAAGAATAATCCCTTTGAGTCTCAATCAACGGGTCAAAGTTCTACCCTATGAGACCCCAAGGTCAAAGTCCGCTGATGTGATTGACCTCATAATGTTGACAAGTCTTTACACATTTGTTTGTAAGGCTTTGGCAACGTGATTTTTATAAAAGTTATGATTTAGGTGCCGTGGGTTACAATGTTTGTTGTTTTTCTTTTTAAATCCCGTCGAAAAAAAGAGGGGAGTTATAAATTTAAACGCTCGTTGTGCGATTGAATTTTTTTGACAGCATAAGCGGCGGAACTGAACCGACTCGACAATTTTTCAATGTTTGTGGACCCCACTGTAATTTGGCGTCAATGGTCACTCCCAGAAAAACTGTCGACTCATCAGGGCTGAACTCTATTCTATTCAGTTGAACATTGGTACTCAGATTTCGATGATACTCTAGACATTTGGCGTAGAAAATTCTATAAGTTTGGTCTTTTTCTCGTTCAGGAGAAAAATATTAACATTGAACCAATTATACAAAAGAGAGATATTGTCAAAATTTACAAGTTGACGCTTGATGTATTAAAATGAGGGAACTGTCATCTGCGAAAAATACTATTTTGTGATTATCCCAAATACACAGAACAAATATTTAGGAAAGCATAAAGATTTAAGTTTAATCTGTGTCTGGGTGTAAGTAAATAAAATAACCGTGTGTTAAGGTCCGCGCAAACCGGCCACCGACCACAGCCACTGGTGGCCAGCGCCAGCCACTTAACATTATTTTTCATATTTTATATTTTGTATAGATGCGCCGCACACGTGTAGCCGGTTGCGGCCACTCGCCACAGCAGTGTCTGCGTAGCGAGGTAGCGCGCTACAGCCACTGGTGGGTGGCTGTGGTCGGTGGCCCGTTTGCGCGGAGCCTAAGTCGTCCCAAAATATGTATTTAATTGAAATATTTATATCCTACATTCAAAATACCAATGGTATGTGCCACGTTTGAACTTATTTCCCACGTAACCTATACATAACTAGAGTCCTAAGTTTTAGCTTCCTCACGAACTGGTAAAAGGGTTACTCACAGAACCGAACACTACTCACCTACATTCGTAGAGCTCTTAACAATTTAATTCAGTTTAAAGTTGGACTGCTTCAACTGGGCTAACTTTTCTAATAAGTAGCTAGAAGTCTCTCAAGGAAATGAATGTGTAGCTCTTTGATTCGTATGTGCTGACGTCGGTAATAAAACAATTAAGTTGAGATCTTGAAATTTATGGTGACTAGGTTTATTAAATTACTTAAAAGTGTTCACTATTTTGAGTACAATCAAGTCATTATTAATACAACAGTTTCACGAACAAAAACGGGGTACATATTTGTAATTTTGAGAAAAATTTAAAAGTTAAAGTCAAAAAGATGCGTTATTATCTATATAGATATAATAAAAAATAGCAAACTGACTGACTGACTGTTGATATATCAACGCACAACTCAAACCGCTGGTCCTAGACACATGAACCTTGCAGGGTGTGTTCTTTGTAAAGCGTAGGTAACCACTAAGAAAGAATTATTAGAAATTCTAACTTTAAAGATCTAAAATAGGGTAAGAAAGTAACGACATTCACGCGGGCGAAGCCGCAGGCGTAATCTAGTCTGCCAACAAAATCGCATATTTTTTGCGATATTTGTTTTTAGTACATTATGCATTAGGACGGCTACAAAGCTACACATTTCTGCGATAATTAAAACAGTTAAATTCAAGGAATCGAAACGATTCCGCAACCGTTCTCCTTTGAGCGCAGGCCACACCGCCAGCTAGCGGGCGGGCGGGCTAGGCAGGCGAACATCGTCTCACCTCTTTACATACTTCGGTTCACACCGCGAGCTACCGACTAACCTAACGAGCTAAGCTAACGAAATATCCAACGATTCCAGCGAAGCTACTCGTCCACCTCGTTGGCGTGCCCGCGCTTCGCTAGCTAAGCTCGCCCACCAGCCCGCTCGCCCGTCCTCTCCGTTTCGAGTAGACTATTCGACGCTCGTCTTTCAGATAGAACGCTAATCTCTCGCTCTCCCATCCACGCCCCCCGTTTCGCCAGCTTAGCCTACTTCGCCCGTCGCTCGTCTGTCCGTAGTTTTCGGTGTTAACCCCATAGTTTAGCTCGCCAATATTTCACCTAGTTTGTATAGTTTCCTTCGTTTGCTTTGCCCACCCGCCTAGCCCGCCCGCCCGCTAGCTGGCGGTGTGGCCTGCGCTTTGAGCGATTCGCCATTGGACTGTTCGTCGACAGGAATAACTCATGCAATATTATCGATTCGTAACAACCATGTAACAACGTATCTGTGTGGCAGAGGTTTTATACCTCAAACCATAACCTTTATACCTTAACTCAAAATCAAAGCATTTATTTTACCTAAACCATTTACAGGCACTTATGAATTTGTCAAAGAGTTGGTCGTCGAATCAGTCAGAAAGAAAGAATTAATTCCAAGAAATCAAGAATTAAGTCATGGCAGATAGGAGATAACCAATCTCCACTGAGAGCGCCCGTTCACGAGCATGACGTGTGTATCAGCATCATTCAGCTCAACTATTTTGCAGGGAACGGAGTGATCCGATGCACATGCCACAATTTTTTTTGGTGAGTGGGAAATCATCTATTGTCTTCTATCGCCCTGGCAGGAGGGCGTGTCAGACTTTTACTGACTAAAACCTACACATGTTCCTTCGGTTGCCCCTTTTGTTCTGGGGCCACAGTAACTATTAGAACTATTCCGCAACCCCGCCACCCATAGCGAGTTATTAAAGTAAGAATGACTCGATTCTCGACAGAATGTATGGATCATCATCATCTTCCTAGACTTTTCCTAATAAATTGATTGAAATGTCCAATCTTATCTTTTCGACGACCAAGCGACAGCCGGCTGTCGTGCTGCTATTGTCTTTTTATTGTGTCTCGAATCACGTGTATTCTAAGGATTAAGGGTGTACTGAATCGGATTCGGTATTTATTTTAATTGAAAGTAGAAAGTGATGATTGTTAAGGATGATTTGTGGTTTATGTTTCAAAATCGGTTTCAGCCATTTCGAAGTCATCAACACCTAAGCTGCAATCGATATCTGAATAACATTTGGAACGCGTTTTTCAAATTTTTTATTTAAATGTTAATTGAAAACCCAGCTCCTGATACGTTCAATAAAAGTCTGACACGTATCTGCTCTAAGCTTACTTATTTGATAATTTCCCACCCCTAAAAAAATACCATCTGAACATGCATTCCTTACAAGATCAACTCTAATAGTGAACCTACTTAAGGAAACAGTTGGGTAACCATACGTTGTGATATTCGGGAAATGGGGAGACCATTATCATCCATTATGTAAGGATATGGAAGGAAATAAAGCGCGAATGATTGGTACGTACGTGAGCTATCAACAGACATTAAACGGGAAATGTAAATCCTACTTTTTTATGGCAACCTGGTATGTTAGCGAACTCACATTGTCTGCAGTGTTATTGAAATAGGTTATATTAAGTTTTTTTTTAAGATTTTGAATGCGTATTTTTTTATGACTTGCACTGTGTATTACAGTAACTTCCAAAGTATTTTTTCTTAAATAATACTACTTACACTCTTATAATACGAAAATAGAAATTCAAAATCCTCAATACGTGTAACTTGTGTTTTTTTTTTGGTGAGTGGGAAATCATCCAATGACTGCTCCCGTCCTGGGTGCGGCGGGAGGGCGTGTCAGACTCTTACTGACTAAAACCCACTCATGTTCCTTCGATTGACCTTTATGTTCCAGGGTCACGGTAACTATTATAAACATTCCGCAACCCCGGCAGGCGTTGGCCCTGTTGGGCCCCTTCCTGTGCTGACTCCTTCTCTTTGAGGCGCGCGTGGAACACTAACGCGCCGTCGACGCGGTCCTGGTCCTAGCCGGGCGGCGAGCTACCCATCGCTCGCCATCCGCAGAACCGCGCCTACGGTGGCCGGTAGTCGTCTTGCGACTCTCGACGTCTTCGCCTGGGTCTTAGCAGGCGTCCGTCACTCGCTCAAGGCCACGCGTTTTATGCCTACCGCTTCGCGTATCGTCGACGATACAACGAACACCGGGCTGTCGCGCGCCCGGCTGAGTGCTCGCGCGTCACGGGTACAGCGCTGACTATCAAAATGCCGAAACCACGTAATTATTGCGTGATTATTGTCCAATTCCCCTGTTTCCCAATTCTCCTGTTTCCCTTTTGATTATTTATTAAAATTATTCACGCGGTTTTGGATATTTTCGACACTAAAATATATTAGTCGGGAATTCAAGGAACGAAAAATATGTATCAGTCATTTTATCAAACTAAAAAATATTTGATCAATAATAAAAAAATAATTGTTGTTCTAAAACATTCGTTTTATTACCATTATCATCATACGTATAACCCTAGCAGATTTGCTGGACGACACGCACACACGTAAGTCGCGCGGCGGGCAAAAGAATCTCAACTCTCTTTGTGCGTAATTATGGTACATTTCGCCTTGCTGCAAACAACTGGTATTATTATTATGATTTTGTAGGCTATTATAGCGTAGGTATTTTGGTTTTTGTATTGGAGTGAAGTATCTGTTACGTAGTAACTATTTATTAATCTGTGGTCTTAGTCCGGGGCGAGAGGCTTGTCGTTGCTTCTCGCGCGCCGCCGCTTCCTTCACTAGCATAACTGCTTCGCAGAAGGAGGCGACAACATCCCATTCCGTCTCGCCCCGAAGCATGGCCTGAACCAGCGCCGGGCGCGAGAGGTCACCGCCGCCGATCGCCTCTACGAGGACACGTCGATGCTCCGCCCATGCGCGGCACACCTCCACTGTGTGCTCGACCGTGTCCTCCAGGCGACCGTTACTGCAGTGTGTAACTTGTGATAACGAACATAATAATTATTATTATCGTCAATGTATATAAGTCTTTTTTTTTTGTTTTTTTTTTTTAATTTTTAAAGAAGCGCTAAACCGAACGCCGTAAAATTTTATATGCGATTATATATGGGACCTCCTCTGAATCATAACCTATCCTACAAAAGTAGAATCATCAAAATCCATCCATAATTGGCAGAAATATCGGTGAACATACATTTAAAAGTTTTTAAAGTCGGTTAAAAAATGCTTTTTACACATGTAAGATGATTTGTAACGTTACTATGTATAGTATACATTCACCTTTACCTAAGGAGGAGGAGGAGGAGAAGGCCGAAGGAATTAATTTCCCTTTAAAGCACAGGTATGCAGCTGAATTCGGTCAGACTGGAAGCCGACCCCAACAAGGTTGGGAAACGGCTATGATTTATATTATGTTCAGAACCTTTAAAACAGATTTCCCCATTTTGCTGCTGACGTTTTCCTCAGAAGGCTAGGCCGGATGCTGTTCTACATCTTTAGGTATAACGTGATAAAGTCTACTAAATATTATAAAGCTGAATAGTTTGTTTATTTGGTTGAAGGCTTACACACATTACAATATGTTCTTGACACAAACGCTTGATATTATGATATGGGTCCTTGTTACCAGCAATAAATACTAAACTAGGCACAAAACTTACAAAACTTACAAAACTAGGCACGCCCGCCGCCTAGATAGGCTTTACTAACTTGACTTAGAACTTAGTACTCGTACTAGTTCTAAAATAAACCATACTATAAGTAAACTTATGTAAGCAAGTAAGGCTGTTACCGTCAATAATGCCTTTTATTTACGAATATTTTTCTTATTCGTAAATCTGTCATTGATATAAAGCAGCTGCGGAATGGAGACAGCGACTGTCGCAACCTAGTGCTGGGCACGCCGTAATAGCGGCGGTAAGACCCCTCATTGAGGAGTGGCTGGAGAGGCGGCACGGCGCTCTCACGTTTCGCTTGACACAGGTCCTCACCGGACATGGTCAATTCGGGAGGTTCCTGTGTCGGATTCGGGTGGAAGCGACGCCTGGGTGTCACCACTGCAGCAACGGTCGCCTAGAGGACACGGTCAAGCACACGGTGGAGGTGTGCCCCGCATGGGCGAGCCATCGACGTGTCCTCGTAGAGGCGATCGGCGGCGGTGACCTCTCGCGCCCGGCGCTGGTTCAGGCCATGCTTCGGGGCGAGAGGGAATGGGATGCCGTTGCCTTCTTCTGCGAAGCAGTTATGGTAGTGAAGGAAGCGGCGGCGCGCGAGAGGCAACGACGAGCCTCTCGTCCCGGACTAAGACCCAGGCGAAGACGTCGAGAGGCGCAAGATGACTACCGGCCGGTAGCTCGCCGCCCGGCTAGAACCAGGCCCGTGTCGACGGCGCGTTAGTGTTCCACGCGCGCCTCAAAGAGAAGTCAGCACAGGAAGGGGCCCAACAGGGCCAACGCCTGCCGGGGTTACGGAATGTTTATAATAGTTACAAAAAAATATATAGAGCAGCTACTTTTGAGATGATATTGCTAGAATTTTAAACAATTTTGATTAATGCAGAACTCAAACTGTTTATTTTTATTAGAACAGACATAAAGACACTCTGGATTGCTACTTACAAATAAAATAGTTGAATCTAGTCGCCCATTTCCTCAAGTAGTTTTATATTGAAAAAAATGAGCAACAAACTCAACACATAAGTATTAAAAATGGCACTCAGACTTCTAGTTTGATGAAATTAAAAACTAAACTCGACTACATACTAACTTATGAGCTTGATAAAACTACCCTCGTGTGTACCAGGCGTAAGCTCCGAGCTTAGTTAAGTTAATAAAAATGAACTTTTTTAAGTGAATCTCGGCTTAAAATAACTTGTTCACTTTCCAAGTGAGTTTATAATTTTAAAAATCTCATTCCAGGGCTGAAAATAAGCGGCTATGTTTTTCTTTTGGATCAAAGTAAAAGGAATTTTTGAATTATTTTAGTTACTCACTTTTAGTTTAGTTACTTTTGCTTCATCATCATCATCATCTCCTCCTCTTCTAGCTGCTAGCTATTTCTTAACTTGGGTGGGGTCGGCTTCCAGCCTTCCAGCTGAATTCTAGTGTTTTTCGTGAAGCGTCTGCCTATCAGACCTACGCGGGTCCTGCCCGCGGTTACTTGGAGACACGATACCCCTCGGAGACATCAGTCAGGTTTTCTGGCTTTCTGACTCCCCTAACGACTTTCAAAGTTTTACTAATGATAACTGGATTCACGTGCTTTCCAAAGCACAATATGTTAGAAATGTCAGACAAACAGACAAATAAATCAAAAAAGTCACAACCCGGATTTGAATCCTCAACCGCACACATAAGTGGCGCTTAAACCACTCGGCCACCACTGCATCTTTTAAATTTCTTTATCGTTAGATTATCGTACCTAAAGATATTCCTTACTTAGTACATACTTTAGCTTAGACATATCACAGTAGTGCGTCATACTTAGGCTGTAGAGCGTGAACCCTAGAAAAAAAATGCCTAAAAAAAAGCTACTACTGACCCGGCGTAATTTCGTTGAGAATTTCACTGGAAATGCCTCCTCACAGTTGCAGTTAGCTTGGCCTCGATTCTAGAGGAACTTCCCTCCACAAAAACTTGAATTGAGGAATAAGCTCTTTGCCGTTTTCTTTAAGAACTCGCCGAAGCATGGCGTTCTTCAAAAAAATGAATAGGTATTTGAAGGGTCGGCGAGGCGCGGGTAATACGTGGAAGTGTTGCAAGCATTCTTTGGCTACGGTGCCGTACGTCTTTTCATAGCCCTTGACAATGATGTTATAAGTAAAAAAGTGTAAATAGGTTACCCAAACGAAATTCTATCTTCAAAAACGGCACACTAACGCACACATACATTACACGTCAAAGTAGGATGACATGATTGAAGTAGTGCGAGTGAAAAAGAGATAAACGTCAAATGTCAACGCGATACTCAGTATCATGTTGTCAATTGGCAAACTTTTAATGTGCCACTTTTTGACTGCATATAACCTATCTACACTTTTTTACTTTTAACATCATTGGCCCTTGACGTATAAAAAACATTGAAACGTTGTGTTGTCTCTAAGTTTTTTCGTAGGATTCCACTGTTAATCCCTCGTACACACTTGATTCGAGACACAATAGAACGACAATAGCAGCCCGACAGCTGGCTATCGCTTGGTCTTCAAAAGGTTAACCCGTTCTAGTTGAACATTTTTTTTATGGACGGGAAATCATCAAATGCCTTCTCCCGCTTTGTGGGAGGGAGTGTCAGACTTTTACTGTCTGAAACCCACTCATGTTCCTTCTGTTGCCCTTTATGTTCCGCTCTGCGGTAACTATTAGAACTATTCCGCAACCCCGGCTGGTATTGGCCCTAGAGGGCCCCGTCACGTTCTAGTTGAACATGGCTTTCAAAAAAGACGCGCTGTCAAGCGCCGGTAAGCGCTTATAAGATTCCAGCTTTCTTTCTGTATACGGCCTTATGCGTCTGGGGTTAAAAAAGAAATGTTGCTTGTAAAACAAATTAATCTGATGGCGATTTTAATTCCAGACAGTGTAATGAGTGGTACTCATTAATTAATGTAACTTCTCATTACTCTAGTGTCTTAGTTTAATGATACCTAATCAGTGAAAACGATGTTTAGGCTTTTCTTCATTACTTCTGACTGTTTTCAATTGCATCGAAGTGAAAACAACTTGGAAAATCCCGCCAGGATATTTAATCCTGCGAAAACTCACACACGGTCATCTGATCCAGAACTAAGCAGAGCTTGCACTATGGTAACTGATAAACATAATTATACTAGCTGTCCCCCGCGGTTTCACCCGCGTTATACCAGATTTTTGGTTACTAAAACAAGAAGATAAAAAGTATTCTATGTCCGTCCCCTGATCCTAAGCTACCTCCCCACCAATTTTCAGCCAAATCGGTTCTGCCGTTCTTGAGTTATAAAATGTGCAACTAACACGACTTTCTTTTATACAGGGTGTCCCACGGCTATGCCACATGGAGGGAAAGTACCTTTAAATATTGTAGATAGAACATTTTGCTAAAAGAAGACATTATTTGAATTTTAAAAACATTTTAACTGTATTCATAGATATTTAAATAATTACATAGTTGAACCGGGAATCGAACCTTTTACCAGAGAAAATTAATCAGCCTGTAGTTTTATCCTACCGATCGAAAGGCTTCATCACAAGGATTATTTTTTGCTAAATAACTTGAACACAAAGTAATAACTTTTGATTATTTCGTTTCCTGATGATTTTTTGGTCTTGTTGTGGTGGATATTTTATTTATTTAAATGATGCGTACTACTCAAGCGGGTAGATTAATTAGTAATAAGTAGTTGTGATTGCAATTTATGTCCTTACGGCAATTTAACTTTTCAGAACAAAATTTTACATCAAATGTTAAAATTCACGGTCTTCCTTTTATTTGTGACACTATGTTATTTAGCAAAAAATAATCCTTATGATAAAACCTTTTGACCGGTATGATAAAACTACAGGGTGATTATTTTTTCTCGTGGGACAAGTTCGATTCCCGGGTCAACCATTTAATTATTTAAAAATCTATGAATGCTATTTAAATTGTTTTTAAAATTCAAATAATGTCTTCTTTCAGTAAAACGTTCTATCTACAAGATTTAAGGTACTTTCCCTCCATGTGGCATAGCCGTGGGACACCCTGTATATATATGTAGATAATATAATAGATAAATTACACCCAGGCACAGAACAAACAATATAACATCAAGATAAAGATCTAATAAAACGCGAGTGAAACTGCGAGATACAGCTAGTGTTTAACATTTGGCTCCAAGCGTAGTTTTGTGAATAATATTAACATTCCATGCCCCATTCAGACTATTAAAAGCAGCCATACTAAATCTTTTTGAACGGTATCCAGAACCTTCTGTGAATATTTTCTATATCATGTTTCTGATAAATATTATTTTCATGTAAATCCTAGGCCTTGTACAAAAACAAAAGCCATTACTGTTATACAGTTAGGAAAGTTCAACGAATAATAATATCAACAAGAAGTCTTGTGTTTTTATTGCTGTCTGATGAAAAAAAACAGCAAAGCGCGAGTCGGATTCGCAAAGAAAGTGTTATTGTAGATTTTTCAGAAGTCTTAGTAAAGAATCCATACTAATATTATAAATGGGAAAGTGTGTCTGTCTGTCTGTATGTTTGTCTTTCTTTCACGGCAAAACGGAGCGACGAATTGACGTGATTTTTTAAGTGGTGATAGTTGAAGGGATGGAGAGTAACATAGGCTACTTTTTGTCTCTTTGTAACGCGAGCGAAGCCGCGGGCAAAAGCTAGTTATTTATAAATTTACTCATTAGTTGGGGAAATAGATGGACAGCAATGGCATTGGATAGACTTCTGTACTGTTACTAAAACAAATGGACACGTCGGAGGCGAAAGTTCGTCTACGCCTTAGAGTGAAAACCTCGTAAGTGTGAAAGATACAACTTTTCAAGGGAAAGAAAAATATTCGTGATGTAATTTTTTTTGTATAGCGTTTTTTATGTATTTTAAATAATTAATATGGAAATTTAATCCACTTTTATATCCAGAACTGTAAGATATTAAAATAAAAATAAACTCTTATTGAACTTTACGAGCTTTGGATGCCTAACTAATCGATGCGAGTATTAACGAGATTCTTATTTACTGTCATAAATGCCTTAAGGAGTATCGAATGAACAAATCTGTCAGATTAGAATGTGCGTTACCAGGTTTTCTTCCTAAAAACGCAATAAAAAACTTTTAAGCAAAAATGCATTCCCGAGGTTTTCACTCTAAGGCGACGCTATGTTTATCAATAGGATAAATTTAAAATAAAACACATTTTGTTACATCTTATTTTTATTTTATCTTATTTTGTACGTATTTTTTTTCTGGGTCATGATATCTGCATTGAAGGCTGATTTTTTTGGCTGATATAATGTGATGATGAAGCTTAGATCAGTGAACAGATTTTCCACATGCACAATGAGACCTCACCTGAAATCTTTAATTAACATTAATAATTCATTATCATTATTCCAGCCTGTAGTACGTCCACACGGTATTGGGTATCGCTTATACACGTGAGTAGCTTTGTGCCGCCTGTAACAAGTGAGTATATAGATTGTTAGCACTATCTACGAAATTAAACAAACACTCTGCTATTGAACTGAACTCTTTTGCCCTTACTAATAATCACTGTGTAAAGTTATGCAATGAATAAAGCCTGTGTAACCATACATTTTTTGACGTATAAACCTGTCATAACTTTATGCAGCGATTATTAGTAAGGCTCTATATTTAAAACTGCTTAATAGCCTATACTACTCGAGGTAACCAAACCATAGCGTGATCCACAAAATACATCAAATTGCACAACGCCATCTAGAACGCTATGGTGTACTGATTGTTTAACTAAATACAATGTGATAATAAAGACATCATATTATTGTTACACTAGAACATAATACAGAGTAAAAATCGTAAAATAGCCTCAGACTCAATTAGACATAGATAGAATGACATTTGAAATATTTTTTCCTAATAAAATATGGCCCTACACAGAGACAGAATGAAATTTAAAATAAATGTTTTCTAGCGAAACGTGATTTGTGGTTCAAATGGGCATAAAAGTTACTAACTTGATTTAAAATTTCAGTCAGAAGCGCGCTTCATGCCAAGTTACTTTCAGTCCCTCCTGAAAGATAAATAACGATAGATTGGAAAAGCAAAAGTGAAAAGTTAACGCATACGAAATCATGTTATTTTTTCCAAAATATAAAATGTTAGTCCTTAGGGATTTTCTTCAAAACTTTATTTATTCTTGTAAAGTTTTTCAATAAACGTAAAGTTTTCGTGTTAAATGTTGTTTAAAATAATGACCAGCAGAATGTAATTTTCAAAGTATTTGAATATTCATGATTGAAAAATCATTGCTTTGGTTTGTCTTGTGAAGTTTTTAATTATTTCTTAAATTTATTTTTGATAAGATTGTTTTTCAATTAAGATTTAGTACTTGTCTAAGATAAGTAGTAAATCATTTTGGAGTTTTCAGGTCACACAAAGAATTAAACGAACTTTATTTACACCATCACTGGTGAAACAAGGGACATTTTTAAGGATGCTTTAATATAAATATACTAGCTTTTGCCCGCGGCTTCGCTCGCGTTAGATAGAGACAAAAAGTAGCCTATGTTACTCTCAATCCCTTCAACTATCTCCACTTAGAAAATCACCTCAATTCGTCGCTCCGTTTTGCCGTGAAAGAAAGACAAACATACAGACAGACAGACAGACACACTTTCCCATTTATAATATTAGTATGGATTATGTTTACATAATTATGACTAATGAAAATGTAAATAATAATAAAACAATATCACGATCACATGCACGAGTTTTATACCAGAAGATATTTATTCTCAGGTTTTGTACCCATTTTTAGGTATTTTTGGGTACCGGTGGGTCGTGGTTGGGTCCTATTTGCTATTGCCGTTGAAAGTTATGTACTTTTCAGAAGAAAACTATACCATTATGAAACACTAGCTTTTGCCCGCGACTTCGTTCGCGTGGAATATCTCCCGTTCCCGTGGGATTTCCGAGATGAAAACTATTCTATGTCCTTTCCCGGGTCCCAGACTATATCTGTATCAAATTTTATTCAAATCGGTCAGTGGTTTAGGCGTGAAGAAGAGACAGACAGACAGACAGAGTTTCTTTCGGATTTATAATATTAGTACGGATTTACAATACGTCAGTATTTTAAATTTTTGCTTATTACCACTTCACTTTTCTGCGCGCCTAGTCGTTCTATATAGTTGATTGATTTCAGTGATCAGTATTTTTAACTTTAGCAAATTACTGAGTGCTACACTGCTCGCCTTGTACTTTTGTTTATTAGGTATCAGTAATCAATATTTTTATTATTCGCACGTTACCACTTCAAATTACTGCGTGCCTAGTACTTTTGATTATTTAAGTGGTCAGTCAAATAATTATGCCTCTCCTCATTTTATCATAAACTATTTTATTGTGGTTGTTAAAAATAGCTGTACAACGAAAATAAATCAACTAGAACGCAGCAATACTGTTTTACAGAAATAAATAGGTTGGCTATGAAATTACCTATCAAACAGCAATCAGCAATAATTGCGCAGTAATCGCGCGATCATCACGCGATTAATCACTTAACGTAAAAAAATCGTATTATGTATGAATCGATTGTTGATCGCTCGTCGATTGTTCTAATGTACTTATTGCTACGACGACGATAAAGTAGCAATCGCTGGAACTAATTAAATATCACCTTAAAAAAAACTTAACTTTGCTCTTAAAAACCATACGTAATACGAAACCACCAAACGAAAAATGCATGTTTTAGTTAACTGATTGCTCCACAGAGGCATCACTATCGCTAGATTGCTATCGCATTGCTATTGCTGATACGTAATAAGAATTGACGTTTGAGAGGCCATTTTTGCGCGATTATTGCGCAATTATCGCGATCGCTCGGCTTCTGCAAGATTAGAATCCCGTCGCGGTAGTACCTCTCTGGACGAATTGCTTTAAAAGCCTATAAAACTTTCGACGACCAAACGAAAGCCGGTTGTCGTGCTGCTATTGTCTTTCAAAAAGAAGGTTTAATAAATAATTACAAATTACAATAATACATTAAATCAGAACACTGTTGTTCCATTAAAAAAACATAATTTAATTCAGTGAATATTATTTCATTTAAATGAGTTTGAAATAAAAATAATTCGGCTGAATATTATGATTTCAGTGCAGACAGCGTGGGTGTAATAAAGACTTTTTGACCTCTCTATTTTTGTATTTCATACGTCAATAGAAAATTGACAGTCTGTGCGTCAATTAAGACCTTTTTTCTCAGAAACTAATATACCTCTACGCAAGGTGAAATTAATATCAAATCAGCAATCCATTGGAGCTGCAAAATATTTAAACCACGACACGTCGGACGCTTAAACCGCATATTTTAGGAAATCAATATAATCGTATGTTAAATAACTTAATTTAGCTCATGTGGTGTTTACCTATAAGTTGTTCTAATATTATTGTGCAAAGTTTAAAAGCATAATTATTAATGTTTATCCGACTTCAAGTTAAGGGGAGGTTCTTAATTCTACTGTATGTTTTTTTAACTGAAAAAAGTGTGCAAGTTTTAATGAGTCAAAGAAACAGAATGTATATAAAAAAAACGATAATTTTGTGAGAATCATGTAATTGGGCACACAGTTTTGTCTTACCTAAAGAAACATATAAAAAAAAGATATTAACTTTCACACAATCTCACCTACTGCTAGGTCTTCTGTTAGGTCTTTACTTAAATGAATTTTTTAGGTTTTTATTATATTTTTTAATTGTAATATTGTTGGCGAGATTTTTCATTACAAACGAAAGGATCTATATTAACAACATTTCGTGGAGTTACTTGTATAGTACACAAATAACACCGAATTCCGACCTCTAGTAATAGTCAATTAATAACGTATCAAATTATCATACTAAAATAGTATACGAGCGTTTATTACACCCACGTTTGATAAGAACTTGATAAGGTTAACTGTGGGCAGCATACCCACATATGTTAAGAGATAAGACAGCCTTAAAAATATCTGTAATTGAATAAAAAAAAAATATTTCATAGGTCAATAAACACGTTGGCCTTTTTAACGAAATGTTATTTAGAGCTAGGAAAAAATAGTACATTATATTACTAGTGAGTTAAGTTTGTTATTATGGACGTGGTAAGATTGCAGCCCCGGCCGAGGGTAGGGGCGTAATTGAGCCGAGAGCGTAATAATTAAATGCTGCAGCGGCGAATGCGGAGGCTTCGGCTCCTACGGCGGTGGATAAGGAGCTGGCCGCTATGCGGGCCGCTCTTGAAGCTCTCCGGGAAGAAAACCGGAAGCTGCACGCCGAACTGGCCAGGCTCCGGGGGGACGCGCCCGCACGGAGGAGCCCAAAGAGTCGGAGCGGGACCTGCTCCAAGCTGTGCTGAAGGGCATGGAGGACTTCCAGCGCCGGTTTTCGGTGCTGGAAGGCATAGTCCTCCGGCCCCCGCTCGCGGCCAGTCGTGCGGTCCCGGCTGCGTCGGCAGCAAGGCCAGCGGCGTCTTTTGCCGCTGTGGCCGCGACTCCTGCGGCGAGCACGTCAAGACGTGCCGCCGCGCCGGAGCAGGCAAAGGGCAAGGCCGCAACGCCCAGCAAGGGCAAGGCGGCGAAGCCCAAAGCGGTGGGGGCACCCGCAGCGAGTGCAGCTGCACAGCGTGCCCCACCGCCGCCCCCTCCCTCGTCGGCTGCCGAGCCTCCGGCCGACGCCGGCCGCTGGCAAGTGGCCGGGGAGAAGAAGAAGGCGGCCAAGGCGGCCAGAGCAACGAGGAAGCGGCAACGGCAGAGGGAGCGCCGCAAGGCTAATAGCCTTGCGGCCAGGCTCCGCACTCCAAAGACTGCAGCGGTGGTAATCACCCTGCAGCCGGAGGCGGAGAAGAAGGGCGTGACCTACGGGTCCGTCCTTTCGAGGGCGAAAGCAGCGGTGGACCTGGCTGAGATCGGCGTAGCCGAAGGCCTGCGGCTCCGGGTCACGGCGACCGGAGCCCGCATGCTGGAGGTCCCCGGAGCCACCAGCGGCCCCATCGCCGACGCCCTGGCGGAAAAGCTCCGGGCGTCGTTGCCGGTGGAGGAGGTCCGAGTGTCCAGGCCTACCATGCGCATAGATGTGCGCATCTCGGGCCTGGACGACTCCACCAAGGCGGAGGAGGTGGCAGCCGCCGTCGCCAAGGCGGGGGGGTGCCCCACTGAAGACGTACGGGTGGGCACCATTCGCCCTGACCGCTCCGGGGTAGGAGCGGTCACCGTGAGTTGCCCCGCACCGGCGGCAAAAGCCATTGCGGAGGAGGGCCGCAGGTTACTGGTGGGCTGGGTTTCGGCGCAGGTCAAGCTGTTGGAGCCCAGGCCTCTGAGGTGCTACAGGTGCCAGGTGGGGCACCATGTTGGTGTCCGATGCACCTCGGAGGTGGACCGCAGCGCCGACTGCTTCCGCTGCGGTCAGCCCGGTCACAAGGCCGGCTCGTGTACCGCCGCGCCGCACTGTTCCATATGTGCGGCGGCTGGCAAGCCGGCCGATCACCGGGCTGGGGGCAAGGCTTGCGCCCCACCCGCCAGGACCAGAGGCAAGGGCAGGAAGCCCTCTGCCGCCGCTCCCGCTGCTGCCCCCGCTGCTGCCGCCGCTCCCACGGCCGCCGCTGCTCCCGTCGTCCCCGCCGCTGCCGCGTCTGTCGCTGCAGCCGCGACTACTGAGGCTGCAATGGAGTGCCAATAATGGCCCCATTGCGCCTCTTACAGGCGAATATCAACCACTGCGTCGCCGCTCAGGATCTGTTGCTCCAGAGCATGGCGCAGTGGTCGATCAATATCGCCGTGGTCTCCGAGCCGTACTTTGTCCCGCCCAGGGATTCTTGGGTGGAGGACCTGAGCGGCTCGGTGACCATCATCTCGTCGGCCGCCGCCGGTACCCCAGCCCTCGAAGGCGTCAAGAGGGCACAGGGGTGCGTTGCGGCACGGTTCGGGGAGATCGCCGTTGTAGGCGTCTATCTCTCCCCGAGCCGATCCCTCGTCGAACTCCACAACTCCCTTATGGAGCTGAGCGTCGTCGTCGCCGGGTTCCGAACCCTCCCCGTGCTCGTTCTCGGGGACTTCAATGCCAAGAACTTGGCTTGGGGCTCCCGATACACTGATGCACGGGGCAGAATGGTGGAAAACTGGGCCCTAGAGGCGGGCCTAGTCGTGCTGAACCAGGGTTCCGTCCCCACGTGTGTGCGGATGCGGGGTGAGTCGGTGGTGGACATCTCGTTCGCCAGCCCCGCTCTGTCACCGCGTGTCGTTGACTGGCGCGTAATGGAGGAGGTGGAGACGTTCTCCGACCACCGGTACATCCGGTTTGACGTCTCCGCCCAGACCTCCGCTGCGCCGGTCCGACGGACCCCAAGCGGTCCGCGTTGGGCGCTGAAGCAGCTGGACCGGGAGCTTCTCCTGGAAGCCTCGATAGTGCAGGCCTGGGTGTCATCACCGGACAGGCCTGCCGACATCAATGCCGAGGCTGGGTGGTTCCAGGAGGCCATGTCCGAGATCTGTGACATGGCAATGCCCCGGGTTCAGCCTGGAAGGGGTCAGCGCCAGGTGTACTGGTGGTCGCCGCAAATCACGTCACTACGTGAGGCGTGCGTGGCTGCGCGACGCCCGTACACTAGACACCGCAGGCTCCGTATCCGCCCTGTGGATGCGGATGCCATTGAGGCGGAGCTGTACGAGGGGTACAGAGCGGCGAAGGAAGCCCTCCGACTGGAGATTATGCGGGCCAAAGCTTCGGCCCGCCAAGAGACGCTGGGGACTCTGGACAGAGATCCGTGGGGGCGCCCCTACTTGGCGGTGCGGGGCAAGCTCCGTACCGCGGGCCCCCCGCTGACGCAGAGTCTCCGGCCCCAGGTCGTAGAGGGCGTTGTGAGCGCTCTGTTCCCTTCGCGGGGGGAGTTTTCTCCCCCGCTCATGGCTCCGCCACCGGCGGTGTCCGATGCGGACCGCGACGGCGACGACGACGACGTTCCAGAGGTGACCGAGGTAGAACTGGGAGTGGCGGTGCTAAGGCTTAGGGCCAAGAACACCGCCCCAGGACCCGACGGCCTACCAGGGAAGGCCTGGGTCCTGGCCTTAGGGGCTCTCGGGCCTCGACTAAGGGGGCTCTTTAGCGCATGCTTGGAGGAGGGCCAGTTCCCACTTCGTTGGAAGACAGGGAAGCTGGTCCTCATACCGAAGCCGGGGCGTCCTGCGGACTCTCCGTCCGCGTACCGGCCCATCGTTTTGCTCGACGAGGCGGCAAAGCTCTTGGAGAGAGTGATTGCGAGCCGCCTCGTCGAGCGGCTGATGCGGGTGGGGCCGGATCTGGCGGACGGTCAGTTCGGCTTCCGCAGAGGACGCTCCACGGTGGACGCCATCATGCGCGTGCGAGCCCTTACGACAGGGGATGCGGTGGCACAGGGCAGGGTCGTCTTGGCGGTGTCTCTCGACATCGCCAACGCCTTTAACACCCTGCCTTGGGGGTGCATAGTGGCGGCACTCCGGTATCACCGGATGCCTGCCTACCTCTGTCGTGTGGTCGAGGCCTATCTGACGGACAGGGCCGTCATCTACCCCGGTCACGAGGGAGTGTGGAGTCGACGAGGGATGTCGTGCGGTGTTCCACAGGGATCGGTCCTGGGGCCGCTTCTGTGGGACATCGGGTACGACTGGGTGCTGCGCGCCGACCTTCCCGATGGTGTCAGCGTAGTGTGCTACGCTGACGACACGCTAGTCCTAGCGCAGGGAGGGTCGTTCCAGGCGGCGGCCGACTTGATGACAAGTGGAGTTGCGACAGTCGTGGATAGGATCCGGCAGCTGGGACTCGAGGTGGCCCTGCACAAGTCCGAGGCCATGTGTTTTCATGGCCCTCGGCACCGGCCACCTCCGGGGTCTCAGATAACGGTGGGAGGGGTTCACATCGGTGTCGAGTCGACGATAAAGTACCTGGGACTTGTCCTCGACAACCGATGGAACTTTACGGAGCACTTCCGACGTTTGGGCCCCAAACTGGCGAAGGCCGGAGCTGCCCTCAAGCGGCTCCTGCCCAATCTCGGTGGCCCAAACGCCTCCTGCCGGAGGCTCTACACGGGGATCGTGCGGTCCATGGCCCTCTACGGGGCTCCGGTGTGGGCGCCCAATCTAGCCGCGGCTCCGGCCCGACTTCTGAGGGCGTCCCAGAGGGTCATGGCCATTCGCATGGTGCGGGGATACCGCACGGTCTCCTGTGAGGCGGCATGCCTCCTTGCCGGCGTCCCGCCGTGGGATCTGGAGGCAACAGTCCTTGCACACACGTACGAGTGGCGCGTGGAAGTGCAACGCCGGGGTGAAGTCCCGATGCCGCGGGTTATCGCGGCACGGCTCACGGAGCTCCGGCGAGATCTCATGGCGGAATGGAGACAACGACTGTCGCAACCTAGTGCTGGGCACGCCGTTATAGCGGCGGTAAGACCCCTCTTTGAGGAGTGGCTGGAGAGGCGTCATGGCACTCTCACGTTTCGCTTGACACAGGTCCTCACCGGACATGGTCAGTTCGGGAGGTTCCTGTGTCGGATTCGGGCGGAAGCGACGCCTGGGTGTCACCACTGCAGTAACGGTCGCCTGGAGGACACGGTCGAGCACACAGTAGAGGTGTGCCGCGCATGGGCGGAGCATCGACGTGTCCTCGTAGAGGCGATCGGCGGCGGTGACCTCTCGCGCCCGGCGCTGGTTCAGGCCATGCTCCGGGGCGAGACGGAATGGGATGCCGTCGCCTCCTTCTGCGAAGCAGTTATGCTAGTGAAGGAAGCGGCGGCGCGCGAGAGGCAACGACGAGCCTCTCGCCCCGGACTAAGACCCAGGCGAAGACGTCGAGAGTCGCAAGACGACTACCGGCCACCGTAGGCGCGGTTCTGCGGATGGCGAGCGATGGGTAGCTCGCCGCCCGGCTAGGACCAGAACCGCGTAGACGGCGCGTTTTGTTCCACGCGCGCCTCAAAGAGAAGGAGTCAGCACAGGAAGGGGCCCAACAGGGCCAACGCCTGCCAGGGTTGCGGAATGTTTATAGTGGTTACCGTGACCTTGGAACATAAAGGGCAATCGAAGGAACATGAGTGGGTTTTAGTCAGTAAGAGTCTGACACGCCCTCCCGTCGCACCCAGGACGGGAGCAGTCATTGGATGATTTCCCACTCACCAAAAAAAAAAAAAAAAAAAAAAATAATTAAATGCTAGTCGAGTTTTATACGTTTTTCTAAACTCGTGTGAAGGTAATGAAGTTACATTTTATAATCTTTTGTAAGTAATTATAGACAAATTTAGAAAAATAATGCTCTGATTTCTGGGTTGCGGAATGTTTATAATAGTTACCGTGACCCCGGGACATAAAGGGCAACCGAAGGAATATGAGTGGGTTTTAGCAGGCGTCCGTCACTCGCTCAAGGCCACGCGTTTTATGCCTACCGCTTCGCGTATCGTCGACGATACAACGAACACCGGGCTGTCGCGCGCCCGCCTGAGTGCTCGCGCGTCACGGGTATAGCGCTGACTATCAAAATGCCGAAACCACGTAATTATTGCGTGATTATTGTGCAATTCCCCTGTTTCCCAATTCTCCTGTTTCCCTTTTGAATATTTATTATAATTATTCACGCGGTTTTGGATATTTTCGACACTAAAATATAATAATCGGGAATTCAAGGAACGAAAAATATGCATCAGTCATTTTATTAAAAGAAAAAATATTTGATCAACAAATGAAAAAAATATTATTTTTCTAAAACATTCGTTTTATTACCATTATCATCATACGTATAACCCTAGCAGATTTGTTGGACGACACGCACACACGTTAGTCGCGCGGCGGGCAAAAGAATCTCGACTCTCTTTGTGCGTACTTATGGTACATTTCTCCTCGCTGCAAACAGTTGGTATTATTATTATGATTTTGTAGGCTATTATAGCGTAGGTTTTTTCGTTTTTGTATTGGAGTGAAGTATCTGTTACGTAGTAACTATTTATTAATCTGTGGTTTTAGTCAGTGAAAGTCTGACACGCCCTACCGCCGCACCCAGGACGGGAGCAGACATTTAATGATTTCCCACTCCAAAAAAAAAATGCTCTGATCTCTTAATTAAAAATTCGTAAATTGCAATATGAGCTATGAATGCCTTATTTGTTGAAACAAACTATTCTCTAGAAATATCTATTCTATTACCTAATAAATTATTTACCTGTGAGAGTAGCAAAATAAAAAAGTGTACCTATCTTTCCTTGCACAACCGACGGTAATGAAATTCAAAAAAATATATAAAAAAAGAACCGTCTTCAAAAACTAAAAACAGAAAAATAATTTAAATTTCGGAAGTAGGTAGCTTTCATTGTGTTTGTTGTTTTTCATTGCCACCGACTTCCGGGATTTAAGTATCTTTTTCTATAAGTAATAATTTAAGTTTTTGAAGACGGCTCTTTTTTATATAAAGTTTTATTTTTTTTACTTCTTATTGCATATTCCTAAGAACCTACTTTTTGAAGTCGGTTAAAATAACCTTCCTTCTAAATGTAACAAATACTTTTCTGATAGCCGCCTCAAAATCACGACAAAAAATAAATAAATAAATGTAGGATTTTAAAATGTGTACTTAGTATCTAGTTAGAATAATAAGCATGAGTGAGTGTAAGCGAGACGACATATGTGTGTGAGAGAGAGGAAGGATGGAAGGGGAAAAGTTAAGATGGCGATAACCGTAGAACCGATAAAACGTGTACTCTGTGAAATTTTAAATTAATAAAAGTCTAAATAGTGAATCTGCTATTATTTCACCGCCTCAGACCTACAAATTTGGGGGCTCGTCCGGGATATCAAAAATAAAGGCGGAATAGTACGGCCGGTGAAATAAAAACGACGTGTGCAGATCGGCTACCACGTGCACAGGGACACGCGAACGACGGCGGTTTCTGCGGTAGAAGACTGTCGAACGACTACGACGAAATGTCCAAACCCACTAAAGATCGCAGGAAAAGTCGGCAAGAAGACTACACCGACTGCCAGGACGACTGCGATGCGAGAAAGCGTAACGGCAACATGCTTCAGATGACGGCCGAGCTGATACCCAGCTTTAGCGGCCGCGACGACACCTATCCAGTGACGCGGTGGATAGACGAAGTAGAATCCAACGCCGAGATATTCGAGTGGACACCGCTTCAGCAGCTCCTAATTGCGAAACGAGCGCTGACAGGTACAGCACAGCTATGGTTACGGGCGGAGCGTCCACACAAGACTTGGGAAGAGCTCAAGGCAGCGCTGGTAAAAGAATTTCCAGACACTGTCGACATCAAATCCATCCATGAATTAATGAGCAACAGAAAGAAACTGCCGAATGAATCCTGCTTAGACTACATGCTTGTTATGAAGGAACTCGGAAAGCGCGGTAAGATGCCTGACTACGTCGCAATCAAGTACATAGTGGATGGAATAGTGGATGTCGAAACAAATAAAATCATGTTGTACGGTGTCACAGCGTATAACGACCTTAAAGAAAAACTCAAGATTTATGAAGCTATAAGCAATAAAAAACTTTTTACAAAAAAAATAACCGACTTCAAAAAGTAAAAACTTAAAAATAACTTAAATTTCGGAAGTCGGTGTCTTTTCTTCTGCCAGTCAATTTGTGTTGCCACCGACTTCCGAAATTTAAGTTATTTTTAAGTTTTTACTTTTTGAAGTCGGTTATTTTTTTTGTAAAAAGTTTTTTATTTTTTACTTTTTAGTGTCGAGTTAATGTTAGTCCTGTTTAAAATGAGCCCAAACACGACTACTGTGCTGTAATTTCAAGGTTTGTACTTTTTCTGATGCTCCTGGCTTCAGCATCAGGTCTCTATGTACTTCGGTGTTCCTCATTAACAGTACGTTTATCCACACATCGAGCCCTTTAAAATGAGCCTAAACACGATATATCTGCTGTTATTTGTCGAGGAGTTAGGTACTCTGCAGACTATCCTGACTGCAGCATCAGGTCGTGACTTGATGATCATGAGCCCAAATGTGGCAAATGCCCTATCAAACATCAAAACAATTTACTAAAACAGTCCTTGCCTGTTCGAGTAACTTCTTACTGTTAAGGAGTTGTACCTTCCATCATCAGCTCAGCTAACTGAGATGGTGACAACCATACGCAAATACACAAGATACTTCATAAAATATGCGAAAAACAATAAGTGAGCCTATAAAATTTGAGGGTTGCCTTCGATTTCTCTAAGATCCCATCATCAGATCCTAACTTGGTGACAATGGGACCACCTCAGAACTATCTGCTTTCGAACAAAAAAAGAATTTTGAAAATCCGTTGACAATTGACGGAGTAATCGATGAACAAACATACAAAAAAAAAAAAAAAAAAACATACAAACAGCCGAACATAGTACCTCCTCCTTTTTGTGAAGTCGGTAAAAAGATGCAAAGTGCGGCGCAGGTGCAGAGGCGTTCAACAGTGAGTACAAGTGGCAATAAACCCCATTCAAGCGGCAAACCATGGATTCGGTGCTATGGATGTGGTGAAATTGGACATGCATCAGCCGATTGCCCGCATAAAAGCAAAGGATTGAAGTGTTTCAAATGCAACCAATTCGGACATGTTGGATCGGCGTGCACTTCATCGGCGGCGGCGCCAGCGTCGGCGTCGGCGACGCCGAAACCCAGCCATCGTGCATCATCGGACGAGATCGGTAAAACACGACGGAGCTACCAACAGCAGAATACGAAGAGCGCGATGTTCGCGGCGGACGTCACACAAGACGACGGTGGCGCCTCTAGCGACCTCCCGTGTAACGAACTGCAGGATTACCAACACACAAAGCGAGCGATGTTCACGACGGTGAATGACGAAGAAGACAGCGCCCCAGGCGGATACTTTTCGAACGACGAATCGAAAATGGCGGCGTTTGTTTACAACGACGAAGAAGTTTCAATGTCAATGTTGACAAAAGAGAAAAAGCCGGTTATTTTGTTGGAAATAAACAATGTGCAGTTAAAAGCGTTAGTAGACACGGGCAGCGACGTGAACATTATTTCGGCGGATGTTTATGATGCGATTGGAAAACCAGAATACGAAAAGGACGAATTATTACTCTCCGGCATTGGACAATCAACAGTGCGTTCGATGGGAAAGTGTCGTTTAAATTTGTGCGTGGACAAACAGTGCTACCCAGAGGTTATATTTCACGTTCTATGTAAAGACTATATACCGTACGATGTAATAATAGGTCAGGAATTTCTTAACGACGTTACAGTTGTGTTAAAAAGGGGTTGCGTGAAATTTTATAGCAAAGAGTGGGAGCGACTGGGATGTTATGTGAGTGAAGTATGCCCATCTGATTCTGTTGTAGGTCACATGAAGGATCCGGCGTTAAGAGAAGAAGTGCTAAATTGTGTACGAAACTACAAGCCTCGTCAAACGAAAGAAGCACCGCTGCAACTGCAAATTGTGCTCAAGGATGACGTTCCGGTGGCGCAACGACCACGACGTTTGGCGCTGAAGGAGCAGGAAATAGTGGATAAACAGGTTGCAGAATGGTTAGAAAAGGACATCATACGCGTGAGTCATTCAGAATATAGTAGCCCGCTGGTATTGGTTAAGAAAAAGGATAATTCCATTAGAGTCTGTGTTGACTATAGATTGTTAAATAGAAAAATGGTTAAAGATGAATTTCCATTACCAGTAATAGAAGATCTGATTGATAAATTAAAGGATGCTAGGGTATACAGTGTACTCGATTTAAAAAATGGGTTTTTTCACCTGAAAGTGTGCGAAGAGTCCATCAAGTATACTGCCTTTGTCACACACAATGGACAATATGAATTCTTGAGGGCTCCTTTTGGTTTAAGTATCTGTCCAAAATATTTTATGAGATTCATAACAATTATTTTCAGAGAACTACTAGCAAAAGATGAAGTCATAATATTCATTGACGATTTATTAATACCGGCAAAAGATGAGGCCCAAGCCGTGCAACGGCTTAAGAAAGTACTTATGATTTCAGAGCAATACGGTTTAGAGATAAATTGGAAGAAAGCAAAATTGATCTCCCGAGAAATAGAGTACTTGGGACACTTAGTGAAGAACGGAGAAGTGAGACCCTCTACCGAGAAGATAGATGCGGTCATGAGGTATCCAAGACCATCAACAACAAGGCAAGTTCATAGTTTTCTTGGCCTCACTTCGTATTTTAGAAAGTACATTAAAGATTATGCATTTATAGCCAAACCCTTATCAGACTTACTCAAGAAGGATGCTCTGTTTGAGTTCGGTGAGAAAGAAACAATGGCATTTGAGAACTTAAAACAAAAGTTAGGAGATTCGCCAGTATTGAAGATTTATGATTCTTGTTTACCCACCGAATTGCACACAGACGCTTCTGCTGTTGCCTATTCTGCTATACTGCTGCAGCTACACAAAGACGGCTGGCACCCTGTTTACTACATGAGCAAAAGGACTACTGACGCCGAATCGAGGTATTCAAGCTATGAACTGGAGGCATTAGCCATCATTGAAGGAGTGAAAAAGTTTCGAATTTATTTATATGGTATCCATTTTAAAATAGTGACTGACTGTCAAGCCTTTGAGTTGACACTGAAGAAGAAAGAACTGTCACCGAAAGTAGCTCGCTGGGTTTTGTACTTAGATCAGTTCGACTATGACATTGAGCACAGAGCTGGCACAAAGATGCAGCATGCCGACGCGTTAAGCCGACATCCGTGTATGATTATAACAGCAAACAGTCTACAAAACCAAATAAGGCTGGCTCAACAAAATGATGACGGATTAAAGGCAGTGTGTGAAGTACTAAAACATGGTTCTTTTTCAGATTACTGGCTAGACAATGGCCTTCTATACAAAGGAGAGCATAAGCAGCTTGTTATACCTAAGTCACTGGAGAAAGAAATCATAAAGCAAGTTCACAGTAAGGGGCATTTCTCTATGAAAAAAATGAAAGAAATTATAAAACAAGATTATTTTATCCAAGATTTGGATAAGAAGCTACAAGAGTTTGTGGTGTCTTGCATACCATGTCTACTGGCTACGAAGAAGGCAGGCAAGCAAGAGGGATATCTGAATCCAATTGATAAAGAAGGTACCCCATTACACACTCTACATATAGATCATTTGGGACCATTGACGGATACGAAGAAAATGTACAATCACATATTGACAATAGTGGATGGTTTCACTAAATTCACGTGGATCTTCCCTACTAGGAGTACAACGAGTAAAGAAACGGTTGAGAAACTAAAGATACATCAACAGCACTATGGAAACCCTGTGAGGATAATAAGCGACCGGGGGACTGCATTTACTGGAGGTGAATTCCAAGAGTACTGCCAAGAGGAGAACATACAACATGTTACCATCACCACAGGAGTCCCAAGAGGAAATGGCCAAGTGGAAAGACTGCACAGGACTATACTAGCTGTATTGACCAAGCTATGTCTGGAAAATCCATCATTGTGGTATAGACATATCAGTCGAGTGCAAAGGGCTATAAATAGTACATACCAACGAAGTATAGACACAACACCGTTTCACCTTATGGTTGGCATAAGTATGAGATGTAAGGAAGACCTACACATATTGGAATTGTTAAAACAGGAAGAGATTGATCAATATGAAGAAAATAGAGAAGAGATTAGAATCAAAGCCAAGAAGCAAATACTACAAGTACAGGATGAGAATAAGAAGACATTCAATGAAAAGCGGAAGCCAAGTACCCAATATAAAGAAGGAGATTTAGTGGCTATAAAAAGGACACAGTTTGGTACGGGGATGAAGCTGAAGCCCAAGTTTCTAGGGCCGTATCAAGTATCAAAGGTTAAGCGAAATGATCGCTACGATGTGGAGAAGGTTGAGCGTGCTACCGAAGGGCCTATTAAAACGTCTAGCTCCGCGGACCAAATGAAGCCGTGGCCGCAGTAGGTATTTTCTTTAATTATTTTTGTTGAGTAGATGGATGAAAGGTTAATTAAATAAAACAGAACCCTTTTTATATCAACTGTAATGTTTATTGGCATAAACTGTGTATTCTGTATTGATATAATATTATTATGTGATCTATCATTGTCCACACTTTATAAAATTGTGTATTTGTACACCAATTAACCATATTTTGGTTTGTAATGAGTTCCGTATAAATCTGTAATGTTGTAAAGCAAAGTAACTTCTATTTTAAACTGGTATTATTGTAACCTAGTATAGAACAATTCTTGATGTATGATACGTTCATCGTTTCTTAGCTCTAAGATAAGAGATTGGTTCACTTTGTTATTTAAGCTGAAGATTGAAATTGTAATTAAGGTTGTCTGAGGGCAGACAAATTATCAGGACAGCCGAGTTGTAGGATTTTAAAATGTGTACTTAGTACCTAGTTAGAATAATAAGCATGAGTGAGTGTAAGCGAGACGACATATGTGTGTGAGAGAGAGGAAGGATGGAAGGGGAAAAGTTAAGATGGCGATAACCGTAGAACCGATAAAACGTGTACTCTGTGAAATTTTAAATTAATAAAAGTCTAAATAGTGAATCTGCTATTATTTCACCGCCTCAGACCTACATAAATTTCACTGAAGCCGCTTAAAAAGCGGCTAATTTAATACTTATAAAGGTGATCCTAGCCTGTAGAAGTGTTCTCTATAACAATGAAACTGTTACATTATTTTTAAGTATTACAGCTTTGTCACGTTTTTATTTATTTATTTTTATTTATTTATTTATTTATTTACTTCTAATAATACGGTTACAACACCAATTACATTATCGAAGATATTTTACAGAATATAATATTTTTTTTTCTTACACATTAAAATTATTACAACTATTAAAATTATAAATTATATGTCACATTTACAATAATATAAATTACATTACAACACACAATAATAAAATAAAATATTACAACAGCAATTACAATGTCAAACAAAAAAAAATATTTTATAATACAGTCAAAACTTTTACATTACAACACACAATAAATTAAAAAAAATATTAAAACAACAATTACAATGTCAAACAAAAATTATTTTATATTACAGCCAAAACTTTTAGTCACACATCTCACAGAAATCCAGACACACAAATAATAACGTCTTCCAGTCATCCGCAAACACATCGCATTCAGGCTTTGCGTCCAAGAGAGCGTTGAACGCTGATAGTGTTCTAGGGACAGGCGATTGGGCTCGCGCGACAGTGCGGCACGCGGGCACTGCAAAAAGTCTAAGCCTCCTGCTGCGGGCATAGTTGCGAGGGGCAAACAACTGGCACAATGCCTCATGTATCTCAGGAGCATTTACTTCACCATGCAGGATCTTAAGCATGGTTGCCGTTTGGTCAAGTTTTCTTCTGACTTCCAACGAGTTATACCCGAGACAGCCCAGAAGATATTTTGTTGGGTACATGAAAAGATAGTATCCATGACAACGCTTGTACAAATTTCGCAGATAGGCCTTTTGTACCTTCTCTATCATTAGAATGTACTTTCTTTCATGCGGGTTCCAAACACACGCACTGGCCTCCAATTTAGTGCGCACAAGGGCAGCGAAGATTACTTTGACGGCGTCTGTGCTACAAAAATCTTTAGTGTTGCGTAAAACAAATCCCAGACGTTTATATGACTCCTGTGCAACCTTGACCATATGGTCGTGAAAAGTGAGCTTACAGTCAAAGGTGACACCATGATCTTTCACGTTATTTTTCCTGTCGAGAGTGTCACTGTTAATGTGGTAGTTGAAAACGATCGGTTGTCGCCCCCGACCAAAGCTCATCATAGAACATTTCGAGGAATTAAAATCCATTTTATTCTTAACACTCCAATCAAACACATCATCAATGTCACGTTGGAGTGATAGACAGTCAGCCTCAGATTTAATTTCGATATACAGTTTCAGGTCATCAGCGTAAAGTAGGCTTTTTGTGTGACGTACTACTTTTGGTAAATCATTAACCATTATCAGGAACAACAATGGCCCTAAAATAGATCCCTGACTAACTCCGGAACGCGTGTGATAGGGTTGAGATATGTAGGACCCCAATCTCAAAATTGTTTCCAATCACGCAATTAGTCAGCAAGGAGCTGAAGCAGACCCGGTGAAACGCCCATAGTACAGAGTTTTTCAAGGAGAATATCGTTATTAACCCAATCAAACGCCTTCCGGAAGTCAAAGTACAGGACGTCTACCTGATTCCCTCTATCCAGACACGCCGAGATGTAGTCTACGAGAGTCAAAAGATTGGTATTCACAGATCTTTTTGCTCTAAAACCATGCTGTTCGTTACATAAGTATTTTTCAACCTGAGAATAGATATAATTATGAAGTACGCTTTCGAAAACCTTCGCCGGAGATGACATAATAGCAATAGGACGATGCTCTTCCACGGATGTTTTATTAGTTCCTTTGGGTATAGGCGTGACCCTGGAGGTCTTCCATTGAGGCGGATAGAAACCACTTTTTAGGGATAAATTAAAAATGTGGTATAAGGGTAAGCAAAAGTACTTCTTGAAGTTTTTCATAATATTAGGAGGGATGTTATCAGGTCCTGCAGAACTGTGAAGTTTAAGTTTATTTAACCCTAACATAACATCCTCAGGAGTGATACTTGGTATGTTAATGTAGTTACTATTGATATTATTATCGCTACAATTGATTTTCTGAGGATCGAGTAACGGAACGTCGGTTAAAAAAACATTTTCGAAAAAATCCGCAAAGGCCTCTGCAGCGCTAACTCCAGAAAATGTTTCTCCCTTGTAGGTGACGTTAGGCTCGAAACCACCTTTCGCGCGTAGGCTTGAGATATGTTGCCAAAAGTCACGCGGGTTAACTTTTAAGTTTTCCTCTAATGTTCTGACGTGCACATTATAAGCAGCCGCGACGCGATGTTTAAGACTAGCCCTTAACTCACAAAATTTGGCACGAGCTGTATCATATTTAGTGCGTTTCCACTCGGCGTGAAGTTTTAATTTAAGTTTACAATCATTAATGATGTCCCTAGAGAACCACACTGGGTAACGTCTACTTACAGTTTTACTGCGACTTTTTTTAGGAGCACAAGCGTCGAAGATGGAGTAGAAAGGTCTCATAGAAACACTGCGTAGCTAAATAAGCATTGTCTGCTTGAATGACCTTTTCCCATAAATTATTGGATAATAAGTCGAGAAGCTTTTCCTGATCGCATTTCTTAAAATTCCAGTCTATACTCACGTCAATATTACTTGGGTCAATTCCATCAGAAAGGCGAGTGGTTTTGATGTTGATTTCGATGTCCAGGGGTGGGTGGTAATTGTCAGGATTAACAATTCCATCCGTAGGAACAACCAAACTTTGTATTATGTCACCGCTCTCTTGGATCAGCACTACATCCAGTACCCCTCCATACAAATTCTTCACATCATTCATCTCAGTCAGACCACAGTACGATAAAAAATAACCGTAATAATTTACAATAGTTAATGAAGCGCCATTTAAATTTAGATCACCCATTATTATAACAGAACGCTTCAGACTAAGGATTATACTTTCTGCTTTATTAAACCACTGCATATAGTCCGTATCTTTAGAAGTAGGTTTCATGTACACGACACACACGTAAACTGAGCGTCCACCCCACTTAAAACTCGCCCACAAGTCTTCACCACAGTCGGTCTCGAGTTCTTGGCGTCGACTCAATGTTAAAGGAGAACGCGCAGCGAGTAGCACGCCTCCGCACGGTGTTCTTCTATCACGACGAAGGATGTTTTTCCAGTCTCCCGACACGAGTTCAGAGTCGTCAACTGAATCGTCGAGGAACGTATCAGTTGCCGCGATGATATTATAGTCCATTAGCAGTAAGTTATTTCGCCACATGCTAAGTTTAGTTTTTAACCCCCTCACATTCTGATAGAAACAATGGAGATTTGTTGTTTTATTCGTCACGAAAGGGCTGCTGGTCAGTTTTAGGTCGATTGTTCTTCTTTGCCACCCACACATTTTATGTTTTATGTCAATAAAGAATTTTTATAAACAAACAGCTTAAAAAGCAACTTTATAGGGAACTAGCTGTCCCCCGCGGTTTCACCCGCGTTATATCAGATTGTTGGTTACTACTCCGCTCGAATTTTACTCAAAACTACGTTTTATGACACGTCCCACGGAAACAGGATAAAAAAATAAGATAAAAAATATTCTATGTCCGTCCCCTGCTCCTAAGCTACCTCCCCACCAATTTTCGGCCAAATCGGTTTTGCCGTTCTTGAGTTATAAAATGTGTAACCAACACGACTTTCTTTTATATATTTAGATATATACTTAGCGCCTTACTAATAAACGCTGCATAAAGTTATGACAGTTTTATACGTCAAAAAATGTATAGTTACACAGGCTTTATTCATTGCATAACTTTACACAGTGATTATTAGTAAGGGCATTAATCTGTGACTTAAGTGTACGTTCATAATAACTAACGTTCACTTAGGCAAACTCAAAAGCAAAGCTAGTTCAAAGAGGAGGCGTTACCATAGAAGCCCTGCATATGAATACTAGTCTGTGATTTATTGATATACCCTAAGACCTAAGTAATAAAACCAGACGTTGTCCTATTTCTAATTTTACCAGGCAAGTTTACAGAAGGTTAACTTTACGCAATCTATGGAAGTAAAACACAGTTACTGTTATATCAGCTAGCATGGCATTATGGCCACATCAAAACACAAAAAAATAATTAAAATGGGGATATTTTTTCACCCCGAAATTATAAGATCACTAGCAAAAAACTGATAACTTCAAAACTATTTATATGTATTTTATATGAGTTTTATTGCATGTGTACGTGAGTTTATATGTTTGTAAACGCTCTCACAATACATAAGAAATAGGCAGCAATTATTTATAAAAAAAATATGTTCTTAGGACATGTTTCTTTAAAGAAGAAAAGACATTTCAAAGTATTTTTTTTCTTTTTAGCCGAAGTTACGATCTTAATAAATTCGAAAGAGGGCATTTCGCATTCGTTTTTATTAATAACGAACCTTCTGAAATTCCCTTTTTATATCATAATACGTTAACTGTGTTTGTGACACGTTTCAAGGTCACTGCGTGCTAGCTCTCACATTGTGTCGCCTTTCGATAAATTATAGGATTTCTTGTAAAACATACGAGTTACGTGTTTACGTGATTTTGTAAACAAATTATTGATTTCTTGTTTACAAATGACTGTGGCTTCATCAGCTGTTTACCTTTTAGTTGAATAACAAAAGTATTTAAAGTTATTAAAAAAAGTGACAAAGTGACGAATTGCTTACACTACTAACTACTAAGCTACGCGTGAAGATATTACCATGGCCCCGTGGAAGACTAACTAAGCCTCTCATCTAAGAGGTTATTGGTGACCATGGAACATAAAGGGCAATCGAAGAAACATGAGTGGGTTAGTCAGTAAAAGTCTGACACTTTTTCCCGCCGCACCCAGGACGGAAGCAGTCATTTGATGATTTACCATTTACCAAAAAAAAAAATGGGTTCTAATTTTGGCAAGTGCCAATGAGACTTTAATTATGTACTTTCTAAAGTTTATCTTGGACATCACCGACAACCCATATTATTATTCGAAAATGCACCTCGTATAAATCCTTCCGGATGTAAAAGTCTTTTACTAAGGTCTAAAAGAATCCATAGATCTGATTTATAAAATGTATTTCGTAGAGGTCCCAAGAGTACTCCATGAGTTCTAACCTCTTTTGTACTTTCAGATCCAATTTTGAAACCTTTGAAGACTGAATGTTTTATTCAGGAATATCCTTTGTATGTTATTTTTTGGTTTACCGTTTTGTTTCGACGTTTAGTTATTGAACATTTTAGTAAGTGTAAGGCTGTTTGTCCGTCACCGTCATGTCAACCAGAATGAGATAGCCATCATCGTGCCATTTTTTAAATCTATATATATAAAACGCTTCCGTTACTGAGTGACTGACTGACTGATGGACAACGCACAGCCGAAACTACTGGTCGTAGAGAGCTGAAATTTGGCATGTGTGTTTGTTGGGGAGTGTAGGCGCCCACTAAGAGAAGATTTTTGGAAATTCCTCCCATAGGGGAGAAAAGGGGGATAAACTGTTTCTTTATTTCTTAATGGATTCACTTAAAACTTTGCATGTAACTTCTACCAGTGATGCAACTGACCACTGCGAGAGGATTTTCGGAAATTCCCCTTCATGGGGGAGTAGAGGGGGATAAATTGAGTGTTTTATTTCTTATTGGATTCACTTAAAACTTTGTATTTAGGTTCCACCAGTGATGCAACCGAGCACTGCGAGAGGACTTTTGGAAATTCCCTTTCATGGGGGAGTAAAGGGGGGATAAATTAAATATTTTTATTACTTTATGGATTCACTTAAAAATTTGTATGTAGGTTCCACCACTGAAGCAAGTGAGCACTAAGAGAGGATTTTTGTTTTCAGTCGCCAAGCTGTATCTCATGCACCATGTTATCTGTTGCCGCTATAACAACATCCTCAGCCTATACCTAAGCACAAATTACTAAATAGTTACTAAATAAGTGCCCACAAACAGTATAGAAGTCAATTCTCTACATTAAATATACATATTATATTTAAAACTAGCTTTTGCCCGCGACTTCGCCCGCGTGGAATAATACATCCCGTTCACGAGGGAATTTCGGGATGAAATCTATCTTATGTCCTTTCTCGGGTTCCAGACTATACCTGTACCAAATTTCATTCAAATCTGTTCAGTGGCTTAGGCGTGAAGAAGAGATAGACAGACAGACAGAGTTACTTTTGCATTTATAATATTAGTACGGAAGTACGAATTAATGTTGAAGGATGATTGGTGATTGGTGAATGTCGTGATGGCCCAGTGGATATGGCGCCCACCTCTCGTGTAAGAGGTTGTGGGTTCGAATCCGGGCAAGTACCAATGTGACTTTTTCAATTCATATGTACTTTCTATAGTTTATCTTAGACATCACTGACATCCCGTGCCTCGGAAAGCACGTAAAGCCGTTGGTCCCGGTTGTCATTCGTAAAACTTTGACAGTCGTTACTGGTTAGCCAGAAACTGTGACCAGTCTAACCAAGAGGTATCGTGTCGCCCAGTTACTGGGTTGTGGAGGTCAGGTAGGCAGTCGCTCCACGTAAAACTCCGGTATCCAGCTGAATCCGGTTAGGCTGGCAGCCGACCCCAACAAGATTGGGAAAAGGCTAGGGAGATGATGATGATTGGTGACCGATACTGATGCCAAAAATGCAATCAGTAAATATATGTGCATGCATGGGTTAAAAACTACTGAAGGGATTTTAACCAAACTTGGTACGATTACAATTCATACTTCTGGGCGGGTTATAGACTATAAAACATAACGCTGGGACACATAGGAGCCGAGCAGAAATGAAAAGTGTGACAAAAACGGTAAATATCCTTTTGATAGTATTCGTTGCGTGCGATGCGTAAATGGTTGATGTGCCGCAAAAATTATGTACCAAAAAATTGTGTCTCTTAAAACGTTCTAAAAAAAAAGGCCGCGACAGCGTGTCTAATATTTATAGTTCACACAATAACCATTCTTGCGGTTCTGCGGATGGCGAGCGATGGGTAGGTCGCCGCCCGGCTAGGACCAGGATCGCGTCGACGGCGCGTTAGTGTTCCACGCGCGCCTCAAAGAGAAGGAGTCAGCACAGAAAGGGGCCTAACAGGGCCAACGCCTGCCGGGGTTGCGGAATGTGTATAGTAGTCACCGTGACCCTGGAACATAAAGGGCAATCGAAGGAACATGAGTGGGTTTTAGTCAGTAAGAGTCTGACACGCCCTCCCGTCGCACCCAGGACGGGAGCAGTCATTGGATGATTTCCCACTCACCAAAAAAAAAAAAAATGGCAATTACATTAGTTCTAAAATAATGCATGATTTGCCAGGGTGTTTTCATGGGGTGTGATACGTGACTTAGAAAAGTGTAACCCCGAATATCACGTCCCCGAAAGTTCACGTATTCGAAACACTTAACAACGAATGCACGCTACCTCGAAAAACTAGACGCCGAAGCCATGTGATCTCGAATAACGAATTATCTCTAATTCACCTACTCGAAACACTTAACCATGAATGCTCCTACTTCTAAAAACTGAACACCAGCCATGTGATCTCGAATAACTAAACCTCTAAAAGTCATCATAAAAAGTCTTTATTAACATAACAATCAACCAAATCAAACTTTCTTAGAGACTTGAATTAGAGATTTCGTTATTCGAGATCATATGGCTTCGGCGTCCAGTTTTTCGAGGTGGCGTGCATTCGTTGTTAAGTGTTTCAAATACGTGAACTTTCGGGGACGTGATATTCGGGGTTACACTTTTCTAAGTCACGTATCACACCCGTTTTCATGAAAATAGTAAATACTTATCAATATAAATACCTAATTAAATACACGTTTTTAATTTTGTACCAAATTGCCGTTTACATAATCTGATTACAATAAATATAATTAGGGATATCACAGTTTTAAAATTACTCCGCAGCAATATAATGATGATAAATACGGGCAGTAGTAAGGCTGGCCGATGGCTTTGCAAGATATTCGTAGCTTATACATCAGAATAGCACGGGTGTGATACGTGACTTAGAAAAGTGTAACCCCGAATATCACGTCCCCGAAAGTTCACGTATTCGAAACACTTAACAACGAATGCACGCCACCTCGAAAAACTGGACGCCGAAGCCATGTGATCTCGAATAACGAAATCTCTAATTCAAGTCTCTAAGAAAGTTTGATTTGGTTGATTGTTATGTTAATAAAGACTTTTTATGATGACTTTTAGAGGTTTAGTTATTCGAGATCACATGGCTGGTGTTCAGTTTTTAGAAGTAGGAGCATTCATGGTTAAGTGTTTCGAGTAGGTGAATTAGAGATAATTCGTTATTCGAGATCACATGGCTTCGGCGTCTAGTTTTTCGAGGTAGCGTGCATTCGTTGTTAAGTGTTTCGAATACGTGAACTTTCGTGGACGTGATATTCGGGGTTACACTTTTCTAAGTCACGTATCACACCCGAATAGCACATAATAATGTGCTACATAACATTGCACCATGAGCCACGGGAGCCGATCAGTAACCAAAAATAACTGCGCTCCGCGAAGCACCTCAGCTCCGGCGGGATCTTATGGCGGAATGGAGACTGCGACTGTCGCGACCTAGTGAGCACGCCTCTTTGAGGAGTGTCTGGAGAGGAGGAAACTTGGAGGGGTTATTCTTTGTGAAGCCTGAGCCACTAAGAAAGGTTTTTTTTTAATTCAACCCCTACGGGGTAAAATAGTGGATAGAAGTTCGACATCCACGCGGGCGAAGCCGCGGGCAAAAGCTAGTTTAAGTATAAAACATAATATGTTAAAATTGTTTTTTAATAGTCAATAGTCAAGCTCTGCTTAGTTTGGGATCAGATGGCCGTGTGTGAGTTGACCTAGAATATTATATTATTATTATTATATTATACTTGCTTCTGCCCGCGGCTTCGCTCGCGTTAGAAAGAGACAAAATGTAGCCTATGTTACTCTCCATCCCTTCAACTATCTCCACTTAAAAAATCACGTCAATTCGTCGCTCCGTTTTGCCATGAAAGAAAGACAAACATACAGACAGACAGACAGACAAACAGACAGACACACTTTCCCATTTATAATATTAGTATGGATTATATTATAGTTAAATCATATTATATTTGTATTAGTAACAAAAAGGCACTTTGAAACGTCAGTGACAAAACAAAAGTAAATCTAGTGGCCCAGTTTTTGTATAAGGCAGTCAGATTAAAGAGTAAAATAAGAGAGACTAGAACTGATTAGATATTTTAGTAGAAAACTAAATTAATAACAGAGATAGAAGATATTTTAGTATAAGCATTCTTCTAAAAAAATTACCAGCCCATTAACGTCTCACTGCAGGGCAAAGGCCTCTCTAATACAAAGAAAGCACGAGCATTGATCACCACGCTTGCTCAAGGCGATTGGCCGACTGATTGTCGGACTTATATTAATTACTAGCTTTTGCCCTTGACTTCGCACGCGTTAGAAAGAGACAAAAAGAAGCCTATGTCACTCTGCAACCCTTCAACTATCTACACTTAAAAAATCACGTCAATTCGTCGCTCCGTTTTGCCGTGCAAGACGGACAAACAGACAGACAGACAAACACTTTCCCATTTTTAGGGTTCCGTAGTCAACTAGGAACCCTTATAGTTTCGCCATGTCTGTCTGTCTGTCCGTCCGTCCTCGCTTAATCTCTGTAACCGTTAGCACTAGAAAGCTGAAATTTGGTACCAATATGTATATCAACCACGCCGACAAAGTCCGAAAATAAAAATTGGAAAAAAACGTTTTATTAGGGTAGCCCCCCTATATGTAAATAGGGAAGTGGTTTTTTTTTAATTACAACCCTGACGTGTGATATATTGTTGGATAGGTATTTAAAAATGAATATATAGGGTTTACTAAAATCATTTTTTGATAATGTCAATAATTTCGGAAATAATCGCTCCAAAAGGAAAAATCAAAGCGTCCCCCCCCCCCTCTAACTTTTGACCCGTAGGTTTAAAAAATATGAAAAAAATCTGGAAAAATGAACTTTATAAGGACTTTCTAGGAAAATTATTTTGAACTTGATAGAAAAAACAGTTTTTGTACAAAAAAGACAAAAAGGTTGTACAAAATAATTTTTGCGTACTTAGTATGTCAACGTAACAAATAGCCTTTTTTTAAACTTATAAGTTGGTACACTTATTGTGACGGACGGGAAACTACGGAACCCTACATTGAGCGTGGCCCGACACGCTCTTGGCCGGTTTTTATATTACTATGGATAGATACTGGGCTTCTTGACGCTGTTTTCCTCCAACGATATCAGGGACCAAGATAAAACATTAGAAAGTACTCAAATGAATCTAAAAAGTCACATTGGTACTACCCCCGATACAAACACGCGCATATGGCTTAAACACTAGGCCATCGCGACTTTATTATTTCTTTTTATCTTACCTAAATATAGACCCGAGAAATCCCTATTTTTCACGGTCAAATCGGACGTGAAACAATCGCAGGTGAGGAACTAGATTTTTCATCTTTTCTTACAATAATAAATCATATTTATCTGTGGTTGTCTGCCATTCATTCTGATAGACAGATCTATTAATCATTGTGCTATCTGCCTGTTTGTTTGGTACAGGTTGAATTTGTGATTGTATTATAACAATGTTTAACAAAAAAGTTGATAACTTCGAAACGGCAGTACCGATTTTGATTAAAGATATCCTAGAACTCTTATTAGATAGCCTTCGTTCAAGAAAAAAAAGCGCATCTAAAATGGTTCTCCTGTTTAGGAGCTATGGCGCTACAGACCGACACAGATAGCGATTAAAATTATAATACCAGTCTTTTTGCATCAGGGGTTAAAAAGTAGCCTTTAAGTTTACTAACTAAAAAAGTCTAATGTTATTAGCAAATTTTAAACTTAACATCCGGTGTTTTAAAATTTAACTGACAGATAGACGGATGGACCCCAAAGGCTAGAATCCTAGGGATTGTAAATGTCGACAGTACTTAAGTACGATTCCCTAATGACAAATGCTTAAATTTACAGAAGAGTACTTCAAACTTACAAGTACGAGAAGATTGTGTTTTTTTAAACGTAGAGTCATTAAATGGGAAAAATTCGAAGAGTGATTTGGTTGTGGATTTTTCTTTTCCATACGATAACTCATTTTAAACGGTGTAATATAATCGCGTTTAGCTTCAACAGCATATCGCCACCAATCACCATAAATATTTTTTTTAGTGCCGCTCTTTGGCAAAGGCAAGATAAAAAGAAATAAAAAACTCCATTCATCTCCTCAATAAGGCAAAAATCCATCTAGTTCGTCCCGCCATCTCCTTCCAGCCCCCCTAGACAAGTAGCATTGTAGAATAGACAGCGAAAACGAATAGATTGTAAAATGTATGGAGATGTCAATTCCATACATTTGACAATCTATTCGTTTCCGCTATCTACAATGCCACTTGTCTAGGCCTTCTGGTTCGGGCCCCGTCGCGTCCCCCCGTCTCAGGGCTCCAGCTCTGTGCCACTTGAGCCCACAGTTTGTCCGGCATGCGGCAGACATGTCCTGACTAGTCAGTCCCATTTTAGTTGAGCAGCCTTTAAGGCTACATCAGCTATCCCTATTTTGAAGCGCAATATAGTGTTTCGAAACCTTTAGGTGCAAAACGACAACTTTCTAAAACGTCCACTCCCCAAAATAACTCGGGTCCGTTAATATAACAAGTAAGCTGCGCTTCATTGCTCGTTGGCAAACTTTGAGTTTGTACATCTGTAATTCTATATATTATAAAATGTAAATTGACTGACTGTCTGACTAATAATAATAAATAAAATAAATGTATCGTATGCGATATTATTACGCTACAAATTATGAAACTCTTTATAGTTTGATTGACTAATGCAATTATTAACTCTAGTTCGAGTATCTTTTGTTGGCTAAAGCCGTAATCTTGATAATTTTGGCCCTCTGGAGCCATGGCCTGCCGGGGTTGCGGAATAGTTCTAATAGTTACCGCGGCCCCGGAACTTAAAGAGCAACAGAAGGAACCATGGTGGGTTTTATTCAGTAAAAGTCTGGCACTAAGGGCGGAAGATGTTTTCATTTTCCACCCTCAAAAAAAACTTGATAATTTCGGACGCAGGGTTTTTGTAAATACTGTTGAATTTCCTTGTGTCGAGTATACATTAGGAAACGAAGAGTTACAGTAGTTTTTACCTGTTTTCGGATCCATCACTTACTACTACTCAATAAACACAGTATTATACAACTATTGAATTAAGAAAATATGTGTTACAAATAGTTTAGAGGTGCCCTATATTCGTTATCTAGAGCACTTGCGTTCATAAATCTCCTTAGCTAAGTTTAGTCGACAAATATATCACTTACAATAAGGGTTGTTAGTTTCAGGTGTTCAGTCAGACGAAATAGGATAAGGTAATCTAGGCTAGGTAGGGTGGGGTAGAATTATGAAATCTTTGAAGATTTTAAATTATAAAATTACCTGGAAACCTTCCAAGTTGATTATTTAACGCTTCTTTAAAAAGAATGTCAGGTAAATATTAAAATAAAAATGGTAAAAACTGATGTTTTGTATGTGGGTGATAAAATTTTCAGTAGGCTTTTTCAACAAGATTTATGTCAGAAAAACGTAAAAAAAATTAAAAGTATAAGCTACTAGCGGATTTACCTTTGTGTTTGGATTGCACTGCTTCTTAAGCCTTAACATGATGTCATAACCCACCTTATATAGCCTTCTTTGATAAATACGCCATCCAACACTAAAATTTTTTTGAGAAAATCTCATAAAACAAAAGATAAACCTAAAAAACAACGAACTCACAAATTCTATTATATTACTAAAAACATAACGAATAGATATTATGTATATAGATAAAATAACCCCTAACTAAGGCCAAGTCTACACAACAGTTAGTCAACCCTATAAACAATAAATTTCTAACAAGACCCAGAGTTCTGTTTACCTGTTCTTGACTTAAATGGATTGAAGATCCATTAAGCTCTGTCTGAGGTCTAGTGGTATGATATATTGTGTTCACTTTGAGAGTCTAGCCTAGGGGTAGTGACCTACATTTCTTAGACAGGCTTATAGCTTGTCGTATTGTTGTTATGACTAGGTTGAGAAGCTGCAATGCTAACCAAAAATAATGAATATTAGACATTTATATACTTATTACTATCACATCTGTATTTTAATCCGTAAGGCTCTAAACAACAAAATACAGACTAATTTAACGTTGGGTGGTATTTAAACGCAAATCAAAAAATATCCTTTTTCTAGGCAATAAAATTCCGAATTCCCATCAAAATTACTGATTGCACAGCAAAATATTCATCTCAAAATATCACTAAACACACTACAATTTATTTTCGCAGCGTACAGCGATTTTTCCTAAAGCAAAAGCTTTTTAATCAATGCACACCTAATAATCTTAATGCACATTATACATGTTACCTCTTTTTCTTTTAAATATAGCTTCTATTTTTATATTATTTCCAGTAGTTTTTCTGAATAAAACAGCATTTTATTAGTCACAGTCGTCTTATTATTTATTAATTACCACATAACGAGATCAGCAAAAAAAAAATTTGATACAAAATTGTAATTTATTGAATTATTAAAGCGGGTCTTGCTTTCGCGGGGCGTCCACGCTTCCTTTTTTGCCCAATAGGCACATTTTTAGCTTCTGCAGGTGGCGCCACGAACTTAAAATTCCACAATATATCACTTAAAATCATGGAGATATAGGTAGGGTCTAGTACCAAATAAATGTTTTTGTATGTACTATAATAGGTTTTTCCTAATAAGTATTTAAGCAAACTAATTAAAATAGATCACCAATTATTCTAAAACAGAGCAAAAAAGAAACTAAAATGTTTGCTTGGCAAAAGAGGATATCGTTGTGTGGTCACAGTTCTAACCTAACCTAACCAACCATTTCTATCTCTATCTTACTCGCTCGCGCCACTCTGCACTCCAGTGACGAAAAAGCGCGCGAAGCCGCGTACCTTTTTACCCGACTGCGCGACGCAAAGGAGTGGTAATGTGTTTATCAGTCTATGTATGTATGTATGTATGTATGTATGTTTGTTTCTATGTGGCGTTCTAGAGACCGAATGCGTAGACCGATTTTGATAATTCTTACGTCAATCGATTCGTCTTAACCTTGCGAGTGTCACTAAAGATATGACAGTAATCAAAATTCACCACAGCGACAACCAGACGCCATATTGTCAAAATGAAAAAAAAAATGTCGATGAACTATGTCGAGTGGGGTGTCGTTGAATAGGTATTTTAAAATCATCTTTAGGTTCCTTTTATCATTTTTCTTTTTAAATAATAGTTTAGAATATATAACGATTTAAAGTTGTTTAACAAAACAATCATTCTCGCTAATTTTCTTACTTATTGATTTAAGTTTTTATTTCAAGTGTAAACGGGATACAAATCAACAAAACAATAAAAAGACATTGGCGGATTAACCCTAAGGCAAAAGAGGCACGTGCCTAGGGCGCCAGGATTCAGGGGTGCGCGTGCCCGAAAATATAAATGCTTTACATAAAGTGGACTATTTCAGAAGTATGCATCTACCTACATAATTTGTGATTATTTAATAAATGAGCAATTCTAAAACTATTATACAACCACTATTCTAAAACTATTTATTTATTTATAGAGATGTTCAGGTTCAAACCAATTCTTGACTATTCCTGCATTTATTGATTTTATAATAGAAGTTGGTATGCAATTTCCTCGATAATAATGATAATGACGATTGGACTTTGGAAACAACATATTATAAACCTCCAAATCTTCAGCCCTTTTTTTATCTCGATATCCTTATCTATACCTTATGTCTGGGTATAGTAGAAGGTTATGTTGGGTTCTTTCCGACTTCTCAAACTCCACTGTTATACGGTGGAGATGTGCCCCGCATGGCGATCGGCGGCGGTGACCTCCCGCTTCCGGCGCTGGTTCAGGCCATACTCCGGGGTGAGGCTGAATGGGAAGCCGTCGCCGCCTCCTGCTGCGAAGCAGTCATGCTGGAGACGGAGGCGGCGGTGCGTGTGAGGCAGCGTCAAGCCTCACGCCCCAGACAGGGACCCAGGCGTAGACGTCGAGAGTCGCAAGACGGCTACCGGCCACCGTAGGCGCGGGTCTGCGGACGGCGAGTGATGGGTAGCTCGCCGCCCGACTAGGACCAGGCTCGTGTCGACGGCGCGTTTATTCCACGTGCGCCTCAAATAGCAGTCAGCACGTGAAGGGGCTCTCTAGGGTCAATGCCTGCCGAGGTTGCGGAATAGTTGTAATTATTACCGTGGCTCCAGAATATAAAGGGCAACCGAAGGAACATGAGTGGCTTTTAGGTGGTAAAAGTCTGAGACGCCCTCCCGTCCATCTTAGGACGGGAGAAGTCATTTGATGATTTCCCTCTAACCAAAAAAAAAACCACTGTTCCTCCCATCGAAAGTTGATAGACGCTTGACGCACGATCCGAGCTCCCAACTGGTAGCTATGTGTGGTCTGTCCATGCGACCGAAAACGATATACATACATTATATAAACTACACGGAGCTATTGGAATGACGATCACACACTCACGGGCAGTTTGGTGCGACGCCAGGTTTTATGGTATCCACAGAAACTTTTCTGTTGCGTCGAAACTTTGGAGTGCCGATTCGACACTCACGATCGGATGGACATCAGGGCCCCAAGTCTGCTAATTTTATAAAATCGGTCATACCAACACGACGTCATTGTCATTTTGCTAAAAGTTCGTAATCTGCTAATTCATAATGGTCGGTCAATGGTCTCAATAGAGAATTGTGCCAGAATGAAATTGCGGGTATTGCCATTATTATGAAACCTGTTGGTAGAAATGGTTCTCGAAAAACTACTACTACATTTAACAATTTATTCATGGCAGATTTTATTAACATTTCATTTTACATATTATTAACAGTGTCATAAGCAGTCTGAAGTAGTAAGAAGTTCGTAAATACCAAAAAACATTAAATGTTCGTGTAACAAGTATAAATGTGAAACCGTCAATGTCAGTCTTTGACTCTGACATTGACAATTTGACAGAATGTAAGAATGTCACTTCACAGTTTCACATCTTTCATGTTGTTGAATGTTTAGCATATGATGTTGTATGCCTGTCTTATTCTTTCACCTACAGTCTGTTTAAGTTAGAGTAGGAAAGGTATACTCTATGTATGCTATATTTGCCATTTAATCCGACCCGATCCACGAAATCTACAGGAGATTTCCGGACAGACGAGAGGAATTATTTTGTTGTAATTCGGCCGGTGTTTCATTGTACCTATGTTTGTTTTTATTTAAAATGGTGCTAATAGAGCAGATTTCGGCACTCATTGATTACGTTGAGTGCCACCAAGAACTGGCGCTTGGCCACTGCAGGCGCATTAATGAAGGACGAAGTTTAAGATGTTGGATGGAGTGCGCCCAAATTCGATTTCGGTGGACTGCCTAAAACGCCGGCTGAGTGGCGCACAGTGAGTACCTTGTTACATATAATGTAGGTATGCATTATAAAATGAAAGTCACAGAAAGTCCGCAGAATTATAATGCCTTCGGATTCTGAGTCATACTAGTTTCATGAAGGGTGCAAGAGGTAATTTTGACTTTAAAATATTAGTCAAGATAAATGAAATCTATTTTAGCAGGACTCTGTGTTCAGCATTTGTTTATAAATGGTTGTAAAGATAAATGATTAAATGAAACTTGTTTATAAAAAGAGCATTATAAAATTTATTCTTCATATTATATACATATTAAAATCTCCTTTTCTTTCACCTTGTTTTCTTCGATGCCATGGACCTGTAACAAAGATTTATATTTTACTTTACCAGAATATTAAGCTGGGTTTACCTTACATACCTGCTAATTTAATTTATGCATTTCTCCACAGTCTGTCAACAAGAGCCTGCTGCAGTGCTCGACCTTCAAGTAGATCCCGGTTCACCCTTCGATGATCTTCATAATTAGGTGCTGCATAATTATTTTCCTGCTTAAATTGAAAGGCTGATTAGTGATTAATATTGTTATTTTATTATAAAAGTATTTTTTTTTCCTCCTGTAATTGAAAGACTGATTAGTGATTAATGCCAATTAAATATTGAAGAACTTTATTGTTGTTTTGTATAAAGACTGATTATGAGACGTAAGAAAGAGTAATAATAATATTTGATGTTGATTGTTAATAATAAATGTTGATTTTTTAACATAGTAGTATTATTTATATATTTCATTGAACATATTCCAAAATAGTGGAATAGAAATTACATACCTGTTGCAAGCGAAGTGCTTCTGCATAAACCTCATCAGGTGGTAATGGGTCCCTTGCTGAGTTGGCAATATTATGCAATATGCAACATGCATTTACTATTTTGCCTGCAGTTATAGGGCTATAATGTAGAGCACGCGCTGCAAGCAAACACCTGAAAAAAATAACAGTTTACTTTTATACAACCCCATTTAACCAAACATCTTAATCTATAAACTTTAATATATCATTAAGACAAACAATTTGTGTATGGTCCAATTTACCTAATTTGTGATACCTATTTTTGAGTATGTTAAACAATTGCCTTAAAATGTTCATTACCTGAAACGTGCTTTTAGTACACCAATGCAACGCTCCACTGTATTGCGTGCAGTCACATGTTTCACATAATAATGGTGCTGTGGTGTCCCTTCCACAGTATTGAGAATGGGAGTCATCATAGTTTTTCTTAGTGGATACCCACTATCACCTGAAAATTATAATCATTTTGCCAACAAACACTAACACATGAGTATGATAAAAGAGAATATTTTTGAACAAAAATATTGTAAGTAATACCTAGTAAAAATGTCTGTTCGTTACTATTTTCTGTTATTGTTTTTAAATGATTACTTAGTGGATGACTGCCATACTGTGGAATCATGAGTGGAACCTGGGTTGCTTGCATCCACACATAGAATATTCAAATCAGCATCGCAAATCTGTAAATGAATTAAGTATATTTAAATATGTGTAGTCATCATTACAGACATTATATAGTTTATATAGTATACATTTCTACTATCTACCCAATACTTACTATCATAACATTAAGGGAGTGGAAGCCCTTTCTATTATAATAGCGCTCCTCATGTATCTCCGGCCTTATTATTGCCACATGGGTGCCATCAATACAACCCAGGACACCGGGAAATTGAAATTTTTGATAGAATCTGAAACATTTTTAATAACTAAACAATTCTGCTTAGGTACAACAAGCAATGCAAACAAAATAATCAGGATATATTTAACTACTTACTTAGCCTTTAAAATGTTTCTTTCATCACATTGTGTGGGCCATTTAACATATTTATGATACAATTTATTAAGTGCCTCTGTTACTTGATTAATGGCTCTTGACACAGTAATTTGTGAGACATTATGGAGGGCACTCTGTCCAATTAAAGTTTGGTAAGAACCAGATGCATAGAACGCAAGTGCAATGAGAATCTGCAATAACAAATATTATATTAGTCGACCTTAAACGACCCACTGATCGACCTATGTGTTTATAGATATATAGAATAATGAAGCAATGTCAAATTCTCACCTTCATTTCTGTCGTAATGCCATCATTTCGACGTCGTTTAGCCATAAGGGGAATGAGTTCTTCTATTAACCCCCTTACTGAGTTCTTTCCGAGGCGAAAAGTTTTGACAAATTCCTCCTCGGGAACATCAATAAAGGGGTTAATATTAGTTCTCATCAACCGACGGGCTAAACGACGCCTTCTGGACTCCCTGCTTCTTCTTTCTCTATCATCCACTGCGTCGGCTAGGTCCAGAATCGCAGATCGCAACGAATACATCGCAGTAATGTAATTAATAAGACACTTAATCAAAAACTAGTATTATTGTTCGAACACAACGTGATTCGAGACACACGGCTACCGGCTTAAAAGCAATTACTGCACTATGAAATTCAAATGGTACGTCAATGTTCAAAGGAACTGTCAAAATTTTAGCAGATTACCGAATTCGTCAGTCATTCTAGTGTCATTATGTACGAGATTACCAATTTAGCCATTTTTTTCAATGAAGTGTCAGTGATCGACCTTATCAAAGTCATAATGACGCCATTGTGTTAGTAGATTACCAAACTTGCCAAAATCGACCACTATGATATCAAGATGAAGCCATTCTGACACAATTGTAATAGCAGACTTGGGGCCCAGTTCAACTGACGCGAAGAAACGACCGTCAATGCCCAACTTAAGGGCCACGTTTCATTAAGACTCCAGATTACTCAACTCAGGTCACACCACCAACAAAATGTGGGTATACAGTTCAGTTCACTCATAGGAGCGCCACCCTCCGTACATTTTGTTGGTGGCGCCACCAAGTTGATGATGTTGAAATATGGCCCTAAGAGTAAGATCGGGTAGGGTAGGTAGAAAATGCGTATTAATGTACTATATAGTAATGTTTTAAGGGCCAGTCAGTTTCTTTCGGGTAAAGACAGGTGTAAGAAATCAATTGCTGAATTGAAAACACCTTAAAAGCTACTGGTCTACAGTTTAGGTGATCCGCTGATATCCTTGATGCGCAAATCCATCGACATGCCCGTACTAAGCTATGATGCTCAGACATGGTGAATTCGCCAAAGAGAATTAGAGTTGTGGACAGAAGCCAGTGGTGCCAGGACCAAGGGAATCCGGTAACAGAACATCTGAAAGGGCTTGAGTGGTGCGTTTGCCTAGCAGTGGGTCAGTTAAGGCTAACAAAAAAAATGGGTTTTGGAGGGGCTCTCGACCCTTATTCCACCTCTGCTCCAAGGAACTACTTTGGACCGAGCTGTGGCTGATTTAAGTTCACGCGTTTTAGCTAAAGGTCAAGTATATGTAGCTTTGAGCCGAGTTAGGTCTCTAGAGGGACTAATCATCAGTAGTTTAGACCACCGCAAGTTACTTAATAATCCTCACGATATTAACTCCCTCAATTAATTGATTAGATTGCAAAATTGACCATCTTATAACAAAGTCAATGAACCGTGACTAAAAAGTATAAAATAAAATAAAAATTATTGAAAAACAAAAAACCCGACTGCCTGAAAACTGAAAATAAAGAAACAAGCCCAGCAGTTTAGAATTCTGTTAAGTAATACCAAATAAATACACAATCAAAAAAGTTTTATAATCTATACACACATAAAACAAATCATAAATTCTAATGCACAACAGAACGACTTACAGTCGGGGCCCCTTGGGAAGATTTGATTAGTAAAATTTGATTGGCCCCCCCCATATTTCAACATCATCAACTTGGTGGCGCCACCAACAAAATGTACGGAGGGTGGCGCTCCTATGAGTGAACTGAACTGTATACCCACATTTTGTTGGTGGTGTGACCTGAGTTGAGTAATCTGGAGTCTTAATGAAACGTGGCCCTTAAGTTGGGCATTGACGGTCGTTTCTTCGCGTCAGTTGAACTGATGTCCATCCGATCGTGAGTGTCGAATCGGCACTCCAAAGTTTCGACGCAACAGAAAAGTTTCTGTGGATACCATAAAACCTGGCGTCGCACCAAACTGCCCGTGAGTGTGTGATCGTCATTCCAATAGCTCCGTGTAGTTTATATAATGTATGTATATCGTTTTCGGTCGCATGGACAGACCACACATAGCTACCAGTTGGGAGCTCGGATCGTGCGTCAAGCGTCTATCAACTTTCGATGGGAGGAACAGTGGTTTTTTTTTTGGTTAGAGGGAAATCATCAAATGACTTCTCCCGTCCTAAGATGGACGGGAGGGCGTCTCAGACTTTTACCAGTTTTCAGGCAGTCGGGTTTTTTGTTTTTCAATAATTTTTTCAGTTAATTTGTTCTGATTTTAAAAATAATGCAATGTAACAGGTTTTTTTGGTATAATAATTATAAAATATCCTGAGCATGGCTTTTTGAAAATTAAGACAAATATGATGAACAGGTTTGGTTGTACTTACTGGTTAATATATGCGACTGGGATAGTTATTTTGCTATGAAATATGGAAATTTTGCTGTGCAGTCAGTATTTATGCTATGTATGTAGTATTTTTGTACAAAAATAAATTTAACTGTATTGCAATAGAAGAAAAAAAATAATGTCATATTGATGTATAATTTCGAATTATCTGCAGTTTGAGTTTTGTTAAACATTTAGTTTATTTGTAGTGAAGTAAGTTATTTGATGTAAAAAAGAATATAAATGATGAGTATGTATTGATAGGTGATTTTTTATTTGATATGCAATTTATAATATCCCTTTAACTTTTACTAAAATAAAGCAAATCACCCATAGTTTCACTCGTCGAGCTAAGTTTTCTAGTCTTACCGAGGCTGATAATTAAGTTCAGCAGAAAAATGTAAACATTTGAAGGAGTACAGTTGTACAACAAAATACCCATCACATACAACTTAATTACACTAATTCAATGCATTAATGAATAAATTAGTATAATGAAGGTTACGTTAACGTTTTTTGTGTTAAAATTCTATATCTCTTAGAGAAACTCTGCCCTACTCGTATGTGTCAGCATTTATTCCTTTCTCGGTTATCAAAATTGCAGTCATGCCAAAATGTCGTATTCAAACGATCAAATCTTGAAACAAACGATAAACATCGTTTCTTCCACGTGTTTTTAATCAAGACTCGAACTTCAATTACTCAAATCAATGTCTAACATTTAGGCCACAATACTCCTGGGTATTAATAGACGGAGAAACGGATATCTTTTGGCAAAATTAGGTAAGTCGAAGAACCAGCGATGGATGCCAGAGCTATGAAATATTAATCTCTTGGGAAAGAATTGTACAGTGGCGAGCAATAGAATCTGCTAGATTTTTTTTGTGGATGGGAAATTGTCAAATGACTTATCTTGCCCTGGGCGGGGCGGAAGGGAGTGTTTCCTTTTACTGACCAAAACCCATCCTTGTTCCTTCGGTTGCCTTTCCTTGCGGTTCGGTAACTATTAGAATTTTCCGTAACCTCGGCAGGCATTGGCCCTAGGAGGCGGGCTTAAGTGGAGAACCTGCTACCAATGTCTAATGTCGTTGTTTTAAAAAAAAATTCTTTATTTGTGCATGTTTTTACCTCTCAACGTAAAAAGTGGGGTGTTATAAGTTTAACCAGTATGTGTACACACGAAACACACACACAACTGACTAATTCTCTCACTTAGTGATATATTCACGCATAGCTTAAACCGTTTGTTCTAGAGACATGAAACATGGAAGGTGTGTTTTTTTGTGAAGAGTAGGATACCCATTAAGAAAGGATTTTTTGAAAATTCGGGTCCTAATGGAGTAAATGGGGAATGGAAGTTTGGACGTTTACGAGAGCGAAGCCGCAGGCGAAAGCTAGTTTAATGGAAAAATATTTTTTTTTTGCGAAAGATTACTTATTTTAAAACTCCTTTTCAGATGGTTATTTTTGTTGTGACTGTATTCGTTGGATTTCTTTGCCTTGACATTTAGTTTTTTTTTTGGTGATACATCAAGTAATTTAAGAAATTGAAGCGTAAATAAAGTAAAAAATATAAAAGCCTACGTCTTTGTAAAACCAAAAAGCACTAGAAAAGTAAATAGCTTTTGCCACGTAGTGAAATATTAAAAGTTCATTAGGCATTTTTTTTTTGGGACAATCCCACCACACTATTCATTAGGCATTTATTACACTTTTTTGAGTTTGAAGCGCAGGTTGTCCAAAATAACTTTGGAAAAATTAAAAAAAAAACATGGAATTACATTTGTAAAAAAAATACTTAAAATAATATTTTTAAGAGTACCACTTCGGAAATAATGAATTGTTTTTTTCTCGTCTACCTATTAAAATCAGTAAAATCATATTTATTTTGTAAATAGGTTATAAACATAACACTTTTACACGTCAATATTGTTTTTTTTTATTAACAGAACGATGGGGCCTGTGTTTCGTAGCTGGACTGCTCTAAGAAGAAACTTCCGAAACAAACTCAGAGGTCAAAGCCTCTTTTAAAGTCCATACAATCGTATTGGTCAAAAATATGCGAGAACCATGAAGGTTAGTCTGAGGTAGTCTCTAGATGAGAGAAGCACACAGATTCGAGTGGACCTGTCCAGACACACTATTTACTACGGAACCCACGCTGTCTAATACGCGCGGCCGTTTATTTATTAACCGACTTCAAAAAAGGAGGAGGTTCTCAATTCGTCTGTATGTTTATTTTTTTATTTTTTTGTATGTTTGTTACGCGATATCTCCGTCAATTGTAAACGGATTTTGATGGTTCTTTTTTTGTTTGATAGGTCATGATTCAGGAGTAGTCCCATATCAATTTTGTGGCGATCGGTTCAGTGATTCTCGAAAAATTCACCAAGAACCAAAAAACTTGAGATACGCACACATCGTCTATGTATATTAAACAGACGAAATGCGCGTTTCTTCAAGTTTCTATTTTCGTTTTATACTGATATACTGTTATACACAGTCAGACATTGGGAGTCGACACTAAAAAGTAAAAAATAAAAAACTTTTTCTGCTATTGTCTTTATATTGTGTCTCGAATCGAGTGTATTCGAAGGTTTAATAGAACATTATCGATTGCTTGTGCAATCACATTGCGTTAACTATCAGTTGTTAGTTATTTTAGTTTTTTTAAGCATTCTTTTTTTTTGTATTGTAGCATAAGACTTAGTTCATTTGTTTCAGTCGCCTAGATAAAAAACCACAGGGAGGCAATTCGAGACACCCCTCTGAGTGTAACAAATCCTCTATGAAAGTTAACGGACACTGTCAGAAAATTATAATTAAATTTAAATCCATAGCAGAAATAACTCTACAGATAGACACTTCACTCTTCTAAGAACCTAATAACACTTTGCACGACCCAGGAATCAAACATACCACCTTGCTAACAACAGACCCGCTTGCGGCTATGACCACAGAGACATAGCCTACGACACTACACATACATACATAGTATACGACATTTCATATTTTTACGCTATTACCATTTTTCTGGCACACACCGTACTGCATATAAATTCCTCGTGAATGTTTCATGTGTGGCGCTGAAAGGAATTCAATTTCAAAAGCTCACTGGTTTGTACCTGTATTGTAGGTTTTTGTAGTGTTAATTTTTCTTGTGTTTTACTAGCTCAAGTTATTTGTCTTTCGCGGTGTTTGTCACACTATTTCAAGAGCTCAAGTCTGCTATTACAAGTATAGTACGATTTTTAATTCGAGTCAGAAAAATGACATTTCCAGTGTTGCAGGTTTTTAGTCCCAAATAAATAGTGATGTGGTACAATCGAGTTTTTACAATTAAATCTTAGTCGAGAATACTTTTTTTATTCAATATCAAATTGCTTTTAATTTAAAAAAAAAAATATTACATGTAATTTACGGTAATTAAATAGAAGACATACACGGTAGGTAATTTAATATTACACAAAACACTGTTATATATTATTTGTTTTTGGTAAGGTCCATATTTCTAAAATTGGTTTATTTAAGACGGTATGTATTCAATATTTACAATAAAAAAACGTTTTGGTATAATAAAACAAAGCTAGACTAAATGTCTAAGTCTATCGATTGTGGAACATCACTATTGAAGCGGGTCACCCTTTTTTGGTATCAGTGACAGTTTGTACTTGTCATTTTTCTGACTCGAATTAAAAATCGTACTATAGTTAGTTAGTCATTGAACGGATATTTGACAAGTTTGACAGTTTTTTAAAAGTTTGACGTTATACGTCAAATTATTAAACCACTACTACCAAAGCAGACTTGAGCCCCAAGTATTTGATGCTCTATTGATCATAAAGTGATGTTATGTAGCTTTTAAATTGTTGTGATGTAAATGCTATATTACTGTAAAGCTTTCCGTTTAATAGTGGGATTGTTTTGTAAACAAAGTCGCTCAATGCTTATATTAATTGGATAACGATTGTAATAGTGGCGACATCTATCTAGAAAATCTAGCTAGAATAATCTTTTTAAAACTCAATTGTCTCCCATCGTTACAAACCATCCACGCTACTACAGTAATTTAAGTATTTTTTTATCAAAATAGATTCTAAAACGACAAGCCTGGTGATTCATGTGTCTTTTCTGTTTAGAATAAGTCTTTGTCCAGCAGTTGGGCAAATAATAAGCTGGTATAATTTTCCATAAAATAAACCTTAACATCATCATTGGCACAGTTATCTCCCAAAAAACTGGCTGGAATCACAAACCTTTGATTAAATCGTCGACCATGACAGCTCAATGCTTTTGTTTCTTATAATAGCCTTTTTGATTGCCGCCTAAACCGCTGTCAAAATGGCGGCTTTATTTGGCGCGCAATGTGCGAATTAGGTTGTTTTGGCGCGAATGGGTCGCGTGTGTTGTTTTATCGCGAACAATGAGAGGATTGGGGATTATTGTTGGTGTTATTGGACGATCTAGTGAAATATGATAGGTTTGCCGTAGCTTTGCTTCCACCAAAATATTTTAAAATGGATATATTTTCATTAAAAAAATCATTGATTATTTAACCTCCTTATCAAAATAGATTTACAAAGCAATTTTAGAAACTAAGTAGTAGAGGTCTAATACACACAAGAAGCCCGCCTTAACATGCTTAGGAAAAAAATATAATATATAATCCGATTTATCGCGAATTTTCGAATTTTTATTAAGTTTGATGCAGAATAAAAAAATAATACACAGTTTGGCCCAGTAGATTTCATTTTATAAACATTTTGTTAAAAGTTTATAATTTTCTATTTTCAGTGTGGTCATGCTTTCGATGAAGCGACGAGCAGACCTTTACTACCCTGTAACTGGGTGACACGATACGTATTGATTAATCTGACTTTCTGACTTTTACCGAGTGTCCAGATTTACTAATGACCAACTGATTAATGTCCTTTTCAAGGAACGAGATGTCAATGATGTCTTATTAAGACATCTTAGAGACAGAGTTATCAATTGTCATGATATTATCTGCGGTTTAAATCTTAACAATTAGGCCTTCTTGTGTCACGAATTCAAAAAAGTGTACGGATCCCTAAACCAGCCAACATAAAGCCAAAGGTGTGCGATGCGTAAACCACGGAACAGATTTATGATATTCAGTGAACATTTCCTGTTGTACCATGATTAATTGCCATGTTCAAGTCTATGTTACTGGCTAGCTACGGGAATTGTCGTAAAATGTGGTATTTTTTTATGTTTTGTAGTTTTTAATTTAATACTGATATTTTTAAAACGTGATGGCCCGTCTCTAGGGTGAAAAGTTGTTGGTTTTGACCCGGGAAAGTAGCAATGTAATTTTACAATTCATAATTAAATAAATAAATAATAATAATTATGTACTTCATACACATCTAAAGTTTTTCTCGAACATCACTGACATCCCGTGCCTCGGAAAGCACGTAAAACCGTTGGTCCCGATAGTCATTCATAGAACTTTAACACGATATGTTGGTGTCAGGTATCGAATTCGGCAATGCGTGCGTGCCAACGAGTGACAACACTAGTTTAAAAAACTGATTGTGCAATAATTTAGATCTAGCAAGAATGTAAACACTGAAAAACAAACAAAATAAAACAAACTATACATAACATAGCTGGAAAAAGGTTAGGGAGATGTAGAGTCTTCAGTATTACAGAATTAAGAACACATAAATTTGTTTTTTTCCTCCACTTACTAAATAATGTTGTTTAAAACATAAATCAGTAGCAATACTCTTTTTCATGACTTTAAAAGGTGCCTGTTCCACCTCCAAGCTAAATTAATATTCTCGCTACGTTCCCGGATATTATAATATTTTGCAAGAACATAAATTATCCGCTATCCTGTTTCGTGAATTTAAAATGTAGAAAGTGTGATGGTCCCTTTTTACCCGACTACGGCAAAGCCAAAGGAGGGTTATGTTTTTGACAGGCTATGTATGTATGTATGTAAGTATGTTTGTATGTATGTATGTATGTTCATCTGTTCCACCGTATCTTCTAAACTGCTTGTCAGAACTAAGCAAATGAGGTATCGTTAGAAGCGTCTTGATTGTCCGCTGGTTATAGGTTATGTGACGTATCACGGTATTCAATGTAGCGCCCTCTGACGGACAATAAAGACATGAAAAATTAAAAAAAAATACGACAAACCTACCGTGTTTGGTATCATTTGAAAGGGGTTTACAAGTGCTTTTCAAATATATATAACACTTACTTGCCATTTGCCAGAAATGGTCAAAAAATTAAATAAAAGTCGTTTCAAAATCTCTTAGAGAACTGTTTAAAACGATAAATATTATGACGGTACCTTGCCAACTTACTTATGCAATCATCATGTATGTAAGAAAAACCCAACAAACCTTTAGTTTAGTAGGTAATAGACATAATTTTAATACCAGAAATAAAGATAAACTAGCTCAACCATATTTTAGACTGTCTAAAGTAAATACATTTTTCATGGGGAACTGTGTAGAATGTTACGAGTACAACATTCCTTGTTATCTATTGAAACTAACGAAAGGAAATTTAAAACACATTTATAAGAATAAATAATGTTAACAAGCATAATAATATGATAATTTGGAAGATTATGTCCAAAATAAGAATAATTGGAAGCATACTGGTCCTGCTCTATAGGTTAACCCACAGTGTAGCTAGCTTCTGCCCGCGACTTCGTACGCGAATCCTGTTGCTAATGCCAACAACAACGGTGTCGTCAAAATTGAAAATCTGATACGTCTAATGTGGAATTCTAAGGCCCGAGGGCGGGGAAACAACGGGATGTGCGAGACGAAACGAGACGTTCAAAATGTTTCATTTTTGAAAGTCAACTCAAGCATGTTTCTGTATCGGTAAACGTCTCCGATTGTCGAGACCAATACATGTTGATCAGCGGTCCGTTGCGCATCACGTTCCGTACGTTTACATCTAGAGACCTAGAAGCAGATGCGTAGATACACTGAGAACTCAAGCACAATGTCTATCCGAACATCAGACCGAACACCTTTTGCTAAGACGGCATTATTATGTGTGTTATAGAGTAGCTGAGCGCTTGGAATTCTTCATTAGGTGTTCTAGATCTTCAATTTTATACGTCACAGAGAGTGCGCATCAGACTGAACCACTTTTGCTTAAACGTCATTTTAATAAATGTTATAGTGTATTCTTTATGTTTTAGTGTAACAGTATATTTAAACACCAAAACTGTTAAAATAAAATAAAGTTAAAAAACTAAAACCCGACTACAACAAAAAAGTGATCTAATAAAATAAAGTTAAAAAACTAAAACCCGACTACAACAAAAAAGTGATCTAAAAAGTACGAAACAAGAAAATATTTCTCACAGAAATCAAGACATAGGTACAAAATGGTCAAGGTAAGCCGTGGTTGCATGCCTATATACCATGTGAGTGCGGTGAATATGAATCACAATGGCATGCAACCACGGCTTACCTTGACCATTTTGTACCTATGTCTTGATTTCTGTGAGAAATATTTTCTTGTTTCGTACTTTTTAGATCACTTTTTTGTTGTAGTCGGGTTTTAGTTTTTTAACTTTATTTTATTAGATCACTTTTTTGTTGTAGTCGGGTTTTAGTTTTTTAACTTTATTTTATTTTAACAGTTTTGGTGTTTAAATATACTGTTACACTAAAACATAAAGAATACACTATAACATTTATTAAAATGACGTTTAAGCAAAAGTGGTTCAGTCTGATGCGCACTCTCTGTGACGTATAAAATTGAAGATCTAGAACACCTAATGAAGAATTCCAAGCGCTCAGCTACTCTATAACACACATAATAATGCCGTCTTAGCAAAAGGTGTTCGGTCTGATGTTCGGATAGACATTGTGCTTGAGTTCTCAGTGTATCTACGCATCTGCTTCTAGGTCTCTAGATGTAAACGTACGGAACGTGATGCGCAACGGACCGCTGATCAACATGTATTGGTCTCGACAATCGGAGACGTTTACCGATACAGAAACATGCTTGAGTTGACTTTCAAAAATGAAACATTTTGAACGTCTCGTTTCGTCTCGCACATCCCGTTGTTTCCCCGCCCTCGGGCCTTAGAATTCCACATTAGACGTATCAGATTTTCAATTTTGACGACACCGTTGTTGTTGGCATTAGCAACAGGATTCGCGTACGAAGTCGCGGGCAGAAGCTAGCTACACTGTGGGTTAACCTATAGAGCAGGACCAGTATGCTTCCAATTATTCTTATTTTGGACATAATCTTCCAAATTATCATATTATTATGCTTGTTAACATTATTTATTCTTATAAATGTGTTTTAAATTTCCTTTCGTTAGTTTCAATAGATAACAAGGAATGTTGTACTCGTAACATTCTACACAGTTCCCCATGAAAAATGTATTTACTTTAGACAGTCTAAAATATGGTTGAGCTAGTTTATCTTTATTTCTGGTATTAAAATTATGTCTATTACCTACTAAACTAAAGGTTTGTTGGGTTTTTCTTACATACATGATGATTGCATAAGTAAGTTGGCAAGGTACCGTCATAATATTTATCGTTTTAAACAGTTCTCTAAGAGATTTTGAAACGACTTTTATTTAATTTTTTGACCATTTCTGGCAAATGGCAAGTAAGTGTTATATATATTTGAAAAGCACTTGTAAACCCCTTTCAAATGATACCAAACACGGTAGGTTTGTCGTATTTTTTTTAATTTTTCATGTCTTTATTGTCCGTCAGAGGGCGCTACATTGAATACCGTGATACGTCACATAACCTATAACCAGCGGACAATCAAGACGCTTCTAACGATACCTCATTTGCTTAGTTCTGACAAGTAGTTTAGAAGATACGGTGGAACAGATGAACATACATACATACATACATACATACATACAAACATACATACATACATAGCCTGTCAAAAACATAACCCTCCTTTGGCTTTGCCGTAGTCGGGTAGAAATATTTTCTTGTTTCGTACTTTTTAGATCACTTTTTTGTTGTAGTCGGGTTTTAATTTTTTAACTTTATTTTATTTTAACAGTTTTGGTGTTTAAATATACTGTTACACTAAAACATAAAGAATACACTATAACATTTATTAAAATGACGTTTAAGCAAAAGTGGTTCAGTCTGATGCGCACTCTCTGTGACGTATAAAATTGAAGATCTAGAACACCTAATGAAGAATTCCAAGCGCTCAGCTACTCTATAACACACATAATAATGCCGTCTTAGCAAAAGGTGTTCGGTCTGATGTTCGGATAGACATTGTGCTTGAGTTCTCAGTGTATCTACGCATCTGCTTCTAGGTCTCTAGATGTAAACGTACGGAACGTGATGCGCAACGGACCGCTGATCAACATGTATTGGTCTCGACAATCGGAGACGTTTACCGATACAGAAACATGCTTGAGTTGACTTTCAAAAATGAAACATTTTGAACGTCTCGTTTCGTCTCGCACATCCCGTTGTTTCCCCGCCCTCGGGCCTTAGAATTCCACATTAGACGTATCAGATTTTCAATTTTGACGACACCGTTGTTGTTGGCATTAGCAACAGGATTCGCGTACGAAGTCGCGGGCAGAAGCTAGCTACACTGTGGGTTAACCTATAGAGCAGGACCAGTATGCTTCCAATTATTCTTATTTTGGACATAATCTTCCAAATTATCATATTATTATGCTTGTTAACATTATTTATTCTTATAAATGTGTTTTAAATTTCCTTTCGTTAGTTTCAATAGATAACGAGGAATGTTGTACTCGTAACATTCTACACAGTTCCCCATGAAAAATGTATTTACTTTAGACAGTCTAAAATATGGTTGAGCTAGTTTATCTTTATTTCTGGTATTAAAATTATGTCTATTACCTACTAAACTAAAGGTTTGTTGGGTTTTTCTTACATACATGATGATTGCATAAGTAAGTTGGCAAGGTACCGTCATAATATTTATCGTTTTAAACAGTTCTCTAAGAGATTTTGAAACGACTTTTATTTAATTTTTTGACCATTTCTGGCAAATGGCAAGTAAGTGTTATATATATTTGAAAAGCACTTGTAAACCCCTTTCAAATGATACCAAACACGGTAGGTTTGTCGTATTTTTTTTTATTTTTCATGTCTTTATTGTCCGTCAGAGGGCGCTACATTGAATACCGTGATACGTCACATAACCTATAACCAGCGGACAATCAAGACGCTTCTAACGATACCTCATTTGCTTAGTTCTGACAAGCAGTTTAGAAGATACGGTGGAACAGATGAACATACATACATACATACATACATACAAACATACATACATACATACAATATAACCCTCATCTCATCAAAACATAACCCTCATCAAAACATAACCCTCCTTTGGCTTTGCCGTAGTCGGGTAAAAAGTACGAAACAAGAAAATATTTCTCACAGAAATCAAGACATAGGTACAAAATGGTCAAGGTAAGCCGTGGTTGCATGCCATTGTGATTCATATTCACCGCACTCACATGGTATATAGGCATGCAACCACGGCTTACCTTGACCATTTTGTACCTATGTCTTGATTTCTGTGAGAAATATTTTCTTGTTTCGTACTTTTTAGATCACTTTTTTGTTGTAGTCGGGTTTTAGTTTTTTAACTTTATTTTTAGTGTCAGCTTATTTGAATTTTTTGACAATCTGTTTTTTGTAATGGTAGATTAAAAATAAATTAAGTCGAGTAGATGATATTTTGTCTGTATCGTTGCTAGGGAAACGGGTATTTACACATTTTTCAACACACTTGGTTAAATGACTCTTAGCTTGTGGTCGGGTGAAATGTTAATTTGACAACTGTCATTAATGTCAGGTGTCATTACTGCCACGCGAAATTGACCCTTAATATGATGGAGTCATCTCGTGTTCTCGGTTATAAGAACACGTGAATGATCTCCATACTTTAATTTAATAACCGTACAATTGTCATTTAAACTGAAATATTATTTTTAAACTGGACATTGGCAGAAATCACCGAAAATTCGGTGGATTGCCATTATATATATAAAAGTTGAAGTTGACCCTTATGATCAATGTCATTTTATTGTTTTATCTGTACTACGACTACGGTTGTGGTTGACTCAACTGGCCTGGTTGACAAACCATACCAAGGGTTAGCTTATCGTGTTAAGGTAAAGCTGAATACAGACGTTTTATAAAGAGCGACTGTCTTTAGACCTGTAGAACTCAGTTATTGAATAAAAATGATTGTCAGAATAAAATCTATTGCTTCTAATTACTCGATTCGATACGACCGATCGTATCATTGACTTAAAAAATCACATTGATACTTGATGGTTTTGCATTTGAAACCAAAGTAAGAAGCGGATACTTTAACTGCTATACCATCAAGACATGTACAAAAATATAAGTGATTTTTAAGGAAGGTTTATATGTATAATACATGCATAATATAGTGGAAAAAAGCCGGGATTTATAAAGATTTGTAACACTCTTGCAAAGCGGGGGCGGGTCGCTAGTAATATACAGGGTGTCCCACGGCTATGCCACATGGAGGGAAAGTACCTTAAATCTTGCAGATAGAACATTTTACTGAAAGAAGACATTATTTGAATTTTTAAAACAATTTAAATTGCATTCATAGATTTTTAAATAATTAAATGGTTGGACCGGGAATCGAACTTGTTCCACGAGAAAAAATAATCACCCTATAGTTTTACCATACCGATCGAAAGGTTTCATCATAAGGATTATTTTTTTCTAAATAACAAAGTGGCACAAATAAAAGGAAGACCGTGTTTGTTCTGAAAAGTTATAAGCTTACATTGCCGTAGGGACATACAATTGACAATCATAACTACTTATTCAAAGTCAAAGTCAAAGTCAAAGTCAAAACGTTTATTTCCATTAGACCATGGAGGCACTTTGGAACGTCAATTACATTAAAAAAAAATTTTTGATTCTAGTCGCCCATTCCAAAAGGTAGTTTTATATGGAGAAGAACGGGCAAGAAACTCCATACGTACTCTTTTAAAAATATATGTGTTACAATATTTAGTATACATGATTACAATGTGTAAATTAAGTATGAATACAATGTCAAAGCTGTCAAAAATTTACGTTAAAATACATTAATACAATATGTAAAATACTGTGAATACAATGTCAAAAAAAAATCAAATCTGTCAAAAAAGTAGGTACGTTAAAATATAATTAAGTAACAAAAAATATTAGGTCTAAGTTTAGAAATGAAAGCTATGTCACGTTTACGAGGTACATAGTGTAGACAAATTACAAAATTTGAGATGGTAGACGACCACTTTCAACAAAGTACAGAATTAGTTATTAATCTACCCACTTGAGTAGTACGCATCATTTTAATAAATAAATATCCACCACAACAAGACCAAAAAATCGTCAGGGAACGAAATAATCAAAAGGTATCACTTTGTATCCAAGATTTCAAGAAGAAGGGACTAGTTTTGAGCGTTTGAAAAATTCACTAACTTTTTATTAAAAATGTTAAAATTCATAGTCTTTCTTTTATTTTTGACACTATGTTATTTAGCAAAATATAATCCTTGTGATAGAGCCTTTCGATCGGTAGGATAAAACTACAGGCTGATTAATTTTCTCGAGTAACAGGTATGATTCCCGGTTCAACTATGTAATTATTTAAATATCTATGAATGCAGTTTAAAATGTTTTAAAAATTCAAATAATGTCTTCTTTTAGTAAAATGTTCTATCTACAATATTTAAGGTACTTTCCCTCCATGTGGCATTGCCGTGGGACACCCTGTTTAAAAAATCTATAATAAGAACATTGATTTTACTTCTACGTCGTGCATTTGTGGCCACCGAAATTAATACCTCAGTTTCTTTATACAATCCTCAATTATGTATTTAAATAAAACATTTTTCATTATAACAAAAAGTCTTTGTAGCCTCTGTGATAATTTTTCAAACAAAGATAAAAATCTCTGCTTGTAAAATTGTGTTCAAAACATTTTAGATCTTTAGATACCGCCAGCATTTCCCGTAGGGAGATATCAAAATTTTTATTCAACAATATCTTATCTGATAAGAAAAATCTATGCAGGAATATACCTTTTGTAATCGAGTCGATTGAAATCCCAACAGATTTGCAAAACATTGTGAAATTTTACAAAGGCCTTTGTAAATGTCGCCGGGCCGCCATCTTGGATTTATAACCGCTTTTCTTACCAATACAATCTACAATGTTATTGTTACTTCCTATAAAGAAATCTTTACATTATGTAAAGAGACAGATTTTTTTGTGGCAAACAACAAAACCCGAAGCTATATATTACAAGCTGGTTTCACCCGCGTTAAAAATGTTAAAGGTGAACAACCCTTATCACTTAGGGGTATGAAAAATAGATAGTAGCCGATTCTCAGACCTACTGAATGTGCATATATTGGAAAAAATCTTTCAAGCCATTTTGGAGGAGTATGGTAACTAATATTGTGACACGAGAATTTTATAATTAATACTAGCTGGCCCGTGCCCACTTCATTGGGCGCCAAACATTTTAACTTAAAACTCGAAAACATGCGCTTCCCCAGACATAAGACTGAACTAGATCGATTTCTCGTCCCCGAAAACCCCCACATATCAAATTTCAGCGAAATCGTTAGGGTCGTTTTCGAGATCACATGCTTTTTCAAGCAATTAGCGCCATCTGCCGGGCTGATTTGTGAATCTAAACCATCCAGGGCGCCACTCAAACGCATACAGAAAAATTCATTTAAATCGGTCAAGCCGTATAAGAGGAGTTCAATGACATACACACGCACAGCAGAATTATATATATAAAGATAAAAAGATTTAAGTATATATTCAGTTTATGCTTCTACCTTTTTTTTATGGATGCGAAATCATCAAATGACTTCTCCCACCCTGGGCGCGGCGGCTTACTGACTAAAACCCACCCATGTTACTTCGGTTTTATTATTAGAACTATTCCGCAACCTCGGCCGGCATTGGCCCTAGAGGGCCCCGTCACGTGCTGACTGCTCTTTGAAGCGTGCTTTTGCCCTTAATGGGTAAAATAGTTTTAGTATATGGCAGATGTTACGGAATGTTTATAATAGTTACCGTGACCCCGGAACATAAAGGGCAACCGAAGGAACATGAGTGGGTTTTTTTAGTCAGTAAAAGTCTGGCACCGACAAGACAAGTCTCCCGCCGCACCCAGGACGGGAGCAGTCATTTGATAATTTCCTACTCCCCAAAAAAAAAGTATATGGCAGATAGGTGGTAGGGGCAAAAAGGGGGATGGAAGTTTGAAGAAAGGAAAGAAACCAGAAGAAACAGTCAGTTAAATATTTGGAAAGTAGCTCTTTACTATGATACTAATATTTTAAATGTCTTTTAACTAGAAAACCGTTTAGCCCAAAACGTTTTTCAAGAAAAAATGCCAAACCTTGTTTTAGATGCGACAGCATTCAAATCGTATGGGATGTAAGATATTTTTGATAGTTATTTTACTGCTCTTTACATTAGAAATTATACACATATATATATATATTAGTTATACATTGCGCTGGCTCACACATTATTTTCATTGTTTGAGGAATGTTATAAAGCTTCCATTTCCTAATTTATATAAAAAGTAGTTTTTTTATTATATACATGTAATTTTTGACGGAAATGGTTTTTGGATTATATTCATTTTAAATCACGCTTAACCATGTAAAAAAAACTTTGTAATACGAGTATTTTTTTAAAGAGTAAGTATGTAGTTTCTTGCCCATTCTTCTCCATACGTAACAACATTTCCGAATGGGCGGTAGATTCACTTTTGTTTTATAAGTATGACGTTTCAAAGTGCCTTTTTTTGGTTTAATGGAAATAAATGATTTGACTTTGACATTGACTTTGACTTTGGAGGTATGATGGACAGAGTGTAAAGTCCCTCATCCTCCATTGAAAAGGGAGAATCCTCCGACCAGGCGGGTGTTGTGTCTGGTGGGCTGCCCGATGGTTTTAGTCGGGATTTTTGTGCATGTGCTAATATCACCGAAAACTCGCGTTGTAGGATGTTAGTTGTAGTTCAAGTGTTCGGCGATAGGTAATTTATTATTAATTTATCAATTTATCCAAAACTAGCTTTTGCCCGCGGCTTCGCTCGCGTTAAAAAAAAGAGACAAAAAGTAGCCTATGTTACTCTCCATCCCTTCAACTATCTCCACTTAAAAAATCACGTCAATTCGTCGCTCCGTTTTGCCGTGAAAGAAAGACAAATAGACAGACAGACAGACACACTTTCCCATTTATAATATTAGTATGGATGGATATTATTTAAGTTCATAAACATATATTTTCTTAAAATTGCGCTCACATTTTCTATTAACCACTTCACACAACTGCGCGCCTAGTACTTTTGATTGATTTAATTACTAAGTATCTCAGTATTTTAAATTTTCTCACATTATCACTTCACATTACTGCGCTCCTAGTACATTTGTTCTTAAGTTTTCAATCTTTAATTGAATTTAGAATTAACTATAGGGGAAAATGATTCATCTTTTATAATTATGTTCTCGTCGATTTTTCATTATTTTTAAGATATTGTATTCTGCTATTCGGGGCGGGGACAAATCCAACGAACCAAAAACCATGAAAATTGGTCTAGCCGATCTCGAGTTATAAGTGTTGTAACAAACCCGACTTTGTTTTATATATATAGATATTATATCTACACATATAATAAAATTCTAAAAGGTCGGTGTCTGTACATGGAAGATAAATAAGAAAAACTTTATTAGGGGAACTTTATATACGCAATAGAACCCAAAACAATGATTTTTTGAATTTTTGTCTGTTTCTCTGTTTGTCTGTATGTCTGTTTGTCTGTACGTTTGTTCAGGCTAATCTCAGAAACGGCTTAACCTAATTGAATGCGGTTTTCACTAATGCGTTGCGGTTTTTTGGGATTAACATTTAGTCTTTGTTTTGTATTAATCGGTCTATAAATAAAAAAGTTATGTCAATCTAAAGAATCGCATCATCACATCAATCAATCAAATCAATCAAAAAATAAAACATTGTATACATCCTTACCAAAATAAAAATAAAAATATTCAAGTCTGTTTCAACACCTACTAATTACTTTTTGAATTACTCAAATCGGACATTTCATTCAAAAAATATTAAACCCAAAGCGCAACGGTTTAAATTTTTCCATAGTTTACGTTTAATTTCGCTAGATGGCGCTGTACCGTCTGTCATGATTTCTAAAAAGTGGTGTTAAGATTTTTGTGAAAATAATGACTCTCCTAGGCGGCTTTCCTTCGTGCAGGTTCTATCCCTGTTGTAAAAAGTGTTTGGTTGTCGATGCGTTTGTGATAAATATTGGGTCATTTGGTCAAAAACAATAAGTAATCAATTAATTTAGTAAATTAATTAATTCTTTACTTTAACCCCTTGCAGGTTCTATCCCTGATTCGATGTGGGGTGTCGTTTCGTATGCTTATGAGAGTGGGTCGTAAAGCAAAATTAAGTATATATAAATTCAAAACTAGCTTTTGCCCGCGACTTCGTCCGCGTGGAATAACAGTTCCCGTTCCCGGGGAATTTCCGGGACGAAAACTATCATATGTCCTTTCTCGGGTCCCAGACTATATCTGTACCAAATTTCATTCGAATTGGGTCAGTGGTTTAGGCGTGAAGTAGAGACTGACAGACAGAGTTACTATCGCATTTATAATATTAGTAGGTACGGATTAATATTGTAGGATGATTGGTGATCGATACTGATGCCAAAAATGCAATCAGTATTTTTTTGTCTGTCTGTATGTGCACGCATGGGCTAAAAACTACTTAAGGGATTTAACCAAACTTGGTACGATTGTATTCCATACTCTTGGCCTGGTTATAGGCTATTTAACATAACGCAGAGACACATAGGCGCCCCGGCGGGCGCTCTCACGTATCGCCAGAAACAGGTCCTCACCAGAAACGGATATCTGAGAAAATGGTCACCTAGAGCACACGGTGGAGCATACGATGGTACTATGCCCCGCTTGGGTGGGCCACCGCCGTGGTCTTCCAGAGGCGATCGGCGGGAGTGACTGAATGGGAAGCCGTCGCCTCCTTCTGCGAAGCAGTCATGCTGGAGAAGGAGGCGGCGGAGCGCATGACGCAGCGCCAAGCCTCACGCCCTGGACAGTGAGCCAGGCGTAGACGTCGAAAGTCGCAAGACGACTACCAGCCACCGTAGGCGCGACTGCGAAAGGCGAGCGATGGGTAGCTCGCCGCCCGATAAGGACCGTTTGTTCCACTCGCGCCTAAACAGCAGTCAGCACGTGCCGGGGTTACGGATTAATTCTAATAGTTACCGCTGCCCCGGAAATAAACTCACTGACTAATATCAACGCGTTTGTTGATATTTAACAATAACTAACTAGAGACACGAAACTTGGTGGATTATTCTTTGTGAAGAGTAAGCCTAAGCCACTAAGAAAGGATTTTTTTATTCAACTTCTAAAGGGCTTAAAATTGTGGATAGAAGTTCGACATCTACGCGGGCAATGCCGCGGGCAAAAGCTAGTTTTGAATAAAGTGCTGCTTGCGTTGTATATCAAAATACAAGCCTATGCAAGCAGCTACAAGTCTGAAATCATCAATCCGCCTTGAGCAAATGTCATGATCAATGCTTGTTACTTTATATAAGACTAGCGACCCGCCCCAGCTGCGCACGGGTGTTACAAATCTTTAAAAATCCCGGCTTTCCTCGACTGTCTTAAGCATATATTATACATATAAACCTTCCTTAAGAATCACTCTATCTATTAAAAATACCGCATCAAAATCCGTTGCGTAGTTTCAAAGATCTAAGCATACATAAGAACAGACAGAGGATAGCGACTTTGTTTTTTACTATGTAGTGAAGAAGCGCTGCAGTATAATAATCCATACTAATATTATAAATGGGAAAGTGTGTCTGTCTGTCTGTCTGTATGTTTGCCTTTCTTTCACGGCAAAACGGAACGACGAATTGACGTGATTTTTTAAATGGTGATAGTTGAAGGGATGGAGAGTAACATAGGCTACTTTTTGTCTCTTTCTGAAGCGAGCGAAGCCGCGGGTAAGTAGTCTAATTTAACATAAAGCCTATGTTAATGAGATGACAAAGGCCTATAAGTACCTCATTTCTCCGATATCGATCAATCATTAACGTTCAGTAACAGGGAATAAGGAAAAAGTCACAGCCACCATTACCGTGACGTCAGAGGCCCATTAATCAATGGATTCGCTGACTGGACTGCTAATGAGCTTGATTTGTGCGTTAAGTGCACGCTGGTACCGTAAATATAAAAATACTGGGTAGAATAGACAAACATAATTTATGTTTCATTTAGTATTATAGTATAAAACGAAGTCCGTATGCTTAGATCTTAAAACTATGCAACGGATTTTTATGTGGTTTGGTTTTGTATGGGAAAGATTTGTATTTTTATATGTAACGAATTAATTCAAAAACTACAGGATCAATTTCAAAAATTGTTTTTTCATTAGGAAGAGATCTCTTCTAGAGATAAGTCCACCTTTGTAAACAAATTACAGTTAAGTTCTCTGTTAAACAGTTATGTGCAATAAAGTATATTTTTAGGAAGCTACATTATCCCTGAATAACGTAGGCTCTAGGCTATATAATATCACGCTATGTCCCACGGGAGCGAAGCAGTAACCAAAAACCTAACGTAACGCAGGTGAAACCGCGAGGAACAGCTAGTAGACTTATAAAAAAGTATACCACAAAGAATTTAAAATACATAAAGCACAAGTCACCAAATAATAGATAATAGAGTGTGTTGTGAATAAGGTTTAAATTACTAAAGCAATAAGGTTGGCGACACGCGGGGCTGAATAAACTCAGATGCTGAGGTGAAAATGAAAGAGTATCGTTAGGGCTGCCACAAACAAAATAAAAAAAAAGGTTGTGTTCGATCTTTCGATGGTTTGTCTGGCCTGTTGGTGACAATGACTGCAAAGACGGAGGTCGTAGGTTCAATTCCTACACGAGATAAATGTTTGTGTTATGATGAACCCCTTTTTCCAATATGGCGGCCGTGAAACAAGAGCTTTACAACCTTACAAACTAAGATTTTACTTTAAGCTGGCCCTTTTTTGTGGATGGGAAATCATCAAATGGTGGGAGTGGCGGGAGGTAGTGTCAGACTTTTTCTGACTAAAACCTATCCTTGTTCCTTTGGTTGCTTTATGTTCCGGGGCCACGGTAACTAGTCTAGTAGTAGTACTATTCCGCAACCCTTACTAAATGGCTAGCTGGCCCTTAGTAACTAAATATAAATTTTGTCCTCTAACAAATGTACTTATGCTAAGCCGAAAACAATGTAACATATCAATGGACTACTAAACCGATGATACATATTATCAACTTCAACTTTATCCTAATTATGGCAATCCAACGAGTTTTCGGTGATTTCTGCTAATATCCAGGTTGAAAATAATATTTGATAGTTTAAATTACAGTGTACGGTTAATTATTCATATATCTCTCGCGGGTCGTAGTGTGATGGTATATAGCCTATAGCGTTCCTCGATAAATGGCCTATCTAACACTGAAAAAAAATTTCAAATCGGACCAGTAGTTCCAGAGATTACCCCCTACATACAAACTTACAAACCTACAAACTTACAAATTTTACCTCTTTATAATATTATTATACTTCAGGCTTCGTCCTCGGGATTAGCAAATAGCACTTGTAGTACCGCCTAGTGGTTCGCCAGTCTCACACTATAGTTGAGGGTAGAAAATAAAATTAAAAAATAAATTCACGTCAACAAGACAGTTGACCGACCCGCTTGCTTCATTCGCTTTTTAGTGCTCGCCACGATCACACGCTCGCGTCTCAAAAGTGCTAATTGTTTATTCCAAGTGCTTATCCAACATGCCTAAACGGAAACGTGAGGAAGATTACGATCATCTGCTGCGGTAGTTCAAGAAATTAGAAAAGAAAGTGTTGCGAAGATGCCGTAAGTACGCTGAGTCGTTCCAACTCGCTTGATACTCGTTCCCGCTCGGAGTCTCCAGGTCAGTCATTGTGTATTTATTGTTTGTTAGTTTTATTGCTGCCGTACGAAGCCCGTTTAATAACGAGCTGGCGCTAAATAAGTCGCCATAATGCATGCCCTTTAGGCAACGATTTTACTTGCCTTATTTACTTTTACATACATATCAAGTGTATCAAAACCTTTTTGTCACGGTTTTATGTTTACTAAGAAGTAACTTGAAGATACTTACTTATACAGTGTGTAACTGAATTAATGCACTTTGAGAAAATAGTTTGTTCAGAATCGTTTACTGAATCGATTTTTGTAATTTTTAATATGGGTAATATTTTATCCCAAAAATAATTAAAACTACGTAAATTGCTGTCACACTTCCGCTGTACAGTCAAAACAAACTAAAATGGATGAAATACCTACTACGCTAGACCCTTATGCAAGTGCGACGGTGTGCATGCGTAAATTTGTAATGTGACTATGATTTTCTCCCACAATCTGTACAACAAATTTATAAATAATAATAATAAAAAAACACTGTTTTAAACATAATAATAAAAAATCTGTGTATGTATTATGATTATAACATAATATTCTAATTTGGGTGTCTGGTGGTGTGCGTTTATTCCGGGACATATTGTACACAAATTTTTTACAATACATTTAATCAATCTTAAGAAAAGTGTTGACTAAATTAGCTAAGTAGGTTACATTTCATACCTATTGGGTTTAACTACCATTCGTAGAAACTCCTACGATATTTTAAGAAATGTTATCTTTGCAAGTTTACCTACTCAATATCAAAATAGAATAATAGTTATGCGAACAGTATTTTAGGACTGTTTCTTAACTAATTGTCAATAAATTAGTGTGACTCAATCGTGATATTTTACATAAATTTTATAATAAAACATAATTTTTATAATAAAACATTACTTACACCCGTGATAGTAATAGTTACTTAGCCGGGTTTGCGTACTTCTCTGGAGTTGTACTACCCAATAAAAGCTTTGCGGACAGTATTCTAGGACTGTTTCTTAACTAATTGTCAATAATTAGTGTGACTTACTTGTAACATGGTACTTACACAACTAAATATTATTATAACTTGGAGCTGTATTACCCGACAAATTAGTCTTGCGAACAGTACTTTGGTCTGTTTCTTGACTAGTGTAGGTCAGTAATGATGACGTAGATGGGTTTGCGTACTTCTCTTTGGAGCTGTACTACCCGATAAATTAGTCTTGCGAACAGTACTTTGGTCTGTTTCTTGACTAGTGTAGGTCAGTAAAGATGACGTAGATGGGTTTGCGTACTTCTCTTTGGAGCTGTACTACCCGATAAATTAGTCTTGCGAACAGTACTTTGGTCTGTTTCTTGACTAGTGTAGGTCAGTAATAATTACCTAGATGGGTTTGCGTACTTCTCTTTGGAGCTGTACTACCCGATAAATTTGTCTGGCGAACAGTACTTTGGTCTGTTTCATGACTAGTATAGGTATCGGTGGTTTTCAGATCAAGAACGTAATAACAACGTTCCAAACCTACTTGACGGTATTGTTGATTCTGAGCCATGTGCGGTGACGCTTATCGACCCCGTCCCGGAACCCGACGAAGAGTGTCCCCACCCCCTGCCGCTGCCGCCGCCGCTAGCACCGTGGAGCCGGTGACAAATACTGAGGAGCCTGAGTCAGCTGATACGCTAAACAGTACAATACTCGAAATACTGAGCGAAGATCTTACTGTTTCGAATATTTTCGGTCCCGAAATTCACGTTAATGCCAAACGCGATAAAAATGTTGAAATTAGACAGAGACAAGTTTCTACTAATAACTCGCTGATATCAAAAAATGACAATGATCCTGAGTTAATAAGCCTATTGTTCTCTTTTGCATTAAGGGATACGAAATCCCATTCAAATAACTTCAAAAAAGCTATTCATAATTGATTATGTAATAGAGCTATGTCAAAATGTCAACCTACCGATGGTCAATTTTTATCTAGTATATTTCTAGTGTCTAAACCAAATGGCAAATACAGTATCATCTTAAATTTAAAAAACTTAAATAAATTTATTACAGCTGATCATTTTAAAAAATGAAGGTCTACGCACAGTATTAAAATTAATAACAAAAATAGATTTAAAAGATGCTTACTATTTTATAAGTATTCATTATAATTCAAGAAAATATTTAAGATTTAAAGTTCAACAACTGTATGAATTTAACGTTCTACTATTTTGCTTAAGCACTGCCCCATATATTATTCACTAAAATAATGAAACCTATTGTCCGGTTACTACGTTTGGCAGGCCTAATATCTATTAATTACTTAGATGAGTCATACGACAAATGTTTGTACAATACTGTATGTTGGATGTTTTGTGTACCTAACTAACTGTGTGTATGTGAAGGACTGTCGGGTACTCTTCAATTAAACTTGGTACTTGGTACAATCTTATATTCCTACTAACTTTTACATCTGTATGACTTGATTACTTGAATAACTTAGCGTGTCTAGTCTAGTACTATAGATAGCGTGTGCGCTCCGCTGTCGTCTGTAGCTCTGGCAGTAATGGCGTCGCCGGCGCGCCGCGTTGTTCATTTCATCATCTTCGTGCCTCGTTCGCGCGCCGTCGGTCGTTTCCGTTGAATTGGCCCCGCCCACCAGTGTGGCCAGCGTAGCGGCGGCAACAACCTCCCGGCCCTTGAAGGCCTATGGGGCTTCAAGCCCTGTGGTGCCCTCGTCCAGCAGAGGGCATAGTCTTGTGATGGCACGGCGGATGGTTCCCTTGGTTGTTTCCACGTCTGCAACCCTGCTGCAGCCGTCTGTTCCCGGATAGAGTTGCTTGATCCTACCAAGCGGCCATTTGAGTGGAGGATTGTGCTCTTCCTTGATCAGCACAAGTTGACCTGGTTGAAGGTTAGGCTTTTTCACAAGCCACTTTGTGCGCTGTTGGAGCTCGCAAATGTATTCTTGACTCCACCGTGACCAGAAGTGCTGACGCATTTGTTCAATTTTGGCGTAGCGATGCAGGAGGTGAGTCTTGACTTCTCGCAGGTCTGGAGCTGGTAGTGACGTCAGTGGTCTTCCAATGAGGAAGTGCCCTGGGGACAAAGGGGACAGGTCGTGAGGATCGGATGACATTGGATAGAGGGGCCGAGAATTTAATATTGCCTCGACCTGGACGAAGACAGTAGCAAGTTCTTCAGCAGTTAAGTGTATATTCCCCACAATGCGTTTAATATGAAACTTAGCAGACTTTATACCAGCCTCAAAAAGCCCACCATAGTTTGGTGAGTAAGCGGGTGAGAATCTGAATTGTATGCCTTCGTCAGAAAAATTGTCTGACACAGAATCACTTAATTCGGTAAGAAACTTTCCTAACTCTTTACTAGCTCCTACAAAGTTTCTACCATTATCAGAGAAAATCTCGAGAGGTTTTCCTCTTCTTGATATAAATCGTCTAAATGCTAAAATGAAACTTTCAGTGCTTAAATCACCCGCAAGTTCTAAATGAACTGCCTTTGTTTTAAAACATACGAATAGACACAAATACGCTTTCAGTAATCTAGAGCCGCGGCCCCTTTTATTCAATATATAAAAAGGGCCAGCATAATCTGTTCCTACAATTTGGAATGGAAAACCTGGTGTTATACGCTGAGATGGCAGACTACCCATAATTTGACCAGCAACTTCTCCTTTCACGCGTCTACATACTACACATTTTCGGTAGGTCTGCCGTGCTAAGTGTCTTCCTCCTAGTGGCCAATACATTTCACGTATGCTTGAAAGAAGCAGCTGTGGGCCTGCATGTAATAATTGTATGTGAAAATGTTCAAATAAAAGTTTGGTTAAATAGTGTTTCGCATCGAGAATCACGGGATGTTTTTTATTGTAATCGTACATAGAATTATTTAACCTGCCTCCTACGCGCATAACACCATCTGCATCAAGATATGGATTTAGGGTTAAAAGTTTTGACTTAATATTAATGTGCTTACCCTGTTTTAAAGAATTTACTTCATTTTCAAATGAACATAGTTGAGCAAGGGAAATTAACATGACATCAGCTGTTTGCAATTCCTTAACTGATAATGAACCTTGTATCTTATTATTAGAATTTTTACAATTGTGTATGAACCTGAACATAAAAGCAACTACTCTTCTTAATTTGTTAAACTTGGAAAATTTTTCAATGTCTATAACATCTTTGTTAGGGTGCTTTAGTGTTACAGTCGCTACTTTGATTTCTGGTAAATCTAGGCTTAGCTTTAACAACTGAGAGGGCCAATCTGTCTCGCTGTGGAGCAGGAAGGATGGCCCATTCCACCATAACTTGGCTTCAGGCAACTCCTCCGGTGACAGACCTCGTGAAGCTAGGTCTGCTGGATTCTGAGCGGATGGAACATATCTCCATACCCCACGACGAGACAAATCAGCAATTTCTGTAACACGGTTTGAAACAAAAGTTTTTAATTTTGCAGGTGTAGTAGTTTTTAACCATGACAATACAATTTGTGAATCAGTCCAATATATATGTCTGCTAATGTTGCAACGTAAAGCTTTCGTGACCTTGTCACAAAGGCGGCTCCCGAGGAGGGCACCACATAATTCTAATCTCGGTATTGTAGTGGGCTTTAGGGGTGCAACCTTAGCCTTAGCGCATAGAAGCTTAACTGAAACTACACCATCATCATTAATACTACGGATATATATACAGGCGGCATATGCCTTTGTCGATGCATCGCAAAATACATGTATTTCTATTTGATTTGGTTCACTACACATACAATAACGATCAATTTCAAAGGATGACAGTGACTGAAAACCATTAAACATTTTTTGCCACAAATTTCTAATGTGAATAGGGACATCATCATCCCAGTGTAATTTTAATGACCAAAGTTCTTGTAATAAAATCTTCAATAATACTGTGCAGACACAAAATATCCCAAGTGGGTCAAATATACTTGCTACTAGTGACAAAATGACACGTTTTGTGCACTTGTTGCATTCCATATTCTGCTGTTTATAATCAGGTAAATTTACCATTAATTTGTCAGTGGACGGGTTCCACTTTATGCCCAGAGTAGTACATTCTTTAGTAAATTCAACATTGCTTTGGTCATGAAACATTTTATCATTATTAAAAAGGTAAGTACAATTTGATTTAATTTTACGTAAATTCATTTGAGCTGACTCTAATGTGTTCTTTATAGATTCAAGTATGTATTTTAATTTTTCAGGATCCTGATGACCCGTGCAGAGATCGTCGACGTAAAAGTCGTGTTTTATTATATTGGTGATGCATTCATCATCACAAGAATCGGCTAATTCGAACAAACATCGGACACTTAGAAATGGTGCCGAAGAAGTTCCGTACGTGACTGTATTTAACTGTAAGTATTGTATAGGTTCATTTTCATTATGTCTCCAAAGAATCATTTGTAAAGGTCTATGTTTTTCTTCTACAACTATTTGACGGTACATCTTTTCAATATCTCCGACTAACAAAAACTTATGCTGACGACAGCGAATGAGTATTGAAAAGATGTCTTGCTGAATCGTAGGCCCTACCATCAAAATATCATTAAGAGAAAGACCTGAAGTAGTCGCTGCCGAAGCATCAAAAACAACACGACATTTTGTTGTTTCGCTTTGACGTAAAACAGGATGATGAGGCAAATAATTCGCCACGTCAGGTCTCTCAACCTTTGACAAATGTCCCAAGTTTTTGTATTCTTCAATAAATTCGCAATATTGTTGTTTGACATGAGGTTGCCGTCGAAATCGTTTTTCCAACTGGAGTAACCGTTTGAAAGCTATTGGAAACGAATCACCTAAGTCCTTTGGATCACCCTTCAACGGCAAACTCACACAAAATTTACCATTGTTCAACCTATGAGTATTTTTTACAAAATGTTCTTCGCACAATATTTCTTCTTGACTCCAGGGTAACTTGGGGGGTAACTCCTCAAGTTCCCAAAATTTTCTTAACTGATTTCTTATTTCCTGACTAAAATTACAGTTTATATTGTTACTCTTGTCATAACTGGTACACATTGTTGGACCAACTACTAACCATCCTATCAATGAATTGTGTAACATTGGTTTGTTTTGTCCGAGCTTTATTTGACCTGCTATAATCAGATCCCAAAACACGTCTGCCCCTAGTAACATTTCAACTTGAGAGGGACGATAAAATGTCGGATCAGCTAATTGTATGTTTTGTGGAATATCTAAGCTTATGATATCCACTTCCTCAGAAGGTAAGTTTGTAGAAATTTGATTTATTGTTAAACAATTTATTTGTTTTGTGAACTGTTTAATTTTCAATGTAATTGAACACCTTTCCATTGTATTGAAACACATGTTGTTTATGCCTGTTACATTAACTGACGGTACCCTTTGACTCAGAAGCCCTAACCTCTGTTTTAATGAATTAGTTATGAACGATGACTGACTACCTGAATCTAACAAGGCCCGTACCTCATGGCACTGATTGGTTTTCTCATCCACGATTTTAACAACTGCTGTTGATAACAAGACCTGACTTGCTACACAGGAGGACAATGAAACCGAATGTGCATTCATATCATTATCATTTGGATTGTTAGCGTTTGTTACCTCACTAACTTCACTGATTTGAACAACATTGTTAGCCGTAACTGGCTTGTTCCTATGAATTAATGTATGATGTCTACGACCACATTCTCGACATGGACCTAATCGACACTGACTTGCAAAATGACCACCACGAAAACAATTTGCACACAATTTCAACCTAACAACTTCAGCATAACGCAATTCAGGGGACATATCAAGAAACTTCTTACATGCATATATACGGTGTTCACCACTGCACAATAAACATTTTGAATTTGATACATTTTTACCTGACTCAGAAGTAGAAGCCACAAATGATTTTTGTTGTTTATCTAATTTTTTGTTTGTTTCAGGTTTTATAGAGGGAGAGCTAGTTCGGTTTATGGATTCTAAAACGTCAGCCCTCTTCCTTAAAAATTCCTTAAACTCTAGCAAAGTAGGTGAACGCTGACGGTCTTTAACTTCTTCCCATTTACGCAATGATGCTGAATCTAATTTGTTTGCAAATATATGAGTGATTAATGAATCCCAATTATCAGTGGGTTCCCCTAGTGTGTTAAGCGCTCGTAAGTGCTTTGTTATGTGATCGACTAAGTTTCTAAGTAAAGTATCTGATTCTTTGTGCAATGATTCAATACCTAACAAATCCTTAAAATGATTAGTAATTAGTTGACCTTTGTTATCAAATCTATCGCTTACAAGTTGCCAAGCTACTTCATAGTTATCGTTAGAAATTTCCAAAGACTTTATAACAACTAAAGCACTGCCCTGCAATGAGGAGCGCAAATAATGAAATTTATTTATACCGCTTAGTTTTCTATTATTATGTATTAACGATTTAAAAGTGTCTCGAAACTCGAGCCACTTACTGTAGTCTCCATCAAAAACAGGCAGCTGTATCAAAGGTAACCTAACATTAACGTCTTCATGAATACAAGAATTTACCTTAGTTTTAGAAAGGTTCTCATCCGCGTCACTAAACTGTTCTAGATGCATCTGAGATGCTTCTTGAGCTAAGGTAATCAAAGAATAAAACTGATTTTCTATTTCAGACCGTTCAACAAGTTGACCTTCACTGTCATCCGATAAAACTTCTATTCTACATTATCGTTGGCAAATATATAAAAAAAAAACTGTAAATACCGTTTTGTCCGGCAAACCTCAACAGATTCTCACTCGCCACTCACGCCCTCTGGTGTGACGCGTAGCCGGTATCCGACCACGTCGTTCCTGGCGTCGGCGCTCGCTGCTGGCGCGCTCGAAGCTTCTGGAAAGTTCGGCCGGCTAATTACCAACATGCACTGCAACCCTTTTTGATAGGGTAGGGGATACTTAAATTTGCACTTAGTATGTTCTATGCAATCATGAACGTTTTCATATTTTACTTTTTCATCATTAGAACTTGCATTATGTATGGCACTGAAAAACCCCTACACACAAAGCTAAAGCTGTAGCTAGCTTGAAATGGCCAGGCAACACGAGCGTGTTTATAATAATTAGCCTTAGTTTATACTGACCACGCCCAAGCCTTGGCAAATCAAATAGGAGGTAGATAGGAGGATTAAGTGGAAAACGGAAAAATAAATGGATGGATCGGGCACTCCCCTGGAATTTCGTCCTGCGGTGAAGTCGACCTGCTGTCTCGCCCTGGATCCTCTTGGCTCGGTTTTCTTGAACGCCACGTGTCCGCGCGGCGTCCTGTCACGGTCGCCACTTCTTGTTGGATGTTTTGTGTACCTAACTAACTGTGTGTATGTGAAGGACTGTCGGGTACACTTCAATTAAACTTGGTACTTGGTACAATCTTATATTCCTACTAACTTTTACATCTGTATGACTTGATTACTTGAATAACTTAGCGTGTCTAGTCTAGTACTATAGATAGCGTGTGCGCTCCGCTGTCGTCTGTAGCTCTGGCAGTAATGGCGTCGCCGGCGCGCCGCGTTGTTCATTTCATCATCTTCGTGCCTCGTTCGCGCGCCGTCGGTCGTTTCCGTTGAATTGGCCCCGCCCACCAGTGTGGCCAGCGTAGCGGCGGCAACACTGTACAATCTAAGAAATTAATTACGTCTCTCGGATTTTTAATTAATGAGGATGAGAGGAAAAGTTTAATGATACCTAGTCAAGTATGTACATTTCTAGGTTTTGTTTTAGACTCTGAAAACTTCCAGATCACGTTACCCTCGGGAAAAATAGTTCGCGTCAAATCAGAAATTAAAAATATGCAAGATACGTGAATTTGAACAAATGGTCGGATTACCAGTTTCAGTTTTTCCGGCTGTAGAATACAGCTTGCTATGTACTAAACTATTTGAACGCGTAAAACATTTAAACTTAAAACCTGATGATAACTATGATAAATTTATGAATATATCTAGTGTGTTACTACCTGATCTAAGATGGTGGTATGATGCAATACATATACCGTTTTGTAGCACGATACGCATGATCTGAAAATTTTCTCAGATGCCTCAAATACGGGGTGGGGGGCTGCCTGTGGCAAAGAGAGGGCTAGCGGGTTGTGGAGTAATCAAGAGAAGACACAACATATATAACTACTTGCGGCCTTCCTGGGTTTAAAAGTATTTGCTAAAGATTTAAATAACTGTCAAATTTTACTCCTCATCGACAACACTACAGCCGTCTCTTACATTAATAGGATGGAAGGTATTTCGTTCCTCCACCTCACTGACATCACTCGTCAGCTATGGCAGTGGTGTGAATGTCGCAAATTGTACGTCATAGCTCATTACATTAGCTCATTAGACAATAACACGGCAGATGCCGAGTCAAGGCGGACTGGGCATACCAGGAAATTGTCTCAACGTATGGGGTACCTCAAATAGACTTATTTGCCAGTCGAATAAATACTAAATACTCTGCCTAGATCTCCTGGCACAGAGACCCCAATGCAATGGCAGTTAATGCATTTTCAATTTCCTGGGCCGATATTTATTTCTATGCTTTCCCTTCTTACTCTGTCGTTTTAAAGACACTGAGAAAGATAATTACAGATAAGGCTGGGGGCGTACTAGTCGTACCACATTGGCCAACAGCTACCCAATTTTTAAAAAAGCCTTTTATTGTCTGATCCAATTGTGTTTAAGGCAAATGCAAATCCAATTTTATGTTCCAGTTCTAGCGATCGCGACATATACACCAAACTTAATTAAACCCCGGTGGCAGGGAACTTATGCGGACGGCGTGGGTAAGAACAAGCGTATCTCCGTCAGCAGTTAATGTGATGTTGGCGTCTATTTCTGAAAACTCCTATAAACAATATGATGTTTACTTACGGCGCTGGTATGGTGATTTGTATAACGCTTCGATTCCACAAATAATTAATTTCCTAAACATTCTCTATGAAGAGGGATATCAATACGGGACGTTTAATTCTTGTAGATCCGCGTTTGGCCTACTCATGGGAAATAATTTAGGAGAAGATGATAGGATCAAAAGGTATTTTAAAGGTATATTTCGGATACGTCCTCCTTTACCCAAGTATGAAATAACATGGGATACTACAATAGTAATAAATTATCTCAGCCAGTTTTATCCCAACGAAACGTTATCCCTTGAAAACCTTTCGAAAAAACTTATCACTCTCATTGCCCTTTTGACTGCGCACAGAGTACAGACCTTGTCAAAGATTAATATTAAAAACATAGAATTGTCCCCTTCTAAAGTAACTATCAAAATACCTGACCTCTTAAAAACAACACGCTAAGGATGTTTGCAGCCATTGTTAGTGTTACCGGTTTTTGAGGAACGACCCGAAATAATATGTCCTGTCTTGACTTTACTTACCTAACTCGAAAAATCAAGCCCGTTGCAAAAGAATATTGACTCCCTCTTCATAAGCTTTAGAAAGCCTTACAATGCTGTCGGTTCTCAAACCTTGAGTAGGTGGATAAAAGACACCCTGTGCAATAGCGGTATCGATGTGAACATGTCCACCACGCACAGCACAAGGCACGCCGCTACATCCGCGGCTCTTCAGCTGGGCGTCAGCCTAGATCGAATAAGAAAAACCGCTGGATGGAGCGGCTCGTCAAACACATTTTGGTTCTATAATAGAACCATAGGTAATGTCAATAACAATGGAAATGATTGTTTTGCCAGAACAATTGTAAACAATAACTCAAATGAAGGTTAAGATAAGCTGATTTATAATTATTTTCTTATATCTGTTTGTACAATTGAGGAATAAACAAAATATTTCACATTACTATCTCTAAAAGTCTACAAGTGCTATTTGCTAATCCCGAGGACGAAGCCTGAAGTATAATTAATGATTAAACGAACTTACCTGTAGGTGAAGTTCTATCATAATTATACGAAGGCTTCGTCCGAAGGGATTAGCAACCCTCCCTCCCATTAGTTACCCAATTTATTGTGTGTGAAATATTCAAGATGCGGCTACTCTCTAAACTAAATGAAGCAAGCGGGTCGGTCAACTGTCTTGTTGACGTGAATTTATTTTTTAATTTTATTTTCTACCCTCAACTATAGTGTGAGACTGGCGAACCACTAGGCGGTACTACAAGTGCTATTTGCTAATCCCTTCGGACGAAGCCTTCGTATAATTATGATAGAACTTCACCTACAGGTAAGTTCGTTTAATCATTAAGTATAGATCATACACGTGTTTTATGTCCAAAAACACGCGATGACTCGATACATATTATATGAATTAAAAAGTCACATTGGCACCTGTACAATTTTGCCCCCATTTCCTCTTTGTTTTTATTTTTAACTCTTATGTTGTGAATGTTTTAAAATGCCAGAGTGAACTCTGACTGACATGACTGTTCGCAAAAATACTAATATTTTTAGCATTTTTTTGAGTAACTGTGAATGACAGCTTGTTGGAATGTTTATTTGTTTGAAATGCTGCTTCGTTTTGGTTAGGTACTAGCTTTTGCCCGCGGCTTCGCTACCGCTAAAGAGAGTCCAGACATCCCTTTTTAAGTGTTCCGTTCCGTTTTACCGTAAAAGACCGACACGCAGACATACCTACTCTTTTTCTCATTTATAATATTACTAGCTTTTGCCCGCGGCGTCGCTCGCGTTAGAAAGAGGCAAAAAGTAGTCTATGTCACCCTCCATTCCTTTAACTGTCTCTACTTAAAAAAGATATGTCAATTAATCGCTCCGTTTTGCCGTGAAAGACGGACAAGCAGACATACTCCTTTTTTCATTTATAATCCTAGTATGGATTTGTTAGTTTATTAAGATTTAGGTAAAAGTATTGAGGGTTTTCATTTAATTTTATTACTTAAGAAAACTTAAAGCTAGTATACAGATATAATTGCTTGAAACACAGGTTTTTATTAACCTAGATCGGGCAGGTCTACATTATAGTTAGAACTAAAATTTTTCGATTGTAATAAATGTAAATCACTATTTACTTAAATGAAATTTTATTTATTTATTTATAATTATAAAAGTTAATGATAGAAGACCAATCAAATGATTTCACTGAAAATATTAAGATAGCACAAAAACAGTAGAGAGGCAAGCAAAAGTACTTACTAGAAGAAAATAAAAAAAAAAATGTATTAGTGTTTTTAACCGATGTGCTTTTTTATGTTTGTTCGCGGATAACTTCGTCGTTTATGAACTTTTTTGATGATTCTTTTTTTGTTTGATTGGTCATGATTCAGAGGTGGTCCCGTATAAATTTTATGGCGATCGGTTTAGTGCTTATCGAAAAACTCATCAAGAACCCAAAAAAAAAATCGACGAAAAATACATTGACGATATGTGCGTAACTTCAAGTTTCTATTTTCGTTTTATAATACTTTAAAAAATACTGTAATAAACTAAAAAGTAAAAAATAAAAAACATTTAAAAAAAATAATAACCGCCTTCAAAAACATAAAAACACAAAAATAACTAAAATTTCGGAAGTCTGTGGTGAGTGGGAAATCATCAAATGTCTGCTCTCGCCATGGCGGCGGGAGGGCGTGTCAGACTCTTACTGACTAAAACCCACTCATGTTCCTTTGGTTGCCCTTTATGTTCCGGGGTCACGGTAACTATTATAAACATTCCGCAACCATTGGCAGGCGTTGTGTCACCCCTACGTCTTAATATTCATCTTAGCTCACACCGACTCTTCGTGGCAAGTAACGTATAAAAAACGTTTTTATTTCAAATATTAGGTTGTTGCTCTTACACTTTATTAATATACTAGCAACCCGCCCCGACTTCGTTCGTGTTATAAATCATTGGAATTCTCTTTTCTCTTTATATGCATATGTTATTAACAAAAACCTGCCTCATACATAAATCACTGTTATTAGTGGAAACGGTATGAAAATCCATTTGATTTGAATAATATTTATGTGTGTTTAACAAAATGGTTTTGAAATAAATTCTTTATTATTAAACTTCATTTAGCATTATTAAAAAAGTTTATTTAACTTAAAAATCTAAATTCTCAACCTCGACCAGACTTAATTAGCGAAGAGGTCATATAGTTTAAAATTAACTATCACTCGCCGTAGTGGCTAATATAATAACACCGAACTTTCCTAATAAGCTGTAATGTAATTTCAACCCTAAAAGTTTGAACCACAAAGTTAGTTTGAACTGCTTATAATCGGTCTGAACCAGTTTACGGCGGATATTAAGGATATTTACGCCTCAGGAGCATGAAGAACATTGAAGATTTACTAAATAGAGACTGAACGATTTTTTGATGTCTAAAAACTAAGAGGTATCGTGTCGCCCACTTAGGCTGGAAGCCGACCCCAACATTGGGAAAAGGCTAAGGAGATGATGATGCTCCTTATAAAATAACAAACAGACAGGCTGATTGTTTATATTCATTATATCAACACAAAGCTCAAACCGCTGCACGTAGAGAAATAAAACTTGGAAAGTGTGTTATTGGGCAGCCACTACGGAAGTTTTTTTTTGACCTCTTAAGGAGTAAAATGAGAAAGCTCTTTGAAAGAGGCCTTCACCTGTAGTGGTTTAGTTAAATCATTACTGCTTGAAATTTTAAGAAATATAAGGCTTTTTTATTTATTATTTTTTTATTTATTTATAAGGGGTAAAATAGTGGTAATTAAAATAAAAACGTAAGATATTTTATTACCAACTTCTATCTTCTAGTTTCTGAATTAATAGGCAGTTCATTTCTTACCAACTAATTGGGTAGTTTCCACCATTAACCAATAAAATGTTAGACACAATTTCTATAAAACCTCTATTAATTTCAGCCCATTAAATTCGGTTCATTTTTAATTTGCTATAAAATTTGCAAATTGAAAATTTTTAGTTGCTTTGAAATCAATAAATAGATAGTCAACTGAGTTGTTATTTTAGCGACGTCATAAGATGCCATTGCCATACGAAATCTATTGGAGAATTTCGTTTTGACAGCTCATAAAAAGTACGTCAATTGATAATGGTGGAAACTACCGTATTAGTACCCGCCTAAAACATCCACTTTAATCCATCGAGTCAGTGAATCGAAACAATTGGTGAACGTTGCACCGACTTTTATTTCATATTTAATTGTTTAATTACAAGTTTCTTGAAGATAGTTGATTAAGTGATGGTAAACAAATAGTAGCGAGGCATTGAACTTTGTAGCTAGATTCTGTTGTATAACTGGACGTTTTCTGCGAATTCGGCTGCCCATTTTTTTAAATAAAATAATAATAATAAATATCCTGGAATACACGGATACACGGGCATTCGATTCCAAACTAAGCAGAGCTTGTACTATGGTGACCAGACTACTGATTTACATGTATAATTTATAAATACATACATATGAACATAAAATTGTAAACTGTCTGACTGATTGACTGTCTGTTGATATATCATCGCACGCCCAAACCACTGATTCTAGAAACATGAAACTTGCAGGGTATGTTCTTTGTGAAGTGTAAGTACCTATCCACAAAGAATGGAATTTTGAAAATTCAACCCTAAATAGGTTGAATTGGGGATGAAAGTTATGACATTCACGCGAGCAAAAGCTAGTTACAGATAAATTACACAAACTCAGAGCAAACAATTTTTTTTTTTGGTGAGTTGGAATTCATTAAATGACTGCTCCCGTCCTGGGTGCGGCGGGAGGGCGTGTCAGACTTTTACTCACTAAAACCCACTCATGTTCCTTCGGTTGCCCTATATGTTCCGAGGTCACGGTAACTATTATAAACATTCCGCAACCCCGGCAGGCGTTGGCCCTGTTGGGCCCCTTCCCGTGCTGATTTCTCTTTGAAGAGCAAACAATTATGTCCATCGCACAAATTTTGTCCTGAGTGGAAATCATATTATCATACCCAAGCTGTGTAAATTCGAGTTCATTATTGTATTCTAAATACTTTTTAACTCTAGTACTCAAGATGTACAAAATTTTATCTAAATCGTTTAAGAAGTTCATGCAAAAAACCAGACAGACGAATCGAAGTCAGTTGCAAACACTTTGAGATTTATTTTTAAGAGTAATCACGTGAAACGCAAAACGTTTGCTCAGACCCGCCATTTTTTTAACGATCAAAGCTGACAATGACAGTATCACAAAGGCGAAGAAACTCATTTATCAAAATCGGATCAGTGCATTTAACCCATTGTTCCTGTGAGCGTCGACGGCGTGAGTGATTCAAAAGAAATTGCTAACCTTTTTAAAGATCGGTTTTTTGTAAAATCGCCACTAGGGCCGTCACGTATGGTGTTGGATGCGCAACCCGGAGTGGAATTACAGGTTAAATTTCACGCTACCGAGATAGCTAAAATTATAAAATCTATGACGCGAGGTAAGTCCCCTGGCCACGATGGGTTAAGCATAGAACACCTCCAATATGCGGGTCCACATCTACCGAGGGTCCGTGCTATGTTGTACAGCTTTTGTGTGAATCATAGTTACATGCCAGATGAGATGACGCGTACAGTTGTTGTGCCCATTGTCAAAAACAAAACTGGGGACCTCGCAGACAGTGGCAATTATAGACCGATTTCACTGGCCACGGTAATGTCAAAGGTGTTTGACAGTGTGCTTAATGCTCAGTTGAACTCTGTCATCAGACTTAACGACAACCAGTTCGGATTTCGTTCTGGGCTGTCAACGGAGGCTGCAGTGCTGGGTCTTAAGCATACTGTCACGTATTACACTCAGAGAGGAACGCCCGTTTACGCCTGCTTTTTGGACCTTTCTAAGGCATTTGATCTGGTTTCCTACAATAAGTTGTGGCAAAAATTGGAAAACACTGACCTGCCAAAAGAGCTCCTTAACATCTTTAAATATTGGTATGGAAGCCAGATCAATAATGTGCGATGGAATGGAGAGCTGTCTGAACCATATAGGTTGGAGTGCGGGGTGAGGCAGGGGGGGTTAAGTTCACCTACACTCTTTAACCTTTATGTGAATGAGCTGATTGAGGAACTTGGCAGCACCAGAGTCGGTTGCCATGTAGATGGTGTCTGCGTCAATAATATTAGTTACGCGGACGATATGGTGCTGTTAAGTGCGTCGGTCTGTGGGTTGAGAAAACTTGTGGCCCATTGTGAAAGATACGCAGAACAGCATGGCCTGACGTATAATTCCAAAAAGTCGGAAATCATGGTATTCGAGGTTGGGGGAAAAAACACTAGTGCTGTACCACCTGTTGCACTCAATGGAATGCCATTAAAGAGAGTGTATAAGTTTAAATATCTGGGCCACTTATTGACCCCCAACCTCCATGACGATGACGACATTGAACGGGAGCGGAGAGCGTTGTCGATTCGAGCGAACATGCTGGCCCGTAGGTTTGCACGTTGTTCCCTTCAGGTGAAGATCACACTCTTCCGAGCTTACTGTACTTCTTTCTACACGTGTAGCCTTTGGGCCAGATATACTCAAAAGTCGTACAGCGCTCTCCGCGTTCAATACAATAATGCGTTTAGGGTACTGGTGGGGCTGCCTCGCTTCTGTAGCGCATCGGGGATGTTTGCTGACGCACACGTAGATTGCTTTTATGCGACCATGCGAAAGAGGTGTGCTTCTCTGGTGCGCAGGGTGCGGGACAGCTCCAACAGTGTCCTGAGTATGATTGCTGGCCGTCTTGATTGCTCATACGTCAATCATTGTTGTGCCGTCTCGCATGGGATGAAGCAGCGGTGACTCGTGTGAGTAGATTATTTTTAGGTAAATAAAATTGTGAAGTGTTACTAACATAGCTTTAAGTATTACTAACATTATTGAGTCATGGTTACTCGAATAAAGAAATTATTATTATTATTATTTTCATTGCAAACTTTACGTTTCTCGGGTCCCTGGGGTCCCGGACCTTTGGAAGGCGTACGAGGGGCCGAAGCCAACTCGCAGAGGCCCCTTAAATAAAGCTTTATAATATGAAGTGGGACACCAACCGGCGATTATCCCTATATGCACCACTGTGCACCTAAGGTCAACCCCCGGTTGGTGGTGGTCTATTGCAGGTCATGGAATAAAGAAAGTATTGGACTATGGGTTTGGGTTGCTAAGATGGATTACTTATCTAAAACTATTGAATGGCTATGGCCCCTGCCTAACCAATGCTTGTATACATGGATAAAAAGGCAGGGGGTGACTTGCACACTCAGTAAATGGGCCCCCGAAAACGGCCGCTAGCACATAGTGACGTAGCGACAAGGGGGCAACATATATCGAGGTGCTTGAGGAGTGGAGAGGTATTCCACGGCTATCAGGACAATCCCGGAAGTACGGTCAAGATCCCTACCAGCATCTTACTGGAATACTTCCTTCCCCCGAGCACGTTTGCTCTTGCGATTCTCCACTCAAACCAGCCAATTAAGGCAAGAGTGAGGTGGGAGCCTTGTTCCTCGTCAGTGCTCACTCTGGCCGGCCAATGAAGGCAAGCCAGAGATGAAGAACAAAGGGTCTCCCAGGAGGTCAGGTCCACGGGGTCGCTACTGCCCGACAGCTCGCCACAAGCTTTATATTATTATTATTATTCCATTTATTCTTTAAATATACATATAAATTACATTTTTAAATATTAATATAAAAAAATAACATTTAAAAATATAAAAAATAGTAGCCCACCGGCATCGGGAACAGGGTCCAAGCTACCGATGGTCAGGGCTCCAGAGAGAGGAATCGCCGGACAATGCGCGCCGTGTCCAGGAGTACCGCCTTCTGTATCAGACCCTTGATCCAGCTGCCTAGCGAGAGCCTCCTTAGGTGTTGATCGAGGCTCTTTGCTATTACGCCATTGGCCGTCACGACTATCGGCACAATGACTGCTGAATTCACATTCCACATGTCGACAACCTCGCGAGCCAAGTCAAGATACTTTGATTGTTTATCTTTTTCAGCTTTCACGAGGTTCTCGTCATGCGGGACAGCAATATCAACAATCATTGCGCGACGCTCTAATCGATCTATCACCACTATATCAGGCTTATTGGCAACAATAGTCCTGTCGGTGATGATAGATCGATCCCAGTACAGTGTGATATCGCCATTATCAAGAACTGGGTCGGGCACATACCTGTAGTATGGCACCTCCGATTCCACAAGACTGTATTTCAAAGCAAGTTGCTGATGAATAATCCTGGCTACGAGATTGTGTCTGTGCAAATAGTCTCCGTTAGCCAGACTAGAACACCCAGAAATAATGTGACGTATCGATTCTCCGGGACGGTGGCATGCCCGACAGATGTCAACCGTGCCGTCCTTCACAATATATTTCCGGTAGTTTTTAGTCATCATAACTTCGTCCATTATTGCACAGACAAAACCTTCGGTTTCTCCAAAAAGGTCACCGAAACGCAGCCAGGATACGGACGCCAGGAAATCTACATCGAGTCCATGTAGGACCCGATAAAAGCGCCCGTGAAGCTCCTTGCCCTGCCATACAGTCCTGCGGTCGTTAGTGTCCAGTACCACAGGTTTGCGCCAGTTCTCGCTCGCTAAGGAGAGCGGGGTGAGGCCCTTGTCCACCGAAACTACATCCCGATGCATCCCCTCGGCGGCCGACAGGAAATACTCCCTGAGACTGCATATCTCACGGTTGTGAAGGGTCTTGGCGTTTAAAAAACCTCGACCTCCGCACTTCCGCGGGATATACAGTCTCATTACCGACGACCGCGGGTGATGCATCCGGTTTGCAGTCAGCAGACTGCGGACCCTCCTATCCAAGGCGTCTAGTTCAGTCTGTGTCCATTTGAGTATGCCGAAAGAGTACATCAAAACCGGCATGACCCAACCGTTGAAGGCGCGCACCTTGTTACCGCCTGATAAGAGACTATTTAAAACTTTAGTCAGGCGGCCAAAGAAGCGCTCCTTCAACGTTTGCTTCATGTCGGCAGCGTTGATGCCTAACGCTTCCGACATACCCAAATATTTGTAGGTTTCAGTTGAAGAGAGGGACCTAAGGTGTATGGAATCCGAGAGTTGAACCCCCACGGATTCCACAATCTCCCCTCGCTTTACATGCATGACTGCACATTTGTCAACACCAAATTCCATTCTGATGGCGCTACTGAAAGTTTCTGTTACCTTCAGTAGCTTCATCAGTTGCAAATCGGTGGAGGCAAAGAGTTTCAGATCATCCATGTAAAGGAGATGAGATATGACCTGACCACCTCTGCGCAACCGATAGCCTAGTCCTGAACCCTCCAGCAATGTGCTTAGAGGGTTCAGGGCTAAACAGAACCACAATGGACTCAGACTATCACCCTGGAATATACCTCGCTCGATCCTTATTGATTCGTTGCCCTCTCGAATTTGCCGACATCCCGGATAGTGAAGGACCGTCCTCCATTGCCCCATACACGACATCAGGAAGGTGCGTAGAGTTGCATCTACTTTGTACAACTCCAGCACCCTCATGAGCCATGTATGTGGCACCGAGTCATAGGCCTTCTTATAGTCTATCCAACATGTCGACAAATTCTTTCGAGAACGACGAACTTGCTGACTAATGGCCATATCAATGAGGAGAAGCTCCTTAGTACCACGAGACCCTGTCCTACATCCATTTTGAGAGGCAGACATGATAGAATTATGCTCAATATGGTTGTTAATTTTACTTCTCAAAATGGATGTAAGAACCTTATAGACTGTCGGTAAACACGTGATCGGTCTATAGTTTTTGGGTTCCGTGGTACTACCTGATTTATGGAGCAGGTGGGTTATTCCAGTGGTCAGAAACTGGGGCAACGATCCAGACTCTAAGGCTGACTGGAACTGAGACGCTAAGCAAGCGTGCGAACTGTGAAGCCATTTAATCCAGTAGTTGTGCAGCCCATCCGGTCCTGGAGATTTCCAATTAGGTAACGAACGGACTGCACAAGCTACGTCTTGGGGGCCGATAGTAATTGCCCCCATTTCCGGTATTGGCTCGCACGCTTGCTCAACCTCCCGAATCCAGTCGCCCTCAGCATGACCAACGGGCACCGACCAGATGCTGCGCCAGAACGAAGACATGGCGTCATCATCCGGCAGGCGCACATCGGCCACACCTTGGTCCGGTCGCTCCCAAGCCCTGTAAACCCACCTTTCGTTGCTCTGGAATGTGCGGTTCTGAGTGTATCGCTCCACTCTCCGCCTGTACCGACGAATACGGTTTGCCCATGCACAGATCTTCTGCTTCAGGAAGTCGATACGCTCTGTGACGCCGGCCAAATAATCTTGGGGACTAATGTTAGTCCCCGAGAAAGCCCGCCTCACAAAGCGCATCACTCTAGGACGTGTATTGCCCTCCCTGAAGCAGATAAGCTTGCCGATGAGTGCTCTAGCCTCACCAATACGACGCTCGATTCTGCATTGCCACGCTGGTACAGCTGATTTTGGCCGTGTGGCTGCGTCATTATTGGGAAATTTGACGTTAGCCACACGACACGCTGCTACAGCTGCGCAATACAGAATCGAGTGGGTATCAGCAAGGTCCTCGCTGCCGTCAAAATAACTTGACAGCAGCGAATCCAGAGCACACACCAGCGCCATGTTTTTCTTGTGCATGGGCAAACGAGGTAATCGCGGCCTAAGTTCGGGCGGTGTAGAGCGATACTCCCGGCACGCACACTCCAAAGCACTCCTCAATTTATCACTATACTGGGTACTCACGGATATAGGCCTATCATCATCCATCCCACCAGCGCAGGGCGGTCGCGGCAAACCACTACCTAAATTTTGCGGCTGCACGGCGACCGCACCCACTGGCGAAGCAGGCGCGACAGGACTACTCCGTGACTCGAGACGTAGTCGATCAAGCACCGTGTCATCCAACATATGATTACGCTGGATGACACGCACCTGATCCGATAGTCGCTGAGCCGTAGCATTGACAGCCGGTTCAAGCACCTGGAACAGAGAGAGCATCCGACCACGGTACGCAGTCAGGTTACTTCCCCCCTCTGTAGCCCCAAAATATGCGCGCATAACATTTTCGTTAATGGAGTGGGTCCATTTCATGCGCGCACTTCCACCGGGAGCGGGGACCCTGTCAGAGGCCGATGGGCCTCGAAGTCCCAAGCCCCCCGGTGGCCGGCGACCTCCCCGCCGACGAACAGGTGGTGGCGACGTCGGCGGAGAGAAGTACTCGTCGCTCGAGCTCGACGCAACTGCCACGGCCGGTGTCACAGCGCTCACGGTGGGGCTGGATTCCGGCGGCGGCGAGGCGGAGCTGAGCGACGGGTCCGGAGGTGTTGGGCGTGCTTGACGAGCTGCGGCTCTTGTCATCATCTTCTTTATTCCATTTTATTTATATTTGGTATCATAGTTTGGTATTTTGATTTTCGTGACATGTGTCACCGATCCCAGTTTTTATTTTCAATGGTAAAATCATTTTGTTGTATGTTATAAATAATAAGGTTGTATATTTCTTGCTATTTAGATTTGTTGCACTGTTGTTATTTCAGATGTGGATTTTTTAAATATATTTATTGTAGAGAAAAAACTTTGGAATATAAAATCGTGACTGATGACATTTATTATTATTATTATTATTAAGCGCTGTGGTGGGACATACTAACATATTTATATAGAATGTAATATCAGAACCCTTTTTTTTGGCTTCAATCCATACTAATATTATAAATGGGAAAGTGAGTCTGTCTGTCTGTCTGTCTGTTTGTCTTTCTTTCACGGCAAAACGGAGCGATGAATTGACGTGATTTTTTGAGTGGAGATAGTAGAAGGAATGGAGAGTAACATAGGCTACTTTTTGTCTCTTTCTAACGCGAGCGAAGCCGCGGGCAAAAGCTAGTAAAATTATACTTAGCGATAACTGTGTCACTGCAAGGTTTCTCATTCAGAGAAGGCAGGAGCATTGATCACCTTATTTCCTGAAAAATCTTAAGAAATAAAGAAAGGAAGAAAGGAAGAAAGGAAGGAACCTATTTATTTCGGTCACACACAGTAAAAAAACCGGTCAAGTAAGAGACAGACTCGCGCAACGAGGGTTCCGTAAATTGTTTTTTTTTTGTGAAATAACTACAAATTTAGGTTTTCTGAGTTTTTCCTTTACTTGTGCTACATGACATTGCTTCTTGCCAAATTTCATGATTCTAGGTCAATGGAAAGTACACTATAGGTTTTGATTCCCTTGCAAATGTCTAAATATGCAATATAAACAGCCGTGTCTTTTTATAGCGTTGATTTAGAAATTTATTTTTTCACTGCTTTGAGAGATAGCAAACCTGAGTATATGATATTAATTTCAGCTTGACATCTCGACGCGTTTCTGAGAAAAAGGGTCTTGACAGACAGACAGACGGACGGAAAACAAAGTGATCCTATAAGGCTTCCGTTTTTACCTTTCGAGGCACGAAACCCTAAAAAAGGAAGAACAAAAAAAAGCCATATATATTTATGTGAAAAAAAGACCTGTGCAAGGCCAAAAAAGATCTTTATCGCAGCATAATGCTGCGGTATTTACACAAAAAAAAAATACTGCAGCGCTGGTAGTCTGATATGGCCTACTTTAATGTCACGTATACCCATTATCTTCTGATAAATAATATTATAATGGATATAAATAAAGAACACAGTTTAAACATCCAACAAAGCGTACCAACCTGCTTTTAAAAATCTTTTAAAATTAACAAACGCACAGGTAAAACCAAACGTAACACTAGTCTATTTATCAATGAAGAGCATAATACACGTGTTAGTATAGAATTTGATCTTGTAATAAATAATTGATCCCAATTAAATCGAACACGACCCTCACTTGTGTAATATCTTTGATTGAACATGACAGGGGTGGGATCAACTCCTAAGTTAATTAAAGTTTTAGTTATTAACGGATTATTTATTTGGGAACATTAGTTATTAATCATATCATAATATACCGTATTATTTACATGTACATTGTGGTATCCCCTTATTTGAATTTCCAATAATGGTAATAATTTGGCATCATCATCATCCCAGCCTTTTCCCAACTATACAGGGGTCGGATTTCAGCGTAACCGTATTCAGCTGGATACCAGTGTTAGTGTTTTAAATGTATGTATGTCTGTGCATCCGTTTTTTTTTCGATGGGTATCTAGCGCGCGTGTCAACAATTTATTAATTTTATTTTATTAAAAATAAGGTATTGTTTTTTTACATATTTGGAATGAGAATCGAACATTGAACCATATTTAATATGTCCCTTGTCTTGCATAACACGGGGTATAATAATAGAACATTTCATAATATTTTTAAAGAGTGAGTATGTATTAGTTTTCTCGCTCGTACTTCTCCACACGAAACATTTTGAAATGGACAACTAGTTTCATTTTTCTTTTGTAAAAATGACGTCCCAAAGTGCCAATTTTAGTGCAATGAAAATAGTTACTTATTTGTTTGAGATTGAACCCTTGTTCCTGTGACCTCGTTTCCTGATTTAGGAAAAATCCAGCACTTTGTTCATGCCCGCATCTCGTGTACGTTGCAGTTTGCACCATTTGTTACGGGATGGACAGAATGAACAATGGACAAGCGACAACCGACCATAAATTGTCTGTCCGTTGTCCAGTTTGGTCACGTCACCTTTACAAGCAGAAATCTTTTCAGTTCGTGTTATATCGTACTATAACTTTTCTTCCGTAGTTTTGCTTACGTGAATTTTTCCAGTATGTTCCTTGTCAATAGATTTCAAAATTTATATGTCATAAAGTCACAAAGCCGCGAAGGTTAGTTTTTAAATGGAAAAAAAAATCAACGGACACACAGTTGTGCTGATTCTCTTGTTCAATGATTAACCTAAATTTAAGTTAAGTGCATCTTTCTCTTTCCATTTCATTTAGAAAAGGACAGAAGATACATACTCGTTCAGTATTTTCAAATTAGGCAGCGCCTGAAATAAATTGACGTATCATTAGTGGCCATGTTTTAATAGCGTCTAAAATATCTATGAAGTATCTTGATTTGACTTGACTAAACTAATAAATGTATCTTCTGTCCTTGTCTTATTGAAATGGAGAGAGAAAGTTACACTTTACTTAAATTTAGGTCAGTTTGCGGACAAGAGAATGAGTAAGCTTGAACTCCAAAAAAAACATAGGTGACACGAACGCAGACGTGGTCAAAAATTAGTAATTTTAAACAAAGAAAATGTAAAGAGAACTAATATTTATTTACAAGAGACATATATCACGTTTACTTTTAATATTATGTTAAAGATAGAGTCACGCACTCTAATAATACGTCAATCATTATTAAAACTTGATATCATAGTTCAATTATAGTCATGTCAAGATTGACAAAGCTTTAATGAAAATCTTGGTAGTGTGGCCTCAGACCTTCAGAAGCTAATAGGATTTATCTTATTTTTTTTTATCTTTAACACAGAGTCAAACACAAAACCATAAAACTAAAGTATTTAAACCTTTCGATGACCAAGCGTCAGCCGGCTGTCGCGCTGCTATTGACTTTCTATTGTGTCTCAAACCACGTGTCTCGAAGGTTCAAATTGTCATGAAGTATGTATGTTATTTGTTTTCTTTACAATTTGTACTTGCCTTATTTATTGGTGAACGACGATTGTTAATTCCAACAGAAAAAACCAACCGAGTGTAAAAAAACCTTTTGTTAACAACCGGGACTCCCATTTAAAAAGTGCTGACAGAATTAATTGCATGAAAACTTTTGCAACGACAATACGATGGAGAAACGAACTTTTTCGATTCCCAACTGATCTTAACTTTGTCTTGTTTCTCTTACTTTTGGACGAAATAATTCATGTTTTTAATGTGAGTTATAACGCTTTACATGATTTGAAACGGGCAATATAATGTTATGGTTTTTAAGTTTTTTTTTCAACGCATTAAGCCAATGTGACATTTTCAATGAAAATGTTATTTTAAAGTTTATCTTGGACGTCACTGACATTCCGTGCCTTGGAAAGCACGTAACTTCAACTTCAACTCTTTCTTAATGGCATTTGTGGAAAACACACCACAATTCTGCCACAACCATGTTTATTTTACAATATCTCAAACGAAGAAAGATATACAAAAATATATGCAATATGACTGCGATGGTCTCCTCTTTGTGAAGAGACCTGGTCCGTCAGAGCCTCGTCAGTGAATCAGCAGGGTGTACCACGCAGGTGAGGTTGGCTTTGACCCTGGAGGTGATGGTAGAGCCACTTACACCCCGGAAAGCACGTAAAGCCGTTGGTCCCGGTTGTCATTCATACAACTTTGACAATCCGATTGTCAACGTAGTCGGGTAGAACCCCGAAAGTCTGACCAAGCTAATCAAGGTGCTAACCCAGTTACTGGGTTGTGAAGGTCTAATAGGCAGCCGACCCCATTAAAGTTCATTAACGCACTGGCATCCAGCTAAATCGGGTTAGGCTGGAGGCCGACCCTAACATAGTTGGGAAAGGGCTAGGATATATAGGAGTCTGCTGGTTTGAATCTGGGCATGTAGCAATTTGGCTTTTCCTATACATAAAACATAAGGTCTGTGTATACATACATATAAAGTGGCACACATATCACTGGTATTCCATTATTCGGCAAGCACAAACTACTTAGATCCGTTGATCCTAGTTGTATAATTATATTTTTTTCTCAGTCATTACGCGTATTCGGAGGTAAGAAAATCCAACAATAGTTCAACTTAGTTACAAGGTTCCGCGTTAACCCGTAACTGAGTTGTATAAGTCTGATAAAACAAAAAATTGCAATCAAGTTAAATCAAAAAGAGAAGGGAATGGCTCCATACATCCCTGGACCTAGGTAAATAATAGGAAATAGGGTCAATTAAATTATTCAAACTAGCCTTATTTGTATGAGGATATAATAACAAGGCCTCACTAAGAGAAATTTGGCTATCCAAGAAACAAGTTATGTATACATACGAAATATAGTAAAAGTGAGGTTTTAGTATAACATTATGTTTTATTTTATTTACGAAATTGCACTTCACTTAAGAATAACTGTTAAAATCGCCTCATCTTCCAAGACTCTGCTAGCAATAGAGTTACTGCGGCCAGTCGCAATCACACAATATCGAATATACGTAAGTTTCATTACTTCATTTAAGTTTTCTCGCTTCCTAGGGAGAAATATGATACCATATTTTGTGATTTACTTTAGAAAAATGTAACGGTTTTTGAATACACATTTCAACTAGATAACTGCTAAACTGCTGGGCTCAGAAGTCCTTTCTCCTGTTTGAGAGCTGCGAGAGCAGAGACAGTAGTAATTAGATTGGCAGGTCCACTCAAATATCTCTCATCAATGGACACCTTAGTCATAAATTTTACGTAATTCTCGCAATATTTCACCACTACGATTGTATGTTAAAAGAGACTTTGACCTTTTTTTTTTTTTTTTTTGGTGTGTTGGAAATCATCCAATGACTGCTCCCGTCCTGGGTGCGGCGGGAGGGTGTGTCAGACTCTTACTGACTAAAACCCACTCATGGTCCTTCGATTGCCCTTTATGTTCCAGGGTCACGGTAACTGTTATAAACATAACATTCCGCAACCCATATAACATTCCGCAACCCAACTTTGGCCTTTAAGTTTGTTTTGGATGTTTCATCTCAGAGCAGTCAGCTAAGAAACTGATGAAATGAGAAAAGATCAAGACTCTATAACTGTAGAAAACTATTTATTTTAACTAAATTAACAAAAGACATTGCACTATGAAAATTATGAACGTAGAAGAAAATATTTGACAAGTAGACGCAATGATTTAAGTCTGTGCGTAATGCTATGCAAATGGACTAAGCATAACGCATGTCTGCGTTTCTCCCAACAGAAACACTAGCCCCATGGCACGCTTGAAATACGCATTATAAAAAAAACTATAGTTAGTTGACTGTTAGAGAATGCCTAAGGCACTTATTGCCTTTGCAGCTTTTGTACATGAAGTTTAAATAAATACATAACATACTGAAGTGTAAAAGGCTTTTGAACCAACTTAAATAAATATAATTTTATCATTCGGGAATCGATTTAGACAAGCAGCAGTCAATCACTAGTCTGTCTTTTATAAAAGCCGTACATCATCCAAACAGATAGCTGAGATCATTCCTTTACTTGGTATTTCTCAATTTGAACAGGTATCAAAGTGAAACAATATCAATGAAGGGAGAAATAAGAAATATCTTCGCAAATAGTTTGTTCAAAGTATCGGAGGTATGCGATCCGAACATATTTGTTAGTTTCCTTTTTTATTTACCGGTAAGATTGGATGTTTGATGGTGTAATTTTAGGGGTATGTTTTTTGTTGAAAACGTATTTATTGTTGTAGATAAGTAAGTGTATTTAGTAATTTTTAATCAGTGACCGATTATACCTTCGAACACACGTGATTAGAGACACAATAGAAAGACAATAGCAGCCCGACAGCCGGCTGTCGCTTGGTCATCGAAAGGTTAAACACATTAACACTTACAATAGTTTCTAAAGAAAAGTTTTATTTGTCTGGCTTTTCATTACAATGCCACTTAATACTTCGTCTCGGAGGGAAGTAATGTGGCGATATCTATCGCCGAACATGTGAACTACAACTATCAATCCTACATCGCGATATAAGAGAGGGATAGAGGACCCAACAGGGCCAATGCCTGCCGGGGTTGCGGAATGTTTATAACAGTTACCGTGAGCCCGGAACATAAAGGGCAACCGAAGGAACATGAGTGGGTTTTAGTCAGTAAAAGTCTGACATGAGTCCCGCCGCGCCCAGGGACGGGAGTCATTTGATGATTTCCCACTCCCCAAAAAAAAAATAAGAATGAGATCCCACCAAAAACATTTCATGTTAAATGTCGCCAAGACAACCACATAAGGTTTGTCCTGTGAAAAATATATCAGATCTCATGTAGAGCCAAGCTTCTGAATCAACACGACCTAAATATACCGACCTTAGCATCACAAATTCTACATATCAGTAAAAATGTATGGCTTCGCCGTTTCGCTACCGTCGTTGTGGAGGTGATGAGAATATTTAGTTTCTGAAGTAAGTAACGAAACAGCCAAGCCATAGATAGATAGATAGAAGATAGAATATTCTTTATTGTACACCAATAGGACAAAACAGTAAAGGACAACACAAACAAAATATGCAATATGCCATACATTTTTTTACATTACACAAAGGTAGGTAGGTAGTGCCCCTGCGCTTCGCTTGCTTGTCTTGGCCAGGGGCACGACCGTGCCCCCCGATTAAATACAAATGTTAAATATATTACAATATTTTTAGCCTCTAAAACCTCAAAATTTGCAATGCCTGAAAAAGGCTGCTAAGTTATGGACAATTTGTTATATAAAGTCCACTAACGTATGTACGTAGTATGTAAATAAATACATTGGATTGAATTAAATTGAGTTTTCGGCGACATAAGCACATGTACAAAAATCCCGACTAGAACCGTCGGGCAGTAGCCCGCCAGACACAACCGTTTGGCCGGAGGATCCTCCCTTTTCAACGGAGTATGAGGGACTTTACACTCCGTTCTCATACCCCAAAAGTGGTGTAACGTTACAACGTTGCATTCGATTTCTCGTTTTATATGTAACTTGGTCTGCAACAAACTTCCAAAAGACTGTAATTAACAGGCTAAGGCACTTAAAAGCATCGTAGTAATGACACTAGCAACGTAATACGACTAAAATCCTTCGCTTATTCTACAAATTAATCTTGGAAGATATTTTCATCAATAGCAATATTTTAAGAAAAACATGAATAGCTTATCGTTACGGCTCCGTGGTTGAGATAAAATTAAATCAAATGAAATTGACATGATTGACAAATTGAATTTAATGAAAAATACAAGTGAAGATGCTGCATTCCTAACTAGGTTAAATATCTTTAAAGGACTTTAGTTCTTCGTTAGGTAGAACTTTGATTGCTATGATTTTGATTATTTCTCCGCACCCGTATCTCACAGCGTGATGTTATTATTACTATTAAAGCATTTATTGCGAGTAACTTAGAACTCATAGTTACAATATTTACTTAAAACTATGTTAGTAACAATATTTACTTAAAACTACATAATTATGTTAGTACACAACAAGAACGTAACAGAATACAAACAAAAATCACTGCTGCATAATTCCAGCCGCAATTCTGGAGCATCGACTCACTATGCAGCAGTCCAACCTATCAGCAACCATACCCAGGATGCTGTTAGAGCTGGCCCGCACCCTGCGCACCAGGGATGCACACCTTTTTCGCATAACAGCATAGAAATAGTCTACATGCATATCAGCGAACATCCCTGATGCACTACAGAAGCGAGGCAGCCCCATCAGCACCCTGAAGGCATTGTTGTACTGAGCGCAGTATGGTGGTTTGGTTAGTAAGGAAGTATGGATTTTATGTAGCCTTTATATTATTCTGATGCATAAGCTATATTACTGTAAAGTTTCTTCAAAATTCGTACAGTAGTTCTTGAGTAACAAAAAATCGCACACACACACATAAAACGTGTATTTTTAAATTACGAGTATATATTCAGTTATCTGGTTACAATTGTACAAGCTATTGTCCCAAGATATTTATTTTAGGTGTGCAAAATTACTGATCCAATTAATGTTCGATGTCACCAAGTTTAATGAGCAGAATGTGTAATTAAAGGCATAATTGAACACGTAAGTCGAAGACGAGGTAAAAACAAAGACTTAGAATTGCTACTCCACCTCAATTATTTACTTTAGTAATAAGACAGGTAAAAGCTACCAATTCGACTCTCATTACCAATGATAGGAATAGGGAGAGCTATTTTTATTTTTAAGATGCTTGTCTTAATATGGACACTCCCGGGATTCCGCGATTTCAAATATACATTTATTATTGTTGACCCAAGCTGTTTCACGCGGGTTATGTTATACTAGCTTTGTCCGCGACTTCGTCCGCGTGGAATAATACTTCCCGTTTCCGGGGGATTTCCGGGATGAAAACTATCCTATGTCCTTTTTCGGGTCCCAGACTATATCTGTACCAAATTTCACTCAAATCGGTTCAGCGGTTTAGGCGTGAAAAAGAGACAGACGGAGTTACTTTCGCATTTATAATATTAGTATGGAAGTATGGATTTTTGATTGCTGCTCTGCACCCGTAGGTCGTAGCGTGGTATTATCTAGCCCTGTGTTATTCTGATGTATAAGCTATATTATTGTAAAGTTTTAATAAAAATTATAACAAACATCATTACACGTGGCGATTTTAATGTGAATATTTTAGATAATAATTCTAATAGCAGTAGATTAGTAAGTCTATTTAAGTCGTTCAATTTGTCAAATGTGTTTCTAGAACCAACCCGTATTACCACGACTACTGCTACATGTATTGATAATGTTTTTTGTTGTTGCAACTATTTGGATAAAGCCATAGTAGATTATCTCCCGTCTGATCACAGTGGACAAATCGTTTCTTTTGAGTCCTATATACCATTACAAAAAATGCAGATTCAGTCTAGACCAATAACATTGAGTAATTTAAATAAATTTAATAGCACTTTAATTGATAACTTAAATAGCCAAAGCTTTGACATGGAGAATGGAAATATTCTGTATGAACAATTTTTTGCAGTCGTGCAAACTGGGTTTAATAATATTTTCGAGAAAAAAACCAAAACTATTTGCCCGAAATTTGTATTTTCGGACTGGGCAACTCGCGGTATTAGAAAAAGCAGGGATAGACTATTTGAGCTGTATGGCCTTAAGCCTTATAACAATACAGACACTTTTAATAAGTTTGTTAGCAATTATTCAAAAATTTTTAAAAATGCTTGCAAGTCAGCCAAAGCCTTATTTATTAGCAACAAGGTTAAGTCAGCAGACAATAAAATAAAGGCCGTATGGAAAATTATTAATAATGAAACAAATAGGAATAAGAAAAACAATATTGATTATACTCTGGAGACGTCGCGTGGTGTCATAAGTAGTAACATTGATGTGGCTCAGGAATTTATGTCATTTTTTACTAATATCCCAACTGAAACCACTAAAAGTTTAGATTCTTCACCCTCTCTTGCCGTTGATTTGCTAAAAGCAAATGTTTCAGCCTGCCGCATGGAATTTAAATTTAAACATATTAACCCTGTAGTTGTAGTAAAGGCTTTTAAGCAACTGAAAATCAAGGCTACTGAAGATCTATGGGGCATGTCTACGAATGTGTGTAAATCGGTTATAGAGACAATAGCCCCATGCTTAGCTTGTATTTTTAATTTGTGTATAGATCAAGGAGTTTTTCCGGATCTAATGAAACATAGCAAAGTAATCCCACTTTTTAAATCTGGAGATAGCAAAGACACTAATAATTATAGACCCGTATCTGTTTTGCCGGTTTTTAGTAAAGTATTTGAAAAAATCATGTTTAACCAGATGCTCAGTCATTTTAACAGCAATAATATATTACATGATCAACAGTATGGTTTCACCAGAGGTCGTTGTACTACTGACGCCGGTGTCACTTTAATTAAACATATTTTTACAGCATGGGAAGAGTCGCAAGATCCTATTGGCATTTTCTGCGACCTTTCCAAGGCTTTTGATTGCGTGAGTCATGAAACACTTCTTTTAAAACTTGAGCATTACGGGCTCGGGAAAGTAGCGCTAAGTTTAGTAAAATCCTATCTAAATGATCGACTGCAGCAGGTTCAAATTAATGGTGTAAATTCACTGGGCTCAAAGGTAAAAATGGGAGTACCGCAAGGATCAATTTTGGGTCCTTTGCTTTTTTTAGTCTATATTAATGATTTACCAAGTTTGCTGGAAAACCAACCTCAAATGGTGTTATTTGCTGATGACACTTCACTGATTTTTAAAGTGAATAGACGGGCACAACACCTTGACGACGTAAATAACGCTATGCTTAAGGTTCATAACTGGTTTACTGTTAATAATTTAGTACTAAATGAAAAAAAAACGAAATGCATAAGATTTACTTTACCGAATGTTAGAAGTACTGAATGTAATGTTGTATTGAATAAGGATATACTAGAATTCGTCGAAAAAACGGTTTTCTTGGGGATAACGCTCGACTCAAAGCTTCAGTGGGGCCCTCACATAACATCTCTTACAGCGCGGTTAAGTTCAGCTGCTTTCGCTGTCAGAAAAATCCGGCAATTAACTGACGTAGATACCGCAAGACTAGTCTATTTTAGCTACTTTCATAGTGTGATGTCTTACGGTATTTTGCTTTGGGGACGTGCCGCAGATATAGATTCCATCTTTGTATTGCAAAAGAGGGCTGTCCGTGCTATATATAATCTCCGCAGCCGCGAATCCCTAAGGGATTTGTTTAAAAGTATTAACATCATGACGGTACCTTGTCAATATATATACGAAAACATAATGTACGTTCGGAAAAATCTTCATCTTTTTAGTAAAATAAGTGACAGGCATAATTTTAATACCAGAAATAAGAACAAATTGGATCAACCAAGTTTTAGATTGTCAAAAGTCCACACTTCTTTTATGGGGTACTGTGTAAAATGTTATAATAAAATACCACTCGAAATTCTCCATCTAAATGAGAAAAAATTTAAAACATGCATTAAGCGCACGCTATGTAATCAAGCTTATTATAAGTTAGAAGATTATATCAATGACAAACATGCTTGGCTAAATGCTGGTCCTGCTCCACATAAGCTCACAAATTAGAAATTTTAATCATTGGAAGATAGAAAATGTTTCTTGTCCCCTTAATTTTTGACATTAATATTCAAGATCTATATTATTTTAATTTTTATAAGCAATTAAATTTCACTTATTTATATTTATTTACAGTACAAAACTTTGGTTTGTGTAATTTAGATGCATATTTGAGTTTTTGTAAATGTGAGTACGATGCAGTGATTTATTACGATAGTTTTCTACAGACACAAATGGACATGGCGGTTAGGAGCATTGTCATGCTCGCTCAAAGGGTCTCGCTGATGGTGGCGAGTGCGTTGGATCATTCGGTTCCCTTCAAAATGGTTGAGCTAAATGGTGCTGATGTCACGCGTCATGCTCGTGAACGGGCGCTATCAGTTGAGATGGGTCATCTCTTAACTGCCATGACTTTTTATTTTTGACTTTTTATTTTAATTTTGTATTTGTTTATTTTGTTATATACTTACATTGTTTTCACATGTAGAAGCACCAAAAAGAAAATGTAACCAAGACTTTGTAAAACATGATATTTTTAAAAAGAGTGTCCGTGGAGTTTCTTGCCTGTTCTTCTCCATAGAGATCTACGTTTTGGAACAGGCAATTAGCGTCACTTTTTCTGACTAACAGACCGACCGACTCTTTGACAATTCATAAGTACCTGTAAATGGTCTAAGTGAAATAAATGCTTTGAATTGAATTTTGAATTTTGACTTATGTATGTTAAAGTTAATTAGTTCAAATGTAAAAGTTTGAATGTACAAACTTTCACGTTAATAATTAGTATTAGAAAACTTTAAACGAGTTTTGTTTTGTTTTTATATACTGTTATAATTTTGCATAATCAAGTATCAGTGGCGTGTCTTTCATGCAAGTTGAAGAGCCCGGCTTTTACTAAGAGGATTATTTAAGTCAGTCAGGAAAAAAAATACACAAATAAAATAAAAGCTAACTAATAACAGAAAACAAGACGTGTTTTGATGACTTGCTTAGGATGTTTTAAAATCAAAATCTAAAAGAACATGACGTTCTCTTAGAAATTGTTAGTTTCACCGATATTTAATTTAAGTTACAAAAGGAAAAAATGTAGCGTGCTCTCAGACAATGCAAAACACAAACTTATTGTTAACTAGCTTTCGCCCGCGGCTTCGCCTGCGTGGATGTCGTACTTCTGTCCTCTATTTTAACCCTTAAGGTGTTAAATTATTAGTGGCTATTTACTCTTTGCACAAAGAATAAACCCTCCAAGTTTTATGCCTGTAGTTAGTTTAATAACAAACGCGTTTACTATTGGTCAGTGAGTTTAATATTATATATGTATATACCGCAGTTTCACCCGCGTCATGTTTTTTAAGGATGGGAATTGATCAAATGACTTCTCATGAGGGAGTGTCAGACTTTTACTGACTTAAACCCACCCTTGTTCCTTCGGTTGCCCTTTATGTTCTGGGGCTGCGGTAACTATTAGAACTATTCCGCAACCTCGGCAGGCATTAGCCCTAGAGGGCCCCGTCACGTGCTGACTGCTCGCTGAGGCGCGCGTGAAACGAACGTGCCGTCGACACGGGCCCCCCTGATCCTAGTCGGTTGGCGAGCTACCCATCGCTCGACGTCCGCAGACCCGCGCATACGGTGGCCGGCAGTTGTCTTGCGACTCTCGACGTCTACGCCTGGGTAGCCCCCTGGCCGGGGCGCGAGGCTTAACGCTGCATCAGCATGACTGTTTCGCAGAAGGAGGTGACGGCTTCCCGTTCAGTCTCGCCCCGGAGCATGGCCTAAACCAGCAACGGGCGCGAGAGGTCACCACTTAGGCACGATCCTCGCGTACCCTCGTTATGTTAGGTTTTTGGTTACTGATTGGCTTCCGTGGCTCATGGTGCAATGTAATGAAGAACAATATTATGTGTTATTCTGATGAATAAGCTACGAATATCTTGCAAAGCTGGCCAGCGTTGTTACTGCCCGTACGTACCTAGCAGTAATTTTAAAACTGTGATGTCTCCGAAGATATTATTTTTTGAAATTAAATGATATAAACGACAATTTTGTAAATAATTAAAAAAAAATATTGGATAACGTTTTTACTTCGATTAGGATTAATACTACATTCATCAAAACACCCTGGCAAATCATGAACTATCTTAGAGCTAATTTCATTGCCCTAAAAATGGTTATAGTAACTGAACTATAAATATTACCTATATTATTTGAACAATTCTTTAGTACATAATTTTTGCGTAACTTCAACCATTTACGCAGCGCACGCAACGGAATCTCTCAAAAGGAATATTTTTTCCCCCGTTTTTGTCAAACTTTTCATTACTGCTCGGCTCCTATGTGTCTTAGCGTTACGTTATATAGCCTATAACCTGCCCGGAAGTATGGATTACAATCGTACCAAGTTTGGTTTAAATCCCTTAGTAGTTTTTAACCCATGCGTGCATATACAGACAGACAGACAGACAGACAGACAAAAAATTTACTAATTGCATTTTTGGCATCAGTATCGATCACCAATCATCCTACAATAAAAATTTTGAAAATATATTCAATGTACAGAATTGACCTCTCTACAGTTTTATTATAATTATAGATATTAAATCAATTATTATCTTCGAATCCCGGAGTTAAGTCAGAATCCCGGGTACAGTCCACATTAACACCAACGTATGCCTTCCTTGAACCAAATTAGCTCTACCTACTCCGACGTCTGCTCATTACAATTTAGAACAACCCTACAACCCTAAATAGGGCCGAATTTATTCATCTACTAGTCCTCATTACTTCCTGTACAATTCACAATGTCGGGCCGACATAGTGGGCTCCCGAAACAGTTTGTCAAGAAAATAAAGCGATCTCACGTCGGTACGATGTATCGCTTTACAGTGTACACTCACGACTAAAAATATGTATACACTTACCAATATTTAATCTCTTGACGATCAACCGATAGCCGGATGTCGCACTGCTATTGTGTTTCTATTATGTCTCACGTGTGGTTAAGGTGTGTTTAAATCACGTGTGTTTAAGGGGTTTAAATTTTATCTTAAAACTAGCTGCCTCACTCGGTTTCACCTGCATGTTTGATTACTGCTCCGCTTCTGTAGGTCGTAGCGTAATGTTACATAGCCTATAACCTTCCTCGATCAGTTGCCTAATCAACACAAAAGATTATTTCTATTCGGACCAGCAGTTTCTGAGATTAGCAAGTTCAACCAAACTGTTCAGCTTTATAATTTTAGTACCTATAGATAACTATTAAATCTCTCAGCATATTTTACAGTAGTACATGGTAGAGTATTTCATAATACACATATTAAGAGAAAATTGCTTTTAAAATTTGTTAAGTGATACATGGTTTTGCTTGTGACTGTACATCCATTTTCTGTGATTAATTATTGTATGGACCGGCGTTACGGAACTTCTTTTTTATACGGATTTGTGGCACAATGTATGTGATAAAGTGGTTTCTTCAAAGAAAAGAATGTGATTAATAATAACCAAGTAAATAAGTATTAATAAGATCGCAACTGCAGCTAACAAAAGAGTTGATATATTCAAAACGGTTGAACCGATTTTGATAAATAGTATATAACCAGAACTATAACTAGATAACCTTCTTTCAAATAAAAAAAAACACATCTTAATCGGTTTTCCCGTTTGGGAGCTACGGTGACACCGACAGACAGAAAGACACGCAAACATAGCGGTTATACTTAAAATACCAAATTTTTCCGTAAAGAGTTAAAATTTTACTTTAATTTCCGAATTGAATTGCCATTTACAAAAACGACAAAAATACAACTCGAGTAAACGGTTTAAATGGTTTAATCGATGAAAAAGTAAAACGTACGCTAACCTTTGAAACACTACCAAATAGTTGTTCAACAAACTCAGCCCTTTTCCATTTAATTTCAACTTATTTCAAAACTATACCCAATGAATTGCAATACTCATTTACCTTACATGGTTAGAGCCTTTTTGCCTCTAACGACCAGTAATGGCCTAGTTTTAATTACCTATGTTCTCATCAGTCGTCAAAAGTAAGCGTACAATTAAAAACGTATTAACTACTAGCTTTCGCCTTTGGCTTCGCCCGCATGGATGTCGTACTTTCAACCACTATTTTACTTATTTACTGCACGTGACAGGGCCCTCTAGGGCCAATGCCTGCCGGGGTTGCGGAATAGTTCTAACAGTTACCGCGGCTTCGGAACATAAAGGGCAACCGAAGAAACAAGGGTGGCTTTTTGTCAATAAAAGCCTGAGAGCGGGAGAAGTCATTTGATGATTTCCCATCCATAAAAAGGGTCCAATTTCCAAAAAATCTTTCTTATTGGCTACCTACTCTGTGCAAAGAACACACCCTCCACGTTTCATATCTCTAAGTTGTTAGTGTATCATACTATGTTGGTTACTAAGTTATTTCTGTACACGGTACGCAGAGCCTAGATCCCACAACACAGGGAATCCTAGTGTGGGATCTAGGGCCCCAACTAATATTGTAACACTTTTTGAGAAAATAAACATATTTTTTTTTTCTAAGACCTGCGTTTTGGGCTAAACATCAGTCAGACAATTAATCAATCAGTTTACCGTTATATATAAATAAAGATTATAGTCAGTCGGTATATGTAACAAATACCACACACAGCCACATACAAACTTTCACATAGTTTATATTTAACTAGCTTTTGCCCTCGACTTCGTCCACGTGGAATAATAGTTCCCGTTCCCGGGAGATTTCCGGGATAAAAACTATCCTATGTCCTTTCTCGGGTCCCAGACTATATCTGTACCAAATTTTATTCAAATCGGTTCAGTGGTTTAGGCGTGAAGAAGAGACAGACAGACAGAGTTACTTTCGCATTTATAATATTAAGTACGGATTTCCAGCTATTTCTTTTAATGTAAAAGTTTCTATGTGTGTGTGTATGGTTATTTGTTACTGTTAATCCTTAATTGTTTGAAAACTTGTTTGATTTATTTTCAACCCTTAAGTGAAGGGTTGAAAACCTCACAAATTGGATGTGTGAATAATGGTTCTGATTTTCATGATAGTCGCTTCAGATTACTTTGGGTTGTGGTTTGATGAAGTTTAGATCAAGTTTTAGGGGTCTATATAATTAATAGGCTTGGTTATTTGTTGTCATGTGCTTCTGTACCATAAATAAATATAAATATTTTAGGACAAATTACACTCGGTCATCTGATCCCAAAGTAAACAGAGCTTTGTACTATGGAAACCAGACAACTGATGAACATACTTATGGCACTGGAACTCTTAATCCTATTTTTATTTTTTTGGGGAGTGGGAAATCATCAAATGACTGCTCCCGTCCTGGGTGCGGCGGGAGGGCGTGTCAGACTTTTACTGACTAAAACCCACTCATGTTCTTTCGTTTGCCCTTTATGTTCCAGGGTCACGGTAACTATTATAAACATTCCGCTACTCCGGCAGGCGTTGGCCTTGTTGGGCCCCTTCTGTGCTGACTTCTTCTCTTTGAGGCGCGCGTGGAACTGTGGCACACTACCGCGCCGTCGACGCGGTCCTGGTCCTAGCCGGGCGGCGCGGCGAGCTACCCATCGCTCGCGATCCGCAGAACCGCGCCTACGGTGGCCGGTAGTCGTCCTGCGACTCTCGACGTCTTCGCCTGGGTCTTAGTCCGGGGCGAGAGGCTCGTCGTTGCCTCTCGCGCGCCGCCGCTTTCTTCACCAGCATAACTGCTTCGCAGAAGGAGGCGACACAATGATTTGAGACACAATAGAAAGACAATAGTAGCCCGTCAGCCGGCTGTCGGTTGGTCATTGAAAGGTTAAACTGGTAAACCGATATAAAAGCGGTTTTTTCCATTGGACGGTTCTTAGAAATGTTTCAATTAAATCGGTTTAGACGTTTTGAAGTTATCGACTGTTTTCTAAGCTGTAGTCGCGATTTAAATAATTTGAGGCTAATTTCTAAAATAATATTTTATAGTTGTTACAATAGAACTACTAAACCGGCAATTATGTCATATTCATAAAACAACATTTCAAACATAAAAAATAGGTTTAAGACCCCAAAAAATTAAGATCCACTTCAAAATACAACTAAACACCGATATAGCATTTTATAGCTACGTTTATTTTCCTTTTAATAACCTATAACAGATTTCCCTAACTCTTAACGACTTCCCAGGTCGAAAACACCTTTATTATACCTACTTATAATGTGCCATAACATCAACTAATTCAGGACAAAATGATGGGAAAAAATCCAGCTATACCCAAACAAGACCAGTTTTAGGAGACCTCTACTCCTTCAAACTGACAAAAAAATGCACAAGGATCCTTTAACATATTATAGTAAAAGAGGCCAAGTTGTGCTGGTTTCGAGGTTCCCAATAAAACTTTTGTTGTGTTCGTAAATCTGGAAGGATCTATTCTCTGACGGTTTGATTGGCCTCCTCGTGACCCTCAACACAGGTGGGGACTAGGCCGGTGTAATTAGGGCACCAGAATAAAATAACCTGGACCTTATAAAATAAAAATCTGGTGAATAAATTCATAAAAGTTGATGTCATAGTTTTCTTCTCATATACCTAACTTATTAGCTATTGCTTGCGGCTTCGTCTGCGTAGATTTTGAAAGATATCCTTATATTTTCTGTCTATCCCCGGATATTTTGGAGTTCATAAGAGACACACAAATACACTTTCATATACATAAATAACCTCCTTTCATCCATTATTTCACCCCTATAGGAATCGAATTTCCAAAAGTCCTTACTGGTGTAGTGGAGTGTGTTCAGAAGTCCTAAAGAAGAAAGGTAGTTATTTATGAACTAGCTTTTGCCCGCGACTTCGTCCGCGTGGAATAATAGTTCCCGTTTCCCCGGGGGATTTCCGGGATGAAAACTATCCTATGTCCTTTCTCGGGTCCCAGCCTATATCTGTACCAAATTTCATTTAAATCAGTTCAGTGGTTTAGGCGTGAAGAAGAGACAGACAGACAGACAGACAGAAAGACAGACAGACAGACAGACAGAGTTACTTTCGCATTTATAATATTAGTAAGGACTAGTAAGGATAACTACTCTTTACAAAAAACACACTCTTCCAACTTTCATGTATCGATGACCAGCGGCTTGAGCTGTGCGTTATATCACTCAGTCACTCAGTCAGGTTACCATTTTACATACAAGGTGTATTTTTGGTCTTGCTCAACCCGCTAGGAGATGATTCTACCCATGAAAACAAACAACTTTTATTATGGAACCAACTCTGAAATCACGAAAAAAATATCAGCTGTTTCTATGAAAAGTTCATTGCCCTCCCGATCAAAATGTATGAATCATCTCCTAGCTGGTTGAGCAAGACCAAAAATACACCTTGTATAAGATGAAGAAGGTACGAAACCACAGCAAATTCTCAAGTTAATGGGCCTACCAGAACGACTCAACGTAACTTAAGTCTCGAAATAACTTTAAACTGTCTAGGATCCCACAGTGTAATTAATCAGAAAACAACAGCTTTCACTACAATAAATACAAACCAAAACCGACTCTAACTAGCAAATTATAAAGCTGAAAAAGCATTGATTAGCAGTGCAGCGTTGAACGAAACAAAATTTCTAACAAAAATTAACATTTTCAAAACAAGCGTCGAACGCGAGCGAGCAACTTTTGAAAATGAAATACTACTTCTACTGTTATTAATTTTGAAAGTTTTCAACTAAATAAAGAAAGGAATAAAATATCCCGGCGTTTCTGTTGCCGGGTATCTAATACCCGAAGTTTTAACCATTCAACAACCAAGCGACAGCCGGCTGTCGCGCTGTTTTTGTTTTTCTTTTGTGTCTCGAATCACGGGTGTGCGAAGGTTTAATAAACAAAATACACGTCTTAATAGCCACTTACTGTTACTTGTTGTTGTGGACTTCTTTGAGCGGATTAACTACTCTTTTTTAAGTTGAGTTAGTGCGCCAGTAAATGCCCGGCCACAACGGCTAAGTTCCGACAGTAAACATTTAAGGGGGCCCACCCACCGTAGGCGCGGTTCTGCGGATGGCGAGCGATGGGTAGCTCGCCGCCCGGCTAGGACCAGGACCGCGTCGACGGCGCGTTTTGTTCCACGCGCGCCTCAAAGAGAAGGAGTCAGCAGAAGAAGGGGCCCAACAGGGCCACGCCTGCCGAGGTTGCGGAATGTTTATAGTTACAGTGACCCTGGAACATAAAGGGCTATCGAAGGAACATGAGTGGGTTTTAGTCAGTAAAAATCTGGCACGCCAAATGACTGCACCCAGGACGGGAGCGGTCATTTGATGATTCCTTATCTTGATGTGGTCCGTTCGCTTGTGACCTGTAAAACTTTAAAGCTTCGCTTTTTATTCGATAGGTACCTTTGAAAAACATTACTCGGCGCTGAAAACTTAATTTTCTCACAAATCTCACCTAACTCAGATTTTCCATTTCCGGAGCAACATGATGCAAAATAATGTTATTAATTTCTTCTAAATTAGGCCTGTTTCAGGACGAATATTCATCAGAAAAATAAAAATAAAACAGTATTTTTTTTTAAAACAATATCTTTGCAAGGTGACAGGGGTTTTGCTCTTAACTCCAAAAGAAATAAGATTTCAAAGCATAAAACCCATACAATTACTTATTATGCATTTTTGATCAAGTGCTCTTAATTATAAAAGTCAAAAGTCAAAACGTTTATTTCCATTAGACCATGGAGGCACTTTGGAACGTCAATACAATACAATTGGGGTTGCGGAATGTTTATAATAGTTACCGTGACCCTGGAACATAAAAGGCAATCGAAGGAACATGAGTGGGTTTTAGTCAGTAAGAATCTGACACGCCCTCCCGCCGCACCCAGGACGGGAGCAGTCATTGGATGATTTCCCACTCACCAAAAAAAAATACAATACAATTAATAAGAATCAACAGTTTTTTGTTTTTAATTTAATAGTTCAGTTATTAATAAAAAAGCGTGTAATCAATTGGACTTCTGACGAAGAAATTTCCATTCTTTTTTTCCATTGACATCACAAACAGGTAAACATCAACCGACTGACATTTCATTGTTTCAAAATGATCCAATTTAAAAGTCAAATGAATGGTTATTACGGGTCACGTATTCATTTAATGTCACAAAAAGGGACGCTTTGATCGTTTCGTTGCGCAATATATCTTTTTATTAAATATTTTACATGCGTGCTTTATCTTCAACAGTGCCTACTTATCATTACTTTTTCATTATTATCATCACCCTGTATCAGTTCATTGTTGGACAGACTTCTTCCAAGGAGCACCGTTTACTTTATATTTAAGCATTTGCGCGAGCATTAAATAATAAGTAAATAAATTTCCTGGGACAACTCACACACGGTCATCTGATTCCAAACTAAGCAGAGCTTGTACTATGGTAAACAGACAACTGATGCACATACCTATAATAAAGACCAACCAACCCGTCAAATCTCGTCATTACATTATATACGTGCATTTAATTCGTGCGAATGCTCGACGTTCTGTTCAGCTTAATGCTCACAACCACAAGTGAGCATATCTGTAGCGTTTCATTCTTCCTTGCGTACAATCGTAGTTAAAATATCGGACCTACAAGTCTGTCCTGCTTGCCGGGGTTGCGGAATGTTTATAATTGTTACCGTGACCCCGGGACATAAAGGGCAACCGAAGGAACATGAGTGGGTTTTAGTCAGTAAAAGTCTGACACGCCCTCCCGCCGCGCCCAGGACGGGACACGTCATTTGATGATTTCCCACGCTCCAAAAAAAAATCGTCTGTCCTGCTCCCCTCGCCTGTGCGTTTACTCTATAAAATGATACACAAGAAGGCTCGTTGGTCTCTAAAATCAAGTTGTAACAAAACAGCGAATGCTCAAGTTTACCTGCACTTTCATCCGACCTTCGGCTACAGTGCTAAACATTTGGACGGTAAGGCAAGGACGTACAGACGGACGGACGTATATAAATAAATAAATAAATATAAATATACTGGGACAACTCACACACGGTTATCTGATCCCAAGTTAAGCTCTGCTTAGAGCTTGTGTTATGGTAACCAGACAACTGATATACATACTTATATACTTTATAAATACATACATATCATAGATAAATTACACCCCGACACAGAACAAACTATCATGCTCATCACACAAAGTTTGTCCTGGGTGGGAATCGAAACTACGCACGACCCCGGCTTAGCAGTCAGGGTCACTAACCACTTTTGTATATGACAAAACTATAAGGGTTCCTCTTGTACTATTTTGGTAGGAACCCTAAAAATTGTAGAGTTAGCACGCTGATTGAGTGTTCATTTGCGTGTCACGGGTTAAATAATTGAAATTGAGAAACTAAAGGGTTACGTTTCCAAATACCAACTGTGACAGCCGGTTAAAAAATAACGTAAGCCTCGAACTAACAGTGAAACATAAATTGGTAGTTAAAACTGTTTGACAACGTCACGTTTGTTCGCCCAGTTTGTTAACGTTTGTTTTGTTAAATAAAATAAACAAAAAGGGGTTTTATTTTTATAACATATTTGTTTGAACATTTCGCATTAGGAAATATCCTTTGAAGTTAGGAAAAGGAATAATACTTACTTAAGATCACTACATTAAAAAAAGACATTCTGGTAAGTCAACTTGAGTCGTGCCGTCGTTCATCGTTCTGTATCGTCGTAACTTTTAAAACTAAAAAAGTCGTAATTAATAATAATAATAATGATACTTTATTTCGGAAGGATAAGACTTAAGAACTAGTGTTAGTACAAAATTATAATAACAAAATCTCAATAATATACATGGCATTATTTGACTGCATGCAGTCGCCCTCATCGTTCGAGCAACGGGGAGTCCCATCTGTCAGCTAATACGTACAGGATTCTGTTGGTACTGGATCGCAGCCGTTCAAGCATAGAGGCGCAACACTTACGCATAATTGCGGCAAAGCTGTCAATGCCAGCCTCCGCAAACATACCCGACGCACTGCAGAACCTTGGCAGCCCCATCAGGATCCTGTACGCATTATTATACTGAACTCGCAGGTCGCTGTATGCCCGCTGCGTATAGCTGACCCATAAGCATTAAATGAAAATATGTGTAAATTTTTTTGATAATGTAACAGTCGGCATAAACAGTTTTTTTAGGCTTAACATTTTTTTCAAACCTAACTATGCACCTCGCGCTGTGACGTAACGCTGGCGGCATGCTATCGCTACTAAACGAACGAGGTGAGCACGGGGCGCCGCGCGGGGAAGCGGGAGAGGTGTCGCATTCCAGCGAGGTGCACAGATAAGTTGTACGGGTTGTTTAGACGGTAATGACTACTTAAATCTAAGTTGACGTTCGGCATCGGCGTCTCTGTCTCCTGTCTCTGTCTCGCTCGCGAACTGTCGCCTATACATTGCCGAACGTCAAGTAACGGTCGCGGTCTTCGGTCTTCGGTCGCGGTCTCCTGTCTCGGTCGCTTGTCTCTGTCGCGGCGCGAACCGCCACCTTTATGAGCCGTCAACTTATTTACCGTCCAATATAGGAAAAAACTTTTACTGAAAGCTTTTAAATATTAAACGAAAACGAATTAAACGAATTTATTTTGTAAATAGGTAAAAAATTACACTTTTACACGTCATATTTTTTCTTATTTTAATCAAACGGTGGAGCCAGTGTAGCTGGACAACTCTGAGAAGAAACAATCGAAACAAACTCAGAGGTGAAAGTTAGTTAGCATTGAACAACAAATACCTAAGGTTCGGTCGTTCACCACCTTCTAATGAATATGAGAATAGGGACAAGAGCATAAATAAACTAATTAGAAGAACAAATTAAAACTTCTGTCTATCTAAACTACCAATAAAGCTAAAGAGGTTTTTCTTTGTTTGTATTTAAGCGGGCTTAAGAATTGTAATTTCCGGTTCGGATTGAAACAATTCTTTTAGTATTATAATAGCTGTAAGAAAAATGTGACTTTATAACATCACGCTAAGCCGACGAGACCGGAGAATTAAATAAGCTGAGAAAACCATAATTATTGAGAATACAAAACAGGGTAATCTATGCAGTACTTCCTGAGTTAATCCCGGATAAACATACAGACAGTCCAAATTCTAAAAACTATATTTTTGGCCTTGACTTCGGTTGTAGAACATGTATTGAGTAGTATTTTTAAGGTTCCGTACCCAAGAGGTAAAACAGGATCCTATTCTATAAGTCTTCGCTGTCTGTCCGTCAGTATGTCGCAAGGCTGTGTCTTTTGAACCGTGATAGCTAGAGAGTTGAAAGTTTCACAGATACCGTTTTTCTGTTACCACTATATAATATAATAACAAATAACAAAAATTAAAGTTTTTGCCGTTTTAATCAATTTTTCTTTTTGTAATGGTATGGAAATCTTGCGACTCGCACATGACCGGTTTTTTTATATTCATTTCACCCGCGTTATGTCTGATTTTTAGTTACTAAAAAAGAAGATAAAAAGTATTCTATGTCCGTCCCCTGGTTCTAAGCTACCCCACCAATTTTCAGCCAAATCGGTTCTACCGTTCTTGAGTTATGAAATGTGTAACTAAGACGAATTTCTTTTATATAATTATATAGATAGATATGTAAGATAAGCTGAAGTTAAACCTCGTTTCAAAACACTAAGGAGCTTAAACACTACATGAGATAACTTTACCTGAATACTACTTTCGTCCCGTTTCGTGCTAATTTAGACGTTGCTAAGTTGACGATAAGTAGCTTACTGAGACCGCTTAGTTAGTGCTAACTAAATTAATGGACATAGTTTTTGTTAATTAATTGAGGAAAGTGTACAGAAGATAATGTTATTTGTAAAAAACTTAAAAATAGAGGTTTTCAGTTTGACCTATGTATATGTATGTCTATTTTTATTTTGTATATAACAATGCGTTTCATATTTTCATTTTCATTTATTCAGTTTGTATTATATGTATGAATTAATGCATAAAAAAAATTGTAATGAAATGAATTTACTTTTAACATTTATTACTATTAATTATTGGCTAATTGTGAAATGTATATGTATGTATGTTCGCAATTGTCTCGCCTTAGGCTGCATCGATTTTGAGACGGCTTTTAGCAAAGTAATTGTTACGTTTAGGTCTTGGAATTCACAGAACAGATAATAGTATTTCAACCGACTACAAAAAAGAATATAATCATCGCACTAAAAATATATATATCCTGGGACAACTCACACAAAGCCATCTGATTCCAAACTAAGCAGAGCTTGTACTATGGTAAACAGACAACTGATACTTATATAATTTATAAACACATACAAATTATAGATATACTGGGTGGAAATCGAACCCACGACCTCCGGCTTAGCAGTCAGGGTCACTAACCACTAGGCCAACAGGCCCGTCTAGCTAACTGGTTAAATTGTTGTGTTCCTTGTGGTTCCTTGATACCAAATTCGTATCTAAATAACCAACCAACAAATCCAACCCAATTTACTTATCTGATTCAAATCAAATCATCCTCAAAATCGCTCTGATGACATCAACTTTGCTTCCACTGTTTTTTCTAACGCAGATTTTTGCTAAACATTTGTAAGTCCCACTCATTCAATTTCGTACCCAATCAGATGTGAAACAAGGTTGATATTCAATTGTAGTGACGCGCAAGCCATTCAATATGTGAAGTCATTTGCGACAAAACATATTTAGGTCAAATGGCCTGATGTGGTCTAATAATGTGTTCCTTGTTGTTTATAGATACGTTGATGTTGTTAAGGAGATGATTCTACGCTAATTTAGTTAGGATTTTTGTCAATTATTTTTTGTTCACTGAATGGCGGACAAACTAGTGGCTCACTTATATTGTTAATCACTTTCCGTTACTTAGATATACTATGAAAAAAGTCGTGATGACCCAATGTTTAAATTCGGGCAATTACCAATGTGACTTTTCTAAAATTTATCTTGGACATCACAAACATCGGTGAAAGAAAACATTGTGAAGAAATTTTTACCTAATCCTTCGAACACACGTGATTGAGACACAATAGAAAGACAATAGCAGCCCGACAGCCGGCTGTCGGTTGGTCGTCAAAAGGTTAAAATATAGTCCGAAATTGCCTATCCGACTTGAGCAAGCATGGTGACCAGTGCTCGTGCCTTCTCTGTATGTGAGAAGACCTTAGCCCTGCAGTGGGACAGTAATAGGCTGGTATGATATGGCCGCTACAACATGTACAGAACAACGTTGTGAGGTTATTTTATGAACTTAAAGAAAACTACTTTAAAACTATGTTAGGAAAAAAATATACTATGTGAGAGAGCAATTCTAATAGAGAAGAACACGTAAAAACGTGTTGCTACCAAATTCCGAAATTAGTTATTGTTCTGTTTTTAGTTTTTTCGGAAAAAAAACGTCTTTGAGCCGAAATTAGGTAACTCTGTTTTCGAACATGTCAGTTGCACTACACCGAGTACAAGTTGAGCATGCCTTCGAACGCGTTGTTGTACACGAAAGGTGTTGTCAAACTCTGCGCGTGCTTGTACCAGAGGTGGCTTGTGTAGAACGACTGACAGTAAGTCATAAACATAGTTATCTTCACTTGTTTTTAGCAGTGGTATAGGCGTGTATTCAACATAATACAAAAACACAAAACCATCTTATATTATTGCCTACAAAAAAGAGTGTTATGATTTCTGTTCTTTTTGCTCATTAACGGTTTTAAATGTATATGAATATTTATATAAATGTAAATGCATACTAATTTGATTCAATTGATATAATTATTTCTATAATCGGTACTTTCTATTATCGAGGACAGCCCTGAACTCGATCTACATTTCATAGCTGATTATGTCATAATATTATTCTGCAAAACCACGTATAGCATAATCTTCGTTTCGTAGAATGTTGTTTAGCATACACTCATTTATCTAAATTCATAATTCTGTTAGTCAAAATCATCTTTAGACATAAATTTCATGTCCCTAATAATTTAAAAGCAGAACCATCATATTAGTATTGCAGAAGTAGATCTGCCCCTTATAGATATAGATAGCGAAAACGCATAGATTGTCAAATGTATGGAAGTGTCAAATTGTTTAGCGAAAGCTTTTCAATTCCATTTGAGGAGTTTAAGGAGATGTGTATCCACACCTCCGCTGCCGCCTGTGATCTCATCGCGGATTTAGAAGTGATTTTGTTTGCTAAATGAACGTTCAAAATAGCATTGTTAGACTTAAATTCATACTAAAATCAATCAGCCTTTAGCATAGCTGTGGGATAATAGGCAAACAATATAGTTGCAAAAATAATCCCTCTAATCTCTATACGTTTTTGATGACATGAACTACGCTTCTATTGTTATATGTGTATTTTCGCATTGATATTAGCCTGACAGCGATGTTTTTAATGTTTTCAGGCAAAAGCTTAGGTCATCCCAATTATAATCTGCTTTTCTATTGTTTTACTGAGTAATTGTCTACAAATCTGAATACTGATTTGGAATCAACAGTTAACTTTTGGATCGCAGTATCACTGCTTGTCTATTTTTAGTGCATTTAATAGTACCTAGTAATTTAATCGAAGTTATTTAAATTATGAAACAATTATGATCAACATAAATATCAATAAATTTTAATCAATATCTGTATAACTTTATTAAAAATGGGCGTTAATTTAATAGAAAAACGTCTAAATCTATTATTACTTATTTTTATTAGCAACGGAGTGTTTAAAAAGTGTGTGCTGCTGTTTTTAGAAGCCAATGATAATTATTTGTTAATTGTCTTAAGATTTTAGTATTTCGTGTTCGAGTTTTTGTGGCTTCCTCTTAAATGTATAATTACGCTCATGTGGTGAACTTTTAACATACTATATATAATGACATTGAACTAACAATTACATGGCATTCAAACTAATAGAACGAACGGATTCCATTGCCAGTCGTTTCTAAGTGGCCATTTGATTTCCTTTGCTGTGAGTTTTCAACGGACTTTCGCAGAAATAATGAATGAAAAGTAATATTTGTTGTGATAATTAGAACTGAACTGAACTGAAGAACTGTGTTGAAAATTTTTATATATACAATACACAAAATAACTACCAGTATAACAGTGTAATTTATGGTGTTCCACAAGGAAGTATCTTGGTGCCAAAATTATTTAAATAGTTAATGAATAAAATATATACTTACGTGAAAAAATTAAATAAAAATGGTGCATATTAAATATACTTTGAATTTAATAATATTAATAATCTTGTTGATAAGGACGATAAAAGTGGTTAGTAGAGATGTAAGTGCACAAGAAAGAGCATTAAGAGCGGAATTCATACAAAAATTATTAAACCTACAAAGTAAATCCGAAGGAAAAATTAAACTGTTGGGAGGAGTACGAAAATATGAAGGTAAGGCAAACAGATAATATAAGTATACATATGATTTATTTTAATCAACTGTAATTTGAGCAAATTATGTTTCATGTAATAAAATTGAAAATCTTGTAAAAACTAAATTCTAACCAAAAAAATCTGAAAAAACCAACAAACTCTAATCTTTATAATGTTATGTAGTAAATGTAAATATAAATTTTAACTAGGACCAAATATTAGGTCAACTAGAAGTAACCAAATACGTATTTCGGTTTTGATTTCCTTACGAATTTCAAAATATTAGCCATAAACCTTCTATTTCGTCAACTTAAATGGATGACATTTTACTGCTTCTAGTGAGCAGAACTTACTTGTTCAATTTTTCACTGATTTAAGGGTTTACAGACCTAAGAATTCGATATTGATTGCAAAATGATCCCTCTACTAGACTGATGAAAAACAAAGTGATGTTACAAGGGTTCCGATTTTTCCTTTTGAGGTACGGAGCTCTAAATAATAGCAACTTTTTAATTTAGGAATCATACTAGATGGGCCAAAACGTTGTGTGACAAGTTTATAATATCTATGTTTTTACAAATCATATAAGTATGTTATCAGTTGTCTGCTTACCCTAACACAAGCTCTGCCTAGCTTGAAAACAGATGGACTTTGTAAATTGACCCAAAATATTTATTGATTGTTACAGGAAACGTATACATTTACCACGCTGGTCGCTGGGGCGCCGTGTGCGATGACTCCTGGGACGATGAGGCTGCTGCAGTGGTCTGCAGACGATATAACATGACAGGCGTTGCGACGGTAGGGGGACAGTTTGGAGAGGCTGTGGGTACGTGTTAATGTAAACACATATAAGTGATTGAAGTTGTTGTGTCTGTTTGCAATGTAAAAATAACGGCTTTAGTATATGTAGTACTAGCTGCCTATTGGCATACAAAGAATCATACATATTATAATCAATTTTAACTTGAAATTGCATTTTCTAAAAATTGCATCTTAGTGTGCCTCTGTGGCTTTCATATTCCTGGCTAAGTAATTTTAGCAGGCATTGATTTTCACCAAGAAATCTGCTTCTATGTGAGGAGATATCAGTTTAGGGCTTCAAAGATTTTGAGAACATAATAAAAAAATAACATTGTAACAACGATTTTAACTCAATAACAGAAAATACTTTTGCAACTTATTTTTTTAATTGTTGTCACTAAACAATTAGAGCATTGTTAATGACGTATGTATTTTCACCCCAAATAATTATTCTTTAGAAAAATATTGGCTGGACGACGTAATTTGTCAAGGAGACGAACCGTCCCTTTCAAAATGTGTCTTCAATCGTTGGGGTGCATCAGACTGCGACAAAAACGAAGCAGCAGGAGTCATATGCATGGAGAAATCTGATTCTAGCGAGAGCAAAAAGCCATCTAGTGACCTATTTGTAGCAAAGAAGCTTGGAGAGGTTTTAAATAGGAATACAGCAAAACTAAGGCTAGTTGGTGGTAAAAATGTCATGGAGGGAAGAGTAGAGGTAAATCAGATTGAATTGTATTATCATACCATAATTAGATTTTAGATTTTGGAATGGCTAAAGCTGCGTGAGGTGCCTTAGGCCTTCTGGGAATCAATTACTACGAAACAGAAATAGTGTAAAGGGAAAGAGAGATTACTCCCATAGCAGGCACAGTGAGTCACCGACCTTTAAAGGAACGTCTTACTTTGCCATCTTCCAGTTTCCCTAAATAGGTCCAAACTTGACCCAACTAAACCAGACTTTCGGGGAGGATTCAGTTCATTAACATAGCGGGAGGAGTAAAACACCTCTCCCATCCTCGTCTGACTTGAAGATGAACCTTAGAGGGTCGGTACCAATGTAAACGTTGCGTAAGTTCCCGCAATTTTTAGCGTGGGTAGAATAAGGGATGAGGGGGTAGTTTTTACCGTCATAACATTTTATCCTTTTACCTCAGGTAACGCCTGTTTCAGATCTTCTACAACAACACTTGGGGTAGCATCTGCCCTGACGGCTGGACAGCCTACGAAGCCTCAGTCGTCTGCAGACAGTTAGACCTGGGCTATGCTGAGCAGGCCCTTCAGACCTTCAACTATGGCTTCTCCAACATTGTCCTGAGTAACGTCAACTGTGAGGGCAATGAAACCAGCCTTTTTGACTGTCAATACACTGATCATGGAGGCAAAGTTAGATGTCCAGGGTTTGCAGGTGAGTTGGTTCGGTTTTATTAGACTGGCCTGTTGGTTTTGTGGTTTGTGACTAGGGATTGCAATCCGGTCCGGCGGATCCGGTAATCCGGCGGATCCGGTACGTTTTTGTTGCCTACCGGATCCGGCCTTATCCCCGGATCCGGTGGCCGGATCCGGTAATTAAGAAAAACGCAATTTCTCTCATCAAAATCGTGCAAAAGTACTAAAAAACACTGCGTATGCAAAATCGTACATTACCCATAAGCTATTGATTTAGAAAATTTTAATTTGGATTATAGAAGAATATATGATGCTGATTTAATTTAGTTTTTATGAACGGGTTAAACTTAATTTAAACCATAAATAATTCACTGTTGTTTGTAATCTTTGAGACTGATTATTATATTATGTAGGGTGTCTCAGTAAGAGTGCACTTTTCATTTCAAAATAAAAACAATTATTTTATGATAGAATTGTGATATTTTTAATGTATTGTAAAGAAGACATGTTCCGATTAATTATGAATTAAAATATCCAGCAAATGACCCCCACGGCTCCAATGATAAGCCATTACTCTTTTCATGAAATTTTCTATGACTTTTGCACAGAGATGTAGCTGTATCTCACCGATGACGCGTTGGATTTCTGGTTTGAGCTCAGGAATTGTTTCGGGTTTTTTTGCATACACCCAGAGATTTCACAAAACCCCAAAGAAAACGCACGGCGTTAATTCGCACAATCTTGGCGACCAGTTGACATCAGAATTTCGTGAGATGATGGGTTTTGGAAATCGTTGCTGCAATAAATCGATTATTTAATGCGCGGTGAGGTTGCGCCGTCCTGCTGAAACCATATATTGTCAGTTTTTTCAAAATTGTTGACAAATCTTCGAATGGTTGGCTGATTTTTTTTTTAATAATCGGAATAAACAGAGGTGACAACAGTCAAATTTCAGAGTTGCCACATGCATGAGAAAAAAATATTCCAATTTTAAAAAGTGCACTCTTATTGTGACACCCTTTATAATAACTGACGGAAAATAATCCATACTAATATTATAAATGTGAAAGTTACTTTGTCTGTCTGTCTCTTCTTCATGCCTAAACCACTAAACCGATTTGAATGAAATTTGGCACAGATTTAGTCTGGGACCTAAGAAAGGAGATAGGATAGTTTTTATCCCGGAAATTTTGCGGATTGAGAACTATTATTCCACGCTGACGAAGTCGCAGGCAAAAGCTTGGATAAATAAAGAAGAGTTGGTTTTCGTACAAATTCGTTTCTATTTTTTCCCGTAGATTATTTCACATATTATGCCATGAAGTTAGAAATATGCGCTATGTTGAACACCCAAAATACCAATCCGGCCGGATCCGACCGGATCCGGCGGAATTCTCGTGATTCAAAATTGTACCGGATTGCAATCCCTATTTGTGACCTTGATAGTTAAGCTGAAGCTCGTAGAAGTTTGTCTAAAAGTCGTACTTTTTATAATATGTAAAGGATGGTTATCTCACACCTTGTTAATATTATGAGTGCCGCGACCCAGGTAAGGATTTTTTTAAAGGAAAACAATATTTACATTTACACGAATTTATTGTTACTAAAGTATTTATTGGAGTATTAAATTGACAAATGGAACACGATGCACCCCATCGTGAGTGCATAAAAATCAATAATCAGCATAATAACTAAACAATTGAAAATGTTCGGGTTTGCTCGTACAATATGTGTGTATTTATAATTGTCTGGTACAGACTGTGTCTAGTTTATTTATATTAATTTGAATAATCTTTCCCAATTTTAATCACATTCTATTCCTTAGAGGCCCAACTATGTTGGTTTCGGTTACCCGTCTAACCAATTGCATTGAATCATCTCAACTCTGTATATAGTCTAGAGGTATAGTGTTTCCATCGACTAGATTGTAAAGCAATCTAGGTGATAGCTACACTATAACTCTTAGTAATATTGGATGGTGTTTGTGCGAAGCTAACAGAACACCGTTTTGGCTTTGTAGGCATTTCGCCCGCTGATTTTCATCCACCCCTAGCGAAGCAGGAATTTAATTATTGTTAATATTTTTAGGAATGGTAGACATACGGACGGACAGACAGCGAAGTCTTAGTAATAAGGTCCCGTTTTTACCCTTCGGGTAAAATGTATCCTGTACAGGTGTCGTCCGAAACGCGCCTCAAAAGTAATAATAATAATAATAAACCCGCAGGGCAGCATGTGGCGAGCTGTCGGGCAGTAGCGACCCCGTGGACCTGACCTCCTGGGAGACCCTTTGTTCTTCATCTCTGGCTTGCCTTTACTGGCCGGCCAGAGTGAGCACTGACGAGGAACAAGGCTCCCACCTCACTCTTGCCTTAATTGGCTGGTTTGAGTGGAGATTCGCAAGAGCAAATTTGCTCGGGGGAAGGAAGTATTCCAGTAAAATGCTGGTAGGGATCTTGACCGTACTTCCGGGATTGTCCTGATAGCCGTGGAATACCTCTCCACTCCTCCAGCACCTCGATATTATGTTGCCCCTTTGTCGCTACGTCACTATGTGCTAGCGGCCGTTTTCGGGGGCCCATTTACTGAGTGTGCAAGTCACCCCCTGCCTTTTTATCCGTGTATACAAGCATTGGTTAGGCAGGGGCCATAGCCATTCAATAGTTTCAGATAAGTAATCCATCTTAGCAACCCAAACCCATAGTCCAATACTTTCTTTATTCCATGAACTGCAATAGACCACCACCAACCGGGGGTTGACCTTAGGTGCACTTGAGTGGTGCATATAGGGATAATCGCCGGTTGGTGTCCCATTCCACATAAAGTTTTCCTCAAGGGGCCTCTGCGAGTTGGCTTCGGCCCCTCGTACGCCTTCCAAAGGTCCGGGACCTCAGGGTCCCGAGATACGAAAACGTAAAAAATAATAATAAAAATCCTATTTCGACCAGTGCGGGCAAAACACCTACTAAGCCACTTTTCCCATTAAATACTTAACCTAATATAATTTACACGCCAGTTAACTACGTGAGAAGCGTAAACTAAAATAATTACAAATTCATATTAGAGATGCAAATTGAATCACGTTTAACCGTTTAATACCCAAAGATTAACATTAGTAACAAGAACGGTAATTTATCAATTTAGGTTTGTTTAGGTGGTAGTGCCGTGATGGGCCTGTAGTTAAGTTAGGGTACCCGTCTTGCGCATAAATTTGCGGGTTCGAAACCCGGTAAATACCAATGTGACTAGAATGTTATTGCTTGACATTTTTTATAAATATTATTTTTGTAGAGACTCCTCTACCCAAAAAAAAAAATATAAAAAATGTTTCTTTTAAATTTGTTTTTTTTTTTCTATTAAAGTTTCTAAGATATGTGCTACTCACACCTGAAAGAACGCTACCAATTGCTCCTGAATTATGCGATGCGGTGTTTAAAGCCGTAAGGTAAAATAAAATCATACGGTTATAATTACATAATCGAAAAGTTCATTAAATTGACGGACAGCTATATTTACAAAGATTGTCATAGAAAAATTAGCCTTTTTTTATTACATAAATCGAATTTCTATTTCGTCTCTGAAGACCAATAAAAAGTTCTCATCGAGTCCTAAAAGGACCTCAATCTAAAACAGTAAACGCCGATTAACTTTCCAAAGTCCCACAAAAGATTAACTCGGATGATTTGACAAATTATACAAAATTATCCTAAATCCCAGGAAATAATTAAATTTATTGTATTGGTAAACAGCGAAGCAAAATTAGATTAATCTGACTATATTAATTTAATCAGATTAGCTTGGCTATTTAAAAATTCATGCCTGAATCAACAAACGGGTAATTGATATTGGTAATGTAATAATTGAAGGTTTACGTTATACACACCTATTAATACTAGGTGTATTTTTAGTCTTGCTTAACCCGCTAGGAGATGATTCTATCCTTGAAAACAAACAACTTTTGTTATGGAACCAACTCTAAAATCGCGAATAAAATATCAGCTGTTTCTAAGAAAAGTTCAATGCCCTCCCGACCATAATGTATGAACCAGCTGATATTTTTTACACGATTTCAGAGTTGGTTCCACAATAAAAGTTGTTTGTTTTTATGAGTAAAATCATCTCCTAGCTAACCAGCTAGGAGATGATTTTACTCACACGCGCAAGGTGTATTTTTGGTCCTGCACGGTTGTGCAGGACCAAAAATACACCTTGTATATCTATGATAAACATCTACAAACAGTCAAACATCTAGTAAAGACTAGGGACCAGCCCAGCTTTGCTTGGGTTTTGCAAATCTTTGAAATGATCGGCTAATATACACGTTTTTCTACTTTAACCTTTCGACGACCAAGCGACAGCCGGCTGTCGGATTGTTATCGTCTCGAAACACGTGTGTTAGAAGGTTTAATAATCTGTCTAGATAAAACCGCGTGATATATGTAGTCGTTTTTGGCTTTATCACGACCTTACAGGCAGAAAGAGTATTTTAATACGCAGGCATACGCACACTGTTGAAATCGAGGTTGCTAAAATTTTTGCAAGAATTAGGATACCAAAGTGTAATAATGGCCACAGATAAAAAATAGTAAGACTTAAAGTCTACATTACATTTTTTTTTTGGTGAGTGGGTAATCATCCAATGACTGCTCCCGTCCTGTGTGCGGCGGGAGGGCGTGTCAGACTCTTACTGACTAAAACCCGCTCATGTTCCTTCGATTGCCCTTTATGTTCCAGGGTCACGGTAACTATTATAAACATTTCGCAACAGTCTACATTACATTACGCTTAACTAAAATTACAACCTAGGTAACCTAACCGTCAAAATTTGAGCACCCACATGCGGTCGATTGTACCATCAGAAACCATCAGCATAAACCTACTTGATATTCCTTTCAAATAAATAACTTTTGTAAGAATATATTATATTTTATGCCTTCACGAAGTTACATAGCAAATTGCTACCAAAAAAATGTTCGAAACTGTGATCGGTAGAGTAATACATACAAAGGGAAAAGTTCTTAGGGTTCCGAATTGAAATAAGAAATTCCATTCTTTTCTTTTTGTCTTTTTTGCCCGCGACTTCGTCTGCGTTGAATAGTTCCCGTTCCCGGGGGATTTCCGGGATAAAAACTATCCTATGTCCTTTCTCGGGTCCCAGACTATATCTGTACCAAATTTCATTCAAATCGGTTCAATGGTTTTGGCGTGAAGAAGAGACAGACAGACAGAGTTACTTTCGCATTTATAATATTTGTACGAATTACGAGTATATTAATGATGCGAACTATACATACGAAGAATAAATTCGTAACAAAATCGAAACCGTACTTTTGTTTTTTTTTTTTATAATAATACTGGCATTAAAACCGATGCCGAAATCAAAAACGATTTGTTTTGTTTTTTGTTAGTCTATGTGCCTGTCTGTCTGTAGGATTGGGTTATTGTATATTCGTCACAAAGTTAATTCGTCACGAAAATAAGTATGTGTAAACTTGCCACAAGTCTATTTTTATAAAAAAAAAACCGCCATATTAGTAAAAAAAATGCTGCTTAGATTTCATTAAATTTTTGCATGCGTCTGGTTATCATATATCGGTTAAAGATTCCACCGTAACAAACATACAGTGCAAGCTAATAGACCTACATATTAGTTACTACCTATGTGGTATGAACAGTAATTTTGTTGGTTAGAAAGACAATAGAAAGGCTTCAAAGTTAACCTTAATGTCACTGACATAATTAAATTTATACAAAATTTTGCTATGCTAAACTACGGAACCCTACCCTTCCAATACTGTCACGAACTTGACACAATTTTTTTTCTTTTCTCCAAACACCGATTTCCAATACATTATTTCTTATGCCGTAAATATGAGGCGTCATAGTTTTATATCATATTCACACTTCTGCCGAAGATGAATGAAAATCTATGTGTGACCTGAAACGATTTGAACTTTCTCTGAAGTTCTCAAAGTGCGGAACTCGTTAGAACTTTTGGGCAAAGAACTTTTATTCTTTTCAGCTTTTGTGTGTTACTTTGTTATCTTTAAGTATTCACGTAAGGAAATACTGTAAATGCAAAAGTATCTTTCTCTTTAATAGTAACTAGCTGTTGTTCTCGGTTTCACCTGCATTCTTTGGTTACTACTTCGCTCCTGTAGGTCGAAGCGTGAATCACCTCTAGTCATCATCTCCCTAGCCTTTTCCCAACCGTGTTGGGGTCGGCTGCCAGCCCAACCGGATTCAGCTGGATACCGGTGTTTTACGTGGAGCGACTGCCTATCTGACCTGAACCCAGTAACTGGGCGACACGATACCCCGTGGTTAGACTGGCCAGAGTTTCTGACTAACCAGTAACGACTGTCAAAGTTCTACGTATGACAACCGGGATCAACGGCTTTATGTTCTTTCCGAGGCACGGGATGTCAGTGATGTCTAAGAATGGAATCACCTCTAGTCTGCCTCGATAAACGAAAACTCGATAACAGAACCAAAAGTCAAGTTTTTAATTTAAACTTAGCCCCTGAGATTAGCGTGATCAGATAGTAGTATCTTCATCTTGATTTATGGCATTAACTTCTACGCTCTATACTTACACTTTACATTAGTAAAATAAAAAATAAATTCGCCTGCGCATTCTGTTTTCTTAGATCTTTTCAACTATTATATTTAATGGATTTTAATCCGATTCTCAGCAATAAAGCGATTCAAGGGAAATGATGATCCATACTATATATATATATATATATATATATATATATAATATTATAAATGGGAAAGTGTGTCTGTCTGTTTGTCTTTCTTTCACGGCAAAACGGAGCGACGAATTGACTTGATTTTTTAAGTGGAGATAGTTGAAGGGATGGAGCGTAACATAGGCTACTTTTTGTCTCTTTCTATCGCGAGCGAAGCCGCGGGCAGAAGCTAGTATTCTATAAATATTTACTGTAAACTGACTGACTGTATATATCAATGCACAGCCCAAACCACTGGTCAAGGAGACAAGAAACTTGGAGGGTGAGTTCTATGAAGAGTAGGTAGCTACTCATTAAATTACATAGTTTCATCTTTTGACGACCAAGCGACAGCCACCGTCTTTCTATTGTGTCTCGAATTGCGTGTGTTCGAAGGTTGTTGATGACCAAAACCCATCACAAAAGTAATGAAACCATAATATTCATATTAATTAATATTAGTTCATTTTTTATAACTAGATGGCGTAGTCGCGATTTAGTGCAAGCTATGGTTTCGTTACAACGAATTACATAAGACTGTATTTTTTATCATATGAATTGTCATCGGAACAGATCAAATATACGAACCAGCAGTTCAAGCAACTAATAAGTGGTTTTAATTTCAACCCTATTAGTAGCTACATTAGGTCAACGATTACTTCGGTAAACATTTTGGTCCTATGAGCCCTGATATCAGATCCGGAACAGTCTGACTTTTTGGTGTTTGGCGGTGCCAGCTGTGGACCGCACCCCAAGTACTCGCAGTGGATTGCTGTGGCTAAGTACTGGGTATAGTTCAACGGGACGCCACAGAGAGCGTTACCCGTAGTTCAAGAATATCCTCGAGCTGAAGAGACAGGTTCGTTCAGCAAGGTGGACGAGGCCGGTGATAGCAGCCAGGAATTCAAGTTCAAAGTGACGCCACAGGAGGCGCCACTAGTACCTACCAGTTCAACCTACGTGTATGTGTGAGTGAAGTGCAATTGTGAGTACAATTTAATTATTTAAAAAAAAAAAGTTAATGGTCAAGCAAATCTGAACTTTAGTGCAAGGAAGATTTAAACTTTAACATTTTAGAAGTAATATTTTGTGCCAAGCAATTTTCAACTTTATTTCAAGGAACATTTTAACTTATTATATTTAGTTATATATTTGGACTTAGTTAAAAACGTGCTTGTTAGAACTTAGAATAATTTTATAAAAAACGGGGGAACGCGGAACCTATGCCCGATTTCTACCAGAGTTAATTTGTTTCTCAAACACTTGTAAAATTTTCCGCATTTTTTGAGACTTAGAAAAATTTCATCAATTTTTTGTCAATTTTGACTTGTCAACGTTACGCCTTTTAGAACTTCGATGAATTGAATTACTAGAGTTTTATTTTAATACATTTTATTTTTGTCTTATACACTCGTTAATTTACTCTTGTTGTTGTTTGTCATCTAAAATGGAAGGCAAAATTAATATATTAAAAGACCTTCAGACCGTGATTCAAAAAGCGTTAACCAATTTTAAAAAGAGTCCAAAAGACAGACTTACTGTCGAATATATTCAAACAAGACTTGAATTACTTGAAAATGATTGGTCTTCATTTAAAAATACTAAGACACAACTTTATGGCCAATATAAATTGGAAGATATTATAGGTCAAAAGGTTACGGAAATCTATGATTCAACTGAAGATACTTATATTAACTGCAAATGTCTAATGAAATTGACACTCAATAAGATTAACGTCAGTGAATCACAAACGCAAAATAGTAGTTCTAACAATTGTACTGGTAGTTCAAAATTATCCAATTCTTTTGTAAAGTTACCAAAAATTACAATTCCGTCTTTTTCTGGAAACTATAGTGAATGGACAACTTTTCACGATTTGTTTATTTCCTTAGTGCATAATAATCCGTCGTTATATAATGTTCAAAAACTGCACTATCTTAAAAGCCACCTCACGGGTGAAGCTGAGCAGTTGATTAGGTACACACCAATTACAGACGCTAACTACAGTCAATGTTGGTCGCAATTAGAAAAGCGGTATGCTAATAAGAAGTACCTAACCAATTGTATCATGAAAAGATTGTTTGGTCAAAAACGATTAAATGTTGAATCAGCTAGTTCATTGAAAGAATTGTTAGATACGACAAGCGACTGTTTAAGTGCTTTAAAAAATCTTAACATCGATGTGAGTACATGGGACGTTATCATTATTCATATGGTAACGTTCAAATTAGATAACGAGACTCGTAAGCAGTGGGAATTAAGTATTTCAAACGACTCTAGCAACGAATTGCCCACCTTTGAGCAGTTTAAAACATTTATTGAAAGTCGATTTCGCGCGCTTGAATGTATCGAGCCCAGGAAGATTGTGGCTCACCAGGTCAATCATAGTTCACACGTTCATAGTTCTAAAGCGATGTTAGCCACGACTTCATCCAATATACGTTGCGAATACTGTTCAGAACCTCACAAGCTCTGCTTCTGCAAACAATTTGCAAAACAGTCCACAGACAGCAGGCGTGAGTTTGTGGCAAAAAATAGAATTTGTTTTAATTGTTTAGGCGGCAACCATACAGTATACGACTGCAAAAAACCAACGTTCTGTCGTGTATGCAAAAAACGCCACCATTCACTGCTACACCCTAATAGGGAACCAAATGCTGAAAACGATGGCCAAGATGCGGCAACAAAGTCCACGATTGATAACGTTAGTGCTTCAACTAGTGACAATCAGGTAGTGTCATGCTTGTCTACTAGCAAAATTCCCAAACCTAACCAGGTGTTATTAGCCACAGCGTTAATAAAGGCAGAGTCCAAGACGGGCGAATCCCAAACTGTTCGTGCACTATTAGACCAAGGTTCACAGGCCTGTTTCATCACTGAGGCCACAGTCCAACTTCTTAGACTAAAGAAAATTCCTGTTCGAGGTCTCGTCTCTGGATTAGGTGACGATAGTTCAACCATCTCATATCAGACATAGCTCGATTATTCGATCCATTAGGATGGTTAGCACCAAGTGCGGTTGTAGCAAAAGTGTTCATACAAAAGTTATGGCTTGCAGGTCTTGGTTGGGACGAGGAGGTAACTACAGAATTAAAAACCGAATGGAGTACTTACCGTGGAGAGTTAACCTTACTTACTAAGATCCAGGTACCTCGCTGGCTTAGTACAAGTTCAAATTATGAACTCGAACTACGTGGTTATAGTGACGCCTCGAAAGCATCGTACTCAGCTGTTGTGTATTTAAGAACAATAGATTCAGCGGGTAACATTAAGGTGTCTTTGTTGGTCGCTAAAACAAGAGTAGCTCCCATCAAACAGATCAGTATTCCTCGATTAGAACTATGCGGTGCAGTACTCTTGTCAAAGTTGTTGGTAGAAACAGCTGAGGTCTTAAATATTCCAGAGATGAAGATCTTTGCATGGACGGATTCCACTGTAGTGCTATCGTGGCTTAGTAGTCACCCCAGCAGGTGGAAAACATTTGTAGCGAACCGTACCTCTGAAATATTGGGCACTATGAGTTCAACTCAGTGTCGTGTGTCTACCAAGCATAATCCTGCCCACTGCGCCTTCAGGGGATTGCTACTTAGTTTACTTGTTCGTAATGACCTATAGTTTTCCGGTTCATTTTTTTTAGAGAATAAGTTATTTGAGTTCAACAGGCCAAAAACTCTACATTTGCGTATAAAGAAATGGCCCCGGTGATGACAACGACACCCATGTAGTCACATTGCGGACTTTTTCCTCTACAATTAAAAGACCAACTTCCAAGTAATATATTTTACCAATAGTGCAATGAATTGTTTATTTTATTTCTAGAGCATAATATATGTTAAGTATATAGAGCGTTTTAGGCCAATTATTTTAGAGTTTGAGTTTTTGAAGACTGTTTATTGATGTTGTTTATTTTTCTCGTGTATTAAAGTGTCATAAGGTCATAGGAATTGCTTATTTTTGTTGTTATTTTTCTTAGATTTATGAAGTGTTATAATAGCTAAATGAGTTGATTATTTTTTGTTGTTAAGTTTAATTAGATTTACGAAATATTGTAATAGTTCAAAGAATTGATTGTTTTGTTCTTTGTTATATTTATGAAATGTTATATTTAATACAAAAAGTGCAAATAGTGTTATTGATAATTTAAGAAGGACATTCCGTCACTAAATGTCCTTGGTGGGCGGTATGTTGATGACCAAAACCCATCACAAAAGTAATGAAACCATAATATTCATATTAATTAATATTAGTTCATTTTTTATAACTAGATGGCGTAGTCGCGATTTAGTGCAAGCTATGGTTTCGTTACAACGAATTACATAAGACTGTATTTTTTATCATATGAATTGTCATCGGAACAGATCAAATATACGAACCAGCAGTTCAAGCAACTAATAAGTGGTTTTAATTTCAACCCTATTAGTAGCTACATTAGGTCAACGATTACTTCGGTAAACAAAGGTTAATTAGTAAAATGGTAAAAGGAAGTTCGACATCCACGCCGATGAAGCCGCAGGCCAAAACCATACATGTATACTTTGAAAATTCTGTTACGAAACACGAACACATGCATTTTTCCTGACGTAATCAATATCCATATGTCTACTTACATCCAGTACTTCTTTCAGGACACGCAGCAGCCGTCATCTGCACCCATACCCTCGCTGACCTGGTCCTGGACTCGAATGTGATAGAACGATCAGCTCATCTCCAAGACGTTGAGATGTACCGCCTCCAGTGTGCTTTGGAAGAGAACTGCTTGAGCAAAAGTGCTTATGAGGTTAGCTGGGCACATTTTGTGGGTTAAGTTTTTTCGTCTTAGCGTTAGAAAAATTCTTTACCAGTCAGTATGCCTTAAAAGATCCGAATTTTTCTAAAACAAAAAGCAAGAGACACTATCATTTAAAATTATTTTGCAATGCTGGTTAATTTTTCACGTTAAATTATTAGGTTTACCTTTTAAACCACCTTTGGTTGACTGTCTATCTTATTAACGTCAACAATCGTTGAGGTATATGCGTTTGAAGTGAATACAGATAATTAGGAAAATGAAAAAAAATACACTCTCGGACCAAAGGTTCGACGCATGATGGGTGGCTGATTGCAGAATTACCGACAGGCGGAATTAGGTGCGCAGTTGGATAGGCCATTAATAGACTGTTGTAGGCTGATGATGATAACGATGAAAACCTATTATATAGCCTCTTTCTAGTATATTTTATTTTTGTAACATTTTGTACATTATGAGCTGCAGGACTTACGAACTCATTTTCTTACCAGGTAAAACAACTGGTGCCAAACTGGCAGTTCGAGACTCGTCGCCTGCTACGGTTTACTGCAGCGTCACTGAACGCGGGCAATGCGGAGTTTCGGCCGTATCTACCCAAACATTTGTGGCAGTGGCATATGTGTCATATGTGAGTTTACACTTTTTTTATCGGATATCTAAAGAGTTGAATATTACTTAATAATTTATAACTTTTATAGGCTGCTTCAATAATTAGGGCACCAGTATCTTGCTTGTCAGTTTCGAAATTATGCTATATTTAAAAAAATATAAGTGCACCATACCTTTCCACCACCATATTTTGTAAATCAGCGTGACTGTATTTCTATATAAAAGGTATCAGATATGGATGCCGATGTAATAACAGACACATAAGACATGATTATCAACATTATCTCTGGGATACCAATGCATCTGCGAGGAATCTGTCATATCATTCTGAGTTCATGCAGCATAAGTAAGGACTTTGCTTTAATTCTACAGTCTACGTAAAAAGTCACTATTCAACCACCAATTAATTTCCAGGCATTACCACAGCATGGAAGTTTTTGCCACTTTCGACATCCTGAATTCCGAAGGTCTGAGAGTAGCTGAAGGTCATAAAGCTTCGTTCTGTTTAGAAGACAACACTTGTCTCGAAGGAGTCGAGAAGAAGTACTCCTGCAAAAATTATGGTGACCAAGGTAACGTGAATGCTATCAATCATCATAAACTCCTGATACTAACTAAATGATTTTATCGAGTATCTATTTCTACATATTGTTTAAGCATGCTATAGTAACTGTAAAATTAGCAATACAGATTACAGCTAGATTAAAGCTAGAAACCATTCGTAGCATAATTGAAAAATACTCTGAAGGACGAATTTTGGGTGGCCAATTTAAAGAGGAATTTGGTAAAGTAACACCAAATTGGAGTGCATAATATGTAGACCGTCTTATTATGTACTGTCTTTTTCTTCACTCTAATCTCATAGTCCGATGGGCGGCATTCAAACACGACCAAGAGGTTTTTTTTTTGTTTTGGTGAGTGGGAAATCATTGAATGACTTCTCCTTGAATGAATGACGTCCTGGGCGGGGCGGGAGAGCGTGTCGGACTTTTACTGACTGTTGGGGACCAGTAGAGGAGAATAAATGATGAACTCCAACTCTGATTAAACGATGATTTCTTTATATTGTAAAGATTTTACATAAAAACGATGCTTCATGAACGGAAGACGACAATGCTGCCGTGTTACCGAAAAAGGGCACAACTAACACTTTTTGTCAAAATGAGTTATATATATATTCGGAATCAGGAAAAAAAGGCCTATCTGCCTGATTTTTTGTGGATTTTTAGCTACAAAATAAACAGAGATAGCATAAGCTTAAAGGGCACAACTGCATCATTTTTTAAGTTTTATTACAATAAAAAGGCATATTGTGAGATATGACTTTTTTTTCACCTTTTTATTATTGATATATTTAATGGAAAGGGCATAACTGACGTATGTCAAATATAAAAGGCTTATGTGGCAATTGTGCTTATTTTTTATACGAACACTTTAGCAATTAATGTAGAAAGAAAAGTCACAACTGGCAGTTATGCCCTTTCTATTTAACCCTAAGCTTATAAATGTCATATAAAAAAGGCCCATTGGCGTTTGTGCCTTTACTACTAAACATTTCTGAACGAAGAAGAAGTGAGGGGGGTAAGGTATGCAGGGAATGCCGTCAGTTGTGCCTGTTGTACATCTCAATTTTCTCAACATTTGTAAAATGTTAGTTGTGCCTTTTCTAATAACGACGGCAGCATAGCAAATGGAATTTTCCCTGAACCTTTCAAAAAGGCCCGATCTATAAGAGCGGGAACAGGGACTGTGCGAACAACTATAGACCGATCTCTGTCCTTTCAGCTATTTCTAAGGTTATGGAAAGACTGACTAATGGTCGCCTACTGAGTTTCTTAGAAAAAAAAAACCCACCAAAAACAGTACATGTAAAAATAAGCCAACTCTCTACGCATTTCTACTTTCGTAAAAAGTTTTAAGATCGCATAGAAGCCAAGTCCTGTCCAACTTATTTTGTAATAATAAATCAATATTTTGTGATTATATCAATAGTTTTGTTTTTTACATTATTATAATAATGACTTGGCCATGAGCACAAGTTGCAAATACAGTCGAATCTAAGGACATCATTTTGTAACTGATTGGAATGTAAGATCACCATAGAATAAGCACACCGCACAATGCATGTGCAGTTCACTGGTCTTGGATGAGACTGACTGTCAGTAATTTAATAATAATTGAATAGGCTAAAAGAATTTTATTTGGTGAACTTTATGTTTAACTTTCAACCCCTCCAAATATGCTGTTTTGTATTTCTATCTCATTATGCTCATGGCAAAGTCATTATTATAATAATGTAGAAAACAAAACTATTGATATAATCACAAAATATTGATTAATTATTACAAAATAAGTTGAACAGGACTTGGCTTCTATGCGATCTCAAAACTTTTTACGATAGTAAAAGTGCGTAGAGAGTTAGCTTATTTTTACATGTACTGTTTTTAGTGGGATCTCATTTATACCTAATTTTTAAATAAGGGAGATTTCGAAGTGGTTGTTTTAGGAAACAATTCTGTTTTTGTTTTGTTGAGTTCTTCAATTATTGATATAATTAATAAGTGATAGATAGTAGGTACTTTTGAGTTTGTGTAAACTTTTTGAAATAAATGTTTTATTTTCTTACAACTGCCTTATTTTATTTCTTATACAATGACATTTATCAGCCTCTTTTAAAATATACAATCCCACTGCGGGGACACATTTACCTATGTATTTATTTTAATAATTTACAATGAAAAGGCACAATTGAGTAAATATGCCTTTTTATCGTAAAATTTTAAATTTTTACTCAAAATTTTACATTGAAAAGGCATATTTGGTTATATGTGCCTTTTAAACATAATATTGCTCTTTTCATGTTATTTTTTATGTTAAGTTAAAAAGAAATATGCTAATTATTAAATATATCCATTAAAATTAAAAATATAATATTGCTATCTTTGTATACATACTAAAAAAACGCAATTTTTTACATTTACACAATTTCGAAAAACACATTTTAAACGTGCTTTTTTTAACAAAATTCAAAAAATATTTAAATCTCAATTTTCTCAACATTTGTAAAATGTTAGTTGTGCCTTTTTTAATAACGACGGCAGAATGGTTCTCGCATTAAAATATGCAGTGTAACGAACGAACGAATGCGAATGAATGGATGAATGAATGCAGATGAATGAACGAATGAATGCGGCGCGCGGCGCGGTTGGTCGTACACGCAACGTCACTGTCACTGTCACGTTAATGTCACTGTTAGTGTCACTTCATTGCCCCCCACCCCGCTCTCCTGTTGTAACGTAGGTAGCAGCGTTAACACTGACTAAAAACCAGGAAGAGGATCACGTGCTTTCCGATGCTCAGGGATATCACACCACCCATTTCCTAACTCCAGGCTTACTACTGAAAAATTCTTATAGATAATTCTAATAGCATTATTATAATGAAACCAGGACTCCATGCTCAGAGTTGCCTATTGACCAAATAGAAAAATTGGAAGTTACTACGCAGTTGACCAAAGACTAAACCAGCTAAGTGATTCTTGGTTAAACTATTGATGATCCTTGTTAACAATATATTCTTTTCATTTTAGGTATATCAGTGAATTGTTCAGACGTCTACCAATACAATATCGACTGCCAGTGGGTGGATGTCTCTGATGTGGAGCCTGGAGAATACAAGTTTAAGGTACGTCCCATATAATGTGCGTGCTAATCAGCGCTTAGAATAAGACTATTAAAGAAGATGGTGATTGAAAGCACTGGATGTAGTAACTGAGAAATTGACCGCTGAACTGTGTGGTCAAAAAAAAATTAAACCTTCGAACACGCGTGATTTGAGACACAATAGAATAGCAGCCCGACAGCCGGCTGTCGCTTGGTCGTCGAAATTTTAAAGAAACAAGGGGAAGCTTTTTCGGGTCCGGTCATTTTCCATGATGAGGGCTATATACAACTCGATTCATACCAGCTTTACTTTTAAAATATATGTATATAGTATATACTTTAAAATATAATTAAGTAGGTAATTATGTTAATTCTTTTTATAATTTTAAGCTGCATTCTTCTATTCTATTTCTTTTTTTTTTTTTTTGTTCACCCAGACCTACCATGTAATTTCTGCACCACCCTGAGTAAACGGGTAGAGAATGCCTAAGGCATTAAGTCCGCCATTGTACATATGTGAATAAAGTTTAAATAAATAAATACAGCACTGATGTACCTACTAAAGTACAGAAATTATTTCTAAATTGCTAGTTATAAGCAATGGACGTACATCCAATAGAAATATACAGAATTAAAAAGTTACTTATTCTGGCTACTGATTATGAGAGCCCTTGTTACTTTCGGGTGCTTTGGTTCCACTATGCACTTGGACTCGCATTTGGATGGTTTTATTTTATATTGCCATTTTTCAGGTATCAGTAAATCCCCACGCAAGAATTGCAGAGCAGAGTTTCCACAATAATGCTGTGTCCTGTCGCTTGAGGCTGACCACCACATACGCTGTAGTCTACGATTGTAAGCTTGGAAGGCCTTGAACATAACCCGTATCCCCCGTCATATAACCCGGAAGTATTTAAAAAACGAGTGCATAGGCATCTATTGGGTAAGCTCGCTCCATCGTAGGCCCCGTCTATGCCCTCGGGCTAGTCTGGGACCAAGAGCAAGCCCATAATAATAATAATAAAAAACTGTTGAAGTTTTTGACAAAATATAAGATGGAATTAAAACGTGGAAAATATTTAAAAAATAAAATTGCAGGATTATTGCCACATTAAACCACATAAAAAAAACAACCTATGGTTCATTATAGGCATTAGTATAATTATTTATTGTGAAATAACAACAATAAACGTTGTTTTAACGGTAGCGTTTAACGTTATTTGTTTAATTTAAGAATGAATGGAGTTATAGCTAGAATTAGTACTAGTTTATTGGATTATTTTTGCTAAATACTGACGATGTTTTGTATAATTATGAGATTGAATTCGCTCATTATGGCAGAGCTAACATTAAATGAAACACGTAAATACAATAGTCTACGATTTTATTCATGACTTATAATATACTATCACAATGTCATTGTAATTACAAAATAGATTTTAAGCTGGCAAAGTATTTGTCAACTATGAAACTAAACGAAGAAAAGAGGTTTGTTTTTCAAAATATGAACGTTCGTCAAATTGGCAATTTCACCAAATATTTTTATTTATGTCTGGGTATTTAACTTGTTATTTATAAAATAACATTTTCAAGCTGACAGTTTTTTATGGATTAAAAAAAATACATTTCACTCTGATATGCTAGGTATAAAGTTTGATGAAATTGGTTGTCTATTGTTTGCCCGAAGATTATATGCCATAATCATCATTTTCCCGAATTTCATTTACCCGAATTTCATTTGCCCGAATGTGTCATTTGCCCTAAAAGACATATGACATACTTTTAATTGCCCGAATTTTAGATACCATAAGATACGAATGCCATAAGTATTGTTTGCCATAATTTTATGTGCCATAATAATTATTAGACATAATATTTAAATGGCATAATATTTAAATGGCATAACAAGTATTAGACAAATATTTAAGCCCCGTAATGGTTTTTTTTTCTGTGCATGGTTGATGGTGGGCTAGGTCGACGGAGCCCCGCTTCGCGGGGCTCCTACTTCTGTGTGGTTTATAAAAAAATAACCACGAAGGGGATGGCGGGGTCTATTCGCTCGCTTCGCTCGCTCACACGACCCCGCCATCCCCTTCTAACCTAACCTGTCCGAGTCGGGGTGCCCTAAAGTCCCAATTGCATCCAATTTCTCTTGATATAAACAACCGTTATACACCCGATGTCGATGGCAAATTATGTTATGGCATATCATAATTATGGCATGTGATAATTAGGACATGTGATAATTATGGCTTACAATGATTATGGCAAATGATGTTATGGTAAGTGACTTTATGGGAAACAATGATTCTGGCACGTGACTATTATGGCAAATGAGAGTAGGGCAAATGAGTATTATGTCGTATGATATTATGGCTGTTGACTATTATGGCAAATGAAATTAGGGCAAATAAAATTCGGGTAAACGGCGGTATACCGATGAAATTCGCTCGAAGTCAAACAACTAAAAAAGTATTTATTAATTATTTAACCAGTTGTAATCATTTTATTTGATTATTTTCCCGTATTTTAACGAAAAAGTAAAACATTTTGTAAATCATGTAAATAAAGATATTATTAGTGTATTGTTTTAATAGAAAATAATAACTCGGAGAGCCTAAAAATCAAAAGTTAGATAAAAATTTGGATTGCCAGCTCTTAAAAAAGCGTACAATTTGTACTTTAAATAAATAAAACTATAAATCCTACATAATATTTACAAAGGAAGTATATCTAATTGAAAAACAACCATTACCTGATTCGCACCTAAATAAATAGATTCATGTACCAACTGATTTTAAGACGAATAAGGGTTAGGCTACATTGTTCGACAGCGTTCGGCAATTTGTTCATTTAAAAAGAGAGCAAAATAAGTATATAATTATCATCCTTTCGGGAAATTGCGAAGCGTCATTGATCAATGTGGTCCGACCCTAATTCTAAAGCGGGCTATGGACTTGATACCGAAAGGTACCAGTTAAGTAATGTAAATTTGGGCATTTGACATGCTGTCAAAACTTGTCACATTTTATATGCTGTCAAATCGCTGTTTCTTTACAGTTTATTTTTTATTACAAATGTATAGTTTCTTTTTTGCGAATTCAATACAAGAATTTTTTTTGAAAAATTGAATGATGTACAAAAACTTAAGTTAACTATTAAAGATTATTATGCATTTTCAAGCTATTAAAATAAAATACTATATTTAGCCGATAGTAATCTTAATGTCTGGGTCTCTTTATTTGAAAAACATGAAGAATCTCTTTTCTACTATTCCGCATCGTATTATTTACCCAACTAGAAACAAAATAGTGAATAGCGTACATCTAATAACTCTTATTATAATACCTCGTAATAGAAAGGAATTTATTCTTTACAAATAACGAGCAAACCCTGGGTGAAAAATAGCCGTAATAATATACAAATTGACAAACCGACCCTTTAGCAATGAACCTGCACCAAAACGAAAATGTTTATAGATTTTTTTAAACTTCAATAGTGTTTTTTTGTAAAAAACTACATCAGTGCGTGATCACTCCCTAAGATACAAAAGGAAGTCAATCAACTTCATTTATAATTTGTTGCAATTTAGCACAGAATAACACTACGAAAGTTTAAAGGTTATTAAATACAATATGCTTGAGCAAAAGTTCAGGTTCTTGAGAATTCTACAAAAACAAAATTATAAAATTACTTTGTAACTTACAACAACCCCAGATTTAATATTTCTATTATCAATCGTCACTACTTAAATATCACTAAAATTATCTCATTTATTTGTTCTTTACTACTACAAATGCGGGTGTAGACGCCTAATCCAGTGATATATTTTTGACATGATGTCAATACTCAATTCCAGTATTGACATTACATGGAAATAGGAAACTGTAACACTTATAGACAAACTTAATTGATCAACAATTTACTAATTAATAAATAAATTGTTTATAAATTGTTAATATTGTTATAATATGGTTTTAGAAGCATATAAAATAAAAAGAATTGGTGTCTACACCCGTATTATCATACTGAAATCTAACCCAAAAAACTACACTATGGCATACTACAAACAAATCATTGAGCAATTTCACAAACAACTAAATAGGCCCTAATTAATCAACCTTTCTTGAACTTGAGGAGTAGGATACTCGTAGTGAGGTAGACGGCAATCCAGGTGGTGACGGAAATAAAACCAGCGTAGACTGTGGGCTGGTTGATGTCCCAGCCTCTTTGGAGCATGGAGCGGAGACCCTCGGTGGACAACGTGAGGGGGAGGAAGTAGCTCACCCATTGGAGGAGGACATGCATACCTGCGGAAGAATAATGGCGTAAGATTTCGTACAGATGGAGGATAATAATCTTATTATGTCCAAATTTTGACTTCACGGCATTTTAATCTATATAGAAAATGGGTAAAACACGTAAAACTGTTTGTCACGTCAGTCCAGCAGCCCGGACATCGTGCATTTGCTACGCGACACATTTTAAAAAGCGTGCCTGCTGTGTCGTTCGCGGCCACGCAAACTAAGGACATATTAATTGTTACAGACGTTTTTTGTAGCAAAGAATTGTGGCGCAACAAATTGTGGTGAAGAAAATGTTTGATGCGTTTTGCATCTTACGCCTGCGGGTTTTAGTGATAAAATTATTTAAAATAACTGTTACGGTAATCAGACGTGAGAAATCATGACAATCAGTCCGTGACGTCAAGGAGAGTTTAGTATGAGGTGACGTGACGTGCGGTGGACACGCGGCTATAGTAAATTTTAATGTATGTATCTTCACTTCGGCGCCGTCATCTCGTTTTCGTTGACGTGACGGTGTCAGCAACGGTGGACAGTACGCCTTACCAAGGGATATCGTGGTACCTAGTATCTGCCGCCTAGAAAGGCTGTCGATCAATATAAAAAACTGGTATTCATTAATCAGTTAGACTGGAAGCCTGCAAGTAGAACTTCATTAGAAGTATTTATTACCTTCAACTGGCCACACGATTCCACAAAGAAGCACCATTGGCAAGAATGATCCGAGCGCCAAGTATGTCGCTGTTCTATCTGTGTCGCATATTGTGGATACCACGAAACCTGTGTAGGAAAATAATAATATTTTAATAATATTAACTACATGTTTTTGTAACATTGTTTAGAACTTCTAAATATCAAACATACATATCAAATTATATGCACAATAATTTTATATTCAGTTCAATCTGCTTAGACTGGCGAACCTACGATAGTTGAGATTTTGAGAAATAGGACGTTATTCATAACTAGCTGTCCTCGCATCTTAGGTTACCTACTACTTTGCCATAACGAAATGTTGTATATAATTATTTTAAATAGCCTTCCTTGATAAATGTAATAAACAAAAGTCCTTTACTTTTGTTCATATTTTGCATATTTTTTTTGGTATTAAGTTGTACCCTTCCTTGCCATGATCTTATAAGTTAAAAAGTGTAGATAGGTTATATGCAATCAAAAAGTGGCACTTTAAAAGTTTGCTATTTGACCAACATGATTCTAAGTATCGCGTTGAAATTTGACGTTTATCTCTTTTTCACTCGCACTACTTCAATCATACCATCCTACTTTGACGTGTAATCTACATATGTGTGCGTTAGTGTGCAGTTTTTAAAGATAGAATTTCGTTGAGGTAACCTATCTACACCTTTTTAATTAAAATATCATTGCTTCCTTACATTAAAAAACTGATCAAGTGCGAGTTGGACTCGCGCAACGAGGGTTCCGTTAATTTGTTTTTTAGTGAAATAACTACAATATTACGGCTTTCGGAGTTTTTTCTTTATTTGTGCTACATGACATATTGCTTCTTGCCAAATTTCATGATTATTGGTCAATGGGAAGTACGGTGAGCTACACATCAAGCTATACAAAACCAGTATAAGCTGACTTCTGATTGTACGAAAAACATACACAATGCAAGGTCAGCTAAAACTGGTTTTGTATGGCTTGATGTGTAGCCGTGTGTACCCTATAATAGGGTTTGATTTCCTTGCAAATGTCTAAATATGCAATATAAACCGCCGTCACTTGAAACTTGTGTTTTTCACTGCTTTGAGAGATAGCAGACCCAAGTATGTGATATTAAATTCAAGGAGAGAGAGAGAGAGAAAATGAAGGAGAGAGGGGTCTTGACAGACGGACGGACGGATGTGAATTGGCATATTTCATGATTCTTGATCAATGGGAAGTAATCTATAGGTTTTGATTCCCTTGCAAATGTAATATAAACCTAATATAAACAATAAAAATATAAACCTAATAAAAGTAAATAAATTGCAATATAAACCGCCGTATCTTTTTATTGTGTAGATTTAGAAACTTGTTTTTTTCACTGCTTTGGGATATAGCAGACTTGAGTATGTGTTGTTAATTTCAGCTTGATATCTCGACGCGTTCCTGAGAAAAATGTTCTTGACAGACAGACGGACAGGCGGACGCCTGATGTGAACTAACTACAAATTTACAATTTTCGGAGTTTTCTCTTTATTTGTGCTACATGACCTTGCTTCTTGCCAAATTTCATGATTCTAGGTCAATGGGAAGTACCCTATAGGTTTTGATTCCCTTGCAAATGTTTAAATATGCAATATAAACCGCCGTATCTTTTTATTGCGTTAATTTAGAAACTTGATTTTTTCACTGCTTTGAGAGATAGCAGACCTGAGTATGTGATATTAATTTCAGCTTGATATCTCGACGCATTTCTGAGAAAAGGGGTCTTGACAGACGGACGGACGGACGGACGGACAGACGGACAACAAAGTGATCCTATAAGGGGTCCGTTTTTACCTTTTAAGGTTCGGAACCCTAAAAACTAATAAATAAACAGCTTTGTGTCAAGCAACTATGCCTAGCAGATAAACTTATTTATAAAACCAACAAAGGCTAAGGAAATACCCGTTGTGTGACAAGGGATGGCAGGGTTATAAGCGTTGTGATGTCAAAAGTAATCCAAAGTATTAAAACACAAAACATTAAATGTAAACGAAATTTTTTGTTTCCTTGGAAATGCTGAATATGAAAATATAATTTAAATACTACTGTTTCCATATATCAATGTTTTCATAATTTGTGACGACATAGGTACCGGAAAGGGGGCAGGCAGGCATAACTGTTAAATTTCCTTATCCTCCATTGAAAAAACATGATCTTTCAATCAGACGGGTATTAGATCTAATATGCTATTTTTCGACGGTTGGTGTCGTATTTGTTTATATGGTAGTGTTGAGGGCCTATGCAGACGAGGGAGCTGGCTGAAAAAAGGTGCGCTCTTATTATATCTCTTACAGTCCGCCAGCCAATGTGCGTTATTGCACAGACAAAGTGCAACCTTATTGCAGTACTAATAATTGCAAGCTGCAGACATTTTGCCCGCCGTTGTCTCTCATCTGCAAAGAACCTGAGTCTAATTCTCATTGCGCGGTATAGGACATCCTGTAGTTCACAGGACAGTTGTAGTTTACACGTTACGCGATAGATGGCGTCACATGAACAGCAAATCAACCTCAATTTTATAGAATCAACATTGCTTAACACATGGATGTGCACTTAATATGTTAAAGACTATGCATTTGGTCTCAAAAGAAACACATATCCACATTGCAAAATAATGTTAAAAACTTAAAAACTAGCTTCTGCCCGCGGCCACGTACGCGTTAGAACGAAACAAAAGTAGCCTATGTCACTCTCCATCTCTTGAACTATCTCCATCTAAAAACACGACAATTCGTCGTTCCTTTTTACCGTGAAAGACAGACCAACACACAGACACACTCTCCCATTTATAATATTAGTATGTATAATATACTTACCGAAGGTCATTCCACAAAGCCCCGTCATGATGGTAAGGCAGATGACCCATCCGACTTGACCTTGGATGGTCAGGTCGAAGACCAGGAAACCCAGCATCAACACCATTGCTGACTGCAGCAACATTATCAGCATCTGGACTATCACGTGAGAGAATAGGATTTCCGTACCTAGGAAAAAATGTTAAAAATAATATGAATCTCTTAGAACAACTCACACACGTACATCTGGTCACGAATTAAGCACAACTTGTACTATGATAACCAGGCAAGTGATAAACATAAGTACTTATTTATAATTTACTAGCTTTTGCCCGCGGCTTCGCTCGCGTTAGAAAGAGACAAAAAGTAGCATATGTTACTCTCCATCCCTTCAACTATCTCCACTCAAAAAATCACGTCAATTCATCGCTCCGTTTTGCCGTGAAAGAAAGACAAACAGACAGACAGACAGACACACTTTCCCATTTATAATATTAGTATGGATTAGGACGTATACACATTATAGTAAAATTACACCCAGACACAGAACAAACGAGCATGCTCACACAATATTTGTCCTGGGTGGGAATCGAGCCCACGACCAGGCAGTCAGAGTCACTAGCTTCTATACCATGAGGCCCTTCAAACAGTAATTTTCAATTTAAATTTTAGGTTTATTTTGTCATTTCTTGAATTAATTTTGAACTTGGCCTATTTTCTCACCAAGCGCAATTTAATTTCCATCTTACCTCTAAAGCTCCATACCTATGTTTTGTTTAAATTTTTAAAAGTAAAATTGTCAATACTTTCCAAAAGGAGTGTAAATTAAATTAGGGTTCCGCAAAAGTAATTGGGTGCCACTTATAACTGCCGCGGTAACACTGATTAAGTAAGGTTGGGTTCCGTAACTGCTTCTCAAACTATCCCTTTGGCCATTGACCGTGTTACGTAGAGGTTAAAAAAATAGATTAGGAATATATGTTGAACAAACTATTAAGTACAAATATGGTCTAAGAACCAATATCGAACCTTTGAACCTTTGATAACACGTGATAGGAGACACAATAGCAGCCCGATAGCCGGCTGTCGCTTGGTCGTTGAAAGGTTAATAGTATTTTTCTGGATACATTACCACGCTAGCTCGATTGTACTATAATACTATTGGCTTATTTTATCTACTATATAAAAATAAGTCGGGTTTTCCTTCTTGACGCTATAACTCCAAAACGCACGAACCGATTTCCACGGTTTTGCATTCGTTGGAAAGGTCTCGGGTTTCGTGAGGTTTATAGCAAGAAAATTCAGGAAAAATCCACGCGGACGAAGTCGCGGGCAGAAGCTAGTTTTAAATAATTATTTAATAATTTATTTTTATATTTTGTTGAAATGTCCATTAAAAATGTAACAGGTGTTTAAACTATACAACTTCAATATCGGACAGACACAGGAGTCATTCTGTAACGGAACACTATTATATAACTGCCGGAGTTGCGGAATGGTTATAATAGTTACCGCGACCCCGGAACATAAAGGGCAACCGAAGGAACATGAGTGGGTTTTAGTCAGTAAAAGTCTGACACGCCCTCCCGTCGCACCCAGGACGGGAGATGACATTTGATGATTTCCCACTCCCCAAAAAAAACCCTATTATAAAACATTTTTTTTTTCAGTTTATTTATTTGTGGAAGACGAAATGTTATTTGTATCATATTCGTAACCCCCCTGAAAACATCATACAAGAAAATTAAAGGTTTTCAAGTAACCTATGTATAAGGAGTGAACTGCAAAACAACGTGTGTAGAAAGAATAAGCTCTATTCAGCGAGTGTCCATAAACACAACGATTTTGTAGGAAAGCTGAACAGATGTATGATGAAATGTATTTTTCCATCCCACCTATTCGAAAAAGACGACTTTGTTCCTCTTTAAGTACGCCCAAAGTTGGTGTTTTCTATAAGAAACTTTCAGCGGGCAATAAAGACGCTCCAAATTCAAAAAGTGCGCCTAAGTAACTTTTAATCGCACTTTTTGAATTTGGAGCGTCTTTGCATGTTTTACGCCCTGTTATAAGTGCGCCTAAAAGCTCTTCGAATTTGGAGAATCGAACGCAAATAATGAATGACTGCTACGACGGCCAATACCATAGTCACGCCGCGGCAGAATTAAAAAAAATAGAAATAAAACGCGCAAACTACAGCCTGAGTTTTCAAAAAAATTTTCACGGATTGTTTTGCAGCAAATTATTAATATAGCTGCTATTATTATCAAGCTATGATAATAATAGCAGCTACAATAACAATATTGTGTATGAAGCGCCTTTTATTTTCTCATAGGGGGTGATGAAAAGTAGAGTGTATCACTCGGGCGCAAAATATATTTTTGGCTCGGGCGACGTACTTTGAATCCCTCGCTACGTTTGGGATTCTATTTAAGAATCCCTCGCAAAGCTCGGGATTCTACTCTAGAATCCCTCACTTCGCTCTGGATTCAAAAAACGCCCTCGCCGTAAAAATATTACTTTGCGCCCTTGTAATACAATCTACTATTAATTTATTTTATTTTTTATTTTTTTATTTACTGCAAACATAGGTAATAAGTACATAATACATGATGAAGCATACATAATAAGAGTGCGCTATGTTTCATTGTTGTTTGTTTTATTGTTGTTTGTTGAATGTTTTATATTTAGCTTTTTAAACTATTTATTTAGTTTGTTTTTGTAGTTTAAAGAATTTAGTCATTTTAGTTTACTTCGAAGTGTTTCTAATAATAAACCAAAAAACACAAACGGTGTGAGTTTTCTATCTAAAATTTTATTTTATGATTAAAAACAAATTGTAAAATAAAGCAAAATCTAAAACAGCCCTATAAAATATTAAAGTTAACAGATTTTGAACGTAAATATTGCCAGTAATTATTTTAAGGAAAATTCCGGAGACAATACTAAATTACCTTTTGAACGAACAACGCCCACGGTTGAAAATCTCTTAATGCTCAAAAATAATAACAAAATAAAGCCAACACTGTTATTTTTTCTACGAAACGTTTAGTCCCTTTTTCAATTTTTTGTACTTTTTTAGTACTTTTGTACAGTCACGAGCATAAACATGTATACACTACGCAAAGATTTGAATCAATTTTCTCTTAAATGAGCCGAAACTTTTAGTTAAAACTTATTTTATAATAATTATATTATAGACTACTATAAAATGTGCTCTAAAACTTAATATTCTTATAGTTATTTTAAGAGAAAATTAATTTTAATGTTAGCGTGGTGTATACCTGTTTATACACGTGACTGTACATAGTCACTTTTGTACATACTTAGTCAAGTTCATTAAGGACATCCCGTGCGTTAGAAATAATGTAAGCCCATCGTTCTCGCTTATCATTCGTAGATTTTGACAGTTCTTTTTTTTTACTGAATTGTGGTTGTTGGGGTCTAGTAGGTAATTGCTCAATGTAGAATCCTGTTTAACTGGAATCTGACCCCAACATCAAAAAAGAAATCGAGTAATGGAAAAGAAACATGCAGATTATCTGGACAGGAACAAGACTTGCACAATATTTAAAAATTAACACGAGTCAAGATTTATTTTTTTATTATTTAATTTTTGTTGTTGTTGATCAAGCATTAATTTGAGGGTATATTGACATTTTGACATTAATAAAAACTAAGTAAAATAATTTCAAATGCACTACACAATTATTATATGCCTAGTAGGCAGCAAATATTGGAGTTATGATAAAAAAATTTAAATTAAACTCACCAGTGATTCCTGACACCAGTGACCTTTCCAGGATACCCTCATTCCTCTCAGCCAACATGGAGCCTGAAGTCAGAGCGACTGCCAAGAAGAACACGATTCTGCGGACAAACAGTCTTCATGTAGATATCTATACTAATACATCAGAGCTAAACAGATTTGTTTGTTGAAACAGGCCAATCTTTGGAAGTACAAGCCGGAATGGAACAATATTATTAATGCAATAGTCTATTATATTATAAAACATTATTTTATAATTAAAATCTGTAATCCGTACTAATCTGTACTAATATTATAAATGCGAAAGTAACTCTGTCTGTCTGCCTCTTCTTCATGCCTAAACCACTGAACCGATTTGAATAAAATTTGGTACAGATATAGTCTGGGACCCAATAAAAGACATAGGATAGTTTTCATCCCGGAAATTCTCTGGGAACGGGAACTATTAATCCACGCGGACGAAGTCGCGGGCAAAAGCTAGTATATAATATAGCTTATCTATATAATACTCGCACTAGCGACCCGCCCTAGCTACGCTACAAGCAAAGCTTATTGTGGTAACTAGACAACTAATATAATTACTTATTTAGTTTATAAATACATGCATATTATAAGTAGATGCAAAAATCATACACACACGCAATCATGCTCATCACAGAAAGTTTGCCCTCGGTGGGAATCGAACCCACAAGGTCTTTAGCAGTCAGAGTCACTAACCAACAGGCTCGTCGCATCTGTCCTTGAGAATCGTTTAATCATCATACCATGAAATATCTAACTTAAACCATCATCCCCATGGAAACGTAGCAAAGATTGGGCCTCATAAAATATGTAAAAACTGAGGAAAAAATTCCAAATTTATTAAATTTTCGTCCCTGACAGCATTATGATAATACTTACGTTAGAATAACACCGGGGCCAGCAAAGTCAGTGAAGTTGGGCACTTCCAACCCGTAAACGGGCTTGTTGAACTGAGAAAAGAAGATTTTTTTTTAATAAAGAGGACCTTTAATTAATGTTAATTTTAATAAGTGGTGCTAGAGGCTTTTTCCCAGTTTTCGACGTCCTTTTGAGTGTGTTTTAATTGCCCTAGGTCTATTCTGCCTTCAAATTGATATGGGGGGAAGTGGAAATTAAGTTTGTACTCTTGCTGTTCATTTTTGTTTAATTCAGTTTCAGAATCTAAGGTCGCTGAATATTTTATCTGGTTATCTATACCTCATCGGTTTATGTAAATTTAAACCAAATCTAAACAATGTTTTATTATTTCAAATCTTGTAAGTAAACTTTAAAACTATTATTTTTTTGGTTTTTTTTTGGGAGAGGGAAATCATCAAATGACTGCTCCTGTCCTAGGTGCGGCGGGAGGGCGTGTCAGACTTTTACTGACTAAAACCCACTCATGTTCCTTCGGTTGCCCTTTATGTTCCGGGGTCACGGTAACTATTATAAACATTTCGCAACCCCGGAACTTTAAAACTATGAGTGTGTAATAATGTTTTTTTTACATGCATACTGTTATTGAATATTAAGAAAAGCAAGAAATTAAAGGTTTCTTTACCTTAAGGCCTATAGGCTTTTTCCTTTCGTGTGTCTAAGAACTGGGTCCACGTGAAACACAATGGTTTTTCAAACTTGTCTGTATTTATCATTTAACGGGTTAAGTCGTCGTGTACACTGGATACTATTTACTTTAAATATATATATACTACTAGATATTATACTTACATAGACAGGACTAGCCATGATTCTGGGCGGTAGGTCGCAAATCTTAGCCAAGTGTTCCGTAGCTTCCATGAAAGCAAGCGATAGATCTCTGCTCAACATCCATTCGACTTGTTTGTCTGAGAACAAAGTAAAAAGAAATTATTAATTTATTCCACTGATGTCTTTGTTGGGCAAAAGTGCCCATACTACCTAAAGGCCCATTTAGACGATACAATTTTCTTGTACATTCAATTGCAATTATTGAATGCAATAAATTAAGTGAATTAATTTATTGCATCAATTACCTGTTTAGACCATGCAAGTAATTTATGGCTTCAATTTTATTGTATGCAACAGGCAAGAAACTTGCATCGTGTAAATGGCGCTTTAATGTTATACTTGCATGTAAAATAAAGAACATGAGTTAATAACTCCTTATTAATTCACATCTCGCATAGAGAACGCTACTTTTTGTTACAATTGTTTTTTTCTTTTTTCATTTCTCAGTAATGGAAGGCATGAATAAAATACAGACATATTGATAACCTCTTCTTGAAGGCGTTCCATAAAACAAATTTTGAAGACAGTTAAAAAACAAAAAAAAACATTTTGAAAAGTACCTATTTATTTAACCCCATACATTTACCCAAATTCGACCCTTAGGTCCCAGTAAACAAGGAAGCAAGGGGTATTTGTTACCCCCAGCAATAAAAGTCACCTCAGCCGGAATCCCGTGTCTCTAATAATGGCACATTAATTTTAAGAAACCCCTTATTCTGGGGTCGAAAAGACCTTGTGATTGACTGGTTAATTAAAGGTAGAATGTGGTGTTGTAGCCACTAACATAGACTTTTAGTTATGCTGACTGGCTGATAAGCATAAAAAAAAACCGGTCAAGTGCCAGTTCTACTCGCGCAACGAGGGTTCCGTTAATTTGTTTTTTAGTGAAATAACTACAAATTTACGGTTTTCAGAGTTTTCCTTTTACTTGTGCTACATGACCTTGCTTCTTGCCAAATTTCACAATTCTAGGTCAATGGGAAGTACCCTATAGGTTTTGAGTTTTGATTCCCTTGAAAATGTCTAAATATGCAATATAAACCGCCGTATCTTTTTATTGCGTTGATTTAGAAACTTGATTTTTTCACTACTTTGAGAGATAGCAGACCTGAGTATGTGATATTAATATCAGCTTGATATCTCGACGCGTTTCTGAGAAAAAGGTTCTTGACAGACAGACGGACAGACGGACGCCTGATGTCAACTAACTACAAATTTACGATTTTCGGAGTTTTCCCTTTATTTGTGCTACATGACCTTGCCTTTTGCCAAATTTCATGATTCTAGGTCAATGGGAAGTACCCTATAGGTTTTGAGTTTTGATTCTCTTGAAAATATCTGAATATGCAATATAAACCGCCGTATCTTTTTATTGCGTTGATTTAGAAACTATATTTTTCCCCTGCTTTGAGAGATAGCAGACCTGAGTATGTGATATTAATTTCAGCTTGATATCTCGACGCGTTTCTGAGAAAAAGGTTCTTGACAGACAGACGGACAGACGGACGCCTGATGTCAACTAACTACAAATTTACGGTTTTCGGAGTTTTTCCTTTACTTGTGCTACATGACCTTGCCTTTTGCCAAATTTCATGATTCTAGGTCAATGGGAAGTACCCTATAGGTTTTGAGTTTTGATTCTCTTGAAAAGATCTAAATATGCAATATAAACCGCCGTATTTTTTTATTGCATTGATTTAGAAACTTGATTTTTTCACTGCTGTGAGAGATAGCAGACCTAAGTATGTGATATTAATTTCAGCTTGATATCTCGACGCGTTTATGAGAAAAAGGTTCTTGACAGACAGACGGACAGACGGACGCCTGGTGTGAACTAACTACAAATTTACGGTTTTCGGAGTTTTCCCTTTACTTGTGCTACATGACCTTGCTTTTTGCCAAATTTCATGATTCTAGGTCAATGGGAAGTACCCTATAGGTTTTGATTTCCTTGCAAATGTCCAAATTTGCAATATAAACCGCCGTATCTTTTTATTGCATTAATTTAAAAACTTGATTTTTTCACTGCTTTAAGAGGTAGCAGACCCGAGTATGTGATATTAATATCAGCTTGATATCTCGACGCGTTTCTGAGAAAAAGGGTCTTGACAGCCGGACGGACGGACAGACGGACAACAAAGTGATCCTATAAGGGTTCCGTTTTTACCTTTTGAGGTACGGAACCCTAAAAAACACGAAAAAAAACACGTTTATTGTATGAGAACCTTCCTTAATATTTTGTTTTTCTTAATTTATAGTATTTGTTGTTATAGCGGCAACGGAAATACATAATTTGTGAAAATTTCAGCTTTCTAGCTATCACGGTTTATGAGGTGAAGGCCTGGAGACAGACAGACAGATAGACAACGGAGGCTTAGTAATAGGGTCCCGTTTTACCCTTTGGGTACGGAACCCTAAAAATATAAATAAAATAATCAAAAAACCCAGCTGATATTTCGGAAGTTGGTGGCAATTACATGAAACAGGAACAAAACTATATTATTATTATTCAATTATTATTTATTTATTTCCTCTTTTTTTTTAATAATATGCCTATGTCACTCCCACATTTGAGACACATTAAATGACACCTCATAATGCCGAAAATTCGAAATCTGTTAAACGGTTTAGGCTGTAGAGCGTGCCATAGAATGAGACATACATACATAATTATATACATACGCTCGAAAGACATTACCCTCCTTTTAGCAGTCGGTTAAAAATAATTAGTACTTTATACAATAGAATTATATCATCATCGTGGACTTAGTAGGAGTCTCGGCCGCCTATTTTCGTCCGCTCTGATCGAATAAGGTTATATATAAAATTCTCGTGTGTTACAATGTTAGTTAAGTACCTTACTCCTCCGAAACGACTTCACCGAGTTTTACCGAATTTTATATGCATATTCAGTAGGTCTGAGAATCGGCTACTATTTATTTTTCATACCCCTAAGTGATAAGGATTTCTCACCCTTAACATTTTTAACGCGGGTGAAACCGCGGGAGGCAGCTAGTAGTATATAAGTAGGTATCTACGGCTTATTTATTTATAATACATTTCTCTACAATCATGTGCTAAGCCCATGGTTATAAATTGCAAGTTATGACCCTTTAAATTAAACAAATTCATTAATCACACAAATTATCATAAAACAAAAACTCTACCACCTGGTTTGTCTGTCTTTACGCAAGAAACTAAAGGCCTAACAAAGGGATATATTCATACGGTTTTTGCAAATAGTAAAATAATAAAATTATTCAGTAGAAAGATTTAAGTTCATAATTCATTTTGGTTTTGTGAAAAAATCATGCTGGGTATAAGTTGAACTGGCGTGCATATGAAAACAATATTTTACAAAATTATTAACTCCGACGCAGACAAAGCCACAGGAAAAACCCCTCTATCGCTTTAAAGATATGCTCTGTTTTTCTGTCTAATTATCCTTACTGTCAACACACCTTTTCCTTTCATTCTTTGTAAATAACTCGAAAACTTTGATCTCTTAGATAAGTCCTCTAAACCAGGCAATGAAGATCTAACAATAGGTTCTTCTTAATCCTTACCACGGATTAGTAAATAAACAAGTAGTTAATCGCTTTGTTGAACTCCGGCTTAACCTCAAACCATGACCATTTATCATGACGTTTTTATTAAAAGAAGCTAAACAATACCTTGGGTCTGTCTACAGCGGGGGTTGGTTATATAGAAAACAATTTATGAATGTCTTGACCATTCACTTTCATTTAATTAAAATTAACAAGTTAGTATATGTATACAATGTCGTGATGGCCCAGTGGATAAAGGTCATAGCTCATTACAGCCACCCGGCAGCCACTCCGCACCGACTCGCCTTATAACCGAGGCGATCCGGTGCCGCTACGGAGTTGATATAGTAAGCGCATGCCCATACAAACAAGTCCATATAAGGAATACTAGCCGCAGGAGAGCCCACCTCTCGTGTAAGAGGTTGTGGATTTGATTCCGGGCAAGTACCAACGTGACTTTTTCAATACATAAAATATATGTACTTTCTAAAGTCTATCTTGGACATCACTAACATCCCGTGCCTCGGAAAGCACGTAAAGCTGTTGGTCCCGGTTGTCATTCGTGGAACTTTGACAGTCGTTACTGGTAAGCCAGAAAGTCCAGTCTAACCAAAAGGTATAGTGTCGCCCATTTACTGAGTTGTGGAGGTCTGATAGGCAGTCGCTTTACGTAAAAAACTGGTATCCAGCTGAATCCGGTTAGGCTGGAAGCCGACCCCAACATAGTTGGGAAAAGGCTAGGGAGATGATAATGAGTATATGTATATTTCGCAGTCATCTGGTTAAATCAGCTATTTGATTGTATAACTAGCGCGTTCATTGAATGACGACATTTAATTGAATGACTAAACGACAATTCGTCAAGTTGTTTAATGTAACGTTTAACGACTTGACTGAACGTCATTTAGCATTGTCGTTAAATGGGATATAGTCGACTTTGTAATGTTTGTTTAGGGTGACCATAAGTTCGCAACAAACTTCCTTTACATAACAAAAATGAGGACATGACATGACACACTTTATTATGATTTTAATTAAAAAAAAAAAACTTTAAAAGTAGCCGGCGGCGGCTTATTAATAGGTAAATCCATGCTGTCACACTATTTTATCATGAATAAGTCACTTTAAAGTAAATTTAATCAAAATAATATCAAGTCAGTGCTATCTGCGCGAGCTGTTTTACGCCATATTTGTTTTGGTGACTACTAACGCCGCAGTGGAAAAAAAATGAAGTAAATTACAATCACCTGACTGATTTTACGTCCGCTCTGTTCAAAGGGCTATGCTACAATCAACTATCTAGTTGGACGTTGAGTGACGTTTGTTCAATCAGCTTTCGGCCTAGCCATTCAATTAAATGTCGCCATTCAATTAACGCGCTAGTCATACAATCAAATAGCTGATTCAATCAGATGACTGCGACATATACACTAGGTGGGCCGCTTAATGATCCCCGGTAATGGATGAAAATGGATCCACCATCTAGGATAGAGACGGTAATATTTATCCAAAACCTATAATTTTATGTGATTGCGCTATGATTTCGCTCAGACACTACCGGAATTATGTTATAGAATTCTACCGGTTTTTAATTGAAAACTAAACATTTTCTGCGACTTGTTCCGCCTATTTTCATTAGGGGCTGAATTTCCAAACATCGTTTCTTGGAGCGCCCCACAAAAATGAAATACTGTTGCAAATTCCATGTTTCTACCTTTATATGTATATCATCATCATTTCTCCCTAGCCTATTCCCAACTATGTTAAGGTCGCCTTCTAAATAATAACAAAACGCAACGTAAACATCTAAAACATCTTTGAACAGAGCGGACGTAAAATCAGTCAGGTGAGTAATATATCAAGTAGCACTGATGATATTAATATTTTACCTCAGCATAATGATATTAATCATTTAAACTAGTTTGTAAGACAACAGAAGGTACAAACAATAATATAGCTATACCGTTAATCAATGAAGTACCTTCCTGCTCTCAAAATATTTTGTTACATAAAAGCCAGGCCCAGCAGAATACCTTGACAGTATTTCATCAAAATATTCAAGGTATTTCTTCAAAATTGTTAGAAATAGAATTGTTCTTGGAAAAAACTATGTACGACATTGTTTGCTTTACCGAACACTGGTTAATGGATTATCAAATGTTAATTAATTATGCGAACTATAATGTGGGCAGTTGTTTTAATCGTAAAAGTATGCTACGTGGAGGTTCGTTAATCCTAATAAAAAACTGCTTAAAATCAAAACAAAGGAGTGACATAGTTGGACTATCAGTAGACCATTGCATTGAACTATCCTGTGTTGAGCTGGATAAGCATATCATAGTGTGCGTGTACAGACCCCCTAGCTACCAAAATTATTCCATATTTGAATCGATAATGGAAGACGTGTTAGCGAAACTAGCAGCGTGTAATAAATCAGCAATTATTTGTGGCGATTTTAATATTGATATTTTAGAGAACAACTTAAATAGCTGTCGATTATTAAGTCTTTTTAAATCGTTTAACCTCTCTAATGTTTTTGTAGAACCTACTAGAGTAACTCCAACTAGTGCTACCTGTATCGCTATTTAGATAAAGCCATCGTAAATTACCTACCGTCTGATCATAACGGGCAATTAGTCTCTTTTAGATTTAAAATGCCTTTGAATAAAGTGTTAATAAAATTTAGACCAATAACAATTGGAAAACTAAATAAATTCAATAGCACCCTTAAGGTTAAGCTGAGTGCTCTGACTTATAGTGAGAACGATTTAAATATCTTGTATAATGATTTCTTTTCAGTCGTTCGCCAAGAATTCAATAAAATTTTTGAGAAAAAAACTAAACAAATTAGCCCTAAATTTATTTTTAGTGATTGGGCAACAAAAGGAATTCGGAAAAGTAGAGAAAAACTCTTTGAATTGTATGGCGTTAAGCCTATTATTAACACTGAAATATTTAACAAATATGTCACAACATATTCAAAAACATTTAGAAACACTTGCAAGGCACTTAAAGACTTATAAATTAGCGACAAAATCAAATCGGCAGATGATAAAATAAAAACTGTTTGGAAAGTTATAAATAGCGAAACAAACAAGAAAAAAGTGCTTAACACGGAATATACATTGAATACATCACGTGGTACCCTATGCTCTAATTTAGAAGTAGCCCAAGAATTTGTGGATTTCTTTACCAGTATTCCACTTAAAACCACAGAAGCTTTGAATTCCTCACCGGATTACTCAATTACTTTATTAAAAGCTAACGTCCCAGGCTGCCCGGTTGAGTTTGAATTCAAGCATATAAATCCGATGACAGTTATAAAAGCTTTTCGGCAAATTAAAATCAAAATGACTGAAGACATAATATGGGGTATGTCTATTAAAAATTTGTTCATCTATAATTGAAACTGTAGCACCTTACTTAGCTTCAATATTTAATATGTGTGTCGACAAAGGAGTCTTTCCGGATGTAATGAAAGTTAGTAAAGTTATACCTCTTTTTAAATCTGGGGACAGTAAAGATACTAATAATTATAGACCCGTGTCCGTTTTGCCGGCTTTCAGCAAGGTGTTTGAAAAGGTAATGCGTAATCAAATGCTCATTCACTTTAACTCCAATAAGATCTTACACGAGCATCAGTATGGCTTTACCAAAGGACGTTGCACGACCGACGCCGGTGTGGCTTTATTAAAACATATATTTACAGCTTGGGAAGAGGCGCAGGATGCTATAGGAATCTTTTGTGACCTTTCCAAGGCATTTGATTGCGTAAATCATGACACGTTACTGCTGAAACTTGAGCATTATGGACTCTGTAAACTTGCGATTAATTTAATGAAGTCTTATTTAAACGACAGACAACAGCAAGTGCAGATAAATGGAGTTAATTCTAGTGGCTTGAAAGTAGAAATGGGGGTTCCACAGGGCTCAATATTGGGTCCCTTCCTCTTTTTAGTGTATATTAATGACCTGCCCCATTTATTTAAACACCAACCTCATATGGTGTTATTTGCCGACGACACTTCTTTGATCTTTAAGATTAATAGACGGGCCAAAAATCTTGACTCACTCAGGTCCATAATTGGTTTACGGCAAATAATTTAGTATTAAACGGTAATAAAACTAAGTGCATTCGATTTTCTCTACCAAATGTCAAAAGTAGCGATTGTGATATCGTTCTTAATAAAGAGAAATTAGAATTTGTAGACAAAACTGTTTTCCTAGGAATCACGCTTGACTCAAAACTACAATGGGGTCCTCATTTAACATCCCTTGCAGGTCGGTTAAGCTCAGCAGCATTTGCTTTTAGAAAAATTCGGCAATTTACTGACGTAGATACCGCAAGGCTGGTCTATTTCAGCTATTTTCATAGCATTATGTCGTATGGTATCTTATTGTGGGGACGAGCTGCTGACGTTGAGTCTATTTTTATTCTGCAAAAAAGAGCCATCAGATCCATATACAATCTGCGTATGCGCGATTCACTAAGGGAACTGTTTAAGCAAATCAACATCATGACGGTACCCTGTCAATTTATCTATGAAAACATCATGTATGCAAGAAAAAATCTGAATCTTTTTGGTAAAAGAGGGCAAAGGCATAATTATAATACTAGAAATAGGGACGAATTGGTTCAACCAGGCTTTAGGCTAGCTAAAGTAGACTCATCTTTCATGGGGTTCTGTTTAAAGTGCTATAATAAAATACCTCCTCACATTCTATCGCTGAATGAAACTAAATTTAAAAGTAAAATAAAACGCACACTATGTAGCCAGGCATATTATAAATGAGAGCGATTATATCGCTGACAAAAATGCTTGGCTGGATGCTGGTCTAGCTCCACAACCGTGTAATTGATTAGTATTCGACGATATCTGATTGTAAAACTACAAAAATAATAGTATTGTGTCGAGTCAAAGTGTTTGTTTTATATAAATTCACATAGCATACAATGTGAGCACTATGTTCTTTACATTTCTTCTGTCTATCATTGACTGAATATACTCTGGCAGCTGGGAGTTTGTCATGCTCACTCAAATGTCTCACTGACGGTGGCGTGTGTGTTGGATCATTTGATTCCCTTCAAAATGGTTGAGCTATTTGGTGCCAATCCATACGTCATGTCCGTGAACGGGCGCTGTCTGCTGAGACTGGTCATCTCTTAGCTGCCACAGTTATTTTAAAATTTGTTTTGTTTATTTTAATATTTCTAACATGTCCGACTTGTTACGTTGTTCTCACATAGTACCTTAGATACAACAATGAATGATGTAACCAAATTATTGTAATATATTGATTTTAAAAGAGTGTCCATGGAGTTTCTTGCTCGCTCTTCTCCATGGGACCTACTTTTTGGAATGAGCTTCATTTTTTTGACAGACTGACACCTTGACGATTCAAAAGTACCTGTAATTGGTTTATTTGAATAAAATAGTTTTGAAGTTTGAAGTTTGAAAAACTGTTGTTTGCAAGAACAAACTATGTAATAACTAAGTTATAAACTCATCTTCAAAGTTAAAATGTAACAATATTTTTAAATGTTTTCGCAGACGGGCGACTCGTTGGCTACAAAACGTTGCCACCTCTAGCTGGATTTGTCTATTAATGATCTACGCACGCTTATTCAGCTCTATTTGTATTGTAATTGTTTTTATATTATTGTAGTGTGTAACTGTTTATTTTCCTAAATAAATAAAATAAAAAAATAAAATATCGGGTTTTGCTGAACGATTTAAGTCACAATTGTTAAGTTTTAATAACCTACAATTACGAAAGTTGAACAGACGCGGAAAGCTTATTGGGCGCGGACGCCACTTCATAAAAAAAATTGTTCTGCGCAGTCCTAAGTCGCGAAAGCATGCGACAGCCAGTAATAGTCCGCATGTAAGTGTGGTAAAGGCACCCATTAGCAATGACTTTAGTTATCGGTTTAGTGATTTCTGGTTTTGCATGGGGCTCGTCAAAGTCAATGAAATAAGCCCAAACTTGGTAAGGTTAAAAGTTTCACTTTTGACCTTCTGACTTAGTCATCAGACTTGTTACTAAATTCAAATTATCTAACTTGATATAGCTTTTTGCTTGCATAAGAATCGGTTTAGAAGAAGTAACTAGAAAAGCCGTCGCTATTTTTAAACGAACAAATATGAAGTTAGAGCTTGTCTAAGTAGAAATGATGCGCCCCACTACAGCATTTTACGTACACAAGAAAGTTCAATGATAAAGTAATAAAGGTTACATAACCTATTAATACTCAATAATAAGTAAATTGTCTTTGATAAATTTGATTTAATTTAGTTTGTGCAACTTTGTTAAATATTATGTAGGTAGTTAGTTACAACTTACAACAATGTTTTTTTGCATGCAGAGTTTACCTTTAAGTGATTGTTACACTCTATTCTGATTTTATGCTTATTTCATTTGGTTAAATACTAGTGTATACAATTGTGGGTGAACCTAATAAATAAATAAATAAATAAATAGAGTGTCATTTGTACTTGACAAGCCATAATACTTTGGCAAACTGTGGCTCGCAAATAACTGGCGACATTTTGTAGCTAACGTGTGGCCCGTGTGGGCAGACAAAATAAAGTTTCTTTGAAACATGAACATTTCCAAGAATAACTTAGATAGAAGTTAAAATTTCGTCTTTTTATTACCGATCTTTTATATAGTTCAAAGTAGTAAATATGGGAAATTTTTCTAAGGAGATCGTTGGCTTATTTTACGTAGTTTTTGGGGAGTTTATACGAAAAAAGGAAATTCGACGTTGAGGGTTTTCTGAGGTAAGAATAATTTATTACTAAATGTTTCCTTCTAAGAATGAGTTCCACGTTCTTCAAGAATAAACTGTTACGTTCCCTGGGGCGTATTACGAAGAGGTCTAAGAATTTTGCCACAAGATTTTGGCTAGTCGAAGCCACTTTTGGGTTTCCGTTATGGATCTGTAAGTCTAATGTTGGTAAGGGATCGGTTGCCTATAGGTAAAATATAAAAGGATAAAATTAGGTATTGTACACGATCATCAATTGACGAACCTTTTATTGAGCTGTCAAATCGATTTCCACATAGATTTTGTACGGCAATGTCACCATATGACGTCACATTTATAACCCTAGCTAGTCAGTTGAGTTATAAATGTAAAGTTCGATTTTATGATGCTTTGAAATCTCAAAGCATCATAAAATCGAACTTTACAGTAAATTGAAAATCAACCTGATTTTTAGGGCAATTATTTAGAAAGGTTTTAAAAAATGATGCCTTACATTTATTAATTATTATGGAAAATACTCGATTATATTTTGAAAGAAATGAAAATGTTATTTTAGAGAAACACGAAGTAAAAAGATAATGAAATAAAATTTTAACTATCACCATTGCTTATAAGAAAAAAGAAATACATTTCTAAATGAATCTCCCAGATTTGCTTGATTAGCACTTTGTCTTCCATTCAATATTAAACTGTACTGCTTTCTCGCCAGAGTCTATTTTATATTCCTATCCATTGTTCCATTGTATTAAAAATAGCATCAATAGTCCAATCACGGTGATTGGGGCATGGAAATATAATTTAAATGCAAATGATACAAGTATCTAATTAAAGGGACCCTCATTTTCACAATGGACCCACAAAACGTTAATTATATACTACTGCAACATAATGTTGTCAAAAATTTGACAATTTAACCTTGAGTTTAGGCCAATTGTCAAGGAGGTTTCAAGGGTATCTAAGGGATTTGTGGAACAAACTGTAATTTAATCAAGAGGTTTAATCATTTACAGGCATATAACCCCTAGACAAAAAAATAGAATAGATTGTCAAATGTATGGAGATGTCAAATTATTTAGCGAAAGCTTATGTCAACCCCATACATTTGACAATCTATTCTAATCTACAATCTATTCTACAATGCCACTTGTCTAGGGGGGCTTGTATTGCCCACTTCTATTGGCGGTAGTGACCATTTAACATCAGATGGTCGGTCAGTTTGTCTGCAAACCCATAATAAATAAAAACAATGTGAATTCAGTCCAACATGGTAAAATTGGGGATGGAAGTTTATATGAAACCTAGCTTTCATCCGCGGCTTCGCCCGCGTGGATGTCGTACTGTCCACCACTACCATTTTAACCCTTTTATGGGTCGAATAACCATAAATCTTTCTTATTCGCTACTAACTTTGACTAAGAACAAACCCTCCAAGTTTCATGTCTCAAGCATCAGCGCGGTTTGGGCTGTGCGTAAATATTTCACCAAGCATTTAAGTAAAATAAAAAAAATATATATCCTGGGATATCTTACCCCAAGCTAAGCAGTGCTTGTGTTGGCCATCTGGTCCCAAGCTAAGCAGAGCTTGTGTTATGGTAACCAGACAACTGATATACATACTTATATACTTTATAAATACATACATATTATAGATCAGGGCTGTCTAAACAAAGGCCCGCGGGCCGCATGCGGCCCGCGGCTTGTTTTCATGCGGCCCGCGACACACATTTTGGACAAAATTACCCTGTATTTTATTTACTTGACAACTGAAAATATTTTTCTTGCCCTCCAGCTTTTGTATGAAATTTAATTAGCCCGCGAAGGTGTATAGTTTGGACAGCCCTGCTATAGATAAATTACACCTAGACACAGAACAAACAATCATGCTCATCGCACAAAGTTTGTCCTGGGTGCGAATCGAACCCAGGACCTCCGACTTAGCAGTCAGGGTCACTAACCACTAGACCAACAGGCCCGCCCGATATATAGATGGGTGGGTAAAGCCACAAGAAATATGTAGTAGGCACTTAGATTAAACATTCTATTTGCTTAGGACCTCGTCAAGAAATCTTAAGGGATCAAATTGTCAACGTATAAACAAACGCGCTTGTTTAACGTCAATATAAGGATTCGTTTAAGATCTAGACAATATTGTGATCAATCGTCCAAAAAAAACTATTATTTTTATACGTACAATGTCTTAATAATAGGATATTGGGGTCAATTGCGAATCTAGATTCTTAATATCTCGCCTTCACTACATATTACATACTAGCTTTTGCCCGCGACTTCGTCCGCGTGGATTAATAGTTCTCGTTCCCGGGGGATTTCCGGGATAAAAACTATCCTATGTCCTTTCTCGGGTCCTACCAAATTTAATTCAAATCGATTCAGTGGTTTAAGCGTGAAGAAGAGACAGACAGACAGAGTTTCTTTCGCATTTATAATATTAGTACGGATAAACCAAAGTCGCTTTCTGTCTGCCTGTACTTATGTCTGATTAGATCTTTAAAACTAGGCAATTCAAATGATTCAAGAATGTTTTTATGTAATAAATACATTCATATTATAGCGGAAAAATCCGGAAGTAAGTTCAAAAACTCTACCTATCCATTCGAATGTTTGTGCAATTAAGTTATGGTTTAAGCTTAGGGGGCACTATTACACGAACGACTCAACTGTGCACCTCGCACTGTGACGTAGCGCTGACGAAATGCAATCGCTACTAAACGAACTAGATAAACTTTAATGTGTGATGCAAGCACGTAAAAAGGAAAAAAATCAATTAAAGCAGTTCTCACCTGTATGACTTATCTGTGCACCTCGCTGGAATGCGCCCCCTCTCCCGCTTCCCCGCGCGGCGCCCCGGGTTCGTCTCGTTCGTTTTGTAGCAATAGCATTCCGGCAGCATTACGTCACAACGCGAGGTGCACAGTAAGTCGTAAGGGTTGTAATAACCCACATTTAGTTCTACTTCTGGTACAAAAGCTAATTCCAGTTCAACAATGAAAAATACAGTCTAGGCCAAATTAAAAAGTCAGTTTGCAATTAAAAATATACACAATAAGGTATGGAACAAAAGAAAGTTACATTCAAAGCTTCTCATTAACAATTCGCATGTGCGAATTGTTTGGGAGTTTCTGTAGCTGGTATACTTTTATTTTATTATTAAATAACTGGTGCCCACAATTTTGTCCGGGTCAAATTCATTTCAAAAGCTCAAATGTTGCTGGAAGTCACGTATTGCCATGCATATTTGAAAAGGCGTTAAACAATTTTTCTTCAAATAACGATAACTGACTGATAATTTTTGCTGACATTGTATTTCAATAAAGTAAACCTAGACGTCATTAACAAGTAATTAACAAGACCTCATTAAAAAAGATTTTTAGCCCTAACAACCCGATAAATCTACTACACTAATGTTATTAAGCAGAAGAGTTTGTTTGGCAGAACGTGCAAATCTCAGAAAACACTAGTTCGAATTGTTTTTTTTTTGTTGGATAGCCCATTTTATCGAGTAAGGCTATATGTATATATAAATTCCAGCCACTTTTGCTTTAATATTATTTTATTTTTCATGTCGCAAAAATATTTTTAATTCAATTCTAGAATATGTTTTTTACCAATTATTATGTGTGGTAAAACGAATCAAGACAACTCACCAGTCTCATCCATATGCGCTTCCATGTCAGAACTCTTGACGGTCCAGTAGTTGGCCTTCCTTGGGTCTGTGATCCTGGCCTGTAGGGACTCGGAGAAATTGGCGGCAAACACCAGCACCGCTCGTGCTTTACCGTGAGATGCTTCTTCCATCGCCAGATCTTTTGATGGGTAGTATATCTGGAAGGACAAATAAAGATAGTGGGTATTAACAGAAAAAAATAAAAAAATATCTTGGAATCACACACGGCCACGCCCGGATCCCTAAATATTATTTATTTATTATTTATTTATTTATCTTTATATCATAAAGGTAAGTTATATTATAAGCTAAGCCCAACTAAACCGTTGCAATGGTTTGACTGTGGGGTTATCGAATAGATAGAGCCTATGCTATGGTGACCAGGCAAGTGATCATCATCATCGGGTCGGCTTCCAGCCTACTAGGCTTCCAGTCTAACCGGATATAGCTAGATACCAGTGTTTTACGTGAAGCGACTGCCTATCAGACCTCCACAACCCAGTAACTGGGCGACACGATACCTCTTTGTTAGACTGGTCAGACTTTCTGGCTTACTCATAACGACTGTCAAAGTTCTACGAATGACAACCGGGACCAACGGCTTTCGTTGCTTTCCGAGGCACGGGATGTCAGTGATGTCTAAGATAAACTTTAGGCAACCAGACAGCTGATATACATACTCAAATAATTTATACAGAAATTACAGACATTGGTGCCGATTCTCTTGTTCACAAACTAACGTAAATTTAAGTTAAGTGCATCTTTCTCTTTCCATTTAATTAAGAAAAGGGCAGAAGATAAAATATTAGTTAAGTCCTGTCAAATTTAGACACTCCATAGATAATTAAGACGCGTTTTAAAAACATGGCGTCTAAATATAAGTGTAATGTGTACCTGTAAGTGTACATTATGGATTGCAATAAACTATTTGATTTGATTTGATTTTATATACGTCAATTTTCTTCCGGCGCTGTCTAATTTGACAGGATTAAACTAAATTGTATCTTCTGTCCTTTTCTTTAAACAATGGAAAGAGAAAGATGCATTTAACTTAAAATAATAATTAGTCTAGTTTGTGACCAAGGGAATCGGCACCAATGCCTACGGCCTCTAATTTAGCAGTCAAAAATAACTAGGTCAACAGGGCAATAAGAGACAGTCAGAATTAAATATGTATAGCTTAATTTAGGCCTTATTCCCTAATACACCGACTTCAGTCAGCTATCCTAAGATATTTATTATTTACTAGGTTTTGCTCACAGATTCGATCGCGTATTTGTCGTACTTCCAATAACTATTTTATTCCTTCAGGGTCGAATTTCCAGATGTCCTTTTTTAGTGGTTACCTACTCTTCACAAAGAACACACCCTGCAAGTTTCATGTCTATAGGATCAGCGGTTTGGGCTGTGCGTTGATATACCAACAGTCAGTAAATCAGTTTGAAATGTGGGTGTTTGTTTGTCCGTCATTTTTATTATGAATGGGAAATCATCAAATGACTTCTCCCGCCCTGGGCAGAGTGGGAGAGAGTGTCAGACTTTTATCGACTAGAAGACTCTGGTACCTTTACGTTCCGGGGCCACGGTAACTATTAGAACTATTCCGGGCTTTCACGGCAAAACGGAGCGACGAAGTGATTTTTTAAATGAAGATAGTTGTAGGAAGTAGGCGACTTTTTGTCTCTTTCTATCGCGAGCGAAGCCGCGAGCAAAACCAAGTTTTAAATAAATAAGCAACTCTCAATAAAAAAATAAATAACTTACCAAATTCGACTGTCGTTTCGACAAGAAGTCCAGATACTGACAACTGAACCTTGTCAGATTCCACTCCCAAGTACTCTGGTCTTGAGGACAATGGGTCTTGTCATAATGACATAGCGGTTCCGTAGAGTTGACTTCGTAGTTCACCACAGCGATCGGCAAGCCGACTGGGTAGTGACCGATGGCGAGGCAGAAGAATATCATTTGAGAGACTGGCAGGCCGAGGAGGAACGCTAGCGCACTGGAAGAAATTATTTGAATTAGGAATACGTTCGGAATTTGGTAAGGTGAGCCTACCATGACATCTTAAAACCAGAGTAGTTCCACTGAGGAAACGAGATGGCGCTAGACGACTTGTAGAGCTCTGTCTCTTTAACTTAGCGGAACCAGTCTGCCTTTAAGATGTCATGGTAGGCCTCAGGAGAAAATTTTAGCTATATACTCCTAGTCAAGAAGAATATTATAGGGAGTCTAACTAAACATGTCTTGAATAAATTATAGCAAGCCCCAGACTAAGCAATCTGAGATAACTACCGCTGAAGACTGATCCAGATTCCAAGCTACCTCTTTGATTTTTTGTAGTTTTAAGAAACAATTGAAGAGATGAGAGACCAAATGTGACTTTATTATTATGTTCTTGTTGTTTTTCAAAATATCTCGAGAAACTTGCTCACTGTATGGAATTATAACCATCGGTACCTAAATACAGATGCCGGCAGATTTTCAACTTTATATCTGAAGCTCTACATTTAAGGTTGGTTAAGCAATTTGTCAGTTTCGGTTAGCTTGATTTGCTACTGTCAATACATCATTTGAATTCTTAATAACTAGAAAATAATGAACTAAAAAAACTTACGCAAAATTTCTAAACAAACTCAAAAAGTTCTTCCAAATCAGTGCCTTCATGTGGTGCCACTTCATCGGCATGTACTCTTTTAGGCTCCTGGTGGGTTTCTCTTCTGGCGGCATGGCTTCCACAGGGTTGATGAGCTCAGGAGTCACCACCACGCGACCCTTGCTGCTCATGGAGACGTTGTCACCAAATTCACCAGATATCTCACCGATCTCTGCTTCTTCGAGGTCTATTGCTGCGGGGTTCTGAAAAGAAGAAACCATTTCTAATAAGTCATCTTGGTGAGAAATGCTACTACCACGCTTCTATCTAAACAAAAACTGGTAAAGATTTGCTTAACGAGTTGGAACTTGTTGAATCACTCAATTTCTGAGAAGTCTTCCTGATACGTTCTACCAATACTTTTTTTCTCCCTAAAGGAAACTTGTTCTAAATATGTCAAGCAATACTGCATTTAAATTCTGCACTTAGATTTGGTCTGAGTAGTAACAGTTGAAAGACTTGTTTCCCTTAAACTTCCTATTTTACACTCTATGAGAGAAAAATACCGATTTGGGTGGCCCTGCCCAAACAGTGCAAGCATTTGTCATAAGCCGTTTAGCTCAACCCAACGTCTTGACGAACAATGGCTGATATTCAATATCCTTTATCTACTTCCTCAGGTGTGTGGAAACTGGGAGGCAAACGTACACACGTATACACCATGACCACTTATTAACTCTTAAAAACTATTAAACTTACTGGTATAGCAGGAAGTTCCACTCTCTCCACCACATCAGCCAGGATGCTGGACCTCCTTCTCTTGCCCAAGTTCTGTAGTACTGACAGCTTCAAGAACACGTCTTCTAAGCTCTCGCCCTGGTAGCGACGGATCAGCTCCGATGGTGATTCCTCTGCCAGGAATCTGCCACCTCGCATGAGTCCGATCTGAAGGAAATAAAGAAGCATGGGTTATTTTAATTGCCGGTTGTTAATCGTTCCAGAAAGCCAATTTTTGTAAGACCGAAATAAAAAATGTTTAATTAACTTAGCCTAACCATATGACAATCTTTCGTTTCAATAGACACAATAATTATCTCAGCGACAATTGTCGTTAAAAATGGTTTATGTATAGAGTAAGTTTCAGTCAACTTTTGTAGGTAATAGTTTTATTAGTAAACCATTTGTACAACAATTAAAAAGAAAATGACATGTCTGTCTATAGGAAATAGATGAAAAAAACAGTTCTCGTGTTTGAACACAATCACCAAATAAATGTTTCAAAAAAACCTTAAATTCATATTTTAAATAGAACATAAAAACAAGTCATACTAATCCACTTAACAGTACGGGACACATTCTAAACAAAATTAATCAAAACATTACTCACAATATCAGCCTGCTTAGTCTCATCTATGTAATGGGTCGTGATGATGACTGTAGTGCGTCCACCTTTGGTAATATCCACCAAATGGTCCCAGATGCTGAAAACAAATTAAATAAATTAAAAACTTTGCTTATCCAAAACCATACTAATATAAATGCGAGAGTAACTCTGTCTGTCTGTCTCGCTTTCATGCCAAATCTATTGAACCACTTGAAATTTGGTACAGAGATAGTCAACAGCCTGAGAAAGGACATAGGATAGTTTTTATCCCAAAAATCTCACGGGAACGGGAGCTTCAATGGGTGAAACCACGGGAGTTGACGGGAGACAGCTAGTTGTATCATAAATCTAAAGGTCTTCTGTTCATACGTCCTAATCTGCGGAACTACTGATCAGATTCTGATAATAGACAAGACGACGAAAAAAAAGTAATTAGCCCGTCAGTGAGATTATTAAAAAATTTTGGACACGTATTTTTTCTTTTTTCTCGTAAATGAAAGATTACAACGATACAGTGCGTTGAAGTTGCGCGTGACGTCACGATCAGATACAATTTTTGCAGCACGATGACGTCAAAAGCCCCCACTCCGGAACTTTGTTGCTCTTTATCTTTTTTATTTTTTTTTATTTCGATCAAGCAAAAAATACGTGTCCCGTATTTTTGGCCGATCTACAAGACGGACTAAACAGAATGCCATTTTTTTATGTTGTCGTCATCCCTATACTTTGGCTGATAGGACACTACATCCTGAGCACTTCTCTCCTAACTCTAGCTGAGTTAGCAGAGAAGTGGATGCCCCACTGCTGAATTTAAACCTAATAAGCCTCCTTCAAAGAGCGCCATAACAATCCTGGGCAGCCTGGATTTTACCGCTGCCTGCCACCTTCTTTAATCGTCAGTCTATCTTCTAGCAATGTGTCTCACAATACGTTTGTTTATACGCGGTCTCTACTCTAACACAATGTCTGTTCCAACGACTGCCTGTCCGTCTGCAGACATGACCGGCCCATTTCCACTTCAGCGTACTGATTCTCTGAATAATATTGATGGCTTCAGTTATCTGACAGATGACTTCATTACAAGCTAGCTGTCCCCCGCAGTTTTACCCGCGTTATGTAAGGTTTTTGTTTACTGCTCCGCTCCTGTAGATCATAGCGTCATTTTACTTAGCCTATGGTCTATTCTGATGTATAAGCTATATTACTGTAAAGTTCCATTAAAATCCGTTCAGTAATTCAGTAGTATTTGCGTGAAAAAGTAACAAATATACATACAAACTTTCACATTTATAAGTATTAGTAGGATTCTATTATAGTCAAAAATATTGGCATTCTTAACAAAAAAACTATAAGAGGACAAATACGGGGATTATTCATGTTTAAGATACAAAATTAAATTTAGAATTTTCCATCCAAACATTTTGGACGGTCCAAAATAGTTAAACTTCGCAATTAGTAAAACTTTGCCCATCGTTAAACTTTCATCCATGATGTCAATTTGCTTGTTAAAATGTTCAAACCATTTTAGGAAATTTTAGAGTAATTTAATTGAAATATCAGCTTTCAAATATCGAGAGGTTATCAGGAGTCGACTTTCAGTAATATTAGTGAAATATAATCACATTTTATTACTGTTCTGGGCAAAGAAATCTTCTCATATAGAGAAGACAAAGTGTCTGGATGTACACAGAGCAAACAATCAGGCTCATCACACAAAGTTGGTCCCGAGTAGGAATAGGACCTACAATCTCCTTGGAACCCTCTGTTTTTAATGCTCCTAAAATAACAACACTTACCCCTGTCGAAGTACAGGGTCCACTCCAACGGTTGGCTCATCCAGGATCAGCAGCTCAGGGTCATGGATCAGGGCAGCAGCTAACGACGTTCTTCTCTGCTGACCTCCAGATAAGTTCTTCACTTGTCTGTAAAAGAAAATTGGCTTGAGTAAATTGATGTTTTAACCCTTCAGCGATTACGCAATAAACAAAATACAATAGTAGTCTGTAAGTAATCCATACTAATATTATAAATGGGAAAGTGTGTCTGTCTGTCTGTCTGTCTGTCTGTCTGTTTGTTTTTCTTTCACGGCAAAACGGAGCGACGGATTGACGTGATTTTTTAAGTGGAGATAGTTGAAGGGATGGAGAGTAACATAGGCTACTTTTTGTCTCTTTCTAACGCGAGCGAAGCCGCGGGCAGAAGCTAGTAAAATTAATATAATTAAATGTCGGTTGGTATTCAAGAGGTATACCTAGGTAATTATGAAGGTTTTATCATTCTTTTAATATGAAACTGTTTATCTCAGACTATAAGATAAACATGGTTTCTGATTTGAGATTCTCATGTGATGAATGTTGAGAAATAATTATTGATACAGTTTTTATAGAAGAACCTATAAATATAAGAGACAGGCTTTTTGTTAGTAAGATGCTTTTTCAAAAACCTTTGAATAGAATTGAGCGGGCAAAGCCGCAGCAAATTTGTATATTATAGGGATGGGGGCCACTCTAATCATATCGTTCAGTTAAATAATGGCCTTTGGAAAAAAATGTGAGCTATCACGGGACGCCTGGCAGATGTTAACTATTGTGTTTTCCTTAGATAAGTTTGTACAAGTATTATGCATAAAAGAACCGACTACGACAGAAAATAATTATATGACATAAATATTAATAAAATAAATATTGCGTTGTCACGCCAACAATCAGCTTTAAAGACATTCTTACAACATGATGATTTAGGTATAATAATAATAATAATACCAGCCTATTACTGTCCCACTGCAGGGCAAAGGCCTCTTCTCATACAGAGAAGGCACGAGCATTGATCACCACGCTTGCTCAATGCAGGTTGGCGATTTCGGACTCATATTAAGTACAAGCCCAGGTTTCCTCACGATGTTTTCCTTCATCGACGTCTGTGATGTCTAAGATAAACTTTTAGAAAGTACATATGAATTGAAAAAGTCACATTGGTACTTGCCCGGATTCGAACCCACAACCTCTTGCATGAGAGGCGGGCGCCTTAACCACTAGGTCATCACGACATTTAGGTACTTGATTTAGGTATATGATTGTTATAATAATACTAACTTGGCAGGATGTGGTAACTGCAGCAACTGTATCAAAAAGTCTATACGTTCCTCTACATCCTTGGTAGACATGTTGGCGATCCATCCGAAGTAGATCAGCGTCTCCCTGATGGAAAACTCTCCGAACAGTGCTAATTCCTGTAACAAGGAAAAAAGAGGTTAAAAGTTTTGTAAGACTTAACGTTTCCGGTTGCGGAATAGTTCTAATAGTTACCGCGGCCGGCCCCGGAACATGGGCGGGTGAGTGTAGTTTAAGATTTACCATTAAAAAAAAAAAGACTTATAGTTTTTTAGCATTGTTATCGCATGTCGTGGATAGATGTCGCTAGTGGTACCGTTAGCATTGAGGGAGCGTCGGAAATACGCATCGTTTTTAAGTATTTCAATGTAATCAATGAGTGATCTTTCTTCAACTTTACAGTTTTCAATGTTAATTAAAAACAATATCCTGTAGGTTTTGATTTACGAGCATAAAAACATATTCGGTGTTAGAAGGACTTAGGGCTGTGGTTTAATTAATTTTATAAACACTTCAAGGGACACAAGGGATTTAACTTCTGTAATTACCTCTTTGGTATTTGTTTAAATTTTGTGCCTCAATATATTCTTGAGAAAAAAGGGTCTTGATAGTCAGGCAGAGACTCATGTCTTTTGGAGGGACTTAACTTTATCTAATTTCAACTTCAAATACATCTACGATACATCCATACTAATATTATAAATGGGAAAGTGTGTCTGTCTGTCTGTCTGTCTGTATGTTTGTCTTTATTTCACGGCAAAACGGAGCGAGGAATTGACGTGATTTTTTAAGTGGAGATAGTTGAAGGGATAGAGAGTAACATAGGCTACTTTTTGTCTCTTTTTAACGCGAGCGAAGCCGCGGGCAAAAGCTAGTCTACGATAACTGACTTTCACGTGGCCGAAGTTACAGGCAAAAGTTAGTAATTTAAACCTTCGGACACACACGTGATTCGAGACACAATAGAAAGACAATAGCAGCGCGACAGCCGGCTATCGCTTGATCGTTTAAAGATCAATTTTTGTGTAAAATACTAAGGTCGACACTTCTAGGAATTTTACCCCAATCTTAGTAAACGTCAACTTGCCTACGGCAAAACCCATATAATTATGGTCATACCTATTTTATCAGTCAAGGTCCTAAATATTTAATCCTCGTCCGTCTATGTATCTTTACAATTATTATACAGTATCTGTTTGTTCAACAAAGTGTTTAATATTTGCATGGAAATCACTAAACTCTAAGGTGCTTATAAACGGGCAACATTTGTCAACAAAGTGTGGCGGCAACAATTTACCAGAAATGGTTTAAGTGCGGCCGGACTAAAATTAAAGTTATGGAAATACAATCCACAAAATTATCTATATAAAAAAAGTGTGTTGTTAGTGAAAGTTTGTATGTGTGTGTGCGGGGGAGGGGGATGTTTTTTACTCTTCCGCGCAAAAACTACTTAACGGATGTAGATGAAACTTTACAGTACTTAATAAAGCTTATAGATCATAATAGTATAAGGGATATTATAAATTGCATCCATAATAATATCCATACTTACTTACTTACTTACTTACTAATATTATAAATGGGAAAGTGTGTCTGTCTGTCTGTCTGTCTGTTTGTCTTTCTTTCACGGCAAAACGGAGCGACGGATTGACGTGATTTTTTAAGTGGAGATAGTTGAAGGGATGGAGAGTAACATAGGCTACTTTTTGTCTCTTTCTAACGCGAGCGAAGCCGCGGGCAGAAGCTAGTATCAAATAAATAATCGCCTATCAATACATACTCATCATTTATATTCTTTTTCACATCAAATAACTTACTTCACTATAAATAAACTAAATGTTAAACAAAACTCAATGTTTCAGTTTTTTTGGGTCTAACGTCCGATTCTTTAAAAAATAAAAAGTTCTTAAGAATTCCTACGTATCTATGGCGATTGACTTAAGTGGACAATCTTTATTAAATCGTTTACAAAACAAATGTAAATCTTCTACTATTTAGAAGAACTGGTTGTTATAAAATGGCAATCGTTCACGGGTTGGCAGAAAAGAGAAAACAATCAGTCTAATTAATACCAGCATAAGGCATTTGGCTGGTTGGCATTAGCAATTATATTCACACTAGTATGCAGCTGGATCCGGTTGGATCCAGCGCGGATAAGGCGCCCGCCTCTCGTGTAAGAGGTTGTGGGTTCGAATCCGGGCAAGTACCAATGTGACTTTTTCAATTCGTATGTACTTTCTAAAGTTTATCTTAGACATCACTGACATCCCGTGCCTCGGAAAGCACGTAAAGCCGTTGGTCCCGGTTGTCATTCGTAGAACTCTGACAGTCGTTACTGGATAGCCAGAAACTATGACTAGTCTAACTAAGGGGTATCGTGTCGCCCAGTTACCGGGTTGTGGAGGTCAGGTAGGCAGTCGCTCCACGTTATACACCGGTATCCAGCTGAATCCGGTTAGGCTGGCAGCCGACCCCAACACGATTGGGAAAAGGCTAGGAAGATGATGATTCAGCTGGATCCGGTTAGACTGGAAGCCGACTCTAACATAGTAAAAGGGCTAGGGAGATGGTGCTTGACTAGTAAGTACGACGTCTGAACGCGTAATAAGGTCGATTTTCTTACAAATTTAGATTATCCCTATTCTATTGTTATCTGAGTAATCTACTTGTAATGATAAAATGAGTCAATGATTTGATTGCTGTGCTTTACATTGTACGTGAATAAATAAATAAATCTGTATAGATTACAAAGAAATAACAATAAAAATACTTTTATCTTCTTGTTCTCACGATTGTGTGAGTAATAATTGGTCTACAGCCAAGATGGCTGTAACTAACAATTATTTTGACACAATGTTATAGTGTCTTTCTGATTGATTTTTATTAAATTCGATGAGAATTCTGTCGTCTACGCAGAAGTTTACCATACCTTAATCACGGAAGGCTATAGGCTATATAACATCACGATACGACCAACGGGAGAGGAGTAGTAACCAAAAGGATGCGACAAAACCGCGGGGGACAGCTAGTAGTGCATAGTAGCTAGTAGTGTATGTGCTCAAACGTATAATATGTACTCTCTATCCTCACTCTCATATGATGACAGCAATGTTGCAGGACTCAGTTTTGTGCCTTTTATACTAGGTGTATTTTTGGTCTTGCACAACCCGCTAGGAGATGATTCTACCCATGAAAACAAACAACTTTTATTATGGAACCAACTCTGAAATCTCGAAAAAAATATCGAGGGGTGAAAGGCTATTTGGTTTAAGCGACATTTTTGCAACTTTACAGGAGAGCCATTTAAAGTTTGAAATTTTGGAAAAAAAATCACAACAAAAAAACTACTTAAGCTATTTAAACGAGGTAAACTTGATTGAAATTCAATTAAAAACATCGAGTTGTTGATGCTAATACGAAATAAAACGGACTTTTAATTACAAAGATAAATGTCGCTTAATACTAATTGCCTTAAGCCCTTATTTTTTAGAGCACGGAAAAAAGATTTAAGTTATGCCATAACTACAATTGGCTACGGTAAAAAAAAATTAAGCGACGACGCAGTACATTTTCAGAGTAAGCCAAAAAGTATAAAGTGACATAGCCCAAAATTAATAGTAGCAAGCTATTTATCTCAACTACCAATTTAGACTAAAATTACTGGCAGGCTAATTTACTTATGTGACATATAATATTGAAATTGTTACGTATGATGTTACATTTTTTTTACATCTAATACTATCAATGGCTGTTAAAACAACCTCGATATATCGCAATCACCGAAAATCTCAGGTGCTTATATTGAATAAATAAGTACAACATCAGTTAAAGTATTTATTTAGAATAATAATTATATAGAACTGTCTCAATAGGAACATCAATTATATAATTACACACATCAACATGGTCCAGGGATATTTCAATTAACCCTAAATAACTAAAATTCTATTAACTTTTTGTTAAGTCACATACACATTAAAATAAACCTTGTTATAGGCTATTAGGTTTGTGATAGGTTATTAGACTATCTAATCTGATATTAAACTTTTAGATAAAGTTATATTTAAAAAAAAACTTAAAAGAAGAGGATAATATCAGACAAAATTTCAATCTTAACTTTATTTTTGAAATATCAAAACTTAAACACAACAACTATTTTTTTTTATAAAAACTGTTGAAAACTAAAAATTAATAATCCGTGGATCTGCCTTAAATTCTCCTGACACATCTGCAGCGGTTCTGCATACTCAAAACAAGGGTGTCAATATCCTGTTGTAGAATACTGAACCAAGTCCTGCTAAGATGCAAGAAAATCTGGTTTTCGTTTTTTTTTAGAATTTGGAAATTCGTAAGAGCTCTTCTCTGAAGCAAATCCCAGGCATGCTTAATGGGATTTAAGTCAGGGGATTGTGCAGGCCAGTCTAAAGCTTCGATATTATGCTGCTGTAACCAATTTTGTAAAATTTGTCCCATTTGCTGTTTGTGGGGCAAGATTACAGGCTCTAGCACCTCATCTCGGTATTTTAGAACAGTCATATTATTGCCTTGTATCCAAACGGGGCCCGTTCTACCGCCGAGACGAATTTCTGCCCAACCCATAATCGTGTCACCTTGATATGCATGAACTTGTTGTGGGTTCTGCAGTCGATTCCAACGTCCAGGTTCTCTCTAAACGCGTACTCTTCGCAAATCAGGATGAAAACCAAACCTGGATTTATCAGTGAAAAGCACAAGTGACCATTGAGAATGGTTCCAGTTTTAGTGTTTAATAGCCCATTGTAATCTTCTTCCTCGATTGCCTCTCCTTAGCGCTGGTACCGAAAGTGGTCCACGAGCACGTAGGTTGACTTCATGCAGTCGTTTTCTTTAATTTGGACTGTTTACCAGCAAACCATAACTCTCTCTGTAGCCTTTGAACCAATTGCATCGCCGTTACATTTGGTTGACTTCGTGCAGCATTTACTATGAATCAGTCCTGTACATGTGTTGTAATGCGTTGAGGTCCTCGGTGCCGTTCCACCACTTCCCCCGTGACACGATAACGTGACCAAAGCCTGGATATAACGCTCTGACTGGTCCTTATGGCTTCAGAAACCGCAATTTGGGTAGCGCCAGCTTGAATCATGCCCACTGCTCTTAACATTTGGTTCCTGGTCAATTGTCTACGTGGTATGATTAAAACCGAGTTTTAATAAAGTTAAAAGTTCGTAAAGATTTACTTCTTGGAAGAAATTCAATGAATGCGAATTTCATCTTAAAACAAAACGTTTTATATACAATTTTGAATTAAAAAAAAGGAAGTTAATAATGTATTTATAATCTGTCATCATTAGTTTTTTTGTAAGGCCAGTAATTTCTAAGTTATTTAAAAAAGTTATATATCCCTAGACCATGTTGTTGTGTGTACGTGAACTCTGGTAGTGACTGCGCGTCACGTCACGCACTCTAGAGCTCGACTGAAGCGCCGGCGCGCGGCAGTCCAGTTGAATGATCACGATTTTCACCACCCGGGAAATGAAATAAATATGGTATGATATGACATAATTGAAATGTATCATATCAAAATTTAATGACTGAAAGACCGACTCGTATTTTTATTAATACTGGAAAAATGATTTAATATTCATCATTTCATTTTATCGTCTGTATTAAACGACATGCATTTTAAACAAAATATCTGAAACAAAACGACTACTTGGTTTAAGTATCACCCTGTGTGGAAAATAGATGCCGCTGAAAGAGCTTAAGCGACACTCGGTGTCGTATTTGGGTGACGGACAAATGGTTTAAGTGGCATTACACCGAGTAATTGATGGAAGTCAAAATGATTTAAATTACGTCTTAACAAAAAATTTTAACAGGAAAAACGCTTTAACTCATAATGATTTATTTATCTAAGAAAAGGTAACTGGTTTATGTCTCGGTTTTTAATGTGATTGTATGGTTCATGTACATAATTTAAAAAAAATGCAAAATTCACGTCGGTTAATACAATGCCACTTTGGAAACAGCCCAAAAATAGTATTGTTTTAAACGCCAAAAAAGTGCTTCGATTTTAATGAATCCGGCATCATTCGACGGAGAAAAATTCGCTGATTCCGAATATATATATAACTCAATATCGCCCCAGATGTCGCTTAAACCAAATAGCCTTTCACCCCTCGATATCAGCTGTTTCTAACAAAAGTTCAATGCCTTCCCGACCATAATGTATGAAACAGCAGATATTTTTTTCGAGATTTCATAGTTGGTTCCATAATAAAAGTTGTTTGTTTTCATGGGTAGAATCATGTCCTAGCCTGCAGGTGTGCAGGACCAAATATACATACACCTAGTATGTGGAAACACAGAACACGACAATCGAAAATTTTGCTGTGGGTATCTCTGGGCATTGACGGTAATGTTTCGAGTCAGTCTAGTCGTAAAACTGTGGCGTCACTCCAAATGATTTAGGCGGCCAACCAACTCTGGAGTGACGATTCAACACTCATGATCAAATTTTGGGTGGACAGTCAGTTCAACTGCCGCGCCAAAACGACCGTCAATGCCCAGCTTTAAAACTTTGAACACACATGATTCAAGACACAATAGATAGATAGCAACGCGAGAGCCGGGTGTCGCTTGGTCGTCGAAATGTTAAATTGGATTTAAACTTGATTTTGACCTTAAATTGACTTTGTTATTTGACTTAGCAGTTCTATGGTCTTATTTTGATGCTTTTTCAATCGAAAAATATATTTTCGGTGTAGCTTATTGATAAACAGTAAATAAATACCAATATTCATTCATCTACATAAAAAATACCAGATACATTAGCTGTATATAGACCAGTGTAACAGGTTTTTAGTCTTGTCACTTATTTACAATATTTCATAGGAAATCAATGTGTGAATCAATTGGGTTCGATTTTTTAAATGTAATTTATAAATATCTTGAGATAACTTATACACGGCTTTTTAACTAGGCAGATATTGTACTATGGTAACCTGACAACGTATATAAATACTTAATTACTTACAAAATCTACTAGCTTATCCCGCGACATCGCTCAATTAAATTTTAATTTAAAAACGGTGTATTCCTCGGAGCGCTCCTGTTTTAAAGCGCTCCTAACGAAGCGCTCCTAAAATATTCCGCCAAGCGCTCCTGTTGGGAGCGCTTAAAAATCAAACTAAAAATATTATTATTTCATTCCTCGAAGCGCTCCTATGACGTGACGATACCATAGGGCAGAGCATGAAGGATTTGTAAAAAACTATATCGAAAGACGTTTTAAAACATTACAAACACGAACATTCGAGACACAATAGAAAAGCAATAGCAGCCCGACAGCCGGCTGGCTCATGGTCGTAGAAAGGTAAAGTATAAAAAAATATTTTTGCACAAAAATCCTATATATATTTATATTATAAATGCGAAAGTAACTCTGTCTGTCTGTCTGTCTGTCTATCTGTCTGACTTTCTGTCTATCTGTCTGTCTGTCTGTCACGCCTAAACCACTAAACCGATCTGAATGAAATTTGGTACAGATATAGTCTGGGACCCGAGAAAGGACATTGGATAGTTTTCATCCCGGAAATCCTCTGGGAACAGGTACTACTATTCTTCGCGAATCGCGAACGAAGTCGGGGGCAAAAGCTAGTAACTCATATATTCTATTAATACATGCCGTATTTTAGGCGTTCGCATTACTTATTATTATGAACATAGGCTTAACTTGAATAATATTTCTTTAATTATTCTCATTCATAATTCATTAGAATAACAAATATAATTATCATTTTAACCCTTAATTTGGCAAGAGAAAAAAATGTGAAAATGTATGTTTCTTTTTGCATTTTCGGCTTCACTAGGAGTTGTTAGGACACGAAAAAATAATATGGAAAATCTGGTGTTATCTTATTTTTAACCGACTTCAAAAAGGAGGAGGTTCTCAATTCGTCTGTATGTTCTTTTTTTTTTTTTTGTATGTTTGTTACGCGATATCTCCGTCAATTGTAAACGGATTTTGATGGTTCTTTTTTTGTTTGATAAGTCATGATTCAGGGGTAGTCCCATATAAATTTTGTGGCGATCGGGTCAGTGCTTTTCGAAAAATTCACCAAGAACAAAAAAAAATGACAAAATATTTATAGACGATGTGTGCTTCGGCATCGGTTGTAGAACACGTCAGAGTCGACACTAAAAAGTAATAAATAAAAACTTTTTTCAAAAAAATAATAACCGCCTTCAAAAACTAAAAAGCCAAAAAATAACAAAAATTTCGGAAGTCGGTGGCTTCTCTTCTGCCAATTAATTTGTGTCGCCACAGACTTCCGAAATTTTTGTTATTTTTTGGCTTTTTAGTTTTTGAAGGCGGTTATTATTTTTTTGAAAAAAGTTTTTATCAGAAAATGCATGTTCAGTATTCTGGACCTTGCCAGGTTTGCGATAAAGTCGTCAATAATTTTGATGTACTGTATAATGCACATTGCCGAATTATTACTTTCTAGGAGTTATTTTTATTTTGTGCAAATGATAAAATATAATAATAATAAAACGCGAAAAATGATAAGTTTTTACAAAAAACTTTATTTATGAATGTAATAATGAAAATAAAAGGAAAATGTTCCTTATTCCAAGTGCGATCAACAATTAAAATCAGTCTAAAGATATACTACTATCATAGCGGACGTTGTCATCTGATCGACAGTTGTTATTTACAGGTTTATGAGATCTCCCTTTAATTTGTAACTCTCTTGCTAATTGAAAACGGCAAGACTTCAAAGGCTTCACTGTCCAAATACTACAATCTCTGCGATAAACTAACCAGGCGTTGTTCACACAAATGTCGAGCATTTGAACAAAGATTAGAGTAGGTATACCAACGTCGACTCTTAAGCTTCCTCTTCACGTCTGACGCATCCGCAGATGGATCCATGATGGAGCCATCTACACGTCTGTAGGTCCATCAGTCTATGTTCCTCCTCGACAGACGCGACTCTATGTTGCCGCAGCTATTTATTTATTTAGTACCTTTCACTACTGCGTTTCATGCTGAAATTGCTTTATAAGTAGTCCGGTACAACCCAACCAGCATATCTGCAAGATCGACACCTTCCATGTGATTATTATAATGCTTTATAAGTTCTCTAACAACGATGGTATTGATAGTGCTTCAGAAAACCTCTCTTCACTGTCTTAGTGTCTTGGAGGTTTGTGTTTACAACAACCTTTTCATTCGAACTTGTTTGACTTTCTAAGTCTGATGAAGCGTTAAGGAGGACGCTTCACTGTAACCCACGAAATTTAAAATTTTGAACGTTTTTTGCAGCCAAAACAGACCTCAAAAAGTAAATAACTCGATTGAATTACTTTTTATGAAATAGGCTATCAATCGATTTATATGCACTTTGAGGGCTGTTTTAGTGATTTAAATGATTATAACTCTGTAAATAATGACCTATTACAGTCGAAATTCATTCTATATCCACACACATCCAGGCAATGAGCTGCAAATTGCAAAAATACGTAAGAAAAATTGAATTTCGTGGGCTACCTTGAACATCCACAATAATTGGCGGCACTAGTGCCAATAACTTTCATGTAGGTACGTGATGTTTGTTTGAAGACCTGCAAATAATACAAATTTTAGATGGCAAAAATACACAGCATAATTAGTTTATGAAATCATATCAATAGTTACTTTTCTAACTAACTGGCAGTGTCCAATATACTACACATCCCAAAATCGCACTAAAACAGTACCTACTTGGCAATGGGAAATATACTGGACACGCTATTTTCATTGAATATTATGAAAAATCTAGAACTGCTATTATAATTTTTGTTTGTGTACACTTACTTATAGGTTTTATAAAATATATTGAGGAAAAATAAGTAATCATTGCAAAGTAAAATAACAAATAAATCGGGACTTACCGAGAGCGGTCGCAGCACGTGCTTCCTTCCAGACATTTCGGCGGCTACTAACCAGCAAAAAACTGGCGCAGCTTACGTGTTATTTTATATACACTATATTGGTTTCCAAATAAGCTATTGGAATTTAAATATATAAAATATCGTTTTAAAAACACATAGTATATTTTTTTTAAGTTGATGTTCAGTATATTGCACATTATCGAATTAAGGGTTAAAATAAAGAGTTTAGTATTCATTCTTTGTTTCGTGTGGGTGATAAAAATATGTGTTATTTTAATGGAAAATTAAAATTGTACAAGTATAATTTTATTAAGTATATTTCAGGTCTCTGAAATTATGATAATTTGTCTTTAACATTTTCATTGCAATAGGTACCGTTACTTTATTTGGGTCAGAGCCCATTCGTCTCCTAAGATTCGCACCCTGTGCCCATTCGTCCCCTGGAACTTTTGAGGGGCCTATTCGTCCCCTGAAGAATATTTATTTTAATTCATTCTTCTAATATAAGTACATGTATGTGTATACTGCAGCTTGGTAGTCCTGGTACAGTCGCGCAGAAAAGGGTAAAATTAAAATATAATAATTCCTTAAATATCATGTTTAAGTATTTCAAATAAGATTAAGTTTAATAGGCTCTAGGCATTAAGTCAGTCTTCAAAATAATTAATCGATTCGTCGATCTTTCGTAATCTATTTACCACTTCACGTTACTGCGCGCCTAGTACTTTGGATTGATTAAGGTAATCTTGTGAGAATATTAAGAATACAGTGAATTTTAGATTTTCGTACATGACTACTTCACGTTACTGCGCGCCTAGTACTTTCGTTTTCTTAAGTTTTCAATCAATAATACCCGTTTTTTTAACAAGCCATTCGTAGAGAGACAATATTACATCATAGCCTATCGACAAGTTATATTATTATCATGACGGATTATCATTCATCATAGCTCTTTTTTCAATGATCCTGTTATGATTTATTAAAATAAGTGCGTTAATATAATAATCTGTTCACAAGTGTACTATGTTAACCGTTTCTTAGGTAAAATATAGCTAATTTTATCTCAGGGGACCAATAGGCACCTGAATAGGTGCCGAATCTTTAACTTATATCCATACTAATATTATAAATGGGAAAGTGTGTCTGTCTGTCTGTCTGTTTGTCTTTCTTTCACGGCAAAACGGAGCGACGGATTGACGTGATTTTTTAAGTGGAGATAGTGAAAGGGATGGAGAGTAACATAGGCTACGTTTTGTCTCTTTCTAACGCGAGCGAAGCCGCGGGCAGAAGCTAGTTGTGTATATATTAGAGAAGATGAATGGGTACCTTAAAAATAATATTTTTTATTAAAATATTAATTGGTCCCCTACCAGGAGACCAATGGGCACCTATATAGGGGTCGAATCCACAACTTTTATGCTGGGGGACAAATCTTACGGGACGTATGGGCTCTGACCCCTTTATTTTAAGTAAAGCTGTTGGTTTACCATCTGAATAAATAAATAAATACATACGAGCTTTAGCACGTGACTCCGCTTGATTGAATCCATACTAATATTATAAATGGGAAAGTGTGTCTGTCTGTCTGTCTGTCTATATGTTTGTCTTTCTTTCACGGCGAGACGGAGCGACGGATTGACGTGATTTTTTAAGTGGAGATAGTTGAAGGGATGGAGAGTAACATAGGCTACTTTTTGTCTCTTTCTAACGCGAGCGAAGCCGCGGGCAAAAGTTAGTTTTGATATAAATTATTTTAATTAAGACTTACATAAATAAATAATCAGGTGTTTATAATCTCTTTGAAAGCACTATTGCCTGTATATAATACTAGCTTTTGCCCGCGGCTTCGCTCGCGTTAGAAAGAGACAAAAAGTAGCCTATGTTACTCTCCATCCCTTCAACTATCTCCACTTAAAAAATCACGTCAATTCGTCGCTCCGTTTTGCCGTGAAAGAAAGACAAACATATCTCAGACAGACACACTTTCCCATTTATAATATTAGTATGGGTTGATTTTATTATATAATAATTTTATTATATGTATTGATGTATTGATTAAATAATGGTGCTTTTAATATTTTTTTTGTTTTTGTGTGGCCATCCTGGACTTTTTTTTTAAACTAAAAGCCCATTTCATAACATTTCCTTTCAACGATCTTTTCTTCAAAAGTTAGGTGACAGCGACAATGACAGTATTGCCAGATTACTAAACAACTATTAGGCCACTCATATACACGTGAATCTAGATTGTGATAATGTTGGGGGAAATCGATACAAATCTTTTATGAATAAAGGTGATATGGTTTAAATAAATTTTGTTTACATTAATAGGTAAGTGATACGAAGTTCACTGGGTCATCTAGTATGTATATAATAGTAAACTCACTGCCTGATATCAACGTGTTTGTTAATATATAACAATAACTAACTAAATACATTAAACTTGGAGGGTTTATTCTTTGTGAAGAATATAAAAAATAGCCCTAAAGGGTTAAAATAGTAGGTAGAAGTTCGACATCCACGCGGGCGAAGCCGCGGGCGAAGGCTAGTAAATATTTTAAATCTAGATATTTTTTTTATCTTAATATTATTTTTGTACGTTGGAAATAAGAAAAGCTGTTACAGTATTATTTATATTACACGCCTTTTTGTTATTTCAAACCGTATTAAATGGCTTTTATTTGCATGATTTGGATTTATGAAAATGATTCCATTCGTATCTTGAAAACAATTAAACATTACTTATTTGTGTCAGGTTTGACGGGTTGTAACCTCTATGGTTGTAACTGTTTTGACACTTGATTTGCCGGTTACTATGACAACGACATCCAACAGAACATGGACAACTTTTATATGGGAAAATGGAATTGTTGTTTTACTCTATCTTTCTCGCAATTTTAGAGACAAAAAGTAGCCTATGTTACTCTCCATCCCTTCAACTATCTCCATTTAAAAAATCACGTCAATCCGTCGCTCCGTTTTGCCGTGAAAGAAAGACAAACAGACAGACAGACAGACAGACAGACAGACAGACAGACAGACACACTTTCCCATTTATAATATTAGTATGGATTAATTATTATTATAATCATATCTGAGCCAAATCATGCAAAGACCATGTGCGCTATATGACTATGTGTATGTATGTTTGTTGTTACTTCAAAACCACTCAACCAATCAGTATGAAATTTATGACAGTGTAACTTGTAGTCTCGGTAAGGACTAAAGCCACCCGGCAGCCACTCCGCACCGACTCGCCTCTTGCGGCTAGTATTCTTTATATGGACTTGTATGGGCATGCGCTCACTATGTCAACTCCGTAGCGTCACCGGATCGCCTCAGTTATAAGGCGATTCAGTGCGGAGTGGGTGCCGGGTAGCTCTATTAGTTATGACCTTAAGGCTGAGTTTTATATGACGTCACGAGACGGGCGTTGGACACGCGGCTATAGAATATATTATCGTCACTGCGGCGCCATCATCTCGTTCTCCGTGACGTAACAGTGACGGCGGTGGTGGACAAAAGCATTATGCTTCTTTTATCGTCAGACAAAGTTGGAACAAAGCTAGTTGTAAAGTACATCACAACTAGAACAAACTTCTTAGTATAATATTAACTATAGATTAAACTGGCATCATCCATAATTCTTATTGTTTCAAAGTCTGCTAATGTCCGCAATTTGTGTCCAGAAAGCGTCTAATATGATACTTATGTAACATTATATATGGCCGTAACACACAAACCGTTGCTTAAGGAGAATCAACCTTATAGCGTACACAATAAGATTGGTAGAATTCGATGGTTTGGTTAATGTCGAAGTATTATTGCGATCAGTGAAGCGTATTTATTTGATGTGTGGGTATCAGGGTTGTTATATAACTGTTTTATAACAATTTGTTAGTATTTGTCGTCGTCAAATCCATCCAGCTAGAAACTCTGACTAGTCTAACCAAGGGGTATAGTTGGCCATAACTGGTTTTTTTTGGGGGGGGAAATCATCAAATGACTGCTCCCGTCCTGGGTGCGGCGGGAGGGCGTGTCAGACTTTACTGACTTAAAACCCACTCATGTTCCTTCTGTTGCCCTTTATGTTCCGGGGTCACGGTAAATATTATAAGCAATTCGCAACCCCGACCATAACTGGGTTGTGTTCCTTAACTTAGTGAGAGTTAACACGGCATATAAAATTCTCAAAATGTATTTTTGGGTAAAGTTGAGACTTTTAATACCGATAGCGGTTTGTACAGAAACCAATAATATGATCTTGATTTGCCTTCCCCAACAATTGATTGGAAAAAATATTAAAAAGAAAATCGCATTCGAAAACAGAAAAAAAAAAAAAGTTGGTAACGTTCTGTTTGTTGTTTTAAATTGCCACAAAATTCCGAAATTTAAGTATTTTTTCTGGGTTATTGTACACTCGTCATAAAGTAAATTCGTCACATTTTTTAAACTCCATACATTCAAAGTTTATTCGTCACATGCATAAAAAACATGTGTAAATTCGTCACAGTACCTATTTTTTGCAATAAGTACAGTTAGAAAACAAAGTTAGAAAGAGAGAGAGATCAGGAGTCACAGGATCAAAAATCGACAGAGTGCAAAATAACCGATAGTGTGTTTGTTTTTTTTTTCTTTTATCTATAGAAACCATAGAAATATAAATAACAGATAGAAACCTATGAATCTGTTCTTCTAAGTCGGTTAAAAAATACTTTTCTGAAAACCACATCAAAATCTGTTAAGCCAAACGCGATATAATCGCGAACAAACATACATATGTACAGGTGAGAACCTCCTTTTTTAAGTCGGTAAAAAATGTTTGTCCTGTATCGTAAATGTGAATTACATGCAATTAACTCACATACACTGTGAGTTAAATGTACATCAACCGCCTTATTACAAAACAAGGTTTTTCTCTAAACTAGGTTTAAACCATTGAGCCAGGTTTTGTAATTTGAATCTTATTCTGATACTGTCAAGATTCGAAATACAAAACCTAGCTCAATGGTTTAAACCTAGTTTAAGTCTAAGGCGGCAAGAGTTCACAAAAACAAATAAGCGAAAGAAATATTTTGTACCGTGCGAGATTTACGCCAACCGAGCCGCTTTTACATTCAATAATTATCATTACCTTTGACAAAACATTTTACGAATAGAATCTTTAAAGGCGAATAAAATCTCAGCGAAAAAAGTCCCATGTACGAACCTGAGGCATATACCCGATCCTGGGACCAGGCACTCCACTGCCTGGACTACCAGGTTTTCCACCGAGCACCCAGATTTCTCCAGAGTTGAGTCTTCTTCTCCCCACAATACATGACAGCAGGGTGGTCTTGCCGCAGCCTGAAGCTCCAAGAAGACCATATCTGAAATTAAAGGACTGTTGTAAGAAAATACAAATATTAAGGACAACCAACTCAGAGCTGAAGAAACACGGAGATTCTTCTCGAAACTTCCATCCAGAAATCTTTTCTTAGTGGTTACTCACTCTTCACAAAGAACACACCCTGCAAGTTTCATGTCTCTAGGACCAGCGGTCTGGGCTGTGCGTACATATATTACTGAGTGAGTCTGTCAATCTGTCAGTCAGTTTACCATCCGTACTAATATTATAAATGCGAAAGTAACTCTGTCTGTCTGTCTCTCTGTATGTTTGCCTTTCTTTCACGGCAAAACTGAGCGACGAATAGACGTGATTTTTTAAGTGGAGATAGTTGAAGGGATGGAGAGTAACATAGGCTTCTTTTTGTCTCTTTCTAACGCGAGCGGAGCCGCGGGCAAAAGCTAGTTTTATATACGTTTATAGATTTCACCTCAGATTTCAGACTGATTATTAAAAAAAAAACTGAATTGTATCAGTTTCTTTCGAGTTTTGTATTTAGCATTAAGCGGTTAGTTTTAATTTATATTGATAGATTTTTAAATCAGTAATTACGGGATAAAGGAAATATTCTACAAATAGTTGGTATTTCATTCAACCAGTTACTGGGTTGTGGAGGTCTGATCGGCAGTCGTTCCACGTAAAACACTGGTATCCAGCTGAATCCGGTTAAGCTGGAAGCCGACCCTACCTTAGCTGTAAAAAGGCTAGGGAGATGATGAGTCGGTATTTCATTCATCCTTACCGCAGATATTGTACTAAACTTAAAAAAACATAGAGTAGAAAAGTAAATACTGGTACTGTTATTTTAATTAGCTAAAAATATTTTAAAAATAATTCAGTATCAGAAGCTAAACATGAAATATTTTCATGAAACTATGTCACATTTTAAACGAAATATTTTGAATAATTTACTTCCCCATTCGGCACAGTTATTTTTTCAATGAATTTTTTCAGCGTTTTCATGAATTTTAAATGTATTTTTTCAGGCTTCAGCGTCGCGGGCCGCAAATTGAAAATATTATCGTTTAGTCCACACCATTTGGCTCAAATTCTTTAAAAGCTCCTTAGGCTGTTTTCTCTAGCGCTCTTCTTTTTGTCAATTTTTATTTTATATTACCTAGTAGCTGTTTCCTGTGGTTTTGCCTGCACAAAAAGTTCCATTCCCTTTTTTACCCCTTCTAGTTAAATTTCCAAATAGATCTAGAAAGTCAACTCTTAACAAGATATATGTTTTTTATTCTGATAGATCAATTAGCTTAAAAAATGAAACGTCCGAAACATCCATCAAAAATTTCATAACCTTTCAACGACCAAGCGACAGCCGGCTGTCGCACTGTTATTGTCTCGAATCACGTGTGTTCGAAGCTCGTGTGTTTATAATAATAATAATTATGTAATTATGTAAATAATAATTATGAACTTTCTGTTTCGACCGGGCAAAACTCAACGGCCGAGGCACGTACTAAGTCACAAATCCTATATTTTAATAATAATAATATGGTAATTAATTTCGGCCTCAATATCTCCTATTTTAAGAGTAAAGCTTTCAAACTAAACAGAATGATAATAAAATTATGAAAACATTGACATATAAAAACCTACGACACGGATATTCCCAATTTCAAAATCAACCGTTTACATCACCGCCCTCGGTTTAAATTTGGCGCGAGTACTGTTGACTAACATTACGATGACGCATAAACTGACATTCAATCTTATTAGTTTAATATCCATACTTTAAATATGAAAGTTGCTCTGTCTGTCAGTCTTTCATGGCTAAACCGCTGAAGGGATATTGAAAACATTTGTTGAAGTGAAAACTTCTTTAGCGGCGTTGAGCACTTTTTCTGTAATGGGTATAAAATCTTAAACTCGCGTCAGGACACGTGACCTGATCGAAAAAGCGTAGGACGGATGGATAGTAGACAGCTATAATCAAGTTTTCACTTCTGCCGGCACTCCCGGAGTGCAACCCGTCTTTTTTTTTTTTTAATCGTTACTCATACTGAGATCTTTCAGTATAGTGGATACGTTTTTATATTAATTCACATACATAATTATTATGAAGTTTATTCACTGTCGTATCTTAAATATGAAGTAGCTGCTGCCCGCGACGTCGTCCGCGAGCGTGAAATTTCAGGCAGACCTAAATTCTAAAAATCAATCAATTATTGGCATAAAATCGGTTTTCGTTTTCAAATATATGTTCAACTAGCTTTTGCCCGCGGCTTCGCTCGCGTTAGAAAGAGACAAAAAGTAGCCTATGTTACTCTCCATCCCTTCAACTATCTCCACTTAAAAAATCACGTCAATTTGTCGCTCCGCTTTGCCGTGAAAGAAAGACAAACATACAGACAGACAGACACACTTTCCCATTTATAATATTAGTATGGATGTACAGTTTCGACTTCGTAAGTATTTTATTTGTGTATAGATTAAACTACTCTCTTTAATTCCGAAATAGAACAAAAAATTTATTGTGACATGCAGATACTACTTTTGCCGACTTTTACTTTCATACATCGGCAATAACCAAAAGGCAATAACTTAAAAGGCAGAAAAAACCGGCAAAACTTATTTAAATATAGACCAAGTAAATATTGCCTAAAAACCACACACGTACATGCATCAAACATCATTGCCAAACGCACGCGTCATGGGAAACGCGTCAATTTATTGTTGCCTAATTAAAACCTGCTTGAATGAAAGCGTAAACTCATAATAATAAACATGTATGTTTCGCACGAAGACAATTATGTACTTTATTAAAAGGTTAGAAGTATCTGAAGGCGGACCGAACAACTAGTGGGCTGGGTCTGACTCTATGGAGATTCATTATTTAATACTATACTAATACATTTTAAGAAAAAAGTAATTAGTCCGTCAGTTAGATTATCATGAAATATTGGACACGTATTTTTTCTTTTTTCTCGTAAACGGAAAATGACGACGATACAGTGCGTTGAAATTTCGCGTCACGTCACGATCTTATACAAATTTTACAAGATGGTGACGTCAAAAGCCCCCACTCCGAAACTCTGTTGCTCTATATCTTTGTATTTTTTAATTAATTTGATCAAGCAAAAAAATACGTGTCCCGTATTTTTGGCCGGTCTATCAGACGGACTAAACAGAATGCCATTTTTTTTATGTTGTCGTCATCCCTATTGTTACAGTGTCGGTTTTTAGACAAACCAGATTCAACTGAATATCAGTGCGTTACGTGTGTTCTCTTGTCAGACCTCTAGAACCCCAGTTACTAGGTCAATCTTTTAATCTTCATTCATACTAGTCCGTACTCCTTACTAGTATTATAAATACGAAAGTAACTCTATCTGTCTGTTTCTTCTTCACGCCTAAACCACTGAACCGATTTGAATTAAATTCGGTACAGATATAGTCTGGGACCCGGGAAAGGACATAGGATAGTTTACATTCCAAAAATCCCCCAGGAACAGGAGCTATTCCACGCGGACGAAGACGCGGGCAAAAGCAAGTAAAATGGCCGACTGACTGACTGAGTAGTAGATCAACGCATAGCCCAATCCGCTGGCCCTAAAGACATGAAACTTAAAGAGCGTGTTCTTTGTAAAGCGCAAGTAATAACTTACAATAGATTTTCGAAAATTCCAAACCAAAAGGGGTAAATAGGGCATGTAAGTTGTGAACCCGCGGGCGAAAGCTTTTCTAAGATCAGCTAAGAAAATACACACATCAAAAGTGTCTAGGGATATTTTAAATAAACCTAAACAACTAAAATTCTATTAACTTTTTGTTAAGACACCTACACATTAAAATAAACCTTGTTTAAAAGCCTATCTAATCTGATAATAAACTTTTAGATAAAATTAATTAAAAAAAAACTTAGAAGAAGAGGAAAAACTCAGACAAAATTTCAATCTAAACTTTATTTTTGAAACATCAAAACCTAAACAAAACAACTATTTTTTTTATAAAAATTGTTGAAAACATAAAATAAATAATCCGTGGATCCATCTAAAACTCTCCTGACACATCTGCAGCGGTTCTGTATACTCAAAACAAGGGTGTCAATAGCCTGTTGTGGAAAACTGTCCCAAATTGCGGTTTCTGAAGCCATGTGGACCAGTCAGAGCGTTATATCCAGGCTTTGGTCACGTTATCGTGTCACGGAGGAAGTGGTGGAACGGCACCAAGGACCTCAACGCATTAAAACACATGTACAGGACCGATTCATAGTAAATGCTGCACGAAGTCAACCAAATGTAACGGCAATGCAATTGGTTCAAAGGCTACAGAGAGAGTATGGTTTGCTGGTAAGCCGTTAAACTTTGAGAAGACGACTGCATGAAGTCAATCTATGTACCGCGAAGAGTACGCGTTTGGAGAAAACCTGGACGTTGGAATCGACTGTAGCACCTACAACAAGTTCATGCATATCAAGGTGGCACGATTATGGTTTGGGCAGGAATTCGTCTCGGCGGTAGAACGGACCTCGTTTGGATACAAGGCAATATGACTGCTCTAAAATACCGAGATGAGGTGCTAGAGCCTGTAATCTTGCCCCACAGACAACAAATGATACAAAATTTCCAGCTAATGCACGACAATGCCCGTCCACATACGGCGCGTATCGTCACAAGTTGGTTACAACAGCATGATATCCAAGCTTTAGACTGGCCTGCACAATCTCCTGACTTAAATCCTACTGAGCATGCCTGGGATATGCTTCTGAGAAGAGCTCTTAGGAATTTCCCTGAAGATATTGAGGATGAAAACCAGCTTTTCTTGCATCTTTAAAGGACTTGGGACAGTATTCCACAACAGGATATTGACACCTTGTTTTGAGTATGCAGAACCGCTGCAGATGTGTCAGGAGAGTCTTAAGTGGATCAACGGATTATTAATTTTATGTTTTCAACCATCTTTGTAAAAAAAATGTTTTTTTTTGTTTAGGTTTTGATGCTTCAAAAATAAAGTTAAGATTGAAATTTTGTCTGAGTTTTTCCTCTTCTTCTAAGTTTTTTTTTCAGAATCAGAATCAGAATCATTTATTTGTGAAGCATAGGTGAAGAACATATATATATTAATCATACATGTCAAGGTCTTAAATAGATAAGTGTTGCACCATGCTTTGTCATTGTTGACATACAAATTATATTGAAGTCACATCAAAGTTAACAAAATTTTCTACCAATTTTATACAAATGCAATAAAATAATCAATTTAATAATGTCCACTACAAAAAAGAAAAGAAAACACACACAAGAAGATCATAACAAAAGAGCATGCGGGAAATTATTCGTCCGATACTTACATTAATAATATAAATTAATAAAATTATAGAATTTAATTAAATAGTATTATCATTAAAATAGTCATCTAAGGTATAATAACATTTCTCAACTAATAACTTGTGAAGACATTTTTTGAATTTTTTTAATGGCATACATTTTATGACATCGGGTATTTTATTAAAAATTTTTGGTGCAACACCAAAAAAGCTCTTCTTCATTAACGCAGTATTACATTTCAACGTACATAGTTGATTCTCATATTGACTCCGAATGGGGGTCTTCTTAACTGTTGAAAATTTTGTAAATAAATGTGGATTTGATTTTATAAAACTTAACTTTTTCTAAATGTTTATTATCAGATTAGATAAGGCTATTAAACAAGGTTTATTTTAATGTATAGGTGTCTTAACAAAAAGTTAATAGAATTTTAGTTGTTTAGGTTTAATTGAAATATCCCTAGAAACTTTTGATGTGTGTACTTATAAATTGTAAAAGCCACGTTGGTTTTAGTCATAAAGTTACACTGAAAAAAATGTTCAGTCCTATCATGAATTTTTGTTGATTTTACCAAACTTGCCGCTGCAGATGTGTCAGGAGAGTCATAGGTGGATCCACAGATTATTAATTTTAAGTTTCCAACAATATTTATAAAAAAAAATAGATGTTTTGAAAAATTAACAAAACATAGGTGTAATCTACCAAATAAATTTGGTAACGCCAACTTAAGAAGTTTGGTAAAATCAACAAAAATTCGTGATAGGACCGAATATTTTTTTCAGTGTAAATTAAACTTACATGGCTCCTTTAGGCACTGTCATGTTTAACCCATCCAAGATAATGTTGGGATTCTTCTGTGAACCATATCTCTTGTGTGCCCGCCTCACGCATACTGCCTGCTGTTTTCTGTGAAAAAAACAAGAATATTATGAGTGCATTTGTACTTAACTAGCGACCCGCCCCTGCTTCGCACGGGTGTTACAAATCTTTAAAAAATCCGGCTTTTCTCTACTGTAATAAGCATGTATACATATAAACCTTCCTTCCTACGTATTTATAGCCTTTTATGTTTCCAAAGGCGGTTTTCTTGTGTTAAAGTTTTTAATTTACAAGCTAAATCTAAGAGACGTTGTCCTGACAAAAGGAACTATCACACAACGCCGTATTCGTATGTAGTATACTTAATAATTATATTGTTATTAATTTCTTAAAAAATTCAAACTTTTTGATTAATTATCTGGCATTCAAGGAGAAGATCTTCCAATATACACAATAAACCAATAGGTAATCATAAAAACCGGTCAAGCCGTTACAAACGTTTGTATTAATAAACGGATTACTTTAAAAAACAATAATTATGTAATTGTTATAGAATACTTAAAATACAACACAAACCACCCATATGTCTGCTTATCTGCAAAACAAAGCCACTTGACACACCTCCACAATACAACTGCAAAGAGTAACAAATATTCACCTAGTAGCGACAGTAGACTTCTGTGTCTTGAACATCTTGTATCTCCTCACAATAGGCTCTCATTCTAATATTATAAATACGAAAATAACTCTCTCCGTCTGTTATGCTTCCTCACCTGCACTTCAAGAGTGTTTTAAATGAAATTTTGTACAGAGATAGTCCATACCCTAAGAAATAACATAGGATACTTTGAGCTGCGTAATAGGGGTTTTTGGGGTGTAAATAGAAAATCAAAGCTACGGATATCGTTGGAAGGTACACCAGCGAAGAAGCGAGCAAAAACCAGTATTTTCATAATAATATCTCATAAAATAACCTAAAAATACTAGCTTATTATTTTCCCTTTGCAGAACAAAGGCTTTTTTTCATACAAAGAAGACACGCGCATTAATCACCATTATAACAACAAAGAGTAACAAATACTCACCTAGAAGCGACAGTAGACTTCTGTGTCTTGAACATTTTGTGTCTCCTGGCAATAAGCTCCTCCTCAATAGTGCTGATGGTGATGGGAGGGTCTGGGTCCCGTACATCCTCCATGGATATCGTCGCCCCTTCATTGTCGTACGCTGGCATTTTTTACTGCAACAATTAAAAGGTTTTATGAGATAGGGAGGAAGAATAGAACATGTCTAATGATTTCTTTTATTGAAATCCTGGAATAATTTCGATTGTTCAGCTAATAATTTAACTGAAACTATAAATAATTACTGGAAAATAAATGTATTGTTCCAGCAATTAATAAATGATAATCCATACTAATATTATAAATGAGAAAGTGTGTCTGTCTGTCTGTCTGTTTGTCTTTCTTTCACGGCAAAACGGAGCGACGGATTAACGTGATTTTTTAAGTGGAGATAGTTGAAGGGATGGAGAGTAACATAGGCTACTTTTTATCTCTTTCTAACGCGAGCGAAGCCGCGGGCAGAAGCTAGTAAAGAATAAATGAAATCAATGACTTTTTGTGATCTATATTTGTGCTTACAACGAACACACTAAATTGAATTTAATTTAGCTTAGTAGATTTTTAAAATAATGAACATCAAACATCGCACATGCAAATGATGTTTTTTATTTACAGAGAGCCAAGTATGAACCTGCATCATTGATTTAGACAAAAACAAACACACAGATTAATACCAATATTTGTTATTGACACATTAGAGATCATACAAGAAATCCTAACGCCCGGACGAAAGGTCATCTAAGATAGTCTTAGTAATTATTAGATTCATACAAATTATGACACAATCTGCATTTGTCTATTTGTTTGTTTGTTCGCACAATAACTTCTGAATGGAATGTAATGTTTATGCTGTTTTCGGATTTCTCAAATGAGCAGAGTGTATCACGAGAAACGTCGAAGTGTATACATATACATACATACTTGCATATTAAAACTAAACGAGAGGAAATTTAAAATACTTAAAAATAAATTATGTCAACAGGCATATTATAAATTGGAAGATTATATCCAAGACAAGAATGCTTGGAAGCATGCTGCTTCTGCTCCATAGGATAATCCACAATGTGGACAAAACCAAACTGGTGGCTAATTTCAACTGATAATGATTAACTAATTTTTAAAAGTATCAATTACACATTTGTTTTCCGATTGTGCGCACATAATTTTCATTGTTTGAGGAAAGTGATTTATTTGTTAATATGTTACACTAAATGTTCGTGAACTTGATTAGCTTCCATTTCCTAATGATATATTTTATTAAGGTTATATACTTTTTTGACGGAAATGGTTTTGACATTATATACATTCTACATACTCTTCACAATTAACCATGTAAATACTATTGTAAAAGCATTATTTTAAAAGAGTAAGTATGGAGTTACTTGCCCGTTCTTCTCCATACGAATCAACTTTTTGGAATGGGCAACTAGATTCATGTTTCTTTGTTTTTGACCATCCGTACTAATATTATAAATGCGAAAGTAACTCTGTCTGTCTCTTCTTCACGCCTAAACCACTGAACCGAGAAATAAATTATTCGAGTTTGAGTTTGACATAAAATAAAAGCCAAGATTTGCAGCTGCTCTGACCGATGTATGTGGAGATCTTTGGGGTAGGTCTTTGTCCAGCTGTGGACACGTCTATCGGCTAATGATGATGATGTATACGTATAAGTAAGATTTATTAATCTCGGCCTTAAAACAAATGAACGCTAGAATATGTACTTACTAAAGACACTATTTACTTTGTGCTAAAGGTGAAGTAAGTTCAGACTATGCCAATGTCAAGTTATAGCTGTCAATTGTTCAAGGTAGTTGTGGCACGAAAGAAAATCTTAGGCACGCCATAGGCGACACGCAAAAGAAAAATAAATGTGTGTTTGAAAACCACCAAAGTACCTAAATATTGCAATTGGAACTTTCCTCAAGAGGTCTGACTGAAACGTATTCTGCATGGTTTGTTGCACAAAAAAATTTGAAATCTATGTCTGGACTTTAAAAGAGACGATAATCCTTTGAGTTTGTTTCGGCATTTCTTCTCAGAGGTAGTCAGCTAGGAAATGCCGACTCCATCTAGTTTAAAAAAAATGACATGTAAAAGTGATTTAATATCCTACTTGCATAATAAACAATTTCAATTTCAATTTCAACCATAGATTATATACGTATACGTTTAAACCGCGACTCTTTTATGGGATTTTTTTTAATCGAAAATAAATGAAACTTCATTTAATACGTTTTTAACATTATTTTTAATTGTATATCTCTAAATAGAAAATGGTAAACTGATTGATTAAATAAAAAAATATCAAAAGTTGGACCAGTTATCCAACAATATTATTTTATTTTATTTTTCTCACAATGCAAAACAATGTGCATATCTAAGGAGAATGGGCAAAATGGTACCCGAAAATGGTACCCGGCTCCAATAGATATGGTTGTGGTGTCATTTAAAAGGTCTTACCAAGAGGAACAATATTTACTATAGCTGCCAGTCTCAAATCTGATAGCGTTTGGAGATAAACGACAGTCTTACTAACTAATAAAAACCCTATTCCTTCCTAATATATGATTTCTATTTGAAGAACGCTTGTTTTCTTACTTCTTTTAATAATAAAATCCTTAGTGTGTTATATCATCGTCTATGTCAATCTTATCCTAGCTTTATTTTACTGATATAAATAGTTTGTAGTAAATTCTCAATCATAAAACTTAGTGAGATTACTGATTCCCAAACGTGAATAGCGACAAGCGCCATGGTAGACGTTTTTGTGCATCAAAATGTCTTTTCAATGATATATTAATGATGACTATTGGAGCGGGTACCACGGCCCATACATTTTTGCCCATTGTCCTTTATTTGCTTGAGTAGATTATTGTAATGATAATATTTAAATGACTTGAAAGTTCTAAAATATTATGTTTTTGTTTATTCTTGACATTTGAATAAAATTCATTAGGTATATTTTTTGTACCACTGTCTCATATTTTATACATTGTGAAGTCTTAATAGATCGCATTTATAGCTGTATTGTGTTTAAAATATCTAATTTACATAAGTAATAACATGCAGCAATACTATCAATGTATTCAGTTAATATTTTTTGTATAATAATTAATACAACCAAGGGACAGCCGGCTGTCGGGCTGCTATGCTATAGTCTTTCTATTGTGTCTCGAATCACGCGTATTCGAAAGTTTAAAGAAAAAAACTTACTTGAAATCTTTTAAAAGAAATCTTGAAAATTTACTTAATATCTACGAAAGGTAAAAATGCAGTAGTTTAGTATACTAAATATACCTATACTATTAAACTATTCATCCATACTATTTATACTAATATTAAAAAACTGAAGAGTTTGTTTGTTTAGTTGAACGCGCTAACCTCAGAAACACGGTTCAAATAGAAAAAGAACATTTTGTGTTAGAAAGCCCATTTATCGAGGCAATATATTATCATCACGCTTGACCCACGGAAGCGGAGCAGTAACCAAAAATGCTGATGAAGAAAAATAATATATTTTATAAAAACACTGCCAAAATATTCCAACTTAAATAAAATGACTAAAACAACACAAACTATTCCATGATTTCCTCCAAAACAGTTTTATTTTCGTCTAATTTCATTTACTTGCAATAAAACGTCTCACTTAACTGGTTTAGCAAAAAATCAAGGTTCTATAGGTATACGTTATATGCCTTAATGAGATTAGATTACAAACGGCCTTTGGTAGGCATATACCTGTACATAAATTATACATTATACAGGGTTATTTCTATAACAGCGTATGCCTATTTCTTACTTAGAAGAAAAACTTCATATCTTTTTATATGACATTAAATCTTCATTGAGGTTTTTACTTTACTTGCTACTACTATATACTCCGTACTAATATTATAAATGTGAAAGTAACTCTGTCTGTCTGTCTGTCTTTTCTTCACGCCTAATCTACTGAACCGATTTGAACGATATTTGATACAGACATAGTCTGGGACCCGAGAAAGGACATAGTATTAGGATAGTTTTCATCCCGGAAATCCCCTGGGAACGGGAACTAATGTTCCACGCGGACGAAGTCGCGGGCAAAAGCTAGTTGATTATAAAAGTGTGATATTTTGTTTGACTAGGAGGTAATCTCCGGAACTAATGATATAATTATTATGAAAAGTACAACACGGTTGGCGCTTGTTGAAATGATTAAGAGCATGTTTCGAAACTAGTTGTTTGTGTATGTCAGTATCTGTAAACACACCCCCATAACAAGATAAATCCTTACGTGCCTTACTTCTTTCCTTCCTTCCTTACTTCGCTAAATATTGCCTACACTCACACAGATACACAAGGTCCGACAATCCGCCGCTCACACGCAAACGTTACACACGCACACTCGCACACTAATCACAGTAAGCACGCACACCGTCCATTTGCATGCTTCACGTGTGGTTAGAAGGGGTTAGGTTCCTCTATATATTAAAATCTTGTACACTTCCGCAAATAAATAATCAAAAATCGCAACTGAATTTCGGAAGTCGGCGGCTTTTTTTCTGTTACAAGTAATTGCCACCAACTTCCGAAATTGCAATTTGGGTTTTTTGATTGCCTATTATTTTTTTATTTATCCTATTTTTAATTAAAATACCCAATGGCACTCCCACAACTGAGAGGAATTCAATGACACCTCTAATGTCAAAATCTGTTAAACGATGTTGGCTGCAGAACGAGCCATAGAATAACACAATACACATACATTCAGATGCAGTCGGGTAAAAAAACCTATTTATGTTACTCTTACCTAAGAAAAAAAAATTTAAAAAAATAATTAAAAAATAATTTTAAGTGTTAGAGAGATGTAGCTAAATACCTATTTAGCTACATCTCTCTAACACTTAAAATTATTTTTTATATAGAACTAGTTTTTGCCCGCGGCTTCGCTCGCGTTAAAAAGAGACAAAAAGTAGCCTATGTTACTCTCCATCCCTTCAACTATATCCACTTTAAAAATCACGTCAATTCGTCGCTCCGTTTTGCCATGAAAGAAAGACAAACATACAGACAGACAGACACACTTTCCCATTTATTATATTAGTATGGATAAGCTTGTTACCCTAGAACATAGGCTACTGTTTAATCGCTTCGCTTGCCTTCGCTAAAACCGCCATTCTAAGTCTACTTCAACTAATATTAATTACATAAGTACTACGTACCGCCTTAAAAAGGTTAAGATACAAGGTCGACAACCTTTGAATGGTACTCTAGTGAAGTTATGTAAGTTAGAGATTAAAGTGTTTGCTTAAAAGATTTACGATCGGTTTATTTTTGTACTTAAAGTGCCCTTCAATGTTATCTCTCATTTCGTGTAATAATTTAAGCTCTTGTCCGCAGCATTTTCTGTGCTTTATATAACAAAATATTACTGTGAAAATAGCGGGTTGCGAAATGTTTATAATAGCTACCGTGACCCCGAAACATAAAGGGCAACAGAAGGTACATGAGTGGGTTTTAGTCAGTAAAAGTCTGACACGCCCTCCCGCCGCACCCAGGACGAGAGCAGTCATTTGATAATTTCCCACTCCCAAAAAAAAAACTGTGATAATAAAATTATCATCATCTCTCTAGACTTTTCTCAATTATGTTCGGGTTAAGCTGGATAACAGTTTCTAACGCCTAACGCCTGCCTATCAGACCTCCACAAGCCAGTAACTGAGAGACCTCTACCCCCTTGGTTAGACTGTCCAGATTTTCTGGCTTCTGACTACACGTAACGATAGTCAAATTCCTACTAATGACAACTGGGACCAACAGCTTTAGGTGGTTACAAAAACAAAGCTTACCTCTTTATAATATGAATGACTATATGTTGTATAGTTTGCAAAGGTCGGAATTCCATTTAAAATTAAATCCTAGATCTTATAAAGCAGTATAGATAAAAGCAAATTACGATAACATGATTCATTTCCAATCAGATACAATGTGAGAACAATGTAACAAATTACAGAGCTAGTTAGAAATCGAACCAATTATAATAAATTAAGTTGCAATAAATGCCCGTTATTAAAGAAATAAATATCTTGGGACGAGTCACACACGGCCATCTGATCCCAAACTAAGCAGAACTTGTGTTATGGACATGGTAAATAAACAACTGATATACTACATACTACAATCTATTCTTAACACAGACTGGACTATGGTAATCAAGCCACTGATATACCTACATACTTGTATACTGTATTACATGGAATCAATTTACATGATATTGCTGCTTAGCTTCATTGTTTTCACATATAGTAGAAACACGATTAATGTAACCCAAATTTTGTAAAACTCAAAATTTATTTAGAAACTTAAGCTACTATTACAGTTTCCCAATGCGGTAGTTTAGTGAACTTAATTATAATCAATTTAAATTAAATACGTACTTCTAACACACTATTACTATAAAAATAACAAAACAGTACAACTTAATCTATGTAACAATGACTAACAAACAATAAATTAATACACTACAAACTAACACACATTTTGAAAAGAATGTCCATAGAGTTTCTTGCTTGTTCTTCTCCATAGCGATCAACTTTTTTGGAACTAGCAGTTAGCTTTAATTTTCTTTCTAACTAACCGACAGACTCTTTGACAATTCATAAGTGTCTGCAAAATGGTCTAACAAATGCTTCGATAACTAAATGCTTTGATTTATTTAAATACGTATTAATTACACCCTGACATATAAAACAACCAGGCTCATCACACAAACTTTGTCCTGCTTGAGAATCCAACCCACGACCTCCTTACCAGTCAGGGTCACCAACCACTAGACCAACAGTCTCCTCGTTATTATAAATAGATTAATAACATGGTAATTGTTTGGACATAACAAAACAAATGACTAGCTCCGTCAGACAGTGATTATGCGTGTGTGCAGATGTCATGTCAGGTTATAAGTCAATTACTGTGAGCGACGACATTAATGATCACGGAAAACATTATTGATAATAGAAAAATTATAGTATATTACGGTAATGCTGAGTACTTTAAAATTGATTCTATATTGTATATAGAACCAATTGTGTGCCTACTTCTTTAAGTAGCCAAAGACGTGGAGTGTTTTTTTTTTATAACTTATGGGCTTGCTCTTGGTCCCAGACTAGTCCGAGGGCATAGACGGGGCATACGATGGAGCGAGCTCACCCAAAAGATGCCTATGCACTCGTCTCTTGAATACATCCGGGTTATATGCTTTTGGAAACACAGATGCCGGCAGAGAATTCCATTCCTTTGCGGTGCGCATAATAAAGGATTTCGAAAAACGCTGCGTGCGGATTCGAGGAATATCGACCAAGAAAGGGTGGTATCCTGCCGTACGTCTGGATGTCCGGTGGTAAAACGGAGATGGGGGAATAAGCTCGTGTAGCTCATGAGCACACTCACCGAAGTGCAATCTGTAAAACACTGCCAGACAGGCAACTTTACGTGCTAGAGCGTACTTTATGTGCTAGAGGTTGTAGTTGGTTTTGTTACTGCTCGGGTCCCATGGATCATAGCTTCATCAGGTTAGAAATTACACTTTTTTTTTAAACGAACAATGGGCCCGGTGTTTCCTAGCTGGAGTACTCTGAGAAGAAACAATCGAAACAAACTCAGAGTTCAAAGTCTCTTAAAACTGAAAAAAAAACAAGTAAGTCACTTTAAATGTTCCTGCGACTTACTTGTATTTTTCTTCACTCATCATCAACATCTCCCTAGTCCTTTTCCCAACTATGTTGGGGTTGGCTTCCAGCTTAACCGGATCCAAATGGGTACCAGTGTCTTATGTAGGGCGACTGCCTCTCAGACCTCCACAACTCACAGACACGACACGATACCCCTTGGTTAGACTGGTCTGACCTTCTGGCTTCTGACTACCCGTAACGACTGTCAAAGTTCTACGAATGACAATAAGAACGCTCACTACATCGAGGACCGAAATCTATCTAAATGTATAAAATAATAGCTGTCCCCTGCGGTTTCACCCGCATTTTTCGTTACTGTTCCGCTCCCGTGGTTCGTAGCGTGTTGTTATATAGCCTATAGTATTCCTCGATAAATGGGCTATGTACCACTGAAATAATTTTTAAAATCGGACCAGTAGTTCCAGAGATTAAATTTGTAAGTTTGTAGGTTTGTAAGTTTGTATGTAGGGTACATACAAACGTACAAACCAACAAACTTACTTTACCTCTCTATAATATTAGTATAGACAAACTGACGGACTGATTGACTGACGTTGATATATCAACGCACAGTTCACACCGCTGGTCCTAGAGACATGAAACTTACAGAATGTGTTCTTTGTGAAGGGTAGATAGCCACTAAAAACGATTTTTGTAAATTTCAACCCAAAAGAGATAAAATTGGGGATCAAAATTCACACACGCTATATTTTTTTTTACTGTGTTACATTATTGGTAAAAAGAATGAAGGCTAGGATACGGAAACACTACATACCTCAGAAAAACGACTATTATAAAATTAATTAACAACCTCAAGTCAAACTTGATTTACCGTCATATTTCCTGAAGGCTACGTGTAAAAAAATGTTGTTTTGAACATCTCAACAATAATTATTGCCAGTACAAAGTACGGGAATGGAAAATTACCAGCTTACTTCTTAGAAAATGAATAAATCCATACTAATATTATAAATGCGAAAGTAACTCTGTCTGTCTGTCTCTTCTTCACGTCTAAACCACTGTACCGATTTGAATGAAATTTGGTACAGATATAGTCTGGGACCCGAGAAAGGACATAGGATAGTTTTCATCTCGGAAACACCCCGGGAACGGGAGTTATAAATCCACGCGGACGAAGTCGTGGGTCAAGCTAGTATAATATATAGCTTTTGCCCCAGAGGGGCCCAGACTATAAATGTACTAAATTTCATTCAAATCGGTTCAGTGGTTTAGGCGTGAAGAGAAGACAGACAGACAGAGTTACTTTCGCATTTATAATATTAAGTATGGATAGAATAAAGTCTTCTAAGAATAAAATTTTAACCGGCTTTGTCAACAATTGGTGCCGATTCCTTTGTTCTCAATATAGACTACTTCTTTTTTTTACATTTCATAAAGAAAGGGACAGAAGATACCCAATCACAGTCTTTTTTTTTGACTTTACGAAATAAATAAAAGTGATTTCTTACGAGTTTTTCTTTCCTTTAAGGTACGGGACCCACAAAACAGCTGAAGTTATTTTGTATACGTGAGTATGATAGACTACACAAATATTTATTACTAGCTTTGCCCGCGGCTTCGCTCGCGTTAGAAAGAGACAAAAAGTAGCCTATGTTACTCTCCATCCCTTCAACTACCTCCACTCAAAAAATCACGTCAATTCATCGCTCCGTTTTGCCGTGAAAGAAAGACAAACAGACAGACAGACAGAGAGACAGACAGATAGACAGACAGACAGACACACTTTCCCATTTATAATATTAAGTATGGATTCGGTAATTATTTCCATATAAAAACTGCAAAGATTTTAAGACTGTGTTTTAACAACCACAATTACAGTAGAATTGTAGATGATTATAATGACTATGTTCCCTGTACAATTAGTCTGAAACAAAAAACTGAAAAATAAAAATTATGTTTCATTTCTTATAACAATCATCAATTACTATTGACTGGTGGTCGGTTCGATTCCTATCCAGGATAAATATTTGTGTGACGTGCATGATTATTTGTTGTCTCTGTAATTTATTTACCTATAATAATTATGAGTATAATTTATAAAATATACAAGTATGTGATCAGTTGTCTGATTACCATAGTACAGATCTGTTTAATCCATACTAATATTATAAATGGGAAAGTGTGTCTGTCTGTTTGTCTGTTTGTCTTTCTTTCACGGCAAAACGGAGCGACGGATTGACGTGATTTTTTAAGTGGAGATATTTGAAGGGGCGGAGAGTAACATATGCTACTTTTTGTCTCTTTCTAACGCTAGCGAAGCCGCGGGCAGAAGCTAGTATGGAATAAGACAGATGGCCGAGTGTGAGTTTTCCCAAGATATTACGGACATACAAAAATCACCCTTATACAACAATGAGATAAGACAAATTGCTACAATAGACAATGTGCAATTGTCTGTGACGTACCATAGACATCGTTTGCCAGAGTAGATTCGCCGGATTCGGCGCCATACTTCTTTTGGTTAGCTCAAAGTAACCACAAAGACACAGTATTTACCATATTCGTGAGTTCCAAGTTTTCCATTTTAACCTTTCGATGAACAACCGACAGCCGGCTGTCGGGCTGCTTTGGCTTTCTATTTTGTCTCGAATCACGTGGGTTTGAAGGTTTAAAGAAGCTATCTCATCTCGCTGACTCACATAGAGGAACATAAAAAAACACATAAATAGTAAAAAAACCCTCTAAGAATTCTAGGCGGCTTTGACAACAATGTCTTGTGGTTATAGAAATTGCTGCGTTTAAACAAACATTAACGTTTTAATGCTGAATAAAAAACTAAAGAATTAAAAACACTGTTAAATTTTATTTATCAGTTGCAAAAATAAGGTACTGTCAAATTGCCACTATAGACTTTGTGCGATTGTCTATGAACTACCATAGACATCTTTAATTGCCGCCATATTTCTTTAGTTTAGCTCAAAGTAACCACAAACTGTAAATACGTATTTACCATTCGTGTGAACCAAGTTTTCCATTTTAAAGAAGCTATATCATTTTGCTGACTCACAAAGTGACATAAAAAAAACACATTGGCTGTGGGTTTCCTATAATATATGTTATTCAAAGAATTCACACAATTTGCATAAGTACTTTATTTATTTTTGTATTTTTAGCAGACCTTGTCTTAAGTCGACTTTTTACAATATTCTTAGGCTGAGTTAAGTAGACGCTACTTTGCACTGGTATTCTCCATCTCTGTTTTACCATGTAGTTTGACAACCGTGAGACAGGGACAACAATATTACTGAGCCGGAGGACGTGCTAAGAGGTTTTTCAGCTGGATATCAAATGGACTGTATGTTGGAAAACCAATAACAAACTCTATATGGCACTTAAGTATACCTTTTCGTTTTAGGTAATTACCTAAATGTTACTTGAATCTTCATAAACTTATTACTGAATCTCCGTAAAGTGATTAATTCATAATTAATTGAAACAACCTCGTACTAGAATCAGTGACCTCACAGACCGGTTACCGTGACGTCATAAAAAATACCCAAAGAATCAAGGTTGCCGTTCCTTCATCAAGAATAACGTGAATTATGAAAAAGATCGATAGAATTTAAATTTAAACATCGAATTTGGAACGCGTGAAGTTAGCAGTTAAACTTGAACTTGGAAAAAAACAGTTTGTTAGGCCAACTTTTATTTTATTTTATAAAAATTAGGTTTTCCCGCTCTAGGGACTTACCTCTAAGTAGGGCTATTGACCCCAGAAATATTCGAAGTTGGTATTCTGGACAAGTTTACCAATATAAATCTTGGGGAATGCCCTTTTATTTTGATTTCCTATATCCTACGTAAAGATGTATTAACTAAATAAAGACAGATCTTTCTTTCTGTACATAATAGTGCCGATTACTTTGTCACAAATGAAACAAATAAGTTCACATATTATGGATAGATAACACATTGGAAATGACCGTAACTCTGTTTCTATTTTTGTCCTTCCGTGTCTGTCATCCAATCAAAACTTGTTTGTACCTACCTTATTATACAACTATTTTGTATGGTGTATTTTTTTTGCCGATAGACAATACGAATATTTTATTACTGTTATATTAAATTTATAGTTTCAACACGATTTTCGCCCATTTGCTATAGAACCAATTATTTTATTGTATTTGTGATTTTTCTGACTTAGTTTCCTATTATGTCAGTATACTAAGTATATAAATATTCAAATGTTAAGCAAAATATTAGACATTGTTAATAAACAAAGCTTCAACAAAGTCCGTAACTAAAAGTTGTAAAACTTTAATGTCCTACCTTCTATTGTCGTCTTTAAGTAATGGCGGTGTAAATCATTCTAATATTGTTGCTAGACTACCATTTAATATACGGGTTAAAAAGAAGCCTTTTGCGTCTACACTTGCGAAAAGAAAAAAAAACCGGCCAAGTGCGTGTCGGACTCGCGCACGAAGGATTCTGTACTGTCACCTCAAAAAAATACGAAAAAATACACGTTTATTGTATGGGAACCCCCTTAATATTTTATTTTTGTTAATTTTTAGTTGGTATTTGTTGTTATAGCGGCAACGGAAATACATCATTTGTGAAAATTTCAGATTTATATATCACGGTTGATACGGCTGATAGCTAGTATCACGGTTTATAAGATACAGCCTGGAGACAGATAGACAGACATACAGACAGCGGAGGCTTAGTAATAGGGTCCCGTTTTACCCTTTTGGTGGGGAACCCTAAAAATAATTCATCAAAGAATCCAACTGCAATTTTGGAAGTCGGCGGCATTTTTCTGATTCATGTAATTGCCATCAACTTCGGTATTGCAGTCGGGTTTTTTGATTATTTAATTATAAGTTTTTGATGAAATGAAATTGATGGTCAAGAGTGCGCACTAAAGCCTAATCCTGAATATTGGTCTGTGTATTAGTTTGTTAGGCTTTCACGACAAAACCACTATAAGAATTTTGATAATTGTTGGTACGTTAGACCTTCAAGAAACCCTCCGTCCGCTAAAATCGGTTAATTAAGGTGAAACAGTAACTTATGTCTATGTCTAAGAATTAATAACAACGTAACAGACAGAGTTAATTTCGCATTTATAATAGGTATTCGTATCTATAGATTAATTAATGTCAACTAAAGGAAGTAGATACTAAATACTTCAACATTTTTATGGTGATAAAAACATTGACCTAAGGGTTACAATTTTATAGCGACTTATAAATTAACACTTTTTATGATGTATTAATTATACACAATAATATTTGTCGTCTTTTAACAATAGCTTTCGTTAAAATTCTAAACGCGCGTTGTCTGCGCCTTTAAAATACGCCGTTGAACGGGTAACGCCTGAAACGCGCGTTGTCTAAGCGTTTAAAAAACGCCGTTGTACGGGAACGCCTGTAATGCGCGTTTTTTGCGCGTTTAAAATCCGCCGTTATTATTATTATTATTTATTTATTTATCTTTAAATCACAATAGTAAATTATAATATAAGCTAAGTCCCACAAAACCGTTGCAATGGTTTGACTGTGGGGTCATCGAGTTTCTAACAATAACAATACAATTAAATGAAATTATAATTAAGCATTCTATAACTAAATTGTAAATTAATAATTATTTATTCTGTAACTTAAATTTGTAAAAAACTTAAAATAATTCTAAATAATGTAATTTTAATTTTGTACAGGTAACGCCTGAAACGCGCGTTGTCTGAGCGTTTAGAATACGCCGTGTGCTATGGGCCTTAGACCGTACGATATCTCACACAAACAGTCCAATTTTAACAAAAATACTTAAAACTTAACCGTAAGATTTAGATGTTCGTTGAAAAGACAATAAGCATTGCAAGCAATCCACTTTACTTCGTTAAGATAAATCAATGAAACAAATAAATAAATATCTTGGCAACTTAACAACTCACATACGGAAATCTGTTTGAAACTAGACATAGCTTGAGCAGGCTATGGTTACCAGACTACTGATATACTCGTACATACTTGAATAATTTATACATACATAGATAATTTAGAACGATTCATCCAGGCACAGAACAATCAATCATGCTCGTCACTCAAAGCATATCCTGGGTGGGAATCGTTGCTACAAACTCCGGTTTAGCAGTCTGGGTCATTAACCATAGACCAACAGGCACAAATTCCTTAAAATAGATATTTTTTACTTAAATAAACATTACGAATCACTATACATGAGATACTAAAGTCACTTTAGGCCTTCACCCGATAGGTGCCAACGAGACCAAATCGACTAAACAACGACCTAAAAGTTACTTACAAAACCGTAAATCTCCGTATTAATTAAACACTCAGCCTTCTAGAATAAAAACGTCATCTGTGGAAAATTCTAAATTGAATGTTGGTATCTCTGACGCACTGATGACGTCTGAACATAACAACAGAACCGGTCCGAGCTTGAAATCAGTCATTATTGAACATTGATCTTGCTGAGAAAAAAATGTCAAGTACGAGTCGGACGCGCGTACTAAGGGTCTCGTATAAAGTTGTTGGTGATCTAACTGAAATGAAATGAAATCGTTTATTCTGCAAGTAGGATCTTAAAATCACTTTTACATGTCATATTTTTTATGCTAGTTGGAGCCGGCATTTCCTAACTGGACTACCTCTGAGAAGAAACGCCGAAACAAACTCAGGGATCATCGTCTCTTTTAACAAACCATGCAGAATAACATTCGGGCTAGCCTTTTGAGGAAAGTGCCAGTAAGAATTTGGGTAACCTGCCTCAAAAAACCTCGTGAGCTCAACTTTAATCTAAAGGCACTACAAACTACAAAGCGGTTCATTAACTTGTTTTTTTTTTATTACATATGGGCTTACTCTTGGTCCCAGACTAGCCCGAGGGCATAGACGGGACCTACGATGGAGCGAGCTAACCCAAAAGATGCCTATGCACTCGTCTCTTGAATACATCGGGGTTATATGCATTTGGAAACACAGACGCCGGCAGGGAATTCCATTCTTTTGCGGTGCGCATAATAAAGGATTTCGAGAAACGCTGCGTGCGGCTGCGGATACGAGGAATATCGACCAAGAAAGGGTGGTATCCCGCCGTTCGTCTAGATGTTCGGTGGTAAAACGGAGACGGGGGAATGAGCTCGTGTAGCTCATGAGCACACTCACCGAACTCTAACTTGTTTTACAATACTTAAATAACTTATTGCACTTTATCATGATTATAGACTAACACTATTAATTCTCGGATTTGGCTACCTTGTGAGATCAAAAATGTAGGAAAAATGGCCATCTCTTTTCTCTAACAAATACGAGGACGGTGAATTTTTGACAGCTGCAAGGTGTTGCCTCATCATCAAATAGATTCATTTTTGATTTGTAAATGACGTTTCGAAATGCCTTTTTTGGTCTAATAAAAATAAATGATTTAACTATGGACTAATCTCCCGAATCTTTTCCCAACTATATTAGAACCAGCATATGGGCCATCCCAATATTCCTCACTCTCACAATACAACCAGAATGATTGATATAAATTTCTACTTGATAACGTTTCCCATATAGACAGACGGACAGAGTTCTAGAAGGATTCTTTTTTTCCTTTTGAAATACGGATCCCTAACTAAGCATACAAAGGTTACCTATGTATGGTTTAAATATAAACTCTATAATAGAAGAGTTTTTTTCTTCTAATTGTAAGTCTATTATTGTTGTGGTATATTAGAGATAAAATATATTAGGATAATAGTTTCAAATTGCAGTTTAAAATGCAATTAACTTAATATGGTGTGTTCTAAAGTAATTTGGAACGTCATACAAGCGATTTCATAAGCCCTTTTATAACCAGAAGTAAAAAGTGTTTTTAATTTTGAGGGCCACGTTGTATGAAATTCAAAAAGTTAAAGTAAACCTTTTCTAAATAAAAAATCAGAAAAAAATTGGTCTATCTATACCAAAATAAATATATTATAATAAAAAATATTTCATTTAGTCACAAGCCTTATCTATAAAACATTTATTTTAAATGTCCCACTTATAATTCACTAGCTTTTGCCCGCGGTTCGTCCGCGTGGAATAATCATTCCTGTTCCCGAGGGATTTCTGGGATAAAAACTATCTTATGTCTTTTTTCCCAGACTATATCTGTACCAAATTTCATTAAAATCGGTTCAGTGGTTTAGACGTAAAGAAGAGACAGACAGAGAGAGTTACTTTCGCATTTATAATATTAGTAAGTATGGATTATAACAACACTAATATACGTACAATAAAAAGTAACTTTATTTCCGTTACATTCACGTGAACGCCGATCACGTGACCTACGCACGCGCAGCCTCCGCCCCGGGCTTCCCGGCGCAAACACATTGAACTTTGTCTGTGGTAATTTCCACGCGTTTAAAAATAGAATACAACTTTGTGCAGAATGTCATTATGTCTGTTTAAATCGACAGTTTGCGGTTTTTATACTATGTTGTGATCACAGCGGCGGATTTTTTTTTCCAGACAAAAGATAGGTATTTCCTAAATTATGAGTATCTGGCATTAGCTTTTTTGTATTTTTGGTTAATGGACACTAAAAATAAAACTACATTATAAATAAAATATAATATCAGTTTATTAATATCCCACTGCAAGGCACGAGCATTGATCTCCCCGGCCGCTCATGACGCATTGGCTATTACAGATTTAGATTAATTAGGTTAAGCTTCTTTTACTGATGTTAGTGATATCCAAAATTTACTTACATTGGTGAACTTACTTATTGGTATTTTTTTTTTTTTGAGGAGGCGGAAATCTTCAAATGACTTCTCCCGTCCTGGGTGCGGCGGGAGGGCGTGTCAGGCTTTTACTGACTAAAACCCCACTTATGTTCCTTCGGCTGCCCTTTATGTTCCGGGGTCACGGTAAGTATTATAAACATTCCGCAACCCCGGCAGGCGTTGGCCCTGTTGGGCCCCTTCTCGTGCTGACTTCTCTTTGAGACGCGCGTGGAACACTAACGCGCCGTTGACGCGGGCACAACGCGGGCCTGGTCCTAGCCGGGCGGCGAGCTACCTATCGCTCGCACTTATTGGTAGATCATGTCACCATTCGGTGTGGCCAAAGAGAATGAAGGTTCTTTCCGATTGTCAGAATATTTGGCCTTAGACTATTCCTTACAACTGTCATAAATCTACGAATTGACAAGCGGGACCAACGGTTTTATGTGCTTTCCGAGGCAAGGAATGTTAGTGTTGCCCAAAATAGTCTCAGATAAAACATTATGTATGTCACATTATTGGTACTTGCCCGATTTTAAGTATGTGACCTCATGTGGCTCTCAAGGCTTTTTCCAACAAGTTTATCTCTCACATAACAGTTTTGTGTAAACCCTAAATTAGATTTTGAAAACAACCTAATGACACTTGATATTGGTGCTGATTCTCTTGTTCACACACTTAACTAAATTTAAGTTAAATGCATCTTTCTCTTTCCATTTCTTAAAGAAAAGGACAGGAGATACATTTTAGTTTATTCCTGTCAAGTTAGACAGCGTCTGAAGTAATTTGACGTATTTTAAGTGGCCATGTTTTTAATCGCGTCTAAATTATTTATGGAGTTTTTTTTTTCTAATGTCCTTTTATTAATAAAATGGAAAGAAAAAGATGCACTGAACTTAAATTTAGTTAAATTTCTGAACACAGGAATCGGCACCATTATAAGTTGTTTGTTTTTAATTTCATTATATCTTTTGCATTAACAAAATACCTCAGTTTCGCGAAAGAAAAAGCCATAGCTGGATTCTACTAAGAGTTAATCCGTACTTTCCGTACTAATATTATAAATGCGAAAGTAACTCTGTCTGTCTGTCTGTCTGTCTTTCTGTCTGTCTGTCTCTTCTTCACGCCTAAATAATAAACCGATTTGAATAAAATTTGGTACAGATATAGTTTGGGACCCGAGAAAGGACATAGGATAGTTTTCATCCCGGAAATCCTGCGGGAACGGGATCTATTATTCCACGCGGACGAAGTCGCGGGCAAAAGCTAGTTTAATATAGTTACTTTTAGATGAAGACAATTCATCTACGAAAGACGAAGTTTCTTCACCAAAAATGTCAATTTAACTGTAAGTTTCACAGTTTCGGGTTACTTCAAGTTCAGCTGCTTCCTTTAGATTTTGAGGAGCTATCAGAGTTTTCGCAAGCACTCACCAAACAGTGAGTGCAATGCGAAAACTCTAGTTCCTTTGAAACACATTAATTTATAGTTCTTTGTAATAATTTGGAGTTAAAGTTAAGAGGAGAGGTAATTAAGTGTATTATTTGTGTAGACAGTAATACAATAAATAATTAAAATAAAATAAATATCTTGTACACGGCCTTCTTCTGATCCCAAAGCAGAGCTTGTGTTTGGTTTTCAGACAAGTGATATATAATACTTATATAATTTAGAAATACACACACTATAGGTTAATTACACCCAGACACAGAACAAACAAAGTTAGTCTAGGGTGTAAAACGAACCCTAATTTAATTTTAAGATAAAATTGTATTGTTATTGCACACAGCCATATCCTCTATTGCAATCTCTTTTATAGAATTAAGGTTTGCTAGAAGATAACTCAAATTTGGGTTAAGCTCGCCATTGTACATATAACTCAAATATTTTTGCTATTTTATATGTATTGTTTTTCTTGTGCAATAAAGAATAAAGGAATAAAGGAACCCACGACCTCCAGCTTAGCAGTCAGAATCACTAACTACTAGACCAACAGGCACAATACCAGCCTATATTCATATTGTATTAATACCATTAGCCACTGTCTAAATGACACATAAAACAGCCTTGAGTAATCAATAACTTTTAAACCAGAAAATGGCTTTTGAACTTATAAGGAAGCCCATTTTACCCATGGCACTGATATTTATGGGCCTAGAGACACGCCTTCACCTTGGCATCGATGACTATGGTTTTGTAATTGTGCAAGTGATCGAAACGGGTCTTCTTCAGTCGTTTATGGATGTGCACACGATATTAAATCATACGTGACCGGTATAAGCTGACGTTGAACTTTAATTGTCTGTTATTGACATAGTAACCGATGGCAATGATGACACTACAAGATGTGGGTTCGATTATTTGTATTATATACGAATTTGTTCAGAGTCTGATTGTTGTGTATGCGTTTATTAAAGCAAGTATGCAGCAAGATCCTTTTCCTAAAAAAATGTGGTTAAATCTTTATTTATTTATTAACACTTCATGCACATAAAAAAAAATGTACAATGGCGGACTTAATGCCTTAGGCATTCTCTACCAGCCTACCCAGGGAGGTGCAGAGATAACATGGCAGGTGCAATATAAAAAAGGAAAAAAAAAAAAGAAACAGATCGGAAGAATACAACTAAAATTACAAAAAAATACACATATATAATTACCTACTTATATATATATAATAAAGTATATAAAATATACTATATATGAATATATACACATACATACATACATACATATATATACAACAGAGAGTGTAGTGATTGGTCAAAAGACTCTGCTCAAATGTTTCGAAAATGAATCCTCAATTTCCGCTTGAACCCATAACGGCTAGTGGCCGTCCTGATATCGAGAGGAAGCGCATTCCAGAGAAGAATGGATTGAATCCGAAAGGAAGAATGAACTAAATCCGAAGTATGAGAAGGGCAAAGTAAAAGAAGATTGTTGGAAGATCGTAGGTTTCTAGAGTGCGAAGAACACAAATATTGGAACTGAGATATAAGATAGGAAGGAGGGGTGGGACAGTGTAGCAAAGAGAAAAGCGTAGTCAGAGCACGCAAATTTCGCCTCTGGCGAATGGGCAACCAATTTAGCTCAGACCTGTAGTCAGAGACATGATCATATTTTCTCAAGTTGAAAATAAACCTAATACAGTTATTAAGAATTCTGTCCAATTTATCCAACAAGATCGAATTCAGGTCAAAGTAGCACACGTCACCATAGTCGATTAAAGGGAAAATTAAAGCCTGCACAAGCATGGTCTTCGTCTTAGCAGGCAAAAAATTCTTCAGACGATACAGGGAACGCAAGGTGCCATTGGCTCTCTGACTGACACTGGAAACCTGCTTTTGCCAACTAAGCGTCGAGTCAAGATGTAAACCGAGATCTTTTACATCTGGGCTGAATGGAATGACGGTACCATTAAAAATAATTGGAGGAAGAGAACTAACCGTCACTCTGCCTAAGATCCGCGAGCTACCTATTATAATGGCCTGACATTTTGAGGGGTTTACGGACACCCCAAATCTATCAGACCAGTCTTTAATAGCCTCCAAGTCCCGGTTTACATCCTCAACAGCGACACTTAAATCATCTACTCTTGCTGCAGTGTATAACTGAAGATCGTCGGCATAAAGATGATACGAACACCGAAGACAGTAAGTTATTAAATTAATGAAAATAGAAAATAACAGAGGAGATAAAATACCGCCTTGTGGAACACCAGCATCCAGCTCACGCCAACTTGATGAATTCTCATCGACGCGCACCGACTGCTGACGTCTCCGAAGATACGAAGAGAACCATTCCAGTGCTTCGGAAGAAACCATAAGGTGTGACAGGATAGCTAATAGGATGTCGTGACTGACGGCATTAAAGGCATTGGAGAAGTCAATTAACACAAGCACAGTAATTTTTGTATCACTCATGGCTTCTCTAATGTCGCCAGTCACTTTAAGAAGAGCAGAAGTAGTGCTATGCCCAGGCCTGAACCCAGACTGGAATGTACTTACCAGATTGTTCCTGTGCACAAACCCCGAGAACTGCCTGTGTACACAGGCTTCAAGCACTTTCGACAAGAAAGGGAGAATGGAGATAGGCCGAAAATGATTGGGAAGAGAAGGATTACTAATTTTAGGGAGTGGACGAACATAAGCCTTTCGCCACAGGGAAGGGAAATGTCCGGAATAGAGGGAAAAATTGATTATATGGGTAATCGGTGGAAGAAGGCAGTCAATAATCAAAGTGATCATGTGACGACTAATGCCATCACAGCCCACAGCCTTCGATTTTATGGACAGGATAATCTTTTTGATTTCATCCGAAGTGACTGGACAGAAATGCAATGGTTCTATGATAGGACCAGGTAAGGTCTTAATGAAATCCACCGTCTGAGCTAGTATACCTGAATCTAAGTGGCAAGTGGAGGTAAAGTGACGGTTGATATCATCAAGGCCAATTGTCTTAGGAAAATCCACATGACGTGGCCTGCCGACACCAAGAGTTCCGAGGAATTTCCAGATGTCGGCTGGTGAAGAAGAAGAAATATTTTCAAGAATATGGCGGCGTTTGGCGTTACGTATCATCTGATTACACCGATTTCTTGCAGTTTTGAAGAGATTTTTGTTCTCTTCACAACGATCCTTTTTATACCTACGAAAGGCCCGATCTCTACGCCGCATTGCCATACGAACGCCTAATGTCATCCAAGGTGCAGGCGGACGCCTTAGTCTGACCTTCTTCACAGGAGCGTGTCTGTCGTAGAGAGCAAGGACTGTCTGATTGAATATTAAAAGTTTCTCATCGGTATCTGCAGTTGCTTCCATGTTCCCCCAATCTATTTCCGATGCATCCTGGCGCAACTTGTCTACATCCAAGCGTGCAAAACAACGCATGTGCAGAACTTTAGGGAGAGGTTTAGGTGGTTTGAGGATGTAGGAGAGAAAAATGAGGTCGTGGTGAGAGAAGCCGGGAGCAGGACATTGACCGTGGGCGGACACAAGGGAGGGAGAGGAAGTAAGGATTAAGTCAAGCCATGTGTCATCACCCGACGTATTAAAATGAGTAGGTTGTAGCGAAAGAACATGGAGACTGACGGATTCAATCATATGAAGGAGTTTTCGGGAACGAGGGGATGGGTGCATAAGGTCGGTGTTGAAATCGCCCATGATGACGCAATGTGCATACTCTGACACCTTTAAAACAACGGATTTTGATGTGGTTTTTTATAAATAGAGTAATTGAAGAAGAAAGTTATTATACAGTAAAAATAGCCAAATTTTTAGTGATTTCGGTAGTTGAATATTAAAACAACTTATTCACATAAATTCCAAGACACGGAAGCGCACCACCTACTTCTAAAAGGATGTGACCGAGAAATTCCTAATAAAAAACCCAATAACACAGCTTAACCTTGGACCTTGAAGAAACCAAAGAAGTCCAGCATGAGGCCGTCTTTTGATGGCATGGTATAGATATCTCTCTTACTAATATTGAAAGTTTAGAAGGAAGCATAGATGTATGTTACTCCTTCATGCAAGAACTACTGAACGGATTTTCATGAAACTTCAAAGTAATATCATTTATACATCTGAATAACAAATAGGCTACATAACATCACGCTATGACTCACTAGAACAAAGCAGTAACAGAAAATCCGTACTTATATTTTAAAGGCGAAAGTAACTGTGTCTGTCTGTCTGTCTCTTCTTCACGCCTAAACCGATGACGATACCACTGAACCGATTCGAATGTGGTACAGATATAGTCTGGGACCCGAGAAAGAACATAGGATAGTTTTCATCCCGGAAATCCCCCGGGAACGGGAACTATTCCACGCGGACGAAGTCGCGGGCAAAAGCTAGTATTATAAATGCGAAAGTAACTGTGTCTGTCTGTCTGTCTGTCTCTTCTACACGCCTAAACCGCTGAACCAATTTAAATGAAATTTGGTACAAATATAGTCTGGGACCCGAGAACAGACATAGGATAGTTTTTATCCCGGAAATCCCCCGGGAACGGGAACTATTCCACGCGGACAAGGTCGCGGGCAAAACTAGTCTAACATAAATCGGAAGTTTCCGGAACGGTTGGATTCAGATAAATCCTATTAGAAAAACCCAATTACACTGCCTGACCCTAACCTTGTAGGAACCAAAAAAGTTCAGCAAGAGGCCATCTTATAATGGAAAATATATTGATTAATGTCATCATGTTTACAAGCATAAGTATGTAACTACTGGTTTTTGATGGCCCTACAATTATTTTACTGAAGGCTGTTCAGATCCTCCATTAATGATGTATAGCCTGGTAATTTAAACGCCCTGTCATTGCATCTTGAGTCAAGGTGAAAAGATTATGAAATGATTGTGACTTCTTATATAACTTATGCTAGGTATACCATGTATTAAGACATTGCTTGCTCTTAAAAAGAAAGATGCACACTCAACATTTAAAAATACACTTATTATATAATAATAAAATAATTAATTTGATAGTCAATTGTAATAATGTATGGGACAATCCTGCCACACTATTCCCAGCAATTACTACAACTCCTGAAAGCCAGAATCAACAGTGGAGTCCACCAGAAGCCCTGGAGAAACGTTTCAACTGTCTTGGATCCCGCAACGAAATTAATCAGAAAAGAACAGCGGAGGAGTAAGAAAAATATCTTTATCTCTATCTATTGAATATATAAATATCCGCAATTTAACGACCAATTTCAATAAGGTTTTTGTAATATTCTTAAAATTTTTATGTGGAATATCTTACACTTACGAATAAATAATGTCACAACATAGTATCTCTCTGTCACATTATACTCTAGATTAATAAAGTAACATAATAGCCACTAACCTTGACTCTATCCATGCGGAAACCAAACGGACGTTATTAACAAACAATGCAAACATTAAATATTCATCATTTAATAAGAGCTGTGTCAATATTAACAATGATCTTCAAATGCAACCAATTATGGTTATTGTTTATAAAAGTATCGAACAACGTGATGAACTATTGTTTGGTTGTAAGTTTATTTGTATGGCCTATGGGTATATATATTTAGCGCCTTACTAATAAACGCTGCATAAAGTTATGACAGGTTTATACGTCAAAAAATGTATGGTTACACAGGCTTTATTCATCGCATAACTTTACACAGTGATTATTAGTAAGGGCATTAGAGTTTGGTTGTTTCTGTGTAAGTGTATGTTTTGTACGACTAATCTGAGCCCTGTAATTAAATTATTAAAGGTAAGAATCCACTACGAAATGATTTTCGCGAATGGGGATGACGACAACATAAAAGAAATGGCATTCTGTTTAGTCCGTCTGATAGATCGGCCAAAAATACGGGACACGTATTTTTAGCTTGATCAAATTAATAAAAAATGCAAAGATAGTGAGCAACAAAGTTCCGGAGTGGAGTCACGCGAAACTTCAACGCACTGTATCGTAGTCATTTTTGTTAATGAGCAAAAAAATACGTGTCCAAATTTTTTTGTTAGTAAACAGACGGGGCTAATTACCTTTTTTTCGTCGTCGCGCATATTCAAACCCCAAAGAAGTAAAATAAGGGAAGTTCAACATACACGCGAGCGAAGCCACGGTCGTAAGCTAGCTATATAAATGGTAAACTGACTGCCGGACTGATTGTTGATATATCAACTTAAAGCCTAAACTGCTGGTCCTAGAGACATGAAACTTGCAGGGTGTGTTCTTTGTTTGTTTCTTAGTAACCACTAAGAAAGAATTTGTAGAAATTCAACCCGTAAAGGGTTCACATAGCGTTTAGAAGTTCGATATTCAAACGGGTGAAGCCGCGGGCAAAAGCTAGTTAACATACAAAACGTCAATATACTGGTCTTTGGGTACTGAGCTAAGTGTACGGAAATGTAAACTATTAATATTATTCAAAAACCCCTACTAAGGTGCCTTGTAACGTGCAAAATGAGATCTTGTAAATCTTTCGAGAAATAAAGTCAATAACCGAACCGCTTATCGCATGTATGTTTTTAATTAAGATGGCTCACCGTTCGTCGGTATGCAGAACACTTTTTCGAATTTAATTTCACTTTTAATGACCGACGACGTCTTTTTGTAAAACGTCGGAGTAAAGAAAAATATATTAAACTAGCTTTTGCCCGGACTTCGTCCGCGTGGAATAATAGTTCCCGTTCTCGGGGGATTTCCGGGATGAAAACTATCCTATGTCCTTTCTCGGGTCCCAGACTCTATCTGTACCAAATTTCAATCAAATCGGTTCAGTGGTTTAGGCGTGAAGAAGAGACAGACAGACAGACAGAGTTACTTTCGCATTTATAATATTAGTACGGATTAATAATAGGCCAATATAGAGGCAAACTTGACTTCTACTCTCTCTTTGAAGTAAAAAAAAAACTATTCGGTACTAGTTATAAAATTTTGTGTTTCGCTAAGTAATAAAATTTTGTGTTGTCACGTCCGGTGGCGTCGAATTATTTTGAATAGTGTGGTTCTGGCTTGTATCGTTTTGTATGCTTTTTTTTTTCTATTTCTCCTTTTTTATTATGTTTTTGTCCATTGCCTGTATTGTGTCTTGTGTTGTGCTAAATAAACGTTTTATCTATCTATCTATCTATCTATCTATCTAGTTATAAATGGAATGAAATTCGATAATATTTTCCGAAATTAACCTTTCAGCGAACAACCGACAGCCGGCTGTCGGGCCGCTATTATCGTTCTATTGTATTAGTTCGAAGGATTATATAATAAGTAACCAGTATAAGTTAGTCCTGCGGTCAGCAACATAAACTGCAATAAAAAAACAACTTCTATTAGTTTTAATTAACAAGGAAACTCTTAATAACTAGTAATATTGACGCGCGATTCACTAGTCACAATCAATTAATATTAATTCTAGTAAATAGATATGTATAACTACGAGTAGGTGTTAAACAGTTGAATCAAATAACTAAGGAAATAATAATGATCATTTATATATTTTTAAATGTTTTTATTTTTCTATTAATATTTAAAGGTGTAATTTTAATGTATTTTAATTGAAAAAAATGGTAATGATATTGATGAATACTATGTCATCATCATATAATTCAAATCCGGACTAGTACCAATGTGATCTTTTTAATTCATATGTCCTTTCTTAAGTTTATTGGATGTCACTGGCAACCCGTACTTCAAAAACCACGTAAACTATTTAATAATTCATTCATTAATCCCGGTAGTCATTCGTAGAACTTTGACAGTCGCTACGGATAGTCAAAAGCCAGGACGACCCAGACTGGGTTGTGGAGGTCCGATAGGCAATCGCTTCACGTAAAACACTGGTATCCAGCTGAATCCGGTTAGGCTGTAAGTCAACCCCAATATAATTTGAAAAAGGCTAGAGAGATGATGATGATGACTCCAATGTATTAAAGATCTCAGCTTAGTCACCGTGATAATTTTCCTGACAATACAATATTTTTCCATAACCATTACAAATACTAAGAAAAGTGACACATTAAGCAAACAAATAGTAATTCCATACAAATAACACTGCTTTACACACTACAGTCAAGTTATGGGACCTCTAAATTAACTATTTAGTACACCTGGTTACAATATAAGCTGAGTTACTTTAGTTTATTTAGTTAACTAGCTGTCCCCTGCGGTTTCTCCTGCGTTTAGTTTGGTATTTGATTTGTCTGCTCCCTTGGGTTATACCACGATGTTATGTTGTTTGTTCTGGATAAATAGGTATAAAGTTTTTATTGATATTGGAATTACAGTTGCAGAGATGAGCGTTTAAAATGACATAGCAATAAACTAATTTCTTCTTATCCGTATTATATATTTACTATTACTACTAACATTTTATAGATGTTTATCTTAAAATAAAATATTTGAATTTGAAATGAATTTTTGTCTTCTAATTAAATTCACACTCAGAAATAACGTAACAAAATAACAAAGAACCAACTACCTCTTTATACCAATACATGTAGAAGATACAATAATGCTTCGAACCCACAGTCTCAGCACGAGAACCGGGTACTTTAGGCACTACGCACACTTTTTCAGCTCAATTCAGCTTATCCCCATAGAAAACAATCCGTACTAATATTATAAATGCGAAAGTAACTCTGTCTGTCGTTCTGTCTCTTCTTCACGCCTAAACCATTGAACCGATTTGAATGAAATTCGGTAAATATATAGTCTGGGACCCGAGAACGGACATAAGATAGTTTTCATCCCGGAAATCCCCCGGGAACGGGAACTATTATTCCACGCGAACGAAGTCGCGGGCAAAAGCTAGTTAGAAATAAATGATTGAGTTTGGGTAGTTTAGGCGTGAAGAAGAGACAGACAGACAGACAGACAGACAGAAAGAAAGACAGACAGACAGACAGAGTTACTTTCGCATTTATAACATTAGTGCGGATACGTCATAAACAGAAAAATGAATCTAGTGACCCTACCCCTTAACCACGTCACAACATAAGAATAAGATTCCGCATTCTAATTACTACGAAGAAAGTTGCGAACCTTGAAAACTTTAATTCCGGAAAGAAGTGAGTTAATACCATTTCCTCATGGTACACCACATTTAATAGGTTTATAACAAAAAAAATCTAAATTAATTACTATACATAAATATGGTGGGTTTATATCCCACCTTTTGGATCATGTCATCTATTAAAAAACCAACTCAAAATCCGTTGCTCAGTTTTAAGTATCTAAGCACACAAAGGTACAGGCAGAGAAAACGACTTTACGTATTTACCCGCGTTTCGTTAGATTTTTGGTAACTGCTTCGCTCCCGTGGGACATAGCGTGATATTATAATTAATAAAATAGTCTATGTTACTCAGGGATAATGCAGCTTCAAATTAATTTTTGAAATCATCCATCCAAAATCGATCCAGTACTTTTTGAGTTTATTACAGACATACAAAAATGCAAATCGTTCCTCTTTATATCTTTATATATGTTATAGTCAAAGTCCGATACACAGTCTCTTCGCGGAAGGACTGGTTTATCCTAGGTTTGGCCAAAGCCATCAGGCAATCCCCGAAATACATTTCAATTTCGCCCTTTGCCTGAAGTATTTTTAGTCAAACCCAGGAGCTCCTAACTTTCCAGTCAAACGTCGAAAGTAAATTATTCTGTTTCGGTTTTGGCCTAGTCAATCCTAGAAGCGACTGCAAAACTCGGTCAAATGTTGATCTGAACATGTTTAAACAGGTTCATAATGTCTCTCGCGGTGTTCCGACCGATTGTTTTTTCATGTTCGTTCATTGAGCGTGCGGGCGTGTAATTTTAAAAATGTTATTTTTTTATACCTAATCTTACAAACTAACCTCCGTATATTCCAAAGCATTTATTTATTTATTTTAAACTTTATTGCACATCGTACAAAAGGCGGGCCTAATGCCACACGGCATTCTCTCAAAGCATCTCAAATATAAAAGTGAAAATCACGTAAGCTGACCAATCAGGTGTCAGAACTGGCAGAGTTAAGCGGTTCTTAAGACTTGAAAGCTGCTTAAATGATAAAATGCTTCCAAATATACGAAGATAAGACACTTCATACCTATATCGGAGTTTGACTCGTCAAACCCCGATTTAATAAAATTGTGTTTTGACGTTTGCCTGACCAAATTAGTCTCTCCCAGGTTTGACGAAAATTGTTTAGTCAAAGGCCGAAAATTTACATTTGTTTGGGCTTTGACTAAGTCATTCAGTCTGACCTGAGGATTGACCAGTCCAACCTAGGAGCGCCGGAGCTTCGGAGTTTGCCTATAACATATATATAATTCTTCTGTGAGTGTGTATGTCACTGAACTTCTCTCAAACGACTGGACCGATTTTGATGAATTTTTTTAGGTGTGTTCAAGGGGATCTGGGAACGGTTTAGATTCACAAATCAACCCGGCAGATGGCGCTGATTGCTTGAAAAAGCATGTGATCTCGAAAACGACCCTGACGATTTCGCTGAAATTTGATATGTGGGGGTTTTCGGGGACGAGAAATCGATCTACATATGCAGGACAACGTCTGTTGGCTCCGCTAGTTATTAGTATAAATAGTGATAGTACTCGGCTCACTGTTTTTATGTAGAAAATAACATTTAAAGTAATTGATTTATTTAAGTTCAATAAGATCCGTCTAATTACAATGAAGAAAGTCGTCTACCTTTAAAACTTGAATACCGGAAAGAAGGGACAGACTGTCAATACTTTCTCCTTTTACATCGGAGGTCAATAATAGGTTAAAAAACTGTTTCTTCCGCACAGCTGATGATTCAAGTTTTTTTTTTTTTTTTTAACTTATGGGCTTGCTCTTGGTCCCAGACTAGTCCGAGGGCATAGACGGGGCCTACGATGGAGCGAGCTCACCCAAAAGATGCCTATGCACTCTTCTCTTGAATACATCCGGGTTTATGCTTTAAATCGAAATCAAGTAATTTAAAGTAATAATAAGTTACAAACTAAGTGGTAATTAGAGTATAGGTTATTTATTATATGTCATTGTTATTTACTCTAGGTGTTAAAATCGCAATGATTATGAAACTTTACCTATTGGTAAAAACGATACAATTTTAATGAATTATGTAAGTTTGGCCTCTTTTTTGTTAGTTTTCATTTATTGTTAATTAAAACGGCGCAATACCAATATTACAATAATTAACATAATGACAGTTTGATGTAAGTTTTGTACATAATATTAATATATTGCATAGTAAAAAATAATTAAAAACTAATATAGTACAGTGGACACAGCGGTTGGGGCTGTGCGTTATCACCAGTGATCGGAATAGGTAGAGCTATTGAGGTTCATTGACCGCAAACATTGATGTTAATATGGATATTCCACGGGGTTCCGACTGATACCTCGGGATTTTATTGAATTTCGAATATTTGATTCGAATATTGAAGGATTTTAAATACTACTAGAAATACAAATTATTGAAAGGAGTGTAATCTTTCATTAATCCCGAAGGCGAGAATAGTTTTTTTATAATTTTACTACTTAAAAACCAAATCTCGGGGAATATCCATACTATTCTAACCTACGGCAAGTACATAAAACAGCTCTTCCTATTCCGATCTATGGTTATCACACACAACAGTCAGTCTATCGGACAGTCATTTTACCACTTTTTATATATCCATGAATGTATAATCAATCCCCACAAGGCATATAGGTACTAGGTGCTGTCTAAATAGCAGTAAAATACCGACCCCTAAGCCACAGGTACTTCTAACTTTTCTAGGGTCTCACCTTTTGTAATTCTTAACTATTTGTATACTGTTGCGGAATGTTTATAATAGTTACCGTGACCCCGGAACATAAAGGGCAACCAAGGAACATGAGTGGGTTTTAGTCAGTAAAAGTCTGACACGCCCTCCCGCCCCGCCCAAGACGGGAGTAGACATTTGATGATTTCCAACTCCCAAAAAAAAACTATTTGTATACAAATCAATCGGGCCTAAAATACCAATAAAGTCAAACCTGAAAATATTATAAATTCATGTTTCCAATACCTAAATCACAATGTGACTAAATTATGAATGACTATGAATTGAAACTACGAGTATTGCAAACACCTGCGACCCAAATTCAGCTCTTGGTTGATATAATAATTGCTTTGAATATTTCCACCGATTTGTGTTAAATTGTTTTGTTATCATTCTATAGGTTTCCCTAATGTACCATCGACCCAATGGAATCATGACCCACCATAAGCTTATTTTCCTACAAACATTAAAATACAATTAGGTCGACAATCACGTAAAGATGTATTAAAAAATGTCACACGTCTAGTCTTATTATTTTGACAGCTTCAAACGATTTGTCGTCGAAATGGGTCATGATCCAATTTTGTCGATGGTACATATAATATGTACAATCAGTGTCAAAAATGCATGTAGTATTAGCCTTTAAGAAATTGTACGTGCTTTATATGTACATCACTAGTTTGTAAGATTGTTATGTGTAGACAATAGTTGGCTGACCTTAATAATAATAATTATAATAAATAAATAAATAAAAATATCGTGACAAACGGACTGTTTAAACTATTGAAACACTGAATGAATGCAAAGTTTTGGCATTTACGCGGGCAAAGATGCGGGTGAAAACTAGTTAATTTATCAAACAAATTATTCTAAAACCAGCCATCTTTTATCCCGTGTTCTATAGTAATGTTGTGTCGTGAACTCGTGACAAATGACCCGAGTTGTCATGTCATAACTCGTGTGAACTCGGCTCAGTCGTGTCACATAAGTTTGGATAACGTAGTATCTTAGCTTAAATTACAAGAATTTTAGTGACGTGACTACCACAGTTTTAATTTTTTTTGGAAAAAATCAGTCTATGCGTTGACTATGGCGATTCAGACACGGCACCGCGCGCCGCCGCGGAGGGTGGTGAAGCGGATGTCATGTTGTATGAGACACTTAGAAATCCGTTGATACCTAACACACGTACACCGCTCGACCGCGCGGTCGAGCTAAGAATACCGCTTCACCGCCACTGCCCTCCGCGGCGGCGCGCGGTGCCGTGTGTGAATCGCCTAAAAGTGGTGGTTAATACCTAAAGACTATGATAAATTCCTGCCGGGACTGCGGGTTGTCAGAAAGAGATACGGCCAAGGGTTAAAAAGGAACATAGGTGTTTTTAAGTCAGTAAAAGTCTGACACTCCCTTCCGTTCCGCCCAGAGCGAGAGGAGTAATTTTAGTGATGTGACGACTCCAACGTTATACCAATAATGGCAAGAAACGAACGACGCGCGGTCAGGCACTTACTTAAGTGATGGTTACCACCTAAGAACTATACTAAATTAACTTTTAGTGATGTGATAACTGCAACATTTAACAATTATTGGCAAGAAACAGACGATGCTCGGACGGTTAATGGTGGTTACCACCTAAGGACTATATTAAATTAACTTTTAACCTTTCGACGACCAAGTGACAGCCGGCTGTCGCGCTGCAATTGACTTTCTATTGTGTCCCGAATCACGTGTGTTCGAAGGTTTAAAATGATGCATTTTTAAACCAATATTGGAAAGAAACAGACGATGCACGAATAGTAAGTAGTGGTTACCACCTAATCGATCAAGCGGGAAAAAATCCCGGGGTTGCGGAATGTTTATAATAGTTACCGTGACCCCGGAACATAAAGGGCAACTGAAGGAACATGAGTGGGTTTTAGTCAGTGAAATTCACTAAAAGTCATTTGATGATTTCCTACTCCCCAAAAAAAAAAGCGGAAAATAAAATACTTTTCAAAAAGCCATTCAGGGCCTAAGGAATTTGTTAAATCAACTATTGATTATATGTCGACTGCAATTTTACCAACGACGATGCGCGGACGGTGAGTGGTAATTACCAAGATAGACTTACTTTTAGTGATGTGGCGACAGCAACTTTAGGCAACTTTAGCATTAAATAAATGACGATAATTAGTGACTTTCCGATACGGTCTGTGACATGACATTGGCTATCAAATTGTGCGCACAAATATCCAAGCCTCCAATACAATTGAAACACAAAATAAACAAACAAACCAGCTATTTGTATAACATTGTGTTGACAACAATTGCATCAGTTTTCGTAAATATTTAGTATTGTTCTTGCAATAACAGGACTTGCAATACATTGCAAATAATATTATTTAATTATCTTTATATATATAATCCTGCTGTGCGTGTGTATGTCATTGAACTCCTCCTAAACGGCTTGACCGATTTAAATGAATTTTGAAGTGAAAACTTCTTTAGCAGCGTTGAGCACTTTTTCTGTAATGGGTATAAAATCTTAAACTCGCGTCAGGACACGTGACCTGATCGAAAAAGCGTAGGACGGATGGATAGTATTAATAATCAAGTTTTCACTTCTGCCGGCACTCCCGGAGTGCAACCCGTTTTTTTTTCTGTACCTATGCGTTTGAGTGGCGCCCTGGATGGTTTAGATTCACAAATCAGCCCGGCAGATGGCGCTGATTGCTTGAAAAAGCATGTGATCTCGGAAACGACCCTAACGATTTCGCTAAAAATTTGATATGTGGGGGTTTTCGGGGACGAGAAATCGATCTAGCTCAGTCTTATGTCTGGGGAAGCGCATGTTTTCGAGTTTTAAGTTAAAATGTTTGGCGCTCAACGAAGTGGGCACGGGCCAGCTAGTATTTATCTATAAATATCGTGGTGGAATTGACGTTTTCTTCATAATGTTCTAACTTAAGCTAACCATTTCATGAAATTAATACGATTTTATTAAATTTTCGAACACTGGTTGAAGATTTCATGAAATTGAACAATTATCAGATTTCGCCAACATATTGTAGCAAAAATCACCAAAGTGTTAGTCCGTATTCTTTGTTTACGAATAAATAATGGGTTCCGTTCCATGACAAAAGAACAGGACAAAAGATTTCACACTATGAAACTGACTATAATATTATGAAATCTAGCGAAATAATATAATACTTATAAAATTCATGCATGCATAATTATTATTAATTAAATACACCCAGACGCAGAAAAAACAATCGTACTCATCATCACACAACGAATTGCCACGGGTGAGAATCTATAAATATGAATTCACACAATCAATATCCTTGCTAATTCAAGAAGTAAGTTCATAAAAAGTTATACCGTAATTATTTATTGCCATATTGCTTTTTCTTATTTCTAACTGTATATTGATAAACAGATTCCCACACACACAGGACAGGTTTCCTTACCAAAAACATAGCAGCCGGTTTACGTGAAGTTTAAACTATAACAGACACCAAACTATAATAAATTATTAATGTAAATTATAGCATGCTAAAATATTAATAAAATCTTTACAAATATGATAAAGCTGAAGAGATTTTTGTTTGAAATGTTAGGGTTTAAAGCTATAATCCATGGGAGGACTATATAGCAGTAACAAAAGATGTACTCCTTCATCTTTGAAAGTGCAGGTGTCAACTAGTATATAAATAAAATACTACAGGGTTCAATTCGAAGAAAAATATGTATAACATAGACATACCATTTTGTTATCATTGGACTAGTGTCTTTCCAACCTTGTGCTCACTAGTGTAAACGAATACAGCTGAATACCAGTGTTTTACATGGAACGACTGTTTATCAGACCTCCATAAGCTAGTTATTGATTTGTGGCTATGGCAATACCGGGCTTACAGAAGAGGTAATGGTTAAGAACAATGTGGCAGCACAGCTCTAATAGAAATAACGAGTTTCCAACCGTCCACTCCACAACGGGTGACTAAAGCACATCTGTGACTAAAGCCGCACGATTTTTGCCGCGCGGCGCAAATCGATCGTCAAAATGTTAATTGGTCTAGGTTGTAAGTAACCGCTACTGCGATTGTGAAGCGACTAGTCGCACGGCAAGATTCGAACAATTTTTTTTTTTGGAATGTGTAATCATCAATTGACGTCTCCCGTCCTGGGTGCGGCGGGAGGCCGTGTCAGACTTTTACTGACTAAAACCCACTCATGTTCCTTCGGTAGCCCTTTATGTTCCAAGGTCACGGTAACTATTATAAACATTCCGCAACCCCAGAAGATTCGACCCATGTCATCCCGTCTTAACAAGAAGTTGAATCGCTTATTAAAATCGCAAGTGAATGACGAATAATCGCCTACTGCACACCACTAGCGCGCCGCGCCGACCGACTTGCTACACCGCATGGCACGGCTGCTATTTGGGGCATGTCCACATAAAGCTATTATGCAATCGTTATGAACGATGTGATGATGATTATTTAGTTTTTTATCTTCTTTTTGTTTTTTAGTGTTTATTGGAAGAGTTGGATAAAGGATACAATATATTTTTTTTACCGTGATTTGTCCACTTGAAAAGAAGTAAAAAGAATCATGTATTTTTTCCAATTCATCTCCAAACTATCTCGTTGACCGAGACAGTGTAATAATAAATAGAGACATGCTTACAGATTAAGTTACTATTGTATGGAGTATGATACATAGATCTGCCTAATCGTAACTATACCCTATTTGCTGAGGTGTTTTACTAAAGGTTAACTATATTAACATGGTTTTCATAAAAAAAAATACAAAATTAAAAATCTATAAATGTTTAAAATTACTGAAACATCAATACCGATATTAGGTAATTAACAAAATTTAAATAATCTTTGTATGTCTTTTATACGATTATTTTGACACGACTTTTTATCTCATTTTCAGATTGTTCCCCTATAGTTACCTCAAAACATCGGATATACCGCACCCTAATGGGCCTTTGCGATACTGATGCCCATTTTAACCAACATCCCCTAAGTTTACGGGAACCCCTAAACATGCTTAGGGGACCGTTAGAAGATGGTTTCTGTTTCACCAACCTTTAGGGGTCACATAAACGGTAAAAGGTCCCCTAAATCTAGGTAGTCGAAATTTGGGCCCATAAATAAGGGTCACACAACGCGCATCCCCACTATTCTAATGAGTCTATCTCTAGACTAGAGTATAATTTATATTGCCCAAGTAACGCAAATACTTTGCGAAATATGCTAAATCGCACCATATTACATTAAACGTAAAAAAGCGAAACTACGAGCTTACACTACACTAGAATAACATTATTAGTACATAATAACCTAGCCACTTTTGATAAAATCTACAACAAGATGGACGAGATTAGTTCCTTTCTGAATCAACAATGTAGCAATTTGGTACGGAAAAACCCCGAATAGCATTTCGTAAACAGATATGTGTTAGCAAAACTAAAAAAATCTATCGAGACTAATTTTATTTGTTTGTGTAAGCTAGACGTTTTGCGTCGAGTTCTTAAACAAGTTGTAGGATTGTAACCTTGCTACTATTTAGTATGAGCTATAAGGAATGGGGGGAGAAGAAAGAAAAATGGACAAGAAAAATAACAGAATGGTATCCACTAGACAGCAAAAGACACAAAGGTAGACAGACTAAGAGATGGGAGGATGATCTGAGGAAAATAGCTAGTTCAACATGGTCCCGAACAGCAAAGAATAGGATAGAGTGGAGATCTTTAGAGGAGGCCTTTGTCGGAGGACAAGTTGAGGAATAAGAATAACCGTTTGCCGACTTAATACTACAGCTAATATTATATAAATAGTTAATTTTAGTTTTGATAATAGTGGTTAGTACTTTAGTGTAAAGTAATAATAGAGTAGATTAATTTTTTAGGCACATAAAAACTTTTGTATGTAAACTAGAATCAACAATAAAGGCTTTTATTTATTTATTTATTTTATAAGGAATGGAGTTTGTTTCTTAGATTGTATTGAAAAGGGAGGTTCCTTCAAACAAACTGATGCCGCGTGTGGTGGTTGCGTTATTTAGAAATATTTCAATTTGCGAATTTAAAGCATTAGCACGTCGAACACTTAACAAGTGTTGTAGAAAATTTATGCGATTTTATGTTAAAGCTAATCTACCATCTTTCGGGTTTAGAAACTTTTGCGTGCTAAAAGGCATCGCCCATTTGATATCACCGGCTTATAATCATAGGTCGGAATTAGATAGAGTTATTCATGTACAGTCAGCAAAGTATATATATAAGTATATGTATAAGTATACAGGGCCGTCATCTACAATTGAGGTTTTCTTGAAAACCAATGAATGTATTCAAATGAAAATTAACCTAATTGAAGAACTAGTCATTTTCTACTATACTTTAAATTTTTATTAGAAAATATCCGTAAATTTTTGAGAAAACTTAAACTGTTTCTGACGACCCTGTATACTTTGCTGACTGTACTTACACTGATTTCACCATAAATCCCGGAATTACTTTTCATCATCATCATCATCATCATATCAGCCGCAGGACGTCCACTGTTGAACATAGGCCTCCCCTACAGATTTCCAGTAGGACCTGTTGGAAGCGGCTTGCATCCAGCGCGATCCTGCGGTTTTTACTAGGTCGTCTGTCCACCTTGTGGGTGGACGTCCTACGCTGCGCTTGCCGGTGCGTGGTCTCCATTCAAGAACTTTACGGCCCCATCGGCCGTCAGTTCTGCGTGCTATGTGGCCTGCCCACTGCCACTTCAACTTACTAATTCGCTGGGCTATGTCTGCAACTTTGGTTCGTCTACGGATCTCCTCATTCCTGATTCGATCACGTAGAGAGACTCCGAGCATAGCCCTCTCCATAGCTCGTTGGGCTGTCTTGAGCTTACTAATGAGGCCCATAGTTAGAGACCACGTTTCAGTGCCATAAGTCATCACTGGTAACACACATTGGTCGAAAACTTTCGATTTAAGGCACTGAGGTATTTTGGCCGAGAAAACATTACGCAATTTCCCGAACGCTGCCCAGCCGAGTTGGATTCGGCGGTTGACCTCTTTCTTGAAGTTGGACCTACCTAATGCGACTGTTTGTCCTAGGTAAACATACGAGAAAAACACGGGAATTACTTTTAAAGAGGAGAAAAATGATTTATTACCTAAATAAAAAAGTTATTTACTTTTACACAATTTATCTGTCTAAACTATCTCTGATGATTTTATTTTTATTTATTTGTAATACTGATTTGCACACGAGATTGTCTATGGTCTATGGTCCATATTGATATAAATTTTTCGATGCAAGTACTAAAATAACTCTACCTAATTCCGACCTCTGATTATAATCCAGCAAGTAACGGACATCATGTGTCAACATTTCTGCCGGGGTTGCGGAATGTTTATAATAGTTACCGTGACCCTGGAACATAAAGGGCAATCGAAGGAACATGAGTGGGTTTAGTCAGTAAGAGTCTGACACGCCCTCCCGCCGCACCCAGGACGGGAGCAGTCATTGGACGATTTCCCACTCACCAAAAAAAAAAGTGTCAAAATTTCAACGACCAACCGTTAGCCGGCTGTCGGGCTCACGGCTGCTATTGTCTTTCTGTTGTGTTCGAAGGTTTAACATGATATGACATTATATTATTTAAGTACACTTTATGCACAAAGATATAAAAGCACACTTAGACATTTTCTACCAGTCAAACCAGTATCTAGCCAACCAAATGAAAAAACTACGGAACATAACACAACGCGTGTCCGGACACACTTGACCGATTACTTACATTGGATGATTTCCCACTCACCAAAAAAAAAAACCGATTACTCAAATAAATCTCTTAAAGCAAGTCACATTGCTGGCTAAAAATACCAAGTATTTACTAATATTTAATGTCATGAAGTAATAGTTACAACATTGTACTTTGGTAACGTAACGCCAACATTCGTCACACATTTGGGGCCAAGGTTTGGGCCAACGGAACTTGTTTTAAAGAAGCAAAAATTGTTTTTGTACGGTTATGTCATTGCGTTATGAAGTAATAAAGTAAACAATTGAGTTATTTGTGTAATAGTTGTAATAAATGTAATATATTGTATAAAAAAATATTTACATAAACGTAATTTTATGTGTTATGGAGATGCACGTTTCGGATTGAACTTTTTAATTTAGCAATTCAATGCTTTTCAAGGTTTTATCAGAGTGCTCTTGGAGAGTAAATCTTGTATTTAAAGGAGCCCGTTACTAAGCCTCTACCGTCTGTCTGTTCGTCCACCCAGGTGAAATTTTTATAGTGTGTATTTCTATTATTGCTATAAGGATAAAAGTCAAAAAAAGTTAAAAGTCAAAATGCCTCACGCGTGGCTCTTCTGATGACCTTTCATGACAGAAGCTGTAAGTTACTTATATCAATTTATTTGTGGTTTTTATATTGGACATTACAGACATCGGTTTCAAGAGAAAACATCGTGAGAGATGAAATCGAAAATCCGTCTTGAGCGTGGTGGCCATTGTTCTTGCCTTCTTTTTACGAGAAGAGGCCTTTGCCTTGCGATGGGACATAGACACAGTCAGGCAAGATAGGTGTATGAAATTTTATTTAAATTTGCAATGACGAGAAGACAGTTTAAAAGTACAGTTCTAATAATATTGGTAATGCGACTGATTTAAACATTGGTCGAAATAGTGTGTAATTGAACATTGGCGCAATGTATGGTATCAATGCGAGTCAACATATTAAGGCCACTACCATAAGCAGGCGATTCAAGGATTGCTTGAAACAAGATAGGTATGTTAATAGTGCTAATTAATTTTCTCTAGTGCTAATAAATTCTAATGTCTTTGTCCGGTTGTTTGTTTCAAATTATAGTTTAAGGGTAGATAAAGGTGTCAATGGTACTGATTCTCTTGTTCACAAACTTTACTAAATTTAAGTTAAATGCATCTTTCTCTTTCCATTTTATTAAGAAAAGGACAAAAGATATAATATTATTTAGTCCTGTCAAATTAAGACACTCCATAGATAATTTAGACGCGATTAAAATCATGGCGAATAAAAATACGTCGATTTACTTCAGGCGCTGTCTAATTTGACCGGATTAAACTAAAATGTATCTTCTGTCCTTTTTTTTAAGAAATGGAAAAAGTGAGATGCATTTAACTTAAATTTAGATTAGTTTGTGAATAAGAGAATCGGCACCAGTGTCGACGCCTGCCGGGGCTGCGGAATGTTCGTAAGAGATACTGTGCCCCGGACACAAAGGGCCTAAGAAGGAACATGGGTGGGTTTTAGTCAGTAGAATTCTGACACTCCCTTCCGCTCATCCAAGGCCTGAAGGAGTCATTAAATGATTTCCCATCCACAAAAAGGTTTATAGATTGATTGTTATTGTTTTAGAAGTACTAATACTTGCAGATCCAGTAGACGTCATCCTACCGTATGGTACCGTATGGTGGTTCGGTGGTCTGCCGTATGGCAGACCACCGAAAAGAAAGCAGGACGACTTGGTCGGCTTCCTTGAGGATTTACAAGATGTAACGAAAAAAAGTGGTAAAAGGAATGGAGGCAGGCTTTTTCCCAAGATAGGTGGTCCCAATGGCACTAAGGGCCAGTGTATATGTCGCAGTCATCTGGTTGAATCAGCTATTTGATTGTGAGTGTTTGACTAGCGCGTTCATTGAATGGCAACATTTAATTGAATGACTAGGCCGAAAGCTGATTGAACAAGCTTCACTCAACGTCCAACTAGATAGCTGATTGTAACATAGCCCTTTGAACAGAGCGGACGTAAAATCAGTCAGGTGATTGTAATTTAGTTCATTTTTTTTCCTACTGCGGCGGGCGTTAGTAGTCACCAAAACAAATATGGTGTAAAATAGATCGCGCAGGTGCTATCTGTCGTGATATTATTTTTATCTAAATTTACTTTAAGTTACTTATTCGTAATAAAATAATGTGTCAGCATGGATCTACCTATTAATACGCTCTCGACGGCTATTTATAAATATCATCATCGTCATGTCATGTCCTCATTTTAGTTATGTAAAGGAAGTTAAGTTTTTGAGTTGCGAACTTATGGTCACCATAAACAAACATTACAAAGTCGGTTTTATCCCATTTAACGACAATGCTAAATGACGTTCAGTCAAGTCGTTGAACGTTACATTAAACAACTTGACGAGTTGTCCTTCAGTCATTCAATTAAATGTCGTCATTCAATGAACGCGCTAGTCATACAATCGAATAGCTGATTTAACCAAATGACTGCGACATATACACAACGAAGTTATAGGGGTTCGAAAGGTTCGTGAAGGTTCGTGGCTGCTTCGAGAAAAGGATGACACGGCCTTGCTGTTTTTTTACCCGACTTGGTGGGGGACTGCCGTACCCCCTATAATAATAAATTAATAATAATTAATATCACGATGGGAGTAGAGCAGTAAATATAGACGCGTAGGACAGATAGTAAGAGATAAAATGACGTCAATTCAATTTTGAATATGTATATCTGTGTGTCATTGTAACGAAAGCATATTGAAACAGATACATTTCGTGCATTAATTAGATAAAATCTAAATATTTCTGCTTAGATACATAGAACTCTTTCTAACCGCGTTTACCAAACCACTTGGTGGCCGTGACCGCTATTGCTAATAGTCCAAGATCTAGAATTGCTGTGTCTAGCTCTTCTTAAAATGTTTAGTATTTTTAAAACAGATAGAGGACTATTTAAACAGATAGACGCACTGTCTTCTAAATCAAACCATCGACTCTTTAGAATCAAGATTCTTGTCATGCCTTACCCTGATTATTATTAAAATTACTATAGCTCTAGCTTTAATATTTAAACACCAGTTCTACTATCCTAAAACATACATAACCTTTGTTTTTAATATTCAGATAACTAAAAATACATTATTAATCTTAAAATTGCAAAAAAAAGAGTATTTATCAGCTGCACACATTTTGTCGACCTATAAAATATAAAATGGATCTGCCAATTTGTTTTTTACCCGAGGTTAAACCTTGTAAAAGTTGTTCTAAATTAAACAAGAATTAAGGTTGTACATAAATCAGCTGTGGAACTCACTTGAACGCAAATAAGTATAAAGTATTTAAAACGTAAGCCCTTCATACAAACCGCAAGCCCGATTTGCACTAATAACATCGTAACTGAAGTGAATCTGTATATAAATGTCAAAACTCAAATAGCTATTGAAGGAATACCTAAGCTAAACATTGTATTGGGGGGTGTTCTGCGGAATTGTTTGAGATGCCTATTAAATCATTTTACATTTGCATCTCTCTTTGCCGACTAGAAACTCATTGTCACTCTTCCCTGCCGGTTTCGAACTTTTCTACACGTTTTCTTAGTGGTAAAAACAGGGTTAAGTCGAATTTTGACCATTGGGCTCTCTACTGATAAGAATCTAAATGGTTGTAAAGGTAAGTTCTGGCGGGTATTTAAGCATTGATAACAATGCAATGATGACGTACTCGTCTATCATTAAAATTTCCACCATACTTTAACGCCCAAAGCCGCTCTGAGATCTCAATCTACAACCCATTGAAAACCCCAATTCAAAATGGTTGCCGAAACAGAAATGTCACTCCGTTTCCCCATTGTACTACTATCAAAATTGATAGTAATAAGAGATTATAATGGTTACAATCCACCTGAAACTTATTGGCTGTAAATTATAAAACAAAAGAGGGTTTCCCTTTGAACAAATTGTACTTATGTTATTTCAATGGTTTTGTAACCGCTGAGAATTTATGGAAGGCAATATTTGAAGTTATCTATAGGTATAAGCGAGTTGGTAGATATATGTTTCCTATTCAATTAATACTACCCAATTATTATTCCACCGCAGGGGGGTCGTTTCTTCTCATGCAGAAATATTCGCATATTCTCAAATAATTGTCATGTTCTTAAAATGCCACATAGCAAAACGTCACATTAGCAACATGACATTTTGGCAAAATGGCATTTTCGCATAATGATTAATTACGAGCCATTCTGGAATTCTCTCACTTCGGACATTAATAATGTAATTTCCGATTTAGATAGTGTGGTAAATTGAGAAAAGATATTTTAGCGTTGTGCGACTAATCCCAGGTTTACCCGCGATGTTTTGCTGTACTAAAAAAACTTGGACAATACGTATGAACTGAACAAACCACATTTAATGTTCATAAAATAACATTAATATAATGTTTTGCTCAACAATCCATTTCTTCTACCGAGCTTAAACCGGAGTATAGTGTTAAGCTTAGATTATTTATACGTCTTGTATATAATCTGAGGTGTAATAGTACTTATTTTCGATAAAATATCAGTCATATGACGGATTTTTTTTTTCTTTTTACTAGACAAACTAATTCTCGTATGACTGACTGGTAAAACCATAAGAAACTACCAATATAACTTACAAAACAAGGCCGTTTCATTTAAATACATAATAATAATTTATAACGCAAACATTAGTATGTATGTATTTACCGGTCTAATAAATAAAGTGACTCATGTAAGTAAATGTTTACTTTATAAACAATAGTTTCTTATAACCGATATGAATATATTAATTTTGAGGAATTCGTCTCGTTCGTCACTATGTTAAAGTGACAAAAGTCCTCTAGCGTGACGTTTTTGAATATACTGCAAAAACCCAACTTACATTAATCTATACTAATATAATAAAGCTCAAAAGTTTGTTTGTATGAACGAACTAATCTGGGGAACATACTAAAAAACCTACTTGTGTAGGATAGCCTATTTATTGAGGGAGATTATGGCTTTTGACATCACGCTGTAAACTACAGAAGCGGAGCAGTAACCAGAAATGCGGGGGACAGCTATTTTAGTATAAAAGTTACAGTAGTTATTAAAATAGAAAATTTGGAAAAGGTATATACGTTTATAAAAATGGCCCAGTAGATAAGGAGGCAGCCTCTCGTGTAAAAGGTTGTGGGTTCGAATCTGGCAAGTACTAATGTGACTTTATCAATTCATATGTACTTTCTGAAGTTTAACTTGGATAACACTGCCATCCCGTGCCTCGGAAAGCACGTGAAGCCTCGGTTGTCATTCAACTTTGACAGTCGTTACGAATAGTTAGAAGCCAGAAAGTCTCAAGGAGTCGCCCAGTTGCTGGGTTGAAGTGGTCTGATAGGCAGTCGCTTCACGTAAAACACTGATATCCAGCAAAATCCGGTTAAGCTGGAAGCCGACCCCAACATAGTTGGGAAAAGGCTAGGGAGATGATGATGATGTACGTTTATGCTACACTAGTTCTCGTTCCTGGGGAATTACTGGGATGAAAACTATCCAATGTCCTTTCTCAGGTCCCAGACTATATCTGTACAAAATTTCATTCAAATCGGTTCAGTGGTTTAGGCGTGAAGAAGAGACAGATATTAGTGCGGATTTGTAACAGCATCAAGTTGTGCTAACACTTACTAAATAAACGGATTGCCTCACAAGTTATCTTATATATCACTGACTATACATAAAACAACAATGACGATATTTTTACTGCGAAGATATTACCATCAAAACGTAAAATAAAACCCGAAGGTTAAATTCATCTAAACTTTCATTTACAAGTTATTTACAAGTGAGTCAGCAAGACCACTGACGAAATATTACGTTAAACAATATATTTTGATTTAGTACATCATGTAAATAAAAGGTCATAGTTTAGAATCAAACGGTCTGTTTTTGAACAGAGAATTCGCAAAATTATATATATACTAGCTTCTGACCGCGGCTTCGCTCGCGTTAGAAAGAGACAAAAAGTAGCCTATGTTACTCTCCATCCCTTCAACTATCTCCACTTAAAAAATCACGTCAATCCATCGCTCCGTTTTGCCGTGAAAGAAAGACAAACAGACAGACAGACACACTTTCCCATTTATAATATTAGTATATATATATATATACAGGATGTCCCACGGCAATGCCACATGGAGGGAAAGTACCTTAAATATTGTAGATAGAACATTTTACTGAAACAAAACATTATTTGAATTTTGTAAACATTTTAAACTGCATTCATAGATATTTTATTAATTACATAGCTGAACCGGGAATCGAACCTGTTACTCGAGAAAATTAATCAGCCTGTAGTTTTATCCTACCAATCGAAAGGCTTCATCAAAAGGATTATTTTTTGCTAAATAACATAGTGTCAAAAATAAAAGAAAGACCATGAATTTTAACATTTTTAATACAAAATTAGTCAATTTTTCAAATGCTCAAAACTAGTCCCTTCTTCTTATACAAAGTGATAACTTTTGATTATTTCGTTCCCTGACGATTTTTTGGTCTTGTTATGGTGGATATTTATTTATTTAAATGATGCGTACTGCTCAAGTGGGTAGATTAATTAGTAATAAGTTGTTATGATTGTCAATTGTATGTCCTTACGGCAATGTAAGCTTTTAACTTTTCTAAACAAAACTTTACATCAAATGTAAATTTCACGGTCTTCCTTTTATTTGTGACACTATGTTATTCAGCAAAAAATAATCCTTATGATGAAACCTTTCGATCGGTGTGATAATATTACAGGGTGATAATTTTTTCTCGTGGAACAAGTTTGATTCCCCGCCCAACCATTTAATTATTTGAAAATCTATGAATGCAGTTTAAAATGTTTTTAAAATTCAAATAATGTCTTCTTTTAGTAAAATGTTCTATCTACAAGATTCAAGGGACTTTCCCTCCATGTGGCATAGCCGTGGGACACCCTGTATATATTGTTAAATAATAAGTATTATTAAATATTAAGTACCTAACAAATTTTAAGCTGATTACTTTTTGACCTCCATGTAATGTGTATGTGTACACATGTATTTGAACCATCATACTGCTGTGTAAAATAAATGTTTTTTCTTTCTTCTTTCTTTCTTTATATAAATTGTAAAATCTATAAAAGTTAGAAAATTCATACTTAATCTGATCCGACAGTAAGTTTGTCTGTTCGATATGCAGTGATAGACATAGAATAGTTTTAATACCAAAAATCCCACGGAAAATACGCGAAATAATATTTACATATTTAGTAAACTGGTTTAATGTTATAATATAATACTTTTACGTGACATTTTTAATAAAACTTTGTTTATTTGATAAGTCAACGCACTTGACGTTAAAGGTTAATCTATAAATAGTTTGAAAAAATAATAAAAATCATAATGTGATTATATTTATTAAGGTAAAGTAAGGAGACATAAATGTGTTATATGCGTTTATTTTATATTAAATACTACATTTAAATTATTTATTTTATTTTATATATGTATTACATTTATTTTGTAAAGAAACTAGCTGCCCTCTGCGGTTTCACCCGCGATAAGTTAGTCTACTGCTCAGGTGACGTAGATGATGTTTTGTAGCCTATCTAATATGAAAAGTTTTGACAATATCAGTTCAATAGTTTCTGCGAAAATAACTAACAAACTTCCATTCATATATCCTCAGAAACTAAATAATCCATAATAATATTATAAATGCCAAAGTAACTCTATCTATCTATCTTTCAGTCTAGGTTTCACGCCAAAACTGCCGAACCAATATGAATAAAACTTGGTAAAGAGTTTGTCCATAGCTTGAGGATTTGGGAAAGGACATAGGATAGTTTTCATCCCGGAAATCCCCCGGGAACGGGAGCTATTATTCTACGCGGACGAAGTCGCGGCCAAAAGCTAGTTTTAAATAAAGTATGATAGTGTAATTCATATTAATCGTATGGATTCTCAAATTTGAAATGATAAAAGAATAAAACGGATAAATCCAAATATACATACTTTAACAAAAGTAGACAAAAAAACCCATTTCAACGTATTTTCATATAAAAAGCCTCAACGTTAAACTAAAATGAAATTCACACTTTCCGTTCAATATTTAATCACAATATCTTGCGACCAAAAGTTATTACCCCTAAAGTTGAACGACCTCAAATAAAAGGATTTTGTTTCGTACCGTTACTGTTGAAAGAGCAAAAAATAAACCTTGAAATGTGCAAGTCACTGGATTGGGCTGAAATAGATGGATTAAATTGAAATGAAGTCAGTAACCTAGTCTAAATGCGGTATTCATATTTCTATATATAAAATATATAAAGTTCATACATCTATATTTTTTTTTTGTGAGTGGGAAATCATCAAATGACTGCTCCCGTCCTGGGTGCGGCGGGAGGGCGTGTCAGACGTTCCAGGGTCACGGCAACTATTATAAACATTTCGCAACATATATGTGGCGACATCTATCGCCAAACATATAATATGTAATATGTAAACTTGCTGGCAAAACACTACATAAAGAGATAGCCTCTCTGGTGGTCGCACAGTCAAAACTATTTTCTTTTAAACCATACACCGGCTAATCACGTTTGTTCGTGTGTGTATTACACACACGAACAAACGGGTCAGAGCCCGTACGTCCCCTAAGATTTGTCCCCCAGCATAAAAGTTGTGGATTCGGCCCCTATATAGGTGCCCGTTGGTCTCCTGGTACGGGACCAATTAATATTTTAATAAAAATATTATTTTTAAGGTACCCATTCGTCTCCTCTAATGTATACACAATATAAGTTAAAGATTCGGCACCTATTCAGGTGCCTATTGGTCCCCTGAGATAAAATCACCTATATTTTACCTAAAAACGGTTGACATAGTACACTTGTGAACAGTTTATTAACGCAATTAATTTAATAAATCATAACAGATCATTGAAAAAAGAGCTACGATGAATGATAATCCGTCATGATAATAATGTAACCTGTCGATAGGCTTACGATGTAATATTGTCTCTTTACGAATGGCTTGTTAAAAAACGGGTATTAATGATTGAAAACTTAAGAGAACAAAAGTACTAGGCGCGCAGTAACGTGAAGTAGTCATGTACGATAATCTAAAATTCACTGTGTTTTTAATTTTCTCACAAGATCACCTTAATCAATTCAAAGTACTAGGCGCGCAGTAACGTGAAGTAGTCATGTACGAAAATTTAAAATTCACTGTATTCCTTAATTTTCTCACAAGATCACCATTCAATGCAAAGTACTAGGCGCGCAGTAAAGTGAAGTGGTAAATAGAAAACGATCGATCGACGAATCGATTATTTATTTTGAAGACTGACTTTATGAGCCTAGAGGCATTTTATTAAACTTAATCTTATTTGAAATACTTAAACATGATATTTAAGGAATTATTATATTTTTATTTTACCCTTTTCTGCGCGACTGTACCAGGACTATATACATGTACTTATATTAGAAGAATGAATTAAAATAAATATTCTTCAGGGGGCGAATAGGCCCCTCAAAAGTTCCAGGGGACGAATGGGCACAGGGTGCGAATCTTAGGGGACGTACGGGCTCTGACCCGAACAAACGTGATTAGCCGGCTGTCGGTTAATACAAAGCTACATTATCAATTTTGGATCCACTATTTTTGCAAAATATTTTGTTTGTAGATATCATTTAAGAAAATAACATTCTGAAGTTATTAATGTTTTAAACGTGGATACAAAGTTTTTAATTCTTGGAGAATTCAGGATAGAATAATGGTATAAATTCTTAGATAAATCTATACCAGAACTAATAAATATAATTTGTGTATTCATAGATGATGTTGATTTTCCAATTCTCGTATTACTACGGAAAACGTTGGAAATTACTTGTTTCGCGAATCTGACTTAATTTGTAATTATAGTTTGCCTCTTGAGAATTCAAAGTACCTAAAATTCAAATTATCATTTTCGAATTTGACAAAATTCATTGGAAAGAACTATTTTTGTTCTCTATTTATTAAAGAAAATATTTCGCCTATGACCAATAAAAGACAAACTAAACAAATGACGACATAAATGATTTTATTATGATTTAAAAAAAAAAAAAAGACGACCATGAACGAGAGTATGTTTATGGATATTTTTTATAAAATAAAAATATCTATTTTTAAGCATAATTAAGCGAGCGATGTTACTTATAACTTCTTTCGACATATTATCCGAATTAATTATTGGTTTGTTATAGACTACGATACCTAAACAATCTAAAAATACGACTACAATACTGTAATGATGTAATTACAAGCATTTTCTAAAAAGCTGGTTAAAATAAATAAAATGGTCACATAAAAGACTTACAACAAAATAGAGATGTGGCGTACTCAAATCTGAAACAAAGGTAAATGTCATTAGAACTAAATCTTCAATTTATGTCAAGTAATAACAATCAATTATATTGACTAGGTACAGTCAACAAAAGGTCGATTTGCACTGTTACTTTTTCAACCTAACCTAAACTTAAGTTAAATGCATCTTTCTCTTTCCATTTCTTAAAGAAAAGGACATATGTCTGTATGTATGCTAAGATCTTTTAATCCTTCGAACACACGTGATTTGAGACACAATAGAAAGACAAAGGCAGCCCGACATTCGGCTGTCACTTGGTCGTTGAAAGGCTAAAACTAAGCAACGGGTTTCGATGCAGGTTTTTTCAACTCTTCGTTTTCGCTCTGTGCTGTAAAAGTCGGCGTCCAGCTGGCAAGACCTTAACTTACTTACCTTAATTTATTAAGAAGCTCATGTCAAATTTGTCGTCAATTTGCGAAGATAAAAATAACGTGTTACAACAACGCATTATGCAAATTAGTCTATAAATGGAAATAATTAATGCAATGTTCGTAAAATCAAATACTCAACTTTTGGAATATTAGTATATTATATTTTTATACCTAATATTTATTGTATTATAAATATAAATAAGTAAATATGACAACTTACACACGGTCATCTGATCCCAAACTAAGCAGAGCTTGTACTATGGTAACCAGACAACTGATAAGCATACCTACTTATATAATTTATAAATACACTAGCTTCTGCCCGCGACTTCGTCCGCGTGGAATAATAGTTCCCGTTTCCGGGGGATTTCCGGGATGAAAACTATCCTTTGTCCTTTCTCGGGTCCCAGACTATGTCTGTACCAAACATTCAAAATTTTTTTTGTCGTTTAGGCGTGAAGAAGAGACAGACCGACAGACAGACTGGCAGAGTTACTTTCGCATTTATAACATTAGTACGGATTAACTGTGGAACTATCTTGAGCGTACACAAAAAGATTATTGGGGTTGTATAAGATTTATTTATATATTTGTGATTGTGGAATAAAATTTTTAGCGGAAAAATATTATATACTTAAGTCATAATAAATCTTATTCAACGTTTTTCTACCAGCAAGTTTGCTGTGGGAGAACAACTTAGCGTTAATAAGTATTGTTTAATTAGTCATTGTGTGTAATCATAGGAAGTTATTGTTAAATAGGTATATTTTAACGTATTTATAAAAATTGAGAAGATTAAGTATATATTTATTTACAACTAGCTTTTGCTCACGACTTCGTCCGCGTGGGATAACTCCCATTCGTGGGGGGTTTTCGGGATGAAAAATATTCTATGTCCTTTCCCGGGTCCCAGACTATATCTATTCAAATCGGTTCAGTGGTTTAGGCGTGAAGAAGAGACAGACAGACAGAGTTACTCTCGCATTTATAATATTAAGTACGGATAATTTTAGTTTTTTTTGTTCGTATTTTATAAGTTCGAAATTGACAATCAACCTTTAGCGCGCGTGGTGATCAATGCTCGTGCTTTCTCTGTAGGAGAAAAGGCCTTTGCCCAGGAGTGGGACACTTATAGGCTGACAAGCTTCTGCCCGCGGCTTCGCTCGCGTTAGAAAGAGACAAAAAGTAGCCTATGTTACTCTCCATCCCTTCAATTATCTCCACTTGAAAAATCACATCAATCCGTCGCTCCGTTTTACCGTGAAAGAAAGACAAACAGACAGATAGACAGACAGACACACTTTCCCATTTATAATATTAGTAGGTATGGATATTTTACAGTTAAGAGTAAAAAATAAAGACAATCAAAAAACTGATCATTTATGTCCCTTAACAATTACTGAGCACTAATATTAACCTTTTAACGACCAACCAAAGAATCAAAAAAGTTTTTAATTTTCAAACTTCGAACACACGTGATTTGAGACTCAATAGAAAGACAATAGCCGCCCGACAGCCGGCTGTCGGTTTTTTCCATGTTTTAAATAAGTTTATTTAATATTTAATACCCCCCTTATTTATTTATTTATTGAGTCTCGAATCACGAGTCTTCGATGGTTTAAAAATAAAAACTTTTCTAAAGGAAAAATATGTTCTATTTGACCTCGGATTACCCTCGGCGTTACCCTTTGACCTTGTTTGATTACGACCACAAAGGGCCCAATGTCAGTCCAATTACAACGTTCGCGACCATAAGGAAATTATGTGAAATTATCATCAGCAATTATTTCGCTTTGATCGCTACAGTTATTAGGCGTTAGCCAGATTTGCAACTAATCTGATTTAGTCGTTGTCTTTTTTTAACCGACTTCAAAAAAAAAGTAGGTTCTCTGTTTGACCTGTATGTATGTATGTATGTTTGTCCGCGAATATCTTGCGTTTGGCTGAACCGATTTTGATGTGGTTTTCAGAAAAGTGTTCGTTACATTCTACACTAATGGGTATCCCGTGACGTTGCCTGCATAGATCCTGTTTTGCTTTCTTGGGTTGTAGATTTTTAAAGACGATTGTATGTTGAACTCTAACTAAAAAGTAAATAAACAAAATAAAAAGCTTTTTAAAAAAAAGATAACCGACTTCAAAAACTAAAAGCTCAAAAATAACTATTTCCGAAGTCGGTGGCTTCTCTTCTGCCGGTCGATTTGTGTTGCCACCGACTTCGGAAATAGTTACTTTTGAGCTTTTAGTTTTTGAAGTCGGTTATCTTTTTTTTAAAAAGCTTTTTTTCTACACTAATATTATAAAGAGGAAAACTTTGTATGTTTGTTTGTTTGATTGTAATAAATAGGCTCAAAAACTACTGGACCGATTTTAAAAATTCTATCACCATTAGAAAGCTACATTGTCAACGATTAACATAGGTTATATAATATCACGCTATGTTCCACGGGAGCGAAGCAGTAATCAAAAACCCTAATGTAACGTGGGTTAAACCGCGAGGAACAGCTAGTTACTTATAAAATAACTACTTGGTATGGTACTGTAAGTAGACCTACGGATTATGTTTTTTTTTATAGTTTTGATTTATGAACCGCATAATTAATGATTAAATTTGAGATCGTCTCTATCTTGACTAGTAATTTGGTGGTTGGGCGACAATAAAAGTAATATCACCTAGCCGAAGCAGTTTCTAAGCAAGTTGGAGACTATGACGACATCGAAAATTTTGGAGCAGAGCGCATGTAAAATAGAATAAAATAAAGGATTTGGACTAAACTCTGAAAGTTGTGCAAAGAAAAGGAAATTCTGATTATTTAATTAATCTTAAACAGATAGAAATACTGCCTGGTAAAGTGTTGATTTAAAAAATAGTATCCATTTCTGTAGTTAGATAGGGTGACTGGCAACTAGTGTACGACACTTAATTAAGATGCTTTTTTCGATTTCAGGTTTGTTTCCATAGTGAAAGTGGTTGGTTATCATGAACAGAACCACGTGTTTAATTAAGTATCGTACACTAATTACCCGTCATCCTATATAATTTCGCTAAATAATTGCAGAAAAATATCCAAAAAACTGAGCCTCACATAAAAATAATATCTTACTTCCTCTAAAATACGATAAAATCAGGCAAACTGGTTACTTACCAAGGAATAAACAAATTGACGTTTAGGTCGTACGAATTTGTGATTTGTAAAAAAAAAACTTTATTATCAACAAAAACACATGACGTAGATAACAACAAAAAAAATTAGGATTAATAAGCAAAAAACACGAGCACATTAAAACTAGTATTGGTACTTGTAATCAAAATCTATTTTAAAAAAATTGCTTGCTAATACATTTTTGACGTACGGGTACGAGAATTTATGACGTCCAAACCAGCAGGATTTTTATTATAACTCGATCGATCCGCCCCAACTTTCCTAGGGTATTGGTCACTTCAGTCAGCTTGACTTTTCTAAATTATATATATATTTTTTGACTTTTCTAAATTATACAAGGTGTATTTTTGGTCTTGCTCAACCCGCTAGGAGATGATTCTACCCATGAAAACAAGCAACGTTTATTATGGAACGAACTCTGAAATCGCGAAAAAAATATCAGCTGTTTCTATGAAAAGTTCATTGCCCTCCCGACCATAATGTATGAATCAGCTGATATTTTTTTCGCGATTTCCGAGTTGGTTCCATAATAAAAGTTGCTTGTTTTTATGAGTAGAATCATCTCCTAGCTGGTTGAGCAAGACCAAAAATACACCTTGTATATAGGCTTTTGCCCGCGACTTCGTCCGCGTGGAATACTTCCCATTCCCGGAGGATTTTTGGGATGAAAACTATCCTATGTCCTTTCTCGGGTCCCAGACTAAATCTATACCAAATTTCATTCAAATCGGTTCAGTGGTTTAGCCATGAAGATGAGACAGACAGACAGAGTTACTTTCCCATTTATAATATTTGTACGGACTTAAGCCTTTTATGTATTGTAAGTCCAAGTGTCCTCACGATGTTTTTCGTTCATGATGTTGTTGTCCTAGGTACTAGGTTACAAAATCACAAGGTCTTGTATGACTTATCAACCGTTACACAACTTTATCTTGTTTATTTTACTAAGGTAGCGAAAACACATATGACCTGTTTGACGGTACGCACTTTAGGCCAAATACCTTTATTTCTTTTTTTTTTTAGCAACGGTTCTCAGTCCTGTTTCATCAAGTCGGTTTTGCTGTTTCGAAGATATGAACTCTTCTGTTACCTACAGTCGCAATGTTATTAAGGCTAAGGTTTTTAATTTTTTTATTTACACTTGTTTCAGAACACAATCTTATAAGCCTTTAGGGAAAACGTCAGCAAACCCCATCTTATATTGAACGTATTAATATTTAGTCGCACCACACTGCGACTAATCGTCCATCCGTGTACACCCTTACAAAAGTGAAACAATACAGAATCGTTCTTAGCCTAATGACTTTCCTTATTAAAGATTTTTTTAGCTCGCATTAAGCAAGAGTTAAACAATTGTCATTGTTTTAATTGTGCAGAACAATTGTTTAAGTGCGGACTATAATGTTGCTTTGAATTAAACGTGACTAGCTTTTACACGCTACTTTGCTTGCTTTTGATGTTATAGAATTTTATGTAGTACAATTATATTTTATAGTCTTAGAGCACTTAAAAGATAGCTTTCTTTCAGTGAATACATAATTTAGACTTGAATTATTTCTTTCGGTAACCTATTTCTATATCAGTGTAAATAATCATTAAGGTCTATGGCTGCTGCTCGTCTCCTCCGGTTTGTAGCGTGATATAGGCTACACTAGTCCTCATTAATCTGGCCATCGTGTACAAAAATATTTTACCATTTCAGATGATAGTTTAAAAGTTAACAAAGTAATAAAAATCACCTTTTTAGATTTATTATATCAGCAATTGTATAATAGGGTTCTGTACGTAATTCATAAAAATGAATGTAAAAATAAAATTAAAAATGGATATTAAGACTAAATTATTACGAAACTGAAAAAATAATTGAAGTGGTAAGGTAGTTTTATGTTGGATATAAATATAGCATGCATAGCACGTATATTGAAACATTCACACACACACACACACACACCACATACACCACACACACATTTAACATGTACTTACCCGCTGACTTAAAATTAGCATAAAATACTATGTGATGGGGGGCCTGGAGTTCTATAGTACAGGCCTAGGCTTAGTTTAGACTCCAGATCTCCCACAAATTACATTTACGTAACAGACAACTTGTATATTTTTTTACTTTAAGAGTGTCCTCATACATAATGTGTAATTGGTGGAGATGAATAAACATTTATATTATATTATTATTTATTATTATTCATGTGTCTGTCTATCCGCTACCCCTCCCCCTCTTATATCCAAAATTCCAAAGTGCCGTTTCGAAGACGTTTGATCTAGCTTTTTATGTTAAGTCTAAACGACCTTATCTTAATTAATACAATTGAGTCAGATAACAAATGACGTAATTGTTGGTCCCACGCGATTTCACACGGCTTAAGATTTTTTGTTTAAGCGTGAAGCCAAAACTAGCTCTTTGGGATCAGACGGCCGTGTGTGCTTTGTCTTAAGATAATTGTATTATATTTAATATAATTAAATATTATTTTTGGCATGATGTTACATAGTCTAAAACGTTCCTCGACAAATACGCTTCTTCTTATTTATCCCGCGTTCAATTAAACTAACTCAAACTGTTCATCTTAATAATATAAGTATTGATTATTATATACAAAACCAGCGGCTTTGCTCTGCTATAATATGAATGTATTTTACATGTGAATGTGATGGGCCTGTTGGTGTAGTGGTTAGTAGCCTAAGCCCTGACTGCTAAGCCGGAGGTTGTGGGTTCGATTCCCACCCAAAATAAATTTTATGTGATGAGCAATGATTGTTTGTTCTGTGTCCGGGTTTAATTTATCTATAATATGTATGTATTTATAAATTATATAAGTATGTATATAAGTTGTCTGGTTACCATAACACAAGCTCTAAGCAGAGCTTTACTTGGGATCCGATGACCGTGTGTGAGTTGTCCCAGTATATTTATTATTATTTACATATAAACCCTACTCTCGAATATTACTCTGTCTATTAAGAAGAACCGCATCAAAATCCGTTGCGCAGCTTTAAAAATTTAAGCATACTTTGCTTATAGTAACTTTTATTACTATATAGTGATTAATCTGGCTATTATATACAAAGAGTTGTTAGTGAATTACGTGTTTATTTCGGCAATTCCATGATAATTATTGTTAATGCAAATTCTGTGAAACGCGTGTCGAATATAAGTTGGCGAGTCGTTTGGCAAGTTGCATTTTATCTATGAAATGATAAGACATTTGCATATTTTGTGAACAGCAGAACGCTTGTTTTAATTTGATGCTTGATTTAGATTCTGGCGAAATTAAAGTTAAATTTCGTCTTATGTATAAAATGACTAGCTTTTGCCCGCGGCTCCGCTCGCGTTAAAAAGAGACAAAAAGTAGCCTATGTTACTCTCCATCTCTTCAACTATCTCCACTTAAAAAATCACGTCAATTCGTCGCTTCGTTTTGCCGCGAAAGAAAGACAAACATACAGACAGACAGACACACTTTCCCATTTATAATATTAGTATGGATAAACAGACGGACATTGAGATATATCAACGCACAGCCTAAACTTCTGATTCTAGAGACATGAAACTTGCGGGTGTGTTCTTAGTCCAAAATAGGAAACCACTAAGAAAGGATTATTGGAAACTTGACCAAGCGTAGTGCGTAGTTTTAAAGATCTAAGCACACATATACAGAAAACGAAAATCGACTTTGTTTTATACTATGTTATAAAGATAAATGTATTTAATTTTTTAAATACTCACCAAAGGGCATTTGAACAACAAACTACGTATTTCATATAATATTTTTTAAACTCATCATCTCCCTAGCGTTTACCCAATTATGTTAGGGTCGGCTGATTAAGAACAGTTGATTGGGTAATAAATATTATTTACCAGAACTAATAAAATCAGTTACAATGTTGAACTTTCCTAAGAAAAGCGTATAAGGTTGTACCTAATGTCATGCAAATCATCATGCAACCACGCAACATATAGCTACTATGCAACATCCTACTAATATTATAAACTAGCTTTTGTCCGCGACTTCGTCCGCGTGGATTATATTAATAGTTCCTGTTCCCGGGGGATTTCAGGGATGAAAACTATCCTATGTCCTTTCTCGGATCTCAGACTATATCTGTACCAAATTTCATTCAAATCGGTTCAGTGGTTTGGCGTGAAGAAGAGACAGACAGAGTTACTTTCGCATTCATTATATTAGTACGGATGTGATAGTTTGTATGAGGGTGTCGATGTTTATGACCCTTCCACGCAAAAACTACTGAACGGATTTGGATGAAACTTTACAGTAATATAGCTTATACATCAGAATAAGATATAGACTACATAACATCTCGCTATGACCAATAGGAGCAAAACAATAACCAAAAACCTAACATAAAGCGGGTGAAACCACAAAGCACAGCTATTTTAGTTATATTTGGCAATGCTTCGGTCATGAAGATAAATGTATGACACGTTATTATCACAGCTTGAGATTATTACAACATTCCTAAAACTCATCTTGTCTGTGTGTAACAGTTATTTTGTACTAATGTATCTTTAGTGCAATTTGCATACTAGCTTAGACCCGCGACTTTGTTCGCATGGAAATCGGTTATGTGGCGGACGCGGCGGAAAAACTGATTATGAAGCTCATATTTCTCTCATTCTTCTCTATGTCTTTCTTTTGTCAATAATCATCATTGGAAGACTTTTTTTAAGACAGTAAAGAGACTTTTTTTTTGGGGAGTGGGAAATCATCAAATGACTTCTCCCGTCCTGGACAGGGCGGGAGGGCGTGTCAGACTTTTACTGACTAAAACCGACTCATGTTCCTTCGGTAGCCCTTTATGTTCCGGAGTACGGTAACTATTATAAACATTCCGGACTTGATGTTGCAAAAAACATAGTACGACTTTATAAACCACAGCTCTCCCCTTGTCAAATGTGACAGCTGTCATTAATGTCATGTTCCATATTACTGCCACGTGAAATTGACCCTTATGATCACTGCCGGTTTTGTTGTTTAATCTGTGGTAGGGTTGTGGTTCAACTGACCTGTGGTCGAAGAACCATGCCATCGCCAGATAGAGGAATAAGTCTTGTTTCTATCAAACAATAATATGGCATCGACAATTAAACAAGATTTCGAAAATAAAATTGTAACAAACATACACATTTACATAAAATATTATGTAGGTTTTGCCGAGACATAAGTAGCTTATGTGACTCTCCATCCCTTCAATTGTCTGCACTTAAATAAAAGCTCATGTCAATTCGTCGCTCGGTTTTGCAGTTAAAGACGGACAAACAAACAGACACACTTTCCCATTTATAATATTAGTATGGATTAGTCTGGGTTTACAAAATATTTGTAAGACATCATTGCTTTCCGAGAAACAGATTATTTTTTATTAGGTCGTAGGTGAGTGAACACTGAGAACATCTTTCTTACTAAATGGAGACTAATGATACTTTTGCAATAACTGTAAAGCAGCAATATTCTATCAAATCTTAATACTTTTTAAGTTTATCTTTGGTATTATTTTATTAACTTGTATTTTAATATTTTACTAAGCGACTTCAACATGGAGGATCTCAGTTTGACCTGTATGTAAGTATGTATATTTATGTTCGCGATTTTGATGAGGCTTTCAGAAAAGTATTTAACCGACTTCAAAAATGTAGGTTCTCATGAAAAAATTGCACTAAAAAGAAAAAAAAGAAGTGACTTCCGTTCTTTTGTCGTTTTACATTGCCACCGACTTCCGAAATTATATATATATATATTTTAGTTTTTTTTTCTTATTTATTGTAAAGTTTCATCAAAATCGGTACTGTAGTAGTTAATGCGTAAAAGAGTAAAAAATATATCCGTCTTTTCGCACGTATGCAAAAGAAACAAGAATGTTTTTTTCTATCTATTCAGTTAATATATTTATTCTATATCAAAAAAAACTTACAGACTAATTAGTAATAAATTTAATATAATTGCAAATTATAATTGTATTTATAGAATACACCTGTACTTACAACCTACATTGTAATTATATTGCTAATTACAAAGACAATTAATATTTACAAGCTCTCTACTTTGACAACAAAGTACGAAAATATCTTTCAATTTAAAAATATCTTATTTGAAAGTCTTTATTTAGCAAATAATATGCTTTTCCTGCGGTTAAACCTAAGTTATGTTAGGTCTTTGGTTACTCATCCGCTCCCGTGGGCCATAGCGTAATGTTACATAACCTAATACACTCACAAATAAAGTGGCAGTCCAGTAAGTCTGGAGATTATCCCCTACAACCTTACACACTGATGTACAGTCACGTGTATAAACATGTATACACCACACTAACATTAAAATCAATTTTCTCTCAAAAAAAACTATAATAATATTTAGTTTTAGGGTACATTATATTATTATTGTAGTCTATGATATAATTACTATAAAATAAGTTTTAACTGAAAGTTATAACTCATTTAAGAGAAATTTGATTTTAATGTTAGTGTGGTGTAAACATGTTTATATGTATACGTGACTGTACCTATATCGCAAAGAGATAATATATATACTTTACTACCTTTTGCCCGAGGCTTCGCGTGCTTAGAATTCGAACTTCCATTCTCAAAGGGGTAAAACACCTAGGCGTAGACGCGAGACGTCGAGAGTCGCAAGACGACTACCGGCCACCGTAGGCGCGGTTCTGCGGATGGCGAGCGATGGGTAGCTCGCCGCCCGGCTAGGACCAGAGGGCCTAGCCAAGTGGCATTGTAGAATAGAAAACGAAAACGAATAGATTGTCAAATGTATGGAATTGACATATCACATAAGCTTTCGCTAAACAATTTGACATCTCCATACATTTGACTTCGTTTTCGTTTCGCTATCTATTCTACAATGCCACTTGTCTAGGGGGGCTGGACCGCGTCGACGGCGCGTTAGTGTTCCACGCGCGCCTCAAAGAGAAGAAGTCAGCACAGGAAGGGGTCCAACAGGGCCAACGCCTGCCGGGGTTGCGGAATGTTTATAATAGTTACCGTGACCCTGAAACATATAGGGCAACCGAAGGAACATGAGTGGGTTTTAGTCAGTAAAAGTCTGACACGCCCTCCCGCCGCGCTCAGGACGGGAGACGTCATTCGATGATTTCCCATTCCCCAAAAAAAAAGGTACGCTTACTTAACTCAGTTACTTAGTTAAATATTAACGATATTTTAATGCTAAACAAACTATGGCCTCTAAACTGCCAGTCCAGTAGACCATACAAAATATAACTAATTTAAATTCTGGTTCTAATTACGAAACCATATTAATTGAATAGTTTGCCTTGAGGCGTGCATCGTACGTGCTTGTTACCATGTAGACTATACCAAGAGGTTCATACATGTAAGTCCGTTTATACCAACTTTATGAAGATGAACCTTCTGGTATCCAGGATATTATGATTACTGTACTAGGGTCTGTCTCGAAATAATACCAAAGTACTAAAACTGATCTAGTAGATACGGGGAAACTCAATAAGGCTTTGGCTGTCATTTTTAATAAAAATCTAAGTTCAGCAGTGGACTGCAATATGCAGATATAATGATGACTTTTCTCTCTCTGAAAACTCTCTTATGCCCGAATACTCAAACGCCACTTAATGGTGAGTGGGACATCATCAAATGACTGCTCCCGTTCTGGGTGCAGCGGGAGGGCGTGTCAAACTTTTACTGACTCAAACCCACTCATGTTCCTTCGGTTGCCCTTTATGTTCCGGGGTCACGGTAACTATTATAAACATTCCGCAACCCCGGCAAGATAAAATAAGGGGTGGAAGTTTCGAGATCAACACGGGTGAAGCCGCGGGCGGAAACTATTAATTTATAAATAACATTGCTCTTTAAAATCCTTTTTATAGCAACAGGTTCCCAGTAATATAACAGAACAGGTTTTTATGACGCACTGGCAAGACCTTAAGAGGTTCTGGACCTAAACAGGTTTCAATAAACGAATACTAACTTATAAAAGAATACTAACTTGAACTAAGATCGTAAAAACCCAAGGATGAGTCAGAGATTGATTAAGTTTTTAGCTTATTTCATCCAAAAAAAAAAGTTTGGTTGAAATAAGCTGAAAACTTAATTTAATTTATTGATCAATAAAAACAATGATAGATAGAATATTCTTATATTATTGTACACCAATAGGACAAAAACAGTAAAGGACAATACCAATAAATATGCAAGAGTACAATAAGCGGCCTTATCGCTAAAAAGCAATTTCTTCCAGATAACCTTTGGATGGAATCAAATTATTTAAAAATAGGTAACGGGTAGTCTATGGCGTACATTAAACAATGATTGATCAATAATTAGATTGATTTTCATAAGATCTTTAAAAATAGCTGCTTAATTGCTTTTTTAGATCGTATCTAAATTCGTGTCATGAACTTCCTTCACAATTTTCCTCTTATTAAACTATTGTTTTTGTGACGTCATTTGTTTCCACTTTGGTACTTCCTTCCTCACCAAATTATATATTTTTTAATCAAACGTTAAAGTTTCAATTACTAATTAAGATAGGCTGATCTTTTAAATATGGAATACGAACTAGGTAACAATTTTTAAAATTAAATAATTGGTCCAGTAACAGCTTTTCTTAAAAAATTATCACCCTTACAAGATCGACTTGAATCCAAAGACCGAAAGTAAATAAAACCAGAGCAAAACGGAATGTATTGCTTATTCATTATATCAACAAAATAAACCTTTGCCTGTAGTAGAGTAAAAAACTAGTCAGGCGAAATTCTATGACTTTGACCACGAGAAAAGATTCCTTCCTGAGAAGGCTGTGCGTAAGAACATTTATCATTTTTTATGTAGATGATGCCCTTGCTTTAACTAACATTACTACATACACTATAATAAAGAAAGAAGAATACCTGCCAAATACTGTCCCACTACAAGACAAAGACTTCTTCTCTTACATAGAACCCACGAACATTGATCAAGCTTCACTCAAGGTATAGAACCCAAGGCAGATAGGATGGAAGGAAAGAGAGCATGACAAGAGGTTTCCATGTCAAATGACCATGATGAAACGGACGTGGGTACAGTGACGTCACGTAATAAGCCAACAAGTCTTAATGGATAAGTAAACAGTAATTTACTTGAAGGTCGGCGAGAATTCTAGGCGAGATGATTTCCGTTGACGCTTTTGATCGAGATGAGAGTGAGGAGTTTGGAAGTGATATGGCAATGGATGATGTGTTTTAAACGTATGAACAGTAAATGAAGATATGATAAGATAATTATAAGAGCTAGATCGCCAATTATCGTAGGTTGAGAACCATGATATTTTCTTCCTCTTCCAATCTTGCTAATATTACATTCTAAAGTTTATCATGAACATCACAGACATTGGTGAAGGCAGACAAAGTGACCAAACCTGAACTTATAATTAATATTAGTCCGAAAACGCTAATCCATCTTACAAGCTTAGTGATCAATGTTCATGCCTTGTCTATACGAGTATGAGAAGAGGTCTTACTATGAGAGAGCAATATAGACCGATTTGCGTTATGCGGAATGTTTTTGGTCAGACTTATACTATACAAATCTACTTCTATCAGCCGGTTTCAGAGTCGTAACAATGAGAAAAATCATCAAGCTTAAAGGACTGCGCACATTTACTTAGCTCTATTCCGATGTGTCCATAGAAAACAAATATTTTAAACAAAAATTTAAAAGACTCAGAAAGCTGTATGGACGCGTACGCGATTTCATACAAAAGCGTTGTTTTAGACATAAGCTGAATAAATGTACGTAGTCCCTTCTCATTCCTTACTAAAGACAATTTGTAAAACTAACTAAACCTACAAATATTTAACTTAACAAAGCTACAAAGTTCACGTCCGGTCAGCTAATGTTTAGTATTGACTTGTGAAGAGTTATTATGTACCAATGACGCATGCTTAAGTTAAGAAAAACCAGTGTTTGTTACAACGTCACCGTGATCGAGCAAGTTCAACACTTGGGTTGGTTATTATAAATCGATTATTGTTTTGATGACGGTTTTTTCGGATCACGTTTTGAGATTTTTCAACATGTGGTGTTCCATGTATTTTTCAGTGATACATTTGATAAACTAAAGAAAAAGTTAAGGAACAGGTTATTAGTTTAAACCTCTATACACAATATATGACAATTTATTATGTCCACTAGAAGATTCTGGAAAGTGGTCACGATCGTACTGAGAAAACCAATGCGAGGAGAAGGATACATATCAAAAACTGAAAAATGTATAAGACATAATTTTGTGTATTTTATATGGCAACTGATATAAATATTAATAAGTATTAGTAATGAATACAAGCAATTATCATCATAACATCCCTAGAATTTTCCCAACTATGTAAACCCTTGCATAGTTGGGAATATTCTCCAGTCTCTCAACTCTCGTCTACCAATCTAACCGGATTGTGCTGAATACCAGTGTTTGCTGCTCCATGTAGGGGCGACTGTCTTTCAGGTTTTCACAACCCAATGTAACACTTTACCCATCGATTAGACTTTGTCTGACTTTTCTGTCAAAGTCAAATCATTTATTTCTAATCGACCATTTTTTTATGTATAGGAAATCATCAAACAGCTCCCGCCCTGGCGGGGCGAACGGGCTTTAACTGACTAAATCCCACCAATGTTCCTTCGGTTGCCTTCATGTTCCGAGGCTACGATAACTATTAAAACTATTCGGAAACCCCAGCAGGGATTGGCCTATTTAAAAGGCACTATGGAACGTCATTTACAAGAACAAAAAAAATGTAGTGCCCTATTAACCTTCTTAGCACTGGTAACGACCAACGGTCAAACTTAGTTTCCGAACCACGGGTTTTCAGTGAACAGGGCCCGAAATCCCTTATTCATGTTTTTATCAACTAACAGCATCTACGTCAAACGAAACATTCTTTTTACACAAGGAGAGGTCAAGTAACACCTTGACTCCACAAATTCTGCGAAATAATATTAACATGGCAATACAAAAGTTTCGTAACTTTTCGCACAAAAGTATCTTTGCTGTCAGTCAATTGTCAATGTTTTGTGACTGTGACCTACATGACCTTATCTTTAGTTATTTTTGGGATGCGGGCCTTGGAGCTTATTGTAGTCTGGGGGACAAGGTGATAACATTCAGGGTAGACTTTTTGTTTGTGCAAACCAGGAACGCTTCAAAGGAATACCCGTATCGTTTTTAACTGTTCGGGTTCTATGGAATTGTGAAAAAGGAATGAATTGCCGTATTTTGTTTGCTTGGTAGGTACTTGGTTGCTTTTGTGATTGACCTTTTTTTATTATCTAAGCATTTTAATTATTAATTACTGAATATCTGGTGGTCGTAATGGCCCAGTGGTTGCGAGGCGAGTGTTTATGGACTTTATCAATTCATATCTTTTTTTCTAAGGTTTATCTTGGACATCGCAAACACTGAAGAAAAACAACGAAAGGAAAGTTGGACTTACAATAAATATGAATTCAAAATTACTAATGCACCCTGAACAAGCCAGATGGTCAATGTTCAAGCCTTCTTGGTATGAGAAGATGATTTTCTGCAGTGAAACAGTAATGGCAGAAAAACTGGTAATGTTGTGGTACATTTAGAGACTACGCACATTTAATTAATTCTATTCGCGTTTCGTTGAACGAATTTGATCACACTTATAATATAGTTCGGCTTCTATCTGCCGCGTTCAGCATCGTAAGAATGAGAAATGGCGTCAAGCTTAAGGGCATACGCACGTTACTCAACTTATCTTCATAGAAATTATAGATTTTGTACTAGGTGTATTTATGATCTTGCATAACCCGCTAGGAGATGATTCTACTCATAAAAACAAACAAAAATGTCAGCTGTTTCATACAATGACATTATGGTCGGGAGGGCATTGAACTTTTGTTAGAAACAGCTGATATTTTTTTCGCGGTTTCAGAGTTGGTTCCATAATAAAAGTTGTTTGTTTTCATGGGTAGAATCATCTCTTAGCGGGTTGTGCAAGACCAAAACTACAGCTACTATAAAAGCTGGACCGACGCGGAAAGCTGAACGAACGTTTTCATAAAAAAACGTTATTTTGTATTGTATATGTTACCGGCCAAATCCGGTTTCAGGACAAACTAGTTTCGCCTATGCTAAACTAGTCTAAGATAGGGCGACGGAGCCCTGCTGTGCGGGGCTCCTATATCTGGGTGGTTTAAAAAGAAATTACCACGAAGGCTAAGGTGGGAGCTCCACTCCGCTTCGATTCCGCCTTAGCTGCCAACCTAACCTGTCCGAGTCGGGGTGCCCTCAGTCGAGGCGAGGAAAAACTTGTTTAGCCTAGGCAAAACTAGTTTGTCCTGAAATCGGGTTTGGCCGGTAACATAAATAAGCACTAAGTACCTTGAGGTACTTAATTGACGAAAAATCTTCCAGCTATTTAAGAAGCTCGCAATATGTAATGACCTTGAAAGTGTCAGCTTCTACCGAGGGAAGTTTTGACAAGTTGTAACTTGTTCAGTGTGACAATCCTTGACGTGGCACTTTGAGTGACGTGCTCTTGAACTGAAGTTAACTTGCAGAATTACTAAACACTGTGTTTGGTTTTACAATAATATAGGATACTAAATTCGTACCTACTTAGGCCGTATACAGAAAGAAAGCTGGAAACTTAGAAGCACTTACCGGCGCTTGTCGGCGCTGATCCGTTCTACACAAAGGAAGCAGGTTGAAGCAGACTAAGCAATATGTCGGAATGATTTGCTTGCAGTTGTTATGGCAACGCCCAGCGCTGACAAGCGCGTGTTGAAGCTTGTCGGCACCGTTCAGTGCTTATCGGCGCGTGTTCATATATTTTCCTGCGCGGATTACCAGCGCTAACAAGCGCCGGCAAGCGCTTATAAGTTTCCAGCTTTCTTTCTGTAAGTATACGGCCTAACTCAGAAAATACAAATGTAAAAAAAAACCTATGTGTTTAAAATCGCAACTGCAGGTAACAAAACAGTTGACTACTTCATAGAAACAAGTGTAAGATCCTACTATCAAATAAAAGAAACGAAACGTTTCACCCGTTTAAGATCTAGACATAAAGCCTCGTCCCCACTAGTGAACACAGTGACAATATGCAGTCTGTCGTTTTGCATCCCCCCTTTAACAAAGAGGAAACTTGTTAGGAGTTCTCAAGAAACATCAATATAAAACGTTTTCTTTTCTTTTACATTTCTTTACTGAACAACGTAAACGCGGGCGGAACATTTTGTAATCGACTTGACGACTTTGAGAGAGTTCATAGTCATAATCATCCGTACTAATATTGTAAATGCAAAAGTAACTCTGTCTGTTTGTCTGTCTCTTCTTCACGCCTAAACAACTGAACCAATTTGAATGAAATTTGGTATATATATATAGAAAGGACATAGGATAGTTTTCATTCCGGAAATTAATCGGGAACGGGAAATATTTTATTCCACGCGGACGAAGTCGCGGGCAAAAGCTTGTATTCTATATTTTACTCCTATAGGGGAACTACTTTCTAAAAATCGTTTTTATACCCTGTAAGTTTCATGGTTGTAGGGCCAGCGGTTGGGCTTTGTGTTGTTGTATCGCCCAGTCAGTGTTAGAGTCTTCATGCAGAAGAAATCTTGTTCATGGCAATCGTTGTCATGGTGATACCTTGTTTGTGAATGTCATGTAAGAAATAATTAATTGTATAAAATAAAATATTCAATATTCCTTATGTTCGTGTTTCGATCTCAATTAAGCCTTACAAATTGGTAGCAGAGCGTGGTTCATACCGAAATGGTAGAAATGGCGACATATCGCATTGAACCGCTGACGAAAAATAATTACGACACATGGTGTGTTCAAGCTCAGGCCATATTAATAAAAAATGAACTATGGGAATATGTAAGCGGCACGATGCAGTTGCCATCAGAAGCCGATGAAGCGGCAACTAAAGCTTTCCATAAGCAAGACATGAAGGCACGTGCAGAAATATTGCTGCTGATGACACCCTCACAACTCAAAGACGTAAGTGGTTGTATCACATCTAAACAAGTATGGGACAAGCTAAAATCTATACATCAAAGTTCAGGACCTGCACGTAAAGCTACACTATTAAAGCAGCTCGTTTTGAAGAAAATGTCAGAGCGAGAGGATGTGCAAGACCATTTGAGCAATTTTATGGATGTGGTTGGTAAACTCGCAGGAATGGGCGTAGAAATCCATCCAGAATTATTAAGCATTATGATGTTGTATAGTTTGCCAAATAATTTCGAAAATTTTAGAATTGCCATTGAGTCCAGAGACACATTGCCAAGTCCAGATGATTTGAAAATTAAAATTATGGAAGAAAGTGCAGCCAGAAAGAATAACAACAATAGAGAAAATTCAGAAGGTGCATTTTTGGGCAAAAATGGACGTCAAGGCAGATACAATGGAACATTTAAATTCAGATGCAACAAATGCAAAAAGATAGGTCATAAAGCTTCGCGATGTGATTCCAAAGCTAAATTCACAGACAAAGAAAAGCCGGAAACGTCAAGACATGGAAATCATTATGTCCAGCCTGTATGTCTAAAGTCAGTTACCTCTTTGAACAAAGACGCATGGTGTCTTGATAGTGGATGCACGTCACACATGTGCAGTAACAAAGAGAAATTTGTTAATTTGACTGACCAAACCGGAGAGCTGAAATTAGCTTCTGAACAGCATGTTACTGAAGTAAAAGGTAAAGGATTGATCTCTGTCGAAATAGAGAACAAACGTTATGACCTGACTAATACGCTGTACGTTCCAGAGTTATCAACGAATTTATTGTCTGTTGGAAAGATTACTGATCGTGGATTCACAGTTGTATTTCAGAAAGATCAGGCTTTAATAAAAGATAAACGAGGAAAGACATTTCTTAAGGCAAGAAGAGAAAATGAACTGTATTATTTAAAAGTCGATGAAGAAAAAGCAAACGCAGTAAGAAATGACGGAAATATCATGATGTGGCATAAGAAACTTGGTCATTTGAATGAAGCAGATCTAAAAGCAGCATTCAAGAAAGAATTGGTAAAAGGAATGACAATAAAAGAGTCAGAAGAATTGGGTGTTTGCGAAACATGCTTGAAAAGTAAGATGACTAGAGTGCCATTTATTTCATCGGAAGGAATAAGAACTAATGAGCCACTAGAGATGATTCACTCTGACGTTTGCGGGCCCATGCAAATCGAAACTTATGGAGGATCGAGATACTTCGTCACATTCATCGACGATTACACGAGATATTGCTGTGTATATTTTATTAAAAATAAAAGCGACGTATTTCAAATGTTCCAGGAATATAAAAACACTATGGAAAATTTTTTGAAGAACAAAATTAAATTCTTAAAATCTGATAATGGAACAGAATATCTTAATAAACAATTCAATGATTATTTAAAAGAACATGGAATTCAGCGCAGACTCACGGCGCCTTATACACCTCAAAGCAATGGACTAGCTGAACGCAAAAACAGAACATTAGTTGAAAAGGCCAGATGTCTCATGATAGAATCAGGTGTCCCAGAAGAGTTGTGGGCGGAGGCAGTTAATACGGCTAACTATTTGATTAACAGATGTCCAACTAAGGTCTTGAATGGATGTACACCTTTTCAAAAATGGATTGGTCGTGAACCATCTGTAAGACATTTGCATATTTTTGGTTCCAAAGCTTTTGTCTTAAATAAAGGGCCTAAACGAGGTGGAAAATTTGCTCCACGTGCAACCGAAGGTGTATTTGTGGGATATGCAAAATGTACTAGAGGGTACAGAATATTTATTCCAACTAAGAAAGAAGTCATAATTAGCAGAGACGTGAAAATCATTGGAAAAATGTTTTATGATAAGGAAGAAATGCACCCCAGTTCCGAGAATAAAAAGAAAGAAGACAATGAGTACAAATTAATAGAAATAACAGTACCTAAAACTCCTACAGAAAATGACGTCACTCAATCAACAGACACACAGGATGACAACTACTTCGATGCAAATGATGATGATGACATAGTTGTTGAAAGTCATGAAGAGATACAAAATCAAGTAGAAAATATTCATGATAATACCGAAGATAGTGGGCGTCCCCATAGAAGGAAGAGATTACCAGTATGGGCGAAAGACTATGAATTCGAAGGTAGAGATGAAGTTGAAACGTCAGTATGCGAAATGATAAATTTCTGTGATGAAGAAGGAGGAGAAGAAGATGGGTACTGGCATGATGCTATAAAAGCAGAAATCAGAGCGCACGTTAAAAACGGCACTTGGAAGATTGTCAAAAGAGAGAATAATATGAAAATTATAGATTTCAAAATGATATTGAAAAATAAAGTAGGTCCGAAAAACACGGAAATAAGAAAAGCGAGATTAGTAGCTAAAGGGTTTAACCAAAGATATGGAATTGACTATGACGAAACTTATTCTCCTGTAGCAAAATTAAGCTCAGTGAGAAGCGTCATCGCTTTGTCTGTGGAAGAGAACTTAAAACTGAATCAAATGGATGTAACAACAGCCTACTTGAATGGAGATTTGGATAAAGAAATAATTATGAAAATGCCAAATTATTTAGAAGAATATGTTACAGAAATAATGGTGGAAGAAAGTAATAAAGAAGACTTAACAGTATTTAATAAAGCAAAGAAAATGTTGCAAGATTTAAAATATATTAAAGGAGAAAAAGTATGTCTTCTTGAAAGAGCTCTGTATGGACTGAAACAGTCGGGTAGACAGTGGTACCTCAAACTAAGCAGCGAACTAGAGAAAATAGGTTTCATTCCAACTGATGCAGACCCTTGTATATATGTCTTAAGGAAAGGAGGAGCTAAGATGATCATAGCTATATATGTAGATGATCTGCTGATTGCTTATTCCAGCGAGACACAACTAAAAGAAATAAAAAGGATGCTAAATGAAAGGTTCGAAATGAAAGATCTTGGAAGTCCAGAACTATTACTCGGTATTCAAATAGAAAGAAAAGGAGACACTATAAAATTACATCAAGAAAAGTATATACAAAAGATTTTAAGCAAGTTTAATATGGAGAATTGCAAGTCCAGCGTGACTCCGATGGAGCAAAACTTAAAGCTCCAGAAAGCACAAGCTTGTAATGAAAATTTGCCCTATCGGCAACTAATTGGTTCGTTGATGTACTTGGCAGTGGCCACAAGACCAGACATTATGTTTAGTGTCAGCTACTTGTCACAATTTAACTCATGTTATGATGAGGAACACTTCAAGTGTGCGAAAAGAATACTCCGATATTTAAAAGGTACTAAGAGTATGGGGCCTTTGTATAAGAAAACGGATTTGGAATTATACGGACAAGCTGATGCAGATTTTGCATCTTGTACTTTAGACAGAAAGTCGTACAGTGGATATTGTTTTAAGCTTGCCGGTGCGCCTATAAGTTGGGAGAGTAAAAAGCAGAAATCCGTAGCTTTGTCAACAGCTGAAGCTGAGTATGCATGTGTTGCAGAGTCTGCTAAAGAAGCTATACACTTGAAACGTTTACTAAATGGCATTTCGGACACTCGCCAGGAAATTATAACAATATATAATGATAACCAAGCTGCTATACATTTGACAAAGAATGCAGTGGTCAGTTCGAAGACGAAGCACATTGACACGAAGTTACACTTCATCAGACAATTAAAGGATATAGAGGTTGAATATTTGGAGAGTGCCAGCATGGAAGCTGACCTGCTGACCAAAGCATTAGCTGGACCTAAGCTTGGTAAACTCAGATCTTCGTTGGGATTAATTTGAAGAATTTCTTCTGATGAGGAGGAGATTTGTTAGAGTCTTCATGCAGAAGAAATCTTGTTCATGGCAATATCGTTGTCATGGTGATATCTTGTTTGTGAATGTCATTTAAGAAATAATTAATTCTATTTAATAAAATATTTAATATTCCTTATGTTCGTGTTTCGATCTTAATTAAGCCTTACAGTCAGTCTACCCTTATATATAAATAGATACTATGCGCCTTACTAATAAACGCTGCATAAAGTTATGACAGGTTTATACGTTAAAAAATGTATGGTTACACAGGTTTTATTCATTGCATAACTTTACACAGTGATTATTAGTAAGGGCATATTATTTTAAAATTCTAGCTATTATAGACAGTAAATAAATTAAAATAAATAACTTTTATAACCAGTAAGCACTAGAGATCAGAGTATTCAAACAAACGAAAAATCTAAATATGTTTTTAATATACACTACCTTAAACCAGCTTTTATTTTAAGGACCAATTAAACTTTAAATTGAGATACTGTAACCCATAAGATAGCTTCGATTAATTTCAACCCTCATTAATAAATATAGTTTCATAATTAATGTAATTCAATATTTCGATACAATGATTGAGAATATCGAAAGATGTTCTCAAATTAATCTTTAGTCAATTTATAATGATATCAATATTCTCAGTTGTAAACTGAATTTGATATTTACTGTAAGTATAGTAATCAATTCATATCATGTCATTGCTTCTTTGAATATGAAATATGTTGTAATTTACATTATTAAGTCACATTTGGTATGATCAATGGGACAATGGCGTCAGTTTTCATTTTTCAATTAATCGATAGTCAACATTATTTTTGGGGGCATAATTGTACAGTATATCTATGTGTTTTATAAAGTTTTTTATATAATATATTGCAAACCTTATTATTCTTGTATAATAATAAGGTTTGCAATATATTACTAAAAAAACCAATAACAAAAAACTAACCAAGAGGTATCGTGTCGCCCAGTTACTGGGTTGTAAAGGTCTGATAGGCGGTCGCTCCACGTTAAACACCGGTATCCAGCTGAATCCGGTTAGGCTGGAAGCCGACCCCAACACAGTTGGGAAAAGCCTAGGGAGATGGTGATGATACCTTTCCAGCATTCTTTATACATATCTTTTTACATATTAAAAAAAAATTACATAATAAAAACATTTTTATAAAAATATGTATAAAAATAGTGCTCCACCGTCGTCGCTAGGTATCGAGACCCAAACTAACGATGGTTAGGGGTCCAGAGTGAGGAACCTCCCCACAATGCGTGCCGTATCCAAGACAACTGCCTTTTGTATCTGATTCCTGAGCCAGCTGTTGCGCGATAGCTTTTGAATATGTTGGTCAAAACTTTTCGCTATGAGCCCATTGACTGACACAACTATCGGTACAATAATAATTGTCGTGTCCATATTCCACATGCTGGTAACCTCATAAGCGATGTCAAGATATTTTGATATAATTATGATACCTTATTATTATACAGGTATATCACCCAGTTAGTCGAGTTAAATTAACAGACGCATTTCACAATTTTTTTATTAAATTCAAAGCTATTAAACATATATTATACTTTAGTACATAGTTAATTTAAAACCGGGCCTCAAGGACGAAATTTAGATTTATTGAAAATATAATGATTAACTACTGGTTTGCAAATGGAGCAACTTGTTTTAACCAGTGTTATTAACAATTAATTAATTAAATAATTACATTTTATCACGTACACATCTAAATATCTAATTAAAGTCATGTCCGTTTATATTTAGGTTGATGATTTTAGTCGTTAAATACTATAACAATAAGATATTGTGTAGCCATTTTGATGATTTCTTTATTTTTGTTAAATGCAAGCTTGCAACTTGTTGTTTTTTTGTTAGAAATCATTTTATTTAGTAGAATTAATATGAATACTAAAAGTGTTGTTGTATATTAATACTAAATAGTGGTCATTCAAATAATGAGCTTATTGTTTTTTACAACAAAAATAATATTTAAAAAAAATATACTGTCTACTGTCTGTCTATACTGTTTTTTTGCTATCACATTGGTAAAAGAAAAACATCGTGGGGTAACTTCATTTTATTTTTAAGGTTCCGTACCTCGAAAGGTAAAAACGGAACCTTATAGGATCACTTTGTTGTCCGTCCGTCCGTCCGTCTGGAAAACTCTGGAAACCGTAAATTTGAAGTTATTTAAAAAAAAACAATTTACGGAACCCTCGTTGCGCGGGTCCGACTCGCAATGGACCGGTTTTATTTTATTTAGGTATTAGGATCAAAAAAACAGTTAGGTACATGTTAAGGATAACAATCGTTATACAAACAAGTAAACACACAACCCACACCATTGTCCACGAGTTCATAACTAAGAATAGAATAAATAAAATAAACTAAGAATAAAATAAATCTGAAATCATCAATTTCTCGTGCCTGCCCTCCTAGGCAAGTGGCATTGCAGAATAGATAGCGAAAACGAATAGATTGTCAAATGTATGGAGATGTCAAATTGTTTAGCGAAAGCTTATGACATTTGACAATCTATTCGTTTTCGCTATCTATTCTACAATGCCACTTGTCTAGGCCCTCTGGTCTGTATTTAAAAAGGATTTTGCCCAAAACTGGAATTATTATGGGCCGTTATTATAATAAAAATATGCGTAAACTACTATCTTGTTTTACAAAATCTAAATTAATTTTTACGCAGTTTTATCTATAAATCTTACTTCCAGCCTTATCTTCAGGCTCTGTTTCTCACACCGGATAATAAAAATAATGAGAAGACCAATTATTTATTGTTTCAATGCTACAAAGTATAAACATGAAGTTAATTAACCAATTATATTACTTACACGTGACTAAGAATTTACAGGAATTTTATAAGACTTATAATTTTTAGGTACATTTTCGTTCGGTTTTGTTTTTTTTTTTGTTAAATCAGCATATTGTTTTAGTAATTACTATAGTGCTGATTCTCTGGTTCACAAACTTAACTAAATGTAAGTTAAATGCATCTTTCTCTTTCTATTTCTTAAGGAAAAGGACAGAAGATACATATTTGTTTAATCCTGTCAATCAAATTAGACAGCGCCTGAAGAATTGGCGTATTTTTAGTCGCCATGTTTTTAGTCGCGTCTAATTTATCTACGGAGCGTCTTAGTTTGACAGGACTTAACTAAAATTTGATCTTCTGTCCTTATCTTAATGAAATGGAAAGAGAAAGATGCACTTAACTAAATTTAGGTTAGTTTGTGAATAAGAGAATCGGCGCTATTATCATACAGCACCACGCTTACTAAAGGTAGATTGTAAATTTCAGAAATATGACTGAACTAGCTTTTGCCCGCGGCTTCGCTCGCGTTAGAAAGAGACAAAAAGTAGCCTATGTTACTCTCCATCCCTTCAACTATCTCCACTTAAAAAATCACGTCAATTCGTCGCTTCGTTTTGCCGTGAAAGAAAGACAAACATACAGACAGACAGACAGACAGACAGACACACTTTCCCATTTATAATATTAGTATGGATACTCAAACGTCCTCAATTTTAAGACGCTCTCAAATCTATTGCTGTCCTTACTTTGCCCCTTTAGAGTGACAAAGACGGCAACAGATTTTGAGTGCGTGTTGAAATTAAAAAAAATATTATTATTTGAGTATTCGGCCAACAGTAAGTCAAGTTTTCATTTACTGAAAGAAACTAAGTACAAAATTAGAAATTAAAAAAGTCATGTTTCTCCTTGCCTGGTACTGAACCTGCTATCTCAAACATGTAAGCGGGCGCTTTAACCACAGATCCTTTTCTAGTGGTTAGTGGTGCTAAGCCAGAGGTCGTGAATTTGATTCCCAAGCAGGACAAAAAATTGTGTGACTAGCATAATAGTTTTTTTTTTCTGTGTCAGGGCGCAACTATTTAATATTTATAAAACACATAAGTATCTGTATTAGTTTTCTGTGTAACACAGGTTCTGCCTAGTTTCGGAATCAGATGGCTGTGTATTGATGTCCCAAGATATTTATTTATTTACAGGTTTTTTTTCCTAATTGTAAAAAAGTTGTCTAGGTCACCCTAATTTAGACCCCTAGACGTGTAACTAGTTCTACATGACCCATATAAAAAGCTATTATTGTACGTGATACATAGAGGGTACCTTTTTTCAGTAGGTATTCAATAACAGAGGGAAAATCTGGTCAAGTGCGAGTCGGCACTGGGATTACGTATCTTGCAGAAGCCGAGCGATCGCGATAATTTATCAATATAAACGTCAAGTCAAATAGCAATCTAGCGATAGTGCTGCCTCTGTGGAGCAATAAGTTAACTAAAACATGCATTTTTCGTTTGGTGGTTTTGTATTTAGTATGGTTTCTAAGAGCAAAGTTAAGTTTTTTTGTTAAAGGTGATATTTAATTAGTTCCAGCGATTGCTACTTTATCGTCATCGTAGCAATCAGTGCATTAGAACAATCAGCGAGCGATTAGCAATCGGTTCATACATAATACAATTGTTTTTGACGTAAACGCGCGGTGGCCGCGCGATCACTGCGCAAATATTGCTGATTGCTGTTTCATAGGTAATAAGCCAGTGGATTTGCGCACAAATGATTTCGTACCATCATCGTCAAAAAATGGAAAATAAATTACGTTGGTTGTATTTTAAAACAAATATTAACTTTCCTTTAAAAAATGTTTATTTGCTGTTATAGCGGTAACGGAAATACATCATCTGTAAAACTTTCAGCTGTCACGGTTCATGAAAAAAAGCTTGGTGACAGACGAACTGAACATTTTGTTTGTTTGGTTAAGCACGTTTATCTCAAGTACAACTGAGTCGATATGGAAACCTCTTTATTATTTATCTATAACTTTATTGCCACATAGCCCATATATTAAAGAAAGCTTCATACTACTCATAAATACTTAAAATTCGGTGCTGTTTGTTCTTTTATAGTGCTTCCGACTTCCGAAGTTTATGTTATATGTTGCGGAATGTTTATAAAAGTTACCGTGACCCGGGAACATAAAGGGCAATCGAAGGAACATGAGTGGGTTTTAGTCAGTAAGAGTCTGACACCGCCGCACCCAGGACGGGAGCAGTCATTTGATGATTTCCCACTCACCAAAAAAAAAAAGTTTGTTAAATATTTTTTTAATTTTATATAACAATACGCTAGAACCTACGAAAGCAGAACAGTAACCCCGATGCAAATGCCCGTGAAATTGCGGGGAACAGCTTATATGTAATAAAAACGCAGACTCTATCATTAAAATGGTGTTGCGGAATGTTTATAATAGTTACCGTGACCCTGGAACATAAAGGGCAATCGAAGGAACATGAGTGGGTTTTAGTCAGTAAGAGTCTGACACGCCCTCCCGCCGCACCCAGGACGGGAGCAGTCATTTGAAGATTTCCCACTCACCAAAAAAAAAATCATTAAAATGGTCATCTACCTAAAAGCGATACAGATATAAATATGTACAAGTTTACATCATGATAATCACGCGATACGACGCTTGCGCAGTTCCTGCATCATCAGTATTACAAATAAATTGCGAGACTGATCCGATCTTTTTTTAATTTGATCCAACAGGTGTTTAACTCAAGTTTTGACACTCAAACACCATTCTAAGTCCGAAATCATGAATTAATCAATATTTGTTTTCTATTGCATATAAAAATACATACAAACTTATAGCGAAAATTACAATGAAACTCAAGATTACAATACAATCAAAAATACAAAAAATGGACCATGTCTTTTCTGTAAAACGGTGCTTTACGTGGCGTATTTGACAATATGTATATTATGATATGGATGGACAATTCTCAAGATAAACATGTAGCACCTGATGGGTAAACATGCGCCTCAAAGAGAAGTCAGCACGAGAAGGGGCCCAACAGGGCCAACGCCTGCCGGGGTTGCGGAATGTTTATAATAGTTACCGTGAGCCCGGAACATAAAGGTCAATCGAAGGAACATGAGTGAGTTTTAGTCAGAAAAAGTCTGACACGCCCTCCCGCCGCACCCAGGACGGGAGCAGTCAATTTATGATTTTCCACTCCCAAAAAAAATGGTTAAACAAAAATATCGTGCGTTTGGAAGTCAAAGACCTCTTAAATTTTGTCAAACAGCTTCAGAGGTCAAATCGTAGGTACCCAAATTGTTTTCGAGATTTTATTCTGCTACCTATGTTATCACATCAATTTTCACGTAAAAAGGGTACAAAATATTGCTTCGCGTTTTATTTATTTAATAATAATAAAAATACCATCAGCACAGTGAATTAAAATTCAAATAACTGTCATGCATAAACGGACTGATAAAATATAACATATAGAACGCTAATAATACAACAAAAAAATCCATACTAATAGGAAAGTAACTCTGTCTGTCTGTCTCTTCTTCACGCCTAAAGCACTGAACCGATTTGAATAAAATTTGGTACAGATATAGTCTGGGACCCGAGATATGACATAGGATAGTTTTCATTCCGGAAATCCCCCGGGAACGGGAACTATTATTCAACGCGGACGAAGTCGCGGGCAAAAGCGAGTACACTATATTATAAAGAGCGACTGGCTGGAGTATTTTTCAATCAATAAAATCTATGGGGTTGTACTAATTTTCATTTCTATGCATGCTAGGCCATTACATCTCACCCAACAAAACATCTGTTATTGTGTTGAGCAAAATTAAAAACAAAACAAAAAAGGTATATTTAAAAAGATTTAATAAAAATGCAAATGAAGTTTTTTTCACTCTTGTATAAAACATCACGTGAATCAAAAATAAGGATAAACATTTAGAAATCTGTGATTTTTAGTGACACATAATACCAAAATATGTTTTATTAAATTCTTGACGCTGCGTCCGTCATATTTTCACACAATTCCCGTTTAACCTTTCAACGACAAACCGACAGCCGGCTGTCGCGCTGCTATGGTATTTCTATTGTGTCTCGAATCACGTGTGTCCAAAGGTTCAACATCTATTTTTGAGCACTTTGCATCGAGCACCTCAACCATAGTTCAAAATATCTAAGTCAGCATACATACAAGAAAATAGGAAGCGATTTCATTATAAATTATACAATGAGATAAAGATTTTTAAAGTATAAGTAGTTATTGCTTTATTCTTTACTTTTGCCTGCGGTTTCGTCCACACATGACCTTAAATGTGGATGTAGGCAAGTAACACAATACCTTGGTCGGATTTGGAAAGGGAAATAGAGCCATGAAGTTACTACATAATTATTTCCAAACTGGTTAAGCGTAAGTCGTACTTTTAAGGGAAGGATTTTGTACCATAATACAGTATTGAGCGTATAGTATGTACGACATCATTTATGCCGCAGTGACTGAAGCTCAAGTCTAATATCTAAACGATTCGCTACAGGCAATGACAATAAATCCTCAAAAAGTGGTTTAATTAATTCTCTTTGGCTACAGGTTTGATTAAAAAAATAATTCAAGAGTATTTACTTATTATTTATTTATTTAAACTTCATGCACAAGCGTACAAGGGCGGACTTAATGCCTTAGGCATTCTCTACCAGTCAACCCAGTGGCTTATGAGATACACCGGTGTCTAGGTCAAGAATAGTAGAAACTTTACAGATTTTTATTTCGCTACGAACTTTTTCATATTATTATGTTTTATATTTGTTTACCGACAGGCTTATGTTATGGTATTAGTTCAAGACGAGGTTTTTGGCTTATATGTTTAGCTTACATGAAACTCAGACCACAGATGAGATGTGTATGTAGCTACAGCTGAGGCCGGATAATAGGGTCTCATTGGCAAACTTTTTGTACTGTAACATCCCCAGGTTCTACCCTTATTGGCTTATTCAGCATAACTTTATCATTTTGTACTAAACTTAGTGCAACACTTAAATAATAGAGCTAGATCGGGTTGAAATTCCATCGGAAAATTTTCTTTTATCTTAAAAAAAATTGCGCCCTTTGTAATTTATACATTCAGTAGCTTTCGCCTGCGGCTTCGCCTACGTCGTTGTCGATACTTCCAACCCCTATTATTACCCCTTTAGGGTTGAATTCGCCCTGCAAGTTTCATGACTCCAGGACCAGCGGTTTGGGTTGTGCGTTGACAAATCAGCAGTCAGTCAATCACTCAGTTAGCTTTTACATACATAGAGAATAACTCTTCATTTATCGTTTTTAAGAGATTTCTAAAGCGTCCTAACAGTATGGAACCCTAATATATATTTATTTACTCTACTAAGAATACATTCCGTCTTTACATCGTGCCTCGTGATAGGTCCCTTCTAACATTAAACATTTCAACACCAAGATGACTCAGAGAACAATAGCAATATTATTGAGCTCATCTTTGGTTCTATAACCATTAAACTAATGCTACACCGTGGCTCGCTCTTTATATAAGTTACTGTTTAGTTTTAATTGGTTTATTGAACGTTTCTTGTCTACATTGGGTACTATACTCGATCTAGAGTTTGAATCGGTCTTCCTAGCTTTTTACCAATGCTGGTATCGACTACCAGCATAATCAGATCCAGCAGAAAACCAGTATTTATTGGGGAACGACAACCCATTTATTTATTTATTTATTTTTTATGCACAAAATTTATGTACTGACTTAATGCGTTAGGCATTCTCGGCGGTGGTTCGGTTAGTTGGAGTCGCGCCATAACACAAATTTTAAGTCGTTCGTGGTGCGGGTGCCGACTAATCATCTGGCGACCTTTCTCAAAGAAGAGTTTTGGCCGAAGGGTTTCGTGTATCGACGTTTTCGTGGAAAGATACCGACCTCGCAGGGAAACACGACGCCGTCACTTCGTGTGTAATAGTTTAAAATTTGTTTATAGTTTTATTTTCAATATGTATTAATTTATTTTAAGTAAGATTATTTGTGTATTTTTTCTATGGGCCTCAATTGCCTGATAATAAAGGTTTATTATTATTATTATTTTATTATTATTCTCTACCAGTCAACCATCGGTAGTGCAGAGACATGATGGCAGGTGCAAATTTTAGAGTTAACATTATTACCATTTACTGGATAACACCATGCCCCTTAGTCAGATGGATTGCCAAACTCTCTGACTTCTGATCACCAGTATCGATAAGGTTAGTGAGATGATGATCGGAAAAGTACTGCCGAAAATATATCCTACCAAATTAATCTGATGTGGTTTGTTTTGGTCAAAACGAGGCACGTAAAATCGAGAAGAGAGTAACTCGCAATTTTTTTTCTATGTGGTATCTCGCAGATAAATCTCTGAAAATGTTGTCTGCTTAACCAGACAATCTTGTGGGTCCCTTATTGACTCTCAGGCCTTTATTAGACAGAATTGAATTGGTCATTTATTGACCTCTTACCAATGTGTAGGCTACTAACACCAATGTGTTAGGCTCACGCGCTAATTTCAATATTGAATAGGTGGTCTGTTTTTGTCGCCTGTATTTTGGAGCCCACAACCGGTCTTGCCCGCCTAAATAATTTGCAAACTGGGTAGATTATCATCTAACTGACCTTGGATCATATTTGCCTAATTAGTAATCTTAAATAAAACTAGTCAAATACTTGACTAGCTTCCACTTCTGTTAACTAGACGACCGGTTAGGTCATAATCAAAATTGTGAGTTGATTTAAATGTAATTTATGTTGTAATCTTTGCTTCATAAGGTGCTAGATTGCGTGTGAGGTCACCGTATCTTTTCCTAATAAGCAATACATTGGCAATTCTGTCTTTCGAAAAACCTGCTAATGTTTATCTAATGGTTTCTTAAGACGGGCCAAAGATGATGGTTCTCTTTTTTTGAGGAAAGAAACACGATATCAAAATTGCCTCTATTTTTCGATATTACATCACGATAATTGGGTAAATTACCATAATTATCATTTAGGTATCATTGTGACTTTAATGTGTAGTCATTTGTTTAAATGACTTGTCGATTAGCAGGAATATAATATAGGTAGGTGCATTTAGTATATACGGTAAAAAACCTGATGGCCACTCGAAGAATGGAAGGTCTGCTAACAATGATGTTTACCTTAAATTTTTCTTATTCATAATTAAATTCTCACACTACTACGTACTAAAAAAAATAAAAACTCACATTCAAAATTCCAAACTCCGTAGGCACCAAAACATAAACTTTTCAAAATACAAATAACAGCACAACACAACACAAGCACTTCAAAATTGTTAATTCATAAATAAATTAATAAAATCCGCGTTACAATTGCTAAGCCTCCACGTCCGAACGCGTCGAACGTTGGAATAACACTGAACTTGAAATAAAAATTGTACACTCCTGCGCAACTTGGCGCCTTGATTACCTTCAAGACGTTGCCATCAAAAACCTACTTATATACCTATAAATAGAGTATATAATCGCTCTACTACGATTATTAATATCGGAGGCTTGCCTTGTGTTTTATATATTTTGCGGATTTTCCACTTAAAACCGACATACTGAGGTAAGATTGTATGTGCTTTGTTAAGACCAGTTGGTAGGATGTTGCGGTAGTCCATTTTGTGTGTATTATGGTCATTCTACAATGAATAATGTGATAAAAATTCATATTTACGCAGAATAAATTGCACTGTCTCTATATTTTAAGATTAACACAATCTATATTTATTATATAAAAATATTGGAATTCCACCACCAAAGGGTAAAAAGGGAAAGGAATTACGAAGTGAAGCGAAAACTAGTGATGAGATATAAAGAAACAGTGCTTTTGTCAATCAATGCACTGATACAACTGAAGCTACTGAAATTAGAAATATGGAGTAAACTAGCTTTTGCCCGCGGCTTCGCTCGCGTTAGAAAGAGACAAAAAGTAGCCTATGTTACTCGCCATCCCTTCAACTATCTTCACTTAAAAAAATCACGTCAACCCGTCGCTCCGTTTTGCCGTGACAGAAAGACAAACAGACAGACAGACAGACACACTTTCCCATTTATAATATTAGTATGGATAACCAGTTAATTTCTGCTCTTGATTTGTCATAGTCAATGTTGATTTACTTTTTAAACCGCGCAGGTGCGCAAAAACGTGAAAAACATGGTGTCAAAAACCTATAAAGATAGATCTATTGGTTAGTGACCCTGACTGCAATGCAGGTCGGGTTCGATTTCCACCCAGAACGAAACTTTGTGTGATGAATATAAGTTTTTGTTCCGTGTCTGGGGTGAAATTAATTTATCTATGTATGTATTTTCCAATTATATATAAATTGTCTGGTTACCATAGAACAGTCTGCTTAGTGAGGGTCATATGGTCCTGTGTGAGTGGTTTCAAGATTGTTATTTATTTATTTTTATACATATTAAATAACATTAACATCTAGATGTTTTAGTCAATTTTGTTTAGTTGTTAAAACGTAAAAGAATAAAAAATAAACAATCAATCTTTTATTTTAAAATAATAATTGCGTTTATGATAATACTATGAAGTAAGATTACAAATGTATGATAATTTGCCCTGTATGACTATGCATTTTGAAGGCTTATGTTTCTTTACATCACACTGTAATATAATTATATTAGAATAATATTATATAATTAGGTATATTACTACTATATTATTTTAGAAGGTAACTATTTTTTGCGGAATGTTTATAATAGTTACCGTTACCCCGGAACATAAAGGGCAACCGAAGGAGCATGAATGGGTTTTAGTCAGTAAAAGTCTGACACGCCCTCCCGCCTCACCCAAGACGGGAGCAGTCATTTGATGATTTCCACTCACCAAAAAAAAAAAATACTTTTGGTTGCGGAATGCTTCTAATAGTTACCGTGACCCTGGAACATAAAGGGCAACCGAAGGAACATGAGTGGGTTCTAGTTAGTAAAAGTCTGTCGCGCCCTCCCGCCGCACCAAGGACGGGAGCAGTCATTTGATGATTTCCCAATCACCAAAAAAAAAAATTTTACTTTTGCACGGGTACAATGAGTTTATTTATTTTAAGGTTAGTCTACAATTGTTTACACATAATTCAAATAGCGATTCATAGATGTGCATTTACACTTGTAACAATCACCTACAGACAACTTACAGACCACTGCATGCACTCAAAACAGCTTCAATATGCAGGTTGTTTTAATATAATTTGAGTTGGTTTTATCCTAAGTTACATTAGTTACAAAACAGATCATCTCCCTAGACTTTTCCCAACGTTGTCGGGGTCGGCTTAAAGCCAAACCGGATTTGGCTGGATACCTGTGTTTCACGTGAAGCGACTGCCTATCAGACCTTCACAACCCAGTAACTGGGAGACCCGATACCCATTGGTTAGACTCAAGACAGGTCAGTCTTTCTGGCGTCTAAGTACCCGTAACTAACACAACTTTCTTTTATATATAGTATAGATGTATATATTTAAAAATTAAATAATTATGTATATCAGTTGTCTGGTTACCATAACACAAGCTCTCCTTAGCTTGGGATCAGATGGCTGTGTGTGAGTTGTCCCAGGATATTTAGGATTTAGGATATGAATTGAAAAAGTCTCTTATACCTACGAGAGGTGGGTGACTAATACACTGCAACAGTAAATGCAAAATCCTTAAATTCTAATCATTATCGAATTTATCCTTGAGGCCTCCTACCAAGTTAAACTAAATTGGTAAAAGTAGACCATACAATCCTTTTAGAGCCACTTCTATTTCTATCCAATGTTAGATAGCCTTGACCAGCTAAGGCTGGCCCAGTATTATAAAATATACTTCATTTAGACTGTATTAATAATAAATGCATTAATAAACAATAATGTATTAAGAATAATAATGTTATAGAAGACGAAGACATTAATGAGTCCGTTCCGCTCGCGATGGAATCCATGCTTAAACATGGTATGAAAATCTGATCAGGATTTTTGGAGTTTAAGCAAACAGACAAACGCGGCATGAGTCTTTTGGCCGAATATCACTTAATTTTAAGACGCTGTCTAATGTGTTTTTGTCCATACTTTATCCCTTTAGCCTGTGGTCTAGCAAAATGTCAATTTGACACCTGTCATTACTGCGAATGGGAATAGACCCTTATGATCATTATGTCATTTTATTGTTTTATCTGTGCTACGGTTGTGGTTCACTCAACTGGTCTGGTCGACAAACCATACCAATCGCCAGATGAAGGGTTAGAGGACCAGGACCGCGTCGACGGCGCGTTAGTGTTCCACGCGCGCCTCAAAGAGAAGAAGTCAGCACTGGAAGGGGGCCAAAAGGGCCACGCCTGCCGGGGTTGCGGAATGTTTATAATAGTTACCGTGATCCTGGAACATAAAGGGCAATCGAAGGAACATGAGTGGGTTTTAGTCAGTAAAAGTCTGACACGCCCTCCCGCCGCACCCAGGACAGGAGCAGTCATTTGATGATTTCCCACTCACCAAAAAAAAAAGGGTTAGAGTGTCAAAAACACCAACAGATTTAAGTCTTAAAATTATGTAAAGTTTAAAATTGAGGGATGTTTGAGTATTCAGCCATTTGTTTCATATTACGTGTTGTAAAGTTATACCAGTAATGTATTACTGGTCTAGACCAAGCCTTAATCAGCAGTGATGTCCATTCTGGGCCATCTTCGCTGACCGGTTAGCCTTTACAATCCAGCTAGGTACTTTTTGGACCTCAAGGTTTGTTCTGAGCCAATCGTGTCAAGGTATTGCATGGTAAATATTGACAGGTAATATTGAAGACTCAAAGTTCAGAAATTTAATTTATTGACTTACTTGCACTATTTTTTAACGTAACAATTAATAGTGCTTAGTAGGTTCGACCGAAAGCCGCTGAGTTTCACCCGATCCGCACGAAGCAGGAATTTCGCTATCAATAATGGTTTTGAGAGCAGTTTCGGACGATATATTTTAATACTTTACTGTTTTACGGGATTTAACGCGCACGTACCTTTTTATTTGTTATGCTTGACGTTTCGGCAGGGTCACACCTGCCACGGTCACAAGCAGACTGTTCGGCGACACTACTCCGTCGATGAAGATGAAGATAGATTTTCATCTACCCTCAATGTTGACGATTGTCCACTTTAAGGCCGCGTACACACTACACTCACTGTGTCCGGTTTTTTTGTCGACTTAAAATCGCGATGCTGAATTTTTGAAATCACTGGATTCCATGTGGCTGACAGTTTGAAACCTTCTTCCCGATTGAAATTTCTGTGTTTTTTAAATCCCGTAAAACAGTAAAGTATTAATATGCAACGCGAAAGGTTAAAGTATGATATATTTTAAGTTAATTTTGTACCGTCAAAATTGAAAATCTTCTTATTCTCAACGTACAAAATTAATTTATCTATTTAACTTTATTTTGCATGGTAAAAATGTAAAGATTTCAGTTTTACCCTTATCCTTAAGAATAAAAATGAATTACATGTCACATGCAAGAGACTGGGCTCTTCCAATCGTAAGAATAATAGATACCCTCCGATTATTGTTCTTGATGTGTCTCTTCTTATGCAAAGAAGACACGAACATTATTTCTTTTCTTTTGAGATTCTTTCTTAGCAACAACCAACAGTTACCATCTGTTACCTTCTGGTAACAGAAGTACAGTTATTTATTCGTTATTTTTATGTTTATCTTGAACATCACTAATATCATTAAGGAAAACATTTTTAGAAAACCTCGGATTTGTCCGAATTCTTAGGCAGCGTGGTGATTAATACTCGTGCCTTCTCTTTATGAGAAGAGGTCTTTGCCTTGCAGTGGGACGGCAATAAGCTGGTATTATTTTTATTATCATAAGATTTTCACTTAAAGTCGCTGTTAAGTTCAAATAAAAACATAAACATTTTTTTAATTAAAAACAAATACCCTTTTCAGAAACATCATGTTCAACAAGAGATATTAATTAATGTAATATTTTATTAACTACAATAAATGCGTTATTCTAACGTGTTGTATGTAAAAACGACTTGACTATAAAACCTACGTGCTTTGTTCGCGATGTCACAAGGCTGCATTCGGACAAGCAATTTTATTTCCGCATACATAATCGAGTTTTTATGCTAACGCTAATATTAAATGTGTATGGTTCAAATGTTTTGAACATTCGCCAGACAGTCAAAGTAAGCATTTATTTCACTTAGTCAATAGTCAAATCGTTTATTTTCATTAGGCCAAAAAAAGGCACTTTGAAACGTCATTTACAAAAGTGATTCTAGTTGCCCATTCCAAAATGTAGTTTCGTATGGAAAAGAATGGACAAGAAACTCCATACTTACTCTTTTAAAAGTAATCCTGTTACAAAGTTTTTTTTTTACATAGTTAAATGTGAATTAGAATTAATATAATCCAAAAACCATTTCCGTCAAAAATTACATGTATATAATAAAAAAGCAACTACTAATTTATATAAATTAGGAAATGGAAGCTACATAATGTCAGCGAGCATAGTGTCCACAAGTTTACAAATAAACAGCATTCCTCAAACAATGAAAATAATGTGTGAGCCAGCGCAATGTATAATATTAGAAGAGAGAAAAAAAAAGTGACTGACTTGACACGGTTGATCGGCTAGACTTGGGGGGAGTTGCCCTAGCAGTAGCCTCCCAGCTAAAACGCCGATAAGCCTCATTAAAAAATCCCTGATTAAATATTAACTAAATAATACTAATAAAGCTGACGGTTCATACGACAAAACGTCAGTCGAAAAACCAATTTGCAGCTCATTTATTCTATTTATATGAAACAAAAAAATCTTACTTAAATATGTAGAGATCTATTCTTGGACTCGACCCTGCCCCGCAGGTTTTGCTGCCTACTCAGGTAGGTAATTTATACTCTGAAGGTTGCGCGATTATCATAACAATATGCAAAAAGGTTACTTCTCTTAAATAGGTACAGTACATGAGGAGTGTTTTTGCAGGATTTTGCAGAACTGAGAGATTTCTGGAGAACATTGCTCAGTAGTAGGACTAAAGGAGACACATTTTATAGGACCCTGGGATATGTATTGATACTACTTGAGTACGACGTGGCCAGAATTAAGAATTAATATTTTCTTGAAATGAAACACGCATTTTTAAGTTTAGTGTCGTGATGGCCCAGTGGATATGGGGCCCGCCTCTCGTGTAAGAGGTTGTGGGTTCGAATCCGGGCAAGTACCAATGTGACTTTTTCAATTCATATGTACTTTCTAAAGTTTATCTTAGACATCGCTGACATTCCGTGCCTCGGAAAGCACGTAAAGCCGCCCAGTTACTGGGTTGTGGAGGTCAGATAGGCAGTCGCTCCACGTTAAACACCGGTATCTGAGCTGAATCCGGTTAGGCTGGCAGCCGACCCCAACACGGTTGGGAAAAAGGCTAGGGATTTTTAAGACCCAATTTCAATCCGCGGTTCTAGGCATTCGGAGCTTCTCCTAGACATCGTCCTTTTGTACCTATTGGCCTAGTTTTGTTCTGTCTCCTGCTTGTTATGGAGGGAAGTGGAAAACATAATTTTTTCTTACTCCTCCGCTGGTCTTTTCTGATTAATTTCGTTGCGGAATACAAGACAGTTGAATTATTTCTCCGGGACTCATTGAGCTTCATTGCTCGGCTCTTTTCTGGCGGACTCCACTGTTGATTCTGGCTTTCAAGATAACCAACTGACCAGTTCATGAAATTAACAAAATTATTTCATGATCGTTGAAGTCTGAATACACAAGAAACAAGATACAAGAAATAATAAATTTTAAGATCCGTGTAAAACGTATTAGAACAGTGTATGTGTACTACAGCGTATTTGTCATTAAAACTGCTTACTAAGATCTTGGTAAAGGCTTCGTCAGCGCTTAGTTTTAAAACAAAAATTTTAATTGAACCGTTAGTTCCGGAAATTACCCGCCGAGTAAAAACAAAATGATTATGGAATAAGTGTAGAATGGAATTCTTAAAATTTTAATTGTTAATTATTTAAGTATTTTTCTTACCACTGTACAACAATTACTAACAAAATATGAAACATCACGAAGTAAAACTTCGCGAATACGATCAAAAAATTCAGTTGAATTCAGTCGACTGCAAATGTAACTAAGAGTCTGGCGGCATTGCCACGTTGGATGGTAATGCTTAGCCTATAGCAGAGGTAAAGCCCTTAGAGCATGGAAAAAGTTAACCAGTATAGAAGAACTCCTTAGTTAAAGAACACGGACACTCGGACTACAGGTGGGTTACCATGACGTTTAAAGTAAGACTGTTTTATTCCTGTTCCAGAGTGTGCAAGTGGCAGCGTTAGACAAGTTGTCTAGCGTCGTCTCTTTCCCACTGAAAGTAATATAGAAGTAATACTGCTGTAAGGGCTTGTTGTACGGCCCCTGGTCCCGAGGGTTACAACTCCGAACGCCCGCAAAATATTTTCGCCGTTTGAGGTTTTGTCCAGCCAACGTTGCCGTTCTGGCAAGCCGTACAAGATATATGCTGCTAGAGTATCGACACGTGTAATGTCTCAGCGCTTGCCCACTATCCAAAGACAAAAAGATGTCGTTCTGTATCTTAAATTGTCTTAGATGTCACGCGCCATACTTTTGAGATCTAATATAACAGAGAGAAGAGCACGTCGAATAGTGTGGCTTATTGTTTTGTTTATTATTTATTTAATATCCTTCCCTAAATGGGGCAGATTTAAATTAGAGTATACTTTATTGAAGAAATAATAGAAATCTCCTTTTACTACAAAATGTTTATTATGACTATATATATATATACTACCTAGTCAAGCTTTAGTTACCTAAACTCATTGAGTAATAATGTACATTATTAGTACTGTGCCTAAACTGGGAAACTAATTTATAATCATGAATCAACTACACAAAGAAAATACATTAATTTAACAAGCTATCATTATGCAATTTAGTCAAAAATAAGTTTTAAGTTAGGTAAATGTTTTTTAAAGACATCAATCAACAATCTTTTATCCAACGCTATAAATTACTTCATTTTTCTTTAAAATCTTTTAGTCAGATCACGTACTTATGATTAATAGCATAAGCGAGCATTGCCCTTTACATTAGGCCCGTATCAAAATCTAAACAATAAAGCCCTTACTAATACTTAATCACTGTGTAAAGTAAGTTATGCAATGAATAAAGCCTGTGTAACCATACATTTTTTGACGTATAAACCTGTCATAACTTTATGCAGCGTTTATTAGTAAGGCGCTGACAATATAACTTAATAAGTAGTTTTTCTAATGTGATTATTTTCGACCACATAATAATATATATCAACGCCATCTATTATTCTATACCGCAACTAATCCAAGCACGTTTTCAGAAGGAGGTTTAACGGCAAAGGTTTGGTTGTAATAGAATTTAGTTTAACGCCATCTATTGTTAACTCGCTGAACTAATTAGAGAGACTGGCAAAAAATTGAATTTGATAACGAAAGTTCGACGTAATTGTTCACGTATAATCAAACAGATGGCACTTGTTATTTCATTACTATTATTTTTATTTCTATTTTGAATAGTTAGCACATTAATATTACAAGCACAAGATAATTTTCTAAAACATATTGCTAGAAATATTTTCTATTATATTTTTAATTGCTTTAATCCTTGAACACACGTGATTTGAGACACAATAGAAAGACAATAGCAGCCCGACAGCCGGCTGTCGGTTGGTCGTTGAAAGGTAAATATCAACAATAGTGATGTGCTGACTATGAATTTTGCCGACTACGACTAGCCGAATCTGAATCTGTGAATCGGCCGACAAGTCGTCCGAGCCGATCACATTCTGGAGTGTTCCAGAAGTATCGTAACTCTTCTTTTAATCCTTCGAACACACGTGGTTAGAGACACAATAGAACAGCCAATAGCAGCGCGACAGCCGGCTGTCACTTGGTCGTTGAAAAGTAAGCTGATTCGCAAGCAAGTTCCAACAACCGCCTGAGAGCGAATTCATACTTATAAAAACATACTAGCTACGTTATTTTTTTATTACTGCTTTGCTCCTGTAGGTCATCGTGATGTTTTTAGTCTAAATACACACACACACAAACCAACTTTCACATTTATAATATTATAAGAACTGGGTAGGATTTGTTTACTTCTGTTACATTTCATTGTTTCTTATTATAGTTTATATTTTTGTACCTACTGGTCTTAGTTAAGTTTCTGTAAAAAATATAATTCCTGCTCTTTTATAACACAATTATAAAAAAAGGGTTGAAAAAGATAAAAAAATGATTAAATGTGTTGATGTAATTACTCATAGTTATTAGGACTTAAGGACTTCTTACAGGAAAACCTCTAATTCTACGGTCATTATTTGCAAAAAAGTTTTATAAGTACAGTTTTTTTAATAAAACTTTATTAGATCTTCTTTGATTTAATATTTAACAAAGATTGCTGGCCGTCTTCCATCAAAACAATTTGCGTCGCCATTTGTGTTTGTTTTTTCTTTATTCTTCCTCTTAACAAATAATGACCGTTACCAATTTTTTGGCTATTACGGCGGCTTATTGGACGATTCGCACGAATTTAACTCGCACAAAACGTGCGAATCGACTCCTTTATAAAAATATTATTTTTCTGTAGTCGATTCGCACAAAGTTCATTTATTGGCGTGCGAATCGACACCTTCACAAATATGTAGTAGGCTATTCGCACACATATTGTTTTTTTTTTTGTTATGAAATGCAGTTAAGATAAAGTACACTTGAGTACAGAAGTAGTAAGGTCAAATGTGTTTTACTCGTAATAGATAAAAAATGGGGTGCCTGGACAGAAAACCTCCTCGTGTGCCCGAGGGCTGGAGTTCGCTTAAGGATTCTTTCGGGGCGAAGATCAGTCCTCGGGACGGTGCACTTTGGAAGGTGGGCAACGACTCGTCACTGAGTACGGTGTGCCTGGGGGGTCTTGTTGCCCGCCTGCGAATGTTCTGTCGCGGATGACTTCACCACCTGTCCCTCTGAATGTAGCAGAGGGCAGTGTGTGTTGGAGTCGGGGAACGGGCTCTGCGTGCACTCAACCTGCCGCAGAGCAGGCAGTTGGGGGTCGTCACCTCCTCCTGTCACCGTTGTTGTCGTAGCCCCGAAGATTGTTACGATCATGTCTCTGACTTTCGACGGGGGTCGAGGGCCTTGGCTTAACCGCCCGGGCCGCGAGGAAGACCACCTCTATAAAAAAATACCAAGGTCTGGTGCGTGGCGAAGATACGAATGGCTGAGGAGTAGTGTCATTTATAACTTGCGTTTGCAGTTATGGATGGCGCATCAGTCTCTAGCGCACCCCCAGCCAGGGAACTGGTGGACCCTCTGGTTGGGTTATAAATGTACTCTTGCCCAGGGACGGGGGGTTACCCTGGGTGTAATTGACCCCGGAACATAAAGGGCAACCGTAGGAACATGAGTGGGTTTTAGTCAGTAAAAGTCTGACACGCCCTCCTGCCGCACCCAGAACGGGAGAAGTCATTTGATGATTTCCCACTTCCCAAAAAAAAAAAAACACAATCTACTACACACATCAACATGGTCTAGGGATATTTCAATTAAACAAATAACTATATAAAATTCTATTTACATTTTATTAAGACACCTACACATTAAAATAAACCTTGTTTAATATCCTATCTAATCTGATAATAAACTTTTAGATAAAGATACATTTAAAAAAAAATAAAGAGGAAAACTCTGATAAAATTTCAATCTTAACTTTATTTTTGAAACATCAAAACCTAAACAAAACAACTATATTTTTTTATAAAAAATGTTGAAAACTTAAAATTAATAATCCGTGGATCCACCTGAGACTCTCCTGACACATCTGCAGCGGTTCTGCATACTCAAAACAAGGGTGTCAATATCCTGTTTAAGCTGGCACTACCCAAATTGAGGTTTCTGGAGCCATGAGGACCAGTCATAGCGTTATATCCAGGCTTTAATCACGTTATCGTGTCACGTGGGAAGTGGTGGAACGGCACCGAGGACCTCAACGCATTACAACACATGTACAGGACCGATTCATAGTAAATGCGGCACGAAGTCAACCAAATGTAACGGAGAGAGAGAGTATAGTTTGCTGGTAAGCGGTCAAACTTTTATAAGGCTACTTCATGAAGTCAACCTACGTGCTCGTAGGCCATTTTGGGCACCAGCGTTGAGGAGAGGCAATCGAGGAAGAAAATTTCAATGGGCTATTGCACACGAAATCTGGAACCATTCTCAATGGTCACTTGTGCTTTTCACTGATGAATCCAGGTTTAGATTTCATCCTGATTCGCGAAGATTACGCGTTTGGAGAGAACCTGGACGTTGGAATCGACTGCAGCACCCTCATAAAGTTCATGCATATCAAGGTGGCACGATTACGGTTTGGACAGGAATTCGTCACGGCGGTAGAACGGACCTCGTTTGGATACCGAGATGAGGTGCTAGAACCCCAAAGACAGCAAATGGGACAAATTTTTCAGCCAATGCACGACAATGCAATACAAGTTGGTTACAACACAAGCTTTAGACTAGCCTGCACAATCCCCTGACTTAAATCCTATTGAGCATGCCTGGGATATGCTTCAGAGAAGAGCTCTTAGGAATTTCCCTGAAGATCTATATTGTGCATGAAAACCAGCTTTTCTTGCATCTTAGCAGGACTGGGACAGTATTCCACAACAGGATATTGTCACCCTTGTTTTGAGTATGCAGAACCGCTGTAGATGTATTAGGAGTCTTAGATGGATCCACGGATTATTAATTTTAAGTTTTCAACAATTTTTATAAGAAATAGTTTTTTGTTTAGGTTTTGATGTTTCAAAAATAAAGTTAAGATGAAGTTAAGATGTTGTCTGAGTTTTCCTCTTCTGCTAAGTTTTTTTTTTATTTACTGGAAAGAACGGTGATACTATCCTACAGGTGGTGGTAGGATTAAAACCAGATGTAACTTATTAGAGGACTGTAATGTATGAAAACAGTTCACAAAATTATGAAACGCGAGAGAACAGTAAGTAGTTAGGAAGATGTGCGCGTTCAGTGAAGCGTGATGATGCAGTGCCGAGCCGACCCGACGACGTGCGCTCGCCGCTCGAGTGCCCCTCCCGTCGACCGCCGCTACACCCGCGGTCGCCCGACGGGCAGCACGTAGTGTTGTTCTTCAACATTTACCTTTATATAAAAGTTTATTATCAGATTAGAAAGGATATTAAACAAGGTTTATTTTAATGTGTAGGTGTCTTAACAAAAAGTTAATAGAATTTTATTTAGGTTTAATTGAATTATCCCTCCCTAGACCATGTTGATGTGTGTAGATTGTGTTTTTACTTTCTATATATTATGAGTAAAACACATTTGACCTTACTACTTCTGTACTCAAGTGTACCTTATCTTAACTGCATTTCATTAAAAACCATATGTGTGCGAATAGCCTACTACATATTTGTGAAGGTGTCGATTCGCACGCCAATAAATGAACTTTGTGCGAATCGACTACAGAAAAATAATATTTTTATAAAGGAGTCGATTCGCACGTTTTGTGCGAGTTAAATTCGTGCGAATCGTCCAATAAGCCATTACGGCCAGTTTTGATCGTAAAAGAAAACTTTTTAGTGAATTCTGTCAAATTGGTAAAACCTAAGATATGATTAATTATCCAAACATTTTTTATTTATTTCCCAATGTTTAACTCACGTTGTTATGGTATATACATTTTATTTTTATTTTATATATATACAGTCGTGGTCAACTAATTAGGTACAACCTGATATACTATGAGTAACATTTAGTTCTCCTTCCCATAAGTTTAATTTGCTCGAGACTTTGGCAGTTTAGTTACTATTAATATAAAACTTAACCAATATCTTAACAAATACGCATAGTCATTAAAGGAATGGACTATACGTGAAATAAATATCGATCAAAACTCAACTTAACTTCTTCTTCATTCTATTCGTACCCTGGACAACTAATTAACACAACATTAAAAATAATTATTGCAGAGAGCAATAAAGGAAAAAATATGTTTATTTATTATTCAATTAATGTTTCGTACTGTAAGACAAATCAATATCCAGATTGATTGCTAAGTATTGCCGTAACCATGTAACAAAGGTATGGAATCGACGCAATCTAAATGTCACATTGTTCTTTTGTGATACTGTTTCAGCCTTCTTCAAAGTTACTACTGTTGATTTTTAATAGTCAGTTTATTTACACCATTTTTAAACCTACTATTCTTTCATAACGTACCACAAAATGTTTTCCAAGCATTCAGGTCTGGGCTCTAGGCCGGCCAATTTATAACCGATACCTACTCATCAGTGAGAAATGCTCTAACAGACAGTGCAGTATGTTTTGGGGTAGTAATCGTGTGTTCTTCAACATAAAGTAGTGTAATTGCTTGTAGTATTTCTCTTTATTAAATTGAATCTAGTGTGCCTTCCATTTGCTCTAAAGGTCCCACACCATTTCCAGAAAACCAACGCCATAGTTTTATGTTCTCTCCTCAAGTTCAACTTGTCTATTGGAGCATTTTGGAGACTTTTTGCTTTTTAAGGCAACATTAATACTGCCTGCCTTCTGATGAAACAAAATGTACCTTCGTTTAGTCCAAAATCAAAACATTTTTTTATTGACAATCAGTCTTAATATCGGTGCCTCATAACTAAGGCCAACCGTGGCGAGTCTGTGATTTTTTCAACACTGGAACTTTTCGTACGACCATGCCAAACAGTTTAGCTTCAACAAATTGACGTCGAAAGATTGTTGTAGATTACTCCACCGCCATTTTCTAGTCCAAATACCAACACTATTCAGACCTATAATCAAGAAAAAGCCCATAAGTGGATCTTTTATCGCCGCTATCACTGTTAAGCGATTTTTTTGCACAATAGTTTTTGTTGGTATTTCCTTTCTGATTGCACATTTTGTCATTTTATGGATTCAAAAGTATAATTTTTAAATACGGATTATAATTGTCTTGTTATGAAAATCATTATAATGGAGCAATTTCAATGTTTTAATAATTTACGCTATGGCTATTTACTATAATAAACAATAATAATTAATTTTCGCATTGTTGTATCAGAACTTTTATTTCGCCCCAAGTTTAATTAAATACTATGTTAATATTTCAACAAATTCAAAGTCAACGTAAAGACTGTAATTTGAATTATTAAAAAGACATTACATTCTATCAAATTTTATAAAAATGGGAATATCACACACTACTTTTGTTTTTGTCCCTAATTAGTTGGCCAACCAGCACACGCCGCGATTTGGTTGCAAGAGATTTGTTTTTTAATTTGCTATTACAAAATATTATCAACTTCAAAGCAATGCTCACAATTTTCAAGTATTCTTAATATCAATTAGTATTTCATAAAATTAAACTAAATGATTTAGTTTATCTGATCTACCATGGACATGAAAGTTAAAATTCAGCTGAAACTTTTGTTTGCCCCTAATTAGTTGACCACAACTGTATATATATTTTTTTAAGTATTTCCATGACTTGGGCAAAGTTTAAAACAACAGTTCAGTTTAGGTTAAATCATCTGTCGGTATATTTTTCTTTATATTTAGTTATACCCTTCAACAGACATGAAGGTCCATCTTAACCAAAAGTTATCAATAAAAAAAGGTTTAAACAAACTGGTTTAAATTTTCTAATTTTAAAACTTAAAACAATATTTTCGTAACCAACTACGATGGTCAAAGTCAAGTTTTGAGTCGTTCAGAATTTTTAATAAATACAGATAGATGTAGGTATGTAGTTCTGATCTGTTTCCTGCTTGCTATGGAGGGAAGTGGAAAACATATTTTTCTTACTCCTCCGCTATTTTATTCTGATTAATTTCGTTGCGGGATCCAAGACAGTTGAATCGTTTCCCTGAGACTCAATAAGCTTCATAACTCGACTTTTTGGTGGCGGACTGCAATGTTGATTCTGGCCTTCAGAAGTCACAGTGAAAAAATCGGTTCAGCCAAACGCAACATAATCTACTTTTTTTTTTGAAGTCAGTTAAAAAAGACATAATTATGTAGGTAAAAAGACATGTGAAAAAAACTTGTTTGCAGGCTACTTCCTCGAGCGCATTCACAAAGAGCTCTGCTAATTTAAAAATACTAGTAAAAAGATAAGATAAGGATATCTCGAAAGATCTTGAAAGTTTGTTAGACGAAAGACGGGATACGGAACGGACGTGTACGCGTCTTCTTACAAAATCGTTGTTTTTTGTGGACATACGCAGAATAAATCTGAATAAATATCCGTAGTCTCTTAAGCTTGACGGCTTTTCTCATTTTTAAGATACTGGACGCGGCTGATAAATAATGTAGAACTGTATAAGTGTGGCCAAAATTGTACAGCGAAACGCGAATGGGGCTGAACAAGTGTGCGGTCCCAAAGGCAACCAATAAGAGATAGAAGCGCCATGGCTTTATCAAGTGTCCGCCTCAGTTCGAAAATCCTGCAGTTCCGAGGCACTTTAATGTTCTTCTTGTAGTGCCTATCTGCTACTGGAGGTTGGCTGTCAGCTCTGCATATCGCTCTTTGGGGTTATGGAACATCCCACCCACGAAAGATCTCGCCCCTGGGCAAGCTGTCCACTTTTTAAAATGCGCATGGGTATAATTGCCCGAAAAATAATGTACTGTTTTAATATGGTCATTTGACTTTATGGTTTGCAGATTCATCTGGTGTTTAATAAAAAAAATCAACGATTTAGCCAAAATATCTCTTTACTTTTTAATAGGATACATCCCAGTATCATTTATCTAACACAGGACATTATTTTTCAGGCGATAACCGACTTCAAAAACGAAAAGCTCAAAAATAACTATTTCGGAAGTCGGTGGCTTCTCTTCTGCCGGTCGAATTGTGTTGCCTTGCCACCGACTTCCGAAATAGTTATTTTTGAGCTTTTCGTTTTTGAAGTCGGTTATTTTTTTTTTTTGGAAAAAGTTTTTTATTTTTTACTTTTTAGTTAGAGTCCCAACTACGTTTTAGAGTAAGTTTGAAAAAAAAAATTAAGTTTTTCTATAAAAAAATTGAGGAGTTCCTTCGATTTCGGCATGATACCATCATCAGATTCTGGACCTGATGACAATGGGACCATTTGGGAAGTCTACCCTTTCAAACAAAAAAAGAATTGTTCAAATCGGTTGGCAAACGACAGAGATATGCGCGAACAAACATAAAAAAAAAAGCATACAAACATTCGAATTGAGAACCTCCTCCTTTTTTTAGAAGTCGGTTAAAAATAGCAAAAAAGTCGAGATCAAGTTCCAAATTTTATTACGAATGTCAAACGAAACCTCGCATGCTTACGGAAGTTTCAATTTCAACAGAGTATTGCGAAAACTTAATTATATAATGTCTCGAACATACTTCATGTCCGACTTTTATGCGCTTGAGCAATTCAGTAAGTTCACGGTGATTTGACAAATTTGTATTGTGAAGGAAATTAAATCATTGTTCTATGAATCTGTGTCACCCAAGTCCAGGGTCAAAGATGTCCTCCCCACTTTCCTTTTGAAGGTTTCGTACCTACCGGACAAAAGGGGACCTTATTACTAAGACTTCGCTTTCCGTCTGTCTTTCTGTCCGTCTGTCACCAGGCTTTTTTTACATCTCTCTAGCCCTTTCCCAACTATGGCTAGGCTAAAGCCGGCTTCCAGCCTAACCGGAATCAGCTGGATACCAGAGTTTTACGTGAAGCGACTGCCTATCTTCACAATTCGGATACTGGGTGACAAGATACCCATTTCTAATTTGAAAGTTTATATGACGGAAACCACACGACAAAGTCGTCACTCAAAGAATACGTTACAACTATTTACCCTGCTACCAAGGTCGATCAAAGGTACAACGACTAATATTATGTGCATTTATTTACTTGTACATACATATCGCAAATATTTCAGCGTCAAAACGTTACTAAGTCCTGTTCAAGGACGATAGACAAAATACATAAAGGAGACAATTTTTTTTGGTCCCACTATTAAACGGTTACGTTTATTAATAATTTTACGCATGAAACAAGTCATCACCTTATTATAACTAACCCACTAAAAATTATATAGAAATCTAACGGGAATAATGAAATAATAGTAAAAAACTATTACGGAATAATGCATGTTGAGGAGCGTTTTTACATTTATTTCAACGTGAATTTAAATATATTATGTGAAACGAAACGTACCTAATTAACATTCCGTTGTAGATGCTCTGTGGTACAGTTTCAATCAGTTTGACACTGACAGACTACATTATTAAGCTAAGTTCATACGACCGCGCGAAACCGCTCTGTACCACTAACCGCGCGGTACAAGACCAAAGTAAGCAGCAATTATCGTAGACATTACCGCGCGTTCTACGTTCGTTGAAAAGCATTCTTGCATCCTATTTTAAGTGAAAGACTTTCATTTAAAATAGGATGCAAGAAAGCTTATTTATTGTCTTTGTCATTTTCTGCGACGACTCAGCCTTCGGTATAAAATCCATAAGCAAATTGCCCCCTCCTCAAGCAACATTGACATCCGGACTGGTATGAACATCATCATGCGAACGCCTCAACCACGCGGCGACGCGCGGCTTCTCGCGGTCATGTAAACTTAGCCTAATAGTTTCCAACAGTTTTCTAGATAGTCAGATAAGTGCTTCTTCTGTTCTTTTCGTATTTTTATTCAATAGATGTTAGAAAAATGGCTTCTGGAGAAACAGTGCATAATATATAAAGCTGTTGTAACAATTGTACAGCTCGATTTCAACGAAATGTGCAACAACTTTACTTAGAAAAGTATTAGCGTCCACAGAAAAAGAATAATCGAAAAAAAATCACACCAAAGCCCCAAAGCCAGGTTTTTATGTCATTTACACCTATATTATTATTGAAAAGTGCACTATTCTAACATAAAATACCTAGGAAACCTATTCACTCATTAAATAATCGCTCTTGTGAGATTTTAGGTCATTATGAGAGTCATGTTTTGACTGTCGTATTTCCCAGTATTCCGGTTACGTAGAGTTTTGCTAATATTGCCACTGTAATCTAGAGATTATAAGGAATAAACTAACGTGCATTTCATTAATAAATGCCACAATTTGTGGTGGGCCTAATCCCTGAACAAAAAAAATTGTCTCCTTTGTAAGTATATTGTAGTCACATGTTACAAAGTATATTAGGTATTGCAAAATTTTACATCGATTTCTTGGTAGAAGAGACTTCTTTTGAAATAAGCACATTAACTCTTTGTTTCGGTGTAAATCTTTGTCTATTTCCATGTGTGTTACCTAAACTCATCTTTCTAGGCTATTTCCAACAAGTCCTGATCCAGAATACCAATATTTTACATGGGACAACTGCCTACCATACATTACTAGGTATCACCCTTGGTTACACTGTTTCGGCCAGATCTAGATTTATTCCCGACTAGCTTTTGCCTGCGACTTCGTCCGCGATGAAGTCACAGGCAAATTAATAATAATTTAATTCCATTTAAATCGGCTCAGTGGTTTAGGCGTGAAGAAGAGACAGACAGACAGAGTTACTTTCGCCTTTATAATATTAAGTAAGTACGGATTTCTCATTCACACATGCCGTAAACTATTACTACTTTTTTTCTTACTTTTGTCTACAAAACCATAAAATATTTTAAGTCTTCTGAAATTTTTATTTTGCAATACGTGGTATTCAGTATAAGTCATCGAAATGTTACGACAAAATTCGCGACAAGATATTAAACATTTTTACTTATTTACATTACAAAAACCTGAAAAACAAATGAGATTTCAACATAAGATTTTTTTTTTAGTTTTCCTTGATTTGAATTATTAAACACTTATTTCGTATGGCTCAAACCTTGAGTAACATATATAAATAAAAAAAATGAAAAATAATTTTCATACTTGTCACATACGACCTCTTTGTCTCTAAGCTTGCGTTGTTTTGGCCAATATTTTATTTTCAAAATGTTCTCTAATATCTGAGCTCTCAGAAAAGTACCTATCAATTTAATGTATAAGTTAGAGTACCTATATCAGCTGGGCAAATACCGTCAGTGCGGACAAGACCGTACAGCAAGCAATAATATATACTGAATAGTTAAGTACAACAATGAAAATCCATACTAATATAATAATTGGGAAAGTGTGTCTGTCTGTCTGTATGTTTGTCTTTCTTTCACGGCAAAACGGAGCCACGAATTGACGTGATTTTTTAAATAGAGATAGTTGAAGGGATGGAGAGTAACATAAGCTACTTTTTGTCTCTTTCTAACGCGAGCGAAGCCGCGGGTAAAAGCTAGTCAAAGATAAAGTAAAAAAAACAGTTTAAAGTGTTCGTATCTTGGGTTGTTATTGTTGTAGCTATTCAGAATTAGTCGTATTGCTAACTGTACGGTCTTGCCCGCAATGACGGTCTTTGCCGAGCTGACTAATTTTTATTTTGATAATTACTTGTCACAAGTTAAACTGAAAAATCTTAACCTTTCAACGACCAATCGACAGCCGGCTGTCGCGCTGCTATTGTCTTCCTATTGTGTCTCGAATCATGTGTGTTCGAAGGTTTAAGACCGTCATAACTTAGTATCTGTTAATTTTTGGCTTAATGAGATGCAAATGATCTTGAGAATAACACTGAAAAAAAATGTTCGGTCCTATCACGAATTTTTGTTGATTTTACCAAACTTCTTAAGTTGGCGTTACCAAATTTATTTGGATCTACCAAATAAATTTGGTACAACGCCAACTTAAGAAGTTGTAGAACCGCTACAGATGTGTCAGGAGAGTCTTAGGTGGATCCACGGATTATTAATTTTAAGTTTCCAACAATTTTTATAAAAAAAATTGTTGTTTGGAAAAATTAACAAAACAAATGTGTAATCTACCAAATAAATTTGGTAACGCCAACTTAAGAAGTTTGGTAAAATCAACAAAAATTCGTGATAGGACCGAATATTTTTTTCAGTGAACCCTTTTGATGAAATGTGTCGAATTATTACAGGTCACCCTGCATAATTATACGTAGATATGACATACCTTGCATATAAAGTACCTTATTAAGATATGTATAAAGTAACGATGTCCAAGATAAACTTTAGAAAGTACATATGAATTGAAAACTTCTTAACCACAATCACGAAATTATCACTTTTTTAACTCGCTCACGTCATCAAATAACAGAGCTGTAAATCGCTTGTGTACTTGTATCTACATGCCTGGTTTCAAACCGAAAATAAATGTGAAAAAAAACTCAGCCCCCTTACCATGACGTTTAAAGTAAGATTGTTTGTTTTAGTCCTGTTGCAGGAGTGTGCAAGTGACAGCGTTAGACACGTTGTCTGCGCCGTCTCTTTTCCACTGAAAGTAATATCAAAGTAATACTGCTATAAGGGCTTGTGGTACGCCCCCAGAAGTCTGTGGCAACACAAATAAATTGGCAGAAGAGAAGCCACTGACTTCCGAAATTTTAGTTATTTTTGTGTTATTAGCTTTTGAAGGCGGTTATGATTTTTTTGGAAAAAGGTTTTTTATTTTTAACTTTTTAGTGTCGAGACCCTACGTCTGACTGTGTATTACAGTATCTTTCAAAGTAATATAGAACGAAAATAAAAACTTGAAGTAACGCACATAATTATCGTCAATGTATACTTCGTCGATTTTGTTTTTGTTCTTGATGAATTTTTCGAGAAGCACTGAACCGATCGCCATAAAATTTATAAGGGACCACCTCTGAATCATGACTTATTAAATTAAACAAAAAAAGAATCATCAATATCGGTTCATAAACGACGAAGTTATCCGCGAACAAACATAAAAAAGCATATATACGGTCGAATTGAGAAACCTCCTCCTTTTTTTTAAAGTCGGTTAAAAAGAATCAGCCCTTTGTTTATTTATTAAAACAAGAAATTATGTTATTGTTACCGTCGTGTATCACAATTTAACTGTAAATCAGTATTGTTTGTTACTTTTCCGCGTATTTTAATGCGAAGTTTACGACCAAGCTTTTTCGTTAATAAACATAAATAATTATCTTCGGAAAACTCACTTACGTCAATAATACTGGGCAGGCCCTGTGCTATGGTAACCAGACAACCGATATACATACTTATATAATTTATAAATACATTTACACCCAAACCACAGATTAGTCCAGATACTTCACTCAATAGAAAAATTCCAAGATGCCCAGACACAGAAGAAACAATTATAATATTTTTTTTTTATTTGTCGCAAAAACTATGAAATTGAAATTATGCTCATCATACAAAAAAAAATGTGCTGGATGGTAATAGAAATAGAACCCACGACCTCCGACTTAGCAGTCCGGGTCAACCACTAGATGAAGCTAGTAAAAAACTAAAAAACAAATAATAAGATAAATAAAAATAAAATAATAAATAACAATTGACTCTGTGGTCTCGCTCGCTGCTGTCACACTGACAAATTTCAAATTATTTTAAAGAAATATAATTTTACAATTTACAATAGAATACAATTTAATACCATTAAGTAACGAAACAGTTATAAAATCCAGCACCATAATCATGACTAAAAGGTATGCAGCGATACCCTTGCCGCTTGCGTCGGCAGCGGGGTGCACACACAGAAGATCATAGCGCACGCCCAACATCTCCGCCCGGCTCGTCATCCTCGTCGGAGGATGAATTTTTCACCCCGCCCGCTACCGGCGGGTCCAGTGATGAAGACGCTGCCGGGCCGTCAGCGCCCTCCCCGAGAAGAAGACCTGCCCTGAGAGGGCGACAGCCGCTGCCGGCCAGCTTGGGACATCAAGCGGAACCTTGTGCTCCGCCGTCAGTCCCCGCTACCGGTGGTGTAGTGCGCCGCATGCGATGGACGACCGAGTTAAATACATGTGTCATGCGGGCCTACTATGGGGCGACAGAAGGAGGAACTAACCTCACTGCGTATCGACCCAGGATGCTGTCTATGTTTCAGGCTCTTGAACCGGCTGTTACCATTACTGCACAACGGCTGTCGGACCGAGTGCGACTAATCCAGCGGCGTAAACTGCTGGATGATGATGTACTTGAGCGACTGCGTCTTGAGACTCAATGTGTTCATATTGACTCTTCTCCTACTAATCCTGCGGAGTTTCGGGATTCCATTTTATCTCCGCGTGAAAATCAGTGTGAAGAGAATGAATATGTTCAGGTTAGTGTCTCTAGCCAGGATAATGAGCAATTGAGGAGCGCTTTGCAGGACGCGATTGCTATGTATCATGAATACCCACCTTTGTCCCGACCGCGACTACCTCGTTTGCCCATCAACAAACGTAATCTTGCCCTTATGGGGGCCCTTAACCCTTTATTATCGACATATTTATCGAATAGTAACACACTTAGTTTTACACACTCAATTCTGTACTGTGGAGCAGTGGCCGCCTGCACGGTGGCTGGAGTACGTTTTCCAAAAGAACAGACCTCTCGCCCTCCTATTGGTGCGCCGCTGTGGCAGTACAGAATTGAGAAACGTATAAGTCGTGCGAGGACCCTCATAGCCAAACTTATTGCCTTTAGGAGTGGAAACACTCGTCCGAGAGTTATGCGCTTCGTAAGCCAGGCATTTGAAGGAATGAATATCAGACCTGATAATTATATCAACTGGGTTACGGAGCGCATAGACTTTTGGAAACAAAAAGTTTACGCTTGGGCAAACAGAATACGCCGCTACAGGGAGAGGTATAATAGATTTCATATCAATTGTGTCTTTCAAAGTGATGAAAAGAAGGTGTATAGAAACTGGGAACAACCGCAACAATTGGTTGACATGCAACCGCCTAGCGTAGACGCAATGACCTCGTTCTGGCACAATATATGGTCGGTGCCTGTCAACCATTATGAGGGTGACTGGATGCGTGTTGTTGAACGCGCGTGCGAAGTAGTGGAGCCAATGCCTTCGATAAAAATCGATCAAAATGATGTTTCTTGTGCAGCTAGTCTGGCCCCAAATTGGAAAAGTCCGGGACCAGATGGATTGCATAATTTTTATTTGAAATGGTTTCACTGTTCGCACGGGCTTTTGGCAGCGCAATTTCAAGACGCCCTCGAGTTGGGGGAGGTCCCAGAATTCATGACTACTGGTGTCACTCATCTTCTTCATAAGTCTGGCAGTACCACGGACCCGCGAAACTATAGACCCATAACTTGTCTACCGACAATATATAAGTTACTTACATCCATTCTGAAGTTCAAAATTAACTCTCATATCGAAAGAAATAACATTATGGCTTCGTCTCAGAATGGATGTAAGGCGCGAGCCCGCGGTACCAAAGAACTTCTCCTCATTGATATGGCCATTTGCCATCAGGTTCGACGAAATAAAAAGAGCATCTCCATGGCCTGGATTGACTACAAGAAGGCTTACGATTCGGTGCCACATGCTTGGCTAAGAAGGGTTTTAGAACTTTATAAAGTACATGCAGATGTTTGTGCCCTTCTTAGTTCCTGTATGGGGCGCTGGACCACAGTTCTTCGTCAACCAGGAACTGGAGGTTCTGGTATCTCGTCGAACGTGATCAGGATTAATCGCGGTATCTTCCAAGGCGACAGTTTGAGCCCTTTGTGGTTTTGCCTTGCGTTGAATCCTTTAAGTACCTTACTAAGGGATTCAAAGCTAGGCTATCGTCTTCACAGAGGGGCTGAGCCTATATCTCATCTCCTGTACATGGATGACCTCAAACTGTATGCACCAAAAACCTCACAGCTTGTGGACTTGCTAAAGATTACTGAATCGTTTAGCAGGTCCATAGGGATGGAGTTTGGTGTGGACAAGTGTGCGGTTGTCCATGTACAGTCTGGAAATGTGGTAAATTCAGACAATTTATCACTTTCCGAGGATATTACTCTCAGATCCCTCTCTGAACTCGAAACCTACAAATATCTGGGAATGCCACAAGCCCTAGGTATCGACGACAAGGTGGTAAAACAGTCATTGAAGGAGCGGTTTTTGGCACGCCTTTTAAAAGTACTTAATAGTCTTTTATCTGGCGGCAACAAGGTCCGCGCCTTCAATGGCTGGGTTATGCCATTGTTGACCTATTCTTTTGGCATTCTTAGATGGACTCAAACTGAATTAGATGCATTGGACAGAAAAGTGAGGTCTTTGTTAACTGCACATCGGATGCACCACCCACGGTCTTCTGTGATGAGATTGTACATCCCTCGAAGATGCGGAGGGCGGGGATTCCTCAATGCCAAGAATCTGCATAATCGGGAGGTGTACAATCTCAGAGAGTACTTTCTCCATTCAGGCGTGGGTATGCATCAAGATGTAGCACTTGATGGTTGACAAGGGTCTCACACCGCTATCCTTGGCAAACGGGAACTGGAAAAAACCCCTGGTGTTGAGTACTTCGGACCGCAGGGACGTATGGAAGGGTAAGGAGTTACATGGAAGGTTTTTTCGGGCTCTTACGGGGCCTGATATAGACCCGATTGCCTCCGTGGCCTGGCTACGTTTCGGTAACCTTTTTGGGGAAACCGAAGGTTTTGTCTTTGCAATTATGGACGAGGTTATCAAGACGAGAAACTACCAGAGACATATAATCAAAGACGGTACCGTGGATATTTGCCGTGCTTGTCACCTTCCCGGTGAGTCAATAAGACATATTGTCTCTGGTTGTTCTCGTCTTACTAACGGCGAGTACTTGCATAGACATAACCTCGTAGCCAGGATCATCCACCAACAAATTGCCCTTAAATATGCCCTTGTGGAAACCGAGGTACCGTATTATCAATACCAACCGGAACCAGTTCTCGACAATGGTCAGATCACGCTCTACTGGGATAGATCAATTATTACTGATAGGTTTATTCCTGCTAATAAACCTGATATAGTGATAATTGATCGATCGATGCGTCGTGCAATAATTGTTGATGTCACTATTCCCCATGATGAGAACCTCATTAAAGCTGAGAAGGAGAAAATGATAAAATATCTTGACCTCGCTCATGAGGTTACCAGCATGTGGAATATGGACACCGCAAATATTGTACCGATAGTCGTGTCAGTCAATGGTCTAATAGCGAAAAGTTTTGACCAACATATCCAAAAGCTATCGCTCAACAGCTGGCTCAGGAATCAGATTCAAAAGGCAGTTGTTTTGGATACGGCACGCATTGTGAGGAGGTTCCTCACTCTGGAACCCTAACCATCGTTAGCTTGGGTTTCAATACCTAGCGACGGTGGAGCACTATTTTTATAAATGTTTTTTATTATGAAATTTCTTTTTTTTTTAAATATGTAAAAAAATATGTTTAATAAAGAATGCTGAGTTAAAAGATAAATAATGATCACCTCAGGAATAAATAACTTATATATTATGATCTTTTTGTTGCTAAATGATTACTGGTTCATCATGATATAGTACATATAGTATTTATTATAACACAAAGTCGATCTCCGCTGTCTATCTGTCCCTATTATGCTTAGATTTAAAAACTCCGTAACGGTTTTGATGCGGTTTTTTAAACCCTCCATTACACGTGATTTGAGACACAATAGAAAGACGACAGCCGGCTGTCGCTTGGTCGTCGAAAGGTTAAGTAATACATGCGTAAAATAATAATTAAATAACCAAAAGGTTAATAGATAAAGTTAGTCAAGACGAAGTTTTATATACAGGGTGTCCCACGGCTATGCCACATGGAGGGAAAGTACCTTAAATATTGTAGATAGAACATTTTACTGAATGAAAGGAGACATTATTTAAATTTTTAAACAATTTAAACTGCATCCATAGATATTTAAATACTTAAACTGTTGGGCCGGGAATCGAGTTCGATTCCCGGCCCAACAGCCCAACTTTCCCTCCATGTGGCATAGCCGTGGCGACACCCTGTATACAATACATGCATAATTAATATAGCAGGGATATGTTGAGAATTTCCAAGATATTCCTCGTGCGAAGCCGGGGCAAGTCACTAGTCTTTTCTTCTTCTACTATATAAAAAAATAGTAAACTGTTGATATATCAACGCACATCCCAAACCGCCATGATCCTAGAGAAATGAAATTTGAACAATATATTTTTTGAGAGAAGTGAGTATCCACTAAGAAAGGGTTTTGGAAATACCAACCCTAAGGGGGTAAATAGGGGTTGCGGAATGTTTATAATAGTTACCGTGACCCCGGAACATAAAGGGCAACCGAAGGAACATGAGTGGGTTTTAGTCAATAAAAGTCTGACACGCCGTCTTCTTATCCCGCCGCGCCCAGGACGGGAGCAGTCTTTGATGATTTCCCACTTACCAAAAAAGGGGGTAAATAGGGGATTAAAGTTTCGCGCATAACATTCACGCGAGTAAAAACGCGGGCATAACCTAGTTTAGTATAATCATTAAGTTCACACTTTGTGTAAATATCCCTTCAAGTTAATTACCCTTTACGATGATGTACCTATGTACATTAATATGGAATTTATAAGTTCTTCACTATACTTAAACAAAACGTACACTTGTTTAACTTGTTTTTGCAAATACTTAATAATATTTCTATGGGTCGCAAGAAATGATTAACGAAGATTTTATGACATCATTAAAGGGAATTGTTTAATACATAATTGATTATTAAACATACTTGCCACGTTGCATGGCTATGCTTATTCTTTGTAAGAGTCAACCATTCGCTTGGCGATGTCTGTCTGTCTGTCTGTCTCTTCTTCACGCTTTAACCACTGAACCGATTTGAATGAAATTTGGTACAGATATAGTTTGGGACCCCAGAAAGGACATAAGATATTTTTCATCCCGGAAATACTCCGAAAACGGGAGCTATTAATCCACGAATTGAGATCCTAATAATCTTGTCACATCAATATTGTTAGACACGTAACTTAATACGACAATAGGCAATCAACATTTTTAATAGTCAAATATTTATTAAATGCTATACATAAATAAAAAATGACGACAATTTAACTTTACATGTAAATAATCTCTTAAAGTATTATAATACGAAGGTAGGTCTAAAATTACGTAGTTTCGTTATTCTTTGAAATATGAAGTACTATATAACTGGGTTTTATTTCATTTGAAACGATAACACTATGTTTTTCTACACAGTTTTTCGTAAAGTGACTCTTATTTCAATGTCCTTAGGTACATAATGTAGTAAATAATCAGCATGCATTATAAACCTGGGGGCCGAACGAGCGTCACAGTTCGAAGTTTGAATTGAGAAATCTGCACGCCAATTTTACAAACCTTTGTCTGTAGTTGATTTTTTGTCAATAGGTATTGTTTTCTTAATAAACTAATACTTAATGGCCATTTCACACGAGGGCAGAACAGTGAGGCAGAACAGTGGGCAGAACTGTTCTGCCCACTGTTCTGCCTCACTGTTCTACCCTCGTGTGAAATGGGCATTAGAGAAAAAATATTTTTTTAAATAATTAAAATTTAAAAGCCTTCCTCGAAATTACTAAAATCGCGACTGCAGCTAAAAGAGTTCCTAACTTCGAAACGCCTCAAACAACTTTGAAGAAACATAATATTCATAATTCCTTATATTCTTAAATAAGGCTGCGCGCGGCGCGCCACAGAGACACACTTCCTAGTCTTTTCTCAAGTATTTAGGGTCGACATCCATTCTAATATAAAGGTAGACTCTATGAAGAAAAAGAGTACAATAGCACAATTAATTTTTAAATAATATTTTTTTAATTGAGTACTTGCGTTATTTTATTGCCAAACACTCAGGAAAAATGTGACTTCTATCAATGCCTAAAAAACCATGGGTGGCTTACTCGACGTGACTTACTTCAAAAAAATCAAACTTTGGTTTTTATACAAGGTGTATTTTTGGTATTGCCCAACCCGCTAGGAGATGATTCTACCCATGAAAATGCCCTCTAGACCATAATGTATGAAACAGCTGATATTTTTTTCTAGATTTCAGAGTTGGTTCCATAATAAAAGTTGTTTGTTTTTATTAGTAGAATCATCTCCTAAAGGGTTGTGCACGTTGTGCAAGACCAAAAATACATCTAGTATATTTTTAAATCTTACCTTATTATGGATTATACTTACGTAGTAACTATTTATTAATCTGTGATTATACTCATATTATAAAGCTGAACAGTTTGTTTATTTGTTTGGTTGAACGCGTTTAACAAATATTAAGCTAAAGTTATATTATGAACCTGGAGATTTGTGTAAGTAATTGAGGATTATGTCTGAGACCGCAGTTATGTGGGACCGTGGACCCATTTACCGGACCCATTTCATTTTAAAATTGTTACTCTGACTGTACTGTTTTTGACTGAACAATAAATTTTTAATTCATTTATATGATGGTGCCAGAATAAAAATATTTAAATAAACGGATCCGTCAACTGGGTCCACGGTCCCAATCCAATCCTCGATTAATTTAGATTAGTATAGAATAGTGTAGACTAGGTCAAAGTAAAAAACCAGAAAGTGTGTCAGTTGTAATAATAACAATAAATATTATTAATCGGTTACTTGCATACCCCAGTGTTGGTGCGTTTGCGTTCCGATATAGAGAAAGGTGTCTTATTTCTCGTGACGTCACTTTCGTTGTCACGGTACATACAGAGCTATGAGTGTTTAGAGGCGCACAGGTTGTCAATCATTTGATTTTGGAAAAGATGGCGGCAATTTATAATAATAATTATTATTATTAACAGGTGTTATAAATGAGGTTTTGGTTTTAAGAAATATATTATATAATTCTAATGGTTTTATCCTAAACAAGATGTTTATTACTGCTTCACCTAAACCAATTTCATTTAAACTTTTCGACCCGTTAGGAGTTGAATTTCCAAATCAAAAAATCTTAGTGCGCCTCTGCGTATTCTATGAAACTAAGGTGCACATTTCATTTACCTACATTCAGACAATTTTAGTTATCAAAAGTCACTTTAAAAAAAACATAATATATTATCTAAATTTATATTCACGTTTGTATTTCATTCTAATAATTATCACGACCTCTGATGACTGCACAAGTGCATACAACCATTCAGGTTTTTTTGATAAAAAACTGCAGATAATGGATATGCAGATATGCGAGATATTTTTATTCATTCTCTCTTTATTTATTTCAAAATCTCCTTTCGCAACAAAAAAACGCGTTTTCATTAGCGCTTTATCAAGCCGATAGTCATTGACACTAGTTCCCACCAACTTCCAGAATAAGGTCATAAGTTATTTAAATAATCAATTTATAATATAATGCCACCTTTCAAAGACCAAGCGACCGCCGGTTGCCGCGCTGCTAATGGTGCCGATTCTCTTATTCACAAACTTAGGTAAATTTAAGTTAAGTGCATCTTTCTCTTTCCATTTAATTAAGAAAAGGACAGAAAATCAAATCGAGGGTTACGGGGTCAAACCCGATAAGTAACAAAAATTGAGATTTTTACCTAAAAGTGCAGTTATAATGCATTTTTTGCGCTCTTTTTAATGGTATTTACAGATAAACCGATTTAATAAGGATCACTGAAAAGGCTGAGTTAATAACCCAATAAGTATTGTATGTATTAACTACAACATCGGTATAATATAGTATAAGTAGACGTAAAGCTTGAGATTTTGATTTTATTTTGTGGAAGAAACACATAACGTATATTTATGGGTGTTTAGGGCAAACGTTTTTTGGCCAAATTTAACTAGATCTACAAAGTAACACCAGTTATTAATCTTTAACGGGTTTCGCTTCTTACGATATTATAGTAAAGTTATTTTTGATGATAACCAGAAGCTATTAACCATATTTGTCGGATTTTACTTTAACGATATTATTTAACTTATGCATATTTTGTTTTAGTATAAAATCCAATAAATATAATTGTGGTGTTTTTCTGAAAACCCATATTTAAAAATAATACGTAAAGTTTAGTTATCGGATTGTCGCAATTATTTTTTAACATTTTATTTTTTATTTTATGTGAGGTGAAACCCAATAAGAGTGGTTGAGTAGTACCTACGCAGAGGACACGCGCCGCGCGCACCGTGCCGGTCAGTTCGCGGTGCGATAGCGACCGTTGAGCAAGCGCACGGCATCAAAATAATTACAAAAAAAGGTTGAAAGTTAGTGTTTACTATCTTAAAAAAACTAAGTGCTGCTGTTATGAAAACTAAAAATAAAGATGGTAACAAAGAGACCGTGAACTGGCTAAAAATTAAAAGAATTCGATATGTAAAAAGAGATTTAAAAATTTACTTCAACTACGACATGTCAAACAATTTTCGCGAGACAGACGTTTTAAATACGAATCCAAACACACCTAAAACTAGATCCAAAAGACACTCAAACCCCTCATCCGTCGTTGAGCCTTTATTGTTTTTGTCCTATTGGTGTACAATAAAGAATATTGGCCGATGGTTTTGCAAGATATTCGTAGCTTATACATCAGAATAACACATCTGGGTCGTCATAAAGGCGCGTGTAAGAGGTTACGGGTTCGATTCCGGGCAAGCACCAATGTGACTTTTTCTTTTTCAATTTATATGTACTTTCTATCACTGACATCCCGTGCCTCGGAAAGCATGTTAAGCCCCGGTTGTCATTCGTAGAACTTTGACGTTACGGGTATTCAGAAGCCAGAAAGTTTGACCAGTCGAACCAAAGGGTATCGTCGCCCAGTTACTGGGTTGTGGAGGTCTGCGGATGGTGCATGGATACCGCAAGATCTCCTGCCTGCCTGATCCTTGCCGGGGCATACCGGTGTGGGTACCACGCACAGTGGCGCGTGGAAGTGCAACGCTGGGGTGAAACTCACACACACTCAGCACACAGAGCTCCGGCGGGATCTCATGGAGACTGCGTCTGTCGCAACGCATTGCTGGTCATCCTTCTTTGAGGAGTGGCTGGAATGACGCGTTGACACTCTCACGTATCGCCCGACACAGGTCCTCACCGCACACGGACATTTCGGGAGGTTCCTATGTCGGATTCGGGCGGAAGTGACGCCTGCGTGACACGGTGTAGCATACGGTGGAGGTAGGCCCCGCTTGGGCGAACCACCACCGTGTCGTTGCAGAGGCGATCGGCGCTGGTTCAGGCCATGCTTCGGGGCGAGACTGAATAGGAAGCCGTCGCCTCCTGCGAAGTAGACACGCTGGAGACGAAAGCGGTGGGGCGCGTGAGGCAGCGTCAAGCTTCCCGCCCCGGACAGAGATCCAGGCTTAGTTGTCGAGAGTCGCAAGATGATGGCCACTGGAGGCGTGGGCCTGCGGAAGGCGAGCGGTAGGTAGCTCGCCGCCCGACTAGGACCAGACCCGTGTCGACGGCGTGTCGATGCTTAGTTACCGCGGCCCCGGAATGTATAAGGGTAACTGAAGGGACATTATTGGATTTTAGTCAGTAAAAGTCTGACATTCCTTCCCTCTTCAGGGGCGGGAGAAGTCATTTGATGATTTCATATCCATCAAAAATAAAAATGCCATTGGATATGTTTTGGATGCTTTTACCATGGTCAATGTAGCTCTTTCACGCTTATACTACCCCAATAATCTTTTTGTGTACGCTCAAGATAGTTCCACAGTTAATCCGTACTAATATTATAAATGCAAAAGTAACTCTGCCAGTCTGTCTGTCTGTCTGTCGCTTCTTCACGCCTAAACTACTAAACCAATTTTGAATGAAATTTGGTACAGACATAGTCTGGGACCCGAGAAAGGACATAGGATAGTTTTCATCCCAGAAATCCCCCGGAAACGGGAACTATTATTCCACGCGAACGAAGTCGCGGGCAAAAGCTAGTGTTAAATATTTTTTACTCTTATGTACCAAAGAACGTTTTATGTTAAGCTATAAGTAATAACAATTCAAAACGAATATTTTTTCACACTTTTATTAAACTTTAAACACAGGAAATGGCTTTTTTATTTGAGCTAAAATCCAATATGTCGGTACCCTTGAGTACAATATATTTTCTCATAAAAAAACTAAATACGATACTCAATTGAAAACCACGTAAATTGCATCTATATTAGTACATGTTATTTTAAAAAAATATTACTTTTCGATTTATTTTTTAATTAAAGTTTTTCTCGTCTGCGAACTTTTAACATTGAATATCTCGAAAGTAGGTTTTTTGTACTTACCGGGTTTGACCCCGGAACCCTCGAAATATTAGTTAAGTCCTGTCAAATTTAGACACTCCATAGATAATTTAGACGGGATTTCTGTCTAATTATACGTCAATTTTCTTCAGGCGCTGTCTAATTTGACAGGATTAAACTAAAATGTATCTTGTGTCCTTTTCTTTAAGAAATGGAAAGAGAAAGATGCATTTAACTTAAATTTAGTTAAGTTTGTGAACAAGAGAATCAGCATTATTGTCTTTCTACTGTGTCTCTAATCACGTGTGTTTGAAGGTTTAAAAAAGATGTCCCCTCTCATTGTTTATAGCACTGCATTGACTTCGGAGAGAGCGATCTGCTGGCTGACTGGCAGTGCGTTCTCGGTCTCGGTTCCCGCGCGACGTTTAAAAAAAACGTGTTCCTTTTTCAAATCGCTGTCAAATCGCGCGCCGTTTTCGTAAATATTTTTCTTTTAAACATATTTTTTATACTTTGATAAGAATTTAAGTGGGTTTTGTATTATTATATTGTATTTTCGTGGTTTTAAATTATTTTTTGTGTGAGTGTGTTATACGAAAGTAAAAGGAGGTGAAACGTTTGTTACTTTTTCGGTGAGTTGTATTTGAACGTACTCATTTTTTATGTAATAATATTTTATTATGTACTGATATTATAATTTTTGCATTCGATTGTAATGGCAGAGAGTTGCAAAAACAACAGTCATAACTTTTTTTAAACAAAAAATAAAAATAGTGTGTAAATTGTAAAAATATACATTTTTTATTTTTATACATAAGAGATAAAAATAGCAACACATATTTTTGACATGTTGCATATTTTTTTTCATTCAATTAACATTTTACATAGGTACAGTCAGCTCCAAAAGTCGCTGAGCACATTTAGAATTTCAAAATCACTGTACACTAATATCCATACTAATATTATAAATGGGAAAGTGTGTCTGTCTGTCTGTCTGTCTGTTTGTCTTTCTTTCACGGCAAAACGGAGCGACGGATTGACGTGATTTTTTAAGTGGAGATAGTTGAAGGGATGGAGAGTAACATAGGCTACTTTTTGTCTCTTTCTAACGCGAGCGAAGCCGCGGGCAGAAGCTAGTAATCTATAAATCGCTCAACAAGATAGGCGCCAGTATTGAATGAACATCATTAAAGTTCTAAATTAGCTGAACACCATTTTGTCATTTTTAGATTATATAGTGTACATTGATTTTGAAAATCTAAATATGTTCAGCGACTTTTGGAGCTGACTGTACATTTATTTAAAATTCTCATTAATTTAGAAGTACACTAAGATATAATTGAAAAATTAATCATCATAGGTATTTAACTACATTGTAAGACATGGTTATGAAATCCAATTTTCCAGCAATTAATTTTGTTATCTCCGTAAATAATGCATTTAATTTGCTTTGCAAGAGCAATTATTATCACGATAAATTTTCGTGTTGGACTGAATGGGAGTTATCGTTGCCTACTTTTAACTGGGAATTACAAATATCATAATAACTATACTTGAACCAAATTCGATAAAGAATACAGGTAAACAAACCAATATAGGATGATCACAACTCACTTTTTACAGATCTTCTATTATTTACATGATTACCGCCTTTTTCACGCTAACTATTTGTTAAAAATCCTATTGCAGCTTATTTTACTAGAATCACTAAAATAACATGCATATTACCTCGTTATTTCGAAAAACCAAGCAACGGTTTGTTTACCTCTATTATTTATCGAATTTGGCTCAAGTATAGTTGTCCCAAACCAGTGGGTTTTTGGGACAAAAACTATTCCACGATTTTTTCTCAGTCTATGGACTACCTATCTCTCTACCAAATTTAATTTTAACCTTCGTACACACGTGACTCGAGACATAATAGAATAACAATAGTAGCGCCACAGCCGGCTGTCGCTCGGTCGTTGAAAGGTTAAAAATCGGTTCATTTGTTTTGGCCTTAAAAAGAAACAGAGAGACAGACATAGTTACTTTCGCATTTATAATATTAAATATGGAATTAAAGTATAAGGGCTACTGCACAGCAGTGCACACATGCAATTTTTTGTTGAACAGCAATTTTGTTGTGTCATAATAAGTATAATACTGTCAACTCGACAGTTGAATTTTAATTGCAATCTATTGATATCACAGAACAATACCCAAGACGATCGATGTGCTCAAAACATTGACTAAACAGTCAATCAGCGACTAGATATTCAGTCTGCAAAAAAAAACACATCATGTATCACGACGCTGTCAAAAATGACAAAAAATTACAATCAATCAAAAAACCACATTAATTATACAAGTACTCGTACCTTTATCGCCTCCATCGGTTCAGTTATCAGGAACTAGCTTTTGCCCGCGTCTTCGCTCGCGTTAGAAAGTGACAAAAAGTAGCCTATGTCACTCTCCATCCCTTATTTTTACCCCTACCCATACCCCAACTATTTCTACTTAAGTAAGCGATATCAAAATTTATACAACAGTCTTGAAAAATAAAATATTTTTACTTACATAAAAATAAACTAAAGATATTTTAAAATTACTTTAAACTATAAATCAATTCGACTAAGTTTCAAGCGAAACAGACACAAAAATCCTTTTTTTTTAATAAAACGTTGCTTCACTCTAGCATTTTTTCCTGTTTCATTGTTGCGTTTTCAAACATCATTTAAACGCACTAAACCACACAGAGAGTTGTCCAGTGCTGAATAGAGTCCGAGCACACTGTCCAGCAATCGATCGCTATGCCGTCAAACACTTAATAGTTAATTACAATTAAAATTAATTATAACGTGTAACTAGTGAGAAATTAAGAATTTAGGGAATTCTTAATTTCTCACTAACCTCTTCTCCTAGCGCCTTACTAATAAACGCTGCATAAAGTTATGACAGGTTTATACGTCAAAAAATGTATGGTTACACAGGCTTTATTCATTGCATAACTTTACACAGTGATTATTAGTAAGGGCACTAAGTTTTGACTTTCATGTCTTTGTGAAACATTTCACACTTTCAAAAATATTTCTAAATAAGTACTTAATTGTCCAATCATTGATATTAATTATGAAAAGAACACGGATATTTTGTTCCTGGCTACGTAACATGATCATCAAATGTCACTGAATACGATAAGGTCACATGGCTGTCAATTGCATAAATCGCAAAAAAAATGGATTTAGAGGAAGATGATGGTAAAATTATGTTAAAAATTAAATATGATCGGTAGCATACTAAAATTTTAAAAGCACATACATTATTTCTTACCAGCAATTTACTACTAACTAGATTAAGCCAAAAGGTCTAAGTCCTTCACCAAGGCTCAATCGATCTCTACAACAAGTTTAATTAAAATCAGTTCAGGAGTTTAGCTCTAAAAGCGTAACAGACATAAAGAAATACCTTTACATTCATAATATTCGTATAAAAACTGCAGGTATTGAATCTGACACACATCGAGAAAAAAAATCCATACAGGCAGCGACGCGACGAAATCACGAATTGTTCTGAAAAAAATAAATATGTGCTAACGAAGCACTAAATAGGACCGGTGACCATATTCTGTCTATGATTAAAATAGAATATTTTTGTACAATGTCAAGTGACTTTTCATACCGACTGTACATTAATTATTGTCGTGTCCAATTTAGACGAAAATGATTATTTAGTCTGCAGTTTCCGTTCCGTGGTTTGAATCCCTTGTAAAAGACATTAAAATTATGAGTATTGTACATCTTTTAAGTACGTACAATCCTTACTTAGACATAATATTGTACTTTCAACGCGATAAAACCTGATAGCAATAATAAATGTTAGTACATTCAGAATAAATCGTCTTGTTTTTACACATAATGTCTTTTTGTTTTGTTTATTTATGCTGAGATAAGTAGAAAAGAAATAAATACATTGTTAATCATGGTATTTTTTTTCTTTCGCCTTACTTTCAAATGCAATGCTTGCCTAATAATTTATTTGTTTATGTAATTTTGATCAGTTTATTCTAGCCTCAAATAAGCCAAACCCAAAACAACTTCGTAGAGTTATTACCAGTATGGGAAGTACTTGAATTGAGCCTATAACACATAGGGCTGCAACCGTCGCTCGCTAGTGGTGAAAACCCATATGCAGACCAATACACAGGCACTAGTCCATCGTCGTGGACTCGTGCCTGTGTATGGGTCACCGGCATTATGCTGAGCGCTAGCCGTTTCACGCGGTAGGGACGCGACTTAGCTGTCTTAGTCTTAAGGTTTCTAGTATATTAGTTTTATTTAGTAGCTCAAACTGTTTATCTTTCTTTCCATGCCATCAAACATTTTAATTGGGTATAATTATTCCTAACTCTTGCCCCTGACTACATCCACCTCAATTCCAGCTTTATCCATGATTTTTTTTATTAAATCTAGATCCGATGATTCCGCCGTGATAGCGTAACGGATATACCAACTGACAGACTGACTTTGGCATTTCTAAAATTAGAATGGAATGGGTGTCCCCATTATGGATGGTAGCATCCTGTTGCCTAAAAAGAAGTGTAACCCTGACAGTACCTGGTAATCAGTCAGTCCAGTCAAAAGACCTAGAAGCTATCAGACTCGCTGACCAAGCTCTGACAAGATGCCAAAGGCACTGGCCTTCCTAGCAAAAGGTTACGGCCAAAAGTATTAATAACTAGTTGTAAAATATTTAAATCTAATCTTTTTGAGGGTCAGAGTAATTAATTGTAAGAATTCATAGTAATTGTTTAATTGATTTTGTTTTTTTGCCAGTGCCTCGGAAAACACGCAGAGCCTATAGTCCGGGTTGTTTTTAGTAAATTTTTGCTAGTCCTTACTAGGCTCTGTTTAATAAAAATGATATACCATCATAAGTCAAAAAGTTGAACCCTAAAAAAATGATTTTAAATGGTGTAAAATTCTACACGCAGCAAACAGCATAAACAGTTGTCAAGACAACCGCACTGAGATTACTTATCTTGCAGAAGCCGAGCGATCGCGATGATTTAGCAATATAAACGTCAATTCGCGAATAATTTAGCAATATAAACGTCCATTCAAAATACGTCAAGTCAAATAGCAATCTAGCGATAGTGCTGCCTCTGTGGAGCAATCAGTTAACTAAAATATGCATTTTTCGTTTGGTGGTTTCGTATTTAGCATGGTTTTTAAGAGCAAAGTTAAGTTGTTTTTGTTAAAGGTGATATTTAATTAGTTCCAGCGATTGCTACTTTATCTTCATCGTAGCAATAAGTGCATTAGAACAATCAGCGAGCGATTAACAATCGGTTCATACATAATACGATTTTTTTTGACGTTAAGCGATTAATCGCGCGGTGACCACGCGATCACTGCGCAAATATTGCTGATTGCTGTTTCATAGGTAATAACCCCGCAGGTTGATCTTTAGATATTACGTAAAACCGCCTAAAACCCCATCTGACGTTTAATTTTAGCGGTTTTCTCAAGTCAATTAAATAGTCAGCATGAGTAAGGCGGAGGGAGCTCCACGCGGGGCTCCTATTTTTTCGTGGTTTAAAGGAAACAAACAGGGTTATTATTATCCCTTTTGTTAACCTAACTTGTATGTGTTAGGGTCTAAAATTCCTAGCTCAATGCATTCATTCTTGTACTAATTAGTCGGCTAGAGAATTAGTCATTATGTCTGCAAAAAAACATAACAAACGTGACCGAAACAATTATTACTGTAATCTTGTGTCACTAGATTAAAGATTACGGTTACATTGGCTTGATTACAGCATTATACGTGACGAATGATAAAACGATCACTAGGCCAACTCTACTGACTGAATGACATTCAAACTCAATTTGCAATCAAATGTGGGTACATTGGGATGAGTTTTTTAGATAATAAAATTATTGTAATTAAGCGCACAGATTCATTTTTTTATACATATAAATAAAATTTTAAAAATTGCACTGATGCAACCGAAACGAAATTGTACCAACAAGTCTATTTTCTTGCAGGTTTCCTGAATTCTAGACAAGACTAGGGACCAAATAAATGTCCTGTTTGATCCTTAGTATATTCTAAAGGCCATTATTCTTACATCTGTGAAAAAACTTCACTTGGTTTTTTCGTGGGGTGCGTGTTATTTTCCTTATTTTCAGGGCCATAATATATGTTCGCAATCTTTTTTATCATCAACTGCCTTTTCCCAACTATGTTAGGGTCGTCTTCCAGTTTAACCAGATTCAGATGTTTACCAGAATTTATAGTTTTGTATGAAACGATTGCCTATTCAACCTCCACACCCAGTTACTGGGTAACACGATATCCTTTAGTAAGACTAATGTCAGTCTTTCCGTAACGACGGTCAAATAGATCTATGAATTACTATGAGGACCAAAAGCATAAGTGGTTTTTGAGGCACGGCAGTGTCTCGTTTCTCCAAGGTCCGGGTTACTTACTGAAAAATCTTATTTATTGTCATGTCACACCTATGTACATGTAAACCTTATGCACATAGGCGGACTTAATGCCTTAGGCATTCTCTACCTGTCCACCCAGGATAATGCAGAGATATCAAGGCTGGAAATCCTTTAATAATGTCATTGTCCCATCTTACGACTTAAGGAAAAAAAAATAAACAAATAAACTACTACTAGCATTTCCACGCGGTTTTACCCGCCTAATGATAGGTTTTTGTGGAGTTTTTGGTTAACTGCAACGCTCCTGTGGATCTCAGCGTAATATGCCTGTAGGTTATTTTTTTCCGTTTCTGCCATATTTTTCATTGTTGCTCCGGTCCTAATGATCATAGCGTGATGTTGAATAGACTGTGCTACTCGCCGATAACGTAGCTGTATATTGGTTAAATAATTATTCAAATCAGCTCAGTAGTTACGGAGCTTAGTCTAACAAACAATCAAATCTTTCCTCTTTATAATATTAGTAAAAAAAAAATCTCAGCACCGACGTAAGCCGTGAAAGTTAAAATGATAAACGCTCGAAATTACTTCAATTGCTGTAAATATCAAAAACGTCGTGCAATACTTTCTAAGTATTATGTCTTAAAAACTTTCTCACCTTGATTTAAACTTCACATAGCATTAAGGTCAAGTTAAAATAGATAATGAGCTAAACATACATTATAATAATGAACATTTTTTACATTAGTTAAAGAAAAGAATAGCTATTAAAATATTTATACAGAAGCATTACAGTTGGCTTCCATTTATTTTTACTCTTGTCTTTTTATTTATTGTAATTTGCTGTCCAGTTTTCTATAAAAGATATTTTTGGACTTGCAGTATATTACTAGCCTTTGGGCTTCTAAAACTGCATACACATGGTAGATCCTCGGGTATATCATGTCAAAACATATTTCAGATAATTATGTACAGTACAACCACAATTCACCAGATATTGGTGCCGATTCTCTTATTTAGAAACTTAACTAAATTTAGGTTAAATGCATCTGTCTCTTTCCATTTCTTAAAGAAAAGGACAAAAGATACATTTTAGTTTAATCTTGTCAAATTAGACAGTGTCTGAAGAAAATTGACGAAAATTTAGACGCCATGTTTTTAAATCGTGTCTAAATTATCTATAGAGTGTCTAAATTTGACAGGACTTAACTAATATTTTATCATCTGTCCTTTTCTTTAAGAAATAGAAAGAGAGAGATGTACTTAAGTTAAATTTAGTGAAGTTTGTGTATGTCACCGGAAAATAACAAGATCCGTAAGTTTATCAATCTACTAGGAAGTTTATAAACTTTCGTAAGATTCTAAACGGGAGATAAATAGGGATGATGACTACATCAAAAGAATGACATTCTGTTTAGTCCGTCTGTTAGACAGTCCAAAAATACTGGACACATATTTTTTGCTTGATCAAATTAATAACAAAATACAAAGATAAAAAAGCATCAAAGTTCCGGAGAGGGGGCTTGTGACGTCACTTCTGAGTAAAAATTATACAAAGGCGTGACGTTTCACGAAACTTCAACGCACTGTATTGTCGTCATTTTCTGTTTACGAGAAAAAAGAAAAAATACGTGTCCCAAATTTTTTGATTATCTAACAGACGGACTAATTACTTTTTTTTTGTCATCTCGCCTATTGTAATATTTTACGTCCACATTTTCGTAAATTGATAAACTTACTGAACTCACTAGTAAAATAATAAGTAAGCAGTAACCAAACGGTACGCGCGATCTGATTGGTTGACTGTCACGTGTCACTTCTCCTTCCTCGCGGCCGCCATTGTTGTTCGCAACGGAACATAAATAAACCAGTTTGTTTTTATTAGTTTTAAATGTTGAACTGTGTTGCAACTCAAAGAAAACTCAACTCACTACATCCGTGCCAGAGAGGAACCAGGCATTGTTGCTTCCAATTTATAGTTTGTCAAGTCTGATTGATATTTTTTTATCTATTTTTATTATTAATGACATGTGGAACTGTAAGAATTGTTATTTTATTTTTGGTATTATTTATCTATGCATATGGACTGGTTTCCGCAATAAATGAATTTTAATTTAATTTAATATTTTAATTATACCAGTCTTTGGACACAAGCATTGCCACTATGAACATTGACCAATCAGAGAGCAGTGTGCTATTTTACGTATTTTAAAGATGCGTATATTTAAAAGAGTTTCTGTGATTGGTCGAACCATTTAAAATCTTACGAATAGATATCCGTTAGTTTATAAATTTATCGTATGACGTCGGAAATTGATAAATTTACCAAAATGTGGACGTAAAATATTACAATTTATCTCCCGTTTAGAATCTTACGAAAGTTTATAAACTTCCTAGTAGATTGATAAACTTACAGATCTTGTTATTTTCCGGTGACATGTACAAGAGAATTAGCGCCATTGTATAACTAAAGTAGAAAAGTGACTGTAATACACTTTAATTTGTATCAAAATCGTCTCAATTTGTATCATAATAGTCTCAATTTGTACTACCATAATCGCCTTTTGCCTCATTTATAGTAGAGACCTCATTTATAGTAGAGAAAAGCAGAGATTTTCAATGATTTTACTTCCGTGCAAAGTTGGAACGGGTCGCTACGAAAATAAAATATGGCCAGTCAACACAAAGTAGATAAATTATCTTCTTAGTGCCATCAAGTATAACGATTATGTAAATATTGAACAAACAAAAGATGTTCGCACTTCTTTGCTAATTATTTCTTGTTCCCGTTAAGACCATTGTCCATTGTTTTTCCATTGCAAATATAGACGATGGTACTTGTAGTTAATATTGACTTGACACGCGAGATTGAGTATTTATATGAGAAATGGTTTATTTCCTACAAATCGTGTAGGTATGTGGGTTACTTTCCGTTAGTGTGGTAGTTTTCTAGTCTTACTTATTGTAAATTCTGCAAGACGAACGTTTGCTGTGCTTGATATAAAATAAATATTAAATGGTCAACTCATTGGCATAACTAATGAGTTATACGGTAATGAGTTGAGCCATTGAGTTGTCCATCGGATTCCAAACTAACAACAGCTCGTATTATGGTAATCACACTACTAACATACATACTTATACATGTATTAAATCTTCGAACACACGAGATTCAAGACACAATAGAAAGACAAAAGCAGCTTGACAGCCGGCTGTCGCTTGTCGTCGAAAGGTTAATAAATAAAGTTGATATGTTTGTGGAACATGGGTGGGTTTTAGTCAATAAAAGTCTGGCACTTCCTCTTGCCCCGCCTAGGACGGGAGAAGTCGCTAAAAACACGATTCTTCCATCACAACAACAAGTTACCACTGACAGCACAGCCACACCAAATAAGTGGGCGGTTAAGTTCCGTTGACCACATAGCCGCTGTGGTCACTTCACCTTGATTTTAAGTAGCATATGGCTTCGTAATGTCTCTCTTTGATGGTGCCGAAAGAGGTGAATCAACCTACGATTGCAAAAGCATTTTTTTAAGAACTTTGTTGCGCACTAGTCTTCTGAAGATTTAAGTGTTTTTATAAATGCATTGAACCACGTGCTCAAAAAATTATACCTCAAAAAACAAAGTACATGTAGGACATTAAATCTTTTCATGTAAAACTCTCGTGTCTCCGTAACTAATGGATTGATCTTAATGAAATTTTGCAAGATGCTTTTTTTTCTATCACAGTCACAGCTACATGTAAATGGGTCAGCTAGTTTAATATATTTTTTCCATGGATAAGTAGAAAGCTGCCAAAATCTTGTGTCCTGTTACCTATCACTTGCCTATCACTATTTAAAAGTTCATATTGTGAAGTGTTTTCCACGATAAAGACCATTTTTAATCTGGCAAAAAAAGTAACTCTATCTGCCTCTCTGTGGCGCTTTTAAGGCTAAACAACTGAAGCGATTTTGGTGAAATTTGATATAGGAAAAGATTGATCCTTGATAAAGTCCTAGGCTGACAGAAACACTTCACGTTCTTCTGATGAGTTCTGATTAAAATATCTTGTAAATAAGGATTATTTCGAGATTGGGAAACGGGCACTAAATCTAGCAAACAATTGCTTTACAGCCTTGGGAAATATACATATCATCAATCAACAAAAACAATCAATGTCATATTTTTTTACGAAGATTTTATATTAGGTTACCAAATCTAAGTTTGGCTTTAGGTTTAGCTTTCGTGACAGACATACTAACAAGTTGACTTCCTTTACGAAACCGACAGATGTTCGACAGAGATTATACTTGAGAAGAATAATAAATAGATGAATACCGCGCTGGTGATTCATGGAGAATCTAGCAAGAAGCTATTTTGTTGTAAGGATCTTAAACGACACCTGACAGTGTGACATAATTAGATATTTTGGGTTAAATTAAAAAATGGTTCAAATTTTGTATGAATTTATCTGTCAGATATACAATGTGTTAATGAAATAACCCAAAACCTCGGACACCCCAACCGACTTTTATACTAATAAATTGATATAACGTATAATTATTTATTTTCATAAATTATAGTAATAGATATTTGAAAATGTTGTCGCGCTACTTCTTACAGACTCGTAGCTCTATCGCCGAGCCACAGTCAACGAACACGGGAGCACTATCGTTTACTTCGCGTTGGACAGTAGTGTACAGCGTCGTTACAAAATATTAGAGGCGGCATGACAAATAATATTTTTTTGGAAAAATATAACCTATAATAAAAATTATTCTAAACAAACTAGTTTCAGGTTTTGGGTTATTTCATTAACACATTGTATAAATCAGCAGTGCAATTCCGTAAAAACTCGCGTGCGAATACGATTTCCATCTCATTCCCGATTTCATTTCATAACTCTCCTGAAGTTAAAAGTATTTAGTATTCAATGTCAAATTAGACAATTATTCACTAAAAATTCACCTACGTTCTCATTGAGTAGCGCTAGCGTAGTTTTCATTAGTTTATAGAATACCTAATACAGATTTCACCGCGGAATCAGAAGTGAGCACTGAAGTGAGATCTTACAGAATAGCATTGCAAAACTTATCGTAAGAATGTAAAACAGTTAGTTAGTGTCCAGCTAAAGATAAATGCATTATCCTGCGCTTGCGCATCGCTAATAAACTTACGCATTTTTTTACAATCAATAATTAACTTCCCATGATAAACATAACAATCAGGATGTGTAATAAAAAACCACAAGTTATTACAAACCTGGTTTATTACTCAATCAAGATAATTAATTTACACGAAGGCAGGCCCTTTGTTTCGAAAGACATCTATTAAGCCTGTCTGATCTTAATCATGAATATCTACAACACCTTCCGTGATGCAAGGTGCAAAGTATACACCGTATCAGGTTAATATTTTTAATAATAAGGAACATATGCAAGGACGTGATAATGTGCTCACATATGACTAATAAAAATGAAAAAATAATAATAAAACAATATAAATCGTGAAGAAAATCGTAATTAAATTATCGCAATACGGCTCTAAAAAGAGATGCACCATGGATGCACCATTGCGCTAGCGGTTTCTTCGCGTCACTTACCTATGATAAGATAGTGATGTAGGTATGATCTGTTTTCCTATCGATATTTTTATAGTTTTCTAGCGCGCGAAACAAGAATTTATTTATTTTGTGAGAAAATTAATCAATTTTTTTTTACATATTTGGAATGAGAAGCGAATGCTGGATAGCTTCTTTAATTATGTCCCTCGTCTTACCTGCCACTGTAAATGGTTAGTTTTTGTTTACACGGAACCTTAACATAATTTGTCCAAAATAAGGAACTGAATCGCCTCCATTCATTTTATAGCATGTTATATTTGGTCCCAAAAATTAAAAAAATAAAATAAAAGTTGGTCACTAAACGTCTAAGTAACGCAATTATACGTCCAGCACTGGACAAGGTGAAATGCGTGCGCATCGGGTTAGTTGAAACACAACCTTTTTAATAAGGTTTATTTTAGTTTCGCATTTAGCTGCTTTACTTTAGTTTTGCATTAATTTATTAACTAAAAATGTCGTGTGTACCGAGTATTAAAAAAAACAATATTATTTGTAAAGTTCAGCTTTCCGGGTCTCTCACAAAATCGTTGTTTCCGATGGATATATAAGCCGAATGGAGCTGAAAAAATTAAGCAAAGCGGATTGAATAATCAATGCTCGTTCCTTCTCAGTATGAAGATAGGCTTTTGCCCCGTAGTGGGAAATAATAGGCTGGTATTTAACCTTTCGACGACCAGGCGACAGCCGGCTGTCGCGCTGCTATTAGGTATTTCTATTGTGTCTCGAATCACGTGTGTTCGAAGGTTTGAGTCAATTGTAAAACTACTTTAACGTATAGATGTTTAAAACTAATATTATGGTTTATACGCCGTTCTTAAGGAACGTTAAGTATGCATAACCTAGCCATTGTTAGCACATACTGAAGTAGTTCATACCATTTTATCAATGGAACCTCATTTAAACCAATCTAATAAGTACCTATCCTATTATGTAATAAATATAAATAATACCAGCCTATAACTGTCCCACTGCTGGGCAAAGGCCTCTTCTCATACAGAGAAGGCACGAGCATTGATCACCACCACGCTTGCTCAAGGCGGGCTGGCAATTTCGGACTTATATTAACTACACGTCCAGGTTTCCTCACGATGTTTTCCTTCACCGATGTCTGTGATGTCTAAGATAAACTTTAGAAAGTACATAAGAATTGAAAAAGTCACATTGGTACTTGCCCGGATTCGAACCCGCAACCTCTTGCATGAGAGGCGGGTGCCTTAACCACTAGGCCATCACGACATTATTATATTATCTAGTAATATTATAACCAGTAGAAACGTAGATTCAAAGGTCAGGTTGGCTCAGGTTTATCTTTGATATAACTGTCAACGGAAGCATCCTAAGGAAACCTGAAAAACTAAAATCGTCAATCCGCCTGAAACGCGCGTGGTCAATGCTCGTGCCTTCTCTGTAAGAGAAGAGGCCGTTGCCCTGCAGTAGGGTTTCCTTGTTTTAGCTTTTAATTAGTGATCGAATAGTTTACAATACATTGAATAGACTGTAAAATAAAAACAATGTTAGCGTTATAATCATGCGTGAATGTTGTACACTCGAAGTCTAGAACAAAAAATATGGGCCTTTTTAAATTCATTAGGTTTAAATGTAGAATGATTTTCTTTAATTTATGCAAAACAGGCTTTGAATGGGTTTAAAACTATTAACTCCATCAGTCAAAGTAGTACTTTACTGTAGTTTTTGTTTTTCTTAACATGATGCATTTAGTTAAATTGAGCTCATAACATTTTTTTAACCTTGCCGCGCTTTGAAGAATAATTAGATAATTATTAGCGGTCAAAGACCCCAGCATATTACAAGTATTATTTTAATTAAGCTACTCTATTCGTTAGTTACGGCAAAACCACTAAACCAATCGTAATGGAATTTAATTGGGAAATAATAATAATGGTGGTGGTAAACAAACAAATGAATCTCCAGCGATCTGTGGCCGACTATTATTCTAGCGTTATATTGAATTATAATAATAATAATAAAATAAATATTACTAAGTTACCGACAACAAAGGTTTCGTCAAAATAATTATATTTTTACAACTTGCATGAACTGTTTTAATTTCTATTGTTGGTTACCAATAGAAATAAAAATTCATTTTTTAACTCTCAATAATGATGAAAACTGGTTGCAATCTAGACTTTAGGGCACCCCGACTCGGATAGGTTAGGTTAATTAGAAGGGGATGGCGGGGTCGTGTGAACGAGCGAAGCGAGCGAATAGACCCCGCCAACCCCTTCGTGGTTATTTTTTTATAAACGACCCAGAAGTAGGACCCCGCGAAGCAGGGCTCCGTCGACCCAGCCCACCCTCGATCATGTATAGAGTATTTTAAGGTTTGGTAAGATTAGAATTGGTAAATTAATAGAGTTTTTAGTTGAACGTAATTTATGCTGGTAGAAAAGTATTATAGCAATAAACGTTCATTTTTATTTTTCGGAGATTTCAGTATCTCATTCGGTCGATTCGTCATTTTAATTTGGAAAAAAGTAGTCGGAAAGTTAGTATTTTAGGCAGTAAATTTAATATTTTGAGTAAGTACAATTCTTCTTTATTTGTCGGAGCTTTTATTACTACCCAATTTAATTTAGAGGTAACTCTGGAGCTGGATGAAAAGGATCCCACAACAATCGTCCATCGATCTTATCGATCAACCTCTATTATTTGATCGCAATTTTGGGCATGACAATAAACATAAACAATCAACAAATTAAAATGGGCGAGGTCCACACCAACATAAGAACTATGTTAGGATGTTCAACGTAATCATCATTTCACATTGAAATCTTGGTTTTTCACTTTTCTTTTGCTTTTTAGTTCATCATCAACATCTGACTCACTAGCCTTTTCCCAACTATGTTGAGGTCGGCTTCTAATTGTTTTCAGTTATTCGTTAATATATTAATAAAAACGTTACGAAAAACGGGACTTCGTATTTTTTGCGTCCAAATTATTTGTTACTAGCTTCTGCCCGCGGCTTCGCTCGCGTTAGAAAGAGACAAATGGTAGCCTATGTTACTCTCCATCCCTTTAACTATCTCCACTTAAAAAATCAAGTCAATCCGTCGCTCCGTTTTGCCGTGAAAGAAAGACAAACAGACAGACAGACAGACACACTTTCCCATTTATAATATTAAGTATGGATTCACGGTAATGCAGAAACCCGCGACGCACAAATTATTTAAACGATGACTCGTTACTCCTATTTAGCTCAATTCGGCATGATATAGAAAGCCTTAATTTTATGAAAAGACAAAGATACTTATACTAAGATACTTTCTAGCCTGAGACACAGGTTTTAACCTAGTTCAGGCAAATGTGCAATTGAGCGGTTTTTATAATTTGTATGATAGGTATTTCTTTTTGTAATGAGACCTTAATTATGAATAAACGATTTATTATTGACGTGACAACGTCTTAAATTAGGTTGCGGCTGGGAGTCACTTATGAAAAAGTGTAACGCTCGGTAACGTTACGATGAGTCACCGAACGAGAGAGAGGCCCGCCGAATGCCTTGCGTCTCTCTCCCACTCAACTATGATCGGTAAAAGACGTTGTCACGTAAAATCTTCGCCCGTAAAACCGACTTTACAGGCAACCATTTTTTTTATTATTATTTTATTATTATATAGCTTACCACGTCTGAACGAATCCAACTTTTTTTTTTAAGACTCTTACTGACTTAAACCCACTCACGTTCCGTCGATTGCCCTTTATGTTCAAGGGTCACGGTAACTATTATAAACATTCCGCAACAACGGATCCAACATAAAAGCACAAATTATATGAAGATGATAACCTTGATGATAATCGACCGCGCGATTCGGTTGCACTATCACAAGCACACGAGAAATGCGTAAAAATATTGCATTCAAAAACTGAATTCCATACCAATTAGTTTGAAAACTACGGCACACAAAACTAGCAAATCTTTTCAAAACTTATGAATAAACAGAACACAAACATAAACATGCATACCACGCCTATGGAAGTGTCATTAAACCGTTTGTCGCCCACAAAAATGTTGCATACGGTATTCTATGACCACCAGTGAAATTAACCTTGGCTTAACCGATGCCGCTCACGTCTGACGGTGTAACCCGCCCTTGAGCCAGCTAAAGTGCGGATATGTATGTGTGTGCTTTAGTTCTTGTGCAAAGAGCAATTGTAGATGTGCCAACTCAACATGAGATTTGTAAGATGTTGTTTTGATCGTGAATTGTTGAGTTAGTGTTAGACAGGCCAAACACCAGGGTCTCAAGTCTGCTATTGCAATAGTGGTTCGATGATCGTTTTTTGACGTGTTACGTCAAATTTTTGATACATTTCCCATACAAAGACTGTCAAAGTTGCCAATTATCCGGTCAGACACACGATTGCAATAGCAGAATTGAGCCCCTGGCATGGTAGTTAGTCAGCAACGCATTTCAGCCGAATGTTTATTGGGGTTCTGTTTCGATTTGGTATTAGAATGACAATTGATCGAGGTGCACACTTTGCAGATTAGATCAAAGTCTTCATCACTACATATTATAAAACAAAGCCGTTTCTGCTGTCTGCCCCTGTTAGATCTTTTAAACATGTTTAAAACTACGCAACGGATTTGGATGACGTTTTGTCTAATAGATAGAGTGATTTAAGAGGAAGTAGGTGACATGTTGGATTATACGCATGTACAACACATATTAAATTTTCTAAGATTTGTAACATCCAAGCAAAGCTGAGGTGGGTTAGTGAAAAATAAAATAATCATCAGCTTTTTTCCAAACTACGTCAGATCAACTTCTAGTCTAACTGGATGATTTTTACGTGAAGCACCTGCTTATCAGACCTCTACAACCCGTTTACAACTGTGACAGTCGTTACTGGTAGAAGATGGCAAGAAGCCTGAAAGTCTGCCCAAAAGACCAGTCTAACCAAGGGGTATCATGCGCCCAGTGACTAGGTTGTGGAGGTCGGATAGGCAGTCACTTCACGTAAAACACTGGTATCCAGCTGAATCCGGTTAGACTGGAAGCCGACCCCAACATAGTTGGGAAAAGGCTAGGGAGATGATGAAAAAATCAATTAAGAATCTCAGAAAACATTATAATGTTAAATTAATAGTCAATGGAATCATTGCTCTGACTTTTATTGCCGTATTTATGATTACATTAAATAGCAAATTTATGATCATATAATTGCTCATGACCGAAGGGTCACGGCTTCAGTAATCATCACGAATTAAAGAAAACGGATAAGCACTAAATACTTTACATTTGCATTCTATATTCATTCTATATTTAGCATTCTCAAGCCCTTGCCGATAAGCACGATGCGCCAGTGCTTCGTTACTGGTTGCAGTTGCTCGTGCGGCAGTAGGGTTAGTTTTAGGTGTTACTAACCCTTTAGTTATAAGGTGATACTAACCATTGGTCCACTGTTGTCATCAAGTTATTATTATTTGAAGTTAATTACTTTTAGCACAAGTGAATATAGCTAATGATAGCCCATACAGTATTAATAATTTCTCACTTAAACCCTTGAGCACACGTGATTCGAGACACAATAGAAACACAGTGCCGATTCTCTTATTCACAAACTAACCAACATTTAAGTTAAGTGCGTCTTTCTCTTTCCATTTCATTAAGAAAAGGACAGAAGTTCCTCACAAATTCCTCATATCCGCACGCAGCGCTTCTCAAAATCGTTTATAATGCGCACCGCGAAGGAATGGAATTCCCTGTCTGTGTTTCCAAATTCATATAACCCGGAAGTATTTAAAAAACGAGTGCATAGGCATCTATTGGGTAAGCTCGCTCCATCGTAGGCCCCGTCTATGCCCTCGGGCTAGTCTGGGACCAAGAGCAAGCCCATAATAATTAAAAAAAAAAAAAAGAAGATAAAATATTAGTTAAATCCTGTCAAATTAAGACATTTCATAGATAATTTAGACGCGATTAAAAATACGTCTATTTACTTCAGCCTTATTTGACAGGATTAAACTAAAATGTATTTTCTGTCCTTTTCTTTGAGCAATGAAAGAAAAATATGCACTTAACTTAAATTTAGTTAATTTTGCGAAAATTAGCACCAATAGCTGCTTGACAGCCGGCTGTCGCTTGATCGTCCAAAGGATAATCTTGCTAAAACCCTGCCTTATCCTACTTCCAATCTTGAAACCTGTAGGCTATACTTACAAATCTTAGAAAAAAAAACAGAAGTCGCAACTGCAACACGCAACCCAATCAGAATGCATTTTTTGCCGCAATTTCAACAACAAAAAGTAATTTAAAAATTTAAAAATCTCTTAAAAAACATGTTTTTTTCACGTTTTTTGCTCGTTCTAAATTATTGTAATGATTGTTTGTTCATCTTAATAATGAAGTACGGTACCTTTTGTGGGAGGGTTATATTTGTATAACTACCCGGATTCTGTTAATGAGACAAGGTCACAGAAGACAATCAACTAATTGAGCTCAATTTAGTTTGTAAATATTGTACCTATATACCAATTATTTAATAAATAATTATTTATTTATAGATCTTAGAGAATTGTTAAAACTGAATAAACACCCTAAAGTTAAACATTATCAACAAATAAATGAGTTACTAATGTATAAGCTAATGGTGCTGATTCTCATATTCACAAACTAACGTGAATTTAAGTTAAGTGCATCTTTTTCTTTCCATTTCATTAAGAAAAGGACAGAAGATAAAATATTAGTTAAGTTCTTCTTAACTTATTTCTGTCAAATTAAGACACTCCATAGATAATTTAGACGCGATTAAAAACATGGCGACTACAAATAGGTACGTCAATTTTCTTCAGGCGCTGTCTTATTTGACAGGACCAAACGAATATGTACACATCTTCTTTCCTCTTCTTTAAGAAAAGGAAAGAGAAAGATGCATTTAACTTAAATTTAGTTAAGTTTGTAAACAAGAGAATCAACACCATACTCGGCTTTTCTTTATTAACCGTATCAAAACTTCTTATAATTGGGATGACGACAACATACAAAAATGGCATTCTGTTTAGTCCGTCTTGTAGATCGGCCAAAAATACGGGACACGTATTTTTTGCTTCATCAAAATAATAAAAAAATACAAAGATAAAGAGCAACAAAGCTCTGGGGTGGGGGCTTTTACGTCACCGTAATGCAAAAATTGTATCGGATTGTGACGTCACGCACAACTTCAACGCACTGTATTGTCGTCATTTTTCGTTTACAAGAAAAAAGAAAAAATACGTGTCCAAAATTTTTTAATAATCTCAATGATTGACTAATTACTTTTTTTTCGTCGTCTCGCCTATTAAAACGATAGAACTTTTTGTAATACATATTACAATATTCCGCTCCGCCTCCCGTAGATCGTAGCGTGATATTATGTAGCCGTTGAGTTAATCTGATGTATAAGCTATATTAGTGTAAAGTTTTATCAAATTCAATTACAAACAACCATACTTACATATGCATATATTTACAAACCCTTGCGATTATAATTAGGATAGATTCGATAGATGAATGGATTATAGTTTGACGTAGATTTAATACCACCTTCTACTATATAATTGTCGTCACACTTTTACATAGCAAAGTAGACAATGGATGCATGCGTCCTCTAGACGTGCTTGCAATATTAATCACCCGGCCGATAATTAATTAATGCTCTTCAATGCAAGGAAGATGGAACATGCCAATACGGAAATATAGGTGACCTTCTGTTTTGCAACTGTTTAATGAGCAAAAGACCAAGTAATTAAAGAAATACAGTTGTGTGCAATGTTTATGCATGTGTACCTATCTGAATTCTTTTTTTTTATAACTTATGGGCTTGCTCTTGGTCCCAGACTAGTCCGAGGGCATAGACGGGGCCTACGATGGAGCGAGCTCACCCAAAAGATGCGTATGCACTCGTCTCTTGAATACATCCGGGTTATTATGTTTTTGGAAACACAGACGCCGGCAGAGAATTCCATTCCTTTGCGGTGCGCATAATAAAGGATTTCGAAAAACGCTGCGTGCGGATTCGAGGAATATCGACCAAGAAAGGGTGGTATCCTGCCGTACGTCTGGATTCTAGTTTGTAGAAGTTAAAAAACACTTTTAAATTAGACGTTCAGAATGACTGGCTTCTGATTCTGACCACCTAAATAATTGCCAAGGACCTATAAATGACAATTGACACCAACGTCTTTACGTGCATACTAACGCACGAAAAAATAAATATCTTGGGACTCACACACGGCCACCTGACCCCAAGCTAAGCATAGCTTGTGATATGGTTACCAGACAACCGATATCATACGTTTATATTTTATAAATACATACATATTATAAATAAATTAGACCCAAACCCAGAACAAACAATCATGCTCATGACACAAAGTTTATCCTGGAGGGAGAATCGAACCTATGACCTCTGGCTTATCAGCTAATACCAACAGGTCTTTCAATGTACTTAATATCCCGATTATCTCAAAAGCACACATTAATTGAAAGAGTCTTATTAATACTTGCCCGATTACATTACACCCCAATACTTGCTCGCTCGTTTCTCCGGGACTCGTCGAGCTTCATTGCTTCGGCGCTTTTCTGGCGGACTCCACTGATTCCGGCTTTCAGTGGTTGGGAATAGTGTGGCGGGGTTGTCCCAATAAAAAAAAAACTTGCCCAAAAAAGGATAAAACGCCATCGACCGTTAGTTAAAGAACGAGAGAAAAAAGGATAAAAACTTAAAAACAAGTGAAGTAACAACAATCTAGAGCATCCTCTTTAAAATGATTCAACGCGCTTTCTCCTTATGGCGGAAATCATCTGCTGCAAAACGTCTAGGAAACGGAAAACTTCGCTAATGTCAGCATAATGTTATTTTCTTGTAGCCAGAGCGAAATCATCAATCTATTTCTGTAGGGCGATTGGTAATTAGCGACCAGTACATAAGCACTAGAAGAACTCATTACTACATAGTATAAAGCAAGGTTTTTCTTTTAAAGACTTATATGTATAGTTCACAGATTTTCACAGATTGTTAACTCACTAGTGCGAAGCTGGGGCGGATCCCTAGTACCTAATAGTAAAGAATTTCTCTAATTTTTTTTTTTAATTAACCTTTAACATATTAAATGTGGCTTTAAGGTCATAGCTCATTAGAGCCACCCGGCCGCACCAACTCCGCACCGCCTCGACGCACGGCGTCAACTCGTTGTCGATGGGTGGGCTACCCGCCGTCAACCAGTGGGCCACCCGCGGTCAACGAGCGAACGCCGAGGCGTCAACCCGTTGACGCCTCGGCGTCAACGAGAAAGAGACCAATCGTCCTCGCGTGTATCAATCGCGGGCTGCGCGCGGGCCACTCGTGGCCGGCGCGCCGTCAACGCACGGCAAGCATTCGAGCAGCGAGTTGTCAACGAGTGGCCCACCCGCCGACCGCGCGCGAAGGGCTTATAACCGAGGCGATCCGGTGACGCTACGGAGTTGATATAGTGAGCGCATGCCCATACAAATTCATATAAAGAATACTAGCCGCCGGAGGCGAGTCGGTGCGGAGTGGCTGCCGGGTGGCTGTAATGAGCTATGACCTTTAATCAGCTGTTAGGTTTTTAACTTTGATGTGTAGGTGTAACGGACAATATGCCACCGTTTGACAATACACCACGCTCTATCTACAGTAAGTTTTACTGGTCATAGATCTCACCAATCGTAATTATATGTTATTCTTTTCAATTTCCGCAACCCGTAATTTTTATTGACCTAATTCCACCGTTGAAGATGATTAGATGAATAGCACTCAATGAGTTCACCTCGCGATTTCATAGAAATAACTCAGGTTAAAATCGTTGAACAAGTTGGATTAGTCAGCTACCCACTTTTCTCTCTGGATTTTCCTTTTTTTGAAGAGTTTCATTAAAGATCTGTGATCTGATTTCTGAAGTACCATTGTTACCTTTTTAATTCATATGTACATACTTTTTAAAGTTTTTCTTGGCCATCACTAAAATCCTAAGTCTTGGATAGCACATAAAACGTTAGTCCTAGTTGGCATTCATAGAACTTCGACAGTCGTGACGGATCATAAGTCAGAAAATCTGATCAGCCTAACCAAGTGGTATCATGTCCCTTAGTAACTGACAGGCAGTAACTTCACGTAAAACTCTGATGTCCAGCTGAATCCGGTTAGGCTGGAAGCCGACCCCAATAGAGTTGGAAAAAGGCTGATGATGACGTTAAAGACACGAATTTACACAGACACCAACCCTGAGAAAAGTTGCATTATAGAAACTTATGGAACAAATGTTATTGCGGCGCGCTGCCAATAACTTTATTATACCAGTATTTATTTAAACAATTAACGTATTTTATCAAGGCTATTTTAAACACGATTTTCTTAAGAAACTTGTAGTCTTCGTTTATTTACTTTGGCAAATACCAATTGTAGTCTAGTGTTGTTTTTGCTAAGTAATTAGTTAAGGACTAACGAGTATTAATTTTGCATATTTGCGTGGGATCGTTGGTTGACCTTCATGGTACTTATCAACATTAAACTAATACTCTTATTTGATATAAGAACGAGTCAATTTGTGTAGAAAACGTAATATATAAAATCCGACAGGAATCATCGGGCAGTAGCCCACCAGACACAAGCATCTAGTCGGAGGACTCTTCCTTTTCAATTTAAACCTGGTGATTAATGATAAATTAAATATATTATATATTAGTTTAGGCTATATTTTGTCCATAAAGAAATAAAATGAAATTGTTTATTATGCAAGTAGGAAGTTAGAATCACTTTAACACATCAAATAAGTATTTTTTTTAAAGTAACTGGAGTCGGCATTTCCTGACTCTGGGAAGAAACGCCGAAACAAACTCAGGCATTAAGTACAGTCTCTTTTAAAGTCTAGACGAAATTTAAAATGATCAAATTTTTAGTGTAAAGAACCAGGGAGAATAGCTTCAGGGCTAGCAATTTGAGGAAAGTGCCAAAAACAGTTTGATTAAATCGTTATTAAAAAGTAGCAAGTATAAACTAGCAGTAGATTTTTTTTTTTTTTATAATATTATGACGTTTCAAAGTGCCTTTTTTTTGGTTTAATGAAAATAAATGATTTGACTATTGACTAGCCATCGCGAGCTCTACATCGTATGTTAAGGAGCTTCACGAACCAACACAGAAAAATTGGCATCCCATCGCCCAAAATCACTAAATTTCGCTTACAATTAAGATTTTCTTAATATTCTTAGTATACTACTTAAAAACTTTACTAGATACATAATGCTAATGCTCGTGCCTCCTCTATATGAGAGTCTTTGCCCTGCATCGGAACAAAAACAGACTGGAATTTCAATTAATTATTTTTACCTGGTCATGTCAAGACAATTATTTTTTATGGGTATCACAAGTCATTGTAAAATGTGTAAACATACACATAAAAGTTAATTCATTTTAATTTGACCGTAATTGTTTGTCACATTGTTGCTGACATTACATTAATCTAGGTACTATTATAATATCTTATATGTAATATCTTATCTGTTCATGTTCGTTCTTCTCGTTTGGAACGAGCAACTAGCTTCAATTTTCTGACAGACTGACACCTTGACGATTCGAAAGTACCTGTAAATGGTTTATTTGAATAAAATAGTTTTGAGTTTGAGTTTATCTTATTTTTAGTGTCTCACGAAACGCTCGGCTTTGTCCAATTTTAGCGAAAGCTTCGGTTTCGGCCACTTTCGGGTAAACTTTTGACTTCAGTCAGTTACAGCCAAATCGGCTTAACCCGTTGACCGTTAAGGCACTTACAGCTATACCTTTTATTTCAGACACTTTTAATCAAACTTACGGTTTTGGCCACTTTCAGACAAACTGTTGGCTTCAACCACTTACAGCCAAACCTTTGGCTTCTACCAAACAAAATACACCGAAGTTTTGACTGAGCTTTTAGCAAGCACTTAAAACCGCCCTTAAAATAAATAAAATAATATCTTACAAATATTGTGAAGCTAAAGAGTTCTAGAAACTAATAGTCAAAATTGAATACTATTATATTATTAACTAGCTTTTGCCCGCGACTTCGTCCGCGTAGATTTATAGTTCCCGTTCCCGGGAGATTTCCGGAATGAAAACTATCCTTTGTCCTTTCTCGGGTCCCTGACTATAATATTATCTGTACCAAATTTCATTCAAATCGGTTCAGTGGTTTAGGCGTGAAGAAGAGGCAGACAGACAGAGTTACTTTCGCATTTATAATATTAGGACGGATAAAAAAGCTGTTTATTTCAAATACAGTTTTATACAATTCCTAACTTAATCTTAAACATAATTAGAAAAGATTGAAAACTAGGTACCTACTGGTCTAAGTTGAAAAATACTAGTCTAAATTGAAAAAGTCGTTTTATGTTGGATAGCCCATTTGTCAAGGAAAATATAGGCTGTATACAATGTGTAACTGAATTAATGCACTTTGAGAAAATAGTTTGTTCAGAATCGTTTACTGAATCGATTTTTGTAATTTTAATATAGGTAATATTTTTTCCCAAAAATAATTAAAACTACGTAAACTGCTGTCACACTTCCGCTGTACAGTCAAAACAAACTAAAATGGATGAAATACCTACTATGCTAGACCCTTACGCAAGTGCGACTGTGTGCATGCGTAGGTTTGTAATGTGACTATAATTTTCTCCTACAATCTGTACAACTAATATATAAAAAAAAACAGTGTTTTAAACATAATAATAAAAATTCAGTGCATGTATTATGATTATAACATAATATTCTAATTGGGGTGTCTGGTGGTGTGCGTTTATTCCGTGACATGTTGTATATGAATGTAAGTAGTACAAGCATGGATAAATCCACGGAAGCAGCTAGTTTAATTAAATTCTGCCAATCAGAGTAGACAATGATGACACTGTAAAGAACAATTATCTTGACATTGTTTACATGGTCAGAGGCAATTCAATTGTTCTGTAAATCATCAGTTAGCATAATTGATTAAACTGTAGCACGTATTGACATAGGTAATTTGATGTTTATTTATTTATTTTTATTAATTATTGTTGTTTAAAAAATATAGGAACGGGATAAAATTTTGTAAGTAATAAAGGTTGGGGCCAATTGGTCATCATAACCAGAAGTCGGATTGAGATAGGATTATTTATGTACAGTGGACTAGCAGATAAGTATCCAGGGCCGTCACAATTGAGGTTTTCTTGAATACCAATGAATGTATTCAAATGAAATTAAACCTAATGTCATTTTCTACTATAGTTTAAATTTTTATTAGAAAATATCCGTAGGTTTTTGAGAAAACTTAAACTGTATCTGACGGCCCTGGATACTTATCTGCTTTGCCCACCGTACTTACATCGATGATTTTGATATTAAGATGGATATTTCAGAGATTTCTAGAGTACAATCCCGTGTGGCCAAAATATTATAAATAAATTACAATAAAAACCAATAATTTTGCAACTTTGTACATTCGATGTTGTTGATGTATTTTGGCTTTCAATAAGTTGTTATTTGAGGCATATATTCACTTTATTCTTTCGCTGTATGAAATCTGTGTAAATACATAAACAACACTACCTAATTCCGACCTCTAATCATAATCACCATGAACCTGTGCTATCGACACATAGGTTTCTTCCAGAACACGTCATTCAACCCAATCTTTGGTTCCAGTTGCTGCCAGCCTTCGCAGATCGTCACTCTATCCGGCCGAGAGACATCCCACACTATACACCTCAGGTAATTACTACTTATATCTTGATTTTCTTGCTTTCAAACGTTGACCCTCATGTGAACTCATTTCAGATTACGGTATGTAATATAATAGTAGGTACGTAGCTTCTTCTTTTCTTAATGATAATTCACTTTTTTGATTGACATACTATAAGTAGTTATTGTGAATTTGTGACCCTGTTCTGATTTATTTTTTATTATATTTCTGTTTCGAATTATTAAATTCTTAGGTACTAATGTGACCATGTTTGACATTTTTTTAACACAAATATATAATTTTCTTTGTAATTCCAAGGTTCTGTAGCTTATTTTTTTAATTTAAATTTTGAATTGTTAACATTTGCATGCCCATGTGACGGTAAAATGTGGAGAACTATTTGTAAAGAAAAAAAATCACCTATGTACCTACTATACCCATTTTTGCAAAGAAATAAATACTTTGAATACTTTCTTATAGCTGGTAGCATAAGAAAATCGCTCACCATATATTTCGTAACTTCTACAATAAATAATAGGATATACTAAGTTATTTGCGATTAAATTATAATGTAGTCTGAAATGAGATTGAATTGCGATATTTAAATGCACTATTTAGATTTGCGATATTTAGATTTTATTGCAAATCATACGCGTAGCAGATTTAAAAGTAGACCCTTCCTTTTCTGATAAAAAGAAGTTAAAAAATGTAGAAACAGATTTTTTGATGTAGGATTTACAATCGTGGTAGACAAATTAGGGATAGCGGCTGCTTCAGAATCAGTTGCCATTCCTCCCGTACTAGCTCTTTTTCTTCACTCATATGGCGAGATTGACGTTACTACTTTGGCTTAGCACTATACCTGTCACTGTCACACAAGCCAAACGTAAAGTGCACGATAGAGACGGGAACATGGCTAAGCCAAAGTCAGTGCTTAGTTACGTCTATTTATCTCGCCAGATTATCTATATCTATACTTCTATATCTATACTATATTATAAAGAGGTAAAATTTGTAAGTTTGTAAGTTTGTAGGTTTGTAAGTTTGTATGTAGGGGGTAATCTCTGAAACTACTGGTCCGATTAGTAAAATTATTTCAGTGTTAGAAAGCCCATTGATCGAGGCATGCTATAGACTATATGCCATCACGCTACGACCCACGGGAGCGGAGCAGTAACGAAAATTGCGGGTGAAACCGCAGGGGACAGCTAGTAAATATAATATATATAGATTGAACCGTCCAGTGCACTTATGGCTACGTCAGCCCTTTTCGTGACCCGTCGTACGAATGGGCTTACGCCTTTAATTCTTACCTTCATTACCAGTGGTCCCATACAACTATCTACTCAACGTGTTTAAAAAGTAATAAAATGGTACTAAATCTCGAAGGTTCTACACTCCTACTCACTCCAAATCCACCTACACTCGACTGTCACCTGCAAATCAACGTCTCATAACAAACATCGAAGTGTTATGCATTGACAACTGAGCTAGGAAACACCGCCCCGTATCGGATGCGTAATACGAGACACATAACAAACCACAGATACATGCGTAGCTATCAATAGGCTAGTTCACGTAACTAAAGTTCAACTGAAGTTGTGGAAACTGCGGTAATCAATCAAAATTAAACCTTCGAACTCACGTGATTCGAGACACAATAGAAAGATAATAACAGCCCGACAGCCAGCTGTCGCTTGGTCGTCGAAAAGTTAAATATTCGGGTACACAAAATGGAACTTCATTCAAATGTCCTTCCGTAATAAATCAAAATATCTTACCTACGCTGGTCACTGTTGAGGAATTCCATTGTCTGGAGCCAATTCTGGGCATAAGAAGGATCAGGCCATGTTTATCATAAAAACGCAGAGAAATCGAACCAACTAGGTTTTCAACTTATTCAATCACCGGAGGATTGAATTTAACGTCGTCGTTGCAATTTTTGTCCAGAACACGCATACATAGACACATTGCAAGTATCTTTCAACGACCAGGCGACAGCTGGCTGTCGGGCTGCTATTATCTTTCTACTGTGTCTCGAAACTCGTGAGTTCGAAGGGATAAATAAAAGCTTGTAAATAGGATAAATATATGTGTACACAGAGTGTGTTCATTCATTTTCTAAGAAAGCTTTAAGAAAAAATAAAATAATGTCCAGATATATACCAAGTTACTGACTTGAATGTCTGATAGAAACTCAACAGGCTATAATCCTATTAACATTCGTAACACACCGTACCTCTGGTTCAAGCACTATTATAGGTTTAAAAAACCCATATACATATCCTGTATAATTTGGGGAACAACCGAACATCAAATAATGGCAACCGCAGTAAAGTGTCTGTTTAAAATAATAAGGATTTAAAATGATTATCTATTCATGTGAGCTAAGGTTGTGGTCCAGAATTTAAAGACGTCTTCTATGTAACATCTTACATCCATTCTTTACTATAACATTTTATGGTCGTCTTTCACGGCATAACGGACGCCGCTAGTGTAAATACTTTTGCACTATTTTAACAAGCTTTTATTTAACTTGTAATGTTCGTATTTAAGTTGTCCTAAAATCATGCAAGCCATTTTTCGACCACATCCGACAATTTGGCATACTATGTATGTCCCGTGAAAATGCAAAAAAAAGGAAGCTTGAGGCACTGATGCACCCTATTCATTACGCAGATGTTTAAATGGAAAATTTGTGCTCCAAAGCCACTTAAATTTGTTTTCCTTTTTAGATAACGGTTTTTTAAATATATTTTTTCTCTATAAAAACAACACCTCACAAAAAACTCTACTACAAAGACAACACCAAAAAAGCTAGCAAAAACGTATAAAAAGATCAACTACAATTAAACAACTTTTATCATATACAATCGGACAAGTTATGAGTTAGCAAAACGTTAAGATTTCGCGCAAGATGATCATGCAGTTATGACGGCAACCGGAATTCCACTCAGTGAAAGTTGATGGTCTTATTCTGAATCAGAAGCTCGATTTTTTTTGCAACTACGTTTGTCTGTTTTTTTGTCTTATGTCCTATATTTGGTATAGGTATTAAGTGTACCATTTTTAAGAGATGTTGCATATGCTGACTAGTTTACAACGGCTTCGATTGGGTTAATAATTATACATGAAATAGGACGGACTTTCACACAAGCTTAGCACTTAGGGGTGCCAAACGTGTTGACATCTCATCTGTTAAGTGGTCACAGACTTCTATAGACAAGTAACAAAAAAATACTCCGCAGATGCGTTGCCATCGCAAAGACAATGATGATAATATGTCTCATGTGGGTGTAATTATACCCTAACCCTCTCTTTCTAAACCCTTCCTCCAAACGGAAATATAGCAAAGCTGCTATACGTACTCCGGACGAGCTCCTTCACAAAGAGATCTTCTCAATGGGGACAATAGAGGTGTATTCCCGTTGTCCCCATTATGGGGACACAGTCAATGGGGACAGCAGGAATACACCTCTCCGCTCGTTGTTCAATACAGCCGTTTCTTAGCCGGCAAACATTACGGTAACCTCAATACGCTGACACAGTGCTCCCTGCCAACCGGTTAAGGCGACCTACAGACGAGACGTAACGCGTTACGTCACGGAATGCATTCAATTATTATGATACGTTCTAAGAACCTGTAATATTGGAGGCGAGTTGTCATCCCACGTAGAGTTTGACAGCTTGTGGTAGTCTCATTTTAGTTATTATAGGAAATATGCATGCTTGTTTTTCTCGAACTTTTATTCTATAGTTTATATCACTATAAATTATCGAGCGTTTTTAAAGTTAAAAAAAAATTAACAAGGGTTTACCTGGCTGCCATTTTGTCGTGCTTGTTGTATCATTATAATTTTACTAAATGCCCCCCGCGGTTAACCTGTGTCACTCAGCAAAAAAAATGATAAATTATAGAACATTTACTCATACTGTTTTTCTTAAACTGGTTTGAAATATCGCCAATATACAATTATTTATTTCATTGACAATATAAAAACATACAATAAAAAATAAGAAAATAGTTGTCCCATATAATTAATTGCTTTATAATGAAAATGAATAGGTACACAAGAAACTTCATAATTTCTGTTCTTAAATAAATGTTTTACATTAATTTATGATGTAATTAAATAATTTACGATTGTGAAGATATTGTGCCTAAGAAAAGATTATAAAGAATTTAAATAATGCATTGTAATAAAATCGGCCAAGTGCAACTTGGAGTTAATAGAGGTTCCGTACAAAGTTTTCAATCCTAGAGTTTTCTTACTTCTTTTTGTAAACATATTAATTTTTACAATGTCAGTCAAGATTGAATTGAATACTTCAGATCTCATGCAAGTGGCAGAATATACTGACCGTATAAGACCTTATCTTTTTGGCCTGTTCCCTTAAAAAATGTTTTTTTTTATAGTTTTCGTGAATAGACGGATCTCCACCAGACTATACACCGCTATCCGATCGCACGACCCAGGGGTGTGATCCAAAGGGCGCCTTTGAATTTAATTTCAACGTGATACTTCCACTTTGATAAAAAGGACTTATTCCATTTTTCCCCTTAACAATTTTCCCAAGAGGAGAAACTGGGATCGAAAAAAAGTGGCCACAAATCCCCCTCGTTGAAAGTCTTTCGTTGGTGTAAAACTGCAATCGAAATAATATAAAATATGAATGTCATACGAACAAAGTAACTCTTTGTTTTATAATATTAATTATATTACTTTGTTCGTTAGGTTGAACGCGCTAATCACAGAAACAAAAAATAAATTAACTTCTGGTTCCAATTTAAGAAAATACATTTATCGAGGAGGGTTATAGGCGTTACATCACGCTATGACCAACGCGAGATGAGCAGTAATAAAAACGCGGGTGAAACCGGGAGGGAATGCTGGTAAAGGGTCTTCACAATCACACAGCCAACGGAAGTAAACCTATTTCGTTTTCTTTTAGAGCTAAAAGGAACCCAAAAAAACAAAGTCCATCTGCCAAGAGGCAATTATCAGTCTTAACCATTTATAATGGCTACTGTTACGGGTAGCATGCAAGCCTATGGTTAGAACCAGTCGACCATACCGCCGCCATCGAAATGGGCACATCTTACTAACACGCAACTTTTTTGCTATAATTTTTATATTACGAAGGAAATTAGATAAGTGGTCTTAAAATATATTTATGGACTTGTTTTTATTGTTACAACATTATTTGTGTGTTGTTGAGTCGGAAGTCTGTATTGTTTTAGACTAGTTATTTCCTGCGGCTGCCCGCCAATTTTCATACAAACAATCATTCCCAATATTGCTACGTTCGGGTTTAAATCCCCAAAAAATGCTTCTAAATCTTCATAATAGACCAAACACAAAAAAGATTGAATTTGAATTAATTACAAAGAAATTAGAGTTTCTTTATGCAAAAATTACGGAAATTCAAATATTTCCACCAAGTGCGCCAAATTGGGGGTGCGTTTGTCTTGCCCAAGTTAAATCATTTTTACTGTTTTACAGCTATGTAAATTACGAATCATCCCGTAACCTACAATCAAACGTGAGTGATAAGAGATTGAGATACAAACGCGAGAGCAAAGGCGTCCTTTTTTAAGACTCACAATTTTATTACGGTTTCCTTTACGATTTACACTGTTTTATTATTATTATTTACATGTTTATTACTTTTGTGAGCATAATATATCGCGTCCTTGAATATGTCCCTCGTCTCACTAGTCATTTTATATTTAGGACATACTGTAATTATTCCTGACTACATGTCAATACCAGCGAATTAAAAGTCAACTTTGTCCACAAAAACTAGAATTGATAATCGCGTGATAAGCAATACTTATCTTAGTTCAAATAACACTTGCAGTTATTATGTTGCTATATTTAATAAACTTTAATAACACTGCAACGAGTGATTTAATAAGTTACAAATATTTTGTTGACGGTCAACAGTTACGATTTAATAAGTCACAAATATTTTGTTGACGTCAAACGTCAATAGTTTTAAGGTTTCCATTCACCTTTGCATGTGATATTTAGGCCGAAATAAATAACGTTTTTAGCAAGTAGCCTTATGCTATGGATAAATAATAATATTACTGTCACCGTCTTATGATGGCCAGATCGTTTTAATAAATGTCTAACCAATTTTCTACCATTTCATGTAATAGTTGTGAACATTTCATGAAATGTATATCTTAACTTAAACTCAAATCATTTATTTCTATTAGACCAAAAAGCCACTTTTAAACGTTATTTAGAAAACAAAAATGAACCTTTTATTACCAATTCCAAAATATTGTTTCGTATGGAGAGGAATGGGCAAGAAACTCAACACATACTTTTTAACCGACTTCTAAAAAAAGGAGGAGGTTCTCAATTCGAATGTTTGTATGTTTTTTTTTTTTTTTTTTATGTTTGTTCGCGCATATCTCCGTCGTTTGCAAACCGATTTGAACAATTCTTTTTTTGTTTGAAAGGGTAGACTTCCCAAATGGTCCCATTGTCATCAGGTCCAGGATCTGATGATGGTATCATGCCGAAATCGAGGGAACTCCTAAATTTTTTTACAGTTTAAAGTTACTCTAAAACGTAGTTGGGACTCGTTGGGGAACGGAACTAAAAAGTAAAAAATAAAAAACTTTTTCCAAAAAAAAGATAACCGACTTCAAAACCAAAAAGCTCAAAAATAACTATTTCGGAAGTCGGTGGCAAGGCAACACAATTCGACCGGCAGAAGAGTAGCCACCGACTTCCGAAATAGTTATTTTTGAGCTTTTTGGTTTTGAAGTCGGTTATCTTTTTTTTGGAAAAAGTTTTTTTTTAATAATGTTGTCATAATATTTAATGCTACAAATAAGACCAAACGTAATGTCAAAAATTACTTTAGTATGTAACAATGTAGGTAACAAACAAAAATTATATACAGACATGTACACTGCCAAACTGCAACGGTTACATAGAGATGGATAATAACTTAAGCCTTATTTTAATTTTAACCGGCTTCAAAAAGGAGGTTCTCAATATTATTGGGTTTTTTATCCTTAGCAAGTAGCATTTTCCAGATGATGAAAGGATTTTTCAACCCAAATCTTTTATATCCTAACTGTCACCGTTCAATGACCCCAATCTAACTGTGTACTGAGTATACATTAGAAATTAAATGCGCGCGTGCAAGTCGCCTTTGTAAACACTAGAACAAGAATTAAAGCCGCAGCACACTTATAACATGCAACGCCACGTCTGCGCCACGTATTTTCATTGGCTAAATATCTTAAAATAACAGGACTTTACTCCATTTGTTTAGGTATTTAACTAAAGATAGGTAAACAATCTTGAAATGTCTTTTTATCTAAAATTATCTAAAAATTTAATGTAAATATGAGTAACAATTAGTTAACTACCATAAGTAATGTTAGATAATGAACTAAATTTAAATAATCTTGGTATGACTTTTATACAATTTTTTTTAGATAAAAAGACATTTCTTTTTTGAGATGGGATATCATCAAATGACTCCTGCCGCTCTGGGCGGAGCGGAAGAGAGTGTCAGACTTCTACTGACTAAACCCATCTATGTTCCTTTTTAGCCCTTTGTGTCCGGGGCTGCGCTATCTCTTTCGAATAACCCACAGCCCCCGCAGACGTTGTTGACCCTTAGTTAAATGTAGTCTAGCTTGTAAGGATTAGTTAAGCATACTTGTATACATATTTGAGATTTTTGTCGCATTAGATCTCTCTGTAATGGCAAAGGAAACTGTTTGTGATAAATAAATAAATAAATGTCTACAAAAATATAGTCTAGGTGAACTGTGACCAATGAGCATGCTTAACTAACGTGACGTGGCGTGGTGTGTTATAAGTGTGTTTTCTTTTATTGATTAATATTGAGGTTATGATGACCATTTAAGTGCTTTAAAAATCAACTGTCATATCAATGTTTGTTTTATGATTGGCCTGGTATGGTTATAAAAATAGAAGTTTAAAATGTAAGCCGTTACAATAGCAAAATCTACTTAGGCACTTGAATTATGAGGTTGAGACGTAACGTTAAAGTAGGATTAAAAACACGCCGAAGTGCGAATTGGCTTGTACAGAAGTATTCCAAACGACCTACATCCGATAATAAATGAGAAAGTTTGTATGTATGGATGTATGTGTGTTTGTTACTCTTTCATCCAAAAACTGTTGAACGGGTTTTGATACAGCTTTACAGTAATATAACTTGTACATCAGAATAAGACATAGGCTACAGGCCCGCTTCGACGGCGCGTTTTGTTCCACGCGTGCCTCAAAAAGCAGTCAGCACGTGACGGGGACGGGGCCCTCTAGAACCAATGCCTGCCGGGGTTGCGGAATAGCTCTAATAGTTACCGTGACCCCGTAACATAAAGGAACAAGAGTGGGTAAAAGTCTGACACTCCCTCCCGCCCCGCCCAGGGCGGAAGAAGTGACTTGGTGACTTCCCATCCTCAAAAAAAGACCTACGGGAGAGGACCCAATAATCAAAGACATAACGCGGATGAAGCCAGGGGGGCAGCTAGTACAATATTAGGATCGAGGACAAAACACAATCCCTCTAATTTGATTAAGTACTTTATTTTATACTAGCGACCCGCCCCAGTTTCGCACGGGTGTTACAAATCTTTAAAAATCCCGGCTTTTCTCTACTATAATAAGCATGTATTATACATATAAACCTTCCATAAGAATCACTCTATCTATTAAAAAACCGCATCAAAATCCGTTGCGTAGTTTCAAAGATCTAAGCATACATAGGGACAGACCGAGGGTAGCGACTTTGTTTTATACTATGTAGTGACTAGCTTTTGCCCGCGACTTCGTCCACGTTATTAATAGTTTCCGTTCCCGTGGGATTTCCGGGATGAAAACCTTTCTCGGGTCCCAGACTATATCTGTTTCAAATTTCATTCAAATCGGTTCAGTGGTTTAGGCGTGAAGAAGAGACAGACAGACAGACAAAGTTACTTTCGCATTTATAATATTAGTACGAATCTATTATTTATTGTTAAAGCTGCAAAACTATTTATACTCTATTGCCGTTATTATAAAAATTTAAACCTAATGTTCTCTGCCTCCTAATGGTTCATAAATAAAATACAGTGCGCTGACAAACAAGCGGAATTTTGAAGGACACGGGTTCGATACCGGGTACCAGTGTGTTTTTTTTTTCAATTCACATCCAAGTTTAACTTGCACACATTGATAAAGGCAGAGGTAGAATTTTTAATGTTTTTTGAAATCGCCAATCTCGTGCCTTATCTGTATGAGAAGAGGCGTTTGCCTTGCAGTGGAATATTAACAGGCTGTTGAAATAAATACATAAGTAAAAAATAAATCCCAACTGAAACCAGCCTTTCATTAGAATACATTCTTTTGGTTCCAAATTTAAAATCCGTACCACAGACAAGGAACTGCTCAAACAGCAAGGAGTTTCACAACCAACCAGCGAGAAACCGGCAGTGCCTAGTTTTTTACTCTGTGGCCTGGTAACGAACAATCAGACGTGACTCGTGACACATTACGTCACACGCTTGATTGAGTCAGCTGTTCATTTCTACTAATGTTCCAAAATTTTTATTAAAACAGTGCTTTTCAGGATTTCCTTTGGCCATATATGGCGTATTGGAAAGAAGAGAAGAAAATAAGTAAAAAAGGTAGAAGGAGAAGGCAGAAGGTAGTTTCAGAGATTGACGGGTTCAACCAAATAAACAAAAGAGTTCTTAAGATTTGTCAAATTAGCATCCACGTACTAATATTATAAATGCGAAAGTAACTCTGTCTGTCTGTCTCTTCTTCAAGCCGAAACCACTGAACCGACTTTAATGAAATTTGGTACAGATATAGTCCGGGACCCGACAGGACCCGACGACCGGAAAGGACATGGGATAGTTTTCATCCCGGAAATCCCCCGGGAACGGGAACTGTTAACCCACGCAGACGTAGTCGCGGGCAAAAGCTAGTCTATACTTCTATAGAGGTAAAATTTGTAAGTTTGTAAGTTTGTATGTAGGGGGTAATCTCTGGAACTACTGGTCCGATTTGGAAAATTCTTTCAGTGTTAGATAGCCCTTTTATCGAGGAATATAGCTATAAGCTATATACCATCACGCTACGACCCACGGGAGCGGAGCAGTAACGAAAAATGGATTCTGAAACGATTCACCCACAGTCGATTGTTCCATGAACGGTTAGGCAACAGAATCTTTTAACCATTAACTTTTCACCCAAAGAACGTTTGGCCCATGAACTGTTCGCCAACAGAACGATTCGTCAGTGAATGTTTAACCAACAGAATCTTTTGACAGAGAACGTTTCGCCCATGAACTTTTTGCTAACATGCTAAGAGTATAAGCGTAGCGCTTAACTGAGGAAGTTATGCATGGCCGAGGGTGGGCGGGGTCGACGGAGCCCTACTTCTGGGTGGTTTATAAAGAAACTAGCTTTTGCCCGCGGCTTCGCTCGCGTTAGAAAGAGACAAAAAGTAGCCTATGGTACTCTCCATCGCTTCAACTATATCCACTTAAAAAATCACTACAATTCGTCGCTCCGTTTTGACGTGAAAGAAAGACAAACATACAGACAGACAGACACACTTTCCCATTTATAATATTAGTATGGATAACCAGTTTATAAAGAAGTAACCAATAACCAGTTCTAACCTAACCTATCCGAGTCGGGGTGCCCTAAAGTCCAGATTGCAACCAGTTTCACCCGGTAACAATAGTTAAGGGGGGGCATCTGTATAGGAAAAAGTTCATGGGCGAAACGTTCTCTGTCAAAAGATTCTGTTGGCTAAACATTCACTGACGTATCGTTCTGTTGGCGAACAGCTCATGGGCCAAACGTTCTTTGGGTGAAAAGTTAATGGTTAAAAGATTCTGTTGCCTAACCGTTCATGGAACAATCGACTGTGGGTGAATCGTTTCAGAATCCGAAAAATGTGGGTGAAACCGCAGGGACCGCTAGTAGTTTATAAATTAGCTAAACCCCGCTCTTACCCGCGTTAAGTCAACTTTTAATTACCGTTTCGCTGCCTAGAGAAATATTGCAGTATTGCAAATTATGCATTCCTAAATAAACATTAGAATTTTCAGTACTTTTTGCCATTATCAACGTGGATATTTAAAAAATCCCAATCCGACGGGCAGTTTCAGAGAATAGCAAGTTTAGGGTTTGACCTCATCTGGCAGCACGGAATCGCCTTTTTCCGCCGCCCTTTCTCTTTCTGACGCTTAGAACTGCCATTTGCTAGACCGAGACAGAAAGCATAATGCGATAGCACGCGATCGCCTCGAGGATTCCGCCGCATTATGCTTTCTGTCTCGGTCTAGCAAATGGCAGTTCTAAGCGACAGAAAGAGAGAGGGCGACGGAAAAAGGCGATGCTGTGCTGCCAGATGAGGTCCAACCCTTAAACAAACACATTCTTTTATTTAAATAATGATCGTTATATAATAAAAAATGTCTTCACAAACCACTTAATACATAATAGACTAACTCCAAAACAGCCATAAACTCAAACAGCTTTCATTTGTAAATTGATAATGACCTAAAACCGTGGTCATTAGAGTTGAAAATTGCGTGCAAGACATCTTTTCGCACGATGTTTATGACTGTGCATTTTTTCATGCAATTATCAACTCTATTTCAGTTTTTATATGTTTAATTAAAGAATTAAAGTTTAGTTTCAAGAGTTGAACCGTTTCTCCGGGACTCTTTTAGCTTCAACCAGCTTTTTAAGAATACTTCATATCTAATGTGATTAAAGCCATAATATTGTTAATATAATCGAAAGTGTGTTGAGGAAGGCCCGTGTATATCAAATGCGATAATTATAAAGATATAAGTCGTTTCTACTTACTCTTTTACTAAGGCTCATCATCGTCCTGTGGACAGTAGTAACATCCTGGGTTAGCTTACCGTCTATATCGGTCTTTTGACGTCGGCAGACCACGTCGACGGCACGTTCGTGTTCCACGCGCGCCTCAAACATATGTCAGCAAAATTGCAGGGGCCAACGCCTGCCGGGGCTGCGGGTTGTTCGAAAGAGTTACTGCGACCCCGGACACAAAGGGCTAAGAAGGAACATGGATGGGTTTTAGTCAGAAGAGTTCTGACACACCTTGCCGCTCCGCCCAGAGCGGGAGAAGTCATTTGATGACTTCCCATTCCAAAAAAAATGGTTGCCTGTAAAGTCGGTTTTACGGGCGAAGATTTTACGTGACAACGTCTTTTACCGATCATAGTTGAGTGGGAGAGAGACGCAAGGCATTCGGCGGGCCTCTCTCTCGTTCGGTGACTCATCGTAACGTTACCGAGCGTTACACTTTTTCATAAGTGACTCCCAGCCGCAACCTAATTTAAGACGTTGTCACGTCAAAAAAGAAAAAGTTCATCATCGTTACAAAATTAAATGAGAAAAACTTAATTTAAATTGATTTTATAATACTTCTGTACGTCTGTTAGTCATGTTACTCCTATAAAAACAAACATAACATGTAGAGTAAATCCGTCGTTAACATACGGCGTCAGCATTTTATAAACGGCGTAAACGGCCGCCGCTATGGAATATGCCGAAGGCAAAATGTCAGAGCAGCAATACGACTCCGATAGGTAAGGTTAGAAGGCGGGAGCGGAGCGTAACGGAGCTCCCGCCTTAGCCTTCTAGCCTTTGGTCCTTCTCTTATGATGTAGCTTCCGCAACCCCGGCACTGACTGCCGGGGTTGCGGAATAGTTATAATAGTTACCGTGACCCCGGAACATAAAGGGCAACCGAAGGAACATGAGTGGGTTATAGTCAGTAAAAGTCTGAGAGGCCCTCATAATTTCCCACTCACCAAAAAAAAAGTAACCCTTTTTGCAAGTAAAGCCAGGCAATAGTTAGTTCGACCTGTTTTTACAATGTTGTACTCGTATGTGAATTAAGTTACAAATGTGTAAAAAACTGTCATTATAGTTTTATTAACGCTAATCGTTTTGTTTGTATCACGTATAGTAATTTTTCATTTGACTCTAGTGTTGTTGATTATGTCATGTCGAGGGTTTTTTGTGAGAAAATCGAAATATTCATTATGGAAAATTAATTAAGTAAAATATTTTTTTTTGTGTCTGTTTGTGATTGAATTGGACCTAAAGTTTTAGAAATTATTATTTCTTATATTTGAGTTTATCTATCAATTCTAATATTTCGCTTTTTTTACGACAGCGAGCGCTGCAGTAACGATAAGCTATTTGTAAGCTAATTGTACCAAAACAACATCATATGCGACGCACGACTGATAAAGATAAATACATTGTTGAATATTAAAAATTCCGTAACACATTCAAACCAAAATTAATAATTTTAAAGCCAAATTAACCGTCAAAGTAAGTGAAAAATGTTATGCGGTCATAGGTCAGTGGGCCAAAAACCGCCTATAACAATAACAACCAGCCTATAACGGTTCCACTGCAGGGCAAATCCCTCTTCTCATACAGAGAAGGCACAAGCAGCCGTGTTAACCACTGCGCTATCATGGGAGCATTTTATTTGTTTTTTTAAATGTGCTCGTTTAATAGTCGGATTGAAATCCGACTAAAGCAGTATTTTGTGTATTTACCAATTCATGGTACTTTTTCTTCTTCTGGGTGCGTACTTCTCCCGTTCTGGGTGCGGCGGGAGAGCGTGTCAGACTTTTACTGAATAAAACCCACTCATGTTCCTTCAGTTGCCCATTTTGTTCCGGGGTCACGGGTTAACTATTACAAACATTCCGCAACCCCGCACCTCCTAGGGGTCGAAAGTAAACTATGTTTAGGGGTTGAGAGGAAACCAATGAGCAAATCTTTTTTTAGGGGTCGAAAGGTCGAGAGTTGACTAAACGGGAAATTCATGGTATTGGAATACCACGAAACAACCTACGGGAGCGGAGCAGTAACCAATAACGTGAAGTAACTATTAAAAACAGGAGTAACATTTGAAAGTTTACAAACATAAGAACAAGCGTAGTAAGGCCAGCCGTACATTGCTCAACTTTGGTGGCAATCCAATTTTTTCTCATGAATAATTGATACGTTAATCAAACTAGTGATGTGACCCCGTTTTTATCGTATGTTTTTTGACCTCAAGAATTCTTTAGATTTGCTACTTTACCGGACGTCCTTAGATGGCATATAAAAATTATATTAGAGATTTATTACATATAGTGGGGGCGTTATAAGCCATTAATGTATGGGGAGCAATATTTTTTGCATTAAAGCATGAGACTTGGTACACTTGTTAGTTAGGTGGGTTAGAGTGAAAATCGCCCGGGAGGCAATCGGAGGCACCCCTCTGGGGGGGAGGGGGAGGGGTTGAAGTTCTCTTCTGCCGCGCGCTCTGTTTGTCGTCATAACTCCTAATTTATCGTTACTAGGGCAAGTGGGGTATCATTTTCGGATAAATTAAAGATGGCCAATCGTTTTCTGAAATAAAAAATACAGGTCTACATACAAAAAAAGTGAATTATGCCCTAAAATGTGAAAATTTCAACCGTAACAAAAAACATTAAATGGCCATATTTTTTCAAATCGTGACTATATCGACTTTAAAAAAATATAATTAGAAAGCTGTATGCGTATAGATTCTGAAAATATAATATATGTCTATAGTGTATATAGAAAAACGTTAGAAAAAAAAATGAAAACAGCTTGGCGGAGCAGCCAAAATTCATAGTAAAATAAGGACAACAAAATCGATATTTATAAATTGCTACAATCTTGTTACTAGTAAATATAGAGATTTGATCATATTAAAGAGATCATGAACTTAAATGTTTTTTTTTTGTTAAAAATATATCGTTTTTGCCCTTAGTACAAGTATAAAAAAATGACATGAGTCATTTTTGATCTTATAGCTGAGAGCGGGCTCTGTTGACTAGTGTAAGTGAATTAAACGTCTGTAATTAAAGTAACAACATAAAAATAACTATGCTAAAAGTACTTACTTATAAAATAATGTAAAAGGTGATAGACTGCACCAATGATTAACACTTTAAGAGTTAGCTCCAATAGCAGGACGCAAAGAGTTGTTCGACATCTTAGACCGTCGCACTTCTTATTACATCTGCACCGGACTATTTCTATACAGGTCGAAAACCACTGGCAAATCTGGCCATGTAGGCTGACAGTTGTCACTGACCTTACTCCGTCGCAAAGAATTGTTTTCAAAAATGTCGCCATTTTTTACGTCAGATAGTCAGATTTCAGTCAGTCAGATTTTGTCAGGAATAGAGTTCCAAAATATGTTAATTGTAAGTTATATGAGTTATAGGCCAAAATAATAGCTTATATCTGTTTGTTTAGAGTGCTGATAATTTGGTGCAGTGCTAGCATTCGAGTCACTGCCCCTATCTCATCATCTCTCCTAGCCTTTTCTTGATTATATTGGGGTCGGCTCTCAGCCTAACCGGATTCAGCTGGATACCAGTGTTTTACGTGAAGCGACTGCCTATCAGACCTCCACCACTCAGTAACTGGGCGAGACGATACCTCTTGGTTAGGCTGGTCAGACTTTCTGGTTTCTGGCTACGCGTAACGACTGTCAAAGTTCTACGTATGACAACCGCTGCCCCTATATTGTTTATTAAATACTTTGCCGTCCGCAGCAGTCCAACACTTTAACAATTCCAAGCACTTAGTTCCTGCTGAGAGCATCTTTATTTATTTATCTTAACATCAAGGGTACATTGTTCAGTTCACCCTGGGTAAAGTACAATCTTAAATAGACAAAGGTGTGTGAGATAGAATAGACGCCTCAGACCGCCGCACTTCTTTTTACATCTGCACCGGATCATTTCCACACAGTAGTCGAAAACCACTGTACTGGCAAGTCTCTCCATGTATGTTAACAGTTATCACCGACCTTATTATATTTCTTATTAGATGGATCAGGTGGATTCGGTGAATAATGTTCTCAAGAAGAGATGCAGGGCAGCTTTTCAATAATAGCGAAAGCCTCGCTTATCCTTTCCTCATATGCTGCCAGAAACACTTTTGCGACAGTTGGAAAAGCATTCCATGTCACCGTTGCGCTTTTTTTCTCGACCGTTCAAATAAGTAACAGTGTCACAGCTTTTTTACAAGACTATCACATTGGTGGTTCTGTAAATAATCCTCATCCTATTTTATTCCTATTAATAGGAAGTATACAGCGGATGAAAGAAAATAATTCAAAGTATTTTTAATGAAGAGTACTTGATACCTTGTGGCAAGGAAGGTACTGGTGGGGTTTTCCAGTGCCTACATTATCTACAGCTCCTCTAGCTCAGGCACTCGTATATATACTAAAGCGAATGCTAACAAGACGTCAGTATCGACAGTACGTGTACGTATCATTACTTTAGCACAACTCTGACTACTGCGTTAGTCTTATCATCCTGTTGTTCGCCACTTGGTATGCGCCAAGCTGCCCTGCACCAACATTTCTTGACCAGTATTCCAAAACTGTTCCTGTATGGGATCAGATGTCTGGAAATCCACCTGATTTTTATGATTGGGGACGGAGTAAGGTCAGTGACAACTGTCAGCCTACATGGACAGACTTGCCAGTGGTTTCTGACCTGTATAGAAATAGTCCGGTGCAGATGTAATAAGAAGTGCGACGGTCTAAGATGTCGAACAACTCTTTGCGTCCTGCTATTGGAGCTAACTCTTCATTGGTGCAGTCACCTTTTACATTATTTTATAAGTTTACTTTTAGCATAGTTATTTTTATGTTGTTACTTTAATTACAGACGTTTAATTCACTTACACTAGTCAACAGAGCCCGCTCTCAGCTATAAGATCAAAAATGACTCATGTCATTTTTTTATACTTGTACTAAGGGCAAAAACGATATATTTTTAATAAAAAAAAACATTTAAATTCATGATCTCTTTAATATGATCAAATCTCTATATTTACTAGTAACAAGATTGTAGCAATTTATAAATATCGATTTTGTTGTCCTTATTTTACTATGAATTTTGGCTGCTCCGCCAAGCTGTTTTCATTTTTTTTCTAACGATTTTTCTATATACACTATATACATATATTATATTTTCAGAATTTATACGCATACAGCTTTCTGATTATATTTTTTTAAAGTCGATATAGTTACGATTTGAAAAAATATGGCCATTTAATGTTTTTTGTTACGGTTGAAATTTTCACATTTTAGGGCATAATTCACTTTTTTTGTATGTAGACCTGTATTTTTTATTTCAGAAAACGATTGGCCATCTTTAATTTATCCGAAAATGATACCCCACTTGCCCTAGTAACGATAAATTAGGAGTTATGACGACAAACAGAGCGCGCGGCAGAAGAGAACTTCAACCCCTCCCCCTCCCCCCCAGAGGGGTGCCTCCGATTGCCTCCCGGGCGATTTTCACTCTAACCCACCTAACTAACAAGTGTACCAAGTCTCATGCTTTAATGCAAAAAATATTGCTTTTGGCTTATAACGCCCCCACTAATACTAGTTCTTGCTCCCTTATTCGTTCGTCTGAGTAGAGTTGTGACACAGAACGGAATAAAAAGATTAGTTACTTTAAACATTGTCCAAGGTTCAACCTATCTATATACAATTAACCTACCTATCTACTATTATAATAAATTAGAAAGTGTGTGTCTGTCTGTCTGTTTATCCGTCTTTCACGGCAAAACTTTTTTTAAGTGGAGATAGTTAAAGGGATGGAGAGTGACATAGGCTACTTTTTGTCTCTTTCTAACGCGAGCGAAGCCGCGGGTAAAAGCTAGTGCATATATAAAATAGTAGGCTGACTGATTGACTGACTGGTTGTTGATATATCAACGCACAGACGAAATCCTACACATTAATCCTTTGAACACAATAGCAGCCCGACAGCCGGCTGTCGCTTGGTCGTCGAAAGGCATGAAACTTTGAGGTTGTGTCCTTTGCAAAGAGTAGGTAACCACTAAGAAAGGATTTTACAAAATTCAACACCTAAAGGGCTAAAAAAGTGGATGGAAGTTCGACATCCACGCAGGCGGGTGAAAGCTAGTCTCTTTACCCAATAGGCAAGACGACAAAAAAAAGTAATTAGTCCGTCAGATAGATTATCAAAAATCTTTGGACACTTATTTTTTCTTTTTTCTCGTAAACAAAGTGCGTTAAAGTTGCGCATGACGTCACGATCTGATACAATTTTTGCAGGACAGTGACGTCAAAAGCCCCCACTCCGGAACTTTGTTGCTCTTTATCTTTGTAGTTTTTTATTTCTTTGATCAAGCAAAAAATACGTGTCCCGTATTTTGCGGCCGATCTATCAGACGGAAAAATGTACTCTGTGGACTAAACAGAATGCTATTTTTTAATGCTGTCGTCATCCCTAGCAGTTTTGACGTGAAAATGTAACAGATTTTCGTATATTTATCGCGCCACGCAACGTTGATGCGTTTTGTTGACATAATATTCTATAATTAATATAATCAAATTATTTCGCGGAAAAAGATATATGCAAAAAAAAACATTGCTATGTTAATTATTTTTATTGCTTGTTTACCGTTTTGACAGCTAATAAATTAAATAAAATAGGGTCACTAACCATATTAAATAAGAGTGGGTCATTTATATACATAATCTAGGTAATACTTTTGGCTATTCCGCGAAAAACATATTAATACTTATATTCGTTTCCACTTGCCTTAATTTGCTATCAATCTTCTTATTTTTTAGAGGTCAGTGTGTTTGTGTGTCTGCCATTTATTTCCGAAATAAGATAACACGAAAAGAACAGCACCCTTCCTTAGCGTTGCGGAATGTTTATAATAGTTACCGTGACTCGGAACATAAAGGGCAACAGAAGGAACATGAGTGGGTTTTAGTCAGTAAAAGTCTGACACGCTCTCCCGCTGCACCCAGGACGGGAGCAGTCATTTGATGATTTCCCACTCCCCAAAAAAAAAACCCTTTCTTAGCGGCTTTGGTAATATTTTTGAGGGGTGTTTCGGACGATACTTTATAAGCAAACTAGCTGTTGCCCGCGACTTCGTCCGCGTGGAATAATAGTTCCCGTTTCCAGGGGATTTCCGGGATGAAAACTATCCTATGTCCTTTCTCGGGTCCCAGATTATGTCTGTACCAAATTTCATTCAAAATTGGTTTAGTAGTTTAGGCGTGAAGAAGAGACAGACAGACAGACAGACTGGCAGAGTTACTTTCGCAGTTATAATATTAGTACGGATTAACTGTGGAACTATCTTGAGCGTACACAAAAAGATTATTGGGGTTGTATAAGCGTGAAAGAGTTACATTGACCATGGTAAAAGCATCCAAAACATATCCAATGGCGTTTTTTTTTTTTTGATGGATAGGTAATCATCAAATGTCTTCTCCCGCCCCTGAAGAGGGAAGGAGGGTCAGACTTTTACTGACTAAAATCCAATAATGTCCCTTCGGTTACCCTTATATATTCCGGGGCCGTGGTAACTATTAGAAGCATCGACACGCAGTCGACACGGGTCTGGTCCTAGTCGGGCGGCGAGCTACCTACCGCTCGCATCCCGCAGGCCCACGCCTCCGGTGGCCATCATCTTGCGACTCTCGACAACTAAGCCTGGGTCTCTGTCCGGGGCGTGAAGCTTGACGCTGCCTCACGCGCCCCACCGCTTTCGTCTCTAGCGTGTCTGCTTCGCAGGAGGCGACGGCTTCCTATTCAGTCTCGCCCCGAAACATGGCCTGAACCAGCGCCGATCGCCTCTGCAACGACACGGTGGTGGTTCGCCTAAGCGGGGCCTACCTCCACTGTATGCTACACCGTGTCACGCAGGCGTCACTTCCGCCCGAATCCGACATAGGAACCTCCCGAAATGTCCGTGTGCGGTGAGGAGGATCATCATCTCCCTAGCCTTTTCCCAACTATGTTGGGGTCGGCTTACAGGCGAACCGGATTCAGCTGGATACCAGTGTTTTACGTGAAGCGTCTGCCTATCAGACCTCCACAACCCAGTAACTGGGCGACGATACCCTTTGGTTCGACTGGTCAGACTTTCTGGCTTCTGAATACCCGTAGCCAATATTCTATAGGACAAAAACAGTAAAGGACTATACAAACAAATATGCAAGAGTACAATAGGCGGCCTTTTTTCGCTATAAAGCAGTTTCTATTACATACTTACTATCATTTATATTGCTTGCTGCGGAGTAATTTTAAAACTGTGAATATCTTCAAAGGTATTTTTTGAAATTATAAATGACTTCCGCACAATGGAAATTACGCTAGGGGCATTTTGCGGTTTAGTAATTTTATATTATCTCCGGAACTATATGACCAATTGACATACTGTAAATGGCAAATCTTATCTGTATGATGTCCTTGTGATACTGAAATAATTTACTGTCATAAGAATTAATATTTTGTTGCTCAAATAATCAACCAAACGTATGTATGCCGAAAAATCATTTTTTTAATGCAATAAAAGAAGTATAAAAGATAAAATATAAAAGATAGAGATATGGTATCGCGGACTTTTTTGTAGAAATAATTAAGACAAACCAAGTTGCTATACATTGTTTTTAATTTTAAGCAACTGTTTAGGCAGCGCACGCAAATAATTCTGTATTATGAGGTAATTTTTTCCGACTTGCTAGACAAAAGTTGCGATAGCTCGGTTAATATACATGTTATAAAAATAAATTATAGCCTATAGCACTCAGGAATAATGTAGCTTTCTGCCAGTGAAAAAATTTTTGGAATTGGTTCATTACTTCCAGAGATTACCCCAAACATACAAACTTACAAACTTACAAACTTACAAACTTACAAATTTTACCTCTTTATAATATTAAGTATAGAAGTATAGATTTTGTACGACCAAAATAATAAAAAGTTTTTCATTCAGACTGTAGAAAATTCAAACAACTTTATACAGGGTGTCCCACGGCAATGCCACATGGAGGGAAAGTACCTTAAATATTGTAGATAGAGCATTTTACTGAAAGAAGACATTATTTGAATTTTAAAAACAATTTAAATTGCATTCATAGATTTTTAAATTATTAAATGGTTGGGCCGGGAATCGAACTTGTTCCACGAGAAAAAATAATCACCCTGTAGTTTTATCATACTGATCGAAAGGTTTCATCAAAAGGATTATTTTTTGCTAAATAACATAGGGTCACAAACAAAAGGAAGACCGTGAATTTTAACATTTGATGTAAAATTTTGTTCTGAAAAGTTAAAAGCTTGCATTGCCGTAAGGACATACAATTGACAATCATAACTACTTATTACTAATTAATCTACCCACTTGAGTAGTACGCATCGTTTAAATAAATAAATATCCACCACAACAAGACCAGAAAATCGTCAGGGAACGAAATAATTAAAAGTTATCACTTGTATTCAAGAAGAAGGGACTAATTTTGAGCATTTGAAAAATTGACTAATTTTGTACTAAAACTGTTAATATTCATGGTCTTCCTTTTATTTTTGACACTATGTTATTTAGCAAAAAATAATCCTTGTGATGAAACCTTTCGATCGGTAAAATAAAACTGCAGGCTGATTAATTTTCTCGAGTAACAGGTTCGATTCCCGGTTCAACTATGTAATTATTTAAATATCTATAAATGCAGTTTAAATTGTTTTCAAAATTCAAATAATGTCTTCTTTCAGTAAAATGTTCTATCTACAATATTTAAGGTACTTTCCCTCCATGTGGCATAGCCGTGGGACACCCTGTATATAATGGTCAGCATGAAAACGTTTTGCGATTATTATAATTTTGATATTAAGGTTCACAAGAATCTGCGGCTGAAAAGCGTACTAAACCTCTTAAACACAATCCGGTATTTGACACCATCATCAATTGACGTACTTTTTATGAGCTGTCAAAACGCAATTCCCCAATAGACTTTGTATGCCAATATCAGCTTGTGACGTCACAAGCTAGCAACCCTATTGACTAACTATTTATTGATTTTAAAGCAATAAAAAATTTAATTTTACAGTAAATTAAAAACAAATCCGGTGCATTGGACTAATAAAAAGATAGGTTTTGTAAAAAATATGTCTTAGATTTATTTATATTAGTGTCAAATACCGTATTGGCCAAAAATTATGTTGTTTTATTATTTGATAATTCGATACCAACAATCGATCGTGAACGCTTCCTTTGCATTGGTTCGTGCACCGAATTTGAATCGCCGCCATATTGGATATCAGGAAGGAAGTACTCGCATTACAAATTATTTCAATGCTAAATACAAATTGGTGATCGAATTAAATAGTGTCACGATTGAACGATTGAGATGAGTGTCGATTATTTAGAGAATTATACTAAGAGAGAAGACACTTAATCATTTCATTATCATCGTATAAAAAAATGAATTACAGATTTATACAGTCAAATAAAAAAAACCCTTTGACCGTTCAAAATGAGCTCAAAAGATCGTCCGAAACACACCTAAAAAATATAAACAATAGTGGAATTTTTGTTTCGACCGGAGTGGACCAAACTCAGCGGCCGAAACGCCGAAAACCATAAAGTTTAATAAATAAATAAAATGTGTCTGAACTGGTGTTACTTAGAATGAGCAAGTACGAAACATCAACTCACCATGCAATGACATTGAAAATGGTACAGCATTTGAACGGTCGAGCCTACTCACAACATGTCTACATACATAATACCTATGTATTAAGTAACAGTTGCACATAACTGGCTTTCGAGAGTGACCTTTGATAGCTACTACAAGTCTTTGAGTGACCAGAGTGGTAGCAGGGGTGGCCAAAGTCGGTTTTTATTTTATTTTTTAGACTGATTTTTATTTCAAAATTGACTTTAATCCAGGAGGATACTTTACTTTCTTAACGTGTAATTTTTAATATTAATAATGTTTTTTATAAGTATGTATTGTGGAAAAACCAACGAAGGTTTTAAACAGCCGCGGTGGGACAGTAATAGGTACTTTAAATATCGACCTATTAATAAATAATAAAGAAAAACACTGGGACAACTCACACACGGTCATCTGATCCCAAGTTAACCTCTGTTTAGAGCTTGTGTAACCAGACAACTGATAAACATACTTATATAATGTATAAATACATACATATTTTAAATAAATTACAACCAGACACAGAACAAACAAGCATGCTCATCACAGAAAGTTTGTTCTGGGTGGGAATCGAACCCACGACCTCCGGCTTAGCAGTCAGGGCCACTAACCACTACACCAACAGGCCCGTCAAACCTATTCACCTATTGTTAATTAGTTTTCCCACTACAGGCCTTCTCAAACAGAGAAGGCACGAGAGCGCATTGATCATCACGCTTACTCAAGGCCGATTGACAATTCAGACTTAAATTATTGAGGCCTTGAGGTTTTCATTTTCACACAATATTTTCCTAGCACACATTTTTCAATTTAAAACTATGGTCATAATTGATTTAATTTATTATAAAATTTTTTTAGTATCTACTAGAAATTTAAGGGCTTTTGGTCACATTACGGCCATGCCAGCCACACCTTAACAAGATTTACACTATTCAGACTACATCCATACTAATATTATAAATGGGAGAGTGTGTCTGTCTGCCTGTCTGTCTGTCTGTATGTTTATCTTTCTTTCACGGCAAAACGGAGCGACGAATTAACGTGATTTTTCTAATGGAGATATTTGAAGGGATGGAAAGTAACATAGGCTACTTTTTGTCTCTTTCTAATGCGAGAGGAGCCGCGGGCAAAAGCTAGTAACCTTATAAATACCTTATAATTTAATTCCAAACGAATCAAACCTAACCGACAACAGTAATAGATATACCTATCTAATCTAATTCGAAAGGACATTGACCATCCATGTATGGGAGTTGGGCCAAGTGTTGCCCAGCATGAACACATAGTGCATTATGTACCTTAGGCTAACACTACTCTGTAAACGAAAGCTCATCAAAATCTATTCGAGGAGATTTGAGAAAAAAATATTTTTTATTAAGATTTTTTATTGGTGAAGAATGACATCCAATAGTACGTACCGCAGTAAATATTTTAAACAATTGCCCACTTTATAATTACAATCAAGTATTTTATGGTTTCTGACATTCAGAATTGATTTACATTAATAATACTCACAGTTATCTACTTGACATTAAGCAATGAATTACTAACATTGATAATATTACATTATTCGTTTACATCGTATGATCAGCCCCCCTAGACAAGCATTGGCATTGTAGAATAGATATAGCGAAAACGAATCGATTGTCAAATGTATGGAGATGTCAAATTGTTTAGCGAAAGCTTATGTCTACAGCACGAATAAACAGTTTTTCTTTCTTTCTTAATGTCAATTCCCTTAATCAATAAGTCAATTAACTTAATACCGTCTTAGTACCTAGCCCATCCTAAAAACCAAACTAAGCACATAATGTGGGCACAACTGCCAATTGTTCTGTGTACTTCTATTTGTCGTTTTGTACTTCTATTTCCTTCTTTATTTTTATTTTTTGTTATTATTTCACTGTGGCATTTGGGTTTTTGTACGTAGTTTGTTAATTGTTTTTTATTAATTGTTTCTTTTTTTAGTGTTGTGTATGTCTTGTGAGAATGTACCAAATAAATGTATTATCTATCTACATGAGCAGCAATACCATTACCATTTTCTTATGCACTCTATTCCACGATTGTCCAGATGTAGCAGTGGTACTTTTTCGACGAAACATGACTCTTTATGTGTGCTCGTATGAGTTGGACATTACTGGAAGGCATAGTAAATGCTGACAGATCGTTAAGATCTCCGTTATATTGTTGGATAAGAAATGATCCACTGCTGCGTACATGTACACTGTAATAACGGGCGCAAGTTTTTTTTGGTAGGTGCCTACAGCGAAAAGGGTCAATTCTTCAGCGGTCAATATCAAAAATAATAATATTAACTATAATCGTTTAATACTTTTAACTAAAATCGTCCCGAAAATCTTGAAAACATAACTAAAAAAAAACTCTGGGACCGATTTTTTTTTTAATAATTTTTAAAATTATATGATAATGCAAGTAATCATTTGGAAGTACTCCCATGTTTGGGCAGCATATGGCCCAAACCCGGTCAATGTCCTTTTATCCACCATAACCTTTCTGTGAGGTCGAATCGCCTCCCTAACCAACGTTTAAAAATATACTAGGTATATTTATATGCACGTCATGAAATACCATGTATATGCAAATATTTCAATAAGATAATGGTGTTTTTACCCTTCTATTGCCACCTTGAGTTTTTCGATGTACTCTTTTGACTTTCGACACCTGTGTTCGACACGTTATAAATAGTTGTATTTATGTTATAGTCTTGTATTCGCCCAGTGGTTTAGGCACCCACCTCTCATCATCATATCCCTAGCCTTTTCCTAACCGTGTTGGGGTCGGCTGCCAGCCTAACCGGATTCAGCTGGATACCGGTGTTTTACGTGAAGCGACTGCCTATCTGACCTCCACAACCCAGTAACTGGGCGACACGATACCCCGTGGTTGGACTGGCCAGAGTTTCTGACTAACCAGTAACGACTGTCATCCACTCCTTATCCACTGGGCCATCACGACACTCGAGGCACCCGCCTCTCATACAGGAAATTATTGGTTCAAATCCGGCAAGCACCAATGTGACTTTATAAAGTCATTTATGCTTTCTAAAGTTTTTCTTGGACATCACTGACATCCCGTGCCTTGGAAGGCACTTAAAACCGTTGTTGGTGCCGGTTGTTATTCATAGAACTTTGTCTGGCGTTACGGGTAATCAGAAGCCAGAAAAATTGACCAGTCTAACCAAGAGGTAACGTGTCGCCCAGTTACTGTGTTGTGGCGGTCTGATAAGCAGTCGCTTCACGTAAAACATTGGCATCCAACTGAATAGGGTTAGGCTGAAAACCGACCCCAACATAGTTGAGAAAAGGCTAGGTAGATAATGGTGCCGATTCTCTTGTTCACAAACTGACGTAAATTTAAGTTAAGTGCATCTTTCTCTTTCCATTTAATTAAGAAAAGAACAGAAGATAAAATATTAGTTAAGTCCTGTCAAATTTAGACACTCCATAGATAATTTAGATGCGTTTTAAAAACATGGCGTCTAAATATACGTCAATTTTCTTCCGGCGCCGTCTAATTTGACAGGATTAAACTAAATTGTATCTTCTGTCCTTTTCTTTAAGAAATGGAAAGAGAAAGATGCATTTCACTTAAAATTAGACTAGTTTGTGACCAAGGGAATCGGCACCAATGATTGTATTGATTACGTACTCAATTACCCAACATTGCTTAATTTTTTTTTTCAATTAAGCGGAAATATAGTTCATAATCTAATTATAGGAAGACAGTTACACCGAAGCGATCATTGCCCTAGTCACGTAGCTCCCTGTTCATTGACTGCCTATCACACCGTAACGAACCACCATAGCTGTCACTTTCACTAATCACACCGTTGCCTGTGACATTTCAATAATTTATGTAAGATATCAATATTATAATGTGTATGTCAGTCTTTTGTTGATTGTCTTGTGAAAGATCTTTTGTAGTTTTTTTTTCTATTGTATTATTTCCGCATTTTTTGGCTCTGACATTTGTGTTACTTTTCTTTAGAAAACTATATCTATCCATACTAATATTATAAATGGGAAAGTGTGTCTGTCTGTCTGTCTGTCTGTCTGTTTGTCTTTCTTTCACGGCAAAACGGAGCGACGGATTGACGTGATTTTTTAAGTGGAGATAGTTGAAGGGATGGAGAGTAACATAGGCTACTTTTTGTCTCTTTCTAACGCGAGCGAAGCCGCGGGCAGAAGCTAGTTGTACTTATAAAAAAGAAAAGTTTTTGGATTGTCAAAAAAAAACAGTTTTTTAGAAAACGCAGAAAAATATTTTTTCTTTGGTTGTTTGTTCCGAATATTCTCAGAAACGTCTGGATCAATTTTGACAACAGCCAAACTAAAATGGATTGCATGCTATAAAAAACCTTTAAAAATTTGTAAGGTCCCCGTGAGCAAAACCGCTATACAAAAATCGGTCTACCTTTACTTGAAAATCTTTTGCTCAGCAGTTTTAAAGAACTGCGCAGACAGACAGGCTCCAAAGGTGAAGGTAATTTAGGTCAATACACAGCCGTTTGCAGTGTATGTATGCGAGGGTCAGTTGTGTACAGTTTTTTTAATCAATTATCTGACTCACCCTGAAAATTTGTTTGATCTTAGGGTGAGTCAGGTAATTGTTTAACACACTGCACAATAACATTTTTTCTGGTAATAGGGTTCCGCAAAAAAACCCTTATAGTTTCGCCAAGTTCGCATGATGTCTGACAAAACATTTTTTTTTGGAATGTGAAGATTTTTTATTCGGCTGTCTCAGGATGTGTTTGTGTCTTTCTAAAATTTTTTGAGTGTTTTTTGTTAACCCGTTTTTTGATATAGGGATCTGATTGTGAAATATTATTATGCTTTAAAATGAAAAGTTTCTCCAATTATCTCAACTTGCCAAACAATGCTTATTTAGCTTGGCCTTAGCCTTTCGTTACCAAGCGACAGCCAGCTGTCGCGCTGCTATGGTTTTTCTATTGTGTCTCGAACCACGTGTTCTAAGGTTTAATGTTTAAAAATCTTTAAACAAATCAAATTCAAATTTTTTATAAAAATGTGTAAATCATAAGAAACCTATTCAATATCAAACAAATATTTACATTCCCTTAAAATTTAACTTATTTCACAAACGGTACTGATTTCGTATATTGATTTGAATTATACATACTACCATCATCTCCAAACCAAATTCTTCGCCACCTGTCGTTTAACACCAGGACACTGATTAACAAAAATGTCGTTATCCACTGGTGTCGACAATTTCGCTAAGATACGAGGTCGATGACATAACTAAGGTTGGCTCACTGTTCCGGTCATCCGAGATCACACGTAACGCATTGCATCAAGTATCTACGATGGTGTTTGTGTCCATTGACGCCGACACGCTTTTGACGATTTATCAGTTTTCGACGATCAAGTGTGATTCGTGTCGATGAGCTTTGATGCGTTTTCGAGTTTGATGTTCACAATTTTGCGCTTTGATATGGATAAATTAGAAATTATGACATACTAGCTTTTGCCCGCGACTTCGTCCGCGTGGATTAAGATTTTCCCGCTTTTCTGTTGAATTTTTTTTCTTTGCTATAAACCTCACGGAGCCCGAGACCTTTCCAACGAATGCAAAACCGTGGAAATCGGTTCGTCTGTTCTGGAGTTATAGCGACAGGAAGGAAAACCCGACTTATTTTTATATAGTAGATTAAGTAAGCAATTTCAATTTTTACAATCTCACAAAATAGATTACAAGCATGTAAATTGGATGTGTCAACAATTTTAGTCGGACCTTAATACTAAATGATTTAATAAAAAATATGTTATTTAATAATGGTCATTCGTTTTCATTTGAATTTAAATCACATAATAAGTTAAAGTTTAGTTATGCTTATTTATTGGCATTATTTAATTTGACATATTCAAAAAAAACTGGTATTACAAGATGTAAATTAACCAACGACCAAGCGACAGTCTGTTGTCGCGCTGCTATTGTCTTTCTATTGTGACTCGAATCACGTGTGTTCGAAGGTTTAAAATAGTGTAGCAAATAAATAATTAGTGATTTGTGTTTTATAAATATTAACTTGACTTGCAGAAAAAAGTATAAAAAACAGTGCAGCTAGTTTTGATATATGCTAGACGTGAACTTTATTTTTATTATTTGTTAAGGTCTTGAAGTACGTTGAATAATTATATTCATATTCTTTATAGCACACAAAAAAACATAACATAATAAACTTATAGCAAACAAAAGACTTATGTACAATGGCGAGCTTAACCCAAATTTGAGTTTTCTACCAGCAAACCAAAAATTTTGCAGTGAGATTAGCAACGGAGGATATGTGTATGTCGCAGTCATCTGGTTAAATCAGCTATTTGATTGTGTGACTAGCGCGTTCATTGAATGACGACATTTAATTGAATGACTAAACGACAACTCGTCAAGTTGTTTAATGTAACGTTCAACGACTTGACTGAACGTCATTTAGCATTGTCGTTTAAGGTGGCCATTGACGGTCATTTATCAGTCTAGTTGTAAAACTATGGCGTCACTCCAAATGGTTTAGGCGGCCAACCAAATCTGGCATGGCGATTCGACACTCACGATCAAATTTTAGACGTACGTCAGTTCAACTGACGCGCCAAAATGACCGTCAATGGCCACCATTAATGGGATATATTCGACTTTGTAATGTTTGTTTAGAGTGACCATAAGTTCGCAACTTAAAAACTTAACTTCCTTTACATAACAAAAATGAGGACATGACATGACACACTTTATTATGATTTTAATTAAAAAAAAAACTTTAAAATTAGCCGGCGGCGGCGTATCAATAGGTAAATCCATGCTGTCACACTATTTTATCGAGAATAAGTCACTTTAAAGTAAATTTAATAAAAATAATATCAAAACAGTGCTAACTGCGCGAGCTATTTTACGCCATATTTGTTTGGTGACTACTAACGCCGCAGTGGAAAAAAAATGAACTAAATTACAATCAGCTGACTGATATTACGTCCGCTCTGTTCAAAGGGCTATGCTGCAATCAGCTATCTAGTTGGACGTTGAGTGACGCTTGTTTAATCAGCTTTCGGCCTAGTCATTCAATTAAATGTTGCTATTCAATAAACGCGCTAGTCATACAATCAAGTAGCTGATTCAACCAGATGACTGCGACATATATACAGTATGGAGGTTATTATTTAATATGGTGATTATGACAGTGTTTTACTTAAAATCAGTTCATTTTACACAAAAAAAAATGATTATTCAGAACAATTTCTTACAAAATAATTATCCATTCTGTATTTTAATACCTACTAATAAAATAAAACAATAATATTATATATTTTTTTTTGCTTTGTTGATTGCAGAAATGTATAATTATTTTATTTATCTTGTTCTTTTTAGTTTTAAAAAAAAACGTGTTTCGAAGGCATGCATATAATTACGAACTTTAATAACAATCTAAGCGTTTGGAACAATATTTTTAAATTTTATGATGACATTTTCTACTCGAATATATTAAGGGACTGCCGTTTCTTATATAAAGTACTCATCTATGAAACTACTAAAAAATTCTACATATGACAACCAGAATCGAAAGATTATTAGTAATATTATGATATGGCTGCTAGCATTGCGCTATGTGCTTTAGGAGGCGTGGGGGTAGTTGTAATAGTGATATAGTAGCTAATAAAACCATAAAATAGTTAATAATGGAACCAACTCTGAAATCGCAAAAAAAAATATCAGCTGTTTCTAACAAAAGTTCAATGCCCTCCCGTGTAATGCCCCGACTGTAATGTATGAAACGGCTGATATTTTTTTTTTGAGATTTCAGAGTTGGTTCCATAATAAAAGTTGTTTGTTTTAATGGGTAAAATCATCTCTTAGCGGGTTGAGCAATAACAAAAACACACCTAGTATTTTGAAATGTTTTTTTTTTCAAAAACCAAATCATTTTTCTTTGTTATAAATATTTTTAAAAAAATACAATGTTAAGTTAAAGGAATGTGTTACGAATATATTATTATACAACAATAATAAAAATAAAGACCTCTGTCTAGTATGTCTTTAGTTTTTATGATCACATATCTCTAATAAAATGCATAAGAGGTATAATAAATAATACGTAAAACATGCGCTTTATATTATTTTAATTTTTATGCACAATCATATTTTAATTTTAGAGCAAAATTTAATATCAAATCAAAATTTTCTAGATTTTAAAAGTTATTCTTAATTTTTTTTTACTAAACTGACAGACTTTTTTTGTGGCAAAGCACAGCCGAAACTATTAATCCTTCAAACACACGTGATTCGAGACACAATAGAAAGACAATACAATAGTAGCCCGACAGCCGGCTGTCGGTTGGTCGTCAAAAGGTTAAATCTAGAAACATATAATTATCACAGAGTTCATTTTTATGACGTAGACGTTCACTAAGAAGCAATTAAAAAAATATTTTGGTATTATTATCGGCGGGCGCAGCCGCAGGAAATAGTAATACATACCATGCCATTAGTAGTATATTCATTATGTAATTAATCTTTTATCATAACCATTCAATTGTTGAGTAATTCATGCCACGATTCTTAAGACGTCTAAATATTTACGTCTGACTTTGAAATACTAATTTATAATTTTAAATGTCACTAAATACATACCTACCAACTTGTTTGTCTTACCTTTTTCGGATTATATCTATTAATTAAACAACAAGCGAGACATTTTACCAATACCCTCTAGGACGATTATCGTAAGTTTTTTTTTTTAATTGCGATCAGCCGATACTATCAGCAAATTCTGCCAGTGTCATGTAATGGCTACACATGGGATCTTGTGGTTCATATACTCTTATTTATTACTTAAAATGTTTTGGCGTCCAGTGATGATTGGTTCTAAAATATCGTAAGTTTAAGAACTTTTACTTCAATGTCATTTTCAATCCGTCAAATTTTTTTCTTATAAAACTTGGCATTGATTGAGATAACAGATACACTAATAATAAATAAGCACCTTCTAAAAAAAACAAAACAAACGCAAAAAAATCGACCCAAAACACGTGTAACAATGGACAAACGCATCAATCTCACGCACACACGCACATTCATTAAATAAAGGCTCGGTGTTCATGTAAACACACGTCTGCGCCTGTGTGCGTGTCGAAAGAGTTCAGTGGGCCAAACCAACAGGTTTCAGCGTCTGAGTGTGGATACGACCCCGTTTCCGCTGCCGAACTAGCGTAGACTGATTGTTGACTAAAAATCGTTTATTGAGGTGAAGAACGATGTTTTAGTAATTAACTTTTTAGTAAAGTTAACTGTCATGATGGGCCAGTAGTTAAGGCTTAATTCTCATGTAAGTCATGACATGATACATAAGAATCCGGGTTAAAATTCAAGTACCAATGTGACTTTTTCAATTCATATTAAATGTACTTTCTAAAGTTTACCTTAGACGTCACTGACATCCCGTGCCTCCGAAAGCACGTTAAGCCATTGGTCCCGGTTGTCGTTCGTAGAACTTTGGCCGTCGTTATAGGTCGTCACATCAGAAGCCAAACAGTCAGACCAGTAACCAAGGGGTATCGTGTCGCCCAGTTACTGGGTTGTAAAGGTCTGATAGGCAGTCGCTTCTTGTAAAACTTATGGACACAGCTGTCATATATGGATATAGCTGAATAAAGCTGAATAATGTGTGTGGTCTTCTAAACTTGACCGGTTTTCTCGTTTTTACGACGCCGAACGCGGTTGATAAGTAGAACTGTAATAGTTTGACAATAATCGTTCACCGAAACGCAAACGAATCTGAATAATGCGATGCCCTTATTCAGGTAATTTCTAATTAATAGTACCTAATCCTTATTAATACGTAATCATGCGTAGACAACAATCACATAGGAATCAATAGTTTCCTTCTAAATATAATGCAAATTGTCTACAATGGTTACTCTCATATAAGGGGACGCATTCACTGTCGCAACAGTTGCCAAATGACTCACGACCCCCCATAAAGTTGTAATGTCGATGTTTCTAGGTGTATTTTTTTTTAATGAACATCTAACGGAGTAAAAATGGGTTTGATAGTTTGTGTAAAAAAGCGGGCGAAAGCAGGACACAGCTAAAAGGTTGATATGAAGATAACCTTAATATTAATCCTTCGAACACACGTGATTTGAGACACAATAGAAAGACAAAAGCAGCCCGACAGCCGGCTGTCGGTTGGTCGTTGAAAGGTTAAGATAATAAGTACTATCTCTCCCGCGTGGTTATGTACGCGTTTTTGGTTACTACTTTGCTCCCATTGGTCGTATGGTGATGTTACAAAGCCTTCATCGATTACATAGCTTTCTCGATTTCCCTTTCCCTTTCTAGATAAATAAGATCTCCAACAAAATTAATAAAAAACAATTCGGATCACCTTCAGCAGTTCTTGAGATTAGCACGTTCAACCTAACAAACAAACTCTTTAGCTTTCTAATAGTAAGTAGTAGTCAGAAAAGTATAGATTTAGCCAACTTACTATCAATAGTTCTTAAAATATCTTAATAACTCAATTAAAATAATCTTGATTAATTAGTCATCATGCGTAAATACAATCATATTCGAATCAATAGTTTCCTTCTAAACACAATGCAAATTGTCTACTCTCATATAAGGGGACGCACTCACTGTCCATTAGTTGCCAAGTGACTCACAACCCCTTCATGGCGTAATGTCGATGATTCTGGATGATTCGCGACACTTATGGGAACGTTACAGCAGGGTTTTTACGCAATCGCATTAATTATGCGCGTCATCTATACGAGTACAACTTACGTAGTAACTATTTAATAATCTGTGGTACAACTAATATTATAAAGAGGAAAGATTTGATTGATTTGATTGTTCCGTAACTACTGAACTGATTCGTAATTTTTTTTACCAATATAAAGCTACGTTATTAGCGAGTAAAATACGCTTCACACTTTTATTTTTATTTATAAGGTACTTATAAATAAAAATAAAAGTGTGCTGAAAACAGCTTCTGCCCGCGACTTCGTCCGCGTGGATTTTTCCTGAATTATTTTTTGCTATAAACCTCACGGAGCCCGAGACCATTCCAACGAATGCAAAACCGTGGAAATCGGTTCGCGCGTTCTGGAGTTATAGATAGCGTCAGGAAGGAAAACCCGACTTAGTAGATAGATTGCCAAATTAGTTTTATAATTATATAGATTTTATTTGTCTGCATCAATAAATGAATTGAATTGTAGGTATCTAATCACATAGAGTTCAGTTGTCGAACTAGGGCTTAAAATAAGCACAAATTAATCCAACTGACTAATACGATTTAAAAAAACTTTCGCATTTTCTCCATTTTTATGTGTGTAGGTTCAGTTTAATTTTTAACATTAATAACATTTTCATCCCACCTATTCGAAAAAGACGACTTTGTTCCCCTTTAAGTACGCCCAAAGTTGGTGTTTTCTATAAGAAACTTTCAGCGGGCAATAATGACGCTCCAAATTCAAAAAGTGCGCCTAAAAGTAACTTTTAATCGCACTTTTTGAATTTGGAGCGTTTTTGCATGTTTTACGCCCTGTTATAAGTGCGCCTAAAAACTCTTTGATATGGAACGTGCTGCTCACAGCACGTTCCATATCAAAGAGTTGGCGCAAGAATCGAACGCAAATAATGAATGGCTGGTACGACGGCCAATACCATAGTCACGCCGCGGCTGAATATGATGTTTTGCAGCAAATTATTATTGTAGCTGCTATTAATAAATAGCAGCTACAATAATAATTTTACAATAAAGTATGAAGCGTCTTTTATTTTCTCATAGGGGGTGATGAAAAGTAGAGTGTATCACTCGGGCGCAAAATATATTTTTGGCTCGGGCGACGTACTTTGAATCCCTCGCTACGTTCGGGATTCTATTCAAGAATCCCTCGCAAAGCTCGGGATTCTACTCTAGAATCCCTCACTTCGCTCTGGATTCAAAAAACGCCCTCGCCGTAAAAATATTACTTTGCGCCCTTGTAATACAATCTACTATTTAACCCGCACTACTTGACCACAAAAAGAAGGTGTTATAAAGACTGCTCTATGTGTGATTGCATGTTTGTTTGTGGCATCGTAGTTGTTAAACACGTGATCCGATTCGGATGCGGTTTTTCTGAGACATTTCCTCAAAATCGGTTCAGGCGTTGATAACTTCGTTTTTTTACTTTTAACTATCATTATATCAGATTTTTAGTTAAAAAGAAACAAGATATAAAGTCTTCTATGTTCGTCCCCTGGTCCTAAGCTACATCCCCACCAATTTTCAGCCAAATCGGTTCTGCCGTTCTTGAGTTATCAAATGTGTAACTAACACGATGTAGTGACATAGACCACTTTCTTTTATATAAAGGGTGTCCAGCGGAAATTTTTCAACTTTAAACTACAATTATCGAAATAATAGCTGGGTGAGGTGAGCGGGAGGGGTGTCATTGAAAGCGCGGTACTTGCGGATTTGTTAGTAGCCATGAGTCACTGGACAGGAGCGCACCGCTCGTTCGCGGTCGAGCATATATATATGTCGCAGTCATCTGGTTGAATCAGCTATTTGATTGTATGACTAGCGCGGTCATTGAATAGCAACATTTAATTGAATGACTAGGCTGAAAGCTGATTAAACAAGCGTCACTCAACGTCCAACTAGATAGCTGATTGAAGCATAGCCCTTTGAACAGAGCGGACGTTATATCAGTCAGGTGATTGTAATTTAGTTCATTTTCTTTCCACTGCGGCGTTAGTAGTCACCAAAACAAATATGGCGTAAAATAGCTCGCGCAGATAGCACTGTTTTGATATTATTTTTATTAAATTTACTTTAAAGTGACTTTATTCTTGATAAAATAGTGTGATTTACCTATTGATACGCCGCCGCCGGCTAGTTTTAAAGTTTTTTTTTTTAATTAAAATCATAATAATGTGTGTCATGTCATGTCCTCATTTTTGTTATGTATAGGAAGTTAAGTTTTTAAGTTGCGAACTCATGGTCACCCTAAACAAACATTACAAAGTCGACATCCCATTAAACGACAATGCTAAATGACGTTCAGTCAAGTCGTTGAACGTTACATTAAACAACTTGACGAGTTGTCGTTTAGTAATTTAATTAAATGTCGTCATTAAATTAACGCGCTAGTCATACAATCAAATAGCTGATTTAACCAGATGACTGCGACATATATATCTAAAGAATGGTGAATCGTTGGTCCGCGCGCGTCGAACGTTTTGTACTCATTTTAATATTCGGCGTTTAAGTGATGGGCCAAGCACGCAACTTATTTGGTCGTGGGTACAAAGGTTTAGGCAAGAAGGGACAACGCTCAACCGAACTCCTCCAGGGCCATCAACATCAGCAGCAACGCCCGAACGTGCATCTGAAGTTCGAAATGAAATCATTAGGAATCCACGCAAGTCGATTAGGAAAATTGCAGCCTCCACAGGAATCAAAAAGTCAACAGTGCATGTTATTTTGCAGAAGAAATTAAGGCTCCATCCATACAAAATGCAAATTGTTTAGGGTCTAAAGGAAAGCGACTATCCTTTGCGAGAAACCTTCGCAAGAACAATGCTGGACGCTTTCGTACACCTACCACGTTGGGAAACATTTTGTTTAGTGATGAAGCACATTTCCACATTGATGGATATGTAAATAAACAGAATATGAGATACTGGTGCCCAAACAACCCAAGAGAACGCCACCAGAAACGTTTACATTGCTTGAAAACCACAGTTTGGTGTGCCATTTCGGCTAGCGGTGTAATTGGGCCCTATTTTTTTAACCAAGGAGAAACAGTCACTGCTCCGGTGTATTGCCGTATGATAGACGAATTTCTGCTACTGCAATTGCAGCTGTATTCAGTTTACAACAATAGGACACAATTTCAGCAAGACGGTGCGACTCCGCATACAACTAAAGTGTCGATGGAAAAGTTAAGAACAATTTTTCTAAATAAACTGATCAGCAAGTACGGAGACATCTCATGGCCACCCAGGTCACCCGACCTCGCGCACTACAACTTTTTTCTATGGGGTTACCTTAAATTGAAAGTTTATGAGAACAATCCCCGGACAATTCAAGCCCTGCAGGCCAATATTCGCCGTGAAATTCAAAGCATTACTCCAGAGCTTTGCCGTCGCGTAATTGCAAATGTAAGGGTTCGACTACAGGAGTGCGTACAAAAAAACGGTCATCATTTAGATGATATAGTGTTTAAAAAATGAAATCCGCATTAATGTAGTACATTTAGTTTATATATAAATAAATAAAATCCATGTAGTTTTTTTATGTGAAATTTCAAAGTTGAAAATTTCCCACTGGACACCCTTTACATATAGATTTCCACTTGTTATAGCGGCAATGTAAACACACACTTCTTGAAAACAACTACATATAATACGGTACATGTTATTCGGCCTGCTAACACGCAGACGGACAGAAAAGGCTGAGTAATAGGATCCTGTGTGTGAACCCTAAAATAAAGGAGGTGTTATATTTGAACTGTATGTTTTTGTTGTTAATCATGCCTTATGCTAAGTTAAAAATATTCAAAGTTTTATACAGTACTAATTTAATTAGTACTTCTTGTTGACCGAAGGACCAAAGCAAAATAAATAACACGAAAGTAATTGCGTATTTTCAACATTAACAAATAATTCCAAGAAACAACTTCTCAAATAAACATTTTTTTTCCGTAGGATATATATAGCTTTTTTTTGGAGAGTGGGAAATCAGCAAATGACTTCTCCCGTCCTGGGCGGGGCGGGGGGGGCGTGTCAGACTTTTACTGATCAAAACCCACTCATGTTCCTTCGGTTGCCCTTTATGTTCCGGGGTCACGGTAACTATTATAGACATTCCGCAACTCCGGCAGGCGTTGGCCCTACAGAGCCCCTTCACGTGCTGACTGCTCTTTGAGGCGCGCGTGGAACAAAACGCGCCGTCGACACGGTCATCATGGTCCTAGTCGGGTGGCGAGCTACCCATCACTCGCCGTCCGCAGTCCCGCGCCTACGGTAGCCGGTAGTCGTCTTGCGACTGTCGACGTCTACACCTGGGTCTCTGTCCGGGGCGTGAGGCATACCTATATATATACCTCATGGATCCCATTCGTCTTGACAAGACGGGGGTATGTCGGACTCTTACCGACTAAAACCCCAGTTCGTCCCGCTACCGTAAGTCGCAAACTCGGGAGCACGGTACACACTTGACGGATGATCCGCACCCCCAGCTAAGACAAATAAATTGTCGAGGACCGCGATAATTTTTTTAAGGATTTTCTTAAGGTTTGTTCTTCAATTACAAAACTACGTTCATAGCTTGAGAAAAATTAAGAGAGGAAATATCAAATATATACATATACTAGCTTTTAGCACCCCCAGCTAAGACAAATAAATTGTCGAGGACCGCGATAATTTTTTTAAGGATTTTCTTAAGGTTTGTTCTTCAATTACAAAACTACGTTCATAGCGTGAGAAAAATTAAGAGAGGAAATATCAAATATATACATATAATGACTTTTGCCCGCGACTTCGTCCGCGTGGAATAATAGTTCCCGTTCCCGGGGGATTTCCGGGATGAAAACTATCCTATGTCCTTTCTCGGGTCCCAGACTATATCTGTACCAAATTTTATTAAAATCGGTTAAGCGGTTTAGGCGTGAAGAAGAGACAGACAGACAGAGTTACTTTCGCATTTATAATATTAGTACGGATTATAAGTTGCTATCGGAAAAGACCAAGACAATTGTCACACAAGACATCTCAAAAGAAAAGCTATGATCACAAGCACTTTTAAGGAAGTGTGCAATTTAAATAGCCATATCACTAATAAGCGTTTCCGGGCGTCACGCGAACATAGAAAACGTACAATTATACATAATCTCCAAGGTTTCTCTATTTAACTGTTATTTTGTGAATTATACAGCTCGGAAAATTAAAGATCGTGACGGGAGTAACGGCTAGTAGTGTCGATTACAGGTTTCTGTTAACATCTATGCCCTTACTAATAATCACTGTGTAAAGTTACGTCATGAATAAAGCCTGTTTAACCATACATTTTTTGACGTATAAACCTGTCTTAACTTTATGCAGCGTTTATTAGTAAGACGCCTACCGCCTTATTACAAAACAAGGTTTTTCTCTAAACCAGGTTTAAGCCATTGAGCTAGGTTTTGTATTTCGAATTTTGATCGTATCAGAATAAGATTCAAATTACAAAACACGGCTCAATGGTTTAAACCTGGTTTAAAGAAAAACCTTGTTTTGTAATAAGGCGGTAAGTGTTTAAAATAGGTGATTAATGTGAAGACTAGAGTGATTAAAGAGGACGGGTTTTCTATACTTCTATACTAATATTATAAAGAGGTAAAATTTTATCGAGGAATGCTATAGGCTATATACCATCACGCTACGACCCACGGGAACGGAGCAGTAACGAAAAATGCGGGTGAAACCGCAGGGAACGGCTAGTAATGTATAATAGTGGAACGCCGTTAGATTAATACCTAGGAATCCAGAGTACGCTAGTAAATTTAAAAAAAAAACTATCGAACTGCATTGCTCATCGCTCAAATAAAAAGGTAAAAAGCGCGCTCATGAAAGTAGAAAAAAATATAAACATTAAGGGTGGAAACTTTGAGTGGGGCAGTAAGGGGAACCACCGCTGCACCCACACGAAAACGGTATTAATCCTTTGACTATCGATAGAATACGCGAGACACAATCTATACTAATATTATAAATGGAAAGTGTGTCTGTCTGTCTGTCTGTCTGTACGTTTGTCTTTCTTTCACGGCAAAACGGAGCGACGGATTGACGTGATTTTTTAAGTGGAGATAGTTGAAGGGATGGAGAGTAACATAGGCTACTTTTTGTCTCTTTCTAACGCGAGCAAAGCCGCGGGCAAAAGCTAGTTTTATAAATGGGAAAGTGTGTCTGTCTGTCTGTCTGTAAATAAATAAATAAATAAAATAATTGTTCTATTAATTACGGCATACAAGAGCTTAAGAGACTATCTATATTTTTTGGTCACACAACAGTGGCGTCATATTGTACTTCAATGACTGTTGTAACAACCCCAAATGTAACTTTTCAATGGAATAAAGCTGAAGCACTCGCTAAACAACTATCAGTTACCTCGTCGGTATTTTCTGTTCTTAACACTTCTAACCACTTCCTAAAGCCTTCTTACCATTAATATAAAACTAATTAACATGTTTTATACCATGAACACAGTATCCATTGAAGTATTGTAGGTATGCATAATAATAAGTACTTGTAATAATAATTAATGAAGTTAGATGGTCGGTCATGTTACGAATGACATTCTATTAACATGACTGACATTGGTGATTAATTTCATAATAAAGAAATTATGTATGTGTTAGCCAAAGAGAATTAATTGTCATTGGTGTTAGCTGTCACCTACAATCCATCTTTTAAAACTAATATTATAAAGCTGTCAATTTTGTTTGTTTGGTTGAGCGCGGTAATCTCAGGAACTACCGGTCCTATTTGATTTTTTTTTGTGTCAGATAGCCAATTTATCAAGGAAATTTATAGGTTACGTAGTGCTACGAATTTAGTTATATAATAATAATACTAGCAAATAATCACTTCTTATCCTATATTCTTCTCTTTCTTTGATGGCAATACACAGCCGTAAGTAGAAGCTAAAACATGAAATTAGTATGTAGAAGCGATTTTGTGAAACACACTATGAAAATTGCTAGGCAAAAAAAAAATCATCAAATACCTATTTTATTTATTGCAGGTTTGCAATAAATATAATATCTGATGTTTTTTTTTTTATCTCACTAGAAATAATCCAAAAAACAAAAAAAAACAATAAAAATTTGTAGTTCATTTGCAATCTTTCCACCGCTTTCGTTTCGCAAACTGTACACAACCACACTTAACAAAAAACCAAATAAAAAAAAACGCTGAGGACAGGATTCGAACCTGCGCGGGTATAACCCATTGGATTTCAAGTCCAACTCCTTAACCACTCGGACACCTCAGCTGTGTGACTCACAGTTAAAATTGTTGAAGAAAAGGAGACTGTAATATCAGAGTAAACATAATCGTTATTTGTTCAACTGTAGATAAGAAAAGAGCTAACATATACATGTGATTTTATGAAAAACAGTTTATTTAACATACTATGTATTCACTAATTAATGTTTTGTAGATAGTGGTGTCAATTTCCTTGACACTGTATCTTTTACAGAAGATACTAGTATTGGCCCTGTCAAATTAAAACACTCCATAGATAATTTAGACGTTGTTAAAAAGAAAAAAACCGGCCAAGAGCGTGTCGGACCACGCTCAATGTAGGGTTCCGTAGTTTCCCGTCCGTCACAATAAGTGTTCCCACTTATAAGTTTTAAAAAAGGCTATTTGTTACGTTGACATACTAAGTACGCAGAAATTATTTTGTACGACCTTTTTGTCTTTTTTGTACAAAAACTATTCTTTCTATCAAGTTCAAAATAATTTTCCTAGAAAGTCCTTATAAAGTTCTACTTTCCAGATTTTTTTTCATTATTTTTTAAACCTACGGGTCAAAAGTTAGAGGGGAGGAGGGGGGACGCTTTGATTTTTCCTTTTGGAGCGATTATTTCCGAAATTATTGACATTATCAAAAAATGATCTGAGTAAACCCCTATTCATTTTTAAATACCTATCCAACAATATATCACACGTTGGGGTTGAAATTAAAAAAAAATCACTTCCCACTTTACCATAATAAATCATTATTTTTTTTTCAATTTTTATTTGACCACTTTGTCGGCGGGATTGATATACATATTGGTACCAAATTTCAGCTTTCTAGTGCTAACAGTCACAGAGATTAAGCGAGGACGGACGGACAGACAGACAGACATGGCGAAACTATAAGGGTTCCTAGTTGACTACGGAACCCTAAAAAGATGCACTTATTGTAAACAAGAGAATCAGTAACTTTTTTTTGGGAAGTGGGAAATCATCAAATCACTTCTCCCGTCCTGGGTGCGGCGGGAGGGCGTGTCAGACTTTTACTGACAACCCACTCGTGTTCCTTCGGTTGCCCTTTATGTTTCGGGGTCACGGTAACTACCTATTATAACTATTCCGCAACCCCGGCAGGCGTTGGCCCTATTGGGCCCCTTCTCGTGCTGACTGCTTATTGAGGCGCGCGTGGAATAAAACGCGCGCCGTCGCGTAAGTGACGTCCAAAGTGTGTTTTAACGGTCAAATTGACTTTGACTTTGCAAATATTCAAGAAAAATGACACGTATTCACATGAATTATGTAGAAGCTGTTACATTAGATTCCCAGGCAATTCCACAGTCCAATATAGCTAATTTTGTACGCAAAGCACAGAAAGACAAGTGAATCAATTAATTATTAATTACTAGCAAGGTTCTTTCGGATTTACCATGTTAGTCACAGATAGTTTATCGATAACTCATTCTGACGAGGTTTTCAATACCTTTGTCTCGCAGTTAGCTTACGACTGAAATTAAATTGTTTTTCACAAACCGTGTAGAAAGATGCCAAGAGGGATGGCTATGGATGACCAGTACATAAAAAATGGCAGATAGATCCTCAAAAAATACAGGACACATACTTTTTACTTGACGTCACGCGAAACTTCAACGCGCTAAACCGTCGTCGTCGTCATTTTATGTTTAGGAGAAAAAAGAAAAAATACGTGGCGTCGAAATTTTTTTGATATAGGTATTATTCCTTCGCACACACGTGATTCGAGACACTATAGCAGCGCGACTGCCGGCTGTCGCTTGGTCTTTGTAAGGTTAAATAGCTTAGGTGATTGTTGAAGTAGCTGGAGAAAAGTTAAACGATAAGATAAGATAAAGATTCATAAAATTAGAACTTGACTTATTTATTGTCCTAACTACGAAGTAAGCTTATTTATAAAGGTGTGTGCGTGTGGAACAAGGTATAAAAAAAATTATAAACATCTTTAAGTGTTTAATCTGTATGGTCAATTAGGACAACGCCTAACAGATTTGAGAGCGTCTTAACCCTTAGATCCGTTAAACATCATTTGAAATAACACAAAATCTTTCTTTTTTTTTACAGAAAGAAGATGTCATCTTTGTAAGCGACAGCAGCGCTCGCAGAATCCAAGATGGCCGTCTGTTCGGCCGCGGTGATCATTGAGAAGGCCAACAAATACTATGGCAGGCCTGACAAAGCGGACTTCAAGCCAGTCCTTAAGGATATGGACATGGTTGTCGATAGGGGAATCATGTAAGTATCCTATCATTTGGTAAACTGCTTGACTAATTGTCGATTGTAAAACAGGTGCTTTACCAAATACTAATCTTTATATCCTAATACGTCGTTATATGCCTATTCTATTCTATTCCTAAAGTTCGAGATGTAACATGGCGACTATCAAAGTTTTTTGGGATGATTTGTCTGCAATGTAAAGAAAATTTTTGAAAGTAAATTGCCTTGCAAATTTGAATTAAAAAAGTAACATTGGTAATTGCAAAGATTCAAACCCACAACTCGAGAAGCGAGCGCCATAACCACTGGGCAATAGCAACATCTTGGGCTTGAGGCGCTAATTGAAATAATTTTCCACAAGCCACAACATAGGTACAAAACTCTTCTAAAACCAATTCTACTTTACAGATACGGCCTCCTTGGTCCTTCAGGATGTGGAAAAACCACACTATTGTCCTGCATAGTGGGCAGGAGGAAACTGGACAGTGGGAATGTATGGGTCCTCGGTGGAAGACCAGGAGAGAAGGGCAGCGGCGTGCCAGGACCCAGGGTCGGGTATATGCCTCAGGTGAGCATCACACTATCCAACACTGTTATTTGTCAACTAATAAAGACTATCCCATTTGATGGAGGTTCCAAAATTTCCATTAACCTACAATCTTCGAGATATTATTATGAGCAACTCCTCTCACGCATTAGCATAGGTGGTCAAGATAAAGATTGGTCCAATCTCGGATTATCGAACCCCTCGGTCAAAATTAGATAAAATCCGATAAATCTTTCACGAATAAAACAGAAGTCGCTTATGCACCTTACTGTCATAATTTGTACTTACTTCTAGTGAGAGATCTTACTTACTTGTGCAAGCTGGATTGTTTGGCTTATATGAAAGGCACACTACTGTCTTCTTGATAAAAAGAAGTTGGCTTGCTACATCACTATTCTGCAATTGAAAATTTGAAACTAATATTATTGGAAAGTATTGTGACACAATTGGCAAAACGAAATTATTTTCATAGATTGTGGAATTAGTTTCGCAGAATTGAGCTGATGAAATCTTAGATTCTGATGAAGTTTAGTTGCATAAACTGTAGTTTTATCTAACAAAAACCTTCTCCACTTCCCAGGACATAGCCCTAGTAGGCGAATTCACAGTCCGAGACGCCATATACTACTTCGGCAGAATTTACGGCATGCAAATGGAAAAAATGGTAGAACGGTTCGAGTTCCTCTCTAACCTTCTGGACCTGCCCAGTGGAAGCCGGCTCATCAAGACACTGTCTGGAGGACAGCAGAGAAGGGTCTCCTTGGCCGCTGCCCTGGTGCATGAACCTGAACTCCTCATTTTGGACGAGCCAACCGTTGGATTGGATCCTGTGCTGAGAGAGAGGTAAGTCAGTTAATTGTATTGACGATTTGATGTTATTGAGATACTAATAACTCCGTACATACTCCGTTTGATTATCTGTCTAATCATCATTATCTACATGGCCTTGTTCTAACCTAACGAGATTCAGCTGAATACTTACTAGAGTGTTCATAGATCAACTGACTACCTCCACAACCTAGAACTACCACAGCTGGGTACCTCGAGACACAGGTTTTCTGGCTTATGATCAGTATCAACCAACCAACGACTATACGCGTTTTCAAAGACACCAGAAAGTAATAATCATCATCTCTACTAGCCTTTTTCCCAATTATACAAAGGTCGGCTTCTAGCCTAGCCGCATTCAGCTGGATATTAGGATAGGATTTGACGTGAAGAGACTGCCTATCATCTGCCTGACTTCCACAACCCAGTAACTGGGCGACACGATACCCCTTGGTTAGACTGGTCCGGTTTTCTTCTGACTACCCGTAACTACTGTCAAAGTTCTACAAATGACAACCGGGACCAATGGCTTTACGTGCTTCCGAGGCACGGGAGACTAACATTACACGTAATATCACAGATCTTATATATATATAAAACAAAGACGGGTTTGTTACAACACTTATAACTCGAGATCGGCTAGACCAATTTTCATGGTTTTTGGTTACATCTTAAAAATAATGAAAACTCGACTATAACATAATTATAAAAGATGAATCATTTTCCCATAATGTTACTTTGTTTCGTACCTGTCAAACATTTGTTGCCCATCCTGTCAAATACTTAATGGTTGACATGCGTTCAGAAATAATGACAAAATGCTTTCTTTCCCACCAACTATCCAATTGAATTTTTAAACTCCTTGGATGTGCCTGGCTTACTACCGCACAATTTACGACTAAAGATTGGTTCCGTAGTAATCATGCTTCGAAACTTAAACCAACCAAAAGGAGGCGAGTCGGTGCGGAGTGGCTGCCGGGTGGCTGTAATGAACTTGACCTTAAAGGGCAACCGAAGGAACATGAGTGGGTTTTAGTCAGTAAAAGTCTGACACGCCCTCCCGCCGCACCCAGGACGGGAGCCGTCATTTGATAAAAAAAGGGTGCTACACTGAAAAGTGCAATCCATGCAAAAAAAAATATAGCAAATAGTGTATCACTGAATTATTAGTCTATTTTTTTAAATTATTCTAATTTAAAAAGTAAAAAATGTGATCATTTGTTGCATATAGGGCGGAACAAAGTTCGCGGGGTCAGCTAGTTAATAAATAGTTACTACGTAACAGATATTTCACTCCAATACAAAAACGAAAATACCTACGCTATAATAGCCTACAAAATCATAATAATAATACCAGCTGTTTGCAGCGAGGAGAAATGTACCATAAGTACGCACAAAGAGAGTTGAGATTCTTTTGCCCGCCGCGCGACTAACGTGTGTGCGTGTGATCCAGCAAGGTTGTCTATTGTTTGCCCGAAGATTATATGCCATAATCATCATTTTCCCGAATTTCATTTACCCGAATTTCATTTGCCCGAATGTTTCATTTGCCCTAAAAGACATATGACATACTTTTAATTGCCCGAATTTTAGATACCATAAGATACGAATGCCATAAGTATTGTTTGCCCTATTTTTATATGCCATAAAAATTATTAGACATAATATTTAAATGTCATAATATTTAAATGGCATAACAAGTATTAGACAAATATTTAAGCCCCGTAATGGTTTTTTTTTCTGTGCATGGTTGATGGTGGGCTAGGTCGACGGAGCCCCGCTTCGCGGGGCTCCTACTTCTGTGTGGTTTATAAAAAAATAACCACGAAGAGGATGGCGGGGTCTATTCGCTCGCTTCGCTCGCTCACACGACCCCGCCATCCCCTTCTAACCTAACCTGTCCGAGTCGGGGTGCCCTAAAGTCCCAATTGCATCCAATTTCTCTTGATATAAACAACCGTTACACACACGATGTCGATGGCAAATTATGTTATGGCATATCATAATTATGGCATGTGATAATTAGGGCTTACAATGATTATGACAAATGATGTTATGGTAAGTGACTTTATGGGAAACAATAATTCTGGCACGTGACTAATATGGCAAATGAGAGTAGGGCAAATGAGTATTATGTCGTATGATATTATGGCTGTTGACTATTATGGCAAATAAAATTCGGATAAACGGCGGTATACCATCCAGCAAATGTGCTAGGGTTATATGTATGATGATAACGGTAATGAAACGAATGTTTTAGAAAAACAATTATTTTTTTATTTGTTAATCAAATATTTTTTAGTTTAATAAAATGACTGATGCATATTTTTCGTTCCTTGAATTCCCGATTATTATATTTTTGTGTCGAAAATATCCAAAACCGCGTGAATAATTTTAATAAATAATCAAAAGGGAAACAGGAGAATTGGGAAACAGGGGAATTGCACAATAATCACGCAATAATTACGTGGTTTCGGCATTTTGATAGTCAGCGCTGTACCCGTGACGCGCGAGCACTCAGCCGGGCGCGCGACAGCCCGGTGTTCGTTGTACCGTCGACAACGCGTGGTCTTGCGCGAGTGACGGAACGCCTGGTAATATTACCATAGGTTTCTTTTCAAATTTATATAATTTGCATTATTTATTACACCATAATCCCTTTATAACATAATGTTCGTTATGACAATAATAATCATAAAATTGACACTAATTCTCTTAATTATAGCCATTTATTAAACGCGAAGTAATGCTATTATGTCAAAATTAACACTGAATAATTGTGAAGGACACGACAAGATATTTTTATAGTTTTTGTTATGAGTAAGTAGTAATATTAGAAGATTCATTTGTTAAATAAGATAAATGATACATGACTCTTATAGTCGGAAACTGTTGTACAAAAAACTTTGCGTTTGTTTTATTATCAACAAAAGGGTTACGAGGGACGTAAGACACAGTTAAAGTGTTCTTAAAAACTTAGTTCCCACGTCCCGGGAGGGAGGAAGTGTCAGATTTTTACTGACTAAAACCCACCCATGCTCCTTCGGTTGCTCTTTAAGTTCCGGGGCCACGGTGACTTTTTCGAACTATTCCGCAACCCCGACAGGCCTGTCGGGGTTGCGGAATTGTTCGAAAGAGTCCGGGGCCCTAGATGGCCCCGTCAAGTGTTGAGATCCTTAATGCTAAAAGTACTGTTTAGATTTTAATAAAACTTGGCTATAATATACATAAGAATAGTACAAAGGATACAAATAACATCACGCTATAACGCATATTGCGCGTACACAGGAATAATCAGTAATCGTGTTGATATGATAAAAAGTTTTCGAGATATGAAATATATAAAAAAATTAAACTGAAAAAAGGAAACTTCCACCAGTTTTCAAATCACGAATAAGCTTATTAGCCTAATTTCTCCGGGCAATTTCTATCTCTGATTTCTTTATAAGCCTCTTTTTATTAAGCTTCTTTATCTACGCAAAAAATTTACATACGGAACTTACAACGCAGTGCAAACGTTACTTGACAGCATCTATTACGCAATGACGAACAAAAAATATGTCATCCTATAAAATAAAAATGTGTGAATTGTCGCGTAGATTTATGGAAATACAAAAGAATACTTCAAGGTTTTTATTTTACAATAATATATGTTAATAACTTCAGTTTTCAAAAAGAAAATGACGTTTAATATAAATTGCTTGTAAGGTCATAAATAAACATTTTGAGTTATAATGAAAATGGTCTGACGTCAGCCTATGGGATGTGGAAATTGTCGTCGTTAAACATCGTTAAAAGAAAAGTTTAGCGCTCTGCATGTAATACTTTCAAAAACCGGAAAAAATATTATAATATTTTTTAAGTGTTGGAACTTGCATATCTGTATTTAACTTACTAGCTTTTGCCCGCGACCTTGTCCGCGTAGAATAATATGTAGTTCCTTTTACCGGGGGATTTCCAGGATGAAAAATATCCTATGTCCTTTCTCGGGTCCCAGATTTCATCTGTACCAAATTTCATTCAAATCGGTTCAGTAGTTTAGGCGTGAAGAAGAGACAAACAGACAGACAGACAGACAAAGTTACTTTCTCATTTATAATATTAGTACGGATTACTGCAGACTTGAGCCCCAGTTCCGTAAACAGAGTTTCATAGTTTTGTATGTAAGCTGCAAGCAGGCGTTCACCAATCGTATAATGACGAATACGCTTATGGTATTACGCCTCTGTGGACAGCGGGCCTAAGTCTAATAGCGAGATAAATAGTTGTTACTAAGCACTGACTTTGGCTTAGCACTATACCTGTCACTGTTACACAACTGCCAAACGTCAAGTGTACGATACAGACATAACATGGCTACAACCTCACCTGCACGTGGTACACCCTGCTGATTCACTGAAGAGGCTCTGACGGACCAGGTCTCTTCACAAGGAAGGAGGAGACCATCGCAGTCATATTGCATATACTTTTGTTATAAATCTTTCTTCGTTTGAGATAATATTGTAAAATAAACATGGTCGTGGCAGAATAGGGTATTACACTGTATAAGAGAAAAAATATAAAAATATATTATTGAGGTAGCTTAAGCAAAAAGCAGCCGAACAGTGTTAGTTTTAGTTCATAAAACTAGAAAATATTTTTTTAAATTCAATTCAAAGTTTTCAGTTTTTTTTACCTGTTCTTGAACACACCGAAATACAGACCACAGACAGTGAGAGCTGTCGACTGTCAACTAGACGTCACTATTTGTTTTATTTATAACCTCCTAATACGATCTTTGTTATAAAAATATACTTTTTCATGGAAGTTATTTTGAAAGATATTTTAGATGGCTAATGCACATGTGTACTTACATCAAAGTGATATTTACAACAACAGTACAAACGGTACAAACGGGTTTTTATGGTGTAATAGTTGGAATACTCTTCCCACAAGTTTTTCTTAAATTTGAATCAGTTAACACTAGAATTCACAATTATTCCGATGTTTTCACACTTGTGTTCTTGCATTCCGAAACGCACACCAACGGTAAGTCGAACAGTAACTAATTTTTGAGATAAAAACAATAAAAACTATGTAAAGGGTCACAGCGCGTTTGTTTATTTACATGACGTAAGGACGTCATATCGCCAAAGCAAAACCACGCCCACGGCGTTTTCCGTTTTTGGAAATTTCCGCGCGAAATTTGAAAATACAATTTTTAAAAGCGTTTTTAGGGTACTTAGCGCTTAAATAAAAATTTAGGATTTTTTTTAGTGGTTTCTTAGTACTGTAGGAGTTATTTGAAATACTTAAAAAAAAAGAGTGTAATACCCTATTGTGGTGTGTTGTGTACGATAGAGACGAGGACATGGCTAGCCAAAGTCAGTTATTAACTCGCCATAATGGTTTTGGGTGCAACATGTATAAGTGCTCTTTCAATGTATGCGTTTCGTGTCGAAGGGCTGCAGCGCTACAGCGGTGTGTTTAACGCTTAGTTTATAATAATAATATAATAATTCCAGCCTGTTACTGTCCCACTGCAGGGCAAAGGCCTCTTCTCATACAGAGAAGGCACGAGCATAATCACCACGCTTGCTCATGGCGGATTGGCTATTTCGAACTTATATTTTCTACATCAGTCCAGGTTTCCTCACGATGTTTTCCTTCACCGATGTCATAATGATGTCCAAAATGAACTTTAGAAAGTACGTATGAATTGAAAAAGTCACATTGGTACTTGCCTGGATTCGTCGAACCCACAACCTCTTACATGAGAGACGGGCGCTTCAACTACTATGGCGCATCCACACATGCCGGGCGGCACGGCCGGCGTCATGGCCGGCGGCCGTGCCGCCGGCATTTGCCGCATCTCAGCCAAAGGCAAGGGCAAGCCGGTCTGAAACCCGGCGGCATAGGCCGGCGGCATGTGTGGATGCGCCACTAGGCCATCATGACATGGTTTGCCGTTTGTTTTCATACAAAACTTGCGACGCCGCGCCGCCAGCAGCACCGTTGCCGCGCTTTCGCGGTACCGATGACGGCAGTATCTAGTGAAAAAGCCCTAAGAGTCAATTTTGAATAGTATATATTCAAAATTGACCTCCAATGATTTCCAAGAAAGTATACGCAACCATATAAGTGAACTTCTCGAAAAGAAATTGAATAGCTGTGACGTAACGTTCTGATGGACAATGAATGTTCGTCAGTGATCAAACCGAACTTATTGTGATTTAAAACAATGAGCATCCGTTAAGACAATACTTATTATGTTATTTTTTTGGGGATTGTTGTTGTTTTAACATGATCAGTAAGATGGTTTTGGTACAGTAACCTCGGTTGCATATTTTGTTTGTGGCATGATAATTGGGAAGTCAGTGGCGCCGATTCTCTTGTTCACACACTTAACAAATTTTAAGTTAAATTCATCTTTCTCTATCTATTTCTTAAAGAAAAGGGCAGAAGATACATTTTAGTTTAATCCTGTCATATTAGACAGCGCCTGAAGTAAATCGACGAATTCTAGGTGCAATGTTTTAATCGCGTCTAAATTGTCTATGGAGTGTCTAAATTTGACAAGACTTAACTAATATTTTATCTTTTGTCCTTTTCTAAATGAAATGGAAAGAGAAAGATGCACTTAAATTTAGGTTAGTTTGTGAACATTAAGAGAATCGGCACCAATGGCGCCGATTTAAGTTTAGTGGATATTTTTAGAATGGAAGATGAAATATTAGTTTAGTCCTGTCGAATTAAGATGCTCCATAGATAATTTAGACGCGATTGAAAACATGGCCGCATGATTATATAACCTAGTTTTATAACTTCGTATTTAATTAACCTTTCGACGACCAAGCGACAGCCGGCTGTCGCGCTGCTATTGTCTTTCTATTGTGTCCCAAATCACGTGTGTTTGAATGTTTTATATGTTTTTAGTAAAAATACAGATTTATGTATAGTATAATATTAATGCCATTAAAGGAACACAATGCAGACTTATGTATCACGCGGACATTAAAGTAGGACAATACACTATAAAAACACACGTAATTACAACATTCTATTGTTAAAAAGGGTATTTATAGATTTCTAATCACGTAAGTATATTTATTTATTTTATACATTTTATATTGCTCATATTAAACCTTGCGACCAATTTGAATGGAAATTAGCCAAGTACAGAGATATAATAATGAATAAGTGTGTATTTAGCGCTATTCAGATAACGCTTATGTCCATAGAAAACAAAGACAAAGACATTTATTCGTATAACCTGGTTCATTAAAGAAAGGAATCTAAAATGGCGGCGCTTATCATGTTCTCTCGCTCGCACACTAGTGCCGTCTATACTCACTCGGGCGCGTACCATCAACATAAAAAAAAATGTCTTGATTTGCTTCCACGCTGCCTTGACGCGAACAGTGCTCCTTTTCACGAATATTTTGTTATAGTTTTCTGTTATTTTTCCGTTGTTACCTGTTTGTTATTGTAGTAAAAGTAGGCACTGTTTCCGATGAAAACAATGAAAATTCTTAATAATATTTTCGATTTAAAAAAGGAAACCTTTTTAAATTTTATATGCAGACTGTACTATCTGTCAATGCAAGTACATGCCATTTAATGAACCGGCTTATAGAATATGCTAGGTTTACAGGTGTTAAACATGGTTTGTACAGCATATTCACCACATAAAGCGGCATTTGAATATTAAAGTAACATTTAAATTAAATTCAGCATAAAGTTAGCGAAAGACTTGTAAAAATAAAGATGTGTAGATAAAACTAAATTAACTAACACTAACTCAAAAAGTCATCAGCAGATGTAACAATAAACTATAATTACAAAGATTTTGTATAAAAAAGCGTACGCGTTTGTTAAGCTTTCGTACAAAATCGTTGTTTCCTAGATAGACGTTTGACTCTTTTCTCGTTCTTACAACACTGAACGCGGCTGAGAAGTAGAACTGTATATAAGTGTGACCAAAAAATCGTTCAGCGAAACGCGAATGGAACTGAAAAAGTATGCATAGTACCTCTGTCATTATACAGGGTGCAATGAAGTCATGGTCATTATTTTGAACTGAGACTGTGCTAGCGATACTAATTGCATTGGGGCTACTAGGCAAATCAATAAAAATAAATAATAAATAAATATCCTGGGACAACTCACACACGGTCATCTGATCCCAAACTAAGCAGAGCTTGTACCAGTAACCAGATAACTGATATATAGATATAGATACTTAAATAATTTATAAATACATATATATTAGGTATAGATAAATTACACCCGGATACAGAACAAAGAATCATGCTCACACACAAAGTTTGTCCTGGGTGGGTATCGAACCCACGACCTCTGGCTTAGCAGCCAGGGTCACTAACCACTAGACCGACAGGCCCGTCAAAATAGTGTTATTAAATCATTGAAAGTATGGAAAACTTTTAAAAAGTCATACAAAGTATTAATTAAAAGCTGCACATAGCGTCGCGAACGCGGTAGGAGCGTCATTTTTATTTTAAATTACTTTTTGCTTTTATCATTTATTTGCAGTCATAAATCTTTTACAATATGATTTACAAAATTTTTAAGGTTTTCCATAATTTCGCTAATCACATTTTTTATTTTCGTAATGCAATTAGTATCGTGAGTAGAGCTTTATTAAAAAATAATACTTTGATTACACCCTGTATTTTTTTTCGCTCATGCTGACACGCCTTTATTTATGATCACAGTGACCTTCATCTAGAGATATGGTATTTCACCACATAACGGATTAATCATAAGCCGCGCCCATGAATAAGCATTTTTCTACTAAGTATTTACCTCCATAATATTTGGTAATATCCGGTTTATTAGGAACTAGCTGTCCCCAGCTCAAAGCCTTATGTTAGGTCTTTAGTTACTGTTGCGGAATGTTTATAATAGTTACCGTGACCCCGAAACATAAAGGGCAACCGAAGGAACATGAGTGGGTTTTAGTCAGTAAAAGTCTGACACGCCCTCCCGCTGCACTCAGGACGGGAGAAGTCATTTCATGATAAAAATAAAAAGGTCTTTAGTTACTAGTTACTGTTATACTCGCAGCGTGATGTTATGTAGCCTATTCGTTATTCTGATGTTTAAACTACTAGCTTTTGCCCGTGGCTTTGCCCGCTTGGATGTGAAGTTCCAAATTCACTATCTTACCCTTCACGAATTTCCAAAAACCTTAATGGTCACCTACTCTTTACAAAGAATATATCTGGGACATCTTACACACGGCCATCTGATCCCAAGCTAAGTGCTTGTGTTATGGTAATCAGACAACTGATATTCATAATATTTTTTAAATACACATTTTTTTAAATACAATTATTATAGATAAATAACACCCAGACTCAGAACAAACAATCATGCTCATCACACAAAGTTTGTCCTGGGTGGGAATCGAAGCCACGACCTCTGGCTAAGCAGTCAGGGTCACTGAACACTAGACCAACAGGCCCGACAAACCAACCGACCAATATTTACCCTCAGTTTTATATCTATAAGACGAGCGGTTTGTATTGGGCGTTGATATACCAACAGTCAGTCAGTTTACCATTTTATTTTACTGTAAAGTTGCCCTTTCATATTTATATATATAAAAGAAAGTCGTGTTATTTGGCTGAAAATTGGTGGGAAGGTAGCTGAGTACCAGTGACGGACATAGAATACTTTTTATCTTCTTTTTTTAGTAACCAAAAATCTGATATAACGCGGGTGAAACCGCGGGGGACAGCTACTTTATAATAATATTAATAGGGTTTGTTAGTCAATTTGACAGAAACTTGTAGTCATCAACGCGAGTAAAGTCACGGGCAAAAGGTAGTTAATATATACTTCGTCGACACTGACATAAATAACTTTAAGCACTTATAACATTTCGCGACTCTTTTGTTATTTATTTTGCATGCACAGCACCTTGAACCGATTATCTTATACCCTTGCAAGGCTACCCAAATATTATATCATAATAAATATAAACTTTTAATATATTATGTCAGTTCTTCTTAATGTCAAGGTTCATAGACAATTAAAATAAAAGATCCAACCGCTTTTAAAGTAAAGAGAAAGATAATTTGCGCAGATTACTTGGCACAGCAAAAAAAACCTAACATATTAAAAAACAAGTGTAATTAAAATTAAAAATGCCGCGCCCCCGTATTTATTAATATGACTGTAGCTAACAAAAGTGTTGATAACTACGACACTGCTGAACCGATTTTGATTAAGCACTATCTACATCCACATTGTCTAAGTACCATCGCTAGATAACCTACTTTCAATGAAAAAATCTTATTCAAATTGGTTCACCCGATTAAGACTACGGTTCTAGACAGACAGACATAGGAGCGTCTCTGCGTCTTCAAACTAGCGTTTGTCCAGCGCAGGCGTTCGTTAAAAGTATGCGCAGCGCAGACGCCGCAACGCAACAACTCGGCGCAAGCGTCGCGTTATCGCGGCGTCAGAGCAAGGGTAAATGAATACGCTGCGTTAGCGCCGCAGGTGCGCGACGCGTGCGCCGCGTTACTACGGAGTACAACGCAATTGTACGACGTCTGCGCCGCGTCAGCGCAGCATACAATTGACTCCGGTGCGGGAATAAAAATACAAATGATGTTTATCTATTGAAGTAATCCAAAAGTGAATTTAATGCAATATGTATAAAATAATATTGATTGAACAGTGTGCATATTATTCATTTGTATAGTGCTTGCTGTACAATGAATATTTTGCGTCTAACCTCTAAAAATTTTGACCTTATTATAAAGCAATAAAACAAATCACCTCGGAAGCGCCTTCGCAAAAATTTAAAGTCACTGAATTAATGGTACTTACTAAGTATTTTCAATATTAATACATCCATACTAATATTATAAATTGGAAAGTTTGTCTGTCTGTCTGTCTGTATGTTTGTCTTTCTTTCACGGCAAAACGGAGCGACGAATTGACGTGATTTTTTAAGTGGTGATAGTTGAAGGGATGGAGAGTAACATAGGCTACTTTTTGTCTCTATCTAACGCGAGCGAAGCCGCGGGCAAAAGCTAGTTAATAATATCTTGAAACTATTCACATACGGCCACATGTTCCTAAACTAGGCAAGGCCTGTGCTAAGGCAAACACCAGATATACTTACTTAAATAATTACACCAAGACACAGAACAAACAATCATGCTTATCACACAAAGTTTGTCCTGGGTGGGAATAGAACCCACGACCTCCGGCTTAACAATCAGGATCACTTACCACTAGACCAACAGGACCCTTCGCCGTGTCGGTCGAAACATCCATTCACTATTTTGCCTCTTTAGGTGTAGAATTATCAAAAATCCTTTCCCTATTCACAAAGAACAGCCCCTTTAAACCTTCGAACACACGTGATTCGAGACACAATAGAAAGACAATAGCAGCCCGACAGCCGGCTGTCGCTTGGTCGTTGAAAGGTTAAATTTCATGTCTCTAAGACCAACGGTTTCGGCTGTGCGTTGATATATCAACAACCAGTCACACAGTTTATTTTTTTACGAATACTTATAGATGTAACAATGAGCTGAAAGTTATACTCTTCAATCTGTACTTAAAATAAATAATAATAGATATCTTGAGACAAGTCACACACGACCGTCTGATCTTAAGCTGAGCTTATGTTATGGTAACCTGATAACTGATATACATACTTATATAATTTATAAATACATACATATTACAGACAAATTACACCCAGACACCGAACAAACAATCATACTCATCACACAAAGTTGGTCCTGCAGTGCTATTCTGTAAGATCTCACTTCAGTACTCACTTCTGATTCCGCGGTGAAAACTGTATTAGGTATTCTGTAACCCAATAAAAACTACACTAGCGGCACTCAATGAGAGCGTAGGTGAAGGAAACTAACTAATTTTAGTGAAAAGTTGTCTAATTTGACATTGAAAACCAAATACTTTTCACTTCAGGTGAGTTAGGAAATCAGATCGAAATCGTATTCGTACGCAATTTCTTACGGAATCGCACTGGTGAGTGGGAATAACCCACGACAAGCTTAGCAGTCAGGGACACTAACCACTGCACCAATAAGCTAGTCTAACTTAGTCTTACCAAATATTCTGAGAATCCATAAAACTCTATAACCAGAGGACCAGTCAACTTTAGACATAATCAAGGTTTTTTAAATCAGGTCATTAATTTCCAAGAATCTAAACTTAAAGTTTGTATGAGTCGTCGTAAACATTCATAAAGGTTTCAAAATAAATATTTATCGTCCTTGTCTTGAATCAATGTCAAGAGATATCAACAGACCTGACCCTTAGTACTTACTGCGAATTATTACTCAATTTACAAGTCATAAAACTCAGGAATGTACTGAGAAATGAAAGAATGAAATTTTTGTTTTTTAAAGACCTTGACATATATAAAATTCGTTAAAGAAATGTTAACGACAAACTTTAATTTTAGTGATTTAAAGAGCTGCAATACACTTATGATGAGAGTACAGTTCTCTAAATACGCTAATATACGACAAATTAAAAAAATATTTATTTTAGTAAATAGAAACTAAACAAAGTTATCAAAATATATATTAAGTACGTCAAACAAATCTATATATTGTATTTACTAATAAAGTATTTTCTGAAATTCCAAATGTTCCAGGGTCACGGTAACCACTATAAACATTCCGCAACCCCGGATTCCAACCCTTAAGTCATTTGTCCACCGCCACCGTCATCGTTACGTCAACGAGAACGAGATGTCGACAAGACGAGTTTAGTATGAGGTGACATAACGTGCGGTGGACACGCGGCTATTAAAAATGTATTTCGCTCTCCTTGATGTGACGGTGACGGTGGCGGTGGAAAAACGGCCTAATGGGGTGAAATAGGAGATGGAACTATTAAAATACACGCGGGCGAAGCCGTGGGCGAAAGCTAGCCATTGATAAATCTGGTTACTGTTATATTACTCAATACCATTTTTATACTTGTACACAATTTTGTTTTTAAAAAAAAATAGTGTTACTGGTTGAAATAACGTGAGAGTGAAAGTAGAAACTAAATTTGGGCATAATTGTAGCCGCTGCATGGGACCGAATGCCTGTCCTTCAAAGGTCAATGTCCCAATGACTTAGTGAAGGGGAATCTACTGACCAGTCGCTGTTAGCATCCTTACTAGAGGCCTACTAACACCTCTTTTGAAATATATGTTTATCTTGTTTAAACCTTCGAACACACGTGATTCGAGACACAATAGAAAGACAATAGCAGCACGACAGCCGGCTGTCGCTTGGTCGCTGAAAGGTTAATTCAGGTAGAGTGAGAAAATGAGCTATCAATCTGGAATTAGAAAAACAACTCTTGTACGGTGCAACCGCACATTCTGCAAATTACGCCACATAATAGGTATTTAAACTTATAATAATTAATTCAGTTCGCGTTGGACTATCAAGTCAGCCAGGCGTTCGCGTTACAGCCAACAAGGGCCGCGTCATTCACTTCATTCCCGCACCTTCAGTTGATTATTTATTTATTCATTTATCAAATATGGAAGACTTACAGGTTGCACAAAACATTAGCATATCGGACAGTCTGCCAATTAAAAGTTTTCACTATAGAATCAATAAAATAACTTAAAACGATGGACACAACAGTATCTTGCAAACATAACACAAAACCACAGAAACACATTTGTTTAAAACAATGTTGCTTACACCGTCACACTTAAGACTACATTATTACATAAAAAAGTTTCGGTCAAGCAAGACACACTGGTTACAAATGTATCAATATCATATTAACAGATTAAGCTCATCTTACTTTGAATGCTTTTGTGACAATATAAGAGTTTTATAATAACTTCGTATTTAAAAGTATTGTATGGTCTATCAAGGGATCATACAACTCTAAAATATCTTTCAAGTACTTTCGCATTAAACTCTTAGTATTATTGTGCATTTATCCATGTCCATAATATATCTGGGCCGAGGTAATGAACATTGCTTACAACTTAATGAAATGAAAATTGCTTAGACTAGCAACATATGTAACTGCAACCGTCGTCATAATAAAATAGAAGCAGGGCTTAGCTAAACCATAGCCATAGTATGTGTTCAATCAAAGCCAAGGCTCAAGTTTCATAAAAAATTTAGTCTTGTCCGTGGAAAGAAATGTCGCGATGGTCCTCAGTGGTTAAGGTCCCGCCTCCAAGGTGCTTTTCTTTTTTCAATTCATATGTATTTTCTGAAGTATATCTAAGACATCACTGACATCCCGTGCCTCGGAAAGCACGTAAAGCTGGTCCCTGAAACGAATTCAATGCCATCTCATATGTCGGTGGAAATCCGTTAAGGGCTGTAGAGCGTGCCATAGAATGATATGTGTATGTCTACATATCATCGAAAAACATAACCCTGATTTCGGCAGTCGGGTAAAGAGACCGGTTGACGACTAATTTGCAACAATTAGTTTATTATTTTTTTCATTTGCAACACTTATCCAAAGAGCAATTCATCCATGTTTACTTATTTAACAACAGTAATTTATTTGCAACACTAGGTGCTGTAAGGTGGTCAGTGATGCACGGCGCCATTGTTGCCAAATCACAACTTATCTCGTCACATTGTGATCGCAATCTGTGAAGAAATGGCGCCAATTGAGGTTTTGTGGCGATCTTGTTCGTTAAAAAAGTTGCTTAAAAATAATAAATAGGTACAAAAAGTTGACTGAAAAAACCGTTGTGTGCGAGTTGGTCTTGTGTGCGAAGGGTTCCGTACAAAAGGTCAAAAGTCCTAGCAAAAAACGGCAAATAAATACGTTTCTTGAATCAGTGTATTTTTTTTTTTTGTTGTTGTAGCAGTAGTATTAGTAGTCTATAAAAAAAACTAGTGTATACCTAACAGCTCATCGACAGACAGAGCAATGTTGATGTCTAACATGTGATTACGAATCGGTCACTATTACCAGGCAACCTTTGTCTAAAACAGTCAAGTTTAAGCCTACTACTACATACTACTACTATAAAGCCGAAAAGTTTGTTTGTTTGTTTGGGTGAACGCTCTAATCGCAGTAAGTTCTTGACCGAATCGAAGAGAAGATTTTTTAGTGCTAGTTAATCTTATAAAGGACAAGCTAATTGTCATTAACTATACAGATAGGTAGACCGGTAGACCCTGCGTGCGTAATAGAGTCTCAATTACTAAAAAGTAAGGAACCCTAAAAAAACAGAAATAAAAAATAACCAAAAGTAAAATTTGATTGAACTTGATTATTGACGCATCAAAACAATGGGCAACTTTAGTAACTAACGCTTGATGATTTATGGAGATCACTCACTAAAATTGGACATGTTTACTTCGTCCCAAAGTCGTTGTTTATCCATTCGGTTTAGGTTAATTTACTTATCTAAAAATGTTGTATAGTTATTTCGTATTTGGCTTTATTCTAAACGGACCGTCAGGTAAGAAACTAAATGGAAACAATATTAGCTTAACTATTTTTATTATGCATTTTTTGAGGAAAATACATGTAAAGGTTAAAAGAAATTTATTTCTCAAAAAAAATAGAACATTACGGTTCATTAACATATTGAGAACTAGCTTTTGCCCGCGGCTTCACTCGCGTTAGAAAGAGACAAAAAGTAGCCTATGTTACTCTCCATCCCTTCAACTATCTCCACTTAAAAAATCACGTCAATCCGTCGCTCCGTTTTGCCGTGAAAGAAAGACAAACATACAGACAGACAGACATACAGACAGACAGACAGACAGACAGAGACACTTTCCCATTTCTAATATTAGTATGGATATTAGTATGGATGGTATAGAAATCACATAATAAAAGTACACACAGTTTACATTTAGTTAACCACAAAACCGATAGTCTTTCATCTGTTTTGTGTTATAATCCGTCCGTACAGTAAAGTCGTTATTTCAACCATTTACACTTTACAGCAAGCACGACGATCTGCGTATCCTAAACGTATCCTATAAACTTTTAGATCGGAAAGTGCTAATATCTTTTCCTCTTAAACCATCATCTCCCTAGCCTTTTTATTTTTGGGTCGGATTCCAGTCTAACCGGATTGAGCAGTGTTTTACGTGAAGCGACTGCCTATCAGCAGACCACAACCCAGTTACAGGGCGACACGATACCTCTTGGTTAGACTGGTCAGACTTTCTAGCGACTACCCGTAACGACTGTCAAAGTTCTACGAATGACAACCAGGACCAAACGGCTTTACGTGCTTTCCGAGGCATGGGATGTCAGCGAAGAACAAGATAATCTTTTGAAATTTAATATGAATTGAAAATGACGTTTAGTTTTCCATCAAACAACATGATTGAATTTGTGGACTGATGACCTTGTCCTTTAATGCCCTTTATTTCATTAATTAGTATAGAAACCGGATTCTAAGATGTTTAAACCATTAAAATACCCATATTGAAGTTTCGCATACCAGCCATGGTAAATATGTCGACTCTATCAATATTTTTACATTCTTGTTCTATTACCTATCTACAAATATAATGAATATAAATGATATGAATGAGAAATGTTTTTTTTTCGCGACTGATTCAGTAAGAATGTAATGTTTATAAGTGTGTATTTATATCTGTTCCTGTGCTGCATTGCGTAGGCTAAACGGTTTAACCGATTTTAGAGTGTTAAGGGTGTCTAGGTGTGTCAAAGACTAAGTGACGTCGGCAAAAAAAAACAAAATTGATTAGAGACGCAGCTAAATACGTTATAGTATAGTTTTGCTTCAATATATAATTATAATTTTTGTAGTTTCTCAATTCGACCGTATATATGCATTTTTTTTTGTTTCTTTGCACCTAGCATGTTTTGTTTCTGCATCATTCTAAGAAAGACTGGGAGAAAATGAACAAGCTGTTAAGTCCGCCGTGTAATGTGCACTGTAAAGAAATAAATAACAACATACTTTTTCATCCTCCATGTAAAAAGTATGCTAAATAGTCACTCCCTTTTCCTTACTGTACAAATCTCCTTCTCATGAGTGTGAGTTTGAGGTAGACTGCAATCCCACTGATTCTGTGGACTAGAACTGCACTTTTGTCCACCTTATTCACGATTATATTTAGTTAGATGTACGAGGCAAATCCTTGAGACCTAAGCCATTCACAAATTCCTATAAAATATTTATTACAAGTATAGAGGCAATTTTACAACCTGTAATCAACCATAAAAATATGCATAAATAAGTAAATTCAACATAAGTACTTCACTTTATCATCTCCCTAGCCTTATACTATTTTTTTACACGGAGCGATTACCAATTAGACCTCCACAACCCAGTATTTTTAACACGCTTTTATTAGGTCGACCTGTATGTATGTAACTATGTAATTAAATCTAAGAAAACTATTTTTTTACTCGTAGACCAGAAGATTTTTAATCTACTGAATCGCGTCCGAAAGTTCTACGAATATAATCGGAAGGAATATCCTGGGATAAAACTTCGAAATTACATTTGAATTAAAAGTCACATTGAACGGTACTTGGCAGTACAGGTACATATAATTACGTGGTTTCAAACCCACAATCTTGTATACGAGGGTCTATCACGACAATTATACCTAAGGTATTATAGCACAAAAATTTTGCAAATATGATTTGCTACGCTATGAAGGGGGTGTAACAATAAAAGAGGTACTTACAGTTTGAAAATAAATGTATAATGCACAAATCATAAAAGAACACTTTTCACCGAAAGAAAATTTGAGTTGATCGGAATGGCGAAATATATAAAAAAAAACTGGAATAAAAACAACTGGGTGTAACGTGGAAAGAAAAGCAATAGGTAATATAGTACCAAAAAAAATACAGTTTTCTTAAGAAACAAACTTAAGAATAGGTATAGTGCACAAGTACCGTTACCAAACACTTTTTAATGAAATTATTTTAACGACTTTTATTATGGAACCAACTCTGAAATTTCAAAATAAATTTCAGCTGTTTCATCCATTATGGTCGGGAGGGCAGTGAATTGTGTTGGAATCTGCTAATATTTTTTTCGAGATTTCAGAGTTGGTTCCATAATAAAAGTTGTTTGTTTTCATGGGTAGAATCATCTCCTAGCGGGTTGTGCCAGACCAAAAATACACCTAGTATATACTAGCTGTACCCAGCGGTTTTACCCGCATCTTTGGTTACTACTCCTCTCCCGTAGGTCGTAGCGTGATATTATACGGCCTATAGCCTTCCTCAAAAAAGATTTTTTCTTCCTGAGATTAGCCCGTTTAAACAAAGAAACAAACTCTTCAATTTCTAAATAATAAGTATAGATTAACGTATAAAGCTTATCAGAATCCCATTATTAAGATTCCTTCTTTGTGTAAGTCAATGTCATGCAGGTTTAATGTGAAAGAGTCGAAAACCAATAAAAACAACAGCTATTGCCGCTGTGTTCATTGGTTGACTTCGTATTCTACGTTTTAATTCTCCATTTTAGCGTAATCTCGCCAAATGTAGCAACACTCGGTTGCATATAACTAATTACATGTATCAATAGAGGGACATTCCAGGCTGCGTCACTAGTCTCGGCAATGTCTCGGTCGTCAATTGTCTGTTGCAAGCGATTGCAATTCTGTGCGCTTACGCAACTTGCGCTGTCGAAGCTGTGATAGTGATTTATTGTGTGATGAAGTATTTCTTGGTTTAATTGTTTTTTACGTTGTTTGTTGTATAGGAATTATGTCGTTATGGCCTAGTGACATTGGTGCTTGCCCGGATTCGAACGCACCACCTCTTACACGAGAGGCGGGCGCCTTATCCACTAGGCCATCACGACAGACTTAACTTTAACGACAGACGACAGGTTTAACTTAGATTTTAATAAAGAAAAAAACTACCTATTTCATATTATGTATTTTAAAATGACAATTTTACATCAAGCTTGACAAAAAATAAACATTAGCAAAAATTTTTTTTATATCTTACACTTTTGGTCGCCAGTTAAAAGATTTAAAACGACTAGTTTAAAATAAGATCTAGAGTTACGTCTGTTAGTGCTTAGCTGACATTATGTACTTTGATCTTCCCAGTTAGATAAATAAATAATCTCTTACCATGCAGTATTATTAGACAAACACCTAAAGACACTTTGTAAAATAAATATGACATTATATGGTAGTATGCAGATATTTTACACTTAACATGTAATAAGGAAATCGTATATAATATTCAAGGTTGCACCACCTCCAACTAGTCAGTGTTTTACCCAATCGTAGTTACTCCCTGCCGGGATTGCGAAATATTTATAATAGTTACCGTGGCCCCGGAACATAAAGGGCAACCGAACTAACATGAGTGGGTTTTAGTCAGTAAAAGTTTGACACGATGGACGGGAGAGGTCATTTGATAATTTCCCACTCACCAAAAAAAATCGTTGTTACTTTAAATTTCGAATTTTAGTTATTTAAAAGAAATCATCAGTAGATTTATGACCGCGTTAGGCACACGGTCCACGGGCGTAGGTGCATAGACACGTATTCGTCAACATACGCCTGCTTGCAGCTTATACACAAAACTATGACACTTTATATTTAATGGCACGGTTGGCTCAATGTACAATATTTAAATGTCTTTTGTCGATACCAATATAATAAGAAAGATTTGTTTGTTTGTAATTATTAAAGTCTAAAACTGCTGAACCTTGCTGAACGGTTTTAAAGATTAAAAAACCGGCCAAGAGCGTGTCGGGCCACGCTCAATGTAGGGTTCCGTAGTTTCCCGTCCGTCACAATAAGTGTTCCCACTTATAAGTTTTAAAAAAAGGCTTTTGTTACGTTGACATACTAAGTACGCAGAAATTATTTTGTACAACCTTTTTGTCTTTTTTGTACAAAAACTGTTCTTTCTATCAAGTTCAAAATAATTTTCCTAGAAAGTCCTTATAAAGTTCTACTTTCCAGATTTTTTCCTTATTTTTTAAACCTACGGGTCAAAAGTTAGAGGGGGGGGGACGCTTTGATTTTTCCTTTTGGAGGGATTATTTCCGAAATTATTGACATTATCAAAAAATGATTTTAGTAAACACCTATTCATTTTTAAATACCTATCTAACTAGATATCACACGACAGGGTTGAAATTTAAAAACAAATCTTTTCCCTCTTTACATATAGGGGGGCTACACAAATAAAACATTTTTTTCCAATTTTTATTTTACCACTTTGTCGGCGTGATTGATATACATATTGGTACCAAATTTCAGCTTTCTAGTGCTAACGGTCACAGAGATTAAGCGAGGGCGGACGGACAGACAGACAGACATGGCGAAACTATAAGGGTTCCTAGTTGACTACGGAACCCTAAAAAGAGTAAGGCTAGTGAAAAGGAAAAAATGGTAAGGTTATATGTATATATAACATCACGCTATGTCTCACAGGAGCGGAGCAGTACCTAACCGAAGACTTAACCTAAAGCGGGTGAAACCGCGGGAACAGCTAGTCAAAAATATTAACGTTGAAAAAGTTTTTGTTTGTTTAAACGGGTTAAATTATTATTATTTTTCATTTCAAAAATCAATCACTTGCACTTCTAACAAAATAGGCGAGACGACAAAAAAAAGTAATTACTCCGTCAGAAAGATAATCAAAAAATTTTGGACACGTATTTTTTCTTTTTTCTCGTAAACGAAGAATGACGACGATACAGTTCGTTGAAGTTGCGCGTGACGTTACAATAAGATAGAATTTTTGCATTACGGTGACGTCACAATAAGATAGATTTTTTGCATTACGGTGACGTCAAAAGCCCCCACTCCGGAACTTTGTTGCTCTTTATCTTTGTATTTTTTTATTAATTTGATCAAGAAAAAAATACGTGTCCCTTATTTTCGACCGATCTATCAGACGGACTAAACAAAATGCCATTTTTTTAATGCTGTCGTCATCCCTATTGTTTCTACAAGTTGCCACAAAAAATTTACAAACATTGTAACCTGTAATTTATTTATAAACCACAGAAATTTGATAGCCTAAATGATGAGGAATGGATTACAGGCTAAATAACACCACGCTACGTCCTATAGAGCGGAGCAGTCAAACAAAAAACACTGTTATAAAACTCAGGAGGACAGCTAGTGGATAATAAAACATAGTAGAAACATAAACCACTTTGTTTTATTATATATCAATAGAACATAAGCTAATATCGCACAGTTATGTTATTTGTGCATTTGTTCTTCAAACAAAAGATGATTGTACCATTATGTGCAGTCAGTATGTTTTAGCATCGTATCTTTGCTTTACAGAAAACACATCTTTAAAGCTATTGATCGCTTGCGAAATCGCAGAAAAACTGTCAAGCTTACAAATTAATAATTTATACAATTTATATAACGGTAATTTTATTAATATAACTACTACCAGTGTCCTTCCTCCTCTCTCCTATTTAATCTATGCTGTGCCCGTCAGGGTCCATAATTGTGACTATGTACCTGTTTCCTACCAACTTATGTATACATTATGGTACGCAATAAAGAATTGAGAATTGAAATTAGGCAATTAGCCAAAATTCCGTGGAATTCAGGTGTACTGTACCAAATTTTGTTAAAGTAAACACAGCATTACAATAATACGCCGACTAATGTTCCATCATCAGTGTCAGAGGTTAAAAGGCTGACAATCAGTTGGGTTGGTGGACAATCAACTGGTCCTGACCAAGGGGTATTGTGTTACCCAGTGGCTAGGTTGTGGAAGTCTGATAGGCAGCAGCTCTATGTAAAAAAGTGGTTTTCTTAATGGATTCCACTAGATCCGAAAAAGTTGGAAACCAACTCTAAGAAATGGATTTAATTAAGAAAGGGAAAGGCAGGTGCACATTTAATTGTCCGTAAGCATCCAGTAATAAAATAATTAATTAAAAAAGAAGGTTTAGCGATTTAGGTGTAAACAAACAAAGAAACAGGCTTCTGCATTTATAATTTATGTATGAATTGACATAGTTAATGTCTACATAACACAAAACCTAACATAATTAGTTATCTTTTGTATCAATCACTCTAGTTCCCATATAATTAGTTGAATAAAGACATCGCTACACGAAATTGAAATTGCGCATTAAATACAAAGTAAGTTTTATTATTTATCCACAGTGTCGATAAAAAGGTGCATTAACACTTGGCTTAGTATGTAACTTTATTTTGTACTAGCTGCCCCCGCGGTTTCTCCCGCGTTATGTTTTTTTTTTATAAATGTTCTCGTAGGTCTTAAGGCTACATAAGTAGCGTTACGTTATTCTGATGTATAAGCTATATTCCTATAAAGTTTCATCAAAATCCGTTCAGTAGTTTTTGCGTGAAAGAGTATCAAACATTCACACAACAGACGAATCTGACTCTTTCGATCAAGACTAAGCGTGACACTCGTGTCTGGCGAAGCCTTAACACTGATTTGAGATCACTGGGGTAAGTAACAATTCCCACTAGAGTCTAATCTAGATTTCTTTGACTCAATTGCGTGATTCTCATTTCAGTTTTTTGAATATTTCGTAAAATTTGCATGATGCATCGACATAACTTGATTAGTTTTTTTTAATGAATTAAAAGCTTTAATATTACACAAAAATCTCATTAAATAATGGACATTAAGTTATTCTCGAATTCAAAAACTACCATTCGTCTTTTACAATTTTTCTCTTTATAGCCTTCATTGGACTTCACAAAATAATAGTCTTTTTTACCCCGTAGAGGAACACCAACTAGCAATTTTTGAAAATTCAACCCCTAATGGATAAAATAGAGGGTGAAAGTTTATACGAAAATGAACGGGGTTGAAAACAAAATAGCCAGTTTTATTTTAACAACATATTTTGCTATTGTTCTCAGGATATGGGATTTCCTCGCTGAGCTGGCTCGAGGTGGCACCACCGTCATAATCACCACACATTACATTGACGAGACGAAACAGGCGCACAAGGTGAGTTCAACTATTTATCTGCTCCTATTTCCTACACTCACCTGCTCCTACTTCACACACTCACCCGTTCCACTTACCTGTTAAGCTTTTCCTAACTACAGTGGGTAATGCTTAAAGCTTGTCTCAACGCCGATGCGATTTTAATGACGCGAGCGGGTAAAATTTGGTAAATAATTACATTTGAACACAACGCTACTAAATTGACAAATAATATTAAAATCATTGTTTTAATTTTCTAATTAAAACACTCAAGTCATTGACCAAATTTCAGCTCTGCTTCTTGTGTGTGTGTGTTTTACACAAACACAATAGTGCACAACTTATTATTATGGAGACTATCAGTTAACGAGAGTGACTTTAGTTAATTTTTTCATTGTTTGTAATAAAATTCTTTTGGAATACAACCAAATGGCATCCATATCTTGCCGAATATTATTCTAGCATTCAGAACTCTAAAAAGAACCTCAACACCGTAAATTGCACCTTACCTACGGGATATTGCCAACTGAATTTCATCAAAATAAGTTCTTATTTCGATGAAATCTATGCCGTAACTGGTCAAGCGGTTCCATCAACTACGTCATATTGCAAAACGTCCACAACAGAACATTTCTCAAGGTTATTTCATGCAATTATAGTTTAAGAGCTCATTATTAGCTGTTACAATGGATGGATGTAACGCAATCATTGATTTAATTGTTGCTTACACATTTTATTAGAGTTCACGGTTAATTGTATTACGTTTTAATTAATGAACTGGTTTTAGTTAAGCTAAACGGAAAAATCAATAGGAATTTTCCCATTCACTGATTGCTTGCTCTATAAATGATAAATGATGAACTTCAAAAAATACTTTTTGTTGCTTTGAAATCAATAGACTTGAATCCCGTTTCGACAGCTCTCAAAAAGCACGTCTATTGATTGGTGGTTTCTAATACCCTAAAATAGTTAAAACTGCTAAAAAAACGTTTCCGAACGACCAAACAAAAGAAAGTTCATCGCTATGGACTACACTTGTACATCTACCCTCACTTAATTTATACATAATCATCAGGTATATTCAACTTATCCGTAAATATGACTCCGGCAAATGTGAAATATTGAAGTTATAACAACTTGAATACAATACATGCCCCTTTAAACCTTCGAACACACGTAATTCGAGACACAATAGAAAGACAATAGCAGCCCGAACGCCGGCTCTCGCTTGGTCGTTGAAAGGTGAGCTACAGACAGCATGTCACTGTGTGGCAAAGGATTGTTTTCGTGGATGCGGTGAATTCGATTCGATCCCCATCCAGGACGAATTCTAATGTGATGAGTATGATTATTTGTTCTGTGTCTCTTTCAATACGTATGTGTTTATAAAATTGTATGACCACGTCAGTTGTCTGATTACCATTGTTTACTCTGCCTATGTTGAAATCAGTTAGCCATGTCATGGTATTTATTTATGTTCTCCTGCTTCCAGATTGGACTACTACGCGATGGTCAGCTCCTAGCTGAGGATTCTCCCGAGGATCTGCTCAGGAAGTTCGACTGCGACACTCTTGAGGAAGCGTTCTTGAAACTGGCGATGAGGCAACATGAGATGCCTAGGCGGCGGTCAAGTGAGTACTTTAATACCAGGTATTTGGAGTAGAAATGATGGACTTATGGCTTTAAACATTAATCAAATCTTCAAACAGACGTGATTCAAGAGACAATAGAGAGACAATAGCAACGCGACAGCCAGCTGTTGCTTGGTTGTTGAAAGTACATGTAACATTCTTGGTTTTTCAGATATTGTAAAAGCCTTATTTTTGCTAGATGAGCGTGTGTTTGTCCTCTGTCAGCAAAGTGAAAAATTCATAAAAGCTAAACAAGCAATAGTCTACCAATTTCAGACATAAGACTACATAGGTATAAAGAGGAAGCAATAATACACATCCCTATTCTAAACACTATACTTTATAATTTCAGCATTAACAGCATCTCCCGATGTAATCCCCGACAGCAACATATGTACCGGCGTGGACAGCCGCTACCACTCGCGAGAAGACTTCCCCACCATCACCACCAGCACTGATGTGAGTACCACTTGTCTGTTTATGATGATGATGATGACAGCAGCATGTGTACCGGCGTGGACAGCCGCTACCACTCGCGAGAAGACTTCCCCACCATCACCACCAGCACTGATGTGAGTACCACTTGTCTGTTTATGATGATGATGATGACAGCAGCATGTGTACCGGCGTGGACAGCCGCTACCACTCGCGAGAAGACTTCCCCACCATCACCACCAGCACTGATGCGAGTACCACTTGTCTGTTTATGATGATGATGACAGCAGCATGTGTACCGGCGTGGATAGCCGCTACCACTCGCGAGAAGACTTCCCCACTATCAACACCAGCACTGATGTGAGTACCACTTGTCTGTTTATGATGATGATGACAGCAGCATGTGTACCGGCGTGGACAGCCGCTACCACTCGCGAGAAGACTTCCCCACCATCACCACCAGCACTGATGCGAGTACCACTTGTCTGTTTATGATGATGATGACAGCAGCATGTGTACCGGCGTGGATAGCCGCTACCACTCGCGAGAAGACTTCCCCACTATCAACACCAGCACTGATGTGAGTACCACTTGTCTGTTTATGATGATGATGACAGCAGCATGTGTACCGGCGTGGACAGCCGCTACCACTCGCGAGATGACTTCCCCACCATCACCACCAGCACTGATGTGAGTACCACTTGTCTGTTTATGATGATGATGATGACAGCATCATATGTACCGGCGTGGATAGCCGCTACCACTCGCGAGAAGACTTCCCCACCATCACCACCAGCACTGACGTGAGTACCACTTATCTGTTTATGATGATGATGATGATGATGGCTGCATCATGTGATGATGTGGTTATTTCTAAGGTTAAATTAAATGAGTTCTGCTTAACTGTTCAAAAAGAACGGAGTTATTAATGCACCTGTAAGGATTTTTTTTACCCCTGTCGAAACGAATGTGTCAATGCGTTAATTTTTTGTATGTTCGTTACGTGCATCTATTATTTTTCCATTGTAAGTGGTGCCATATATATTTTATTAACATCTGACATAGACCTTCGGTGATAAAGAATAGAACGCCTAAAAACTAATTAAGTAATGATTTGGTTAATTGGCGCTAAAAATTAGGAAATAAAATACTTTTTTACAAAAGGAAAACCTCTTGTAATAGCTCTGCTTTGCCGAAACACGTAAACAACGTTTATTCACGCCTTTTAAGCACGCGATTCATTTCAACCAAGGAAATGTCAACTTGATGCTTTAAAGAATTGGTCTTCAAAATAAAAATCAATAGGAATGACGACAGCATTAAAAAAATGGCATTATGTTTAGTCCGTCTGATAGATCGGCCGAAAATACGGGACACGTATTTTTTGCTTGATCAAATTAATAAAATAATACAAAGAAAAAGAGCAACAAAGTTCCGGAGTGGAGGCTTTTGACGTCACCGTAATGCAAAAATTGTATCTTATTGTGACGTCACGCGCAACTTAAACGCACTGTATCGTCGTCATTCTTCGTTTACGAGAAAAAAGAAAAAATACGTGTCTAAAATTTTTTGATAATCTTTCTGACGGACTAATTACTTTTTTTTTTGTCGTCTCGCCTATTAGTTATTTCTGTTTCATATTTCAGGTGCTCACTAAGAAAGAGAAAAGCCCGAAGGACAGCAAGAGATTAACAAAGTCGCGGTACAAAGCTGTGTTCATCAAGAGCATACAGCAGTTCTCAAGACATCCAGGGTAAGTAACACATTCTTAACATAATTTTGATTAAACACTTTCAGGCCACGACAAGAAATCAATTTTAGTGGATGTTTAAGTAATAAATGACCCGCAAGGGAGGATGCAGAGAGGGGCAAAGACCAGGATCTAGTGATAAAGCAAAATATCCTAACTAACTCTTGTACGAAAACACTAACAAAAAACTGTTTTGCAGTTTGGCAAAAATTAAAAATCAAATCAATATTATTGTCAATGCAGATTTTGAATAAAAGAATAATAATAATATCGAATTAGAGCCGTATTACTGAACTTCAACTGTGTGACTCAGCCCCTGACTTAAAAGTTTCGACTTTTTTCCCCATTGTTGCAAGCTCCGAAATCCGGACATTGTTAGAGCTAGGCATGGGCGTAGCCACACTGGGGCAAGCTGGGGCGCTTGCCCCACCCTGGCTCTGATCTATAAGGTGCCTAACTAAAAAAAAAAATCTTATACTTTTTTTTTTGGTCAATGGGAAATCATCAAATGACTGCTCCCGTCCTGGGTGCGGCGGGAGGGCGTGTCAGACTTTTACTGACTAAAACCCTCATGTTCCTTAAAAATCATAAATCATAAAATCATATTTATTTTGTAAATAGGTTATATATATAACACTTTTACACGTCAATATTTTGTTTTTTTATTTATTTTAAGCGAACGATGGGGCCGGTGTTTCGTAGCTGGACTGCTCTGAGAAGAAACATCCGAAACAAACTCAGAGGTCAAAGTCTCTTTTAAAGTCCATAGTCCATACAATCGTATTGGTCAAAAATGTGCGAGAACCATGGAGGTTTATGTCTGAGGCACTCTCTTGATGAGAGGAGGACACAGATTTGAGTGGACCTGTCCAGACAGTGCAAGCATTTGTCAGTAATCGTTTAGCTCAACTAAAAACTAAGGAGCCCAACGTCTTGACGAACAGTACCAAAGTAAGGACATTTGGGTAGGCCGCATTAAATACTCAAACCGTCAGACCGCATATTTAATAAAAAAAAAAACCAACGACTTCCATAGTCCTCACATTCACAAAAAAAAAATGTCACAAAAACATATACACAATACTTTAAAAAGTACATATCAATGTCAAATAGTAATACATAAAAAAAAGATTATATACTTTAAAAAGTACACATCAATGTCAAATAGAAATACATAAAAAAGATTATATACTTTAAAAAGTACACATAAATGTCAAAATAATAATTGAAATGTCAAAGAGAAAAGAAATGTAAATAAAGTAAATAATGGCCAATGTATTAATCGAAACAGCTCAATCCGAAGCATTTGAATCCTCAATGTAATCTTTGACAGAGTAAAAAGCTTTCTGACAAAGTTTACGTTTTATAAATAATTTAAATTTAGTAATGCCTTCGATTGCCCTTTATGTTCCAGGGTCACGGTAACTATTATAAAGGGGCGAGAGGCTCGTCGTTGCCTCTCGCGCGCCGCCGCTTCCTTCACTAGCATAACTGCTTCGCAGAAGGAGGCGACAGCATCCCATTCCGTCTCGCCCCGAAGCATGGCCTGAACCAGCGCCGGGCGCGAAAGGTCACCGCCGCCGATCGCCTCTACGAGGACACGTCGATTATCCGCCCATGCGCGGCACACCTCCACCGTGTGCTCGACCGTGTCCTCCAGGTGACCGTTGCTGCAGTGGTGACACCTAGGCGTCGCCGTCGCTTCCGCCTGAATCCGACACAGGAACCTCCCGAACTGACCATGTCCGGTGAGGACCTGTGTCAAACGAAAAGTGAGAGCGCTTGGCGCCTCTCCAGCCACTCCTCAAAGAGGTCTTACCGCCGCTATTACGGCGTGCCCAGCAGTAGGTTGCGTGCGACAGTCGCTGTCTCCACTCCGCCATGAGATCTCGCTGGAGCTCCGTGAGCCGCGCCGCGATAACCCGCGGCGGCGGACTTCGCCCCGGCGTTGCACTTCCACGCGCCACTGGTACGTGTGTGCAAGGACTGTTGCCTCCAGATCCCACGGCGGGACGCCGTCAAGGAGGCACGCCGCCTCACAGGAGACCGTGCGGTATCCCCGCACCATGCGAATGGCCATGACCTTCTGGGACGCCCTCAGAAGCCGGGCCGGAGCCGTGACTAGATTGGGCGCCCACACCGGAGCCCCGTAGAGGACCATGGACCGCACGATCCCCGTGTAGAGCCTCCGGCAGGAGGCGTTTGGGCCACCGAGATTAGGCAGGAGTCGCTTGAGGGCAGCTCCAGCCTTCGCCAGTTTGGGGCCCAAACGTCGGAAGTGCTCCGTGAAGTTCCATCGGTTGTCGAGGACAAGTACCAGGTACATTATCGTTGACTCGACACCGATGTGAACCCCTCCCACCGTTATCTGAGTCCCCGGAGGTGGCCGGTGCCGAGGGCCTTGAAAACACATGACCTCGGACTTGTGCAGGGCCACCTCGAGTCCCAGCTGCCGGATCCTGTCCACGACTGTCGCAACGCCTCTTGACATCAAGTCGGCCGCCGCCTGGAACGACCCTCCCGTCCCTAGGACTAGCGTATCGTCAGCGTAGCACACTACGCTGACACCATAGGGAAGGTCGGCGCGCAGCACCCAGTCGTACGCGGTGTCCCAGTACAGGAGCGGCCCCAGGACCGATCCCTGTGAAACACCGCACGACATCCCTCGTCGACTCCACACTCCCTCGTGACCGGGGTAGATGACGGCTCTGTCCGTCAGATAGGTCTCGATCACACGACAGAGGTAGGCTGGCATCCGGTGATACCGGAGTGCCGTCCCTATGCACCCCAAAGGCAGGGTATTAAAGGCGTGGGCGATGTCGAGAGACACCGCCAAGACGATCGATGCCCTGTGCCAGTGTCGTGAGGGCCCGTACGCACATGGAGCGTCCTCTGCGGATGCCGAACTGGCCGTCCGCCAGATCCGGCCCCACTCTCATCAGCCGCTCGACGAGACGGCTCGCAATCACTCTCTGTTTTCATGCACAATCAATATCTTCAGGGAAATTCCTAAGAGCTCTTCCCTGAAGCATATCCCTGGCATGCTGAATAGGATTTAAGTCAGGGGATTGTGCAGGCCAGTCTAAACCTTGGATGCTGTTGTAACCAACTTGTAACGATACGCGCCGTATGTGGACTGGCATTGTTGTGGATGCTGCAGTCGATTCCAACGTCCAGGTTCTCTCCAAACGCGTACTCATGAAATCATAGCGATGAAATCCAAACCTGGTTTCATCTGGTGAAAAGGCACAAGTGACCATTGAGAATGGTTTCAGTTTTCGTGTGCAATATATTTTATGTAATAAATTTCGTGCCCATTGGTTGACTTCATGCTGTCTTCTTAAAGTTTGATCGCTTACCAGCAAACCATCTCTCTCTGCGTCTCTCTCGTTATGTGAAATTTGTACATACTTTACTTAGGTATTTTGAGAAGATTTTATTATTCTATATCTCTGGTAGGGGGGGGGGAGGTAGGTTGACTTCTGCCCCACCCTGAGCCCAAAGCTGGCTACGCCCATGGAGCTAGGTATCGATCGGCTAAGAGCAAGTGTAGCTTTATTCATCGGATATTGTACAGTTTCTACTACAATCGAGGTAGGTAGTGGAAGACTCATAGAACTTCATGTACTCTTGACTGAACAGCTACAATTATTCAATCCTTTATTATCCTCCATGTAACTTGTCTCCCAGCTAATCGTGCCCTTGCCTGTTAATAAAATTAATCAGCGCTTGTTAATCATTTTGTGTTCCAGTGGTCTGATCTTCTCAGTCCTGTTCCCCATCATACAAGTGGTGGCGTTCTTTGCAGCTATAGGTCACGATCCGAGGGATTTGCACATCGGAGTGGTCAACGAAGAAGCCGCCTTTTCGCCATGTATGTACCATATATCGTATTTTTGATCCCTTCCCAAAATAGTGACAGTTATGTTGTTCAGGTTCTTGATTCATACGCAGATTACATAACAATACAAAATTGTTGTTTATGATTCTGCTTTTTGATTACTAAATTGTTGGAGACTTTGCTCGCATGAATGAGAAAAATTAAAAAGTAGCCTTGTTAACTAATCCCTAATGTATTCTTCAATCATTCAATCATACTCCTTGCCAAATTTGTAAAAGCGACATACAGGCATATTTATTTTCACCTTTATAATGTCGCTAATGAGCAGGGAAAACGCTACAAGTTAAAAGACGTGGTCTTGGGAGGTAATTTCCAACACCATTTTTAATGTCTTAAGTTTTCGTTTTATTTACATCTATCCATTTTTAGGGTTCCGTAGTCAACTAGGAACCCTTATAGTTTCGCCATGTCTGTCTGTCTGTCCGTCCGTCCTCGCTTAATCTCTGTAACCGCTAGCACTAGAAAGCTGAAATTTGGTACCAATATGTATATCAATCACGCCGACAAAGTGCAAAAATAAAAATCGGAAAAAAACGTTTTATTAGGGTATGTGTAAATAGGGAAGTGGTTTTTTTTTTTAAATACAATCCTGACGTGTGATATATTGTTGGATAGGTATTTAAAAATGAATAGGGGTTTACTAAAATAATTTTTTGATAATGTCAATAATTTCGGAAATAATCGCTCCAAAAGGAAAAACCAAAGCGTCCCCCCCCCCCCCCCTCTAACTTTTGACCCGTAGGTTTAAAAAATAAGAAAAAAAATCTGGAAAGTTGAACTTTATAAGGACTTTCTAGGAAAATCATTTTGAACTTGATAGAAAGAACAGTTTTTGTACAAAAAAAGATAAAAAGGTTGTACAAAATAATTTTTGCGTAAAAAAAGGCTATTTATTACGTTGACATACTAAGTAGTATGTCAACGTAATAAATAGCCTTTTTTTAAACATATAAGTAGGTACACTTATTGTGACGGACGGGAAACTACGGAACCCTACATTGAGCGTGGCCCGACACGCTCTTGGCCGGTTTTTTATTTACATCTTTTCATTCCCCCTTTAGTTCTTTCCTCCTTCTGGGTTCCTTTAAATATTTTAGCTTCCAAACTTGATATTACCACCACTCTTCCACACTTCCAGACGGTCTAGACATATGCAGTAACACAAGCTTACAAACAACGACGCTGAACGAAGATGAGACCTGCGACTACTACATGCTCAGCTGCTGGTTCTTAGAGGAGATGGAGAAGAAGATGCTGTTCCAGGTGTGTAGACCTTTGAGTTTCTTAATTTTTTTATTTTTTTATATTCGTATGGGCTTGCTCTTGGTCCCAAACTAGCCCGAGGGCATAGACGGAGCCTACGATGGAGCGAGCTTACCCAATAGATGCCTATGCACTTGTTTTTTTAATACTTCCGGGTTATATGAATTTGGAAACACAGGGAATTCCATTCCTTAGCGGTGCGCATTATAAACGATTTTGAGTAGCGCTGCGTGCGGGGATATAAGGAATATCAACCAAGAAAAGGTGATATCCCGCCGTACGTCTGGATGTCCGGTGGTAAAAAGGAGATGAGGGAATGAGCTCGTGTAGCTCATGAGCACACTCACCGAAGTGCAATCTGTAAAATACCGCCAGACAACTTTATCTATATCATCATAGAGGGAGTAATTTAGGACAATGATGGTCAAGGAAGGCGCAAAGAAGGGCCTCTTCGCTTAGGTTAGACATGGAGGATGGCAAAAAGTTTGACTTGTGAATACAATGAAAAACACAAGAAAGCTCTAGGAGAACTTATTGGGACGACGAAAAAGGGTACCCTTTGTGACGTCTTTGGACCTACCTCCAATCTGGATCATACAAGCGAAGTAACTTCAACTTGACTGCTGCCCTGATAATTCAAATTATAAATAAAACATGTGCTTCATATATTTAAGGTCACAAACTGGACAAAATGGGCTGCATTTTTTGGTTTTACTTGTGAAGGGTGGGATATTCTTTTGATGTATGTATGAACCTGTTTTTATTGAAAGTAATGTGGGGTTTGCCCGGATGACTAAAGCTTCACTATTTTTGCCGCGTTGTGACAGTCTAATTGGCAATTCAGCTAGGTTGCAAATAACGATTTGTATCCCCTCTTAACCTGAAATTCCCAATCCGCCTTGAGCGAGCTGGTCCACCGCCTTGGTCAAAGCTCATGCCTTGTCTGAATAAGAAAATGCTTTTGCCCTGCATTTGGGACGAAAACAAACTGCCTACAATATGCGTAATTTAAACCTTTTTCTGACCCCCAGACGCCATTTAACACCTCGGAAGAAGCGAAGCACGCAGTATCAACAGGCCAGTTGTACGGAGCTCTGCACTTCTCCAGGAACTTCAGCGCTGCACTCGCTCGAAGAGTGGCAGACGGGGAGGTGGACGATGACATCGTGGATGACAGCAGTGTCAGCGTGTGGCTCGATATGACCAGTGAGTTCCAATTCTTCAGTTTGTGTGAGTTTTGCGATAAATAACCAAAAAAACTGCACAAAGTTCCAAGGTCAAATATAAGGATGACCAAACCTTCATTTGGTGTGATGACGACTTTTAAAAATGGTATTCTCTTTAGTCCTTCTGTTAGACCGTCCAAAAAACTGGATAAGTACGTGTTTTTCGCTTGATCAAATTAATAAAAAAATACAAAGATATACATCATAGTTCCGGAGTGCGGGCTTGTGACGTCATTGTTCAGTAATAAATGTACATAGGCGTGACGACACGTGAAACTTCAACGTACTATATTAGTGTCATTTTTCGTTTACGAGAAAATGGAAAAAATATGTATCCAAAATTGTTTGATAATCTACCTGACGGACTAAATTATATTTATTAATGACCCGCTGCGTGTAGGTAACCCACATATTGCAGGTGTGTGTGTGTGTGTGTGTATAGAGATTGGCAGAACGCTTTCAACAAAGAGATCTTTACCTCAAATCTGCCTGTCCTGTTACAGAGAACCGCCCTTTCTAGAAATATCCCCATCATCTAGGTAGGTGGTATTTAAATTAATTCTCGAAAAGGGACATCATTGGGCAGCACATGTACCACATATCCCAGTTTACCCTGTTGTTATTAATCACACACGTATTTGTAGACCATCAGATCTCAAACTTCATGAAGACTCAGCTGCACAAAGCGTACGAGAGCTTCACTCGGCGAGCCATGACGGGGTGCGGCAGACCTGAGAATATGGTGCAGGTAGGAATAAAATACTCATTAAAAATTTAGTAAAAACAATTAAACCTGCATACAGCGTAGTTCTTTCCCTGCATGTGTTGGTGGTTTTTTATATATTGTTAGTCGAGTTGATCATCTACTCAAAACCTGAGCTTTGCAAACGTCTAGCAATGAAAACATGCTACCCCAAAATGTTACTTTTCAATGGACTGTTTTGGAATCCTGTTTATTTTCTTGAATAACCAATTTAAATTCCAGCCACCACTACCCAAATTAACTGTAAACAAGAAAGGTAATTGCCGAATGTATTACTCAACATTATTACTTACCGCTACCATTTGTAGTGTAAAACATCACACCTATTTCCTTATTCAAAAAGTTTATAATGTCTGTGTGCGTCAGATTCCAGTGCATTTCGAAAAGCCAGTGTATGGGAAGAGAGAACCCCAAGTCGTCAGCTTCATGGCACCAGGGATCCTCATCACGTGAGTTACACAAACTTATGAAGTTCCTATAGCAATAAAGGTCTGATACTCATACGTGCCGCAACAATGACAGGTTGTCTTTTATTGTTTTTGTTTGATTTGTCCTGCACGCACGACTCAACGAAGGACTTTACGAATTTGGATTTCGTAGAGACGATGATACCTGTAGTTCAGAATAACCTCCAAAGTCGACTAGCCCAGTCTCGTACAGAAAGTCAATAATGCAGTCTTAGATTAGGATATAATCTAAGAATGCTGTACTCTTAAGAATTTGTTATCATTGCTACTCCATTTTTGTCCGTGACTGTACATAAAATATGTGTTTAAACACAGGAGTGCCGGCAACACTTTCTTTATTATAGTGTTCATTTTGTGGCTTGGTTATGTTTAAATAATGCGATAGGTTCATCGTAGTCCTGGTGCGCTGACCACCCTAGTTACAAAAAGTCCATTTTTAAATATGGCCGCCTCGCCATCGACACGACGCTTTGCTAGAGTGACGTTCAGAACTCTTAACACACCAAAGAAGCTGTTTAAGAAATTCGGCATTAATCTCGTTAATAACCCATGTTACAGCATCATCTTCTTCCTGTCCGCCATCGTGACGTCGACGCTGATGATCACAGACCGGCTGGAGGGCGTGTGGGAGCGCTCCGCCGTGGCCGGAGTCAAGCCCAAGGAGATGCTCAACGTGCACATCACGTTACAATCCACTATCATCATGTTCCAGGTTTGTTCTATATTAGAGGAAAGTGGCGTCTCTCTTGAACCCATATTTATTTCCACATTGCTGGCAAAAACATCCCCAAGACCGATTGTCCACCACCATCACCGTCACGTCAACGAGATCGACATGACGACGCGTCGACGCCGAAGTAGCGACATTTACCATGCGCCGCGTCACGACACCTCATACAAACCTCGGCCCGCCGTCATTTCGTTCTCGTTGACGTCACGGTGACGGCAGCGATGGACAAAACGTCCTAAGTCTTGCCAGGTCTTTTCCATGCTTTCTCTCTTTTAGGGATCTGTACAAAAACTAAATTATTTTAAAAAACCTATCTAACCATGCGAAGCTTGAGTGGACCGCTGCTAGTACCTAATTAATATAAATATGCATATTAGTATTATGGTTGCATAGAACAGACTGCCTTGTTTGGGATCAGATGACCATATGAATTGTCCTAAGATATTTATTTATTTAACTGGCGGTCTTTTTTCTATTCCAGACAATTGAGATGATGGCTCTAGCTTTCATAGGCTACGGTATCCCGTCAGTGGGCTCCAAGCTGGTGTGCGGTCTACTGCTGTTCCTGCAAGGTATCTGCGGGATGTGCTACGGCTTCCTGCTGTCAGTCTACTGCCCCAGTCATACGCTCTCCTTCTTTGTCGCCACGGGGAGTTTCTACCCCATGATTTTGTTGTGTGGTAAGTAGAACGACATAAACGTTTTTAAGGGGGGACATTATGCTCAAAAAGTGTACAAAGATGTCTCTTCAAACATTAATATGTATCACATAATAAATATTAATACAAAAAAATAATAATAATAATAATAATAAACCCGCAGGGCAGCTTGTGGCAAGCTGTCGGGCAGTAGCGACCCCCGCGGACCTGACCTCCTGGGAGACCCTTTGTTCTTCATCTCTGGCTTGCCTTCATTGGCCGGCCAGAGTGAGCACTGACGAGGAACAAGGCTCCCACCTCAATCTTGCCTTAATTGGCTGGTTTGAGTAGAGAATCGCAAGAGCAAACGTGCTCGGGGGAAGGAAGTATTCCAGTAAGATGCTGGTAGGGATCTTGACCGTACTTCCGGGATTGTCCTGATAGCCGTGGAATACCTCTCCACTCCTCAAGCACCTCGATATATGTTGCCCCCTTGTCGCTACGTCACTATGTGCTAGCGGCCGTTTTCGGGGGCCCATTTACTGAGTGTGCAAGTCACCCCCTGCCTTTTTATCCGTGTTTACAAGCATTGGCCAGGCAGGGGCCATAGCCATTCAATAGTCCTGGATAAATAATCCATCTTAGCAACCCAAACCCATAGTCCAATACCTTTTTTATTCCATGACCTGCAATAGACCACCACCAACCGGGGGTTGACCTTAGGTGCACTTGAGTGGTGCACATAGGGATAATCGCCGGTTGGTGCCTCACTTCATATTATAAAGCTTTATTTAAGGGGCCTCTGCGAGTTGGCTTCGGCCCTTCGTACGCCTTTCAAAGGGCCGGGACCCCAGGGTCCCGAGAAATGCAAATGAATAAAAATAATAATAATAATAAATATTAAACATGGGCAGTGGGCTTACTTTTTCTTCCTTAGAGAGGAAGGGATAAATCTCTGGTATAAACTTACGTAATATATATGTAATGAATCCCCAAACACACTCTTTGAAATGATTTCCCCTTACGTAGTGAATGGCCCCTAAACAGTTGTGATTGCAAAGTTGCCTGTATATCTTTTGGCTTGTTCGACAGTACTTAGTCAAACAGAATACGGTATTGTGCTTCACGGTAGCCCTCTAAGTTCAAATTTTCATACATTTTTTGCAATTTTGCGGCTCAGACACTGAGCCGCAAAATTGCAAAAAACGTATGAAAATTTGGGTGTGTTGATATAGTTTGGTACGCGACTGTAATAGGTATTTAGTTACAGAATTATAATCATTTAAATCACCAAATAGTCCTCAAAGTGCAAACAACTCGATCGAATGACTTTTTATGAAATAGACAATCATTTGAGTTTTATGGGTTGTTTTGATGATTTAAATGATTATAATTCTGTAACTAATGGCCTATTACAGTCGCAAATCATTCTATATCAACACACACCTAGACACGGTCTGCAAATTGCAAAAATACGTAAGAAAATTTGAATTTCGCGGGCTACCTTGAATATCCACCTTAACTAGAAAATATTGAAACTCGCGCCAAGTGCGGTTATTTTAACCTAAAAATGCATTGATGATTAACAGGCAGAAGAAACCTATCCCAAGAATAGGCGAGGCGACGAAAAAAAAGTAATTAGTCCGTCAGTGAGATTATTGAAAATTTTTGGACACTTTTTTTTCGTAAACGAAAAATGACGACGATACAGTGCGTTGAAGTTGCGCGTGACGTCACGATCTGATACAATTTCTGCAGCACGGTGACGTTAAAAGCCCCCACTCCAGAACTTTGTTGCTCTTTATCTTTATATGTTTTTATTATTTTGATCAAGCAAAAAATACGTGTCCCCTATTTTTGGCCGATCTACAAGACGGACTAAATAGAATATAATTTTTTTGATGTGGTCGTCATCTCTATTGTTAGTAACATACCCTTCTTTATTTTTTCAGGTATACTCTGGCCTCTCGAAGGTATGTCATACGGCCTACGCTTGGTAGCTCTAACCCTCCCCTTCACGATTCCCTCTAATTCTCTCAGAGATATTATGGAGAAAGGAGCTACTATCATGGACACTTCAGTCATCTACGGATTCTTAACCACCATAGCGTGGATAATCATCACCTTAGCGTTAATATATCTACGGCTGAAGCTGAAGAAAACGTAAATAAATTATAGGAATTCGTGAAGACTTTTAAGGATAAGTCAATGCGAAATGTCAAAGGTTTCACTTTGACTTGTGACAAATGTAATCAAATTTTAAAGATAAAATTCAACGGTTTAACTTTGACAAAAAATTAAATAATATGTGAATCGACTCCATTATTCGTTGTGTAAACTGTGACGACACACAAATCTTTATTTTCAGTTTAGAGGTAGATATTTTTAATTACATAAGGATTGTAATTCATTGAAAAAGCCAAAAGTTAGGTAAAATTGGTAGGTTTTCAATTTGGTTTATATAGGTAATGTTGTGAAAAATAATCCTTTCTATCGGGTAGCTTGTAAATAGCTAATAATTTTATTTTTATCTTACCTGGGATTACAGAATATTATGTGATAGGTAGTTTAAAATATTCTGTAAATTAATTATATTACGTAGGTACTAGCAGTATATTACTGCTAGAAATGTGAAAGAAGGAAGAAAACATTAAAATACAAAATTGACATTTATAAAATTTAAATCTGAGAAATAATGTTTTTCTTGTATTTATAGACATTTTCAACATTCAAAGTGTACTATTGGAAAAACTATTTGGTTTACAGGCAAACATATTGGTATTTATACTGAACAGCCCCCCCTAGACAAGGGTTATGGGACATCCCGCCCACAAAAGATCTCGCCCCGGGCGAGATGTCCGCTTTTTAAAATGTGCATGGGTATATTCGCCTGAAAAAAAAAAGTACTGTTTAAATATGGTCATTTGACTTTATGGTTTACAGATTTATCTGATATTTAGTAAAAAATAAATACGATTTAGCCAAAATATCTCTTTACTTTTTAATAGGAGACATCCCAGTATCATTTATTTTACACAGGACATTATTTTTTGGGCGAATATACCCATACACATTTTAAAAAGTGGACATCTCGCCCGGGGGCGAGATCTTTCGTGGGCGGGATGTCCCATAACCCCTAGACAAGTGGCATTGTAAAATGTATGGAGATATCAAATTGTTTAGCGAAAGTAATTCCATAAATTTGACAATAGATTCGTTGTCGCTATCTATTCTACAATGCCACTTGTCTAGGCCCACTGCTTATATTTGTTTCTTATTTATTATAACATCAACAATGTTCATTTGTTTATTAAGTGTGTGCATTATGCTTAAAAAGAGTACAAAGATTTCTCTTTAAATATTATATTAAAGACACACCCTTGTACACTTGTGCATGAAGTTTAAATAATAAATAAATGGGGTTACTTTTTCTTTCTTAGGGAGGAAGAGGTGAAATATTTATAAAATACGTCTTACGTAATAAATAGTACGTTATGAATTTCCATACTCACTGATTAATTATGTCACCTTTTTGTAACTAATGGTCCCTAAACAGTTGATTGCAAGTTAGGCCCGGCGCCCACTATCGGCATCGGCACGACTGAGGATTTTAGGTAATAAAAAACATTATACATTAACTTCATGGCAATAAAGTAGAAATTGCCGATGCAGTAGCCTCAAACATACCGAAGCGGTATTTTCGTTACTACAATCATATATCATGGAAATTTCTACTTTACTGCCATGAAGTTAATGTCTATAATGCTTTTTATCAACTAAAATCCTCAGACGTGCCGATGCCGATAGTGGGCGCCGGGCCTTAGTTGCCTGTATACCAAATAGCTTGTTAGACAGTACTTAGCCAAACTAAATGTGTATTCCTGTCTCTATCTTGCTCGTGGACAGAAGTGCGACAGAGTCAAAAATAATGCTTGGCATAAGCCCGTGCTGTTTCTTTTCTATAAATAGATTTAATTATTTACATTCTAAATAAAAATTATGCCATAATTTTAAGCAAACCAAATGTTATTATGGCACGTTACAAAATAATACTAAATACTGTGAAAGTATTTAGTAAAAGCATTTTTACTGAATTAGTTTGTAATTTGTACGAATATTAGAATATTTTGTTATTTCTTCTCTTTTTGAGAACTTTGCCGAAGGGGTGACGAGTGATACCATGTGATTTGGGTACCTATTTATGAATAAAGTTTTTTCTAAAATACGTGTTTTTATTTCCCCACATATTTTTTTTATTTTATCTAATTTTTTTTCTAACACATCAACATTTTAAGAAGAACTTTAAGCTAAGCTATATTTTCTCTATCGTAACAACTGTATTCTCCGCCATCCTTAATTAGATCTGACACAGAGCTCAATAATAATTGAGAATCCCTTAAAATACAGAAGGTTAAAAAAATAACAACAAAAATATTCAGATATAAAAATTTTATTATTTATAGGAAATATTTTGATTTAACAACAACTCTTTCCGTATGAAGCGCCCGCGCCACCGTGCCGACCAAGATCATGGCACAATGATAGTAACTACCCCCTACTTTACTCTTTAGGACACCGCTAATTCACTAATAGTCAATTTTGGATAGCAGTTCTGCCGTCACAAACCAACCAAATAGTAAATTTCGAGGCACCAAAATGTTTCAGACTGTAATTTCAATTTACGAAGCCAAAATTGCGTTCTGTACCAGGATATAAACGTCAACATTAGTCCGGTCGTTCAACTTCGTAAACAGTCCGCGCAGCGACGCGAGCGCTCACACTGACAGCACGAGGTTTCGTTGTCAGCAAACCGTCCGAGGTTCCTCACAGCGCAAAACGGTACCTCAAAAAGAAAAAAAAAAGTCTATCCACATCATCATTTCGTCCGCAGACCACAACACACCGCTTATTGCGACATTATCACATTTATCAAGCATTATCTGTTGATCCCTCGATACAGGAAAAAAAACTGATTTTTTTTAATTCTGTGTTTTCACAGTTTTCGCCTAACTATAAACTAGTACTTAAATTATAGCTCACTCATCACCTAACTCGCTTGCATTCTCGCTTCGCAACCACACTCTATACAAGATGTCTTTGCATTTATTCTACAGAGCGACATATTTTTACATTGGATCTCACGGGGGACAGTCAATTCCTATACTATTTATTGCTTTTCAAGCAATTATATATTTTAAAAATAACACTCTTCCCCTTACAACCGCCATAGAGAATGTTTGTGAATTATCTACAAACGTTTGTAAGAGCAAACAGTACAAGCTGCATAGGCATATTTTTAAATATCACACATTTTTTTAAATTACATAGCAAAACAGCGTGTTCAGCTATTATCGGAACATCTAGAAGGAATTGACCGGGCCCCTTACAAAATAGACGAGAAAAAAAACTAAAACTTAACGCAGTTCCTATACAAATCGATGAACATAAAAATGTTGTGGAGATTATGGAGAGGGCCTGAATACAGCCGAATATTAAAATAAATGTTAGCCGTTTTACGTGTCTATGTACAGAATCAATTTATTCGGGGTCCGCCTTGCAAAACTAGAACAACGTTCGGAGTAATTACTTATGTACAAAATTGGACAAGTTCGGGATTCTAGCGATCACAAACTGGTAAGTTATAAGCGCACGATTGTTGTGGACTACACTAGGCCTTGTAAAGGTTTATTTCCAAAATCCTATTGATATTTTTATGCAGACTTATATGTTTTGCAGAAACAGACACCACTCGGGCGACGTTCTATCGAGCGACATACCTTCTACTTATCAGAATAAGTGCCTAGCTTCAATACACTACCATTTAACTATTAACACAGTATTATCAAGTACTCTAGGAAGATTCCGCTCGATGCAACGTTGGTTTAAAGCCTCGAATTAGACGTTATTAAAACAATTTCTGTTACAAAAAAGTATGTATAAACGTAGATACATTAAACGCTAGCTGTTAAAGTAACAAGACACAAAGTTTAAAAACAAATTCATAATTATATAGTCGAACATAATTTCGAAGCTTTACACAAAATACATTTATCATTATCAACTGTACAATTGTGACGTAGTCTATCTGCTCAGGCCTCCATTCATCAATACAAATATTTACATTACAATAACCATACTGTTCAAGCATCGAATCACATTTTTTTAATAAGTAATATTTGCCGAAATTACAAAATAACGGTGTAGTCTTGATGAGTTTTTGCGTGGCAAGAAATTAAGAATTCGGGACACTTTCGACCCGACGTTATTTGAAATTAGATAAATTATTATTGACTGCAAAATCTTGGAAATTATTGGACCAATTTGAATGGAACTTCGTACATGCTAGAAAGATATATAAGAATAACGCAATTTTTGGAAAACTATATTTTATTTAACAACTTTTTTCATAAAAAACTCTGAATACGCAAGTGTGTCGGTCTCAAAGATTTAACAAACTAAAAATTTAACACCAAAATCAAGAAATAATACCAAAATTAACTCATCTCATCAAGACTACAAAAAAAAACAATTTCAACCCATAATCGTAACAAGAAAACGTTAATCGCCAATGATTGTAAAAACATAATCACAAAGAACTTAGAAAAATACATAATAGTTAATAATATATAAGTAAGTAAATAAATTATGTATATTATAACAACTTCGAGCGTAAGGCACATCGCCAGCAAACTTTAACGGCATTTTACGCTGAAGTATCAATTTATTACGTATGTATGTATCTGTATTTGTACTGTAACTCTATCTTATTATATTCTAACTTGCGACCCGCCCTACGCACGTTCCAAATCTATGAAATTCTCGGCTTTTCTGCGCTATAATATGCATATATTATACATATTTAATGTTCCTCTTAGATCACTCTATTAAAACCGCATTAAAATCCTTTGGGTGGTTTTAAAAATGGAAGCATACATAGGAACAGACAGCGTAAGCAACTTTGTTTTTAAACTTTGTAGTGATATAAAGCAGATTTTTGTTTAAACTTGTTAATCTAAAGCCTGCGAGTCGGATTTATATTCATTCGTTTAATTAAATCAGTGTGACGAAGGGAGTGTTATATTTTAAACACGAAACGCTTTAACCCTTTATAGGACGGCTCATACAAAGTGGCCAGTAAACTGGACACTCACTTCAAGGTCGTTATCTCATAGATTTTTATTTATATATTGAACCTTATGAACATTTACGACCCGCGTTAGAGCACACTGGCCCGTCAACTAGACAGCGTTCAAGTTCGCCGCGCGACTTTTTAGATTCGCGCCTTTTTTCAAGATGGCCTGTGAACTGACCACCGTGCACCCGCGCAGGAACATTTGTTATCATCGCGCGTGTACGTTACGTGTTTACAAGTTTTATGGTGAACAAAAATCATGTCTTCTTGGAAAAGGTAAGTGAAACTATTCCTTTATAGTATATACTTCGATGTTATGTGCAAATGTAATCGAGGATAATAAGAAAAACATATATTATTTGCGATTGAATACAAACCGGTGTGTTGAAAAAATATAAGCTAAGAATTGCCTACCTAACTTTGAGATGTTGTATTGAGTATTTATTTTCGAGTAATCCCTATGAACCCTATTGTTTTACAACAGGTATATAAGCATGTGTTATGATATTGTAATAAATTTGCGATAAACAATCTTGTTCGGTAGTTATAACCCATTATTATGTACGTTTGGGGTTTTTTTTGGTGGTTTTTTTGCTTGGTACTTATGAAATTCGTAATGTAATAGTTACACATTGTAATTTTCTCATTGTTTTAGACACACATACACTTATCGGGAGTTGGAGTCACTAGACGAGGACCAATGGAATGACTTCGTGGGTATTACTGATGACCAGGCCACACAATCAGACATTGGTGGTGATTCTGATGCTGATGATTGTTTCGACGAAAGTTTTAGTACCAGCACCGTGAGCACACGTAGTCAAAATCAAGGATCATGCTCTGGAACATCGTCTTCATCACAACCACCACAGGAGTTTTTGTTTCTACCACCATCGCCACCTCCGCAGCCGCCTCCATCTCCACCGCCACAGCCGTTATCATCAAACGAAGACGTTATGTTAACTCTATTATTATTAAAGGCTGATTAGGAAATACATTTTTTTATTATTATTATCGTCTTTTCCTAAAAATAAAATAGATTTCATTAGTGTCCATTTTACTGGCCACTGATATTGCTGTGATGGTTAGTGACGCAGAACGTTCAATGGCCAGTTTACTGGCCGTATGATTTTCATGATTTTCTCGAAAAACAGAGATTTTCAGGTCTTTTTTCAAGAACATGTCATTATGATTTACGGCACAGAATATATATTTATCACAAAAAAATAAGAATTTAAAAAAAAGTTAGGGTGTGCGTTAAAGGGTTAAAGACAAAGATGAACTTTTAAACAATGTGTAACATTAAATTCTCGATTAATCGTATTTTGTGATGTTTAAAAATGACCCACAATTAAGTCCCTTTTTATAAGATAGTAGTTACAGCACAAATAGACGATTTTATATGGCGGTGGATTCCTTAAAGTGAAACCTTTTCGGTAATCGTTACCGTGAGTTTGATACCAATCTCTAAGCGCAGTACTAAAATGTATGAGATCTAATCAAATGTCAAGAGATCATGCCTGTACGGCGTGAAGATATGTACGTATATAAACGCTCTGTATTCGAGACTATCTGAAACTAATGTACATATTTTTATGAAAAAAGTGGTCAATTTGTTTGGAATTCATAAGATAGGACCGACCTTACACTTTCATTTTTTATAAGTAATTTAAATGAAATTAAAATACTACTACAATACGTATTTCTACACACAAATGATATTAAAGTGTTGCCGACAATTAAAGAGAAATCCCATACATCTTTCATACAAAATTGAATGAGACCCGCAGTCTGTGATCTCATACATTCCGTCCTCAACGCTTCTAGAACATTCGTTACACCTAACTAATCTCATACAACGGATGTGTCCATTCCTTAAAAAAGGATCGTATATGTTTAAATAATAAATACTTAATTACCGCTTAGAACCTTAAGTATGAAAAGCGTATAAATTATTTTTTTCTCAGAAAATTTTAAACGGACTTAGTTTCTATCTACCTAGGTGTTGTGTCGTATTGTATGAGCTTACAAAATTGAGTCACTGGTATCAAGGATTAAGGATTTGTTAAGCAAAAAGAAAATGGTGATCAGAAATGCGAAATTTCTTTATTTCCTATGTCATAAGAACGTCTTTTAATTGAGCATCTGATTTTTTTTTGTTTATCGCGTGTTATCGTCATCTAAGTTTAAGTAAATGCTCCTTTGATCGCGACGCTTCTCATACAAATTATTTGGAGATTTTTTATTATTTTTCTCAATACAATACGACATAACTTTACAAGGGCGGCTTTCAACGACTAAGTTTTAAAAGCTGTCGCGCTTAAGGCTCGGTGTGGTTTTTAATGCTTATTGTTTTTACTTACATTTTAAATTCCCGTGACAGAATTACCCCTATTACTATGAATTTCAATTTACCGTTTTGTAGAACCATATACTGGTTTGTTGCTATTCAATTTTTAATCTTTTACTACAGTTGTAAGGTAAAAATTACCGCAAAACTCTTCAGGCTACAAAAACAATCTTGATACTTGAATACCTACACTCAATTTTAATCTCTATCAGTTTTGATACTCGATTCAAATCTAGTTTTAACCCCCTCTTTTTAAGTTTCTTAAAAATGTTTTTGACTTTCCAAATTTCTCAAACTCCTTTATTTCTAATTAGGTGGAGTAGATCAAGGATATTTTTCATTACACAAAGACGTAAAGGTAGTAAGTGTATTTATCTCCGCCTGAACCAGATCTAAATGAACACCAATATTTTACATGGAGCGACTGCCTGTCAGACCTTCACAATCTTACTGGATACCTATACCTCTGGGTAGACTGATTGTCAAGCATTCCAGCTTCTGACTATCTGTGACGACTCAAAAATCTAAGAATTACAACCGGGATAGCTTTACGGGGGCTAAAAAAACTAAATTATAAATCAGAGCCTTATTCAGCCTATCACTAAATTAACCTAGAGCTGCGACCTCTAATAACGCTTAACATAATTGTGATGCAGCGATATTAAACGATAATACGTCTTGAAAGCCGCACTTGCACATAACAAGTATTTAGTTCATTACGTCCGACGCACCGAGGTTACGCTTATAATGCCTATGTATTACATCTGAGCTTTATTTTTAGTGAATCGTATTGAGCACTGTTGAACAGTCGTAAAGGAAACCCAGTGTAAACTAAATGTATGATTGTGTTCGTACTAAGTTCGTCTACATGCGGTTTTGTGAGATTTTTGAGTTGTGAACCGGGCGTTCTATAGAGGCGCGACTTGTATGATTCGACTTGTCGTACGATTCGACTTGTTCTTATACAGTCGCACGGGACTTGATAGAAACTCGTGATAAATCGCGGGATAAGTCGCGTTTGTATGTGAAAGCCATAAAACATTTTACTATCAGTGGCTAACATATCCGCATGCAGAACAGGATCACACCAACAACATCCACAAAGGGTTTACAAACAAATTATTGCTATCGTTGCGTTTACGCATACAATTTAGTCCACAGAGCCACCGCTTGGCTAAGAAACAGGTCAATGGTGCCGACATAACTTAATTTTAGTAAAGGTGCAACTTGCATGTTGATTGAAGACCCTATTTTTATTAATGTACGAGTTATTTTCATTTGTAACGTACCGACGGGCCATAAGAGGCTAATTTATTCAGACAGCTTTCTATTTTCGAATTTATTATCTTGACGGACCATAAAGTACAACCATTAATGTAATCATTGTTACAGTGTAAAATTGAGATGTGACTACACAGGGTAAATAGTACCATCCTATTTTACATTGAAAGAAAGATGGCTACATTAAAAATAGTCTTAGACTATGTAGTACTGATAAACAGCCTTTCCCTATCATTTACCTATCGATGAATTTGGCTTAGAGGTCGAATTTTGACACATGTCAAAACACCTAATTCACCAATAGACTAGAGATTGAAAATGGACATTATTCGACCAAAGAACTAATCGTTAGGAGACCAATGGAGCTAAGCCACAATTTTATTCTCCTGTTCAGAATTACGAGATGGAATGGCGAGATAAATAGACTTTTTTTTTTTGTTGATGGCGACACTAATACTTCCGTCAATAACTCAGTGTTTTATATTTACAAACTTAGGGTCGAAGTTTCGTGAGAGTACAAGTGATTTAAATTATTTAAATAAACGAAACGAGAATCAAACGGAGAGCAATGTATTGAAGTATCTAGAATAGATAGGTACTACATTAGTAAAGCAAATACAAGATGAAGATTTATGCACTCATTCAGTAAATAAACTTCAACTCTTAAAGAATGGCCTTTGTGGAAAAGACACCACAATATTCTGCCAATAACACGTGAACATTGATAATAAACCATCAAACGCTGGAGAGTATTTAGCGAGAATTAACCGTAAACGTAAACTTTAGAGATCAAAATAAAAGAATTTCTTCGCAGACGGACATGCACAGTCTTTGGCCCGCTTAGGACTATACCTGTCACTGTTACACTGCCAAACTTCAAGTGCACGATAGAGACACATTGCTTAGTACTATTTATCTCGCCATAAGTTCGGTGACAAAAGCTTAATCTTTCGAACACACGTGATTTCAGACAAAAGAAAGCCAATAGCAGCTCGACAGCCAGCTGTAGTCGTTGAAAGGTCAATATAAAGTGGACAAAAACAAACAAGGTTCCTCAATGAACAGTACAAAATTGCACCTCAACATTTGTGCAACACTGGTACGGGCTCTATACAGACGTAGGTACATACGCGTGCCCCGGCGCGGTGAGGAGCGCTAGAACTTGTCTTGGAAGATGAACAGGTTGTTGGTGGCGGCCACGGCGATGATACTCTCGTGCGGGTGCCACGCCGTGTGGAGGATCTTCTTGTTGAAGTCCAGGCAGTCCACGCTTATCTCGTCCTGGAATTGAGTTGGTTTGTAATGTTTAAGTGGGGGTAGAAGGTTAATCCAGTGATTCAACAACCGTTTTGCAAGATAGTGTCGGATTATCGACTTTGTAGGATTATAGAGTGTCTGACTACTGAGAAACAAGCCTCTCCCGGATTTTTTCGAATAACAGTAAATTATAATCTGACAATTCCAAGTTACAACCTTATTATTTTTTATTACAAACTAGCTGCCCCTCATGGTTTATTAGATTTTTGGTTACAAAAAGAGAAGATAAAAAGGATTCTATGTCCGTCCCCTGGTTCTAAGCTACCTCCCCACCAATTTTCACGCAATCCGTTCCGTTGTTCTTGAGTTATAAAATGTGAAACTAACACGACTTTTTATATATATATAGATTATCTGGTTGGTTTGGTTTGGAAGAAAGGCAAATAATAAAATTAATTGAAGGTTTTTTGTGAATGAACTTCTCCCACCCGCCATGATTAAGCTCCTGGTCCTTCGGTTGGCCTTTATGTTCTGCGGCCGTGGTGACTATTACAACTATTCAACTATTCCGCAACTTCAGGTATTAAAACGAATTAAGGGTTAAGACTATTAGTTGTAAGTTTGATGTGTGTTACCTTCTTCCTCTTAGCGGTGGTGGCGACGCGTCTTGCCCGTAGCGGTTGTCGCGGCCTGGCGGCGGCGTCGCGCGCGGCCTCCAGCGTCAGCTCGGCGCGCCGCGCTCCCGCACACGCACCGCCGCAGCCGCCGCGCTCGAATATCCTGGGGGAAACGCTTGTTGTTTATACTCTTTGTGTAGGAAATACGTGAACACAAGTATTATCCATCTTTTATTTGGGATAGGAAATCATCAATTGACTTCTCCCGCTCTGGTCGGAGCGAAAGGATATGTCAGACTGCTACAAAATAATACCCATCTATATTCCTTCTTAGCCCTTAGTGTCAAAAAAAAGAAAGGGAGGCCTTTGCCCTGCAGTGTGACAACATAGGCTTAATAGAATAGAATAACTTTAAAAAATATATGAATTATCAATGCAGTTTTGTAGCGACCATATTAAACATTTGATTTTTTTATTGCTCTAATTGACCCAAGCGTGTCATACATATATTTTTTTATAGTTATGGACGATATTACTCATGTTGCCTCGATTTACGAGTCTGAGAGTATAGATTCTCAACACCAAAAAATAAATATGCTACACCAACCTAAAGAATCCATTATAAGAACCAGTCATAAGCCGCTGGTCGTCTCCACTCCAGCAGCACTCGAACTTGTCAAAGATACAATCGTTCTCGTACAGCGAGCAAAGCTTGGAGCGTAAGTACTCGTGCACTGGGTACGTCTCCACCGGCTTTGTTTCCATGCGGAGATCCCATACTTTTAAACCTAGGTAGTCGCGTGACATCATGTATCTGTAATAAAGAATAAAAGGATATAATACTTTGTTAATTGGTAAAAAATAGGATTTATAAATATGTTGTTTTGGTCATTTTAAACGAAATGCTGAAATCTGTGCGCTTCTCTTCCCCATGAAGAAATAGATATAGATTTGAGAGACCCTGCCCACGCAGTATAGGCATTAAGGCTGAATCTACACTAGGCTGCAAAGCGAGCAGCGACACTTGAGCGATTGAAACATGGATGCTCACGTGTATGGCTACACCGTTTATCAAATATTACTAGCGATCTTTGATTTCTTTCTGCGACAGAAACTACATTACTGTAATCGCGGCACCGGCTACATCGACGTATCAGCGAGATTGAATCAAATTTACGCCAGATTTTCGCTTATAATGAGCCATTCCATGTTTATCTCGTTTCGCTCTTCCAGTCTCATTGCAAATCCCTGCCTACTGTAGCCCTAGCCTAAGATTGCTTACTGTAATTTTTAGTAAATAGCTGAAATGTCTTGACAAACAAAAACATGAAATGGATGAAATAATATGAAATTTATGGAATTTAGATGCATGTTTTATTAAAATGAAACCTTGTCAATTTGATTTACAGTAGAAATGCTTGTTAACAGCAATCTCAAATGGTGATTTAATTCGGTATCCATTGCCAAATGTAAGCCCGCACATAGATTACACATAGAAACTATAAAGGATTTTTTTTTATTAGGACACAATAAGTATCATATACACAATGTACTTTGATTGTTTGGCTATCTTATATATTTGTGAAGGCTTGTTATAAGCGACTTGATAATGTTTTGTTGTTACCTATTATATGTAATTAGTCTAGTAGCCTCCTTAAAGGTAAATAATAATACATTTCTAGCTATAAGCTTTACGGGTTATCATAAGTTAATAGTAGAGTCCTCACCTGCCAGAATTACTAAGCTTGACGTCACTGATGGACGAGATGATCTCGGAGAAGAAGGAGCGCGCGTGCGGGTCCTCGGGCTCCTCGAACAGCTTGGCGTGCCGGTCGCACAGCGCCGCCGCGCGCATGTCGCACAGCCTTATCGTACCTACACACAAGAGAATAAGGGTTACAATTGCTTGGAGTTGGCTACGGTATTCTTGTAAGATAGTGGTGTCAATATCCTTGTTCACCAACTAAACAAAATTTATGTTCCGTTCATCTTTTTCTGACCAACATCATTAAGACAAAAACAGGAGGTTAGTCCTGCCAAATTAAGACACTCCATAGATAATTTAGACGCGATAAAAACATGGCCACTTAAATAACCGATATTGATTTACTTCAGGCGCTGGCTTATTTGGCCAGACTACAATAATCCGTACTATCCGTACTAATATTATAAATGCGAAAGTAACTCTCTGTCTCTGTCTGTCTGTCTGTCCGTCTCTTTTTCACGCCTAAACCACTGAACCGATTTGAATTAAATTTGGTACAGATATAGTCTGGAACCCGAGAAAGGACATTGGATAGTTTTCATCCCAAAAATCCACCGGGAACGGGAGCTATTAATCCACGCGGACGAAGACGCGGGCAAAAGCTAGAATTGTATATTTTATCCTTTCTTAACCCATTAAATGCTCTAATTATAGACACAATTAGAAAACAACTGTGTCTCGAGTGGTTCCACGTCCTAGACACACGAAAAGTTAATGAAATGGAAAGAGAAAGAAGCACTTAACTTTAGTTTGTGAACAAGAGAATCAGCCCCAATACGTAGAAAATATATTCAGCTTTAACTAGGTATAAAATATTAATGAAATAAGTCTTGCTTGAATTTAGCATTGACAGTGTTCTATTAGAAAACATTAAATACTAGCTTATGGCTAGGTACTCTTACATAGACATATTTTGGACTTTTGTTGTCGGTGGACCGTAGTTATTTTATTTGTGTTTGTACTCACCCTTACTACTAGAATAGACAAAGAGATTGCATTCAGTCGGATGAAACTCCGCTGCGGTTATCACCTGAAACATAAAGAAAGAAGAATGAAAGTCTGACAACTGTGACTTTTTTTCATTGCTTAAGGGCTTGCTCTTGGTCCCATACTAGCCCGAGGGCATAGACGGGCCTACGATGGAGCGAGCTTACCCAATAGATGCCTATGCACTCGTCTCTTGAATACTTCTGGGTTATATGGTTTTGGAAACACAGACGCAGGGAAAACCATTCTTTTGCGGTGCGTATATGATTTTGAGAAGCACTGCGTGCATATATGAGGAATATCGACCAAGAAAGGGTGTTATCCCGCCGTACGTCTGGATGTTCGGTGGTAAAACGGAGATGGGGGAATGAGCTCGTCATGACAATCAGTGTCAGTCCTTTTGCCCACCGCTGTAGTCACCGTCACGATAACAAGAACGGGATACGGTGACGGCGGTGGTGGACAAACGGCCTAAGAGATATTTTAATACCCAGTTAATTGATTGGGAGGTTTGATATACAGACCGTCCATGTAAAACACACTGGTATTTAGCTTTATTAAACTGGAAGCCTACCCAAAGGTAGTTGAGAAAAGACTAGGAAGAGGATATTTCTAACTTTGAATTGAACACATTTTTCAGAGCCATCGGTTATCATGTCTTATCAGTCTGTTTATATCTTTGTTTATAACTTTCAATAAAACAAATTGCATGTTAAGTAATTAAATACATGCAGTACTGTAGTGGGCCAATAAATAGAATATTATATAACGGTTTTATAGGGTAACACAGGTCGGAGTGTTGATCTAGAAGTTACTTTTATGTGTTACATGACAAATATAATAAGTATAATGTGTGATGATGTGTTTGGACTTTGTGTTACGTGATTATGAACGTGTATGCAATGCCTATGTGTGTTTTTACGGTTATTCTTATTGTTATTGCACACAAAAAAATATGAACAAGGGCTGATTTATCCCATTACTGAGTTTTCTTTCAGCAAAACTGATTTCTATAGTGAGATTTTAAGCTACAATACTAACTTTATTTATTTTCCTTTGACAAAAAAACCTAACTGAAAAAAATTACGCTAAACTAAATAAAATTTGGTACAGAGATAGCCCATATCTTGGTTAAGGACATAAGAACCTTTTTTAGGCGACAGCTAGTTCTAAATACAGACAGCCTCAAACCTCAATGTGATGTATACCTAATAATTGGTGTATGCATTAGCATAAGGTCCTTACATATACTGCAATAAGCCAATGCTTAATGTATATACTGTTGGTGTACTTTTTATCCGTACAAGACGTACTAACGTTAAAGTATTATAAATGCGAAAGTAACTCTGTCTGTCGATCTTTCTCTTCTTCACGCCTAAACCACTGAACCGATTTGAATGCAATTTTCTACAGATATAGTCTGGGACCCGAGAAAGGACATAGTATAGGATTTTCAGATTCCAGGATTTTCACTCCGGAAATCCTCCGGGAATGGGAGCTATTAATCCACGCGGACGAAGTCGCGGGCAAAACTACTACTAGCATACTAGTATTATAAATAGGAAAGTGTGTCTGTCTGTCTGTCTGTTTGTCTTTCTTTCACGGCAAAACGGAGCGATGAATTGACGTGATTTTTTGAGTGGAGATAGTTGAAGGGATGGAGAGTAATATAGGCTACTTATTGTCTCTTTCTAACGCGAGCGAAGCCGCGGGCAAAAGCTAGTAAATAAATAAATACCTCTGTAAGCTCCTCCATGTTCGCAGGCTTAATATCGACAATGTTGAAGCTCTGGTCGGTGATCTCTAAGTGCCACAGGTTGATGCGAAGGTCGTCGGCAGACAGGTACGTCTCCTGGTCGGAGTTCAGCGATATGGAATTTATGTGGTACGTGTGAGCGTTCGCGAATATCCTCCTGTTGGACAACGAAATAGTAGTTAGTACTAATGTAATGGATTAATAACTTAATGGTGCAACAATAGCTTTGCATAATTTGTTGTGTGTCCTCTGTGATGGTATTTTTCTGTTTAGAACGTTATTTTGTTTTTTTGTTACGTTTTGTGATGGACTATCATTTCAACGACCAAGCGACAGCCAGCTGTCGGACTGCTATTGTCTTTTGTGTCTCGAATCACATGTTTTCGAAGGTTTAAGTCAGTTATTTATTTTTTAACCATATCATTTTACAATACAATGCCTAATATAATAATCATAATAATCTTCGTTACAGAAACACAAAACATACAAAAATAACATGGTGATGATTGCAGGCTCCGTTCCACAGGACAGAATCTATCCTGGTCAGCTTAGTCTATATCTTAATTTTGAAAAGTCTGTATTCTGTACAGCACTATAATATCACCAAAGTAAAAATGTAAAACAAGAACTACAGATATTATGATATTAGGTAGCACATAACTTCATCGATGGAAGATTTCGTAAAAGGATCAGCGTTGTGTGCCGAGTGATTAGTGTGATTAGCACATAGGAACACGATTTTCATAAAGCTGGAAAAGATCGAACTGAACGTGTCCATGAAAAATCAAATAACACTGTTATTCATTTCTAGAATGTTCCATTCCATTCAACGGTAAAAACAAACACTATCTCTCAAAAAAAATCTCTGCCTGTCTGCTTTCAACGTTAAATCGTTGTTTATAGTTTGAATTCAAAGTAAGGATATAAGAAGGTTGCTGATTATACTGTGTCTATGACCACGCAGGCTGAATATAGTATCTAACGGAATAAAAGTCATTCGTAATTTATTCGAAAGGAATATATAATTTTTTTATCTAAATTGATTTTTTAAACATTAAAATATTGAGTGTTTCACACGCTATTCCTCTGTAGACATTGTATGGCCATATTAACACACCGTATGTCTACTCTTATTGACTAACTAGAGGTAGATTTCAGACCATCCAAAACATGTTCCATGTATAGTATACCAGGGATCAAATAAACGAGTTTATTTTAGAGAAATTGTGTCTCGAAATGAATTATTAATGGTTATAACGAATGTATCCTGCCTGTTTCACATTCGTCTGATAAGTTGTGATTAAAATATCTGGCATAAATTCATACAAAATCTGCACGATTTTTGAACGTATCTTGTGGATAATGGATATTTCGAGGTTGTGAAACTGGCCCTTTCGGTAAAACACATACCGAACGAAATATTAAGGAAAACAGCTAAACGCGACACGCTGAAAATAACATCTGACGTCAGGTTTACCGAAAAACCTACTCGAACTAAACATTACTAAGCCTTCATATTTAGCCGAAAAACCGACATCAGCTACCGTTAACCCATTTACACCTCATAGATTACCCATCTTTTCATAACATCGCTTGTCAGATAAAAAGTATATTAAAAACGTTTCATAATCCTACAGCTTGAGTGTAAAGGTAAATACACCTGAAATATAATTAAATTAGATAGTCCTCGCTTATCGCGGGACAAACACTGGGTGCCGATATTAGTTTTGCAATATGTTGATAACAATGTTTTGTGAGCTGGGAATAATTAGGGGGACAAGGCGAAAATAGCTACATGTGAAAATAATAATATGTTTATTTTTGTAACCTGTGTAGGCAACCTTATGGCTATGACAATAACGGCAGTACTCTGCTACGGCCTAGATGAGATCTTTTGTTTGCTTGAATACGGTAGTTTCCACCATTATCAATTGACGTACTTTTTATGAGCTGTCAAAACGCAATTCTCCAATAGATTTTGTATGACAATGGAAACTTATGACGGCACTAAAATTACAACTCAGTTGACTATCTATTTATTGATTTCAAAGCAACTAAAACTCAAGTTTTATAGTAAATTGAAAATGAACCGAATTTATTAGGCTGAAATTAAAAGAGGTGTTATAGAAATTGTGTCTAACATTTATGGGTTAATGGTGTAAACTACCCAATTCGCCCAATATTTTTATTTGTGATTGCCAGATTCATGAATATTCTAGGTCAGCTGATTTAAAGCGTACGCCGCGGTTACTTGGTGAGTGGTAAAGAATAAAACTAAGTGATCCGCGTCAAGTCGCGTGGCCAGCCACCCTTCTCCCACGGATTGTGGCGTGACACACGCTCGCACATAAGTTATCACTCACCTAGGAGACGCCTCCACCATGAGCTCAGCTAGTCTCACAGTGGGCACTCGCAGCTGAGTGATTCGCGCCACCTTTCTCGCGCGGATTGTGGCATGACAAACGCTCGCCACATAAGTTAACAGTTACCTAGGAGACTCCTCCACCATGAGTAGACCTCACAGTGGGCACAGGCAGCTGAGTGATCCGCGCCAAACTTCTCGCGCGGATTGTGTCGTGACACACGCTCGCCACATAAGCTAACACTCACCTAGGAGACGCCTCCACCATGAGCTCAGCCGGCCTCACAGTGGGCACTCGTAGCTGAGTAATCCGCGCCGGGTCACGTGGCCGGCCACCTTCCTCGCGCGTATTGTAGCCGGTCACGCGCTTGTCACGTTCCGAAACCTGAAAGTGTTGATGGATTAGTATGTGAAAGACTGGAGCGTTGATACTGTGTGGTGTCTGGAACAAAATTATAAATATTATTCAAAGTTTTATGAAAACCTAGGTTATAAGACGAAGGGATGTTAGACTGGAGACTATTATTTAAGTCCCGGTTTCCTCAACATATCTTAGTCTTATTTATAGCATAGTTAAAGCAACGTTTCCCTTCAAATACCATTCCAATGCATTGCAGCGTTAACTAGTGGTTATATCAGACAAAAAAAAAATAGTTTTGTCACTACAATCATATGACAAACATTTCGATCAAACAATTATACATGTCTAAACATAATAATCGTACTAGGGAATCTGTAGGTAAATAAGCAATAAAAATCTAGGTCTATTGATATTCGATTACAATGCTTACTGGCCACATTAGAATCGTATCAAATGACGTCATGTGACGCCAGTCAATTCGCTCAATGACTTACAAATAGGAATCATAATTTACTAAGGAATGTATTGAATGTAAGCGGCCAATTACTTCTTTATTCGTAGGAGATAAAAAGTTATTATGTAGTAAAAAAGACAGGTTGTCGTGCATTTTCTCCTTCAAGTATTATTTGTAGGAAAAAAAACATCGTGAGGAAACCTGGACTCTGAAGTCAGAAATTCCCTTGAGCATGGATTCATGGTGAGTAATACTTGTGTCTTTTCTATATGGGGTGTTATTCTAGGTTATACAAGGGACTTTCATCGTTATTTACAAAAGTCAACTTTATTTGGGAATCGAGCCAAAGAAGTCTTGTAACTATCGCACGACATATAATTATTATTTCAATTTACAGTGTGTGAGGCATAAAAATACTTTGGTACCCTTTTGACCGTCAATGTCATTTAAGTAATATTGCAAAGAATGTGTGGTAAAATTTAGCTCTAATGTAGAATAAGAATTATTAGATCGACCTTGGCAGTCAAAAGCTAAAATATATTAATGTCCACATTAAATGTCTGTAATTATTGCCTTATGGGGCAAAAAAATACAAAATAACGCGATAATTAACAGCCATTGGACCTAAACACAGGTCTCTCTTACAAAATTATGTGACAAAATATCAAACGCGCATAAGCTGTGATTGGTTGACTGAACAACCAATCAGCAGTATAAACGCGTTTGACAACTTTGTCAAAATAATTTTTCGTTCGAGGTGGAGGGGTAAGGCGCCCTTTACACGGTAAATTTTTCAATTGCAAAAACTTCAAATGACGAGATAATGACAGTACGGTTTGCACGATAGTAGCAACGGTAAGTCGTTATATTTGATGGTCAGTCACAAACCTTGATTATGGTAAAACTGGCAACAGAACCTCCCGTATAACGGACGCCATAGGGAATACACACATTTATTCAGCTGTATTCAACTTATGTCCATAGAAAACCACGATTTTGTACGAAAGCAGAACAAACGCATTTCACTATAATTGTGCGTAGTTCTATAGGGTAAAGACAGGACAAGAAAAGCTTCTTAAAACTAAAAATAGAAAATAATAATAAAAACTCAATACATACAAGACTAACCTTCCACAATTTGATGGTCTTGTCATTGGTCGAGAGCAGGAAGTGTGCCTGGTTCTTTCTCTTCAGCCACCGTATCTTGTTGATCTTCTCTTCGATCTCCAAGGACTTGAGGTAATCGAACTCTGGCTCGTGTGATTGGAATGTTGAATACACGTTGTACTCCCCCTTTTTGGGTACGCATTGTTTTGACGCTGGGTCCCTCTGGAATGGAAAAGGTGGGTTTTTAAACTAATTATCAGTAGTCAACGTGAGAGTTTGAAAAGTAGTATACTAATATGGCAAACATGCTGATTGTCCAATGGGATTGAAGTAGTCCCCACAGACTATTATCATCGATAGTAAGTCCCTGTTAATTTATTAAAACTTAATGCACAAATAAAAACATTACACAACAGCGAACTTAATGCCTTAGGCATTTTCTGCCAGTCTATTTTAGGGTCTAACAGTCTACCTTTTATGTTTATTGAGTGAGGCAGTAGTTAGGGAAGAAACAGTTCTAGACCTGCCCCTAAAAGTGCTATTGGGGTAAGCAATTGTGGTTATAGAGTGCAGCTGAGCCAAGCCTTTAGAAAATGGTTAAAAAAGAGACCTGCAAAGTTGATGCAAATCATTTTGCCACATTGGTAAACCAGGAATGCAGGGACATTACACCAGTGACTGAACCCGAAAAGAATGTAAGCATTACACCTTTTGAAGGTTGACGTCACACAAATGACACAAAGCAGACTAAAATGACGCATAATTGCGTCGTTATTAACTTCTGGTTTTATTACCGCAGTTTATGACTAAGATTAGCTTGCACTTGTCCTAATTATTACGGGTTTTATTGAAACCAGCAAGTTCTTCAATCAAAAATGACTCTTCTTACGCTTTCCCTATTCATCTCTAATTGAACAGACATTTTAATGGTTTGAGAGCTCAGAGACTTGATGAGCATAATTGCCTTAGTTGCGGGAATACGGAGAGTATGTCTCATTAAAAAAGGAATCTATATTATTTAAAATGGTAACTAACCTGAAATATAACAACCCTGCCTCCCTTGTCCCCCGTAGCGAGCAGTTCTCCGTCATGGTTGAACTCCACGCAAGAGATCAGGTCAGCTTCCGTGACATCGTCCTCCAAGGTGCCCTTCACCTGGCTGAAACACCATGTCGTCTCGCCACCATTGCCTGGAAAAGTTACCGTTGAAATCAGAAGCGAACGCCTAATTAAAATAACCTTTGTGGCACGTAGTTTTAGATTAGAGATTCCTTTACTCAGTCGGTAACCAGGTCTATATCTGGTAGCTGCAGCGATTGAACTTTTCTACCGTACATATTCGGAAACTATTCCTTGTTTCCTGTATGAAAGGAAAGTAAGTCTGAGCCAGCACCGTGTGCTTTGCTCCGTAGGCATGGGTAACTCCAGACAAATTAGTTTTTGGGCAAAATCCGAAAGCGGATATATCACAATTTTTTTCTCCTATATCCGTTAGAATGACATTATAATATCCAATCTTTTACCGGAGCTATGCCCATGCCTACTGGACCGCGCGGGGCGGCGCGGGCGGCGCGCGATGCGTCGGGAAGACTCGGCAAGCGGCCGTGCGCAAGCGCCTCTCGAAGAACGACCTATGCCAAAGATTTTCTTGATGATGTGGTTGACATGAGGGCCAATTTTGAAGGTTTTTGAACAAGTAAATTCTCCCAAGCCCAACCAACTTCCAAATACCCAAAAAATACTACGAGATATCGCCAAATTCCAGCAATTAGCAACATTAAAACATAATTTATTAATTTGACCTTGTTTTTGCATATTTTAAAACCTATCAAATGGTCAAAACCAGTTTAAACTTAGGTAACACCAAAATGTTACAAATATTAGTAGATGGTCGCAATAAAGTCCAGTTTGTGAATTATATAATATTCGTTTACTAACAACATCTCACAAAGGAATATTTGGTAAATTAAAATAGTCTATGATTGTTCTATGACAGAGCTCAGACCTATTTACTGACAAAAATATAAATTTACTGAAATAAGGCAGATATATATCTAAAGGTAGAACTAAAGTATTAGCCAAGTATTGTTTTATGATTTCTTAGCAATACGGTATAATTCAATACAACGCATCAATCAGCATTGCTTGCTAATTACAGCGCTTTTTTTAACGTCACAATTTACAAAAGAGCTCTCAATCGTCAATCCTTTACCACTTTAGCTAAAAAAGTGGCGGAACTTCCAGGCAATGTTCCTTGCTGTATGTTAATTGAAAAAATATCAAAGAAAATAATAAAAGACATTAGGTTAGTAACACACATTAAAATAAGTAAAAAAAATATTAGTAAACAATCGTAAATGCAATGTATTATACAAAAGAGCAAAAAACAGTATGTCAAGATAGCGAGTGTAAATAATTATCATTCCGTCTTAATTGTTATCAATAGTTTAGTAAAGTTATATAATAACTGTATTATTTATAATAAACTAAACTACGTTATCTTATAAATAATAGATAAAAAATATTATTGTTCTCTCAATGGTCTTTCTCATACGTTAATCGAGCTGGTGCATTAATTTTGATGGAATTTAAAAATAAATACATATTTTTAAACCTTCACTATCCGTCTGTCTGTCCGTGCGTCCGTCTTCTGTGAGCGGTTGTTCATGAAGTAATAGATAGAGTAATTATTCAAAATATCCGCTAGATTAATTAATAATTATTCAAAATAAATAAAGTTCGGAAGTAATGTTAGTTCGCATACAATACACGTGTGGTTTTTTTAATTGTTTTCACGCAATTTAATATTGTATGATGGTTGTAATATTATGTAATCCTTCATTTATAAGAGCGACTCGCACTTGGCTTTTCTTCGTACTTTTAACGGGACGCTTTTGGAATATATTCAGCCGTTCGATATTAAAGCTAGACATTTTTTCTAAATGTTAAGGTGGAACCTTGAAATATTATGTAATATGATAAATTGACCTGCCTCCAGTTTCGATTTAAAAATATCTGGCGCCAGCCAATTACATAAACGATTGAAAATTGACCCACTTATCAAATGTACGTACAATCACAAGTCGTGTTCCAATGCACCCGACACGAATGATGTCTCCAATTGGCGAAATTGTCCTGTATCCTAATACGATGATTGGAATACCAGGGTACTTCCTTCTTTTTCAACATCTCTACACTAACTTATAATAGAAAACAGTAAATAACCACGCATTTTACTAATTAAATTAACGAAAAAACGTTAAACAGTACAGTTCTCTGACATGTCCTGAACGTAAATGGCGGAAAAGTTGGTTTTTCGAACCAGTTTTTTTTAACTGTAATGTTATACTGGTGAATGGGAACAGTGGTTTGGTAACTCTACACCTTTCTTTTGACTCTTTGTGGGGTGGTTTTAGACAATGGGCCCACGAAGCCTGACGCGTAACAATTAGAGGAAGCACCTTGTACATATGTAATACGTAATTGAAAGATATAAATAGCGGTGCGATGATAATTAGTGCTGGCAGTTGCGTGCCTGCCGTTAAGATAGTTTTTGTATTAAACGCTGGGAAAAACTGCCAATATTTTTTTTTCCTGGAGCGCGTTTATACAATCCTTAAATATTATATTTTGCTTTCTCGTCGATCATATTCGGCCGACATGTCTTGCATTATAAGTGGTTTATTTTACCCCGTTCTTTGACCTCATTCTGAAAACCTGTCTTTGTTGAACCTTTTTAGTTTTTTCGCTGTCCAGCTTTTACCCTAATTCGTATTCACGTTTAATACAAATAGGGTGCCTAAATAAACACTTAACCCCTTCAAAGTCAACGTCACGGCGATAAGTGACGAAGTTTGTGACGCAAATCGCTGCCAACTTATCTGCAATTTGTCTCGATTTATAGCCAGGCTATAATTACTATTGTGATACCTACAGGCTAAATAGTCGCCTTAGTTTAGTGTTGACACGAAAACGATGGGTTGACACAGACATTTCAAAACTTTAAGCTGACTTGGCTTAGTGTATTGTTGGGGGATCGACATTTTTAAAAGATATAGGATTAAACAATGTGTTAAAAAATACAATTGAGTGGAAACTTTCGATAAAAAATAGAGATGAAAAGGAGTAAGAAGTCAATAGATGAATATGTTCATATTGGTAACGAAATTCATAAACTAGTCGGATTTTTCTGAAAAATCTCTTTCGAAAAATTTGCGCTTGAGATGTACTCTTATTGATCATTTTTAACTCATTTATTCTACTAATTTTATCGAGGAACGTTTTTACAGATTCCCACTGCTGATCGTGAATAAGGAAGGCAGTCGATAAAAGCGTAAATCTTCTTACATACCTAGTATGAATTTAATGAAATTTTCTCACTTCAGATTTTAATACGCTATTTAAAAAAAAATAAAGAAAAATAAGTTCAGATTTTCAAAGATTTGTAACACTATTCCGGGTCATAATTAAGTTTCAGACTAAAAATAATAACTTAAAAATAGAAGCAATCGAAATTAGAACTTTCTTTCGATTCGAGGCAAAATAATAAGGGTATATTTCAAGCCATACAATTACACCCTATCAATTTCTTCATCGAAGATTCAACGAAGCCATATAGGACAGATATCAATTCCTTTAGAAAACCTTTCGAATCAAGATCATCGGCGGGGTCAAGGTCATTTGAGTGGTAGTGGGTTATCAAAGTGTAAACAAAGTGTGTTGACGTTTGATATCTTGATGCGCGTCATTATACGGCCTTGTGTGGGCAGGTGACGGTGCTTAGAATAAGAATAAGGCGAAAATGATTTAAAATAGGTGGACATTTTGTAAGCGAAAATGTGTTGTAATATATTTGGGATAGAACTAAAACCTTCTGCAAAATGTAACGAATACTTTTCTGGAGGCTGCATAAAAATCGGTTTACGCTAACGCGAGATAATCACGGACATAAATACATAGAGTACATTGTATACATTATTCTTAGACGGGTGAACCGATTTAAATGTGGTTTTTTATATGAACGTGGGTCATAAAATCGGTTCACTTTCTAAGTTATCAACTTTTGTTAGTTGCAGTCGCGATCTTAATTACTTTAAGGAAGAACAGGGGTATTATTAATTGACATGTGTGTAAAAGTTAATATTGACTTAATTTAAAAAAATTACTCGAAATGATTAGCACCTTTTTAAAATGAAGTACATAATAATTAGCTACTTAATAATTTCTCTCTTCTTTCAGTTATACATATAAACTCTGCTATCAAGGTATTTTTCTAAGCCTCTAAATATTATATTTGCTAACTTCGCATTAGACTTTTATCTTGTTGTCAATAGATAAAATTCCATTTGTAATATAATAGGTAGCTTGCTGGTAAATCTCTGTTTTATGTGATAAAAATATTTTATTATATGTAATGTGTTCACTACAAGTTTCATAGTTTATTTTTAAAGGAATATAGGTGCATATTCTCTGTTTAATTCTCAGTTTAGATTTTTTTAATGACCGGAAAAAACAAAAAAAAAACCTGGTAAACTTTGGATAGGATAAAATAAAGATTTTGTAGGATGGATAGTTACATAAAGGCTGACGTATTAAAGCAGACTTTAGTCCCTGCTGTCTTTAACTTCAATAATTGGGTAGTTTACACCATTAACCAATAATTGTTACTTCTTTTAATTTCAGCACATTAAATTCGGTTCATTTTCAATTTGCTATAAAATTTGATTTTTAGTTGCTTTGAAATCAATAAAAAGAAAGTAAACTGAGTTGTTATTTTAGTGACGTCATAAGTTGCCATTGCCATACAAAATCTATTGGAGAATTGCGTTTTGACAGCTCATAAAAAGTATGTCAATTGATAATGGTGGAAACTACCGTATTGCAATACACCTAGTTTCGGTACATCTCTGACAAGATGTCACACAAGGTTATGTTTTACTTAACATTCTATAGCAGTTCTGTATATTCCTGCCACACTTGGTTTGATGCCAAATAAGCAAGTGCTAGAAGAGCGTTATGATAAATTATTTTCCTTGTGTCATCTTAAAAACATATGTCACCACATCATTTTGATTTAGAACTCTGTTAGACTACTGTCTTGCGATAAATTATTTATTTTATATTTAAAATTTGTATACTAAGCCTAGCCTTAGGCCACTTGTTGCTGGATAGATTACAAATAACAGTATTTGCAATACTATGGTAACATTTTTATTGATTTGTGATAACTGATAATTAATAAATAAGACTTGTGGGAAAAAGTACTGTCTGAAGATAAACAATTGATAGCAAAATGTAATTTCATTGATAAAAAATACACATGGTACCTACCTATCATTATTAAAATGTCTATTGTGTACTCATTTCAATAGATTATTATTATTTTCATGTTGAGTCTTGTTTTGGTATTCCTTAACTTAATAAAAATAATTATTAAATAGAAACATGTCAAGATGAAAATTTTCAGGTAGCTAGATAGTTGAAATTTTAAGGTGCGTTGGGGTAACACCGGACGGTTTTTCGAATAGTTGCAAGGATGTTGCAAAAACTTTTTTTTCTCAATTTTGGTAAACACCACGCTCTTGAGAAATGGTGGAAATTGATAATGAAAAATCACAGTGTAATTTAAATATTAATTTATTTATTAAAACACAATAGTTTTTGTTTGGGAAGCCTGTAAAATCAGGAAACAATTTTTGAAAGTGTAATGACGATTTCGCCGTCAAGGGGCAAGTTCGGACAGCAATTTAATACTACTTCTATTGCTAGGAGCATAAGATGTATGAAAAGAATGCATCCGTTCTTTTCTCTTCTTTTATATGACATCAACAAAATCTTCAAAATACTACAAACAAATATGTTCCAAATGATTTCTTTTTTTTTTGGTTTATTCTGTCCGTTCTTACCCCACAAATCAAATTTAGGAGATATTGTGGTTCTCAAAGTTTGTTTTATCCACAAGCATATACCAAAAAAATTTTGCGTATGATGAAGCATCATTTAACCTTTCAATGACCAAGCTACAGCCGGCATTCGCGCCGCTTTCTGTTGTGTCTCGAATCACGTGTGTTCGAATGTTTAAATTAAAATCGGAATTCCACTATACCTTTTGCAGAGAGATAAAAGGTGACAGGAACAAAATTATGTTTTTTAAGAAACAGTTTTTTATGAGAATTCCAAGTCCCCAAATAATGAAACAAATGTGTAAAACGGTAAAAAAAAATGTGTAATAGTAATGAAGTATGCAAAAATCACAAACACAGAATTAAATTTATAAAATCTATTTAGGCACCTACTTAAAAAAACCATTAAAACCAAGCAATTAATAAGAAAATACAAATTTTCACTTTTTAGGAACATTTTACTACAAATCAAAACATGGAATATCATTAATGCAATTTGTATCAAAGCAGTATTGACCGCTATCAGGGATGTTCATGCGCGGTCGCCGCCGGCAATTCGGCAACCTTTACGTGGCATCTGCAAGTGAATTGTTGATGTTATTATGTATCTAAAATATGACCGCTGACGCAAACCCGTCAGTGATCATAGCACGTATGCAACAATTCCTCCCTCCTGCTACCGGTGTAGCAGGAGGGAGGAATTGGTGATGAAGAAGTCATTAAATGATTCCTACCCCAAAAAAGCATACTTACATTAATTTAAGCCCTATATTGAAGCAACAACGAACACAAATATTTAAAATTAAAATCATGTGTAATAAAAGTTTGACAATCACTGCCAATTTTGAAAAGGGTTAAGATCGGCTATTTTTGTCCGATCTTCACTCAAGACGGGTAACACCGGATTTCAGTCTATAGAGGTAGTAGACGTTTCTGGATTAGTTTCATTAGGTTATTACTGCTTAAAACTTAGTATTTGGACAAAATAGTAGCAAAATAAGCTATACTTTTGCTAATATATGCAAATAAAAATGATGGTGTAAGACCGGACGGACAAATATTTTACAAAACTTACCTTGTTTTACTTTTTGCCTTTTATTACACGTCCAAATTGCCGGAGGGACTGGCGGTCACTGCAGGGCGGGGCGGAACAAAATAACGTTTTACGCAATGTGGCTAGCATTAAAAAATATAGCCAAATAAGTGAAATATTTGATTCCTACGTTCTTACCCCAGCGCCGATCTTACCCCAACGCACCTTAATTATTATCGCTTTATAATTACACTAGCTTTTGCCCGCGGCTTCACTCGCGTTAGAAAGAGACAAAAAGTAGCCTATGTTACTCTCCATCCCTTTTTTTTTTTTTGGTGAGTGGGAAATCATCAAATGACTGCTCCCGTCCTGGGTGCGACGGGAGGGCGTGTCAGACTCTTACTGACTAAAACCCACTCATGTTCCTTCGATTGCCCTTTATGTTCCAGGGTCACGGTAACTATTATAAACATTCCGCAACCCCGGCAGGCGTTGGCCCTGTTGGGCCCCTTCCTGTGCTGACTCCTTCTCTTTGAGGCGCGCGTGGAACAAAACGCGCCGTCTACGCGGTCCTGGTCCTAGCCGGGCGGCGAGCTACCCATAGCTCGCCATCCGCAGAACCGCGCCTACGGTGGCCGGTAGTCGTCTTGCGAGTCTCGACGTCTTCGCCTGGGTCTTAGTCCGGGGCGAGAGGCTCGTCGTTGCCTCTCGCGCGCCGCCGCTTCCTTCACTAGCATAACTGCTTCGCAGAAGGAGGCGACGGCATCCCATTCCGTCTCGCCCCGGAGCATGGCCTGAACCAGCGCCGGGCGCGAGAGGTCACCGCCGCCGATCGCCTCTACGAGGACACGTCGATGCTCCGCCCATGCGCGGCACACCTCTACTGTGTGCTCGACCGTGTCCTCCAGGCGACCGTTACTGCAGTGGTGACACCCAGGCGTCGCTTCCGCCCGAATCCGACACAGGAACCTCCCGAACTGACCATGTCCGGTGAGGACCTGCGTCAAGCGAAACGTGAGAGTGCCATGACGCCTCTCCAGCCACTCCTCAAAGAGGGGTCTTACCGCCGCTATAACGGCGTGCCCAGCACTAGGTTGCGACAGTCGTTGTCTCCATTCCGCCATGAGATCTCGCTCTCCATCCCTTCAACTATCTCCACTTAAAAATCACGTCAATTCGTCGCTCCGTTTTGCCGTGAAAGAAAGACAAACAGACACACTTTCCCATTTATAATATTAGTATGGATGTTAGTCTCACCTACTAGCATTAGCATTCGCTTGTGTGGATGCCTATCTCCCATCCTTTTTTTAGGGGGTCGAACTTCCAAATATCCTTTCACACACCCTCAAAGTTTCAAGTCTCTAGGACCAGCAGTATGGTCTGGGTGTTAAAATATCAATCAATCAGTCAGACAATCATCTCATCATTGCCCTAGCCTTTTTCTGAACTATGTTGGGGTTGGCTTCCAGCCTAAACCAGATTCAGATGGATACCAGTGTTTTACGTGAAGCAACTGCCTATCAGACCTCCACAACCAAGTAATCGGGCGACACGATACCTCTTGATTAGACCAGTCTGGAGTGTTGGGTGTCAATCAGTCTGGTTACCATTTTATATGTATAGAATAGATTTATTACAAAATCACAAGTGCTGAGTTGCAAATTGGAGAAAAAATATGGTACATTTACTCTAAAAAGTAAAATTATATCCATAAAACAATAGATTACTATAACATGTACCATTATGACACATCAGTGACACTGCTATTTCATAATAATGATTCACTAATATAATCAAAGATTTAGTAGTACCTGTAAACTAGTAGAAAAATACACTACTTATATAAAAAATAATACACTACTTACATGAAAAATTGCTAGATAATTTATATTAGCTTTCTATTTACCTCTTTGGGGTTGGAATTTCAGAAAATACTTTCTTATTGGACATCTACTCTTTACAAAGAACACACCCTGCAAGTTTCATGTCTCTAGACTCTAGGACCATTCATTTGGGCATAGATTAATTAAATGAGACATAATAATCATTATCACCTCAAATGCCTTGTCCCAACTATGTTGGACTTCATTCTGTATGGATCCAGCAGTATACCAGTGCTTTATGGGTAGCAACAGCCTATCAGACCTAGTTATTAAGTTACACAATACCCTGACTGATGTCAAAGGTGTAAGAACGACAACCTAGACTGCATTACCTACATTATTATTAATTAATTAATTATAATTGTATGTATGTTAGATTAAGGTATTTATATATGGGCCTATGCAGCCTGAAATAAATTTAATTTGATTTTGATTACCTACAAGTTTTGGTACCTATTTCTTTTTAGCATGAGAAGGGCTCTTTGTTTTGCATTGGGACAATATTCGGCTGGTATGGTTTAATCATAAGCATTTTCCAATACTTACCCATTTTAATTTAGAATTTCATTACAAGAAAATGTAAAACATATTATATTAGACACACAGTCACCAACTTTAATACATTTTCTAAATGCAAAACAAGTTTTTATCACCACAACTGGCCTCAATCAGTCTCTACATAATGGCAGATCAACCATTTTAATTGATTCCAGTCATATAAACACATACATGATCATTAATTACTGCAATTGACGGAGGAACCTTCACATAATTCGTTATTAAAAGAACACGGTCCTTAATTGAAGCTAATTAAATCTTTTAAATCTTATTTGAGATGCAAGAATGTAAGATGCTGTGTGTTTTGTTTGAAATAAGTTTATTTTAAACTTTATATGTCCTTTGTTATAAGTAAGAACTTAGATCTTCATGGGATTTCACCCAGATCAATAAAAGTTAATTTTTTTATAGTTAACTCAATTTTTCAGAGCTTTTCTAGTTTTCTAAACACACTCTTGTATAAACTATCAGAAAACATAACAAAAACCAATGAAATCGGTAAGTTATTGACGAAACATAGATAAATGAAGTTTTAGAAGGAATTGAAACTTGAAAATAAAATGCAATGATTAACAAGATGAGAAACTTGTTAACCGAAATCGAAGAGCATAATTACAATTAAAAATGTTTTTATTTCTGTGATTTCATTTAGAAGAAGCCATAATGCAATGAATTGTAAAAAACTTAAACCATCACAGTTTAGCCGATTTGTACAATGCTGTAAGCAGGTAATTTGTATTCACAACCAATATATTTTATGAAAATATGTTGTACCAACACTATTGTGTAAAGGTAAAATTGTCAGCTTATCTCAACTTTTTACCTGTCCGTCTGTTAGTATGTATGAGGAAAATGATACCAATGTATTTATCTATCTCTATTTACATGAACAATGCCTAACAAAACTATTTCATGGCGATTGTAATCTATCCTTTATGATACAATGGACTCTTTAGAATAATGTGTTCGTAGACATTTTGTTAACACATATATAAGTACCTCTTGTGATATTTGAAAATTTTGCTTAGCAACAACAGCCATGGATTGCCTGAGGATACTTGAGGATAGGTGATAAACAAAAAAGCTTTATCATAGGCCACATTACCTACCATATATTAGTTAAGAGGTTCATGGTAAAGAGACTTACTTGGAAGAATTTAAGTTTTTCCTAGTCAGTACAGAACTACAGACTAGTATAAAAGAAAAAAAGAATAATGTAAGCTTACCAAAAAGAAGATGTAGAATTAACCTTACAACCACCAACCGACAGCCGGCTGTCGGGCTGCTATTGTGTGTCTCAAATCACGTATGTTCGAAGGATTAAAAACATTCCATTAATAATAAGAATGAATGGAGATCATCAACTCTTTATTTAAATGTTTGATTATAAACAGATAATATTGTGAACATTGTTGTCAAAAAATTAATCACAACAAAACAAATTTACCAAAACCCTAGATATAATTAGGTAACTCTGCCTACGCTTTTACCTAAGAAATGAGGGCAAGCACAAACTAATGACACGAGGAGGAAATTTTTTAATTTATATAAGTAGTTAATGGTTTGTCCTGTGATGAAATCATTGCATGCTTCATTTATGGGTTTTTCATTATCAAGATCATCATCAAAAGTTAGTGGAGAGATAGATAGCAGTTACCTAACAAATTTTCTGAAACACACTAAATCAATCCTCATTTCCTTACTAATCTTATAAACAAGAAAGTTAGTATGTAAGTAGAACTACGGAATGGATTTTGATAAAACTTTACAGCAATACAGCTTATACATCAGAACAACACACAGTATAACTCACAGTGGAGCAGTTACCTAAACTCTCAACATAACACAGGTGAAACCGCAGGGGACAGCTAGTGATCAATAATTAGAACAAAACAGACCATTCTCTAAAGCTCTGAAGCTTAACCTGTGGACAACCAAGCAACAGCCGGCTGTCAGTCTGATTAATATGTAAATAAAAATAAGTAAATTTTTCACATCTCTAAGATGTGTTCCTACATGTGAAAATGATCATGTTTAATTGTTTGCATTAGTATTAAGAACTTAATTAAAATATAAAAAATATGTACAAAAGTATTTAAAATATTGGGAATTTGTATTCACATAAATTCTATTTTCTGCATCCTACAACCCTTGTATAATGTTTTTCATTAGTCTTTGGTCATCAATAGTTTTATTTCGTTTTTACATGAAGGTGAAATATAGAAATATCTATGAAGCAAAACATGTTAGGTACCTATACAATGAAAACAAAAATTAAGTAATACTGTATTTTTAATTCCAAGAATGTTCTCGATGTAATCCATTCCAAAGTAATAAAGTGTAATTAAATAAATAATCATAGTAATTTCAAAAACATTTAACAAAAACCCTATTAAACAAAACTAAAATGACAACAAACAATATGGTATAAAATAATATTGTTTATCACAAGATGCTAACTCATGTTTGACCTCCTTAGAACATAATTATTTTGCCGTTACCAACTTTGGATGACAACAAGTATTAATAGTCTGTGATGTTTATGACCAATAAAATTAATGCTTGTATGACCTGAATATTCTGTACAAGAGAAAATTTTATGATATTATCCGAAGAAATTAGAAACTATTTTATAAACTCAGAATTTTCATTAATTATGGTTTCTATACATACAGACAGACAGAGATGACATGAAAATGATAAAGCATAAAAAAAATTGTAGGTTATTTTCCATTTGTTGACCTGTATTCACCTCAATGTATGCTAAATATTATTGCAGTTTATGGCCGTTTTAAACATGATAATCAAGACCGTTTTAAACATGATAATTAAGACATGATGTTTTCTTTCCAATAGGAAGCACAACTATATCTGTCTTTGTTAAACACAGCTGGTCAAACGCAAATTAGAAAAGGACATCTGTCTTGGCAAATTCAAATAATGTTCTCATGGTATTTAGAGGGTAGAAGATCCCAAAAGGTTAATGTAACATCAAGTATTAATTGCTACAAGTTAGGTACTTAATTAACAACAAGTAAATACTATTCATAAGATTTTGGAGTAGGTAAAATTAAGACAACGAACGTTTGCAAAATACGTAAATTACAGAAAACGCTTACCTGGATTTAACTTCATTGGAATAACGTCTTTCCTTGATTACGAATGAGCCCCTGGAGGTTCAATAACGTCGCTAGATACTTCACTAACGAAATTAAGCTACGTTTTCTCTATGAATACAACCGCAACGAATTACAATCATATGTTCTCGCAAACATTTATGTTCGCCCGATTTTTTATGTAACAATGACGTTATTTATTCGAAAACAGACGCCGAAAGACCGTTGCGAGAACTTCCTCACATCTACAACTCTAGCAATAGTGAATTCAGAGAGCAAAAAGGTTAAAACTATCGGTGTAAGTAATGATAACCAAACATTAATCCAAACAAGCTATCGTCACAAGATGTAAACACTAAATACTAAAAACCAAACTAATGACAATAACATTGCATTTACCGTCGGAGTTCGAACGATAAAACATCTTCGACTTATTGCGATTCCCAAATCCGATTTCGCCCTTGACTAGCGGGCGCAAAAAGTCACCACTTACCGGCCATGACAAAGCCCAGCACAAAAACTTTATGAAGTTCGATAGTTTTAGTACACAATCACTTGAGTGTTTTGCTAAAACATCACACAGATTTGCCGATTAAAACGGATTAGAATCATTTCAACATTACATCGGTAAAAAGTAATGGCGCTGAGAAATACATACAAATAATTACTGCAGAATTTAGTGTTGCCATACTGACATTCATTAAACCTACTAATTTCTGACAAATACGAATAAATACTAACGTCTAAAAATTAACTAGCAAATAGTCCTTGGTATGCCAGTCATTTGTACAAACAATTAAATAAGTAAACAAACAACCTATGGCGTCACCACTTCTAACTGACAGTAGACAAATTAATGTTATAAGTGCGTAGTCAGTGATACTTGTTTGTTACTAGTTTCAATAAATAAATCAAATTACACATTGTAACACATTGATAGCAAACCTAAATTTACAGGATTTTTAAGTACTTTTTGCTGGAACTGATAAAACTTTTTAGGCATTTTCTGATATTTTACACGAGTATTTAGCTCCAAAAGAGGAAGGTATTTACTTAAATCAGTTTTTTGAAATACCTATAGTAATATTAAAAAATACTTCATATAACAACACTCATGCCAGTTTGATTGGCTGAAACTATTTTTATGTAAACTTTTTTTATTAATTACTTTAAACTTTTAAGCAAAATTTATCAACGTTTAATATGTCCATTTTCAAAGTTATGTAAAAAACGTGTAAGCTTTGAATTTATTGATAAGAAAGAAAATAATTTGTTTAACCACATAACTTTACATATTAATAATTACATTTACACGCAATATTTAACGCGCACAAAAGCTACAGTGATGGTAGAATTTTATAAAAGTAGCAACACTGTGCCTCTAAATGTCAAAATGGACGTTGAGGAAAAAACACTGAACAGTCATGGAAAAGCGCGCATTTCATTTGTTCACTGTGCTGCCATCTAGTAGTTAGGTATGTAATGTACGAAATCCTGTTTAACCGACTTGACACCGACATTCTGATTTCATTATGTTATGTTTAGTTACATGTATTTGGTGAAATAATAAGTTAATAAAGAAATAGGAATAATCTTTTTAAAATAAAATAAACCTGTATTTCTATCTGAACGATTATATACTACGCCTACAGTTATCTCATAATATTTCTTCATAACAAGAAGGTGTAATTATGACCTACACATATATTTACTTAAGTTATTGTTTCCGTTTTCCGGTACTATAGAGCATTGTACTTTTTAAAACTTGAAATAACGAATGTCATTTTATTGTCAAACAATCTCAGACGTCATATCCATACATAATCTGAGTATTTTCTTCTACAATACATACGTGTATGTAATTTTAGAAACGTTTTAGTAACAGTAGGTACCTCATATATACCTCCCTCATAATGAGTGAAGATAAGGAGCATTGCCCAAAAAAAAAGAAATGCCCTGTCCCAGAAGCAACAGAAGATATCTGCCCGGAAGACCCTCCACATAAAGATAGATCTGTTTTCGACCCGGTAAGATACATCAAAGATATAGAAAATGATTCTGTATTAAAACAAGTACCGTAAAATGCTGCAACTTTGCACGGATTTTGACGTTTTTCTTCGATAAATCTTTAATCGTTAAGAAAGTCGTATGTTTTTTCAATTACTGTCCAATATTGGACTTTAAGCTATATAAATACATTTGCTACTAGTAAAAAAAACACCTATAAAGCACCAAAAAAATGCTTTGAAAACGTAGGCAAAGTTGAGGTAAAAACTACAACATTGCCTGTCATAATATCTTTTTAAATTAATGGGTATTTTGGTAACGGATTTGACACCCATATTGCCATAAAGTTCTTTTCCACGTCAGACTTCACTGAATCTTGAATAGCACAAGAAATTTTTTTTTACAATGCTAGGCAAAGTTGTGCAGGTTTCTCTAAAACTCCCATACAAAAGAGAGTTCGGTGTAGGGCTGCCCCAAAGGAAATGCAACAATTTTTCTTAACATTCAAGTATATTTTTAAGAAATCGTTGTTGTACTTAAATTCTAATAACATTTTTTCATAGGAAAACAAATATGTAGGTAGGTAATAACATTTAAAAAATAATAATGTTGGTACCTATTACGTATAATAAAAATTACAACAGCAGCCTGCAGAGAGATCAACAAATAGTTAATTTGTTGATCTCTCTGCAGCTCCTTAATTTCTGATGATGATAAATAAAGAAACAATAGTTCTAGCTTCTATAAAACTTTCTTAGATCAATTACAAAAAAAACAATTACACAAGCAAAACCACGGTCGACTAAGAGTTTGTTGAAAAAATTAAAAGTGGCAGCCCTAACCCTAGATAATGTTGAGTAAAAAGTTGCGAAAATCTGACACAACTTTGCCGACCATGATTTAACGGTTTAAATTAAGATATAATACAGAAAAAAACAGTTAAATACATAAAAGAGCATATTTTCTTTGCTATATAACATATTACGCTAGAAAATAAAGCATAAATACTCACAAAATGAAATTTTCCTGAGAGCCGGTAAAAAGCGAGTATCCGCACTGACATTGAAACTGACACTGACAGTTTGTAAACAAAAATTTGGAGTGACGTATGATCGAATGTTGCCATACAGATTGCCGACTTGCTTTTAGTAATATCATAGACCATAAAAAACATTTCGCAGCGGTAATAATTAAACTTTTTTGAATTTAGGCAATGTTGAGCTATAAAGGCAATGTTACAGCATTTTACGGTAGGTAATCTAAATTAGTAATAAGTACTTACCTTTTGACAACCAACCGACAGCCGGCTGTCGGGCTGCTATTGTATAATTTCTATTGTCTCAAATGACGTGTGTTCGAAGGATTAAATGAAGTTACCTAATTATGATTCCTTCTTGACTCCGTTATTTCTGTAATAAACTAGGTACCTACCTACCTATAGTCTGCTGTACTCTGTAGCCAATCTGTAGCATATACCTACCTGTTTCTGTTAGTAAGTATGTTTTGATCAGCAGTTCGTTCAAGTCTAACGACTGGGCGACAGACTTTCTTGCTTCTGACTACCCGTAATGACAACAGATTTAAGAATGACAACTTGCAAGTAGTTGTTTCCATGAACAAAATTATAGGCCTTTTGTTTATTATTTTTACTAAAACAACATAACTATCATAATTATCTAAAAGCCGGCTGCCAATGCACACCTTTGCTTTGTACGTCCGTCAGCCATTTTTTGTACGACGGAAAGTAAGACCGACTGGCTTGAACTATACAAGACAGGTGCATTAACAACACAATGCGCTCACGGGCTCACCGCTTGATAGGTGGCACTATAGGGAACTAAATGTTATTGAACCTACTGGATTTTGCGCTTTAGTGTTATTTGACGTAAGTTTCTGGCAAAACGCGATGAATTTTCTTTAGTTTTCGAAAACAAGAATTCTGTAACAAGATTGTTGAATTGGTCTTTTCTTTTTCTCATTGTGACGAAAGGGTCTCTATTGCATTCCATTTAACCTGGTATTCTTTTAAAAATAGACCTATGGCGGTTTACATATTATCTGGCTACAATGCTTTTTCACTTATAATATCACTAGCTTTTGCCCGCGGCTTCGCTCGCGTTAGAAAGAGGCAAAAAGTAGCCAATGTTACTCTCCATCCTTTCAACTATATCCACTTAAAAATCACGCCAATACGTCACTCCGTTTTGCCGTGAAAGAAAGACAAACATACAGACAGACAGACATACAGACAGACACACTTTCCCATTTATAATATTAGTATGGATTGTCTGGCTAATAATAGGTAATTAAAAGGCTATTTCGCCACGTGCCGACCCTTTATCATTTTTATCTGTTTTGTTTTGTTGGACTTTGAAAATCATTATTTTAACTAGGTATCAGTTTTATTATCGATCATACAAGACCAATAGTCTCTCATCACGTTTCCTGCAAATGCCACCCTTCATTTGGCACCTGCTGCTTCACGACTCTAACCAATTTTCCACTTAATCGTCAGCTGAAAGACGTCCCCTGCCGGTTAAAGGCCTCCCCCAAAGATTTCCACATATTTCGGCCCTGGCGCCACCTGCATCCAACGGGACCCTTGACGAGGGAACGGGAACTTTGACGAGGTTTTCGGCCCATCTTGCGTTTTCGCACTTACCGTTCTTATTTCCATGGTCAAAAATTATGCTTAGTTTCTGCAGACTGTTTTGCCTGGCTTCAGCGAATAGTCGCCTCTTATTCTTGGGTGATGGCTGCGTTGCTAACGGAGACACTACCATCGTTGTGGTCGCCATATTGTCATACCACCATGATACAGACAATCTGTGAACAAAATAGAAGTTAATGAGTAACTGGCTTGACTTGCCTGAGTTTTTTCTATTACGAAATGTTATTTTGCAATATTAATTAAGTTGTAGCAATTGTTTACAGTGCGTAGGTTTGACCCAGTTAAATTATTCCCATTTATCCCCGAGAATTTTAGGTATCGCGTTCTTGATTTCGTTTTTTGATTTCTGCGTAGTATCGCCGGCGCTTCAATCTAACAAGCCTTTAGGCCTGATTACCTGAATGATATTTATCAGCATCGATTAGCATTATCTAGAAAATTGCGTTTTCGTATTGAAGATGAAAAAGTAATGAGAAATTGTAACCGATTCTAACATTTCAGTTCCCAACCCAATTCAAATTGATTTAAACTTGGTTGTCTTTACTCGTTTCTATTTCTGAGTCTGATCTGAGTTTAATTAAAGAATCGAGTACAATGTCAATGATATAAATGACTCGAACATTCAATGACCTTCCAAAACTCAAATTTATCATCAGTACTTAGCAATTGATGGAATCAAGAACGAACTGGATAAAATTACACGAATGCAGTTTACAACTGGATTATTTAGTACTAAATCGCTGTTTGAGATGTACTTAATTTTGTTAGGAACGAACAAATATTTCCATCAGATGAAGGGTGACTTAAGAATTAAGTCGGTTCCGTCTAAATAAATAATAAAGATCTCTCAAACAACCCGTCATTTTACCCGTTCCTTGGCTACTGTGGCAACTGTGGAAAATTCTATTCCAATATTAATAAGAGTTGTTTTGTGTTCACCATCGCTAAGGTATTGTTTAGAACTATACTCACTGCTACTATTACTTATTTAAAGGAAAAATTATAAAGTATGCCTTGTAGGATTATGCTTTCTCGGCAGTCTAAGAGCTTTTAGCAGCGGATTGACATTGTTCTAGAGTTTTATAGACATAGCTTTATCTTATTAAATTCTCATCCCTACCCTACCATCACAGTCTGTACTTTAGAGGACCTTAATTACGCGGTAACGTCTCTGATGCTTCTATAAACGTGTAAGTACCTGGCCATCTACGTGGCCATAATACTTGTGAGGTAAAGATAAATACTCTAGATTCGAATTTCGAAAAGATGAAATAGAACCAGTCTAATGGAAGATTTTCAGGGTAACATGAAACATGAATGTGTGAAAATATATTTTATGTCAACGATTATCCATATGTTAATGAGTAGTACAAACGGCTGCATGCACGGAAAAATATTTTGCTACAGTTTAATAATATTGCAAACATTCGTGATGGTCACATTAAATACTAAGTTATTCCATGTTTACTTAAACAATTATGAAATAGTTACAACTTTTGTATCAATTCTGCTAAAATTGCAGAATTTTCCGTAGCTACAATTATGCAAATTTATAAACGCTTGTTAATGTATCGCATAATCACCTACCTACGTCCTACAGCAGTTTGTTTAAAGATAAAAATTGAAATAACTGAATGACAAAACAAAAGCCATTGTTTCGTGTGAAAACGATGACCTTTATTCGTCAGAAGCTAAAACTAAGAAAGATCTGAGGATTTCGATTGAGACACAAAATTGTTTCTATGCTTGTTTGAGTTGCCAAGCGCAAAACTCAAGAACGACTAGACCAAACCGGCTAATATTTTTTTATTTGTTGGAAGTAAAGGCAAGGGCACAAGGGTCTTATGAAGAGACAAATTGGAAAAAATCATCCAAATAATTTAGGGTTCGGGAAAAATTGAACGTCTCTTCTTCTGCGGGGTCCTTGTAATAAAGATCAAACGCATTGGACAGGGCAAGACGTGTCGGAGTCAGCTAGTTGCATATAAAAAGTTCCAATTAAATCTGATCATTGAAAACCAACTAATAAACGGATGTGTGAACGCCAATCAATTGACACTTTTATGAGTCTGTGAAGAAGGGATTCTCCGAAAATGTTTTATGACAAAAGTAAACTGTGACATCACTTTGCTAACACAATTTAGTGATTTGTATTTCTTGAAATCAGCAATAACTTTTTTCACAGTAATTGAATATTATATAATTTTCAGAGCTAATATTAAGTCCGGGTTAAATAAACTTTTCTTAGCGCGAACTTTGGCGAAGGTTGCAGACTTTAAACCAAAGATATGAAACATTTAATATAGAAAGAGCTAATTACAAGCTTCTACATATAGCTTAATGTAGTAGTTATAAAAGTACATACAGTTTATTAAATTGTCATCGAAAAATAATTAAGATACCGTCTTACAGTCAGCCACGTTGGTGGGGAACAAGATATTTAGATCCCTAGGTAGTGTATCAAAGTTAAGTTAACCGCCGCTATACTTCGAGGAAATTTCCGCCTATAATTTTCTTGCACAATGACCCAATCAAGACGCTAAGTAGGTAATAACGACCTGTAAACAAAACTAGTCAATGCGAATGGAACACTAGAATAAAATTTTGGCCAAGTGACCAAAAAATCCCTGGCTACCGGACAATAATTCTCACTTACCTGATTGGTAGTGATGACATTTCATAGCCTCAGGAGCACCTTTGCAAAACAGAAGCTATTCACTGAGCACATGAGACAAAAACTGAATGTACGTATGTATTGATGCGGATACGTGTTCATCTACACGGATGACAGAATTTGGCACCAGACATATTGAGTAGATTTGTAGGTTACAAATCTTTGGCGTGCATAGATTATTATTAATAGGCATCATTGGAATCTCATGCTTTCTAAGTGCTCATTACTTTGTGGCAAATTTAGAAAGGTTAACTTGTCAGTTGTCAAAAGTAGACCTAATCGTGCTTTCTTGACCACAAAAATATGTTTTTTGCAAAAAGCACTACATAAGATGGATGGCTCAACAGTTTCTAAAATCAACTGGAGTTGGCAGATTGAAATTGCTTCTTTAAATCTCTACCAATACAGAATAACTAACTATACTAAACTAAGCGAAAAACCGCTAAGTCGGGCGTTTGACCCTTTTTGTGGTCCCCGTTTCGAAGACTTTAGATGGCAAAACATATTTATGATGACAAGATTTTCCGCTTTATATCCTCAAAAAAAAAACAATCTAGGACAGTGGCTAAAGCGGCAACATTGGGACCGTGATAATTAAACGTTGCCTAGCATTTGCTTAGGCTATACTACTGTCGCTTTCAAACTGCTGCTGTTAGATAATAAAGGTACGATAGATAGAGATGTAGAGTATCTATGCAAGGGTATTTACTGCACAGTAACATATATTTGCCTTGGTCTAAGTGCAGGTCTACAACAATGGTAATTGATTGCCAAATGTGTTAATTGACAACATTAATACCCAAACATAACTGTCCAATAAACATTTCAAAGTTATGGTTATCATAAATTTAAAATTTAATTAGCGAGCTTCGTAATTATGTAATCGTTTGACATTGATTCCTCTTTGCCATAATTACAACAAATAATTGCGTCAAAACACTTTTTGGTGACGCTTATTATTTATAACCTGGTCATAAAAGATAATTTCAGCCAAAAAATATGATAAATTAAAGTACAGGAAAGACTAGACAGGCGAAAGAAAACCAGATTGCCATGAAACAGCAGTTGGACCTGATTGAAGCTGGACAGTCAAGGTTCAACTTCGGTGTATAAATAAAGTCTATGAATAAAAAACCCTCAACCCATTTCTCCAGTGACGAGACAAAAGTCTGTTGTTTAAAAGTTGAATTAGAGCTAGGTCCTAACTGGTAGAACAAAGTAAATTAAAAGTGTAGGTAATAAGAAACTTGCTAATAAAATTGGAGAAAGAAGTCAAGGAATTACCAGTTATTGTCTTTCACTACACTAACTACGACGGCCAGATCGATTTCCGTAAGAAGCAAATATTGCAAGACCTACCCGATTTGATTCACGGTGAAGAAACACTGGAGAATTTTCTAGTATGAAACAATGTTTCAGAAAACCCTCCCAAACCGCACCAGTAATCAAATCTGCTTAACTATTAGGATGGCACCGCGGTAACAAAGTTACTACACAATTATTTACCAACTCAATGACGTTACCCGACTTTATGTAAACAAACTTAACTCAATCAGCTGATATTCATTTAACAGTAAGTTGTTTGTTAATGTTTACGTTTGAACCACTAGTAGATTTCCCACAGGAATTGTAACCCATTATTGGTTTGACACGCAACGCAACTAGTAGGCTATTTATGGCATTTGTATAGTATTGCAATTGTAGATAAAACTCAATTGGTTTACTTGACCGAGGCTTCTATCTGTTTTACTTTGAAATATAGAAATCATTTTTTTTCTATTTATCACACATTAACTTTTGCTACCAGCTTTCCCGCGTGGATTTCGCACTTCCATCAATTTTACACCTCTTTAGGGATGAAATTCCGAAAAATCCTTTCTTGGTGGATACCCTTTTCTACTCTTTAAAAGAACACACTCTCCCAAGTTTTATGTTACTAGGATAGGAGAACATTCTGCTAAGATAATAGCAGTTCCTAGATATAGATTTAAATTCCGTAACAACAGGCCCCACTGCATTGCAGAGATCTCTTCTTACACCGAGAAAGCTAAGGGCTAGCCGCTAGACGGAACATAGCTAAGCTAAAGTACATGCTAGCTCTCGGCCTAAGCTTTGATCTCACGCACCACTCAGTGGCAAAGCGACGACGCTATGTAAACTACGTAATATTACATTACTGAATAACAATGAAATCCTCATGGTGTGTCGTGAACTGTGATGGCCCAGTGGATAAGGCCTCTCGTGTAAGAGGTTGTGGGTTCGAATCCGGGCAAGTACCAATGTGACTTTTTCAATTCATATGTACTTTCTAAAGTTTATCTTAGACATCACTGACATCCCGTGCCTCGGAAAGCACGTATATGCTTTGCGCTGTAGCAAGGTGCGGGTGGCAGCTGTCTAAATGACGTTGACATCAATCAGTACCACATGACTAGGGACGATATGCAATTCACTTTATCGCTATCGACACTACGAAAATTAGTGTGATATTCAGTTTTGTGCTAAAGAGGAAAACTTTGAATGTTTGTTTGTTTGATTGTAGTGAATAGGCTTTAAAACTACTGGACCGATTTTAATAATTCTTTTACAATTCGAAAGCTACATTGTTCACAAGTAACATACGCTATATTTTATTTTGGATAAAAATAGGGTTCCGTAAGATATTTGGCTTTTTCGGACAGGAGATGTAAAAAATCAACCAGAAAAGTTACTTATTTTACGTACACTGCCTAAACTATAAAAGTTAGAACCGTAAAATGTTCTAATCAATTGTATATCTTATAAATACCTTCGAAAAAGTTCGCAACACACTATCTATGTATGTTGAGTGAGGCACAACAACCATTTTTTTATTTTGTTTTTTTTTTGGACATCATTTACGCGTTTATTTTACTCATGCTATTGATCCTTATCGAAATAAATTTTGTTGGGCTAACCAACAGTTCTTTTCAGGGCTAAAAACAGTTCTTTTCGATGCTAGAATTTTCTAATTTTAGGTCTCAACTTTCTAAACACAGTGCACGTTCACGAGAATCTTCACATGAACGTTCACAGCGCCTTGCTGAACAAAGTCTGAGAACCTCCGAGGTAAGTACGCGCGCGAGAGTCGAGTGTCGAGCGTCCGCAACGCCTTGCCGAACAAAGTCTGAGAACCTCAGAGGTACGCGCTCAACGTGAGCAGCATCTTTCTGATATGCAATAAAAACAAAACTCTTCTTTTGGCAGTCGGGAAATAAATCATACCACTCAGTACTAACCGAACCACAGTCATAATTTCATCACAAGTTAAAAAAATGTTTACCGCCCAACGAAGTGGGCACGGATCAGCTAGTATTATTATATATAATATCGACATTCCATCGTAGCAGGACATCCCATCACTAATTACGTTGAAGGCGTTACGTTATACGAATAACACATTGCTTAATTTTTAACCCAAATTAATTTTATTTGTGGTTTAGTGCATTCTGGGTGGGTTGAAATTAATTTACTACAGTTATTAATGATTTAGTGTATTAGAAATGTGGTACAGCAGAACTACTAAAGTCATAATTTATAAAACACTGCAACTTTCTTAAGTGAAATGAAATGTTACTGAATGTGTCACCCGCACCTTGCTACAGCGCAAAGCATATAAAGCTGTTGGTCCCGGTTGTCATTTGTAGAACTTTAACAGTCGTTACTGTTTAGTCAGAAATTATGACCAGTCTAACCAAGAGATATCGTGTCGCCCAGTTACTGGGTTGTGGAGGTCAGATAGGCAGTCGCTCCACGTAAAACACCGGTATCTAGCTGAATCCGGTTAGGCTGGTAGCCGACTCCAACACAGTTGGGAAAAGGCTAGGGAGATGATGATGAATGAATTCCTCATGGATGCCTTCCTTCTGAGGAGAGCGGAGAGTTATGTCGTGCTCTTACCAACTAAAACTCACGGTTCCTTCTGCTACCATAGGAGAACGACATGCGCTAGACACATGATCCGCGCTCCTGACTGGATTCCGTTTACTTTATGGTGTTGCCCTAAAATTAATTTGCTCAGAAAGAAATCTCGAGTAATTAATGTCTCTAGACTGGACGGTGACCACGTAACATGGCGTCAACTTGTTTACAGTTTTGTCAAACGACTCATTCAAAGAACTGAATATGAAAATTAAAATAATCATCTAGATTAAGATGTTGACACTGTAAACATATTAACCAGAACAAGGTTAGCAGACAAGATGATTATTATCAAACGAAAGCACACACAACGGATTTTTGGCCCAAATTCAAGGAAAGCACGCTTTGTATTATTAAAATGACTAATTCACACGTTCGGGTTTCAGAGAAGCATGAAATGAAGTACGATTCTAAGTATCTACTTGTGCCCTAGTAGTTAATAGGGTCAATTGCATGTACTGCATTGATTCTTCGGTTCTAAGAATAAATGTGTCGTCGTTAAACATAGGTGACACACTTGGCTGTTTTGCTGCAGGAAAACATCGCGAGGAAATCTGGATTTAAATTCAATATAGGCATGAAACCGCGAATCCGATCTTGCTTGATCCATGCTCGCGACTCCTTAAGAAGATTTTAGTTAATAGTGTGGCTATAGGTCAAAATTAGCAAGCTCCACAGATATTTTACAATCAAGAAAAATCCCAGCAAGTCTTTCATATTATAGAGAGGCTCGTCCCGAGGTCCATCTGAAAATTCGATAACAGGTAATTTTATAATCGCATTGCTAACCATATTCGCTTGCCTTACACTTTGTAAACTGGTGATTATGACCCCCTACCAATTTTTTTACATTTCGGTTCCACTTTTGTTATTTTTTGTGAACGCTTGACAGTTTTGGACAATTTGGCTAAATATGACATGTTAAACGATCGCCCAAACATTTTAAAAAAAAATTTTTGATACACCAAGTGTTCGCCATTTTTTTTTAACTGGACATGTGCCTCTGGTAGGCAAGGCTCCAACATTTAATCTTCTCTCTTACCTACTGGTTTGGTCTTCTCTAGGTCAAACTCGACCGGACCCAGATTCGAGGATTTAAGTTATCAAAGGAACACAGAATCTTGGTTGTCAACAAGCATCACAAAGTATTGTTTTTGTAATCTTCTATTTAAAGAGCATAGGTAGTATCTTTACAAAAAAAGGATCTAATAAAGTCAGACTGACGTCAACATAAACCGGTCAACTTAAATTTATTTTTGAGCACAACAACAATTTAATTAAATGGCGCAGCAATTGTTGTTATTTCAAATTAGCGAGGACCGGATAGGTATTTAAAATCGATATGATCTGACAGATTCAATCAAGGATTAATCTAGGTTTATGTAATAATTAAACCATTAAATGGTGGTTCAACAATTTATTAGGCGACGTTTTAAAATTTCTTTCTGCATCTACATGTCCATTTTGCCAATATCACACTTTTGGAGGTATGACTGGTATGAGGGACAGAGTGTAAAGTCCCTCATCCTCCGTTGAAAAGGGAGTACCCTCCGATCAGACGGGTGTTGTGTCTGGTGGGCTACTGCCCGACGGTTCTAGTCGGGATTGTTGTACTCGTTCTAATGTCGCCGATAACTTAGATATTGCGATGTAGGATCGTCGGTTGTAGTTTGTATGTTCGGCGATAGATGTCGCCACACACTTCTCTATATGCTAAAATGCTAAAAAATGTGCACTAAAACCTACTTTGTTTTTATTGATCCTGTACATTTTTCTCTATCGACTTTTAATTAATCCTTCGAACACACATGATTTGAGATACAATAGCTAAAGACAATAGCAGCCCGACAGTCGGCTGTCGGTTGAAAGGTTAAATAATTTATAATTATCGATCTATGGAAGGAATGGGGGAGGCCTTATAAGTTATGAGTGGGACAAAACAGGCTAACAAAAAAAAAACAATGTAAGGATATAAATATTATTCTCCTTAGTTTAAAACTATTTTGATTAGTCCGCCACCACTCTTCGCAATACGGATCAGATATGCCCATTGCCGAAGGAGCTTATGCTAGATAGACGTGACTTAGCATACATACTTTGGCTTAGCTATTCTCCGTCTCTCTTTATCATACCGTCGTAGTTTGGCAGTTCTGGGACTTGTGGACGGTCAAAGCATAGCTATAGCTGAACTAACTAAGCACCGTTTATTTATCTCCTTAGCCTTACTTCATTTTTCAGAAGTGTCTAAAACTGAATATTTCGGCGTTGTCATGCTCATCGCCATTCATTCCCTATAAAATCTTTAGATTATTTTGTTGCACATCAATTTCACAACATTTTTTCCCGCTTCATGATATTCCAGAATTTTTCTCGCAATCGTCGCTGAGGTGTCGTTGACTCGTGTCTACGTCGTCGGTTATTTTGGGCTTGAAGCTCAACTGTTCTGAATTGAGTCTTGACTGAACGCTTTTTATAAAGTTTATTATACATATATAATGAAAAGGTTAAAAATCTTATTAAAATGTGCTTCAACTTGATACATGTAATGAATAAATAGGATCTTCGGATAACTTACACAAAGTCCTTTAAATTTTAAACTATGCAGAGCCTTTACATTTATTTTGGTAACCACACAACAGATAGAGTGCCCTGGCCCTGGGCGAAACCAACTATGGGACTACCGTAACTAAATAGAATAACTTCGTTATTATAGCATTTTTATTAATAAAAGTTATTTAATTTAGTTACAATAGCTCTGTAGTTGCTTTAGCCCCTAGGCACTACATAACAAATTACACCTAGATAAATAACATTAACAGTCATAACAGGCTACTTACACCCAAAGGGCAGATTTACAATAACTTAAAATAATTGTGTACTCTCTTCTTTTAAACATTAAATACATTTTATTTGTACAACATGAGCCACCTCTATTGATGGGTGAAGAGTGGCCGTACAAAATCTTTCCTTCTGATAGATTATAGCGTACAAGTTAAAATTTGTTATTTATAAGTATACATGCTTATACATAGACGATCAGACGCATAAAAAGACGATAACGAAATATTTAACTTACTTATCTTTCATTAATAAATAAGTTAGTCTCATTTATCAGTAATCTCTCGAATTACTTACCTTCTGATTGTCATCTTATAACTAGGTTTGCCAACCGTACTCTAAAATAGAATATTTTGTACTCTAATTTAGGTAAGCGGACTCTTTAATCTAAAATATTATATTTTGTAAAAAAAAACATTTTACTAATAATTGAACATTTACAATTGTTAGAAATTTAAAAAGGACCAAAAGTTGCTATCTATAGCAAGCACCTTAAAAAATAAAAACAAAAACATAACCACATAAAAGACATTGTTTTAAATTAAAATTTGGTACTCTACATATTTACCTTTCGACGACCAAGCGACAGCCGGCTGTTTGTCGCGCTGCTATTGTCCTTCTATTGTGTCTCGAATCACGTGTGTAAGGTTTAAATTATGATAATCTATATTTACCCTCTTTAAAATCAGATATAAGTACTCAATTGCACTAAAAAATGTAGGCAACCCTAGCTCTATCTATAAATCAATACCTAGCTTAAAATACGTAAGCAGGTTTATTTACGTAGTCGTATGTTTACGTTTACATTGTGAAGAGCTTCTTTACCCTCTATTAGGGTACAAACATTAAGAAACAGGTTACCAGCGCAGACGAGTCGGTACGGATCGGTACCGATCGGTGCAAGTATAATTCCCCCGTGTATTCTAAAATACGCTCAGTTATAAAAAAACAGGTTTACCGACTTAGGTACTTACCGACTGCCCGGACCATGGACGTAATATACAAACAGGAACGGTCTCAAAATAATATTTACGAACATGAACGCTATTTCAACGCAATAAGATATTAAATTCTTTTGCACCTTACACAGAGGCAATACGGGGCGAGAGGGATAGGAATAACGGACGCCGTTTGTCTCATTCTTTTTTCTTGCCAGAATAAAAAATGCAAATAAAACATTTTAATTTATTTCGTATCCATAACTAAGAGAACTAAACGACTGACATCTAATCTAACTTCTTCGGTACCGGTAACGGTCTTTTAACGTACTTTCGGAAGAACCGAGAAAACGAAATATTTTTGCCACTCCACTAGTGTCACCCCTTCTGAGTTAGGATCCCACCTAGAGTAGTAAAAATGCGTAAGTCCACTAAGCCATCGAGCTCTCTTTGAATAACTTCAATACAACTGTGTTTTCAATAAACTATTAGTAGGTAGATTGGTGAAAAGGGACAGTCAGCCTCTATACTACCTCTCGCTCGCTCATTTTTTGCCCCGAGTTATCGGTCCTGTTTGTATATTAGATCCATGGCGGCATGGCATGGACTGAGTCATACGGGTTTGAGCGTTTGCCAGTGTAGGTCGTGTGTTCACTTCGTTCGTCGTGAAAATGGATGTGGATTGCGATGTCTTAATAGCATTGGTATTTGCTAAACCAACTTTGTGGGACAAAAAAGATAAATATCACAGCAACAGACACGTGACTGATAAATATTGGAAAGAGATTAGTTTGGAAATGAAACATGATGGTAAGTAAATTTTGTTTTGTTTATTAGTGTACAACAATCGGTTAATAACGGTGTGAAATATTGTACTTTTTCTGAGGTTTGTTCAACGTATCTCATAGCAAACGACAGCATTTTTGGGGTCATTTCTACTTTTAATGCACTCTGTGCGTCCGTCAGTAAATCTGAACAATGTGGCTAAAAACGTGTCACTTGCTGACTGCTTATAACCTATCTACACCTTTTTACTAATAATATCATTTGTTGCGTTTGTTGCTTGCATAGAGCTTAATTTGATTGTGCCACCTGTCTAACGAGTTAAATAGTAATCAAGTGCCTATCAAAACCTTTACCAATAATAATGTTTATGTTAGGGTGCTAATGCTAACATAACCAAACAGGTTTCCGGTACAGACTAATCAGTACGGGTCGGTACCGATTAACCAACCAACGTTCAACCTGTTTCTTTATAAGTGAGATTATATTGAAATAATATACCGGTGCCGGTCGGTACGGATTTATCTGTACCGGAAACCTGTTTCTTTGTGTAAGCACCCTAATGCAAGACACAGTTTTCACGACTATCTCAGCGAATTCAATATCGGTTTCTTTGCACTTAGTAAACGCCTTTTTAAATATAATCTGCCAAATGCACATTCCACTGTTTTCGTTGCTCGAGATATTTCCGCCTATTGAAATGATGTTACTCCTCAGTTAATTCACCGTCTCTAAAGGGTTTCAATACAATAGTGTGTGTATTGGATAGACTTTGTCAGTAGAAAATACATAAGGAGTAGAGTATTGTAGAGTTATTGTGATAAGTCCGAGAATTATTATTGCTACTCCTGACTGTTTTTTTTTGCATAAGATATCTTTTGTTACAGAATTTAAATTGAGAAAAAAATGGAGGTATCTTAGGGATCAATTTGCCGTAGAATACGGGAAAATTCCGTCTTCTCGTTCAGGAGACGAGGCCATTTCTGTTTATCCCAAATGGCCTTATTTTAAGTCTTTACTTTTCTTAAAAGATACAGTGAAACCGCGACCGTCAAAGGAAAAAACTCGGCCAGGACCTGTTTCACCAACTAATACTGACCAAGATGAAACATCAAACATTGAAAGCACAGATTGTGAGGAACTTACCCTTTCTCCTTTACCCATGTGTCAAGAAAACGTTGAAGATGAAAGTAAATCAGCATCATCAGGCAAAAGAGCAAAAAAGTCATACAGCGATAAAATTTTAGAGATTGAAGAACAAAAATTAAAGTTTTTGAAAGCTAAAGATAAATCCCGAACATTGCGCAGCAGTTCGAAGGAAGAAAATGAACATGAATTATTTTTCAGAAGCCTCTTGCCTCATGTTCAAAGAATTCCGCAGCATAGGCTTCTGTCATTTAGAAATCGCATACAAAGTGTTGTAGAAGAATTTGCGTACCAATCACAGCCGTCATATAATTCACCGTATACCTCCATGTCAAATTATAGCAATTATAGCCATGATAATGCTCCAGAACTCTATCATCAATCCATAGTTGCTGATATGGAAGGCAACACACCAGAATCGGGAATTACTGACACCCTTGCGGAGGTTGATATGAAGCTTGAACATTCATAAATCTACTCCTACATAGGATGAACAATCTGTAGGTGATTTCTATAACAATTATGGAGTTAAAAACTTCTTCTTCTTAAGGCTGAGGCTACATTAGGCCGCGACGCGACCTGCGACACATGAGCGATTAAAACGAGTAAATGAATGCTCACGTATATGGCTACACCGTACATCAAATATTAGTACATGTCATCGCCGAATATACGCCGGAATTTCGCTTGTAATGTAGTCATACCATGTTTTTCTCGTTTCGCTCTTCCAGTCGCATCGCAAATCGCTCCCTACTGTAGCCTCAGCCTAACTTTGTTAGCTCTCGTTTTCAAACATAATCCATACTAATATTATAAATGGGAAAGTGTGTCTGTCTGTCTGTCTGTCTGTCTGTCTGTCTGTCTGTCTGTCTGTCTGTCTGTCTGTTTGTCTTTCTTTCACGGCAAAACGGAGCGACGGATTGACGTGATTTTTTAAATGGAGATAGTTGAAGGGATGGAGAGTAACATAGGCTACTTTTTGTCTCTAAAATTGCGAGAAAGATAGAGTAAAACAACAATTCCATTTTCCCATATAAAAGTTGTCCATGTTCTGTTGGATGTCGTTGTCATAGTAACCGGCAAATCAAGTGTCAAAACAGTTACAACCATAGAGGTTACAACCCGTCAAACCTGACACAAATAAGTAATGTTTAATTGTTTTCAAAATACGAATGGAATCATTTTCATAAATCCAAATCATGCAAATAAAAGCCATTTAATACGGTTTGAAATAACAAAAAGGCGTGAAATATGCTGTAAAAAATAATACTGTAACAGCTTTTCTTATTTCCAACGTACAAAAATAATATTAAGATAAAAAAAATATCTAGATTTCAAATATTTACTAGCCTTCGCCCGCGGCTTCGCCCGCGTGGATGTCGAACTTCTACCTACTATTTTAACCCTTTAGGGCTATTTTTTATATTCTTCACAAAGAATAAACCCTCCAAGTTTAATGTATTTAGTTAGTTATTGTTATATATTAACAAACACGTTGATATCAGGCAGTGAGTTTACTATTATATACATACTAGATGACCCGGTGAACTTCGTATCACTTACCTATTAATGTAAACAAAATTTATTTAAACCATATCACCTTTATTCATAAAAGATTTGTATCGATTCCCCCCCCCCCCCCCCCACATTATCACAATCTAGATTCACGTGTATATGAGTGGCCTAATAGTTGTTTAGTAATCTGGCAATACTGTCATTGTCGCTGTCACCTAACTTTTGAAGAAAAGATCGTTGAAAGGAAATGTTATGAAATGGGCTTTTAGTTTAAAAAAAAAAGTCCAGGATGGCCATACAAAAACAAAAAAATATTAAAAGCACTATTATTTAATCAATACATATAATAAAATCATTATATAATAAAATCAATCCATACTAATATTATAAATGGGAAAGTGTGTCTGTCTGTCTGTATGTTTGTCTTTCTTTCACGGCAAAACGGAGCGACGAATTGACGTGATTTTTTAAGTGGAGATAGTGGAAGGGATGGAGAGTAACATAGGCTACTTTTTGTCTCTTTCTAACGCGAGCGAAGCCGCGGGCAAAAGCTAGTGGTTATCTAAACGTGAATTCTGGAAACTGATTTGTGGTTACCTTAACAATTACTTTTATGAAAGTGTGATATGTTTTTCTTTGTAAATAATTTCACGAAATAAAAATATGATTAACATAAATAAATATTATTTGTTTACCTTTATGTCCTTTTTACATTTATAATTAACACTTTCGAGGAGAAAAAACTGCCTGACGAACTCGTAAGACGAAGTGACCATCATTAACTAAAAAAGATTGACCTGTTTGTAAATGTGTACCGTCTCGTATCGGTATATAGGGACCGCATACCTGTATCTACTATCTACGTATGTTTGCAATTTTCTCTCAATTGAGAACGAATTCGATAGCGAGTGAAACAAGCTCGTTATTTTTGCACTTCTCTTTGGTTATATGCTTTGCGCTGTAGCAAGGTGCGGGTGACACATTCAGTAACGTTTCATTTCACTTAAGAAAGTTGCAGTGTTTTATAAATTATGACTTTAGTAGTTCTGCTGTACCACATTTCTAATACACTAAATCATTAATAACTGTAGTAAATTAATTTCAACCCAACCAGAATGCACTAAACCACAAATAAAATTAATTTGGGTTAAAAATTAAGCAATGTGTTATTCGTATAACGTAACGCCTTCGACGTAATTAGTGATGGGATGTCCTGCTACGATGGAATGTCGATATTATATATAATAATACTAGCTGATCCGTGCCCACTTCGTTGGGCGGTAAACATTTTTTTAACTTGTGATGAAATTATGACTGTGGTTCGGTTAGTACTGAGTGCTATGATTTATTTCCCGACTGCCAAAAGAAGGGTTTTGTTTTTATTGCATATCAGAAAGATGCTGCTCACGTTCAGCGCTGGATTCCTGAACAGGCGATGTAATCACAGTTTGGCTTGCGAGCCGCTGCGAGCGGAAAAATAAATTTTATTCATCTGAACTCATATCAAAGTCATGACCATCGGAATAGTCACTTCACAATCAAACAATTAAACAAACATTCAAAGTTTTCCTCTTTAGCACAAAACTGAATATCACACTAATTTTCGTAGTGTCGATAGCGATAAAGTGAATTGCATATCGTCCCTAGTCATGTGGTACTGACTGATGTCAACGTCATTTAGACAACTGCCACCCGCACCTTGCTACAGCGCAAAGCATATAGGTTAGTTTCTTTTGATTAGTCAGAAACGGAAGTAGATGCAGAATAAATGAAGAATGTAGATAGGGCAGGATTTAAAAATGGAAAATGGCAACATTTAGCCTGGGGTAGGTAAGATATTCTTTTAAATAAATAAACTAATAAATAAATATACTGGGACAACTTACACACGGTCATCTGATCCCAAGTTAAGCTCTGCTTAGAGCTTGTGTTATGGTAACCAGACAACTGATATACATACTTATATAATTTATAAATACATACATATTATATAGATAAATTACACCCAGACACAGAACAAACAATCATGCTCATCACACAAAGTTTGTTCTGGGTGGGAATCGAACCCACGACCCGGCTTAGCAGTCAGGGTTACTAACCGCTAGACCAACAGGCCTGTCAAAATCTTTACAAATACCTACGCGATCCATTTTGAATTATTGACTACTGCCTTTTTACCGACTTCACAAAAAGGAGGAGGTACTATATTTGGCTGTTTGTATGTTTTTTTTTTTTTTTTGTATGTTTGTTCATCGATTACTCCGTCAATTGTCAACGGATTTTGATGGTTCTTTTTTTGTTTCATAAGTCATGATTCAGGGGTGGTCCCATATAAATTTTGTGGCGATCGGTTCAGTGCTTCTCGAAAAATACACCAAGAACAAAAAAAAAATTGACGAAATTTTCATAGACGATGTGTGCTTTGTCTTCAAGTTTCTATTATCGTTTTATAAGATTGTTAGTAGTTTTATTTTGAAAAAAATAAATTACTTTGAAAGATACTATACACAGTCAAACATTGGGAGTCGACACTAAAAAGTAATAAATAAAAAACTTTTTTCAAAAAAAAAAATAACCGCCTTCAAAAACTAAAAACCCAATAATAACTAAAATTTCGGAAGTCGGTGGTTTCTCTTCTGCCATTCAATTTGTGTTGCCACCGACTTCCGAAATTTTAGTTATTATTGGGTTTTTAGTTTTTGAAGGCGGTTATTTTTTTTTTTTAAAAAAGTTTTTTATTTTATCAGACTTTTCAAACATAGCACTATGAATTGTATTTTAATATGTACCATCGACCCAATGGAATCATGACCCACCATAAGCTTATTTTCGTAAGACATTCAAATACAATTAGGTCGACAATCGCGTAAACATGTATTAAAAATGTCACACGTCTAGTCTTCTTATTTTGACAGCTTCAAACGATTTGTCGTCGAAATGGGTCATGATTCAATTTTGTCGATAGTACAGGGCCACCCTTCTCTATGAAATTGTATCTTTTTCCTTACTTTTTTCCTTTTGGCATCGACCTCACGTAAGGCTTGCGACTCCCTTAGGACTTGAGACCAACAAATTGAAAGACGATAGAAAACATGAGGGCCTAGACAAGTGGCATTGTAGAACAGAAAACGAAAACGAATAGATTGTCAAATGTATGAAATTGACATAAGCTTTCGCTAAACAATTTGATATCTCCCTCCATACATTTGACAATCTATTTGTTTTCGCTTTCTATTCTACAATGCCACTTGTCTAGGGGGCATGGGTATACAGAAATATGAGATAAAGAAGCGAGCTCATAAGTGTTTAGCAATTTATTTTACGGGTTTTGTAAACGATTAAAACATAAACATAATCAAGAATTTTATACCATGCTGCGGACAAGAAGGCAGGCGTTGGCGGCGCATAGATTCATATGGAACTAGGTTTTGCCCGAGCTTCGCCCGTGTGGCTATCAAACATTTATCCACTATCTAACCCCATTAGAGGTCGATTTCCAAAAATCCTCTTTTAGTGGCTACCTCCTTGTTACAAAGAACATATATACCTTCCAAGTTTCATGTCTCTAAGACGTCGTTATGAATAAGAAATCATCAAACGACTTCTCCCACCCGTCGTGACTTGTGTCAGACTTTTACTGACTGAAAACCTACATGTTTCTTCGGTTGCCCTGTATGTTCCGGGGCCACGGTAATAGAACTATTTCGCAACCCAGGACTAGGGGTTAAACTGTCCTTTAACAAAGAACACACCCTCTTTCATGTCTCTAGGACAAGCGGTTTGAGTGATGCATTGATATCAACAATCAGTCAGTCTGCTACTCAATGAGTCAGGCCTCAAAATCAGCTGCGTACGAGCCGTCAAGTCTCCTCGCTTCGCCACCGCCGCGGAGATAATTAAAATCAGGACACGAATCGAATCTCTCACGGCGCGCCGTGAGAGATTCGATTCGTGTCCTGATTTTAATTATCTCTACCTTATACGACTACTTGTAATTCGTACATATTACAGTTTTGAAGTAAAGACGAATTCTCTTTTTATGGTATCAATAATCGTTAGTATGTCTTGTGTTCATCTATATTTTAATGTTCAGTTTGTCATCCATACTAATATTATAAATGGGAAAGTGTGTCTGTCTGTCTGTCTGTCTGTCTGTTTGTCTGTCTGTTTGTCTTTCTTTCACGGCAAAACGGAGCGACGTATTGACGTGATGTTTTTAGTGGAGATAGTTGAAGGGATGGAGAGTAACATAGGCGACTTTTTGTCTCTTTCTAACGCGAGCGAAGCCGCGGGCAAAAGCTAGTAAAATATATTTCCTTCTGTTTTGATTTGTTAAATTATTCGGACAAACAAAAAACGGATTTAAAAAAAAACTTTACTTTTGGCTTCGGATCGTTAGTTGGTCTTTATTATTTTTTTAAACCTTAGCCGCTGCTTATAAGCCGGTTTCCTTTTTCTTAAAAAAGTTTTTGCTTTTTATTATGGGATAATGGCGGCAAAACTGGCCGGTTTGCGTTACTCGGTATCATTTTGGTCAAATAGCTACACATTAATGTGCTACTTTTTGACTGTTAACACGTACTAATCGTTCAGAGGTGGGTACAATTCAACAATGTCAAACGCAACCCCATAAGGACGTCGGCAATTACCGCGGGCCATTGGTCGCGCCTTTCTAGGGCTGCCCAAAATTGACCAGTTTTTAATATATTTCTAATATTATAACTGCGTATTTGTAAACAAATTCAACGGTGAATATTACCTTTAGGTAATAGGGACGGATATGAAATGACAGTTAGTTTAAAATTAATTGTGAAAAATCAGCTATTTCTCTTTAAAATTCACAACAATATGATATAGATCGTTCAGTAATAAAAGTTGTTAAACTCGTATTAGGTTTCACAAATTCTTTTGTTTTTATTTTATTGATAGCTAGCTGGTTTCTGCGGATCTGCCCATCCATTTTGATATAAACTGTCATTAGTTGCATCATTTATCCTGATTTCAAAAAGCCTGCCTCTTTCTCAAAGATTGTTTTGAGTTGTAGAAACTTTTAGAAGTTTGTTAGTCAAGGGTTTTTATTATTATTATTATTTTTTAACCTCTAAAAGATACTGTAAAAATCAATCTGCATTGACTTTAAAGCTACCTTGCTGATGATGAATGAATAAGTGACTGTCGCGCCGCTTTTGTCTTTCTATTGTGCCTTGAATCACCTGTGTTCGAAGATTTAATGGAGGAGTGACAACCCCACCTCGTTAATCCGTCGGTCTCGCCTGTCATTCCTAGATCACATCGTTATGGGTAGGTCAAAAAGCCTGAAAGTCAGACAACAAAAGGGTACTGTTATACCTAGTAACTAGGTTATGGAAGCCAGGTATCTGGTTAGCATGATCTCATCTCAGTCTCTGTTTTTTTTTTGCATCTGGTTGCGTCTGTTTCAAAAATGATGGTCGTTTAAAAAGTAAATATAAATTTATCGATTCTCCAGAACTGTGAACCCTAACATTTGAATTGCACATTGACCTGAATGCTACATTTATAGACGTAATAGCATACAGTGCTGAATGTAATAACATGTCCGTAGTCCGTACCATTGTTTTGTTACAACAATGAATAAACCCACGCTTTAAGATTTTCGCGTTTTCCTTTCTTTTTTATGTGAAGCGGGATGAATTTTTAATTGACTATTATTTCTTATGTTTGGTTAAGATTAATTTAATTTAGTTACGGTTGATGGTTTGGTTGGGTCAGAGCCCATACGTCCCCTAAAATTTGTCCCCCAGCATAAAAGTTGTGGATTCGGCCCCTATATAGGTGCCCATTGGTCTCCTGGTAATATTTTAATAAAAAATATTATTTTAAGGTACCCATTCGTCTCCTCTAATATATACACAATATAAGTTAAACATTCGTCACCTATTCAGGTGCCTATTGGTCCCCTGAGATAAAATTAGCTATATTTTACCTAAGAAACGGTTAACATACGAGTAGTACACTTGTGAACAGTTTATTAACGCACTTAATTTAATAAATCATAACAGATCATTGAAAAAAGAGCTATGATGAATGATAATCCGTCATGATAATAATATAACCTGTCGATAGGCTTACGATGTAATATTGTCTCTTTACGAATGGCTTGTTATAAAAACGGGTATTAATGATTGAAAACTTAAGAGAACAAAAGTACTAGGCGCGCAGTAACGTGAAGTAGTTATGTACGAAAGTCTAAAATTCACTGTATTTTTAATTTTCTCACAAGATCACCTTAATCAATCCAAAGTACTAGGCGCGCAGTAACGTGAAGTGGTAAATAGAAAACGATCGATCAACGAATCGATTAATTATTTTGAAGACTGACTTAATGCCTAGAGCCTAGAGGCATTTTATTAAACTTAATCTTATTTGAAATACTTTAAACATGATATTTAAGGAATTATTATATTTTAATTTTACGCTTTTCTGCGCGACTGTACCAGGACTACCAGGCTGCAGTATACACATAAACATGTACTTATATTAGAAGAATGAATTAAAATAAATATTCTTCAGGGGACGAATAGGCCCCTCAAAGGTTCCAGGGGACGAATGGGCACAGGGTGCGAATCTTAGGAGACGAATGGGCTCTGACCCGTTTGGTTCGATAAAAGGTTGTGATAACGCTTCTAGTTTTTAATATATATGTACGAGTATATCAGTTGTCTGGTTACTATAATAAAGGAGATTTTTTTAGTGGTATCAGTCGTGTTTGAGCTGTCCCAAGATATTTATTTTATCTTCACCCTACTAGCATGGGCGTAGCCACACTGGGGCAAGCTGGGGCACTTGCCCCACCCTGGCTCTAACCTATTAGGTACCTAACTAAAAAAAAAAAAATTATAACAACAATCATTTACCGTAAGAAAGTTACACAATAAAAAAAAATAGTCGACAAAAAAAAAAGTGCGATCAAAACAAAAAGCGCGCACGATTGACCGAACGCGCGCATCACAGCAGCCTTTTGAAACAGAGCCATATTACTGCAGATAAATACACACATCAACATGGTCTAGGGATATTTCAATTAAACCTAAATAACTATAATTCTATTAACATTTTGTTAAGACATCTATACATTAAAATTAACCTTGTTTAATAGCCTATCTAATCTGATAATAAACTTTTAGATAAAGTATAAAATTTAAAAAGAAATTTGGAAGAAAAGGAAAAACTCAGAAAAAATTTAAATCTTGACTTTATTTTTGAAACATAAATACCTAAACGACACAGCTATTTTGTTTATAAACCTTTGAAACCTTTTATAATAAAACGCGGGGCAAGCTCCGCTACGCGGGACCCCCCCTGACGCAGAGTCTCCGGCCCCAGATCGTGGAGGGCGTGGTGAGCGTTCTGTTCCCTTCGCGGGGGGAGTTCACTCCCCCGCTCATGGCTCCGCCACCGGCGGTGTCCGATGCGGACCGCGACGGCGACGACGACGACGTTCCAGAGGTGACCGAGGTAGAACTGGGAGTGGCGGTGCTAAGACTTAGGGTTGGCCCTAAGCCTTAGCCCACCGCCCCAGGACCCGACGGCCTACCAGGGAAGGCCTGGGTCTTGGCCTTAGGGGCTCTCGGGCCTCGACTAAGGGGGCTCTTTAGCGCATTTTTGGAGGAGGACCAGTTCCCACTTCGTTGGAAGACCGGGAACCTGGTCCTTATACCGAAGCCGGGGCGTCTTGCGGACTCTCCGTCCGCATACCGGCCCATCGTTTTGCTCGACGAGGCGGGCAAGCTCTTGGAGAGAGTGCTTGCAAGCCGTCTCGTCGAGCGACTGATGCGGGTGAGGCCGGATCTGGCGGACGGCCAGTTCGGTTTTTGCAAAGGACGCTCCACGGTGGACGCCATCATGCGCGTGCGGGCCCTCACGACAGGGGCACAGGGCAGGGTCGTCTTGGCGGTGTTTCTTGACATCGCCAACGCTTTCAATACCCTGCCTTTTGGGGTGTACCTCTGTCGTGTGGTCGAGGCCTATCTGACGGACATAGCCGTTATCTATCCCGGTTACGAGGGAGTGTCGAGTCGACGAGGGATGTCGTGCGGTGTTCCACAGGGATCGGTCCTGGGACCGATCCTGTGGGATCGGGTACGACTGGGTGCTGTGCGCCGACGTTCTCGAAGGCGTCAGCGTAGTGTGCTACGCTGACGACACGCTAGTCCTAGCGTAGAGAGGGTCGTTCCAGGCGGTGGCTGACTTAATATCGAGAGGAGTTGCGACAGTCGTGGAGAGGATCCGGCAACTGGGACTTGAGGTGGCCCTGCACAAGTCCGAGGCCATGTGTTTTCATGGCTCTCGGCACCGGCCACCTCCGGGGTCTCAGAAAGCAGTAGGAGGGGTTCACATCGGTGTCGAGTCGACGATAAAGTACCTGGGACTTGTCCTCGACAACCGGTGGAACTTCACGGAGCATTTCCAACGTTTGGGCCCCAAACTGGCGAGGGCTGGAGCTGCCCTCAAACGGCTCCTGCCCAATCTCGGCGGCCCAAACGCCTCCTGCCGGAGGCTCTACGCGGGGATCGTGCGGTTCATGGCCCTCTACGGGGCTCCGGTGTGGGCGCCCAATCTAGCAACGGGTCCGGCCCGGCTTCTGAGGGCGTCCCAGAGGGTTATGGCGATTCGCATGGCGCGGGGATACCGCACGGTCTCCTGCGAGGCGGCGTGCCTCCTTGCCGGCACTCCGCCGTGGGATCTGGAGGCAACAGTTCTTGCACACACGTACGAGTGGCGCGTGGAAGTGCAACGCCAGGGCGAAGTCCCGCTGCCGCGGGTTAGTGCGGCGCGGCTCACGGAGCTCCGGCGAGATCTCATGGCGGAGTGGAGACAGCGACTGTCGCAACCTAGTGCTAGGCACGCCGTAATAGCGGCGGTAAGACCCCTCTTTGAGAAGTGGCTGGAGAGGCGCCACGGCGCTCTCACGTTTCGCTTGACACAGGTCCTCACCGGACATGGTCAGTTCGGGAGGTTCCTGTGTCGGATTTGGGCGGAAGCGACGCCTGGGTGTCACCACTGCAGCAACGGTCGCCTGGAGGACACGGTCGATTACACTTTGGTGTGTCGCGCATGGGCGCACCATCGACGTGTCCTCGAAGACGTCGAGAGTCGCAAGACGACTACCGGCCACCGTAGGCGCGGTTCTGCGGATAGCGAGCGATGGGTAGCTCGCCGCCCGGCTAGGACCAGGACCGCGACGACGGCGCGTTAGTGTTCCACGCGCGCCTCAATGAGAAGGAGTCAGCACAGGAAGCGGCCCAACAGGGCCAACACCTGCCGGGGTTGCGGAATGTTTATAATAGTTACCGTGACCCTGGAACATAAAGGGCAATCGAAGGAACATGAGTGGGTTTTAGTCAGTAAGAGTCTGACACGCCCTCCCGCCGCACCCAGGACGGGAGCAGTCATTGGATGATTTCCCACTCACCAAAAAAAAAAGGCTCTAGCACCTCATCTCGGTATTTCTAGCAGTTATTTCAATTCAAACCATAATCGTGCCACCTTGATATGCATGAACTTGTTGTGGATGCTGCAGTCGTTTCCAACGTGCACCCCAAACGCGTACTCTTCGCGAATCATTATGAAATCCAAACCTGGATTCATCAGTGAAAAGCACAAGTGACCATTGAGAATGGTTCTAGTTTTCGTGTGCAATAGCCCATTGTAATCTTCTTCCTCGATTGCCTCTCCTTAGCGCTGGCACCCAAAGTAGCCTACGTACGAGCACGTAGGTTGACTTCATGCAGTCTTCTTAAAGTTTGACCGCTTACCAGCAAACCATACTCTCTGTATGTCTCTCTCGTTATGTGAAATTTGTACCTACTTTACTTAGGTATTTAGAGAGGATTTTATTATTCTATATCTCGGGTCCAGAGCGTTCTGGCGCGTCCGCTCTACTCTTTCTCTGGCACCGCTCATACACTCACTTACACTCTTGGCCAATACTTTTATAAAGATTTGTAGAAACTAGATATTACATTTTTTTAAGGCGCACAGCCCAAACGACACAAGTTATAAAAAAATTATTGCGAGGGGGGGGGGGGGTAGGTTGACTTCTGCCCCATCCTGAGCCCAAGGCTGGCTACGCCCATGCCTACTAGCCTTTTACCAAATATATTAGGGTCGACATCCAGTTTAACTGAATCTAGCTAAATACTAGTGTTTACCATGAAGCGATTACTTGGTTTGTAAGATTGATTGTCAAACTTATAAAAGTCATCCAAAGCTGATTTTTAGTTCAGTTTTTTTCAAAACCAGCCAACCCACGATTTGTCAACAGTAAAATTACTTTCGTCAAAATACTACTAACATCACATGGTCATATTGAATTGACTTCTCCGTCACTAATTATTTACTATGTCTCTTCTCTACGAAATAAGCAGTGGCTTTATTAAAACCGATTTTAACTGATTCGATGCGATTCATTGCAGCTACAGGTACTCAGAATAACGAATCGTTTCCGATATGTTTTGGCAAAACGTAATGTTTTTTAGAAAAACGTTCTTAAAACGTTTACAGGTACCAACTACTTAAAAATAGATGGACTTAGGTGAAGTGAACTTTAGATAACCTGGCAATTTCTAGCAGAGCGAGAGAAAAATATCAGCATGCCAATGATTTCTACAAATAGGGCGGAGGGTGGCTGACAGCCTACCTAGAGCTGAAGTTCTTTTTAAAAGCTTTTATTTACCTTGCACTTGTGGCGTCATCTATCGCCGAACAACTGAGGATCCTGTAATGTAGGGTATCCTTAAGTTGTTTTAACGAATATAAATACTGTTGACCGACCGCAGCTATTTAGTCAATAAATGTCTACCGAACGAATTACGTGTTTGCTTCCAAATACCACATATCCTACATCGCGATATCTAAGTTATCGGCGACATTAGAAAGAGTACAACAATCCCGACTAGAACCGTCGGGCAGTAGCCCACCAGACACAACACCCGTCTGGTTGGAGGATCCTCCCTTTTCAATGAAGGATGAGGGACTTGACCCTCTGTCCCTCATACCTCCAAACACTGTATGTTTGTTACGGTGGAATCTTTGAACTCAATTTTGTGAAGTAGTATATCTTCAACCGATTTTCTGGTTTCTCTTTATTGGTAGTTACAGAAGACCAATAAATTATTAAGTATATAAGTCCGCAAAGGGTTCCTTCGTCAAATATTAATACTGGACCCGTCTGGGAATTTCTAATAAATAACTATCCTGTTGGCCACGTAGCCGGACCGGACCAGTGATGGCGCATCTTATTAAGTAGGTCCCTTGTCCTATCCTGTCTCAGGGGCCCTGCGACCCAGCAAATCATCCTAGTCCGTCCCTATCACAAATAATTATAATGGGCAAAGAATTTAGAGCTTTTCGATCACTTTTTTCGTATTTGTTACAGGATACCGCCGATGGTTATGTCAAAGCGAGAGCATTGTGTGAAAGTAAGTTAAATTGATTGTAATAATTAGTCAATCAGTAAGTATTGTAGTGTTAACCGGATCTTTAAAATGAAAAGTAAATTATGCATCTCGTTGTTGTATTTTAGCTAGTTGATCATCATTATCTCCCTAGCCTTTTTCCCAACTATAGGGTCGGCTTTCAGCCTGACCGGATTAAGCTGGATACAAGTGTGAAGCGAATGCCTGTCAGACCTTCACAACCCAGTACCAGGGCTAAACCCAGTACCGGTTAGACTAGGACTTCTAGCTAGTTGATGTAATAACGAAATGTACTAAATCCTAGTCCTCCAAAGAAACGTACGTGCCTACAAACAACAGACTACAAACTATACCCTTTCTTTCTTTGTCATATAATATTCATAGATAAACGTTTAAGTTCGTCAGACAGTTTCCAATGAATTTTTAATGAATGTCTTCTTCACTGACAAAATTAAAGATCTCGCCAGGCTTGAGACAACTGACACAAAATGACTTTCTTTGGAGGTTTTGAATTTCGTATTTACAAAATAAAATAAATAAAATGATGACTAAATATAATAATAATGCTGGACTTTTGTGGTCCTACTGCAGACACCGTAATATTGTAAATACTTAAAAAATAATTTAAATAATGTATCTCGCGAGATTGTAAATTGACGATTAATAATTATTACCGGCCCTTGGGCAAACTCGCAAGTCTTGGCCGAATACGAGACTCTCAAATCATTTCCTCTCTTTGTCACTCTAAACGGATAAAGTAAGGACATCAACATATTTGAGGGCGTCTTAAAATTAAGTACGTGAGCTTCTTATAATTAGTATATTATTTTTTACATATAGTGTAGTATCATTTGAATAAATTAATTAAACTTAATAAGTAACCAATATTCAATCGGATTAGATTAAATATAACTTCTTTTTTACTGGCCGCTGCTATTGTTTTCTACTGGTTTTAGTGACACTTCAGGGAGTTCGATTCCCATCCAGGATAAATCCTTGTGTGACAAACAATAAGTTAGTCACAAAAAGAAAAGGTATACAAGTCTGGTTGCCATCACAGGCTCTGCCGGGATCAGATGGCCGTGTGTGAGTTATCTTAATATATTTTATTTTCTTACAGAGAGCTGCGAAGTAAAGCCTGCACGTGAAGAATTGCTAAACTGTGAGAGAAGAGTGTATAAAAAAAGACATTACACAGCCGAAACTTGTGAGCAAGAGTTAGTGGACCTGTTAGAAGCAATAGATAAATGCCTTATTAAGCAGAAGACCTTCCTTGATTTAGCTTAGACATGTACTACTCGTACGACTTAACTGTGCACCTCGCGCTGTGACGTAACGCTGACGGCATGCGATCGCTACTAAACGAACGAGGCGAACACGGAGCGCCGCGAGGGGAAGCGGGAGAGGGGTCGCATTCCAGCGAGGTGCACAAATAAGTCGTACGGGTTTTAAGAGCTTGGATGGAATCCTGAAGTTTCGACCACTTAAAATAATGTTTCTATACGTGGATTTAGTTATAGATATTTGACATAATGATTATGATATTTGACATAATTATGCGAGAAATAAAAGGCTTTTTATTTTATTATTTATCATTTCATTATCATCATCAGCTCCATCCACATTGTTTCTAAATTCTATCGTCAGTAGCGATGACCGTCGATTGATTCAGATTCATTATTGAGAATACCCGTAAGTGTCCCTAACATTTATTAATAGCAAGCAGTATCTTATTTTATGTTTTCTTGTGTTTATTGCTAAAGCGGTCAAAGTAGTACATTACAAAAGTAAAAATTAAATATGATCAGTGGTTTTAAGTGTTTGTTACAAAGTTGTTCCTAAATTCCTAAAACAAATAAAACTTGTTTTTAATGAAGTAAAATGTTCTCCGGTAATTAAACAAACAGCGTGTAAGCGTACAATAAAGATCTTTCTTCCCTTTTCTGAGAAAAGTATAGGTATTGGTTTGGGAAAGAGCTCTATGATATTCAAAGCTGTTGAAAATGAAAACTCGTTTACAAAGTCTAACCTAATGTTGGGATTTCCTAGAATCTTTAGCAATTTTAAATACTGAGAAATGTGAAATATTGTAACTACTTGTTGTCTGTGTGTGACATGTTTTACAGACCCCCTATCCCCCCATTTGAGTCTGTTAGTAGAGGTGGCGTTTTCTGAAAAAATAACGTGTATCTGTAGCAGGCATTTTGTATATTCTGCCGTTTAGAGAATGCCTCGGCATTTTATATACGGCGTAAATCGCCATTAAAGCTATCCGAATTGCATTTACTTCTTTCTGGTGTTTTAAAAAAAGATAACCACGAAAGAGATCCACTCTCACCTTAGCGTTCTAATCTAACATAACCGAGTCGAAAAGCTCTGACATTTTGCCTTTGGCGTTTTATAAAATTGTAAGCGTTTACGCCTTATTTGAAATGCTGAAGCTTTAAGTAACCCTTTCTTCTCATGATTCTCGGCAGATGCCCGGAGTTTGTGGCGCCCGAGTGGCTCAGAAACCACGAAAAAGCTGTTGGTCTTTCGCCTTATCATTTAATTGTGGTGGATGACCCGTGAAGTTTTTCAATTATTGGCGCCCAACATGGGGATTTTATTGCCTTAAGTTTCGTCTCGAAAAGACAGGGGAGAATGGGATTATTAAACTCAATAACTCAACTTATTATGTGGTTACCTGGAGGGACAGAAAAGGCTTTTCCTTCTTCTTAACATGCACCAGAACCTCCGTTACAATACCAGATAGAGCACATCCAAAGGGAGACTGTAATAAGCTGGGCATTGACGGTCATTTTTCGCGTCAGTCTAGTCGTACAACTGTGGCGTCACTCCAAACTCGACACTCACGATCAAAGTTTGGATGGACGTCAGTTCAAGTAACGCGCCAAAAAGACCGTCATTGCCCAGCCATAGGGATTTCTTTGAGCGTCACTGTGTACAGTATCACGTGACCACAGAGCTGCCATAATTTCTGAGTTCACTTTGATGGGCATACAAAAGATCTGTCGGTACCATCACAACGGTTGAATGACATCTCCCAAATAAATTGACAAAGAAGATTTCCACAGATCCGACCAGCCAGCGGCAATCGTGGAATTATTTGCTCAACTACGCAAGTTATACAGCCAGTTCCAGGAAAAAAAAACTAATATTTAGGTCGATTCAATCAAATATACGGAGGTACATATTTGAATAACAATATTTACAATTGAATATTCAATAACTGTTACCGGTGGCTTTTTATTAAGTTAGTATTGTTAATATTTATTGAAAATGTTTGTGCCACTAAATCCCAAAGGTATTGTTCTGAAAATTCTACGGCTCATACCATTCTAAACCCCAAATAAATAGCCTTTTGGTTAAAAGTGGGATGTTTTTTGGGTTTTAGTGGCATAATTCTGAAAAGGTTTATTTCGAGTGTTGAAAATTATCCGTTCTTTTTTCCCCTAATCTGACCGATGCCGATGGTATGGTTTGTCGACCACAGCCAGGTAAGTGAGATTAAAATGTCTGGGCTATATTTCATAAGGACACCACGGTTACGCGACTCGGTTGCGCTACCAAATAATGTATGGACAATGTAAAGCTTGGCACTACCCGTAACCCGTTACGGCAGTTACTCAATACTTTATTGCATTCCACATGTAGTACTTAGGTGGTAAAACTTAAAATTAGAATCACATCGACCGTGTCGGGCACAGCAAAATAAGTGAGTTAGGAGAGAGGAAGCATTTGTTAATTATAATTACAACACAGTAGGTGGGTAATACCTAAGATATAGTAATAGTAGGTACTTATAAAATTATAATATAGGATATAAAATATGTATCTATTGGGAGATCTTGTACTAATAAAATTAATAATAATAAATATTTTATTATTTTTTCCTTAAAGCTGACGTGGGGATGCACCGAGATGTGGTCACTGTGGACAAGGACCTCACTCCGCTCTCCTTAGGTAAAGAGAACTGGCGCAAACCTGTAGTACTTGAGACGAAAGATCGCGAGGAGGTATGGCAGAGTAAGGAGCTACACGGACGGTTTTTCCGGGCCCTACATGGGCCTGATGTAGACTTTTTAGCGTCCGTATCCTGGCTGCGATTCGGTGACCTATTTGGGGAAACCGAAGGTTTTGTCTGTGCAATTATGGACGAAGTTATCATGACGAAGAATTATCGGAGATTTATTGTGAAGGATGGTACGGTTGACATATGTCGGGCGTGTCACCTGCCGGGAGAATCAATACGACACATTATCTCTGGTTGTTCTCGTCTAGCTAACGAAGAGTACTTGCATAGGCATAACCTCGTGGCCAGGATTATCCATCAGCAACTTGCTCTGAGATACGGCCTCGTAGAATCTGAAGTACCGTACTATAGGTATGTGCCCGACCCAGTTCTCGAAGATGGCAATGTCACATTGTACTGGGATCGATCCATCATCACTGACAGACAGGACTGTTGTAGCAAACAAGCCTGATATAGTGGTGGTGGATCGATTGGAGCGGCGCGCAATGATCGTTGACGTTACGGTCCCGCATGACGGAAACCTCGTGAAGGCCGAGAAAGATAAACAAATTAAGTATATCGACTTGGCTCGCGAGGTTGTCGACATGTGGGATGTGGACTCAGCGATCATTGTGCCGATAGAACATAGAACTGAGGTATGGTAACACTTTGAAAAACAAGTAATAGGTTATGTAGATAAAAATATAAACGATATCGCTAGAAAATGTCCTAAATTTTGATCGAAAGCCATGTAATTACATACACACAAATGTATTTATTCAATCAATGCACAATAACTTGTAATATTTGCATCCTTACGAGTGAAAAGTAACATTCTTATCTTGCTTTCTTTCTGTGCGGCTTTTGCAGCCTAAAATAGTGCATCCTCCCATTTTATAGCACAGAAAACGCACTAAACACTTAACTACTGGAGTCAATTTCTCAAATATACATTAAAACTATTGGTTTATTTACCGAAATTGTTATAAAATTGTAAAAACTAATACGAGCCGACCATTCAATGACAGTGACATCCCTTTGTTTGGCTAACTTTTCAATGTTCGCCAAGCGAAAACCGGCCACGCCGAACGAGACAGAGCATGTTATGCTTTGTCTCAATTTTCTTACGAAATTCGTATATATGCTTCTCACTTTCACACTTCTTTACAACCTCATGGTTACGTCTAGAAGTTAATAGTCTAAGCCTATCTACAATTTTTTACTTATAATATCATTGAAACGGAAGGGAGTGTCAGACTTCTCCTGACTAAAACCCACTCATGTTCCTGCTTAGGCCTTTGTGTCCGGGGTCACGAACATCTGGATTAATTGCCCTAGTTATTTCATCATAACAGCTTTATTTCGCGTTAAAGAAATTTATGGCTTATTGCCCTAAGTTTTACTAAATTTTAACTAAATTCCCTGTAAATCTTATTATCTTTTGAGAAGATTTAAAATTTGGGCCTCAATCCAGAAGCACACAAAGTCGAATAGGACAGACAGACAAACAGTAGACTAACATGATTCTGTTGATTACCTGTTTAATGTTTATTTAAAAAAAAAAAAACATTACCAGTGGTCCAACCAGTAACTATTATTTAAGTGGTCAACCAAATTATTTTACTTATCCAGAGTTCTCTGGATAACCTCAAATGACAAATCCAGCCAATTCTAACAAACCAGTGCTTATAAACTAAATTACAGTTCCCTAAGGGCACACCCACCCCGCCAGGGTTTTTTTTTGGTGAGTGGGAAATCATCCAATACTTAACTGCTCCCGCCCTGGGTGCGGCGGGAGGGCGTGTCAGACTCTTACTGACTAAAACCCACTCATGTTCCTTTTTTTTTTTTTTTTTTTTTTTTTTTTTGGTGAGTGGGAAATCATCCAATGACTGCTCCCGTCCTGGGTGCGACGGGAGGGCGTGTCAGACTCTTACTGACTAAAACCCACTCATGTTCCTTCGATTGCCCTTTATGTTCCGAGGTCACGGTAACTATTATAAACATTCCGCAACCCCGGCGACATTCCGCAACCCCGGCACATTCCGCAACCCCGGCACATTCCGCAACCCCGGCGCATTCCGCAACCCCGGCACCCACTCATGTTCCTTCGATTGCCTTTTATGTTCCAGGGTCACGGTGACTACTATACACATTCCGAAACCCCGGACCCCGCTAGGGTTTAGACTTCGACTTTGGGCGACGACATTCTGGGCAGAACAGCATGCTGTGCGGTACAGCGGTAATATAGGTATCAACAATCAGTCAGACAGTTTACCATTTTATATGGTGTATATAGATTGTTGCACGATTAATTAATTTTATTATTTTATTTTATTTAACTGATCATAAATAATAAAATTGACGTTGAATTGATAAAACTTTATCGATCCAACGTCGAATTTATTAGGTACTAGCGACCCGCCCCCGCTTCGCACGGGTGTTACAAATCTTTAAAAACAACAACAAATCTTTTCTCTACTGTATTATGCATGTATTATACATATAAACCTACCTTAAGAATCACTCTTTCTATCAAAAAAACAGCATCAAAATCAGCTGCGTAGTTTTAAAGATCTCATACATAGGAACAGACAGAGGATAGAGACTTTGTTTTATACTATGTAGTACTAGTGATATATCTGTCTGTAATAAATACTTCTTTCCATTCTCACCTTGACATTGCACCTGCAGTGACTGATAATAAATACTGCAGAATAGTAATAAATTAAGTAGTGTTTTTTACTGCGGGAGCGCACGAGGCCAAAAGATGACCGGGATTGTAAATTATTTATTGTTTATGGTTTTATCTTTTACTGCGCTTATTTATAACCCTTTTCACATAATCATTACATAGTTTAAATAACAATAAAACGTATGCTTAGATCATTAAAAATACGCAACGGATTTTAATTCGGTTTTTAATAGATATAGTGTGAAACTCGGAATGTGAGTATTATTATAAAATAAAGCCTCCCATCGTGTCTGTCCTTCCGTGATAAACTCAACAACGACTAAACGCAATTACTAACAACTTAGGTGTACCTACAACTATTTCGTAGTTATAGAACAAATAGTTATATTGTAAAATGGTTTTTCTGTCTGTCTATTGTTATATCATTTTAGAAGAAAAGCTGCCTTTGAAATAAAACCCTCTTAAGTTATTGATTACAACCCTCGTAACTTCTGTCTAATAAACTCTTGAAGATACCAAAACAATGTTAAAATAATTTAAAATGAATTGCCCTACATTTAATATTTGTACATTTTCTTTACATAAAGGGAAAATTCTCTGAATTTATCAGTCCCGCGATTAAAGACAACGCCATGTTGTATCAATATTACATTGGTTCAATATATTTTTCGATAAATTACTTTTTATCTTCAAGTAAATCATCTTTAAGCATGTTAAGGGAAACTCCATTTAAACTAGTTGCTAATTTAATATAAAAAATCTCTAAATAGTGCAAAAAGTTTCCGTCTGTCTGTTTTTCTGCTTAGGTTAAACCACACAGATTTTGATCAGTGTCTGACGAAGGACTTACAGCCGTAACCGAATTTTCGGCAGCGGTTTCAGTTTCGGCCGGAACCGAAACAAAAACTAACAATTTTTATAAATGTTATATTATAAATTACAAATAATATTAATTCATAATTAAAATCACCAGCTGGCGAATTCAGGTGATGATGATGACGATCCACAAGTTACGGATTCATCCGAAGTTAGCCGAACGAAGGCAACGCGCATTATTTTATTAACGAAGTCAGAGTTAAGTGTTCATAACCGAAATTAGATTTTTTGCTCGAAAGTGGCCGAAATCAAAACCAAAATTTTAGTTGCCAAGTTTTTCACTATCGTTCGAAAATCTTTTCCGGTATACACATAAATTAGTAAAGAAAATCTGGAATAAAAAGATTTACAACACCTTGAATGGCTGCAGAAAAAATATAAAAAAAATATTTATAATATGCAGAGTCGGGATAAGTCACTAGTGTGTCTTAATATCTCTATAAAGACATGTTCCAAGCTCCGTAGAGACGTCTCTAAGATCCTAATAGGATTATTCGATTTTCATAGGTTCGCCTTGAAAAAGGAGATTAATAGGACTTTCTCGATAACGTACTTGTAATAAATAGGTAATGTGTTTGTTTTTGTTTGCAAAGGATTTAATGTCTGGAAAAAATATTCGAATCAAAATTATTAATGTCAGCCTAGTTGTTTAAAGTAATCAATTTAAATCAATCTTTATTTAATTAAATATTTTAATATTGACCAAGCCTAATGAACGAAAGCCATGTTTTTTTTATTAAAAACTAGCGACCCGCCCCAGCTTCGCACGGGTATTAAAAATCTTGAAAATCCTGCCTTTTCTCTATTATGACATGCATTAAAAAAAACTTTTTTCAAAAAAAAAATAACCGCCTTCAAAAACTAAAAACCCAATAATAACTAAAATTTCAGAAGTCGGTGGCAACACAAATTGAATCGCAGAAGAGAAACCACCGACTTCTGAAATTTTAGTTATTATTGGGTTTTTAGTTTTTGAAGGCGGTTATTTTTTTTTTGAAAAAAGTTTTTTATTTATTACTTTTTAGTTTCGACTCCCAATGTTTGACTGTGTATAGTATCTTTCAAAGTAATTTATTTTCAAAATAAAACTACTAACAATCTTATAAAACGAAAATAGAAACTTGAAGACAACCCAACAAACAAATACGTCATATAAGTCTTGACTTATACGACATAAAGTTGGATAGCAGTCTTATAATGATAGTGAGATGACTACGAGGTCCTTAAGACGTCTTTAATTTAACTTTTTAGTCGTGCGACAAATATGTCATAATAAGCTGGTCTTAGCAACGTTGGTAAGACTAAACTAAACGACGTTGTATTACAGTCTTAGCTAAAACGTTTGTACGACAACGCTATAATCGTACTAACGTTATAGTCCATTAAGCGTTTTGAACTAACCAAATTAGGTCTTTGAAAAACCTTTATATAACATCTATGTAATGTAGCAGTTGTATAGACGTTTTCACAGTGACGTTTATATAACAATCACTATCCTGTTTTACAGCGGTCAATTGGAGACTATTAAATGGCTTGGTGGTTTATTTGATACTTAGATATAACCTATATATTTTATGATGTCTGTTTATTGTCATGCCCTGACTTTAATCAAACTTGTAGTCGCATGTAAGTCAGGTTTTGACTTTAAAACGTCTAGGCCGCCATATTTACAAAACGTTTGGTTAAATTTGCTACGAAAAATGGAAGGTAAAAATTCGTGGAGAAAACTTACACGTAGTGGAACTATCAAAAGGAAAGTAAAAAAAAAAATTTTAAATATTTGAAATCTGCACTGTACTTTTACTGTGAACAATATAAAAAGGGTTTTAAATTTATGAGGAAGCCTAATAGCTAGCTGCTGTCATGGCGTATTGCATGGTCTTGAAATAACCTTACTACGACTTTATGTCTTTACAACGTCGTAAAGAGATAAGTATGTGACAAAAGCAACATGTCCTACATTTTTAGAAATAAATATAATTTTATTAATAAAAATATAATCATTTAAACACAAAATTGAGAGGGGGCATGAAAATTTCAAATAGATACACATAGGTATATTATCATAAAACTTTAATACCCACTCGAACTAAACGGCATAAGAGACAGATACAGTTATTAGCGAGATGTATAATATAAGTTAAATAAACCTTTTATTTCCTTGTAATTATTTTGCACTCAAATCTCGAATCAAATCCAAACGTGTGCCACTAACAAGAAAAATAGAGAAGTCTTACAGGTGTTGTTCCTTGACTCAAATAAAACGTTTTAGTCATTCAAAAACACCTGTATGACGACAATACAACAAACAAGCCGTTGTAAAGTTATGATGCGACTTCTGCGCGACGAAAGTGGTAATTCCATCACGTTCATACGACTTTTGAATGACGTACCGAAGTCATCTTGCGACTTTTGTATGTCCATTAAACGATAATGTTGGTCGTATAACTGGGGCCATTTTCGCGTTTAGTAAACGTTATTATAACGTTAGTACAACTTAGATATTACGATCAATGGAATTAAGATAACGTTTACTAAACTTTTGAACGACGTTAAATTGTTAGTTGGGAAAGCACACATCGTCTATGAAAATTTCGTCAATTTTTTTTTGTTCTTGGTGAATTTTTCGAGAAGCACTGAACCGATCGCCACAAAATTTATATGGGACCACCCCTGAATCATGACTTATCAAACAAAAAAAGAACCATCAAAATCCGTTGACAATTGACGGAGTAATCGATGAACAAACATACAAAAAAAAAAAAAAAACATACAAACAGCCGAACATAGTACCTCCTCCTTTTTGTGAAGTCGGTAAAAAACCTTCCATCTTGAGTGACTCTATCGATAAAAAAGCGTCAAATCAGTTGCGAAGTTTTTAAAGATTTTAAGCATTCCTACATAGTACAGACAGCGAGGATCGACTTTGTTTTATACTACGTATTGATTAACAAACATTTTTTACTCGCTTTACCATCTGTAAAGCTACATTTTATAATCTGTGGCCAGACGAAGCCTTTTAGCAATATTCTTTTGATCAATGGATTTTTTTTAAGATAGATAGCTGCTCACAATAGGTATACTTACAAATTAATTAAAAAGGAAAAAAAATATTTATTGAAGATAAATCCTTAGATTCAATAAATAGTGGGGGCGTTATAAGCCAAAAGCAATATTTTTTGCATTAAAGCATGAGATTTGGTACACTTGTTAGTTAGGTGGGTTAGAGTGAAAATTGCCCGGGAGGCAATCGGAGGCACCCCTCTGGGGGGGGAGGGGGAGGGGTTAAAGTTTTCTTCTGCCGCGCGCTCTGTTTGTCGTCATAACTCCTAATTTATCGTTACTATGGCAAGTAAGGTATCATTTTCGGATAAATCAAAGATGGCCAATCGTTTTCTGAAATAAAAAATACATGTTTACGTACAAAAAAAGTGAATTATGCCCTAAAATGTGAAAATTTCAACCGTAACAAAAAACATTAAATGGCCCTAATTTTTCAAATGGTGTCTATATCGACTTAAAAAAAATATGAATAAAAAGCTGAATGCGTATAAATTCTGAAAATATAATATATGGCTACAGTGTATATAGAAAAATCGCTAGAAAAAAAATGAAAACAGCTTGGCAGAGCAGCCAAAATTCATAGTAAAATAAGGACAACAAAATCGATTTTTACAAATTGACCAATCTTTTTATTAGTAAATATAGAGATTTGATCAAATTAAATAGATATTGAATTTAAATGTTTTTTTATTTAAAATCTATCGTTTTTACCCTTAGTACAAGTATAAAAAAATGACATAAGTCATATTTGATCTTATATCTGAGCGGGCTCTATTGACTTATTGAAGTTTTAGTGAATTAAACGTCTGTAATTAAAGTAACAACATATAACTATGCTAAAAGTACTTACTTATAAAATAATGTAAAAGGTGACTGCACCAATGATAAACACTTTAAGAGTTAGCACCAATAGCAGGACGCAAAGAGTTGTTCGACATTTCAGACTGTCGCACTTCTTATTACATCTGCACTGGACCATTACTATATAGGTTGAAAACCACTGGCAAGTCTGTCCATGTAGGCTGACCGTTGTCACTGACCTTACTCCGACCCCAATCAGAAAAATCAGGTGGATTTCCAAACATCAGATCCCATACAGGAACAGTTTTGGAATACTGCTCAAGAAATGTTGGTGCAAGGCAGCTTTTGTAAGACACCATTTTCTAGTTAACGAATATCTTTAATAAACAGATATTTTAGGTTTCATTTACTTAGCAAAATGTGCAAGACCAGAAATAAACACTTCTAACTATCTTATAAACTTTCCAATAATATCCTGTGACAACTCATGCCATCTGATCTCAAACTTAGCAGAGCTATACTATGACAGACTAGAAGTAACTGGTCTTCATACTTATATAATTATAAATACGTACATATTATAGATAAATTACAATCAGACACAGGATAAACAATGCTCATCACGCAAAGTTTGTTCTGGTTGGCATCGTAGCCTCGACCTCCGACTTAGCAGTCAGGGTCACTAGCCACTAGACTAACTGGCCCGCGAATAATAGTGAAAGCCTCGCTAATCCGTCCCTCATATGCTGCCAGAAACCCTTTTCCCCTTCACAGTTAAAAAACAAGATACATTGTGACACCCTGGAAAAGCGTAAAACAGAGGCAAGACTAGCTTAAAGTGGTCCTGTAAAAAGAATTTTTTATAACGGCGGATACCAAGTGGCGAACAACAGGATGATAGGACTAACGCAGTAGTCAGAGTTGTGCCAAAGTAATGGTACGTACACGTACTGTCGATACTGACGTCTCGTTAGCAGTCGTTATAGTATAGACGAGTGCCTGAGCTAGAGGAGCTGTGGGTAATGTAGGCACTAGAAAACCCCACCAGTACCTTCCTTGCCACAAGGTATCAAGTACTCTCCATTAAAAATACTTAAGATTATTTTCTTTCATCCGCTATATACTTCCTAGGACTAAAATAGGATGAGGATTATTTACAGAACCGTACGATTACAGTGTGATGGTCCTGCAAAAAAGCTGAGACACTGTGATTTATTTGAGCGGTGGAGAAAAAAAGCGCAACGGAGACATGGAATGCTTTTCCAACTGTCGCAAAAAAGTTTCTGGCAGCATATGAAAAAAGGATTAGCGAAGCTTTCGCTATTATTGAAAAGCTGCCCTACATCTCTTTTTGAGAACATTTTTCACCGAATCCACCTGATCTATCTAAAAAGGGACAGAGTAAGGTCGGTTATATTACTGTTAACATACAAGGAGAGATTTGCCAGTACAGTGGTTTTCGACGTCTGCGTGGAAATGATCCGGTGCAGGTGTAAAAAGAAGTGCGGCGGTCTGGGGTGTCTATTCTATCTCAGACACCTTTCTCTATTTAAGATTGTACTTTACCCAGGGTAAACAATGTACCCATGATGTTAAGATAAATAAATAAAGATAAAGATGCTCTCAGCGGGAACTTAAGTGATTGGAATTGTGCGACTGCGGACGGCAAAGTATTTAATAAACAATATAGGGGCAGCGGTTTTCATTCGTGGAACTTTGACAGTCGTTACGGGTAGCCAAACTAGAAAGTCTGACCAGCCTAACCAAGAGGCATCGTATCGCCCAGTTACTAAGTTGTGAAGGTCTGATAGGCAGTCGCTTAACATAAAACACTGGTATCCAGCTGAATCCGGTTAGGCTGAGAGCCGACCCCAATATAATCCAGAAAAGGCTAGGGAGATGATGAGATAGGGGCAGTGACTCGAATGCTAGCACTGCACCAAATTATCAGCACTCTGAACAAACTGATATAAGCTATTATATTGGCCTATAACTCATAAAACTTACAATTAAGATATTTTGGAACTCTATTTCTGGCAAAACCATACTATCCGACCGCCGACGTAAAAAATGGCGACATTTAAGAAAACAATTCTTTGCGTCCTGCTATTAGAGGCTAAATCTTAAAGTGTTAATCAATCGGGCAGTCACCTTTTACATTATTTTATAAATACTTTTAGCTAAGCTTTTAGCATAGTTATATGTTGTCACTTTAATTACAGACGTTTGATTCACTTAAAATAGTCAATAGAGCCCGCTCAGCTATAAGATCAAATATGACTAATGTCATTTTTTTATACTTGTACTAAGGGTAAAAACGATAGATTTTTAACAAAAGAAAACATTTAAAATCAATATCTATTTAATTTGATTAAATCTCTATTTACTAGTAAAAAGATTGGTCAATTTGTAAAAATCGATTATGTTGTCCTTATTTTACAATAAATTTTGGCTGCTCCGCCAAGCTGTTTTCATTTTTTTTCTAACGATTTTTCTATATACACTATAGACATATCCTATTATATTTTCAAAATCTATACGCATACAGCTTTTTAATCATATTTTTTTAAAGTCGATATAGCCACGATTTGAAAAATTATGGCCATTTAATGTTTTTTATTACGGTTGAAATTTTCACATTTTAGGGCATAATTCACTTTTTTTGTATGTAGACATGTATTTTTTATTTCAGAAAACGATTGGCCATCTTTGATTTATCCGAAAATGATACCCCACTTGCCATAGTAACGATAAATTAGGAGTTATGACGACAAACAGAGCGCGCGGCAGAAGAGAACTTCAACCCCTCCCCCTCCCCCCCAGAGGGGTGCCTCCGAATGCCTCCCGGGCGATTTTCACTCTAACCCACCTAACTAACAAGTGTACCAAGTCTCATGCTTTAATGCAAAAAATATTGCTCCCCATACATTAATGGCTTATAACGCCCCCACTAAAAGAAGTTTCTTCAATGCTTTGCTGCTAGCTATTCAGATAATTATGAAGGTAATGGTAAATTAAGCACAGGGGCGTAACTAAAGTTCTATCAAAAACATGGGGCCCGCTCTTCTACAGAGGCCCCAACACCTGTGTAAGGTGTTTAAGCTAGTGGTGTAACTAAGAATAACAACGGCGGACCCCTTAGAACCTGCCATGTGTGTGTGATGTGAATTGAGGAACTACACCAGGTTTTTAAAGGAAACTATGTATATTTATTTTGTAGTAGGTAAAATAACTGATTTAGGGAGACGAATTCTATAATTATAAGAGTAAATAAATATGTTTGAATTTTCAAAATCGTTTTGCCTTTATTATTCTACTAGCTTTTGCCCGCGGCTTCGCTCGCGTTAGAAAGAGATAAAAAGTAGCCTATGTTACTCGCCATCGCTTCAACTATCTCCACTTAAAAAAATCACGTCAATTCGTCGCTCCGTTTTGCCGTGAAAGAAGGACAAACATACAGACGCAATTTCCCATTTATAATATTAGTATGGATTCTATACTAATAAATACTATAAACAGGAAAGATTTGTATTTTTGTATGTAACAAATAAACTCAAATCTAGACCGATTGAAGGACCGAGTTCAAAAAATCTTTTTTCATTAGCAAGCTACATTATCCCTGAGTAACAACTATATAATATCACGCTATGCCCCATGAGAGCGTAGCAGTAACCAAAAAACTAACGTAACGCAGGTGAAACCGCGAGGAACAGCTAGAAGTAAATAAGTAAGGTATCTGTTCTTACGTTTCACAAGAAACAATCCATACTAATATTATAAATGGGAAAGTGTGTCTGTCTGTCTGTCTGTATGTTTGTCTTTCTTTCACGGCAAAACGGAGCGACGAATTGACGTGATTTTTTAAGTGGAGATAGTTGAAGGGATGGAGAGTAACATAGGCTACTTTTTGTCTCTTTCTAACGCGAGCGAAGCCGCGGGCAAAAGCTAGTTTACTATAATCTACCACAAATTGGATCTCGTTCAAAATGCGATCTTTCTTTCTGTGTAAACAGGGGGGCCCACTTCAGTGGTCTGCAACGGGGCCCCTGGTTGAGCTACATCACCTACCTTCATTATTAATTTATGATTGGGTCACCTACTTGAAAGAGTAATTATCTTGTTTCTACCTAATTTAGTTTCTTGAAATATTTACTTAGGTAGGTTCGGGTGGAGTCGAAGGCAATTTCGAAACTGGGGTGGTGTGTTCAAGAACTGTACCAGCCAGCAGAATGACAGGTTTCGCAATAGCTAGAATAGGGTATTTTTCATCATTACCTATCCAATAAATGTAAGACACAATTTATATAAGCCTCTCTTGATTTTAGCCCTGAGAATCCGGTTCATTTTAAATTTACTGTAAAAAAAATTTTAGCAGCTTCAAAAACAATTAATAGTAAGTCAATGGGTATGGTAACTTAATGACGTCATGAGGTGAGGTGGCATTGCCATACAAAATCTATGCGAGAATTGCGTTTTGACAGCTCATAAAAAGTACGTCAATTGATGATGGTGTAAAATATCGTATTGTACCATGGTCGGGATATATTAATTTTTAACCACTCCTAGCCAAGGTCAAGGTTGACCGCTGACCAAGATCCAAGATCCGCCAAGATCTATGTTGATTGCTACACTGATCTTTGAAATACACCCGTCAACCTGATAGTCACCACAATTTTAAATCGAACCCCGCGGTATCCCCCACGGTTTTGTTTACTGCTACGCTCCTATAGGTCGTTGCGTGATGTTTTACAACCTTTTACAGCCTTTCTTGATAAATATATGCTATCTAACACGAAAACATTTTTTTTTCAATTCGCTCTACTAGTTTTGGAGATTAGCGCGTTGAATCAAACAAACAAACTCTCCAGTTTTATGCAGTAAAGATAAGATATACTTATAGATACTCATTTGTTAAATAAAATCGATACAAATAAATAAACCACACATCCTCCATAACAATTTTACACGGAACTAATTCTATATTACATACAGGTATGTACCTATAACTTGTGATATAAACATATACTTATGTATCACCGTGTGTTTGTTTTGCACAAGGTTGTTCGCGGCTAGTCAACCTTGCTGAGAAGTAAATAACAGTGTCTGATCAAAGCTTACTTTGTTTACCAACGAGACTGTAAGCAAAAAATAATTGTTGTTGGTTTGTTTGTTCAACTTTATTTGATTTGTTTAACTTTATTTGATATTTATATCAATTAAAACTCGGAATAAATCTAATTTAATTTTGCCCCGCCCAGGGCGGGAGAAGTCATTTGATGTTTTCCCAACCATAAAAAAAAACCAAGAGTCAATCAATCAATCAGTCTTTATTTGTGAACACAGGTAGGTATAAAATACAGATCTTACATAAAATAATATAGATAAATAATAGAGTGAAAAACTAAATAAGTTTCCGTTTCAAGTGAATTCTATTAATCGCAGCGATACAAGATTTAGCCTGATGTCATTCTTTACGTTGATATATTTTTATTTAAAATGTATAACAAAAATCTCAATTAGAATATCCCATGATGTCACGCCCAATAGATTTTGTTAATTAACACTTTAAAATCTTTGGTTTTCTTTTACATGCAAGATGACAGACGAAACGTCTAGAATTTTCTCGACGACGATCTACAAAGGGCAGTTGGCAATAAAAATTGCGTCTAGTCGAACGTCGAAGATTGGGCTAGGTGCGGTTTAGGAGAGGCTTATGTCCAAAAGTGAATTACTTAATAATTAACACTCAAACTGACATTTTCAAATCAAGGCTCAATGCTTAGCACGCTAGAAACCACCAATATTCAAAAGGTCGAGAAACTCAATAATAATGTTCTTCAACGGTGTCAGCTGTCAACGTCTTGATCCAATATCAAATTGTTCATCGCGTGTTACCTAGCTATTATTTTAAAGGTGTATTCATCATTCTCCGTCAGATTTCACGAGCCAACGACACTGACTGAAGGTTCGTTTACATGAGGAGAGTATCTCGTTCGCTGAAGCGATTTTTTAAGCGTGATTGTTCTATGCTCAATGATTTTTAAATCATTGTCTATGCCCATATCGCCAAATAATCTCGATCTGTTTGGGGTTTTTTTTTCATTACGTACCTATGAGCACTGTTATGTGCATAATAGATTTGATGTAATGTAAATAATAATACATTTATGTAAACATTTACAAAATACATACGTTTTTAGTTATGTCGGTATTTTCATAAGCATTAAGATGGTGGAATCAAGTCCTCGATTTATCAATATCCAATCTTACTTACGTCCTTCCTTTGCCTTTTAGAGGTACGAATGCTTTCTTTAGACCTATAAATAGTACTTATGTGGCTCAAAAACTTTAATGTGACATATTTTAAATTGGGGCAAACATCAACACAACATACAACAAACTCTAGCTAACAGACTCGCACACATGACGAGCGAGTTTTCCGACTCAACGTTTACTATCTCCTTTCTCTAGCTTAGTGAGGACTAGTACCTGTATTCGTGTAAATATTAAACAGGTGATATACAAGAGGTCAATGTCTTTACTTCTGAAGGTAAAACGATGATCGATGTAATTCCACGCGCGCTGGTGTTTAGAAGAATATTAATAGGGATAAATTAGCTGACAGGTGACTGAACTAAGTGAATGGAAATAGCTAAAAGACAGGTGGACGAACTGGCTGGTAACATGTACGACCTTTTTTAAATAGTTTATTGTTTAAAGTTGATATAAATATGAAATAAACACTATTTGAAAAATTGGGCAATTCGGACTTTTACACAAAAGATTCCGTTCTTCAACTATAAAAATAAAGAATTGAAATAGAGGAAAAAACATGTTTCCCGTTTGTTTTATTTTTAAAAGACTAGCTTCGTCTCGCGACTTAGATCGCAAGTATTTTATAAAACATATCCATAAGATATTAAAGGAGTAGATATTATACTTCTTAGACACAACTATATTTATTAAATATTTTTCCCCTAATACCTATCTTCCTTTTATCTTTACTGCATCTTTGCACAATGACACACAGACAAAAAATACGATTTCAACGCTATTTAGTTTATCAATAAGTGGGTTAATTTAACTTACTATTAGGCTGATTGTTTAATTTTTACTAATTGTTTTTTGATAGCTTCCAATAAAACGTACGTGTGCCTACGTGACCTGGGACCCGTCTGTGTACCTTTGACCTGTACCTCTTTATAAATATTTACCAACTATCATTATTGTGAGTAAGCAATCGTCTGCAAACTAGTACAGGCCCTCAAAAGTAAAATTTCAGTTTCCGAGATCAAAAACGTGGTCCCAAAATCCCAATAAGAAAAATATGTGCTCAGAAATAAAAAAATTGCTAATAATAAGAAAAATCCTGGCAATAAAGGGTCATAGAAAAGTTAGAAAACCTTATGTCAGTTCAATTTCTATGTACAGTCAGCAAAGTATATAAGTATACAGGGCCGTCAGATACAGTTTAAGTTTTCTCAAAAACCCACGGATATTTTCTAATAAAAATTTAAACTATAGTAGAAATTGACTAGTTCTTCAATTAGGTTAAATTTCATTTGAATACATTCATTGGTTATCAAGATAGCCTCAATTGTAGATGACGGCCCTGTATACTTATATACTTTGCTGACCGTACTTATAAAAAAAAATTTGAGTCTCAGCATTTTCACAGAGCAAATATTAGCCATTAGGTACCTAAATATGACGACTCTTCAACTATTCTTACATAATACCTATTAAATTATTAAATAAAACCGGTTTTTCTTATTGTCCTCTATCTTCTTTTTATTTGTATATTCTGTCTGTGAAAACTTTTAATTGGCCTCATTGTGTTACTCACTTTACTGTGTACCTAGCTGAAAGTTAAAAATCCTAATAAGATAACAAAACTATTCGCAAAAATATGTCATCCAAAACAGTCGATCGCCCACCCATCCAATTACAGGCCTGGCTGCACAGCACGCTGCCTACAGCACGCGAGACGACTGATCACGTGGGTGGCCACGTGCCGAATGGCCTTCTCTGAGCCAAATTGCACTGTCAATGTCATAACAATGGCTGAGGGTGGCAGGGCGGGAAACTGCGTTATACGCGGCTCAAGTAGGGTTGCCATGTTCAGGATTGTCTTTGCTTGAATATTTTTGGGTGTAGCCACGTGTAGCGATCGATGCCATCCATCGATAAGTCTAAATTCAAATTTCAAATGTAATACAGTCTTTCCACCGCAAAATATCATGATTTTTGTAACTACGGAAGTCGTTCCAGCAATGTGGGCTACTCCTAGTTGTAAATGCCCCTTTGTGCCAATTGGCTTAGTTCTATTCTGTCTCCTGCTCGATATGGAGGGAAGTGGAAATCATGTGTTTTCTTACTCCTCCGCTGTTCTTTTCTGATAAATTTCACTGCAGGAAACAAGACAGTTGAATCGTTTCCCCGGGACTCGTCGAAGTTTACTGCTCTGCGCTTTTTGGCGGACTCCACTTTTGATTCTGGCTTTCAGTTGTCACAAGATATTTATTTATTTATAAATTATTTACATATTTATGTTCTGGTCTGTAGACCTGTGGTAGACCTAGACGACATTGATTTGTTTTAATTTATTTGTTAAATAAACGGTAGACATGGTCACGTGATCTCTCCGCAAGTAATGCCATTACATTTTGTAGCACTTGGCCTTTACAGATTATTAATTTGTCTAAATTTAGTAGTAACTGTTGTCCTGAAGATATGGTCATAGATCCATGAAATATGGTCCATAGAGCTTGATACATTTTACTGGTTGCGACACCAGCGGGTGATTCTGTCGCCGGCAACAGTGTGAAATACCTTCCATACAACTGATACAACTCTATTGGTGGCGCGACCCAAGTTGTACAACCTGATGAAATATGGCCCTTAGGGTTGAGATACAACCTACGTGGCTTAGCAGTCAGGGTCACCAACCACTAAACCAACCACAGAAGAGAGCCCACGAGGCGAGTCAAATACACCGTGTTAGGTAAGACGAGGGACGTATAATGTATTCAGTACTCGATTCTCAATTTAATTATGTTAAAAAAAACTTTACCCAATTTTCTACCAAATGCCTCATGAAATTAATAAATTGTTGACACACGCGCTAGATACTTAATTTACCCATCGAAACAAGATCGCATCAAACCTACTTCATATATAGGTTAGTGACCCGATGCAACCGCAAGCGCAAGGGTGTCCTCTTTTTAAGACTTTGAGAGCCTTATTGCGATAATTCGAGTACAGTTTTCTTTACGATTTTATTATTATTTGTAACATTTTTATTAGTCATGAGAGCATATATTATCGCGTCCTTAAATATGTTCCTCGATTTACCTACACGATGTACCTATGTCTATTCTATCAATCAATCTACAAAGCAATCAGTGTACTTTAGTGCATGGCTAGCTGCCAAACCTGACAGTTCCGCCGTGCGATTTAATTTAACAGTTATAGTAATTCACCAAGGAGGCAGCACGTGGCCAAGTTTTATTACTCTCATACACCCCGATTACACTTCCTGGAAGGTAGATTAGCTTGCTATAAGTGGATTGAAACTGAACACGAATAGTTACATTACAGCCACTGAACTGGGAAAATTATTCTGCGTTTGCGTTATGAAAAACCGGGCGCTACGTGACTTGCATTCGTAGACTTCCGTAGACCGTACCGCTAGATATTAGGTAAAAAAGATATTAAAAATGCGTTTGTTCTTGGTTTTGTGTGATAATGTTAACTCTATTTTTAAATCATAGTAATGCTAGTCCATTTTATACAATAGAGGTAAAGGCTTATTATTTACAAAGGCGAGGCGAGCGGACTTTTTGCTCGACTTTAATCTAACCCAGAATACCCAACAGATCATGATTTTCTAGAAGCCCCTAGTATCTTTTTTTCATTTCCACATTTTCAGAAAAATAAGACCACAAAAAGATAAAAAAATACTATGACTTTCCGAATAACAATCTTGTAAAACTCGCAAAAACGCAAAGACAGAATAACGCCTGACATAGTCTAAAAACGCTTTGCTCGTTAATCGTCCATTTTGCCGCCTAAACACATCCATTAGTGTGAAAATGGCGCCAACGTCACACGTCAAATCGTCACGTCGAGCTGAACCACGATAATTACTTACACAAAGTACTTGTCTCAAGATTGTATGAGCAAACAAACGCGGAAACATTGGAAGGACACTGTGAGGAAAAGTCGGCTAATGTAGGTCTTAGTGAGTGGATTTGGATCAAGGTTCTGAGGAGGTATGGCTGAGACAGGTCACGCTAGTCGCTAGACTGTTTATGTTCACATAAACTAGATTTGATGGACGGCTGCGTGATTTTTCGTCTCAATTTGGCAGAGAAGGGTCACATCACGAAGTAGTGGCTAAATGATATGTACGCAAGTCTCACTTGTAAAATAATTTATTAAGTTTTTAATGTCCTTAGGAAACAACGATTTTGTACGAAAGCTGAACTAGCGCTTACGGCTTTTCATACAAAATCGTTACATTATTTTCATTTAAAATTTGGGCTCTCAATCCCGATACACGCATTTTTTAGGGGCTTATGGTGAGTAAATGTGATAAATATATTTATCTACATATATATAATTTACTATCTATCTACTACAATTTACTCTCTACACTATAATATGCCATGTATCATTCATATAAACTTACCTCTTGAATTGCTCTACCTATTGATAAAAAGCTCATCAAAATCAGTTTAACACATCAAAAGATCTAAGCGTACATATACAGGAAAGCGCAATCCATTTTCATTGTATAGTATACTATGTGAAGTTATTGATATAAATGCCAATTTAACCTAGACACAGTTAACATATAAATCAATCAAGTTCTAAACGGTTGACGGAAGAAACATTATACATTACATTTATTTATGGAAATAGTACTATGTTCTAGCCTATTTATTACACTGGTTTTACCTTTACGGATTTACCCTCGAGCTGTGATTAATTGCAAAAATGTCAAGTCAAATGCTGTATTATTTTATATCAGTTTATGTATTTGGTGTAAGAAATGGTTGTTTAATCTTGTATAGAGATCTTTAGGACGTGGACTAAAATAAAAAGTCTTAGTTACAAGTTGTAAATAAAAGGGCAGATTTCCAGGTTTCGAGATAGAAGACTGTTAGAGACTGCGTGGTTTAATCCTTCGAACACACGTGATTTGAGACACAATAAAAAGACAATAGCAGCCCGACAACCGGCTGTCGCTTGGTCGTTGAAAGGTTAAGCTAACTAGCGATGAAGATGCACGATTTGACAAACATTGGTGCCGATTCACTTGTGCACAAACTAACGTAAATTAAAGTTAAGTGCATCTTTCTCTTTCCATTTCTTATAGAAAAGGACAGAAGATACATTTTAATCCTGTCAAATTGGACAGCGTCTGATGAAAATTGACGTATATTTAGACGCCATGTTTTTATATTACGTCTAAATCTATGGAGTGTCTAAATTTGACAGGACTTAACTAATATTTGATCTTCTGTCCTTTTCTTAATTAAAAGGAAAGAGAAAGATGCACTTATTTTAAATTTACGTTAGTTTGTGCACAAGAGAATCGGCACCATTAATTGTTTAATTTGATTTGGAAACCGATGGAAAAGCTTGTTTACTGACTGACTATTGTTAATATAATGGCTGGCTGGTCATCTATACATGGAACTTGGAGGATGTGTTATTATGACTAATGAACCCTAAATGGGTAAACCAGGGGATCGAAGTTTCGACTCCTACCGCGAGTGAAGCTGCGGGCAATCGCTAGTTATTTATATGGTACTAGCTGTTCCTCGCGGTTTCACCCGCGTTACGTTAGGTTTTTGGTTACTGCCTCGCTCCCGTGGGACATAGCGTGATTTTATATATGTTACTTATTATGTTACTCAGGGATAATGTAGCTTTCGAATGGTGAAAGAATTTTTAAAATCGGTCCAGTAGTTTTTAAACCTCTTCATTACAATCAAACAAACAAAGTTTTCCTCTTTATAATATTAGTATAGATAGTATAGACATACGAAGGTCAGCCTCGCAAACCACACAGTGTCTAAAAAAAAATAGTTTACTCGCCACTTCGCTATGACACTATCAGTCAACCGAACGAAGTGATAACGATTACATTTTCAGAAGCCTTTCATTTAATTAGATTAAGGTGACCTTATCATTAAATGAGGGTATGTGTTTACTAGCTTTTCCTCTCGGTTCCACTCGCGTTTAAGGTTACTGGCCCGATCCTGTAGCGTGATGTTATGATGTAGCTATTCATCTGCAAGAATCGGCCTATTAAAAGAGAAAAAGATTTTAAATTAATCTTATTCCTTTGGAATGATGCTTTCATCAATCTTTTTGAGCAAGACGGCGTTTATACAGTGCAGATTTAGAGGGATGTAAGCCAAATAGGAAAATGTTCATGGAACATAATAGGGCGGGGGTAAAACTGAAATATATTGTCTATTGACCTATGTGACAGATAAAGAGGATCTCTGCGTTGGGCAGTGTAGAAAGACACAAGCAAAATGGGTTTATAAAACCTTTAATAATAAGTCAAAATAGAAGCTTTTCAACAAAACAGAAGTTCAGACAAAAGCTTGTATTCAACTACGCGCTTAATTGAAACTCCTATACAACATGATTCCAGTAATTGTTCATTAAAGTAACAATCGATGGAAATTGCAACAATTAATCTGTTACCGGTTCGAGCCAGTAAATAACGGTTCAATCTAGATCTTTCCGGTTACAATTAAACAATTGAACGATGCCGCAGTTGAGAAAACGTGAGGTTGGTTAGGAAGGAATTTGTCAGCTAAGCTAAGCAACTAGTGATCGAATACCTATTTAAACGTTAGGTACTTATCTTCAAATCAAAACAATCTTAAATCTGTTGTTGTCTTAGTCACTTTTAATGGATAAAGAAAGGACAGCAACAGATTTAAGAGCGTTCTAAAGTTGACTGAGGTTTGACTGTTTGAGTGCACGGTTATAAGCTTACCAATGACTTTTTTTTAGCGTTGCCCGATTGGATGCTGTGCTGTAAGTCGAGGCTTCGATTCTTAGTTTTTTAATTTTATAGCCTTTAACTTTTTCTAAATGATGAAGTTCCTAGTCTAGTCAAAAACAATTTTTGATAATTGGTTCCAGTGATGTTTTCTTGGGACAAAGAATTAGCATTGCCATACAAAGTGGCAATGCTGCCAGCCTGTCCTGCTGACAAGTTTTTTGATGCCCTGTGAGGTACCCTCTCCCCTCGTTTATACTTGTATATTAATACTATAGTATTATTTATAAGTTTTGTACATTTAGATTTATAAGTCTAGTTATTTACAATGAATTGTAATTCCAGAGATGTAGATAATAGTAATCCATACTAATATTACTGCCCACCATACACTAAAGTGCAGTAACAGCAAAATCACGATTCCGAGTAAAACGCATTTAAAGTTAAGAATTGATTTTAAAAATCAACAGAATGTATAAGCAAAAAAATTTGAATGCAGAAAGGTTGTAAAGGCATAGGTTCACACGTTAAAGCAATAAAAAAAAATATATCTTAATAACTGAATTTATTATGGCCATTTATTCTTTTTGGTGCCTATTACTGCATAGCCTTTTTTGTAAAAAATACCATTTTAAACTTAGTAAAATGCAGCAAAAAGCCCTATTACTGCGTTTGGATCAGTTATTTTGTCAAGAAACCCAACTAACATGCAGTAAGTTTAAAAAAATACTGCATTTTAGTTAGTTTTTTAAGAAAAAAGTGTTCAATTTACTAGTGCAGTAAGAAAAATAGCTAGTTCACATTTTAAAGACCGTTTATTTCTTATTATTTAATCACAATAATTCAACTCACTTATGTAAAATTTACATATCAAAAATAATTAACTGCACATTAAAACATTAACTGCACTTTAGCTAGGAATAATCATATCTGTGTCATTATGCTATCCAAACTAATCTGCAGTAATGCTGTATTTTACTGCGTGTTAGTCAGTTTATAATGATAAAAGAATGTTAAGTGTTCACAACTAAAATGCGACAAGCTTTGATTTTACCGCATTTTAGTTGGGAGTTCGTGACAATAAATTGTATTTTCTTAATTTGCAGTAAAAATAGCTTGTATGGCGGTAAATTTTACTGCGTATTAATTTTTTTTAAAAATTTTTTCCAGAAATATAAAACTATCTAAAGAACTGTAAAATTATATTGCTTACTGCATTTTAGTTATGAAACCTAAAAATTTAATCTGCAGTATAATTTATACTGTATTTTAGTTGGGAAATCACGCCAAATTGTTAATTTTTTTCGTTTGCAGTAAGTGAAAACTGTTAAATAAAAACCATTCTAATAGTCTTAGAAATAAGTAAGTTAATTCAATAGATAGCTTAAGAAACCCGCTTTCAGAATCACTAATAAAACGAAAAATCACAAAAGGGCTGTTACTGCTCTTTAGTATCTGGTGGGCAGATTATAAATGGGAAAGTGTGTCTGTCTGTCTGTCTGTCTGTCTGTCTGTCTGTTTGTCTTTCTTTCACGGCAAAACGGAGCGACGGATTGACGTGATTTTTTAAATGGAGATAGTTGAAGAGATGGAGAGTAACATAGGCTACTTTTTGTCTCTAAAATTGCGAGAAAGATAGAGTAAAACAACAATTCCATTTTCCCATATAAAAGTTGTCCATGTTCTGTTGGATGTCGTTGTCATAGTAACCGGCAAATCAAGTGTCAACAGTTACAACCATAGAGGTTACAACCCGTCAAACCTGACACAAATAAGTAATGTTTAATTGTTTTCAAAATACGAATGGAATCATTTTCATAAATCCAAATCATGCAAATAAAAGCCATTTAATACGGTTTGAAATAACAAAAAGGCGTGTAATATGCTGTAAAAAATAATACTGTAACAGCTTTTCTTATTTCCAACGTACAAAAATAATATTAAGATAAAAACAATATCTAGATTTAAAATATTTACTAGCCTTCGCCCGCGGATGTCGAACTTCTACCTACTATTTTAACCCTTTAGGGCTATTTTTTATATTCTTCACAAAGAATAAACCCTCGAAGTTTAATGTATTTAGTTAGTTATTGTTATATATTAACAAACACGTTGATATCAGGCAGTGAGTTTACTATTATATAATACTAGATGATAACATGTATTAACTGATAACTGATTAGATGATAACATAACACCTATTAATGTAAACAAAATTTATTTAAACCATATCACCTTTATTCATAAAAGATTTGTATCGATTTCCCCCCCCCCCCCCACACATTATCACAATTTAGATTCACGTGTATATGAGTGGCCTAATAGTTGTTTAGTAATATGGCAATACTGTCATTGTCGCTGTCACCTAACTTTTGAAGAAAAGATCGTTGAAAGGAAATGTTATGAAATGGGCTTTTAGTTTTAAAAAAAAGTCCAGGATGGCCATACAAAAACAAAAAAAATATTAAAAGCACCATTATTTAATCAATACATCAATACATATAATAAATCATTATATAATAAAATCAATCCATACTAATATTATAAATGGGAAAGTGTGTCTGTCTGTCTGTATGTTTGTCTTTCTTTCACGGCAAAACGGAGCGACGAATTGACGTGATTTTTTAAGTGGAGATAGTTGAAGGGATGGAGAGTAACATAGGCTACTTTTAGTCTCTTTCTAACGCGAGCGAAGCCGCGGGCAAAAGCTAGTTTCATTATAATAATAAAACAAAAAACAAACGCGAATCTAATTTATGCTTAATTAGTCTTTGCCCGCGTGGATTTATAGCTCCCGTTCCCGGGAGATTTCCGGAATGCAAACTATCCTATGTCCTTTCTCGGGTCCCAGACTATGTCTGCACCAAGTTTCATTCAAATCGGTTCAGTGGTTTAAGCGTGAAGAAGAGACATACAGACAGACAGAGTTACTTTCGCATTTATAATATTAGTAGGTACGGATTTATGTTTGTGTTTCACTTGCTATCATTCCATCATAGCATAAATCAGAGATTTTACATACAAGTTTAGTACAGTCCACATAAGAGCCCTGATTGATATTTATTGAAAAGATCGTACCTAGTAACTATTTAGTAATCTGTGCTAAGTAAGACCATCAACATACATACTATCAAGATTGATCACGATTACATATCTAAGTACTTATATCTACCTAACAAACGTCTTTATAATAGGTCAATTTGAGACAAAACAAACGCTCCTATGTTTTGTGCCTGCGCATGCGACCATGACGGAACTTATGATTTACTACTTATTATCTTTTGTTTTTCAATGTAATAACTTTGTGATCGAAGCGAATGACATTTTGAACTTATTTATGTATTACTGAAAAGGTGCAGCATATTGCTTTTTGTATAACCAAAAGCAATACACATACCTACCTAATATTGCTTTTAGTGTAAAATTCTGCCCATGATTTGATCATCCACGACTCATCGGAACACATAAGAATGAAAATATCGAAGAACAGAAGGATCGTTATAGTAGGATAACAAAGCAGACAAATGTAACTGTAAAATCCAAGATGGCTTCGCTTCTTCAAATATATATACGTAACTGCTATAGGTTTTGCGGTTTTCGGGGGCACCGATATCGAAAATGGGAAGGGAAAGTACTATTTAATGAATTTTCGACTGGATATGGTTCCTCCGTTGGGTGCTTAGTGATGTTATGGATTTTTTTATCTAGCATCCCCGAGTCAGAACTTGCGATCTGTTCTGAGCAACTGAATCAAAGTTGCAAAAAAAATCGTTTTAACCTCCAACGATAAACAGAGAAAGGTTACGACTTAGTGTAGGCACTTTAAAACTAACGTCAATTAATTTTAGAAGTCAGTGACTTTAGTTCTATTTTATATTCTGTATTTCTCCTAAATTCCTATATACATAAGACGGTTGTAATTTTTTTCCTTCACGTTTTTCGTCACACAGACAAGCACGTCACACAGCAGGAAACTCTTGAATAACAATTAATAATGCGTAACTCCTAATACTGAAAAATGCAAGGAAAACCAAATGTTTTGTCATAGTTTACAACATCAGCATAAACCCAGACTTGAATTAAAAAAACATTTTTCCTTCAATGACGCAGCAAGTAGTGACTTGAGGCACAGAGTAACTAACGAAATATAATAATAAAAATTTAGAGGAGGTCATCAGGCAGATTCATCATCATCATCAGCCGAAATATGTCCACTGCTAGACAAAGGCCTCTCCCAAAGATCTCCACATGCATCGGTCCTGCGCCACCCGCTTTCATCGGGACCCGAGGTCTTGATTTGAGTATCGGTCTATCTTGTGTTTTCCGGTACGCGCTCGCTACTCGAGAGCTTTTCCACCTTAGGGTGGATTTAGTCTCAAAGAAAAATAGTGCTGGATACTGCAATCCAGCATCTTTCCTAGTAAAAGTGGAACCCTTATCAGATAACACATCCCTCCCTTAATTCATTTCTGAAACTGTTAAGTTGTACACTACACTAATTATTATTTATGGACTTTGAAAGAAATGCTTAACTTTACATGCAGCCCTTTATTATAAGTATTGTGATGGCCTAGTGGTATAGTATTTAAAAGCAAAATGTAATTTGATTCAGACACTCTCTGAATAGGTATACAGTTTGCTCTTCAACTAAAAAGGCAAACTGCGATCGAACTCAGAGCAACCCCGGTCTGGGTCAGCATACAGTTTGGAAATACGCAATCCGGTTGGGCCAGTCGGCAACCTGCGGGTCTTTGGATGTGAAGCTACGGCTTCTCTCAGTCTTCGTCCAGCAGTAGAATTTAAGGCAAAAAAATTGTGTCTCTTTAAATATTTTGGAATTTTCTTAATTAATTTTTTGACTCTTCCAACTCAAAAGGTTGCCGACCTCTGGGTTAGGCTGAAAGACGACCCCAACAACAACAACTGCCCTTCGTTGCTGATCCTAGTAAAAACAAGATTTTATTTCTAGAAACGAAACCACTAAGTTCTGTAAGTAGTAATTTTTTTGTTTGTCTAAAAAACCCCACGTTTATTACTTTGATGACAGACTGCAGAAAAACGCAGATTACTCATAGTAGTCTTAAACACTCATGTATAAAGCTGAAGATTTTGTTTGCTCGCTAATCTGCAGGAAGTACTGGATCAAATTAAAATCATTGGTCTATCGAGGAAGGCTATAATATTAAGTCTATATAGGTAACATCATGCTACGACCGATATGAGCTGAGAAGTAACAAAAGAAGCGGGTCAGACCACGGGGAACAGCTTCATTTAAAACTTTATAATAAAACTAGCTATTGTCCGCGACTTAACTCGCGCGAATTTCGCTTCTAGGAGATGCTATAGTCAAAATTGATTAGACTCATAGATTATAAAGTAACCTACATCCTCTCCGAACCAAAAATCAATAAAATTAGTTCAGTGGTTTAGCCCAGTCGTCGGCAACCTGCGGCCCGCGAGCCACTTGCGGGTCTTTGGATGTGAAGCTACGGTTCTTTAGTCCCATACAAAGTAGGTAGTTAAAATCTTGAAATTTCGTTTGGTAATTAATATTTTTGATTCTTCCGACTCAAAAGGTTGCCAATCTCTGGTTTAGCCGTAAAACAAGAGACAAATTCTAGACTGTTACACTACCCAGCCCAATCAGGGAATCAACAAGGCAAGCCACTTATTAAACCTTCGAACACACGTGATTCGAGACACAATAGCAGCCCGACAGCCGGCTGTCGCTTGGTCGACGAAAAGTATAGATATATAAACACAAAAGTGGTCTGTTCTTGACAAGTTGGAAGTCACGAGCAAAAACTAGTCCCCAAGTGTAATAATAAATAGTGTTTGTACGTGCTAATGTATCTAACCGCAAGTATATAGAGACCAACTCCTCGATATCTCGTCTCGACCTTTTTGAAGGCAATCAGGTTTACAAATACAGCGCACAGTTCGCAATAGGTACTCACAGCAAAATAAATAAGTATTGAGAGCCGTCAGATACATAGAATTTTTGCCGGGGTTGCTGAATGGTTGTAATAGTTACCGCGGCCCCGGAACATAAGGCGTTCCAAAGTGCCTGTTTTTGGTTTAATGGAAATTAATTATTTGTGTTTGTATATGTGTAGATGATTATTACGCTTTCACGCAAAAACGAAATAATATATAAGCAGGGCAATAATCAACATAAATACAAACTACTAACAAACATAACATAACGCGATTGAAACCACGGGGACAGCTCGAAAAGAAAATCGTTTGAATATCTACATCAATTGGCGTTGAAAAAAACTGACGGACCTGCGTACCTATTTACTTTGCTGACTGTACTTCCATACTAGATTGTAAATGGTGGCTAAATAAATATCTATCATTTATTTTTTCAAATATCCGGAACTTGTAATAAAATGCCTTGGTCCTTAGAAAGGAAATAGGGATGTGGATGTATTGAAATAGATTTAAGCTTTTAAACTGTATAAAAACTAAAGAATAGTTATGTATGACGAGTTGTGTGTGACGACATCACGGCACAGTTAGCGCAATGGTTGAACGCTGTTAGAGCTGTGCGTTCGATTTCCGTACGGGACAAATATTTGTAAGACCTAAAAGTATTCGTTTCCTTCCAATCTGGTTGTTTGTATATTATGTGAGTTGATGTTTGTAAACACACCCACGATCAAACGATACAGGAGCAAAGCCAAGTGCGGTAAAGTTAAATTAATTTAGTTATGTAACCGGTCGACTCCTTTATAATTGAAAAGTACCATACCCACATTTGATTTGATTAATAAAATTCGAATACACGCGATGACTGTCTTGACCTACTTTTCTAAATTATGGAAACATCTTGGCAAATCGTAAAATCATAAATTAATTTCATGCTGCAATCTGCATTCATAGCTTTGTGTGACAACCTAGATTGTGTTGCCATAGGATATTATTAGAATGTTTAAATGTGGAATCTAATAGTAGACTGTATACAAGAACACTGTCTGTTTTTATCAAAGCTTCAAAGGGGCATTCAACAAGTGTCGATAAACAATACAGGATAAAAGGAGGCATATAGTATTGAGAATAGATCTTTGTGCATTATGAGTCCTTGTTGATGGATAAAAAAATGATGTAAGTACTCTCATTTCTCCTTATTTATTACTAGCTTTTGCCCGCGATTTCGTCCGCGTGATTAATAGGTCCAGTTCCTGCGGGATTTTCGTGATGAAAACTATCCTATATTCTTTCTCGGGTCCCAGACTATATCTGTACCAAATATCATTCAAATCGGTTCAGTGGTTTAGGCGTCAAGAAGAGACAGACAGTTCGCATTTATAATATTAGTACGGATAAGTGGCCCATCAATATTGTTGAAATTGGACCGGAACATTTTATTTTAGTATTCTGCAGTCCTTCTTATAAGCTTTCTGCTAAATTTTATCCTTCTACATTCGCTCAATATGTTTTAGAGGAATCCAAAGTTCTCTCATCATGCATTTTAATGCATCTACGCAGCAAGGAAATTGCATTAAAGCAGAATAATATAAGACAAACCGAATGTTTACTTTTTCTAGGATTTCTAATTAACAACTGTAAATGAGTGATATTATTTTTTATTTACAAACAAGCTCGTAATTTGGCGGCATTTTTCAATTTTGTAGCGACTCAGCGATATTTTGTATCTGTTGTTATTTATGTTATGATAATTTCAGATCGTTCTTAGAGCTAAACAATTTATACGTAAATTATAATTCGTAAAACACTTACCTCAATGGATGTGAACAATATTCCTTGGCTCTCCGATTAACACAAAATAACAGCGCACATTTTCCTCAGAAAAAAAAAGAAAACCGCGGGAAAAAATTACAAGTTCGTCGCACATTCAAGTTCAAGTCGTTATGATACACAAAACCACTGTTATCTTTAAAGTTTTTATAGTTTATACACTCGTAACACAAAACGATATGCGCGTGTAATCACAAGGATTGAATAAACGACAGTACGTAAACAATATCGTGTTATAAATGCGGTTCTGGCGCGAACGTCCGAGGTTATTATCAAAGGCTATTGAACGGAGACAGTAAAGTTAAATATTGATATCAGCGCCATCTATTAGATACTTTGTGAATTAACGACTCTCGTTTGTTGGTGTACGTTCTTCGAATTTAGATTGCTTGGTCCAGTAAATTAACTTCAGAGGAACTGTGTAACGCTTACAGCCTAAATCTGTAGATACAATCATGTTTGCAATGTCCTAAATAAGCAAACTGAACTTTTCACGCGCCATTAACACTAGAACCAAAAAATGAAAAAACGATACAATGCTAAAAAGTGTGACATCACAGTATAAGAAATTAAAGCAGGATGAAAAAGAATTAGTATACACTACAACGACTTGCTTATTTTTTTAAATCGAGTCTCTTCACACAAAATATAGGTATATAACTTTTGACCGAACTACCCTCATACCGAACACCCCCTTTGATTATCTGACATTTATATGTCTACAGATCTCTGAGGTTTTTTAACTACCTATTTCCATATTCATCTTCACTAAAGATAATAATGTTTCGCCACACTACACTTATGTTATGTAGTAACACTATTGTTTGATTAGGTGAAGTGAACTTGATGACTGACTGAACAGATTATGTCAGTACATACTTCTCAAACTTTCTTCCACTAGAACTTAATTCATTAAGGCTTGAGATTTTCACAGACTAACACTAATTTAATCCTTTGAACACACATGATTTGAGATACAATAGAAATACAATAGCAGCCCGACAGCCGACTGTTGGTTGGCTGTTAAAAGGTTAAAATAATATGAATATCAGAATATTGTCATATGATGAAAACCCTTATATTTTTAATTATCGCCATTTTAATTTATTTAAAAGTTACAGGAAAGATGTAAAATAAAACACCAGTGAAAATCTTAACTGTTATTTTATATCAATACACACTGAAAGAGATGCATTGGATCCATACCGCACTTATGACTAAGGTTTTGGAGAACACTTGACAGTTACAAATACATAGACACTGAACCCACATGATAATTTATGGCATATTGAGTATTAAGGATGGACTAGTTATATTTATTTAGATGTGTTTTTTTTATGGGACCATCCCACCACACTATTCCCAACCCATGCAACTCCTAAAAGCCAGAATCAACAGTGTCGAGCAGTGAAGCTTGACGAGTTCTGGAGAAATGATTCAACTGTCTTGGATCCCGCAATGAAATTAATCAGAAAAATGGAGGAGAAAGAAAAATATGTTTTCCACTTTCCTCCATAATAAGCAGGATACAGAACAGAACTAGGCCAATAGGCACAAAGGGGTGATTACAACTGGGAGATGCCCAGATTTATTTTCTATGGACATAAGCTGGATAGATGTGCATAGTCCCTTAGAGAAAGAAACTTTACTGTCAGATAAGACTATGGGTAACACAGACAACAGTCTACAAAGACAGCATTGCCAGCATGACTAGATGCTGTTGGCGCTCTTATGTAACTGTGGCAGATCATATTAGGACCTTTCTATGTGCTTAGCACACAATTATACAGGCATTTCTATGATACTGCTTGCTCACTTTTTGTTACCCAACAGCCAAAAGGTTTTTTTTAATTATGTTGTAGTTGTAATACCCAAAAACAAGCTAAAATACTCAATATTCCATATTCCCAGGGTCCATTCACTCTGCAAAAAGTGGTTGTTTATTTGCCCGCAGCAGTGGCCAGAGGGTTCCTTAATACTAGGATCACTGAGTCTCCGCGAAGGAACATTTTCGATATAAACCTATCCTTGTTTACAGCTTTACCCTGAAACAAAAATATATTGTCTTAGAAACATTATTAATTAAACAAAGGTATAAGGAATGTATAGGAATTCATTTAAGAATAATAAATAAATAAAATCCTTCGAACAAACATGATTTGAGACACAATAGATAAAGTAAAGTAAAAATTCATTTATTGCGAATATAGGTGTAAACAGATGCTATAAATACACTATATAGATAGAAAATAGCAGCCCGAAAGCAGACGGTTGGTCACTAAAGGATAAAAATCATTGTAATAGTACCATGGTAGTTGGTGGCTTGTGATAGGTGGTCAATTTCTGTGGTATGCATTCAGATAAATCAAAATTCAGTGAAGGAACTAAGTACATAAATGTTAACAAGATATAAAAGAAAGTTTAAGTAAGCTTTGTATGTTTTGTTTCTGGGCAAACCTAAAAATCAATAGATAACCTCTCAATTCAATGTTAGTGTGACAAATAACACCAGAAAAATACGAGAAAAATTGTGAATATTTGACATCAAATTTAACGTAGGCCTTACATACCTTCTTCCCTTTGCCTAGCCTTGGCACTTCAGTCCACATCTCTTTGACATTTTCAAGCACCATGTTGCAATGCCGGTCGAACGCTTTGACGCGACCCAACAGCTTTTTGTTATTCCGGCAGTTGATCAGAACTTGTGTATTGTTCTTTACTGACTGCGTAAGCACTGAAAGAGGGCCCGTACTGAACTCTTCCTCTTCAATTTTAGATAATTCCTCCAAAGTCATCTCCGAGCGTGGCTTAGTTGTTGATGCCCTGGAAATACGTTTTGGATAAGCAAAGAGCTTGTAAACTGTATAACTCAACTACATTAGTATTTCTAGATGTAGTACTTACATTTTATAGTGGATTTATTCTAGTTTACCGAGAAGAAATCAACAAAATTGTTAACAATCACACTCCGTCACACTCGTTGAAGTTGAAAGCTAGTATTTTTTTTAATGAGCTGAGCTGAGTTTGTTTTGTTAACTTGCCACTTGAATAGTAGTCTTTTGAGAATTTATAGTAGCAAATGTTGCCAGTAGAAACGTGTTCCAAAAAATTATAAAGTTTCAAAAAGAGGTTGCCCAATTCACCGAAATCTTTTATTTTTAAGATATTAATTACTGTAATCCAAATGTTATTTACAATTTTTTTTAATGCAGGATCTAAAGTATTGTATCTTTTTTTTTTTTTTGGTGAGTGGGAAATCATCCAATGACTGCTCGCGTCCTGGGTGCGGCGGGAGGGCATGTCAGACTGTTACTGACTAAAACCCACTCATGTTCCTTCGATTGCCCTTTATGTTCCAGGGTCACGGTTACTATTATAAACATTCCACAACAAGTATTGTATCTTGTCATCATTATTTTTATGATTCCGTGAGTCAAGTGTCTATAAACCTATTTATGTATTAGCTAGCTATAATAAAATTATATTTAATAGGTAAGTAGGCAGTAGCTTTAATTTGCACTTAATTTTTAAGGCTAAGATAGAAATAACGCTCAAGGGGCCCGGCCGTGCCGTGCACACCTACACGAAAACCGGCTCATAGAACTCTAAGCTCGAAGAGCATCGTATCGGCACGCGCTTTTCTTTTCACACATACCAGTGCAAATTATAAGGCCGGTTTTAGTGCTCGACCGACCGTCGGTGCGTACATCGGTAGCGCTTCTCATTTGTATGAAAATTCACAAGTCGTCACAGTGCTCGACCGACCGTACGCACGCGTATATTGCTACGCACTGCGTACGAGGACCGTCGGTCGAGCGCGTCCGCATGCGTGCCGTCGGTCGACCGACGCGCTATGGAAACATATGAACGCGTTCAGTGCTGCACCGACCGGTGGACTGACCGCACGGATGTGCGTATCATCGTCGACGAAAAATTATTTTGGTCAGTTTGTTGGTCAGGAGAGCACTGAATGATAGAAACTGACGGTCGGTTCAAGCGTATCGTCAGGACGGACCGTACGTACTGACGATCGGTGGAGCACTGTAACCGGCCTAAGCTTGGAACTAAACAGAGCCGACAACCGTTTTACATCGACCGGATGAAAGACTACTGTTTTTGAGTAGATGCACTCAGAGCCAGTTGGATGTTTGATGCTCTTCAAGAGTAGTATAACGTGTACATATGCGGGTCACGGAGCGAGAGTAGACGCAATTGATAGATTACGTATAGATTCGCGCGTAATGCGCGCAAGTCGAGATACTAGGGCCGCCTCGTTGTTGCGTCCAGAACTCCAGATTTCGCGCAAATCTCAGAGCGAGTGCACGTATAATGGAGAAAAAGAGGGATATAGAGCGCCAAAATTTAGATACGGAATTCGCGCGTAGGTACGCTCTTTCTGGGCGAACCGTTCACGCGTGATACGCGCTAGAGATTCGCGGCGAATTCGCCCTTCCTGGACAAGGCCTTAGACCCTGGAGTTTACTGACCTGGGAGACAATCCAACCCAGGACCCACGAGACTATCAGGGTAGGTGATAAACAAAATAAAAAAGAACCATTCATGAAATACTTTTATTTACCTTTTTTTCTGTAATAATAAGAAAAAATGACGTATTTAACTAGCTTTTAGTAACTAATTTTGATATAATAATTCAATATATTTATAATTCACAGTCTTGGAATAAAAATAAAGGCTACATTTTTATAATAGCCATTTTCATTCAACATTAGTTTTTTTCATCTTGCAACACATTACTTAAACTTTTTTTTAATATTCATACAGGAACAAGCAGAAAATGCGTACCGGTCCACACTTACATAAATTTCTTTGGTTATATTTACAAATATTTATGTACTTTTCATTCAAAACTTATGTAAATTATCACAACTACATTATTACTAGCAACACATTTGCGAAAGACAAAACAATTATTACTTTATTCTGAAAGAGCCAATCATTTTATTTTAGTCTTTGTTTTTATCCAGTACGCAAACGTAGAAAATTCGGTTATAAATGAAATGCAAGTTTCAATAAATGATTATTTTAAAACCAACAGAACCCGGTGAAAAAATTTGAATAATCCCTTGTATAAAATAGCCAGAACTTAATGTTGTTATAATTAAATAATAGTCATCGCTGCTGCCTATTCAAATCAGTTCATAGCCATTTAATACAGGGGCCATCCATTAAAACATTATTTGGATCAAAATCGAGAAAAAATTACAATCACAAAAAATATCAATTTCACACCTTAAACAAAAGAACTTAAACAATCTATTAATTTCGTTGTGATTTTTTCATCAGACAATACTTATTTATTGTGTGTAATTCAAAGTCACTGAATCAATACATTTTTCAATTTAAATCAACCACAGATGAGAAATTGAAATAGAGCTTATCTAATTTGATAATTTATTGATGGTACTGGCAACAAAGTAATTGGCCCAAACTACCAAGAAGTTTCCCCCACTTGCATCTAAAGTAACAGAGGTATTGCAAGTTTTATACCATCCCAGAGACAACTAAAACGTATCCATGTGTTGCCAGCACATGTCTCTGATTCAAGACTACTCTGTGGTTTTACTTTCTTTTACTAATTGAGAATAAAGTCTATATTCCAGTAAACGCCAACAAAACTATTGCTTACTTAACATTTATCAACAAACACACTTTTTTGAGGTTTATTTGCGACGATGCAGCACCATTACATTTTGTACCAAGCTGTGGCAGTGTTCAGATTACGACTATGGACGACAATTATTATGCATTTATTTATTTATAAATTATTGCATTAATCCAATTAAAGCATAGTAGTGACAGGGTCATGAGCAGAATTCGGTAAAAGTATTTTTCTTTAGAAATCCGAGTATCAATTACATTAGTACCCAAAATTTTCTCAATTTAAAATTCTAACTTACGCTTGCGTTCTACTTGGATAACCCGTTTATATCGTCAACTGTAACATACAGACAAACAAATACTCATAATAACAACTGTCTTATCGAATCCTGCTCATGGCCTTATCACGAATACCTACATCAAAATTATCAGATTTTTAATATTACAAAAATACGTTTTATATACTATTTTCGGTAAGCATGTTTAGATTTGCTGTAGCACCATTTATAGTGGAATAAGAACGGGTTTATATAAATTATCGTAAAGCGTCAACACTCAAGACTAACTATAAATGCCTCTGTATGTCGCCGTCTTCTTGTAAAAAGAAGATTGGTGGGAAGTATTAAATAAACAAATAAGTATCTTGTGTTTTCCTGCCAAGTTATTTTATAATGAAAAGAATTGTGGAATTTCTCTGGATTTTTATTGAGCACTTTATCTAGAAATGCTATTTACAATTTAGACGGCGACATTTAAAACATTACAGAGGCACAAATTCTCTATAAATCTCAAACACTATAGTCGTTATAAAAATACGAATTAAGCATTATGTACCATAAGACACTTCTCATTTACCGTCACTAACATAGGGAATAAAACTAACTACTAATATTTACAGAGATCTCTTAGTTATATTTAATTAATCGTTTTTAAAGGTGAAGGCTGTTTGAACTTGGCACCGTATTACCGTCTTGGCTTGAAAAAGATATTTTTTTTATATATTATTTAAAAACTTTTATTCAATGAACATTTAACTGGAAAAATCCTTTTAATAATTTCATAATAGCGTTCTAGGCCGCACTGTGATTGAGGTAGAGCGGTTTCCAGCCGCTAGACATTAGAACATTTAAAATGTATGAGAGTCCACTGGCTAACAATTTTGCGTATAATCATATTGTGATAAGTTGACTAAATTAACAACCACCAATCACAGCAGTTTAAGAGCTCTTGACATTTTATCACATCCTTTTTTATTTAAAAATCCGGGTGTTTTATCTTTGCCAATCCAATAACGCTAATACGGTGCCTTCAGTAGTGTGCCCCAACCTTAAGACGTGATCTTACCGATTTTCAGTAAAATACATACAAATATTTAGAAATATACTCTACATTTATGTACAGATATTTCTTACCGTCAAAATTGCGTTTCATTACAAAATATGAACACTTTCGTTTGCTGCCTATATTCGTAACAAGCTGAAAAATCAATAAAAATAATTTCTTCATTTTCGTTCTTTACAACCTATTTTCTCAATTATTTAATATTTTGATCATTCTTTTCACGCGTTGAGTACCTTTCTATCTTCTTTTGCAATTCAACATTTTTGGACAAGCAACTTACTTTACTAACCAGCTATTGACCATCCAAACCAAATTCAATATACCAATCAACATACGATTTTGTCAATCATATAAAAATACTTCGTAAAAATCAGATCCTTACATACTTTGTTACATTACCGAGTCTTCTGCGCTAATGGCCATATAAATATATTTACAGACTAGATAACTCAATTAAATTACACGCCTTTGTAAATCTACTTTCATTTTTTTGTAACGGCAATCTCTTTGCCTAACGACTTTCTATTTTCGAATTTCTGCTGTAAACTGGCAACATTCGACGGTTTGGCCGTCAGTTTTGTTGGATTAGGCTTATTATCTGTCTTTTGAGTGACCGTTGCTGGTTTTGGTACTACTTTCGGTTTGTTCTTATTTAAATTGTCCGCTATTGCTTTTACGGAATCTACTTTTGAAATGGCACGGTTTGTGGGCGGAGTTTTGTCCGTAACTTTTAGGTTAGAGTTAGAATTAACTGGTTTGAGTGGGGGCGTGACTTTGTTCGGCTTTTTAGGCTCTGCGGGCGCAGGTCTTACGGGCCGGTTGTCATTCGGTTTCGCGGTCACTGCGGGTTTAGTCGACACCTTCGTTGTGTCATTTGGTAGTTTATTATTGTTAATAACATCCGGAGGCTTCACATTCTTCGCGTCAGGCACCGTACAGCTTGAAACAACGTCTGGACTGTTCATTATTTTCGGCGCTAGGTTCATATTTTTAGTTACTTTCGGTGACTGAGGCACATTTCTGAAGGTAGATGTGTTTTTAAGACCAGGTGGAGTCACTTGTCTTGAGAACGTTGGGATTTTTGAGTTGGGCCCCGGTAGAGGCGGGGCTTCTTTTGGCTCTTCTTTCTTTAAAAAGGTAGGTACGTTGACCGCTGAAGGGTGTAAGTACCCACTGCTAGTTGTGGATACGTTAGACTTAGCTCCCGAGTTGCTGTAAACACTCTCGGGCGTCTTATAATGATCAGAGTTCATGTATGTGCTGTCTCTATTGTTATCACTCTTTTCTGCAGCGGCTTTGGCTTTTCTTTCTTTCTCTTTCTTCCTTGAAAGCGTTGACGCTGAGTATATAGACTCGAAGTTACGATTCTGTATTTCGTTGACTATCTCTCCTAGTAAACCCATACTTTCTGTACTTCCTGAATTGGAAGGGATCACCTTCGGAGTGTTGTATCCTTCGGGAGGCGGTTGGGGGATAGTTTTGATTGGCGGAGGTACACCGGGTAACGGCTTCGAGTGCTTTTCCGGGCTCTCCTCAATGACGGCATAGATATTGTCTGTAGACTCCTCAGCGATGTGTGCTAAAGGAGCCTGTTTTTCTTCAATACAGTCTACGTAGTCAACTGACTTGGTTTCGGGCTGCGGTTTAGGATTGGGAGGTGGGATGGGATCCGAATGGCTCGGTAAAGGAGGCGGAGGGGCAGTAGGTCTTCCGACCACAGATAAAGGCCTTGGAGCTGCTGGCGCCTGTCTCATAGACCCAAAGCTCTGTAAAGCCGGTTTCTGGCTTGCAGGCGCTCTCATGCTCTGAGCTCGGTTCACGAAGGCCTTAGGATCGTCCCCATCTTCGGAGTCTGACACCACTGGCACAGACTTGACCGGTAACTCAATCTCTTTCTGAAGTATCGGGTTTGAGATCTGCAAGTTTCTTAGCGCCACTTTATCTGCCTTCGCTACTTTGATCTGGTGGTTCGGGTTCTTAGGAAGAGAGTGACTTCTTTCGACCGGGTTGCGTTCCTTCTCTTTAGGCTTGTCGTGTTTTAGGAACGAAGCTATGCGGTTTAAAGAAATCCCTTCTTTGACCTTCTTCGGTTCTTCCGGTAAAGGCTTTTGTGGTACACCGGCTGAATGCATGCTTAATGGCCTTTTAGGAAAATCTGGAGATATAGGGGCAGTTGGAGCAGCTCTCAAAGGCCCTAAAGTCTTCGATCCTTGTAATGGAGAGATAAGTTCTTTAGCTGTACAAGTAGAAGCTTCCAGAATAGGACTGGATATCACTGGCCTTGGGGGTGGGTTAGCACCGATTGGTGGTGACACGTCTTCCGTCTTCTCAGCACTCATTAAAGCTTTGATTTTGTTCTGTACAGAACTGTTAGTTCTTTTAACTGAAGGACTCGTTTTTGGGCTAGTCTTGGCCGTAGTTGGAACAACGGGGAGTGGTGGGGCACTCCTTAGTACTGGCTTTAAGACCCCTTGAGAAACCATATTCTGACTATTACTCCCGCTTCTATGTACGGGTGTGATTTTCGCGCTCTTATTTATACTTTCCGCAATGCTTTTCACTGGTTTGTTAGTCATTGGGGTTTCAGTTTCATCTTTTTCGTTTGAAGTTTTTTCAATAGGAGTTAGAGAGAAGCCTTTGAAATTGCCAAAAAAGTTGACGGAGGGGTTTATATTGCCGGGAGGACTTCGGTCAGAGTCGCTTCGGAGTAAACTGGAGCTCATATCGTCGGGATTGGACAGAGTATGTACGTTTACAGGCTGTGCGTTATTTTGAGCGCTGTTTTGAAAGTTAGCCGCGAATTTGCTGGCGCTGCGCGAGAGTCGATGTTGCAAACTAGCTTTCTTTGGTGATGGGGCCCTGCAAACAGATGAATTTAGTTGAATAAACTGTGGCAAATGTATGGGTAGTATTTTTGGCGTTGTAAGTACTAAGAGATCAAGATTGGAATCATGCTGTCATGCCAGAATTCGCATAGTTATCATGCATTAAACATGCTGAAAAGATTCAAGAACAAACATTATACTTTAGACTTATACATCAATACCTCCTCATAATATAATGAATACCTAATATAAACATTAAGTACTCTAATAGGTAGATGTTTTTTTTTTGAGGCTATAGACTAGATAGTATACACTAGTTGTAACTATTTACTAAATATGTCACAATTTTCTTCTTTTAAATAATATTTTAATGCCAGTCCATGCAATTAGTGCCCAAACATGCATTTACAACTAAAACGCCATGCAGTGTTAGTAAAAAGCAAAACCAAAGCAAATCACTCACCAGAACAATGCAGAAACAACATCTTGTCAATAGTTTGTGGTAGGTAAGTATTGTCAGTTTTAAAAATGTACCATAAAGGTAAATTGAACAAGTTTTTAGAAATCGATGTTAATATGAACCAATGCAACAATGAGGTCAATTATCGACCTCATTAGCACGTATTATACGTGTTGGATACGAGGGGCGGATTTTGGTCAGCATAGTCGAATTAAGCCTCAATGGACCATTACAGCCAGTGGTGCATTTTGGCCAGGGTGGTGAATGACCAATGCTGTAATATAGCCGGTGGTGTGTTATTGCCATCATGATGGATTACCCATAAGCCGCCCTTGAATATGTATGGCATAAAGGAAGCTTCACCTAAGGCGTGGACTGAGTTAATTATTTAATGCTGTTATTGCTATTGTAAATCATTAGGGTAAAAAAGAAATTACTGTCATCTTTTAAAACTGGCAATACTTCGTGCAAAGAAATAATTAGAATGAAACAAGCAACTAAAAGAATTAAAAAAGAGTATTTTATTAAATAGTAGTAGTGAGATACATCTAATTACAGTTAAACTAACTACTGGTTAAATTATGAGAGAGAAATGAGATTACAGAATGTTCTTTTAGAGAGTTTTTTTTTTTGTTAAAATAAGAAATGTCAAAATGATAAATTAGTATACAATTTTGCAAGAAAGTAGTCAAATGCTCACAGAGTAAAAAAAACTACAAAACAATGAGTGATGAATGACATTTGTAATTCCTAAGTACTCATATTATTTTGAATTAAAGTGAAGTAAATTCAAACTTTACGTATTAACCATATTAAAATATAAATTTAAATCTATGTTAGTGTTTTTAAATTCCCATTTTCTTAATATTTAAATGATTAGAATACACAGGCCGAAAGTATCACAGTTAAAATTAAATTAATAAACCCAATTTACTACTTATATTAATTCTAAGCTAAAAACGAAATTAAGTCTATTATTTATATTTATTTATAAGTACTATATTTATATTGAGATTTTAGACTCAGTCTATAGAAGTTTTCAAAGTAAAGAACATAGTGAAAATATTGAAAGTTAAAATTGCAAATCTACGTTTCTAAATACAACACACAAACACATAACATCAATGATGTTATAAGTAAAAAAGTGTAGATAGGTTCCCCAAACGAAATTCTATCTTCAAAAACGGCACACGGATGACATGATTTGAAGTGGTGCGAGTGAAAAAGAGATAACGTCAAATGTCAACGCGATACTCAGAATCATGTTGGTCAATTGGCAAACTTTTAATGTGCCACTTTTTGACTGCATATAACCTATCTACACTTTTTTACTTATAACATCATTGCATAACATGAACTATACTCTGAAGGCGAATAATCATTATTGAAAACGTTCTCATCTTATACTTCAGCCAAATTCTATAAAGATTTGTTAAAAACAAATATTCAATTAAATGTAGGAAGTATTTTATTGAACATATTGTAATAGGTTTAAATTATCTATTATTAAATATTCTTTATTGGCTTAAGTAGAGTTGCAATCACACCTCAGTAACAACCCGTATCAAAAACTAGTCAAAAATAATTAAAAAATGTTGAATTGATGATTAATGTTGATTTCGACTGATTGAGATAGCGAACGTTTTTAAAATACAAAAATTGCCCATAAACAAACAACGAAATCGTGCAATTGTTTTTTCATGCAAACAATTTTTACTTTTTATTAAACATGTGCACTTTTGCACCAACATTTCCGCCAACTTTGGCAGTGTTGCCAAGTTTACCAATATTCGCGCGCAAACTACTATTATTACCATCATTCCCAACATTATGCATTCTATGTTGACTGTTCGCTACCATTTCATTCGTCGTAGACGCCAAACCCTGCTTTATTATAACGACACTAGGTTTATTTCCCTGTGGCGCATTCGAAGTAGGCTTCGGTAAGACCGGCGGCCTATTGACTTTGATATCAGCTTCATTCGCGATTTGTATATCGTCTTTGTTAATTTTTTTCACAGGTTTTTTTAGTGGTAATGGTTTGGTTTGAGTTTTATCTGGTACTTGAGGTTTTTGAATAGCTTTCATTTCCTCTAAATTGGAGTAAATTGGGCCTTCTGTCTGTGGTGAATCAGTGCAGATGTTGGCCATAGAATGTACTGAATCGTTTCGTTTGAAGCTTATGAGTTGTCTTAAGGATGAAGTGCCGTTTTGGAGTCTAGCGAATTTGTCAGCGAACAGTCTTTTGGTGTTAGGTTTTGTGCACCCGTTACAAAGGTTGTCTACGTACGATTTCCGTGGTTTCTTCCACCAGAGGAGGACGTTGTGTCTGGAGTAGTAGATGAGGAACAGCACCAGCAGGATCGCCGGTATGATGCCCAGGAATATCACGTACATCGCCACCATGAAGTTGCGTTGGACTGTAACAGAAAATTCGTGTTAGTAATGGGTTTTGTAGGGACTAAAACAACGCTGTTTCGTTGGTTGTAAGTCAGCGTTGTTTTGCTTAGAATTTATTATATTTTATTGTCGTGAGCACAAGCAGGCTAATGCTATCGATAAAAAATGGTTTGAATGGGACGCAAGCTCACCGTACAACGTGCTCATTCTGTATACTAGCTGTCCCCCGCGGTTCTACCCGCGTTGTTCCTGTTCCCACGGGATTTTTGGGATAAAATCTGCTTATAAATGTCTTTCTCAGGAGGACGAACTAACAGACACACACACTTACCCGTTTATAATAATAGTATGAATAAATAAAAATTAATCCCTAAATGTGTTGCTAAGCGGCTGGACTAATTCGGCTATTTTTTATTGAAATATTATTATAGTTCTAATAGTTACCGTGGCCCCGGAACATAAAGGGCAACCCGGAACATATAGTACTACTAGATACTTACTGGTGGGGTCAGTGGCTGGTCCGGAGTCGTAGGAGCCTCCTGTGCCAGGTAATGCGCATAACGGAGGGGCGAAGCCCGGCTCGCAGTGACAGTGTCCTGAGAAAACAATATGTTATGTTGTAGATAGAACTTCATTGAAATGTTCTGGCAATCAATGTTGTAAGGTTCAATCTTGGGCTCGCTTCCATTAGAGATATTTAAATACAGTTATCAGAACCACACAACGTGTTTATCTGAACGACTAAATGTTTATTGACCAGGGGGCGTACCACAAGCCCTTATAGCAGTATTACTTTGATATTACTTTCAGTGGGAAAGAGACGGCGCTAGACAACGTGTCTAACGCTGTCACTTGCACACTCCTGCAACAGGACTAAAACAATCTTACTTTAAACGTCATTGTAAGGGGGCAGATTTATTTAGTTAATTCATTACAATATTACTACGTCCCAAGCTCTTACTTTAATCCTTCGAAAACACGGGATTCGATACACAAAGAGAGACAGTAGCAGCCTGACAGCAGGCTGTCGCTTGGTCGTCGAAAAATTAACCTAGTTAAGTGTACTTGGCAATATCGTGCACAGATAAAATAAATATCCTGGGACAACTCACACACGGCCATCTGATTCCAAACTAAGCAGAGCTTGTACTATGGTAACCAGACAACTGATAAACATACTTATATATTTTATAAATACATACTCGTACATATTATAGATAAATACATTATAGTACATTATTTATACATTAACACATGTTCATAATAGCGATATTTGAGTTGCATACCTGCTGAATTACAGATGCCATGTCCCGAGCAGTTAGACGGACAGACAGACGACTCCAATGTAGCTATACTGTTCCTTACTGCAGATACCGAGACGCATCGTTGACGTAAACACATCTGTGAGGCAATTTCAATAAAGTCAAAATGAAGTTTTTATTTCAACTACATATATCAGTTATGGCGTGACTACGTTATGGGGCGGGGATACGACAGACATTCGCGTAAATAATAAATTCGCATATATTACAAAATGCAACCTAGAATCTAAGTAGCCGTACCCGTAATACTCGGGTGCTTGGGTAACACAAATAATATCTTATAACTATGAGAATAAAGTTCATTATGGTATTTTATATGAAACGCAAATATATGCCGTATCGCGATAATGTAGCCAAAGCAAAGCCCCACACAAAAAAAAAGCACAGTCTATAGTGAAGCAAGTTGTTCGCACCAAAACGTAGTAAATAACGGCAAGAATGGAAGGAAAGTCTATAAAAAATTCTAGATCAAGTTTTTACAAAGTCCTGTTCACAAAGGAAACAGATTAACAGATATTTTATGTCACATATGAATGCAAATAGAGTACATTATGCTCGCTTGACACCTATGTGTAACAATGATGTTATAAAAGTTGACAAAGAATTTCAGATAAGAAAAATATCCTATTTATTTATTTAGTTATTTATTTTTACTATTACTAATCATAGTTATTCGTATTTATTATAGAAACCTTTAATAATAACAACATATACTCGTAAAAATAACAAAACATCAAAACCTTATTCCAATATAAACAACAACATACCATATCATCGCCACACCTTGCTCCGTCGGGCACCAAACCTGGGTCCACATCACTCAAGCCCAAATCAATAATAGCGGTCCGGCAGGGTATGATGGTGCCTGTAAAAACACATATACTCAGTTTCTTCGCGAGATGTGCTGACCTAAGCTGAGCGAGGTCAAAGCTAAGTTAATAACTGTTTTACAAAAGGATAGCTAGCTTTCTTGGCTTGACTTTCAATACAAAAAGAGCTTTTGTTGAACTCCTTGCTATTCAATGAGAATTGAACGATCGTGTAATATTTGTGGACTTAAAACACAAAGTTTAGCAACGTAGCACATTCCTGAAAAGGCACAATTAGGGTTAGTTTGTACAGACACCGTAAGGCATCCAGGCTTTAAGTTAGTGACGTAATATCGAACCTGCATATGTACTGTGAGCAACAAAAGTCAACAGTCACTTTTAATTATTTGCTTTGCAGACATAGAACAATAGGCGAGACGACAATAAAATTAATTAGTCCGTCAGTTAGATTATCAAACCATTTTAGACACGTATTTTTATTCTCACAAACAAAATATTACGATTCGGTGCGTTTAAGCTTCGCGTGACGTCACGGCTACGTACAATTTTTACTGAACAATGACGTGACAAAACTTTGATGCTCTTTGTCTTAATATTTTTTATTAATTTGATCGAGCGAAATTCAGGAAGTAACTGAACGTTTATTTGATCCTGCTTTTACATCCCTTTCGTACTTTAAACACCTTTAATATTTTCCTCAACCAAGAGGTATCGTGTCGCCCAGTTACTGAGTTGTGGAGGTCTGATAGGCAGCCGCTTCACGTAAAACACTGGTATCCAGCTAAATCCGGCTGGGCTGGGAGCCGACCTTAATATAGTTGGGAAAAGGCTAGGGAGATGATGAATATTTTCCTCAACAATTATGATTAAAAAATTAAAAATGTGTAAAGACTTTTGTTGCTGACCGTACCACGCAATAATTTGTTTGTCGAAAAGCTGCAAGTCAAGTCTTGTCAAGTTTCAAAGTCAATCCGTTTGTCTGTTTGGTCGTCACAACTGTAATGAACTGATTTTAATGAAATCCGGCAGCTTGGGAGAACGGGTCTTTTAAGACGGTTTTCGGAAAAAAAAACGTGAAATGTCTATTATTTAATGGATTGAGCATTAGAATGCAGATGGTCGCAGATCATCTTTATTATGACCAAGAATGACTTCATTAGCACGTACATGCATATCTGATGCATGGCAACTCCAAAACGGACGAGTCGATTTTTATTAAATTTCTTCGTTTGAAAGGTAACTTATTTGGGAGCGTTTTAATGTCATTTGAAGATCTTCTCTACTTGATGAGGTTATGTAATTTTTACAGATATGATCGATTCTAAATTTGGTATCCTTTACTTTAATATTTGGAAGAACCGATACTGTCAGGAATCTGCAGGATACGCAAATCTTCAAAATTACAGCGGATATCGTGTTTGGGTTCTTTAGGATGGTCACAAAGAACATATAATCAGCAACCTTGTCATACTTACTTTGAACTGACGCCGCAGCAAATTTCATTCGTAGAGGGTCTATTAAGAATATATAAAGTTTAGAAAAGAAGGAAAAAAAACCTCATCAATCATTGTGTTGACCATCGATTATCAAGATATAAGAATAACTAGCTTCTGCCCGCGACTTTGATCGCGTAGAAATCAGGTACATAAAAAAATATGTGGCTTATTAATATCAGCTTGGAGTAGTAGTTCCAGAGATTACCTACTAATAAATAACAAAAAATAATACTTCTTTCAAGTCTTAGTCAAACTCACAAGTTAAAGTCAGAGTCAAATTATTTATTTCAATTCAGTTTTGATGAACAATGGGCAAACGATTCATCATTATTCATCCGGAATAGGGCCACTGTTGTAGACAAACCTCTAGCTAGAAATTAAGTGTCGGTTCATATCTGACGGAAAATGCGTCGCGTATTGTCGGTCGCGTAACGCCAGAGCAGACATTTTTTTTTATTATGGGCTTGCTCTTGGTCCCAGACTAGCCCGAGGGCATAGACGGAGCCTACGATGGAGCGAGCTTACCCAGTAGATGCCTATGCACTCGTTTCTTAAATACTTCCGGGTTATATGCATTTGGAAACACAGACGCCGGCAGGGAGTTCCATTCCTTTGCGGTGCGCATTATAAACGATTTTGAGAAGCGCTGCGTGCGGATATGAGGAATATCAACGAAGAAAGGGTGGTATCCCGCCGTACGTCTGGATGTCCGGTGGTAAAATGGAGGAACATATACAGGGTGGAAAGTTTCAATGGGCCCTGAAAGAAAACTACATTACTAAATTTTTGTTCAATTGAAATAGAATCCTTAAAAGTTATGGTTTTCCTTTAATTCAATTAGCCATGTTTGTTAGAGAGATAACGTTTGATGCCATAAAAATACAGCGTGTTATTTTTTTGTATTTAGCCGGTTCGATTTCTGAGTGTGACAAGAGAATTTTCAAAAATCTTTGAATGCAGTTTTGTTCCTTTTTAAAAATAAAGGAATGTTTCGTTCAAGTGAAATAATCTATCTTGACGATTGGCCTATTAAAACTTTCCACCCTGTATAATAAAATATTCAACCATCAAGTGTGAAACACTTAACCAATGATGCGTTAATGTGAATAGACGCGAGCGATGATACGCTCAACACCAATGATGTTATAAGTAAAAAAGTGTAGATAAGTTACCCAAACGAAATTCTATCTTCAAAAACGGCACACTGACGCACACATGCATTACACGTCAAAGTAGGATGACACGATTGAAGTAGTGCGAGTGAAAAAGAGATAAGCGTCAAATGTCAACGCAATACTCGGTATCATGTTGGTCAATTGGCAAACTTTTAATGTGCCACTTTTTGACTGCATATAACCTATCTACACTTTTTTACTTAGAACATCATTGCTTAACACATTTTTCGTCAGATGTAAACCGTCCTAACTTTGGTATTTAATATCTGGATCGTATGTTCCAGGCTACATCCGAGAAATAAACTCTTACCGTTATTATTGATGAAGACAGCGGAGAGCGTGGCTACAGACTCCATGCCGAACTCGAGGCGTTCGTTGAGATGTCTGCACTGAAGTGTGCCGCACATCGCGTCGCGCGCATCGCACGGAATATAGCGCTGGTTTAAACGGTCGTAGCCGCAGTTACCGCTCCTGTGGGAATGTTCAACTTTATAAATGTGCTCCCTTTCACACTGCAGTTATATTATTTTTTATATAAATATCTTAGAAAAATTCACACACGGCCAAGCTAAGTAGAGCTTGGCTTATGGTAACCAGACAACTGATATACATACTTAATGATACTTATATAATTTATAAATACATACAAATCAATACATAGTATAAAACAAAGTCGCTCCCCGCTGTCTGTATCTATTTTTAAATCTTTAAAACTACGCAATGGATTTTGATGCAGTTTTTTTAAATCGATTAGGTATATAATCGAGACATATACAATGTGTAACTGAATTAATACACTTTGAGAAGAGAAAATAGTTTGTTCTGAATCGATTTTTGTAATTTTTAATATAGGTAATATTTTATCCCAAAAATAATTAAAACTACGTAAACCTAAACTGCTGTCACACTTCAGCCGTACAGTCAAAACAAACTAAAATGGATGAAATACCTACTACGCTAGACCCTTATGCAAGTGCGACTGTGTGCATGCGTAGATTTGTAATGTGACTATAATTTTCTCCCACAATCAAAATAAAAATTCAGTGTATGTATTATGATTATAACATAATATTCTAATTGGGGTGTCTGGTGGTGTGCGTTTATTCCGGGACATGTTGTATGTAGTAGAGGAAGACCGATTTTGTTTTATACTAAGAATTCATATTGATTTATTCCACTCTCAGCTTCTACCCTTCTTTGAATAAAAGGAATACTAACTTGTTTCCTTTAACATTCGTGCTGATATAACACTTGTCGTGTGAACTCTCTCCGGTGGTTCCCCACAACAGCCGACACTGGTCAGTGTGCGAGCGACATGAGCCTTTCACGCAGTACGCTTTCTGTGGACAAAAAATTATAGATGTAAGCTTCTTCAAGTTATTTCCATACGCGGATATCACGCGGATTGTCCGCGGATGACTCGCGGATGATACGTGGATGACACACGAATATTTTTCCCATGTGCCACCTATCTTATCTTCGCCGTTTTACACGCGTAGTTCCTGTTCTTGTGGATAAAAACTATACTATATCTTTTCTCAGACTATGACATATCTCTGCACCAAATTTCATTTAAATCGGTTTAGTACTTTTGCCGTGAAAGAAACAAACAGACACACTCTATACATAGTCATACCTCCCCATCCCTCCCGCAAGGCGTGGTGTCCATCTTGTAGAAATCGTCGGGACAGTACTCGGAGTGTCCCGTGCAGAACTCGGGCAGGTCGCACTCGCGGTCGGCCGACCGACAGACAGTGCCCGCTGATTTAGGCCGACATGTCTGCAATACAGGAAAAATATGAGAAACAAGCTTCTTTGGTTTGTCTGTGTTTACGTGGAAGTCATGACCTTTGTATTTATTTTTTCATGACAATCTTGCTACAATATTTACAACAATTGCAACTCTTGAAAATCGACTAGCAATTAATTTTGACGAGTCCCAGGGAAACGATATAACTGTCTTATGTCCCGGATATATTATATGTTATAAGAAAATTATTTAAAAAAGAACAGCTGTGGACTAATATAAAAATATTTAAACTTCCCATTATAACACGTCAATATTGTTTGCTTATTTCAAGTCAAGCGTACGATAAGGTTGATATTTCTTAGCCGAGTACTCTGAGAAGAAACATGCAAAGTAAACACAATGGTCAGTCTTTTGTAAAGTGTAGAACGAATCTCTATTAAGGTCCATGATGTATTTTAATCATGTGGGTCCAAGATGCACTTAAATTACCTACAGGTCAAAGAGGCATTTTAACCCTTGGGGTGCCTGGTGGGTCTGACAGACCCGCTACTTTACGAAATCGACAATTACACATTTTAATCTTGGATCAAGACCTCCACACTCCTGAGTAGCTTCGTAATATAGACTAGCAGCCGTTTTGCCATCCTCCCAGCAGTCCATTATGCCTGCACATTCAAGTTAGACGCATTTTTTGCACGATCGGGACTAAAAAACCCTTCCAAGAATTTTGTTTGTGTTCCTGGATTTTTGTTATGTAAAATAAAGAGGTTTTTCATTTATTTAATGAAGTTATATAAACTCCTTATGTATGGATTTATTTCTTATTTCACCTATTATTGTAGTTATATAGTATGAATATAAACTTATACTTTAATATTTAGACGCAATTTGTAACATTAAAACTCCATTTTATTTTCGGGTCCCAGAAACCCACCAGGCACACCGCGTGACTTTTGCCTACCAGGCACCCCAAGGGTTAATTACCTGCAGACCCAAAGGCATTTTGCAGATTCTAAATACTCATTTCAATTACCCACAGGTATAAAACGCGCTTTTATTACCAACAGATCCAGCCCCCATTTCAATTCCCGCCAGGTCCAACATTACCTGCAGGTCGCAGCACATGCCCGCACCACACGTGGCGTTGGCGCGCAGCATGCACGTGTCGGGGTCGCAGCACGCGTGGCACGGGTTGTAAGCGCGCGGGTCCGCCATGGACCCGCAGTCGCACTGCTCGCCTGGCTCTGTGAACCCGTTGCCGCAGGTCGGCGAGTCGAATAGACGCTTTGGCTTGTTTCTGGAAGTCAAGTGTGGATTGTGTCTCGAATATTTCAACAAGTGAAAAACCGTAAGTAAATAAATACTTTAGTTGTGACAAGATAAACTTTTAATTAACCATTAAATTAGATTTTTATTTAATTTAGGGCACATTCTATTTCACTTTCATCTGATAAGCTCTGATTTGAATAATTAGCCTATTTCAAACAAATTATGTTCCTTAGATTATTGTGAGATTGACAGACCCTAAATAATTAGTTAAATGGGCTGTTGAATGCGATGTCACTCTTTTACTAAAGTTTCTACAAACAGCCACAAAAGTTAGACGGTGGCGTCTCAGTAGGTAGATTTGGCCAAATATTAGCGTTTTCGATGCAACGCAATATCAAACTATAGTATAGTTTGTTTTACTCAAGTAACGCCAATATTTTGCCAAATACAAGTGAAGTAGTATCATAAGATTATACATATACCGATCCAATATGCCAATCAATTCTTGTCGCTTAACGTACCAGAATTGTCTTAATTTTCAGACTTACCTCAAACAATAATCCATGCCTCTCTCAAAAGCCAGGGCCAACGAATTCAAGCTGCAAGACGACCAATGTATAGGAGTGACAGAGGTACTAGAAGGGCTCATGATACACTTGGCGTCCGGACACTCACACGAGTCGTCTGTATCGTGTTCCATGCCGAAGTTATGGCCCATCTCATGGGCTATAGTGGTGGCCACTAGGCCAATCACTTCAGAGTGGTTCGTGGCCACACCGGCGGAAAACTCGTACGTACAAATCGGACCTTTTAAGGCCTTGCCGACGACGCCGTCGTTGAATTTTTGACGACTGTAAGATAAGATATTTTATTTGCTTAAAACATGGTATACAAGATGTTCTTAAAAAAATATTTTGATCAAACATGTTTTGCTTAGTACTTAAAGCATGCAAACTTATTACAACAAGTCAATGAAATAATAATAATAATATGTTACATTGGAATTCCATTTAATAAATCATTGATATTATAAAAGTTATTATTATTGAGCTATTTATATAATTTAATTTTAAATAATTTACAATATAATGTTTTAATCATAATTGGTAGTTTATTATACAACCGCACACACATATCAGTAGTAATTGAGAGATGATAAGTTAAATATATTGGGACTATCCCAAACTAAAATCTTTTTGTATTGAATAGACCGTTAATCGAGGGAGATAACATGCCATAGCCTGTGTGCAATATACAAGGTGCATTTTTGAAACTGCAAAACCTCTTAGGAAGTTGATATAAAACTCCTAAATAAACATATAAAAATACGATAGTCTTCAATCAAATACGTTTTATTATTATATTTCTTTTTAATGGTCCCCATTTTTTTTTTTCAGAATATCTCACATAATAAAACTCGTATGCTTTAGATCTATGAAATTATCGTTTCCGTTCGTTTCCGTTCGTTTGCGTGAATGACTGTGCGGTCATAAGATGGTTTAATTAAAATGAAATGAACTCACGTAAGTAACTGGGCATTGTCATTGGGTATATCCCTGGCTAATACAGATTTCCTGTACGCCAGAAAATGGTTGAGGGTCTTATCTCCGTTCTCTTCCAAGATAATCTCATCGTTTTCCGTCCAAACCACCACTCCTACTAGAGCTATGAAGATGTTCAGAGGAGAATATACCTGAAAATAAATAATAAATATTATTTGGTTGTCGCCGAGACGGTTCAGAAAAAGGTGGCGCGATGACCTTGATGCATACCACGAGGGTTGGTTCGAGGCGGCGACGAATAAGAAAATCTGGAAGGACTTGGGGGAGGCCTTTGCCCAGCAGTCGGACAGCAATAAGTAGAGAAAAAAAAATTTAGGTTGTGTCGTGATGACCTGGTGGTTAAGGTGCCCACCTCTCCTGCTAGTCGTGTAGTACTAATGGGTTGGAATCTGGGCAAGTACCAATGTGACTTTTTCCTTACATTTATATAATTTCTAAACTTTATCTTGGACATCACTGACATTCCGTGTCTAGGAACGCACTTAAAGCCATTGGTCCCGGTTGTCATTCGTAGAGCTTTGACAGTCTTTTGAGCAGTAAGAAGCAAAAAAGTCTGACCAGTCTATTCAAGGGGTATCGTTTTACCTAGATACTGCGACTGGGCGGGTTGTGGAGGTCTGATAGACAGTCTCTTCATCTAAAACATTGATCGCCAGATAAATATCCTTTCCTAAGCACGTACTTTGGCTTAGCTGCGTTCCGTCTCTATCGTACACTTGACGTTTGGCAGTTGTGTAACAGTGACAGATATAGTGCTAATGCAAAGTCAGTGCTTAGTAACGTCTATTTATCTCGCCATGATATTCAGTTAGATTCGGTTATAGACTGGAAACCAATCCAAATTTAATTGGGAAAAGACTAGGGAGATGATAATGATAAAATGGACCTACTTATGCAATAGGGAACCAATCCACACAATGATAGTTTTGAGAAAAAGAAAGATCAAAAATGGTTGCCATTTTTAATCATTTTTATTTACAATAAAAAAAATGGATTAAAAATAGCAACCATTTTTCTTGGATACATCGTTTTGTCAAAAATGGCTTTATCTCAAAACGATCATTGTGTGGATTGGTTCCCTATTGCATAAGTAGGTCCAAATATGTTTAAAAACTCACCGAATTAATAATATTAGCGACATCCTTCATCTGTCGATAAACTGTCTGCAGATTTTCGCCGTTCGCTTTGTATTCTCGGTTGTCTGCTACCAGTACTAATTCGACGTACCGAGACAGCTTGTTCGCGTTGTACGGGCCTCGGACTTGGGTATCGTCTGTCGCGTATCTTTTGTACTGGAAAGATAAAGAAATTGACTTTAAAATTTGTGTTAAATGGATAAGAAAACTACTTCATCATTATCATATCAGCCGAAAGACGTCCCCACCTGATCAAAGATTTCCACAAATACTACCCAACCTAATGATATTAAAAGTTAAAAGGTGTAGATAGATTATAGGCAGTCAGCCAGCGGCACTTTAAAATGTGCCTATTCACCCCATTGATCTCAGTCCCAAATCATATTTGTCTCTTTTTCACCTGCAATACTTGAATCATGCCATCCTACTTAGTTAGCGTTAGTGTGCCGTTTATGAAGATAGAATGTCGAATAAGTAACCTATCTACAACTTTTCACTTATAATATCATTGATCTAACCAGAATTTAAGGGAACCTTTACAAGATCTTTTATCTATGTTACGGGCGAAAACTGCCTACCCAGTTCAAAAACGAATGTACCACCTCTAAGCATTAGCCTCATCTGTTATTATCTACTATATAAAAATAAGAACGCACGAACCGATTTCCACGGTTTTGCATTCGTTGGAAAGGTCTCGGGCTCCGTGAGGTTTATAGCAAAGAAAATTCAGGAAAAATTTCAACATCCACGCGGGCGGAGCCGCGGGCGACAGCTAGTATTGTATAGAATATCAGGCAATAGAAAATCTATTAAAAGCACTCCGAAACTCGTATTTTTTAAAACGTCAAATAACAGATACACAAAGTCAGAACATTACACTTCTACAGGCAAACCTTTGCTCTGCTTCTAGTTTAACCTTTCAACGAACAACCGACAGCCGGCTGACGCGCTGCTATTGTCTTTCTATTGTGTCTCGAATCACGTGTGATCGAAGGTTTAAAAAAAAAAAACCAAAATGTATTTTTTGCGACATAAACACTATTTATTCTCTAAGTACTGCCATCTGACGTTTAAAGTAAGATTGTTTTAGTCCTGTTGCAGGAGTGTGCAAGTGACAGCGTTAGACACGTTGTCTAGCGCCGTCTCTTTCCCACTGAAAGTAATATCAAAGTAATACTGCTATAAGGGCTTGTGGTACGCCCCCTGTACTGGACGATTGAGGTTAAAAGCCAAACTCACGTAGGGTGGAATGACCTGACTCTCAGGTTCAAACCAAGCCCTTAAATCGAATGAATTCTTAGAAGATGCAACTCTTGAAGATTTAATTAAACTCGAACATGACACCTTCCTACGTACTTAATTAGTTAATTAAAACGTCCAATTGAACCATTGTTCATAATCAGTGAATCAACTGAGAATTATTTGAATTCATATAGAAAACTATAGTCGTAATAGGTAATTAAACTATTGGCTTATAAAATACATCTTTCCTTAACTAAATTGGGATATTTTAATTGCTGTGAAATTCATTGAACGATGAAACAATCAACAATTAAAATCAATCAATTTATTACTATAGTAAACGGGTATTTTTTTTCGCCCGTCTGAAATCGCCAATCCGCCTTGAGCAAGCGTGGTAATCAATGCTCAATTGCTCATGCCTTCTCTGTATGAGAAGAGGCCTTTGCCCTGCAGTGTGTGTGGGACAGCAATAGGCTGATATTATTATAACTTTCTTTTCGTTCCTGCCCTCATCCAATTTTACTTGGGGTCGGCGCAACATGTCTTTTTCTTCCATACCAACCTATCACCCTTAATGCTATCACTTACTCCTTTCTCCCTCATACCTTTCTTCACACAATCCATCGATTTTTTTCTTCGGTCCAACATACTCACACCTGTCCTAACTATATGCGTCTCATCCCTCTACTCCCTCTCCTTCACATGCCCTGGCTAGTATTATTATTATAACAAAAGTAAATAAAATGCTGGACGTATTAAAAAACTAGGCACTTACTCGACTGACCCTGCTTCTCTGCCTATCCTGTTCGCTCTGGTGCTTCTGGTAGAGATGAGGATCATAGCTCGCGTTGTTTGTGACGCCGCCAACGTACCCGCAGTGGTAGTCGTTGTTCAAGTCCGAATGGTCGTAGATGTAGTGATTTGATTGGATGTCGGATCCTGGTGGAACAGAACACATTATCAGTGCTGTGGCTACATATAAGCTGAGTAGGCTAGGTTGTAAGAGCCTCTCAGTAAAAAATTAAAAATGAAAATTTAATAGCTATCGGAGAAGCATTTTGCTGTGATTATCTAAAACGAAATAATCTGTTTGGCTGGTATTAATTTTGATATTATCAAGTACATCGGCTTTTCGGTTGGTATGAAAGGCGCGCTACTGGAAAGGTCTAGGTGTTTTAGTATGCAAGTTTATATATTTAAACGCAGCAGCGACGACTGGTCAAAAATTAAGCGTTTATGAGACCACACAACAAGATTAACTAAATTAAGCGTTAGTAATAGGTTTTGGAACAATCCCTCCACACTGCAACTTCTAAACGCTAGAATCAAGTGGAGTCCACAAGAAAAAACCGAGCAATGAAATTCGGCGAGTCCCGAAAAAACAACAGAATTAATCAGAAAAGTACAGGAGGAGCAAGAAAATAGGTTTTAGAAGCATACCTTCAGCAGGTTCGATGTACTTCATTCGTTCTCCGTCAAAGATGATACCTCGGACGCCATGACACGTAGACACCGCTACCCATGACCCAGGCTTGCCTCTCACTGTCCCTGAGTATTGACATAAGTCTATATCCTGGAACAAGACAAGATTAATTGAAATAGAGGTAAAAGTTTGCACCTAATAGTAATTCCAGCTTACTATTGTCCTACTGTACGGACTCAAATCTTTATTCTAGCTACCCGTAAACCCGTAATGACTCCAAAGATCGACAAATGTTTTGCATGGAAAACACCAATAAAACTTTGCCCGACACGACTATCAAATCAAGTTAGTAGTCGCGCTTGCGACTACTAAACGTCTACGGACCAACGGTAGCCAGAGACCGTGAACGATAGAGAATTTTGGAAGTAGATAGAAGACACGATGTACGTTAAAAAAGAACTCAACCATTCTTATGGCATGAGTTGTTCTCTTACAATATGTTAGCACTGAGTTAGTTTCTTTTCTACAGTGACCAGCGAACAGTTAAGTTGAAGTATGAGTATCTTTGGAATTTCTAAGCAAAAAGTCGTTTTCTTATTCAAAGCCTTCGCTTAGACGCGAAATCAGAAATTAAGGAACACTTAAACCTACCATATAATCAACCAAGCTTGGTTGGCCACAAATTGATGTCACAAGCTCACAGTTGAATGACTGTTGCGACAACTGACAACCATGGGAAATCTAAAACTTAATCGCAAAAAATATCATTGGAGGTTAATACTTGTCCGTCACCATAGAGGCATATTTATTTATTTTTTGCACTTCCAGAGTTATATTGGAATGTTACCGACTAAAACCCCACTATTTCTTCTACTAAAATAAGTCAACTTGAAAACTTAGACTTTCCTTATGACTTGAAATTAATCCCTTGTATAGCAGAGACAGAAATATTACCAAGAAGTGTTAACCAGTAAAAAAAATTTGGGGGAAATTAGGATGGCAAGATAGAGCAAAATAATAGCTAAGTCAATTTATAACATAATTTTATTGATCAAGCATTAGAGGTGGGACGTTTGAGCCTAGGAGAGAATTGGAGGGTACCAAAAACAAGGTTGCGGAATTTGTTCAAAAGAGTCATTACAGTTCAAAGGGAACTAGAAGGGACACAGATCGGTTTTAGTCAGTAAAAGTGTGAGATGCCCTGCTCCACCAGTAATTTGATAATTTAAAACTAATCCTTATAAAATGGTACCAAGAGATGAAAGAAGATCAATTAACTCACCTCTTTCTTAGGTTTATGTACAACAGTCTCGCCGTCCTTCTGGTACCTGAGTACATGGTTGTCAGTGACTAGGTCGTGGTTCAGTCTGAGGTCCAGGACGTAATCCTGGCCGTCCACTGGCACGGTGACCGTCACCTCTGAATGATGTGCGCCGCTCTGGAACAGATTTCACAACATTGTTAACATGTAGTACTACCTCTTGACGACCAGCCCAAAGCCGGCCATCGGGGTCTTCCATTTTGTTATAGCCCTTATTTTTATTACATACAGACTACTTTTGTATGACAAGTTTGATTATTTACGTTCTGGGATAAATTTGAAATTTCCTACTACTTGAAAGCATAAAATTTTATAATAGTTTTTTTTTTCGGGGTAATGCTTCGATCAAGTATAAACTAGATACACAATCCACAACAGAAAAGTGTCCTAACCAAATGACCGCCCACTTGCCGTTGTGGGTAGCCTATTCATTCAGTAGCATTTGTCCGTTCCGAGCGTAAACATGCCGCAGTGCTCAGTGAAAAAATGTAAAAATCACACGTCCAGAACGTTAAAGGAATATGGAGTGTCATTTTTTAGGTAAGTACTTTTGTTATTATTACAATATGCATGAAATTCCATTAATATTTGACCAAGAAAAGATAATAAAACATTTTTTTAGTTCATATTAACGACATTCGGCGAGAGTATAACCCTTGAAATTGAATAGACACTAGCCGAACTTACAAACCCATACCATTGTTTTTCAACATCATTTGTTTGGGTTATACGATGACTCTGTTCTGAAATGATAGAGACGCTGTTGTTTTTTATTAATTTATTTATTTTTACAAGCTTTTATTTAACCTGCAATGTATATATGTACGTATGTGATATGTATGTATTTGTTTCAAGGAAATTAATAACATTACATAATAATATAACATTTAGAAGTATACTTTATATGATATGTGATTTTTTTGTAATTTTTATAAGAACGTGCCAATTTTTTTGTACAATTGCGTTGTCAACACTTCTTTTTTTTCGTGTGAAAAAAAAAATGATTTGCTGTGAATATTTCTTTAGTTTTATTGCAAATTTCCTGTCTTAAACCTCAATAGGCCCTGATCAACAAATTATACTAAGTTTAAAATAAGCAAAAAAAACATAATCCCAATTATGTTTTTTTTGCTTATTTTAAACTTTAGGAACATTTATTTTCTGTTTTATCATATTTCATAAAAATAAAAATAAAATTAACAAAGGCAACTCCACTCCTCCCTTGTTCGACGTAGCAGCGAGTGTCATAAAAATTTATTACTTTTAAAACCAAAGGTGATATGTAACCAACTAAACAGGTTTTATTTTCAACCTCATTGTACGTAGATAAGGTTTAAATTTGATTAAATTCTTTGACTCTTAGGACCTTATCGTAAATACTTGAAGTGATATACAAATGTCTAAGTACGTATTGCAGTTCGGACACTATTTTGTTCCATTTTGTATGGAACTGTGTATCTAGTTGTATACTTGATCGAAGGGGTAATGTGGAATTTCCGCCGCCATGTTGTATATCGTGAAATTGTTGAAGTGTTAAATAGAAATGTTAAAGCCTCATCAGATCTCACAGTCAAGCCATTTCTTCGGTTATGTAGGGCTTAGCTTGTAATTTTTTTATATACATTGTATACTTATAAGTTATTGTTAACGTAGACTTTTCGAAAAATGTTAGGATCGATGTGCAGTCTAACCAAGATTGATTGTATGTTATGTTCTGCGAGTGAATCTTCAAATAAATAAACAGAAAAAGACTCATAATTCTGCAGTTTCAGAGCCTTTACCTTGACTCTACTTAAACAACCATAACTATGGCGACTTTTTTTTTCAGATTATAACCACAATCGCATCACAAGAGCGTCTCAACGGACAAAGAATATTAGTCACCACAAAATAATGGCGTACAATCAAGTAATTTCAAAAGAACAGTTAGGAACAGCAATTTTGCCGTTGGTCACTGAGCAACCTAGAGGTCGGCGGCACTGCTAACTTCCGTTCTAAATGGTATTCCGTAATTTTATTGTATTACTAGCTGTTCCCTGCGGTTTTACCCGCGTTAACTAATCTTCTACCACTGAGGTCCTCATTTAAACCTTCGAACACACGTGATTCGAGACACAATAGAAAGACAATAGCAGTGCGTCACCCGGCTTTCGCTTGGTCGTTGCAAGGTTAAGTAGCTTAATTTACTCTTTGTAACGTCCGCTATCAGCCTGTTAAAGTCTCGTCAAAATCTGTCTAGCCGTTTAGGAGTTTACCCAGAAGAAATAGACAGGCACAAACAAAAATTGAGTCGTGTATTTAACCATACAAACATACACTTCAATTTTATTTATTTGTATACATAGATAGTTATTTTTATACTCTGTTACATGCTATGCATGTGCGAAGGTAATGTAAGCCTTCCACTTATAGTAATGCTTTTGTTTAGCATTGAGTTTTTCGCTAATACATATATAGATCTGTGGAACAAGTGAGGGTCGATCATAGTTCCACTTTTAATTATATTCAGTAACTTGACAGCTCAAAGAAAAATAAAACCACATCAAAAGCCACTTAATTTTAAGACGCTCTCAAATTAGTTGCTGTCCTTACCTTCCCCCTCTAGAGTGACAAAGATAACAACAGATTTGATAGTGACACCTCTTGACGATCAAGCAACAGGCGGCTGTCGGGCTGCTATTGTCTATTTATTGAGTCGTGTGTTTGAAGGATTAAAATTAAGTGACGTTTGAGTATGCGGGGGTAATTCAATTAGTGTTAGGTAATAACTAATGAACGATTTGGCGGAAAGAACGAGATCAGTAGACTGTAGATGAATAAATTATCATGTCCAGGTCCTCAGAATGTTTTCTTTCTCTAATAAGTAGTTCTGCTGCGGAGTATGATACCCGAATTGTCCCACAATTCGGTATTAAATATACTGTTCCAGCTGAATCAAAATAAAATATTCTAAAACTAGATTTGCTTGCCCTTAAAACGGTAGAACATGTAAACCTATAAAGTTATTCAATATAATAATAAATATTAAATCATTAAATGACTTTAATGACTAACATTCGCCTAAATAATAAAGATTGAAATGGCATGTTTCGAAATCAATTTGATATGATTCAAATTTTTTTTTTTTTTGGTGAGTGGGAAATCATCAAATGACTTCTCCCGCCGTAGAGGCGGCGGGAGGGCGTGTCAGACTTTTACTGACTAAAACCCACTCATGTTCCTTCGGTTGCCCCTTATGTTCCGGGGTCACGAAAAAAAAAATGGTTCAAATTTTTACAGCCATGCCAATTTATCGGCAATTAATATAGAGTCTGCATACATTTGTAAGTTGGAGATCATGAGTCAGGCAATAGTTAAAACAATATTTAGGATTCCTAAACTAGAAATAGCTCGACGGTAAAAGCCGACATATTTTCTTAATAACGTAGAATTTCAACAATATTGGAATGTAGAGTTGTGGCCAGATCTTAAGGGCTTGAGCACACCGTGTGTTTTAAACGCGCCGTTGACGAGCGTTTTAGAAACGTTCTTATCCTGTATTATTTTTTGATGGATGGGTATCATCAAATGACTTCTCTCGCCATGGGCGGGGCGGGAGGGCGTGTCACTTTTACCACAGATTAATAAATAGTTACTACGTAACAGATACTTCACTCCAATACAAAAACGAAAAAACCTACGCTATAATAGCCTACAAAATCATAATAATAATACCAGCTGTTTGCAGCGAGGAGAAATGTTCCATAAGTACGCACAAAGAGAGTTGAGATTCTTTTGCCAGCCGCGCGACTAACGTGTGTGCGTGTCGTCCAGCAAATCTGCTAGGGTTATATGTATGATGATAATGGTAATAAAAAGAATGATTTAGAAAAACAAAATTTTTTTTATTTGTTGATCAAATATTTTTTCTTTTAATAAAATGACTGATGCATATTTTTCGTTTCTCGAATTCCCGATTATTATATTTTAGTGTCGAAAATATCCAAAACCGCGTGAATAATTTTAATAAATAATCAAAAGGGAAACAGGAGAATTGGGAAACAGGGGAATTGCACAATAATCACGCAATAATTACGTGGTTTCGGCATTTTGATAGTCAGCGCTGTACCCGTAACGCGCGAGCACTCAGGCGGGCGCGCGACAGCCCGGTGTTCGTTGTATCGTCGACGATACGCGAAGCGGTAGGCATAAAACGCGTGGCCTTGAGCGAGTGACGGACGCCTGCTTTTACTGACTAAAACCCACCCTTGTTCCTTCGGTTGCCCTTTATGTTCCGGGGCGGTTAGAACTATTCCGCAACCCCGGCAGCGTTCTTATCCTTCAGAGCAATTTATTGTTGTTTGTATCGCACGTGTGCAAAGATTAGCGAAGGTTGCGTTTATCTGTATCGCTTCAAACGCGCGTTAACGGTGCGTTTTAAAAACCGATCAGTTCATGAAATGTTAGGTAGATGGGATATTTTAATGTTTATAACTCTTACCGTGTCTCTCGTGGTTGAGATCTCTCTTCTCGTTCTGGCATGGTGGACTGTTGGCTGAACTAGTCTGTGCTTATTGAAGTCTAGGGCTGGCGGTCCTGTAACAAAGAAATATCATATTAGACCGGTGACACCAGAAAAAAAAACATCATCCATCATCAGCCGAAAGACGTTCACTGCTGGACAAATCATTATAATAACAATACTTAACTACACCAATATTATAATGAGGGAAAAATTGTTTGTTTGTAATGGATAAACTCTAAAAATACAGAACCGATTTCAAAATTTCTTTCACCAATATTAAGCTTTATTACCAGCGAGTAACATAGGCTATATCATATCACGCTACGACCTACGGGAACAGAGCAGCAATCAAAGACGCGCGTAAAACCGCGTGGAACAGCTAGTTATAAATATATTATGTTAAGTATTACATTTACATATTTCCCGTTTAACTATTACTTACCAAACTATTGACCGGAAAAAAACATAGCTAAATAAAAAAAAAACAAAATTCAAAGCATTATTTCACTTAGGCCCGTATTAATAGACGTCACTCTACTCCGAGACGCTCTCAAGTCTCTTGCTGTCCTTGTCATTCTAAAGGGAAAAAATAAGGACGGCAATAAACTTGAGAGCGTCTCAGAATTGAGTGACGTCTATTAATACGGGCCTTAGACCATTTACAGGTACTTATGAATTGTCAAAGAGTCGGTCGGTTAGTCAGAAAAGAAAAGTGACGCTAATTGCCTTAAACAGTTGATGATTAATTAATTATTCATATTTCCCGTTCCCCCATTTCAACACGTACAAGATAACTGATAAACGCAAAAAGCACAGGAAATACATTCACTTTGCCAATAAAATGATTAATTGAAAGAATTTTAATTTGCATACACTATTGTACCGTTACCTCGAAGTCTTTGTTTTAAGACCGTAAAGGAATGATAGATTATGCTGATATGGACTTTTTGTTTTTAATTAGAAATCTTTATGAAAATCTTTCCAAGCGCATCGTTACACGTTATGAATAATCATGAGTATGCCTTTGATAGTTTTAGAAGCCTTGGCGTCATCATCAGCTGCATCAGACCGCTGAACATAGACCACTCCCAACCATGTATAAAAAAAAATCCGATGTTGGTCTGTCCTTCAGTATGCTTAGATTTTTAATAGGTAGAGTAGAGACAAAGGAAAGGTTTATAACATGTATGTATACGTGCTTATTATTATAGAAGAGAAAAGCCGAAAAACACTTCAAATGTTGGTGTAATTCTTTTTGTGCACTTTTTAGTTGCTATATAATCATCCATGATACCCCACGTAGTTTGCCGATATTGCTTTTTTCACAATATAGCGTCCGGTTGTCGCCATTTAAAACTTTATTACTGTTACTGTTTAGTGACACTCGCAAGATTCAAACATATTCATTGGCGGAAGAATCATCAAAATCGACCCACGCGTTTGATCTCTACAGCGCCACAATGAAACATACCTAAATACAAACAGGTTGATAAACACATGACTTTGAACTAGATCGTAGGTTAAAAAGTCAATTATTTCATTGGCAAATAAAATCACGAAGACTCGTATTGGTATCGAAATAAACAGGAAAACAAAAAAGCTAATAAACACATCATTAAAGCCAATAGGTGTTCTATTATAAGATCGTGGCAGGTTTCCTCATCAAATGCACAATGCTGCGCCCGCGCAACCGTAGATCTCGTCGACCAATCACGTGCCATCCAAACTTGCTAGTCTAGATCAACGACCGGCTTTTATGACTATATCGTATCCGGACGTACGAACATAAGGCCAGAATTTTAATTTGGAGTGAAAAAATGTAATTAGTAAAATTAATTGCACTGGCATGCGTATTTTTTTCGGCGCTGTCAAAATGCTAAATGGCAACGGAATTTGTGTTAGTTTTTTTGTACGTCTGGTATAAGTATACCTATGTATTCACAAATGTAACCGCTTATCCTTTTTTTTTGCAGAGTATCATTAGATACTCTCACTTGCACTCTTGCTCTCACTTTAGATCTCATTTTTTTGGACATCGATGGTAGTTACACGAGAGCAAAAGAAATCTTGATTGTAACAAAAAAATACAACCATAGGAACGTTTCAAATCTTTTCCGAATAGATTTGAAATTCTCAATGACATCTCAGACATCATCAATGGCAAAAACGTTAGGCAAACTTAGTATACTTAGACATTTTTGACAGAACAGAATGTAAAGGTGCATTGACGGTCATTTTTTGCGTCAGTCTAGTCGTTAAACTGTCAAAACTGAGACGTCACTCCAAATGGTGCGATCAACCAACTCTCTATGGCAAAATGGCAATTCGACACTCACAATCAAATTTTGGACGTAGTCAGTCCAACTGACGCGCGAAAATGACCATCAATGGCCACCTTAAAGGTCTATAAAAGTTACTGGAATTTTCCAGCCTAAACTCCTCAGTGAACTATAAAATAAACTACCTAAGCCAGTAGCAACAAAATCGTCGTGTGCGCACAAAGGCACATTGTTGTCGTCCAAAATGGTGTCAGTAACACCGTTTGGGTATTTCTTTGTGGATTTTATCGCATCTATGATGCCTTTTGAAGCTGGTATAAACGATGGAAGATAAAATTGTTGATATTTTTATTTGGCTTTGACCTGTTTGCTGATAATGGAGACATAGGTAACGTTAAGAGCTGTTGTTATTCAGTTGCAAAAAACAAGTGTTATCAGGTGAAAAACAATATTTATTTTACAGTCTTGAATTAAAAGGTGAATCTTCATTAAAGCCTCACCTCGCAAAATTTTACATTTTGTTCGAAATAAGCTTTTGTTATGTCATAATTTAATTACATACATCATCGATACATACATACCGTTATTGATAAAAAAACCTAATTTCCTTCTAGTTTTTGGCGTAATTCATATGCAGATAATTATGTTTTGCAATTTAGTTTATGGTTAGTCGAAAAATCCTCAAGTCTTATAAATTTAATCAAGATTAAAGATACTAGGTATAAATTAATCCAGTTTAATTAAGATCAAGAGTGCAGTGTAATTGGACCGGACGTAACATCGTCAGAATAAAATAAAATCGACTTGAACACATTAATTACATATTTAGGGCTAAGTAACGAGAATCGAATAACGTTATCACTTAAATGGAAGCTGTACGGTAACCTTAATATTTGGCTTTGAGATCTGAATTATAATATTACAATTACGATGGAACAAAGTGATAAGCTGCACACAGGATGTGTTTTGTGAAGAACAAAGACAGAATTTACTGGTCACGCTTGAGAGCGTATTTAGACTTACACGAGGCAAAAACATAGAACATTAAGGACTTACAATTAGTGGAGAAAATATACTGTCAGAGGCCCGTGGAAATCATTTAGTTAAAATTTTGTAGTTTGTTATTGGTAAGCAACCACTAAAAACTAGTTTTTTTTGGAAAACTGTTTAGTTTTGAGGGTTTCCTCAGGAGGTAAAATAAAAGAAAAACAATAGCAAAGAAGTCAGACAATTTTAAAGTAATCCACGTGAGTCCAGCCATGAGCAACAGCAGTACAATAAAGTTAGTTCGAAAGGAAATTGAAACAAAGACATCTCGGCATTCCGTGTAGCACATACTACTACACTATAGTCTATTGAAGTACATTGCAAAGGACGTATTTATCACATTTAATTAAGACTTAGCCGCTTATGTCCTAAATGGGCTGAAAATTAAATAGCTGAATACCACACGCATTGCGCTCCCGCTAGTTTTGGGCTGGCCCAGTTTAGCGAAACTATTTATAGCATTCCACAAAATACTGCGATGTGCTAACAACATTATTTCCTAGGTCGACATGACAATGAATGCTAGGTTAAAATTGTTAAAGGTTAATTCCCATTGAAGGAAATAACCGTTTTGGCTATCACGATAATTATTTGGCACTTAGTAGAGTTGAAATCTTTTGCCAGAGCCACGAAAATAAAGCTAAATGCTTTTTTTTCTGCACTTATAACTTAAACTGGTACTTCCGTTTTACGAATCAGTTTTAACCTCGTGTAAATTAGATTAATTATATCGTCCAGGGTCAAAATTTTTCTTATGATCAAAATGTCCATGTGGCAATATGTGCAAATACCAAAACGAAATCTTAAAATGGTCTATTCTCAAATTTTTCCAGCTTCCAAAATGTCCAAATCTTTAAAAATGAGATCAAATTAAGTACATTTCGTCTTTTGAATTTTGCAACAAAAACGCTATAGGCGTTATCTTGTGGCCTTCGGGGTAGAACAGACGCGCAGAAAAAGGTCTTACGCGTTTACATTGGGTGCAAATTGATCAATTGAGGCAAAAGTATGAAAATATTATTGTATTAGCATCTTTTCATTTAGTCATACATTTTAGCACTACGTATTTGGCACAAACAAATATTAAAATTATCGCTCTGTTATTGTACCTTTTCACCGTTTTAGGAAACCCCAGAAAAAAATCCTCTTGGGTTTGCCAAAACAGATTTGTAAGAAAGGACTTTTAGATTGATGTAAGAAACAGTAAGAATGTTTCTTACTCTTTTATGTAAAAACTACTGAACCGATTTCTAAAATTCTTTTAGTGGTAGATAGTCCATTTATCGAGGAAGGCTATAGGCTATATAACATCACGCTACAACTAACAGAGACGGAGCAGTAAGCAACGACGCGAGTGAAAGCGCGTGGGACATCAGCCCACTGATAAAGCTCTTATCAATAATTTCGCCACACACACATTATCAACAAGCCAACGTGTTTAAAACGAGATAAAGGATGCTCCACATCCTGTGAACCATAAATCTTATGTTATCACAACTTAACAGATTCAAGAAGGTTAAATAAAGCCTTTACTAGACTTAAGCGTTAAAGTAGCGTTTCTTTACTAACATTACAAGCCGAGGAGATGGTTTGGTTGAACGCGCTATGCTTTTTTTTTATTGGGACAATCCCACCACACTATTCCCAACCACTGCAACTCCTGAAAGCCAGAATCAACAGTGCAAGTGAAGTCCGCCAGAAAAGCGCCGAGCAATGAAGCTCGACGAGTCCCGGAGAAACGATTCAACTGTCTTGGATCCCGCAACGAAATTAATCAAAAAAGTACAGCGGAGGAGTAAGAAAATAGTAGATTGTATTACAAGGGCGCAAAGTAATATTTTTATGGCGAGGGCGTTTTTTGAATCCAGAGCGAAGTGAGGGATTCTAGAGTAGAATCCCGAGCTTTGCGAGGGATTCTTAATTAGAATCCCGAACGGAGCGAGGGATTTAAAGTACGTCGCCCGAGTCAAAAATATATTTTGCGCCCGAGTGATACACTCTACTTTTCATCACCCCCTATGAGAAAATAAAAGGCGCTTCATACTTTATTGTAAAATTATTATTGTAGCTGCTATAATTTGTTGCAAAACAATCCGTGAAAATTTTTACGAGAACTCGGGCTGTAGTTTGCGCGTTTTATTTCTATTTACCGCCGCTGTTGGCCGTCATACCAGCCATTCATTATTTGCGTACGATTCTTTGGCGGTGAGCAGCACGTTCCAATTTAATAGTAGATTGTATTACAAGGGCGCAAAGTAATATTTTTACGGCGAGGGCGTTTTTTGAATCCAGAGCGAAGTGAGGGATTCTAGAGTAGAATCCCGAGCTTTGCGAGGGATTCTTAAATAGAATCCCGAACGTAGCGAGGGATTCAAAGTACGTCGCCCGAGCCAAAAATATATTTTGCGCCCGAGTGATACACTCTACTTTTCATCACCCCCTATGAGAAAATAAAAGGCGCTTCATACTTTATTGTAGCTGCTATTTAATAATACCATGATAATTCATAGCTTGATAATAATAGCAGCTACATTAATAATTTGCTGCAAAACAATCCGTGAAAATTTTTACGAGAACTCGGGCTGTAGTTTGCGCGTTTTATTTCTATTCAAGTTTTTTTTTTATTTAGCCGCGGTGTGACTATGGTTTTGGCCGTCGTACCAGCCATTAATTATTTGCGTTCGATTCTTGCGCCAACTCTTTGATATGGAACGTGCTGCTCACAGCACGTTCCATATCAAAGAGTTTTTAGGCGCACTTATAACAGGGCGTAAAACATGCAAAGACGCTCCAAATTCAAAAAGTGCGATTAAAAGTTACTTTTAGGCGCACTTTTTGAATTTGGAGCGTCATTATTGCCCGCTGAAAGTTTCTTATAGAAAACACCAACTTTGGGCGTACTTAAAGGGGAACAAAGTCGTCTTTTTCGAATAGGTGGGATGAAAAGAGTTTTTAGGCGCATTTATAACAGGGCGTAAAACATGCAAAGACGCTCCAAATTCAAAAAGTGCGATTAAAAGTTACTTTTAGGCGCACTTTTTGAATTTAGAGCGTCATTATTGCCCGCTGAAAGTTTCTTATAGAAAACACCAACTTTGGGCGTACTTAAAGGGGAACAAAGTCGTCTTTTTCGAATAGGTGGGATGAAAAATATGTTACGCGCTTTGCTTATAAACTTTTTACTGGTTTTATAACCATAGAGAGAAACGCTATTTTAAACTAAAGACATAAAAAAAATTGTACACTTATAAACATATTTTTGAACGAATCCTTTTAAAAGTTACGGCTAAAGACAGCCGGCGCACTTGAAACTTTAAAACGGTGGAGCAGGTTGTTAAATTGAATATCATACGTTCCAGACTATGCAAATCGCAGATCGATAGTCCTATGGCTTCATAAGTTAATTAGCAAACTAAGCACTTTTTTACCGTAAAATAAACATATTGTATGGCGTTGAAAATAATAACTATTACAGTTTCTTTACATACTTAGTATAAAATGAGAACGTTTCCCGATTTTCTATCTGCATCTACGCTTGATGTTCTAAACTGGGAAACTGATTTTAATGTTGTTTTCTTCAATAGATAGAGCGATTTAAGAGGGAGCTTTATATGTATTAATACATGCAAAGAGCAAAGAAAAGTCGAGAGTTAAATAAAATTATAATTCATAATAACAATGGGTGCTTTAAAATCCTCGGCTGAAGTTGGAGAGGGTCGATTGTATCTCATGCAAAAAACTATGTTATGGGGCTGTAAAAAAAACTACAAATAAACTAACAATGCATATCTTTAGGTATCCTTCTTTATACCGTGTCTTTGTGCTGTTTCTATAAGACCTATATTGTCACGCCCGCAGCTTTGTAACGTCACATCTTAATATTATCAAACAACCCCTATGCGTGTTTATTCTTAAAAAAATATCTTTTGTGCGACCTACACACAAAATAGTGTAGTAAGTTGAGTCAGCAACGGAAATTATTAACCACCTTTGGAAGATATAGTAACAGTTGTAGTTTATAATAGTACCTTATATTTTTGGTCAAATTGACCATTTGCTATTTTTTCGTTGTTGTCTAGATCCCACCATCCTGTTTCACAAAAATGTTGATAATTTAGAATGATATAAAAATCAGCTGTTTTATACATTATGGTCGGGAGTCGGGAGGGCATTGAACTTTTGTTAGAAACAGCTGATATATTTCGCGATTTCAAAGTTGGTTCCATAATAAAAGTTGTTTGTTTTTATGGGTAGAATCATGTCCTAGCGGGTTGTGCAAGACCAAAAATACACCTAGTATTACGTTCAAGAAAGTATTTTTTAAAGTACCATCTGAATATGTGAATTGTCCTATTGACAGAGAACCAAATCTAAATTCATTCATGTCTTTTGAGTAATAAGGTAGCCAACTTTTTAAGAGTAACCTGATTTCAGAGAGGGCAAAAAAAAACAACCTTTAAAATAGTTAGAGTTTTCCTTGGGGTTACCAATTTGAAAAAACTGACATGACTGTGGATTGCATCTGGTATTAGCGAAGTAAAAATTGCGAAAAATAGAGTACTTTAGAGTGCTCTACGAGTATTCTAGGTTTAAGTACGCTCACATAAAATACTTTATTTTAGAGTAAGGTCAGCAACCCTACGATACGAGTGAGCGAACCAAGGAAGTCATACTTAGTGGAGTGAACACAAAGACAGAAATACTTACAAATGTTCCTAGTTACCTTAGAAGCATAATCAACATTCTGCACAAGATTGCCATAATATTATACTGATTTAGTATTAAACTAGTTGCTGATTGCATAGCCTTTTACGTTGCCATTGGCTGGCAATCAGCTGGCTTTTACGGATTGTCAATTGATATATATATTTTTATGTATGGGAAATCATCGAATGTCTTCTCCCGCTCTGGGCGGAGCGGGAGGGAATGTCAAACTTTTACTGGCTTAAGGCCGCGTTTCCACTGAAGCGGAGCTGGGCGGAGAGGAGCGGAGAAGAGCGGTGAAACGTGGTCAGTGTTTCCACTGAAGCGGAGCTGGGCGGAGAGGAGCGGTGAGTGGTCAGTGAGCGGAGTAGAGCGGAGTGGAGCATACTTTTGGAATCGCATTGAATGATGAAGTAGCATTGACTGTTGCGACTTTTTTGGATTCGAAGAGAAAACATAGATTCTGGATTCGACAACATATAAAGTACCTTTCTGTGCATGGAGAATTTTCAACTTTTTTAAGACGTGTGATGACGAAATGTTCGAAGCTTCGTATAGGGTATCAAGAAAACTTTTTCATGAATTATCAGTCATCTTAAACCATATATACAGAAGAAGGATACTAATTGCAGGAGATCGATTTCGTAATGTAAATGACGTAACGAAGACAACTGACACACTGCGCGCGAGTCACGCACCGCCCCGCTCCGCACCGCCCCGCTCCGCACCGCCCGGCTCCGCACCGCCCCGCTGTCCTCCGCTTTGCACCGCCTCGATGTATGAATATCCGCTCAGCTCTGGTCCACCCCGCTCGTACTGTTTCCATTGAAGCGGAGCGGAGATTTCAAGCATAGTCATTGGTCAATTTGTGCACCGCTAAGCTCCGCTCCGCCCAGCTCCGCGTCAGTGGAAACGCGGCCTAAACCCACCCTTGTTCCTTCGGTTGCTCTTTGTGTTCCGGGGTCGCGGTAACTATTACTATTCCGCAACCCCAGCAGGCATTGTGTTAGCCTGTTTCAGAAAATTTATAAGAGTAAAGCGTGAAAACGACGTTTGTTTATTTGGATGTACCCACGAATATCAGGGTCTAAAAGTCCGATTTGAAAAAAAAAAATTAATTTTGGATAGTCCATTTTTCAAGGAAGGTTGAATAACATCATGCTAAGACCTAGGGGGGCTGAGTAGTAACCAATGATTGAAAGGTGCGGATGAAACCGCGAGGGACAGCTAGAAGCCGGTATGATGATGATGATGATGAAGAGAAACAACTAATTTAAGAGCAAGCAATTGAAAGAAACGTTTATACAAAAACAACTGCATCGAATTGAAAAATTCTTTTAATGTTGATTAAAAAAAAATGATTAAAATGATTTTTATTTCTGTAAATAGGTAATAAATTACACTTTTACACGTCATTTTTTTTTTCTTATTTTAATCGAACGATGGGGCCGGTGTTTCCTAGCTGGACTACTCTGAGAAGAAACAACCAAAACAAACTCAGAGGTCAAAGTCTCTTTTAAAGTCCATACAATATTGTATTGGTCAAATTATGCGAGGACCATGAAGGTAATAACTGAAGTGATCTCTTGATCAGAGAATCACACAGATTTGAGTGGACCTGTCCAAACAGTGCATTGCGTGTCCAAACAGTGCGTTGAATAGCCCATTTATTGAGGAAGGCTATAAAATATCACGCTTCGACCTACGCGAGCAGTATCAAAAGACGCGAGTGAAACGGGGATAGCTGGTAGTTAAAAAAGACTCTTTATAAGTAATTGGCAATAAACATGTCTTTCGATTTTATTGGCCACACAATCACATGCGAAGGGCAATAAAATTGCAATAAACATCAATAAAATAATGTCAAAGGCATATCACTTGGTTTTATTGTTTCATTGCACAAAACTAAATTGTCTTGCACACGTTTTAATAACTGCACAATCACAGCTTACATTAATAAAAGTAGGACATAAGATAAAGTTCCTAAACTATAGAAACTTAACCAAAATTATTCTATTTTTCAAGGTCTCCTGTAATTAAAGTAATTAGTAGGTGACTAAATACTTTGTCGTGCATTAACTATTCATACTAATATTATAAATGCGAAAGTAACTCTATCTGTCTCGCTTTCACGCCAAAACCACTAAACCGATTTAGATGTTTGGTACTGAGATAGACCATAGCCTGAAAAAGGATATAGGATAGTTTTTTTTTATACTAAAAAAATCCCCTGGTATCGGGAAACTACGCGTCACCATGTGTCCCATATTTAGTGTATGTATTTTGTCTAAGATCCTAAAATAAATAAAAGACTAATCTAATCCTGTTCCTGAAAGACCCTATTCACGCAATGGAAAAATATTAACCAAACATCAAAGCAGTGATCAAGAGGTCATCATCATCTCCCAAGCCTTTTCCCAACTATTAGGGTTGGCTCCCAGCCTAACCGGATTCAGCTGGATACCAGTGTTTTACGTGCAGCGACTGCCTAGCGGACCTCCACAACTCAGTACGGGGCCACATGATACCTCTTTGTTAGACTGGTCAGACATTATAACGTATTAATATTAATTAGTCGTTACTTAGTTAATATTACCCTGCCTATCTCCTTAGACCTAAACCAACACAGGAGAAATGATCTCTATTCTTAGATAAACGACCCTCTACAATCTATATTTACCAGGACAGCTCGTTCCTCGCGCACGCAAAATTAATGACAGTTGTTCCGCTACGTTTCATTTTCATGTACTAAATCAAAATAAACATGGATGAGCTTAGTTGCTGCTTTTACAGCTACTTTGCTGTTTAACGGACATTTCCAATAACCTGAGGTTTAGATAACTAGAGAAAGATATTTAACGTAAGATCCATAATCCATATAAAGCTGTAAATCGGATGGCTCGATATCCATTAGTCTGTTAAACAGAATTGGTGAATAAAATCAAGTTTACTTTTAAAGTTTTAAGCGACTTCCAAAAAGAGAAAGAGTTTAATGTTCCCCGATTTCTCGAAAACGCCTGAACCGATTTGGACAATTCTTAGATTTGGGGCGTTTCTGTTGAGCCTACACCAGGGGCCCTAGCCTGCTATTACAGTCGTGTCTCAATGATCGATTTTTGACGTGTAACGTCAAACTTTTGACACATGTCCCATACAAAAACTGTCAAAGTCGACCGATTACTGATCATTGAGACACGATTGTAATAGCAGACTGGGGCCCCAGGTTGAAAAACTGCTTGTTGTACCGTTGAGGTTTGTACAAAATCAACTTCATGGAACCCTGGTGTGAATTTATGCATGCGTTAAGTTATAATTAGCATGTTTCAAATCGTAGTACCAGAGATTAACATCAACACACTTCCGTCCAGATGACTCATTGTTACCGGATACCACGGAAGACTAAATGTTTGCAGTAGCTTTATAGAGTACTAAGTAAATATAAAGCTTAGCTAGTTTTTACAACTCTCTTTATCATGGCATGTGTCATAGGGTTTGGAGAATTTGGCATGGGGTTCGATAAAATTGTGATATGGCAAGTTCTTAGATATGAATCAGCTCCGGCGCCAGCGGACCTATTCTGCAGAAATCTTCATCGGTAGATAGATTTTGGTGGGCAGAGAATCCTTCGAACTGCGTCTATGTAAGACGACCCGAGCACAGATGCGCGTATCAGTTGGTTTATAAGAACTTAGAGCAAAAACCTTTTGCAATATAAATTGAAGCTTTCCTCTTCTTTGGCTCGCCTAGTGTAGACGCAGCTTTAGCATCAGTAACTGCACATTTCTCATTAATTCAACAAAATACATTTATGAACATTTTATGATGTAAAATCTTGTCGTAAATGATCATTTAGTTCCTGTATGTATACCAATTAGTATTAACTCATTTAAATTTCATTATCATCACCGGAACCAAGGTTTGAATTGAGATACTTCATAATCTTGAGTGTAAATCTTAAAAATACTGCGATTTCAAATCGCAATAAGTCCCTTGCTATATCTATAAAATGCACTGTTACAAATTCTAAGAAATGAAGTATGACTTATGAGTAATATTAAATCTGCATGAACGGATGTTATGCATTACGCAAAACTATGAATAATGTTATGTTTAACGGTTCCTAATATTAAAAATAATTCTTAACATTTATGTATATTTTGTGGATGGAAAGAAGAGGGAGTCAAGAACGTGAATCGATTTGAGAAGAATAAAACGTATCCCGTAGACCTTAATTATACGAAACGAAAGAAGGAATAAGATTCTTATAAAAATGTATTATATATGGGACCTTACTGACAATAATTTTCATTCAATCAACACTGTATATGTGTAGTTTAACAAATTAAATGGCGCGCAAACCAAGATCTACTCTGGCGCGAGAAAAGACGGCCATGACAGTTCCACAGATAACTAAATCCCGTATAAACCATAGACTTCCAAATCTCGTTTCTGTAGAAAAAGGAACCATCGATATAAAATATGGGCGTTGAATATGAATAGCGATCAATAAAATTTAGATTCTATGGAACCATTAGTTCCGTGAAATAGCATCTAACTTCCTTTGCAGTTTGCACGTACATCTTCGATTTCAATGGCATATTTTATAATATATGTAAGAGATTGATTTCACCAGATATAAAATTTCAGTGCCTTATGGTCATGCATGCCCATGGACCTTAAGTTAACTGCTGTAAAGAACGGTTGAGAGGAAAAATATTGTGTATAGGACTTTTTAATGTAATGGTGATTTTATTGCTTTTAATTTATTAGCTAAATTATTTTTTGGAGATGAAGATATAAGTATTCGCTGCCTAGACAGGTCCAGTTTAATCTGTTTAGCTGTCTCAGTATAGCCTTTCAGTTTCTTGGTCCTCGCATTTGGCCAATACAATTGTGGACTTTAAAATAAACCCCTGACCTTTGAGTTTGTTCCGGATGTTTCTACTCAGAGAAGTCGGTTAGGAAACACCGACCCCATTGTCATGAGTGCGTATACCCCTACAAAAGATAGTAAAACTGTAGAATCAGTTTCATGAAAACAGCACCATACTCTAAATTTTATTACAGTTGGTTATTTTAAGGTGGAAATACCGGATCTCCCAAACGCATTCAAGGGTTATTTTACATAATAATTACATGCACCCATCCGGAACCCTCCAATGCAGTTGTGTGACGCGAAACGCTATTGTCCAAAGACTTTTGACAGCCAGCCAACCGTCACAGCCTTCAAATAACGCACCTGGTTTAAACGATTATGAACTTTATACAGTTGATTTAAAGATTAAGGTGAACGAAGACGTAACTTTGTTAGGGTGTCGTTCGATAGGTCAGTGACATGCGACTTTTAGAACTCTATTCATACGCGTTGCTCTGTAAACAGACTGACATACTGTCTGTTATAGATAAACTTGAGAATAAACACAGTTGCGTCTATGTTAAATATCAATACAAGCAATAAATCCATTTTTTTATTGATTGATAAGTTTATGTATCGCGTTGGTAAAAACAACGTACTGATAAACGCGATTTACTGTTTACGCTATAACAGACTAATTTGTTTAAACACAATAATTTTTTTACTGCTGTAGTATAAAAATATTCATCACGTAACGCCCATAACCAAAATATTACGACGATACAGCTATTCAAACACAGATAAAACACATCTTTAAAAACAAACAATATCTATGTTTGGACTATTCGAAATTCGAATGCAACACGTGATACTTTTTTTAATAACGCGCCCCCGTCTTGTGCATTAAAAAAAAATCAAATGCGTTCGCGCCTTTTTTAACTTTTTGACCACAGAGAGTATTATAATCACTACGTTCTTTTTTTTAAACGCGCGATGACGCACGGTCTGTGAACTTCCTTCCATTGTGAGAATCTCTCTGAAGCCGTTCGAGCTTGGCCTAATACGGTAGTCAAAAAAAAATAAATGACGCCCTATTTATGTCCTGTGCAACTGTACGATGTCTCTAAACTCGAATCCTTGAGGAAAACACAGTTAAAATATGGAGAACACTTTTAAAACCTGCTTTAATAGTTCGCGCTTAAAAATAGCTGGCTGTCATAATAATTTAAATTCACAAAACGTACAACAAAACGTTAGAATTTATAATGAACATCAACGGACATTAAATTCAAATTGTTAATTTAATAAACAAACGTTATTTATAAGCCTAGTGACGTGTAGTTTAACACTTGCTAAAACCGTGTTTCTGTTATGGCAATAAAAAAAAATTGTTTATTGTTCCAAAATAGTTACAATACGTATAGCATGAGGCAGCCCCGTTAAGTTATTAACAATACTTGTGTTGGAGCCGACTCGCTACTTCCCCTCTAGTACATTTTCATCATGGAGACTAATAAACTAAAAATAAAAACTAAAAATAATAAAAAGGATACAAATTAAAAACTAAAAATCTAACAAAAAGAGCAATACTTACTAGTTTACGTCAAATTGTCACCATTTTCTTATGGTATTCTTGGTTTTTCTTGCTTATTTAACGAGTTACATACAACACTATTCCAGATGTACCGTCTTCAAAATCAAACATTGAAAACTGGATTTCGCGTGTGGTTTCGCTTGCGTTAATGTTATCTTCTTCAATCTTTTGAGAACGGCAATGTAAAAGCCCTGAAAGGGTAGACTATGTCCTTTTCTGTGCCTAACAAAATTTGTGAAAATTTTCACAATTGCCGGTTAAGTAGTTCAGTCATGAAAGTAGAGGACACACATTCGCATTTATTATGTTAATTTAGATTGTGGCCAGGTGTTGAACTTATGGGCAATAAAACTGCTAGAATTAATAATATAGCTACAAAATTATTAAAAAAAAAATACTTATGGATTTCCCTGACTACAAGAGTAGAGGAAAACCACAGATTCTGATCATAGACCTATAGAGTAAACTTAAGGAAGAAGGTAAAATGAAGAGCCCGTACTGTTAGGCTAATGGAAATTTATTAAATAACTAGCTGTTTCCTATACAAATTGTAATATTATTATTAAGTATAAATAATATTATCCAATTTAAACAATTCAAATGCCGTGATGGCCTAGTGGTAAACACCAAACTTTTTCATGATCTTGCAGATTAATACCGGATAAACAATAAGTCTTTTTCAATTCATATGCAGTACTTTCTTTCAGTTAATTTTGGACACCACTGATATTGGTAAACGAAACCTGGGCTTGTTACTACATAGTTGCTTTGCTCTGTCTGTACCTTTAAAACTTCGCAACGGAATTTGATGCGGTTTTTTCCATAGTGATTCAAGAGGAAGATTTATAATTGTAATACCGACAAAAAATATAAAACCCTAAAAATTTGTAACACCCTTGCGAAGCTGGACGGGTCGCTAGTAATTAATAATTAAGAGCCCTAAATTGTCTATCAGCCTTGAGCAAGCGACGCGATCAATGCCTGCCTTCTTTGTATATGAAGAGGCCTTTGCCTTACAGTGGGTCAGTCATAGGCTGGCATTAACAATAACCTTTCGACGACCAAGCGACAGCCGGCTGTCGCGTTGCTATTGTCTGTCTATTGTGTCTCAAATCACGTGTGTTCGAAGGTTTAATAATATTATCCTGTTATTATCGTTACAGGTTCTACTAGGTCGCATACGTAATACCATAGAGAAAGTAAACTGACCAACCGGTCGACCTTGCCATAATTAACGAGTACTGTAGCGAAAAAAATATAAATGTGGTAATAACGCTCTACATTATAATTTACAATGAAGTTCTAATGTATTTTATTTGGTCATGTTACAATTTTACACCGCGGAAATTAGAACCAATGAGGTCATTGTTTTAATGTACTTTAAGTTATTTTGTATTTATGGAACTTCCATAGAATTCCACATGTTAAAATACCTATTACAATTAATATATTAAATACAAATTACAAAGCGAACTCTATTAGGCCGGAAAACCCCCAATTGAAGGTTAAATTTTCAAAGTTACAAAGTTAGCAATGAATTGCTTTTACAATACTTTAGGCTAGATCTTTACTTTAGAACAAGTTTAAAAACCTAACTAGATACATTTATTAAAAGTAACTTCAACTGCTTTAAAAATGTTCAAAAACGCAACTAATACAAGGTCAACAATGGCAGAAAGCGACCATAGACAAAATCCATTATTGACAAACGTTTTGTTCCGCATAGTGCACCTGTCAAACGAATAAATTCAATTTGAGTTTGTATATCAATCACGCCCAAGTGTGACAAGGAGGCGTTATAATCGATTCACAATGCTAATTCGATGCGTAAGGCAAGTAAGGTTCACGATTTCGACGCATCGTGCCATAGACACTATTGTTTTAAAAACGAGGCTGTATAATCCAATGTCTTGGTCACGTTTAATATAATCGATGAAGAGGCGGTTTTTTCTACTCAAATTTTGCACATATCATTAAATTAATGGGTTTTTGTGAAAGAAAGTTCTCGTATTAATTTAGATAAGAACGTTTTCTAACACGTTTTCTGAATTAAATGAAAATTGTCTTGAGTAGAAATTACATTAGTGAAACACTTTCTCTGGTTTTGTTATCGTGAACGAATCTGGAGCATTTGCCACCTGCTGAGGTTTACTTGGGTTTTTACTTTTATTTATTGCATTATTACACGAACCACGGGTGTTGTACGACAGTTTTTCAATTGCTAGGGTCCGCAAACGTTTCTATACAGACGAAAGACCAAGACGAATTCAATCGTTTTGTTTTTTTTCTTTTGGAATACATCTGACTTTTTCTCTTCTAATTTAAGCCTTAAAGTCCGGCTTTAAACAGAAATAAATAATTCAATTATTTGACCTCTGTCCAGTATGTCTGGTCCGGTTTTACGCAGGGTCAAAGCAGTTAGGAGTTTAGGACTCCCAAGAGACATAGGGTAGGTATATGCTGAATATTCATTTGAACACCATATAGGAATGTTAGTTTGTCAGTCATTGGCAGGGAGCATAAAATTAAGAATGCGTTAAAACTCTTAGTCAGATGGCTGACTCAGCGAGCATTACATTCAGTTGTATTACGATCGATTTACGGCTACGATACGAGTCGTATCGTAGCCGTAAATCGATTTCAAATCAAAGTTTAATGAAAAATGAAGGTGATATATTGATCATTAAAATCAAGTTCTGTTTCCCAATACTTCAACAGAGTACCTACTAGGTACCTATATCATAAAATGACTCATATTAAGTTAATCCGATTATCCCTTTTCTGAGTATTTGGGATGTTACAGATCATAATACCAGCTCTCCTTTTTATTATCAAAGAATATCCATATTCATACGTTCAGAGAAAACTTTGAACCCGTTTTTAAAATAAGTGAGATTTATTTAAAAAAGTTTTTTTTTTCATTTATATTAAAAAGTTTTTTTTTAATTTATAAGTATTAAAAAGTTTTTTTTTTTATTTATGTTAAAAAGTTTTTTAATTAATGTTGTCCATTTTGAAACCGTTTAGAAGAAAAAGCGTTATCAATAAAATGCAGTCTAGTATCGTGCCGTTTATTTTATTTAGGACAACCAACAAATCTTAGACTTCATACAGCCATATTCATATTTTTGGGCACGCCGTGATAGCGGCGGTAAGACCCCTCTTTGAGGAGTGGCTGGAGAGGCGCCACGGCGCTCTCACGTTTCGCCTGACACAGGTCCTCACCGGACATGGTCAGTTCGGGAGGTTCCTGTGTCGGATTCAGGCGGAAGCGACGCCTGGGTGTCACCACTGCAGCAACGGTCGCCTGGAGGACACGGTCGAGCACACGGTGGAGGTGTGCCGCGCATGGGCGGACCATAGACGTGTCCTCGTAGAGGCGATCGGCGGCGGTGACCTCTCGCGCCCAGCGCTGGTTCAGGCCATGCTGCGGGGCGAGACGGAATGGGATGCCGTCGCCTCCTTCTGCGAAGCAGTTATGCTAGTGAAGGAAGCGGCGGCGCGCGAGAGGCAACGACGAGCCTCTCGCCCCGGACAAAGACCCAGGCGAAGACGTCGAGAGTCGCAAGACGACTACCGGCCACCGTAGGCGCGGTTCTGCGGATGGCGAGCGATGGGTAGCTCGCCGCCCGGCTAGGACCAGGACCGCGTCGACGGCGCGTTAGTGTTCCACGCGCGCCTCAAAGAGAAGGAGTCAGCACAGGAAGGGGCCTAACAGGGCCAACGCCTGCCGGGGTTGCGGAATGTGTATAGTAGTCACCGTGACCCTGGAACATAAAGGGCAAACGAAGGAACATGAGTGGGTTTTAGTCAGTAAGAGTCTGACACGCCCTCCCGTCGCACCCAGGACGGGAGCAGTCATTGGATGATTTCCCACTCACCAAAAAAAAAAAAAAAAAAATATTCATATTTTGCTATATTCAAAATAAATAAAAACAATGACTAATACGTCGCCACATAAATATTAACAATATAGTGCAAATAGGTATCTACGCAAATTGTAAAGCTATTAAAAGATGACTATCAACAAACAAATTAACACCTGTAGTGATAAAACACGTTGAGCAATATCTTATGAATGGATGACTCACAGATTTTCCCGCCATTAACATGTTTTTTTTTCTAACGCGTCGAGATGTGACAAAGGCGTCAGCCAGAGTGCCTAGTGCGAGTTTGTTTTACGTTAACGCGATCGACACGTTTATGACGTTCGGCGCTCCGATTGGCCCGCTTCAAGCTCTTAACCAATCACAGAGCTAAACTTAGTAAACGTTTCGATCGCGTTAACGTAAAACAAACTCGCACTAGGCACTCTGTTGTCATTATGTAAGCGAGTAGTCTTTGTTATTACGACCTTCTTTTGTTGTGTTTTTAGTTAAACGAGGTGTAATTTAGTGTGGGAAGTTTAAAATAAATTTATTATTACAAACTAGCTTTCTGGTCCTGGCTTCGCCTCCTTTTCTTTAGTAAGAATTTACTACGAAATTTAAAAAAAAAAAAATTTGTCTAGCAGTTCTCGTGTTTTGAACATTAGCAATTCATTTTTATTTGCTCATAATAAATGATTAGTTATTAAACAAACACTGTTTCATATGTTTTACGTTTTACTCATCTCATACGTTGTATGATTCAATGTAAATACTCATGTTTGGACATAAAATGATCTTATTTCTTTTCTAGTCCATTCACGATTCATCATCTGTTTATTTTCTACTCTGGGCCCTTAGATACCAGTAAAAGTGACCTTGAGTATTCCTATGGACTACTAAACATTTACACTAACATACATTATTAGATAGGCATATATTTTATATTTTTATTAGATGTATGACTATAATATAGTTTGACGCAAGTAAGTAACGGGTTTCCTCATTTTATATTTTGCGGTTATCCAGACCAATACAACAGGTAAATTACTACCAGTCTACCAGGAAACCATAAATCATTTTTATGTAGGCAACATTAATTGAAGTCAACATTAATTAATCAACTACACATGGGTGATATTAGAGACACCTGCTGACATATGGGAGCCTAGTACTCAGGAAATAAATACCTAGCTTATTAGTCTGTAGTATTTTAATTTATATTCATCGTAGAGAGAACGAAAAAGGTGGGCAGAATATTATCACCTGTACATGTTGTATATCTTAGCATTCCGATATACATAAGAGATAAAATCTGCATTCTTGTAAGACCTATTATGTTATCTCTATAAAAGATAAGGCAGCATATAAAAGATAAAACCTCTAAAAGAAACAAATAGAAAGAAGATTGAAATAAAGACGCAAAAAGAAATGAACAGAATTGCTTGACATTCAGTAGCAACATAGAACCATTTTTATTTCCAAATAAACAATTTAAAAGCAATTGAAATAGCTTTAATATAACCCCAATGTTAGAATGCAAACTCTTAAAACTAGCCCTGTATCATCAAGCATTATACTAGGCATGGATCATCATCTCCCTAACCTTTTCCCAACTTTGTTGGGGTCGACTGTCTAACTAACTGGATTCAGTATACCAGTCTTTTACATGGAACGACCGACTGCCCATCAGACCTCCACAACACAGTTTTCTGGTTAGACTGGTCAGACTTTCTGACTTTTGACTACCCATAACAAAAGTTCTACGAATGACAACCAGGTCCAACGGCTTTACGTACTTTCTAGGCACGGATGTTTTACGCAAAACCTCAGTATGACTCATTCATACATATTATTTATTATAAGTAAATAAGAAACAACAATGTGTCCCGATTTATCACCAAACGATACAGTAGCATTGTGCTCATGACACGTTATCACGGGTTATCAAGTGCAGCGCTATGTATCAATTTATATATTCATTAAATTAACATAAGTTAACTCATTACTTTTCGTAAATATACAAATTAGTTTTTATCACGTAATTGACATTGCAGACTTTTATATAAAAATATTAGCAACAATAGGCATTTTGCATTAGCTGCTTTTGTAAATAACTAATTGTATTTAATTTTGACTGAAATGATTCTAGGCCAGTTAGACTAAGGTATGAGTTAGCTACCATCAGTGGTAGAACCTGGATAAATTAATAAATAATTTCTGATTCTAAATCTGGCAATTACACAAGGAAAAAGATGCTTTTGCCATACTATGGATCTGGATAATAATATTAATAATGATAAACAATTGTGTGTTTACAAAAATCTCAACAGCTATCCTAAGAATAACTCGAAAACGGCTCTACTAATTGGCTAAGTTTCTTATTAAGACATAAATTGGTAAAGTCATCCCTATAATCCCTTAATTCTACCGTCAGAAAAGGTCTGTTGCAAGTAATAAAAACAAAGCTATCGATGGAACCTCGCCTGTAAACACAATAACAAACACGAAAACTTTTTTCAAAAAAATAATAACCGCCTTCAAAAACTAAAAACCCAAAAATAACTAAAATTTCGGAAGTCAGTGGCAACACACATTGACTGGCAGAACAGAAGCCACCGACTTCCGAAATTTTAGTTATTTTTGGGTTTTTAGTTTTTGAAGGCGGTTATTATTTTTTTGAAAAAAGTTTTCGTGTTTGTTATTGTTTATTGTTATTGTTTATTTTTGTTATTTCGTGTCGGTTAAAAATGCATTTCAATGGTCCTCATTCTTATATCTACATAGCAATTTAGATTACGCCAACACAACTGATAACCTAGTTAAACAAATGAATTTCCTCGGCCTCGTTAGACAAAGCCACCTGTCAACATACGGTGCACGTCTGCGAACAAACGGAGGATGAATCAACAGTTTACAGCGGTACTCAACATTGATTCCGGCCATTATGTAAACTGACACTTTGGTTTCGGACCTGAGGATCCACTAGTCTTTTTTTCTAAAAAATCTCTTCTCATACAAAAAAAATGCATGACCATAATTAAAAAACCCATTAAATCTTGCTGAAAGCGGATTGTGATTTCATACTTATAAGTAAATAAAAGATCAAGATAAAAGATCAAGTTTCCTCACAATGTTTTTCTGCCCCGAATTACCTATGTGAGTAATGTCCTAAAATGTTACCTAATGGATTGAAAAGTTTATTCGGTACTTGCCTGGAATTGCCATCGACCACATAGTCCACATGCATAAGGTCGTCAGGTAGCTTCGATGATGTACAAAGACCATTTAGGTCTTTGTACATCATCGAAGCTACCTGACGACGTACAATGAATAAAGCGGTTAGTCCTCTCGGCCCTCACATCATCGGAGACGTACACAATATGATTGATAAGCATGTTCAGTCCTGCATCACAATGCATCGAACAGCTGCAACAGGTTGAGTATCACTGAGTTAATGAATCAATGGAGATCACAGGATGTGCGGGGGCGGCGCTTACAATCAACGCGGTGGCATTTCGAAAGACACGTTCCATTGAGGTTTAACTTTTGCGAAATTACTATCGCGATACTTATCTTCACGCTCTGGTTTTTACCGGAAATGCAAGGTTTTAGACCAATGTAAAGTCGTTACTGCGGTTGTCTGTCCGAGCGTAGAATGGTGTGTTTACTAAGCAAGAAACCAAGTACACTATCCGTTTTAGTTTTATTCTACTACACTTTATATTCCAGATGCATTTTAATATCAAAGCCCTGTAATCTAAAGAGTAGGCAGAAGAATTCTGTAATCTACACCCACATGTCGCCAATGACATCACTTCTATATCATCAAGTGCTATATTAATCTTTGTTGAATCTTCCATTAATCCTTCGTCTAGAAATACCACAGTCCTTGCTTCAGATGACCAAGTATTTGTCACTATGTGTTCATTAATCATCTTCAGACGGTCGTAAACAACTAACTATTGTTTGATCTGGTCTTGTGAAATTCGCATTATCAACCCACTGAAGGGAAAGTTGCAAGCGAAAACAGTTACCTTCAACATTGAAACGTGTTGGGCCTTTGTATCGAATCGCTACAGTATCGATTCGAAGGTATTGGAGACAAAACACTAGGTAATGGAAGTAGGTGACCGATAGGTAATGTTTACGGTAATCAGTTTTATTTCTTTTTTCTTGACCGATTTTTCGGATAACACTTAATCTTATTTCGCAGTAGGAGCAACAAATATTCTTTTCAAGTTTGGATACCCTAAAGATGATATAGGTAAAAGAAGCACATATCTTAAAAACGCTTAAGGATGTTGAATGCGGTGCAGATAAACTGAAGGCAATAATCTGATTATACAATAACACAGAACTTATCTATTAAGGATCTCCAACAAAGAAGTAAACGTAACAATATATAAACTTAAACTAGGTATTTAGTTGGTGTACCTATGTTGCTATCTAAATAACATTGTCACATTTATACACTAATCATACTCATTGAAAGAAACAGACCACTTCAGTCTACATATCTGGTTCTCAAGCATCGTGTCATCGCACCGTGACAAGTGTGTAATCAGATTTATCGAGAAAACAAGCTCATCCAGTGATACTCGAGACTGTTTGATTCAACGCCACTTTTAACTGTAACCACATCGCGAATGTAACTAATTGTGGACAAGCATTATAAGCCCTGCATGACTATCCACACCATGATATACAAAAACCCATTCTCTTTTACCACAATAAGGTTGATATTGTATTGCTTCTGGGAAAGGATACGACTTTTTGTTCTTTGCAAGACAGTTGTGAGTCAGCGTTCAATACGACTAGACGTAAGTGCTTGACCTCCCGTTATTATTCGTGGTTTCGCTTACGAACAGCTGTTAGAGACAAATTCGCTTTAATTATTAAAGTCTGGTGGTGATAATGATCGTGTTGCAAAATCGAGCATTAAGAGCTCAGCTCTGGCAAACTGTAGTAGACGGTGCATATGCTTAAGATTGTCGTAGGATAAGAGTCAGCCGACAAGTGTAAAGGACAAGACACTCATTGGATAGACATTTTATGACCTACAAAATGTAATGACTTGTTAGACTGGACTGGTCAACGCGTTGGCTTGTAGAGCCTTTTTAATCTTTTAAAAGGTCTCCGGCAAGAATAGGCGATAATCTAGAATATAATCTTGGAATAATTCACACACGGCCGTCTAATCTTAAACTAGGCAGTCTGTTATATGGAAACTAGACAACTGATGTGCATTCTCATAAAAATACTTACTTATTACCCCCAGACACAGAACAGACAATCATGGTCATCACATAAAGATTTGTCGTGGGTGGGAATCGAATACACAACCTCCGGCTTAGCAGACTCAGATTCGAACATATTCGTGTCACAAGTACTGCTTAAAAGAGGTGTGTTCTTACTTTATTACTTGTCAGTTTATGAGCCGTTTCTTTAGATTCATGGAATAATTTTCCATGCAATGATTTCTAAGATAATCTTGTTATAAAAGTCGACTATCTACCGAACAATCGTCGAAAATGTTGGGCTTTAAACTTATTTAACTTTCCAACTTATCTTTTAAACCGGTACCTTTGTCTACTCTAGTTGCATTACACTTTTGGGGCTCCGAAATACTGATAACAGATATTTCTATCCATATATTTGCTTTAATTAAGCAATTTCGTTATGCAGTTACGACAGGCATTGAAATTTCTAGGCCAGTTGACTCAAAAACCAGTTCGTTGCACGTTTGATAACAGTTATTACAAATCCACTTCTGCCTTAAGTAGTTTATCAGGTGTTGAGTTAATTATCATACTAATATCTATCTTTCTTCTTTCGTCTTTTTGTTTCGTATGTAAGAGTTATCTCCGGAAATGCTGGTCCGATTCCAGTTTTCTGTTTTGTGTTAGAAAGCTACACCTCTTCCGTTGTTTTGACTTCCACGTGGAGGAAGTCAGCAGAGAGTTGTCATTACCTCGAGTACTACAACGTAATTTAAAGATTCTGTATTTTAGAACCTAGGATCATTAGTCAGAAGGTTTAAAGGTGGACAGCTTTTAAGAGCAATATCCTCGCAGATGCAATTATTCTAGTGGATTTCTCAGATATTTTTCTCACACTTAACGTTTAATCTATTTTAGTAAGTGCCCATATAATGCCAAGCCACATAACTGCGCATAGAAATTAGTATTCTCAGTCCGTTCAACGAAAACTAGATCTTGAGCAGGATTGAAACGTTTGTGTAATGTTCAATTATGTTCTTTAGGACCTACGTCTGTGTCTTGTCTTATTTGCATTTTAATACAGGTTAGGTCAGTGACGTTAGGTTTGTTTCTTTCTTTCTTTCTACTACTAAGCAAGTCTCAATCTAACTATTTCATGCATATGGACATCACTGACTGCGCATGCCCCGGAAAGCACGTAAAGCGGTAGTCATTCACAGATCTTTGACAGGCGTTTCGAGTAGTCAGAAACTGGAGAATCTGATTAACCATCTGCCCAAGGATTTTACTGTTACCCAGTTTCAAGAAGTATAATAGGCAGTCGATCCACGATATCAAGTTTAAGTAAGGTTAGGTTAACACTATTTTTTATTACAAGACCAGATCCAATAGAATAGCTGCCCTAGCTCTACATTCTGAGAGTGGCTTTCTTAGACTATTTCAATAAACGTAACTTAGCAAGTGTTTTGGCTACGCAGCCCTGCTGTCCCTATGGCACATCTTTAAAAGAACGCCAGCAAGAATGAGAAGGAGAATAGCTAAACCAAAGTACGTGCTAAGGGGCACATATTTAACATATGGGTCTAGCATTTTCTAGCGTATAGTTAGCTCTGTTCTGAAGGAAATTGATGTTGGAAGTTTTTAAGAAATTTTAAGTGCCATTGGCATCAGGTTAAGATTAGCCCATAAGCTTTCTCATTCAAGACTAGAAGTGTACAAAGCTAACATCGTCAGTTAATCAGAGAAACTTCCATCAATAAAACGATATTAATGCCCAATTTAATAGCCACGGCCTGCTGCTTTAGGCAAGTCAACTCGACTTTCGCTGATAATTAGATAAATACAATAGCGTACACACTTTCCTACAATTTTCTATAATGGCCTGCGCACACGATGTTGTATATTATTCATAAAGGAATGGCGATAAGTCTATATTTCGACCGAGACTGAACGTTGTGATGACATGAGGTAGAAAGTCATAATTTCTGTTCATGTGTTTGAATTTTACTTCCTAAAAGCGATTTCTAACTATGCATCAATTACAAACAAAAACATAAAATGAATCGCGTCGATAGAGTGTGCATCATTTCGCAAGAAACTTTAAGACGTATTGACGATGTTTTTAAATCGCATAACTGAAACCGCTGGGTCTAAAAGCAGGTAACTTAGCCCTAATATTGTTTTTGTAAGTTACGGTGACTTTTTTTTAAAATCGAATTCATATGTATAAAGCTTCGGAATTTTAGGTAGTATCGCTTTTTTAAGTAATAAAAAACTAAGTTACGTGGGTGAAACTGCGGCGGACAGCTAGTCTTTAAACATGTATATTAAAATCTGGAATCCCCAATACTCTTTGAACAGGCGTGTTTAAAATTCTGCTCTGCTAGAGGCATTTGAACCCACTAGGACAAAGACAAACGCGAGTTAATCCGCAAGTGCTGTCTCACATACCTCAGTTTAGAGGCCTAGGCTGTCTCTAATCACCGATTATCGAAGACACTAAGTTACGTGGGTGAAACTGCGGCGGACAGCTAGTCTTTAAACATATATATTAAAATCTGGAATCCCCAATACTCTTTGAACAGGCGTGTTTAAAATTCTGCTCTGCTATAGGCATTTGCACCCACTAGGACAAAGACAAACGCGAGTTAATCCGCAAGTGCTGTCTTAACTACCTCAGTTAGGCCTGTCTCTAATCACCGAGTATCGAAGACTTCCGCACGTCTGTGCCCGGCGTTATATTACACACTTTCGCTTCGCAGTTAAGATTGCTCATGCTTGAATCTAAATGATTGTGACTTTTTTTTAATGTTTACCACCTAAGCCTATACATTGTGGAATGCAATAAAGAATTGAAATTGAAATTGAAATTAAATGACCGGATAACGTGTCGGAAACGTCTATTATTAGTACTCTATGCCTAACGATTGTTCCGGAGAATAATGGGCATGGCCGAAAAACCATCGATTCATAAAGGACATTGACCGGGTTTGGGCCATATGCTGCCCAGACATTGGAGTACTTCCAAATGATTACTTGCATTAACATATAATTTTAAAAATTATTAAAAAAAAAATCGGTCCCAGGGTTTTTTTTTTAGTTATGTTTTTAAGAATTTCGGGACGATTTTAGTTAAAAGTATTAAACGATTTTAGTTAATATAATTATTTTCGATATTGACCGCTGAAGAATTGACCCTTTTCGCTGTAGGGACCTACCAAAAAAAACTTGCGCCCAGTTATTACAGTGAACATGACCGCAGCAGTGGATCATTTCTTACCCAACAATATAACGGAGATCTTAACGATCTGTCAGCATTTACTATGCCATCCAGGTCCAACTCATATGAGCACACATAATGAGTAGACCATGTTTCGTCGAAAAAGTACCACTGCTACATCTGGACAATCATGGAATAGAGTGCATAAGAAAATGGTAATGGTATTGCTGCTCATGTAGATAGATAATACAATTATTTGGTACATTCTCACAAGACATACATGACACTGGAAAAAAGAAACAATTAATAAAAAACAATTAACAAACTACGTACAAAAACCCAAATGCCACAGTGAAATAATAACAAAAAATAAAAATAAAGAAGGAAATAGAAGTACAAAATGAAAATGATGAACATGTTTCACAGAACAATTATGTGCTTAGTTTGGTTTTTAGGATGGGCTAGTTACCAAGACGGTATTAAGTTAATTGACTTATTGATTAAGAGAATTGACATTAAGAAAGATAGAAAAACTGTTTATTCGTGCTGTAGACATAAGCTTTCGCTAAACAATTTGACATCTCCATACATTTGACAATCGATTCGTTTTCGCTATATCTATTCTACAATGCCAATGCTTGTCTAGGGGGGCTGATCATACGATGTAAACGAATAATGTAATATTATCAATGTTAGTAATTCATTGTTTAAATGTCAAGTAGATAACTGTGAGTATTATTAATGTCAATCAATTCTGAATGTCAGAAACCATGAAATACTTGATTGTAATTATAAAGTGAGCAATTGTTTAAAATAATTACTGCGGTACGTACCATTGGATGTCATTCTTCACCAATAAAAAATCTTGATAAAAATATTTTTTTCTCAAATCTCCTCGAATAGATTTTGATGAGCTTTCGTTTACAGAGTAGTGTTAGCCTAAGGTACATAATGCACTATGTGTTCATGCTGGGCAACACTTGGCCCAACTCCCATACATGAATGGTCAATGTCCTTTAAATCTTCGAACACACGTGATTCGAGACACCCGGAGGCAGTCCGACAGCCAGCTGTCGCTTCGTACTCTATAAAGTAAGAACAGCAACCGATTTGAAAGCGTGTTAATATGAAGTGACGTTTGAGTATTCGGGTATTAATCTTATAAAGGCGAAGTAAGTAACTCTGTCAGTCTGTTGCGTTTTCACTACTAAACTGCAGAGATAGTCCATAGTTTGAGAAAGGAGAATATCCTTGATTTTCCGAAAACCACGAGGGCAAAAAAAGCTAGATGGATATGTTTTGATGGTATACTCGACGCCAAGGCCATGTACAAATTAAGGTAAACATTGATTTTACCTGTTTACCAAATCAATGAATGACAACGTATTTCCCATAATAATTTAATGAGACAAACGCTTATAATAACTAATTACCTACCTGATTTTAATATTTATTTTTTACATCATGCATCACCAAAGTTACCGTTTTGTTTGATATCGCAGTTTAAAACATATACAGTAATTTCCCTTTTCAATAATTTATTACATTTATGTCAACGACCATCCTGGACCAATAAGGATAACTTTTAATATTATAGGCATACATATATACCATATTGTTTTATTCAACCTTGACACTGGTATTGCCACTATTTATCTGGCAAAACTAAAATATTTTATTCGGAACTCATTGACTAAAGTTTGTTTCCCTTTTGAAAGAAAAAACTTTTAAAAAGGGTTCTCTACGATCTATTATACATCTAATACAGTTCAGCTGCTTGGAAGTTATGATGGAATAAAGAAACTCACATAAACACACCTCTTTTTTTGGAAGTCGTGTAAAAATGAAAAAGTCTGTTTCAGACAAAAAATCATAATGCTGCGACACCTTAACAAAAGCATGAGTTACTTTTACCAGTCTCGGTCGAAAATTAATATCACCTACTTAAACTCCCTCTGACAGTAACAACGTCAATCATATTTACAATAAGCGACTCATGCGCCGCCAATCATCGTCTAATGGCGCCAAGTTTCGGTGCCCCAACCATCAAACCACATCAGACCATTCAATAAAATCTAATCACGTGACAACAATACATAACAAATAGTATCCACATCCGTTTATGGAACGTTTTTGAATCACTAGTTTAGAATTTGCTGTACATCGAAAGATTTGAACTGCTTTGATAGGTGCTCCGGTAAATTAACCCAGCAATCGACTTTATGGGACAATCCCGCCCCAGTATTCCCAACCACTGCAACTCCTGTAAGCCAGAATCAACAGTGGAGTCCGCCAGAAAAGCGCCGAGCAATGAAGCTCTACGAGTCCCGGAGAACCGATTTAACTGTCATGGATCCCGCTATGAAATTAATCAGAAGAGAGAAGGAGTAAGAAAAACAGAACAGATATAACCCAGCAATAGATAGCTGACTGTATATAGAAATTGATTCTGAATGACTAGACTACTTTAGCATTCGCTGTACAAGGAAACATTTCAACTGCTTTGGTTAGTGCTCTAGTAAATGAACCCAGCAATAGACAGCTGACTACTTTTTAAGCACCAACATTTTAGTGTATTACATCGATAGGTTTAATCTACGTAGATGATGTTCTGAAATCGGTAAGAGGCAATGTATGGAACGTCTCGTTAGCACGGACCTTTGACCCTTAAGAAGAAAAGGAAGGGTATATTAACACTATTGTAGTTGACAATAGCTGATATTAGGCACCTGTGAATATATTGACTGAACCGGCTGTTGACTGGCGACATGTACGTACGTGGCATCATGTTTACATTGTGTAAGAAGCTCTTGTAAAAGAAGGTTGTCGTTTAAAGTGATGATTAAAAAAAAAGTTTAGTTTGAAATTCGAATTGAGACTGAACAAATCTTCAGTCAGAGTTAAAACAATCCTAATTTCGTTGACGCTCTATATTTCAAATGTCAATGTTACGGAACAGTGTAAACGAAAAACACTTTTAACGGTTTTTCGTGGCCATGGCATTAGAAAATAAAAACTTAAAATTTAGTGTTAAATACCAACACTGTTTGTTTATGAACCAAACAGTAGAAGAACAAATTAATGAAGAGTAATTTTCCTAAATCACGAGCTCCCCTATTTGACCTCACTAAGTCGACTAATCAACTTGATTTGTTTTAACATTCGTTCGTTATGGTAATTTGTGATGGTGATAAAAAGCTTGCTTGATTAAAAATGTAACGTGAAGTAAAATATTTGACCGTGTTTAGGATTTTTTTTATGTTATGCAAACCAAGGGGAAAGAGTATTTTTTAAATATGAAATTTACGCAAATTGTAAACGCTCTCGCAAAGAACTGTGCAGTACATAGGTAGACATCTAAAACTAGACACAGATATTTTCAAGTAAATTAAGTTAAGTACAAACATGTAAGACCATCATCAAGGTACACAGACACATTGATATGATTACGTTTGGGTATATTAACTAGGAGATTATGAAGTAAAAGCTGTTCCAAAGAAACTCAATAATACAGTAGAAGCCGTAATAGGTTAGGGCTTTGCTAACACCACAAGGCTGTCCATCGCTGTCCCAATGCAGGGCAAAGGCTTCTCATACAGAGGAGGCATGAGCATTGATCACCACCCTTGCTCATGGCAGATTACAGAAAAAAAATGAAATAAATATCATCCAGGCCCATCCAAATTTTGCAAAAGAATGCGAACACAATCTCATAATTGAAGATGAGGCTGATATCGTCAAACATGGAAGTACAAGATTGACTTTCTCCACAATTGCCGCATTACCATCTAGAGTGCACTTTGTTGCAACACCAGACGACCTTTTAGTGCAATACATGTATTGGTCCAAAAAGTCAAAGCAATTACGTGATTGGCATCTTGAAGGCATGTTGAAGTCTGTCTGCAAAAGGATGACTTATTGTCTGTTGCTTAAACACTCAAGTTTATGTAAATTGCTTTTGTTGATTTTTTACAGTATTGGTCTTTTGGCAAACTGAACTGTGTATCTATTTATTTAATAGGTAGCTGTTTCTTGCTTCTTCGTCCGTCCGTTTTCATATAACTGTCATTCCCTATCTTGCCCTGTTAGGGGTAGAATTTCCGAAATAAGCTTCTCAGTGCGCCTCTACGTCATAAAAATAACCTATGTATAAACATGTTTCTTTTTAATCTCAATAGTTGTGCGTTAATCATCACAAAAAATGGTCTCTTTATGCCTAAAGTTCTATTATCATTGGCGTCCATTGAAAAGTACATAAGCCGTTGGGCTCGGTAGTCATTCGTAGATTATCAACAGTCTTTGGAGGTAGTCCAGAGTCAGAAAGCCAAAAAAGATTCAAATTTCAAGGTACATTTCTCCCTACTTTGTTCCAAAACATTACAATGCCAGTACAACTGCAAGTGTACAGTTAATTTGATTCCACATTACTTAACTGTTACGCGTACATTGCATTCTTACCTAACCTACATTGAGTCCGCGAGAATCAATTCACGTTGTGGCCAGTGATAAATACATTTCGAGATGTTCGCTTTTTCACGGCAAATTAGATACAAAAGAAAGTTCGAAGACCTGATTGATGGAAAGCATTGTTGTGGATTCAATGGCTTGGATACGCAATTAGTGTACAGTGACCTCGATTTTCTGAAAATGAGATTTGGATTTCCCTTTTGGTTAAATCGCTGCTTATTACAAAGAAACGACATTAATGATGCACGATTTTGTGGTTGAGACTTAAAATGAAAGCTACTGTTATGGATAGACCGGCTTCCTATACATTTAACATAGTTGACTATCAGAATCCCAGGCGAACCCTATAAAAAATCAGTCTTACTAAGAAATTCTGCCGACTTAATTTATTTGGGATACCGATAAATTCCTTTAAGAATATACTGGAATTGCTTTCACTTTTCCTTACCTCGGAATCTAATTTAGAATACTTCGGCTTCTAAAAGCATAATCTAGCGGTAAAAGCCTTGGGAGCTGAGGTAAAGAAAACTCTAGATATTCGAGAAATGTAAACTGCTTAACATGGCTAGGCTAGTTTTAACCAAACACAAACCAAATGACACACAGACATAAAGCGTGGAGATAGATGATCTAAACTGGGCTAACAGAAGACAATAGGCGAAATGTGTGCCATTGAACTGTCTAGTTAACTCAAATGGCAACATTGCAAAGAATACGGGCAGATAACGCGCCAGTTTGCGTCAAATTGAGACTTCCTCTGTCCTAGACTCGATGAAACAAAAGACTCAAGGGTCGAAGTGTACTCAGCAAGGGAAATGACCAATTTAAAATTAAGAAACCGGTGTACCTTCTCCTGAGGCTAGTTGTACCAATTAGTCCGGAGTCTCAATGCAATCATATAGGTACAGTCGCGGAACGAAAAGGTTCGTCACATTTTAAATTTATTCGATTAACGTGTCGCCAGCACATGTTACCTTTTGAAACTTTGTCAAAAAACATACGGTTGCAAATAAAAGTATGTTTTACTGTTCGATAATAAAGTTCAAATTTATTAAGTTCTACATTGATTGATTAGTCTTGTCAAAGAAAACTTTTGTTTAATGAATTAAGACCTTCTTGTTGGTTTGATGATCCTACATTGTTTTGACATTATGATGATAAAAACTATTGCCACTACTAGTCTATCTGTGTCATCATTGTGAAAAATATGATGGCAAACGTCACATTTATTCTTATTTTAACAGGACTGTAAGTTTTTGACGTCGGTATGTTGGCTAATTAATTATGGTACGGGTGCAAGCGAAAACTGACTTAACGGTGACGAACGTTTTCATTCCGCTACTGTACATCACATGAAGATAATGTAAATGGCCAGTATAATCATGAATAAGACGGAAAATCGCTCCACTTTCAAATAGCAGGATCTTTAGAGAAAGAAAATGTAACAATCTTGGCTATGTATATCTGGGTGCATTGCAGTAATGGCAGGTTGCCTGAAGTTCTATTTATAGCTGTCGATATCACAATTCACAATTACAGTTCACGGTCGGTCGTAGGCCTGATGAAATAAGAAAATGCTTGGTCACTTCTGGACAAAAAGTTTGGTAGTCACATAGAAAAGACGACAAGACAAGAAATGGAAATAACTGGTATGTCATCGATAGAGATAAACGACACGACAAAGTGTTTACGATTTCGGACATCTTTATCCTTCAGAGATACAGATTTTTCAATTACACCGCCATGAATGCGGGCATTAAATTGTAGTAACATTGTGTTACACGCCCGTAAAACTACTTTCAATCAACTTTAAACTTTTACAGCTTCACTCGCAAGAAAAGGCAAAAATCTAAATTCAGGTTTAAGGTAAGTATACTAAAACAGGAATTCAGTTAATTAAAATACCTAGATGAAAGTACGCTTGGCGCACTAAAATAATCGTAAATGAAAAGGAAAATTAACATTTCTGAGGTATTCCAAGTGAATCATGGGCTGTCGAAATTGTTTACGCAATTATAGGCTGTATAAACAAATTATTAGAGTTTATAATTCTCCTTGGTTATTGTAATGGTGTCAGTGAACTGGATAGTTAGGGTTTTCAAGAAGTCTGTGTCATGTCAGGTTTGTTATTGCGCTGTAAGCTGTGAAACGAAGTTTTTGTCTGAATACGTGTCGGTCGAACTACAAAATGAAACTTCGAGAAGAAACCGTGCTTTTTGCTTCGATGATTCATCAACAACCAGAAAATGGTTGAATTTTTAACTAAATATACTTTACTAGCTGCCTCCCGCAGTTTCGTCTACATTAAAAATGTTAAGGGTGAACAACCCTTATCACTTAGGGGTATGAAAAATAGATAGTAGTCGATTCTTATACCTACTGAATATGCATATAAAATTTGGTAAAAATCGGTAAAGCCGTTTCGGAGGAGTAAGGTAACTAACATTGTGACACGAGAATTTTGTATATAAGAAGATAATGGTTTATCGTGAACATCAACCAACTTTTCCTAATATCTTTCTTAGTCCAAACAAATTACTCTTTCTGTTGTCAATTTTGGAATCAACTGTAAGTTGGAATAGCCATTTACTAATAGAGCAAATTCTGTCAGGAACCGGCCAAACGCGTGTCCACTAGCGTAACAATAACCAGTGCCGTTTATGTAAAAAAAAATAATTGACAACTGTCCCGAGAAACTTGCTAACTAACCGTGTAAGCATTTTAAAATAATGCTTTGTATAAAGACTCGAATAAAGAAAAAGAAACTAGCAAAACTAAAATAATAATATAATAACAAAAATATATAACTTAAACGGTTTTATAAATAATACAATAGAAAGATGTTCATTAACTTCCCACAACCTTAGAAGCTTTTAGTAGCAAAAGAACTTTTGTAGATAATTACAGTACTATAAAATTCATCATGGCTGTGTATTAAGATAATGAACACAAACCTGCATAATAATATAACCTGGTAAACAAAGTCAGATACTACATTGAATGAATCCGGGAAACTCCGATATAGACTACAGTTCGCGGATATTCCACAATATCATTGCATTAATAGGTATTAGATAATATTATCAAAGGATGTTTAACAGGAATAAATACGGATTTGCGATGGAGAATCACAAGATTTAGCTGTTTGGGATTTCGAGTGGGAATCCATTTGTGAAACGTGGTGAAACAAAAAAGGGAAATCAAGCTGATATTATTCTTGTTATCGACGATTCACATACTATTACCATTTTTAACCGTATTGTAGCAGACTAGACGCTAGAAGCAGTGACATACTGAAGAGAAATGTTAATTCTAAATCTGCGGTAAGCCCATCGACTATATCAATCTGGTCAAAAATGTATGTAACCTATTTACCAAAACTTCGGACAGATTGAGACTATAATTAGAATGAGATCGATCCTAAAACTAGTAAAATTACCAGTGGGGTAATTGACACAAACATCTTCCGTTACTTAAACCATAAAAAAAGGAAGTAATTATAATCTCCAATCTCCGCGGTCAAAACAAAGATGGCGTCATCCGTCACTTCCAAGTTTAAATTAGCCGTTAAATCTGTCATGGTCGCCACTTTTTGTCAACTCCGAAATTCCGCGAAGAATTTGTAACTGGCGCCTAACCGGTTCTTATTTACGCGTTATATAATGTTATTATAATATTATTTAAACGTGTACAGTTTCTGTGTGAACCGTACCCATTAAAAGTAGGTAGGGCATTAAACTTTTTTCTTTTGTTGAATTGATTGTGTATTGGTTATAAAAACTAGAGCAAGCGTTTAAAGACCATTGTTCCAGATTGGAAGTTCGAGTAGACTATTAAAAAGCAATTTATAGTTGATTATGGCTATGTTATGTTTGTTTTGAGTTAAATTAGCAGCTAAAAAAATACCTAGGTAAATTGCATTGGCTATCGAAAATACCGCAATAGTACTCAATCGTGTTAATTTCCTGCTAAACTAGACAGTCCTAAGTCAAAATTAAGATATGTATTAGAAACGCAATAAAAAGACAATAATGCCGTATACAAGGATAACGTCATTGCATGGCTGTTAACTTAGGTGGACTCTATAGTAACTTAGGACTTTAAATTGACAACCATACTGTTACGAAAATATTCGTTTTTGCAAGGCTGAACTGATTTTGACGAACTTTGTTTTAGAGTTTGGAGAAGGACATAGACTTCGTCTGCCTGCTATGACCGACATTCAGGGACTACGCTTGGACTACGCACATTTACTCAGCTCGATTCAGCTTATCCATACTAATATTATAAATGCGAAAGTAACTCTGTCTATCTATCTGTCTCTTATTCACGCCTAAACCACTGAATCGATTTGAATGCAGATATGGTCTGGGACCCCAGAAATAGCATAGGATAGTGTTTAACGGGATGGGAAATATTATTCAACGCGGACTAAGTTGCGGGCAAAAGCTAGTTTGAATATAAAACAATGATTTTGTATGAAAACGCGTACGCATTAGTTCAACTTTCTGAGTTTCGTATAAAATCACAGTTTCTGTGGACATTGGACATACGCTAGAACTGATTAAATGTGCATTGTTCCTCATGCGGAAGAACACCCAACCAAAAGCAATGTTTCTGTAAAGTAAGTTTCTTGTAATTTGAGCTTTTGCTCGCTCAAAAAGATAGAACATTTCCATAGAACTGAGGCCTTCGAAAGGCAGCTGCCTCATCTTGCACTAATTTCGACAGCCCATTTAGAAAGATAACGGGTCGGTTGCAACACCCGCATCTGCACATCTTGCGTCCCTTTCACATCCACGAGCTTCGCCGAACACCTTGTTTTGCCCGCAAGTTTGTTTGCTTATTTTTTTAGGATACCCGTGTCATTTGAGAACCTTCGCACCTTTGAATATTTAGTTTGAGGAACATCTGCGAAGTTATATTTTTGGGATGTAAAATCTTTTTATGTTCGCCTTATTTTTATTTTAGAACTTTTTGTTGTTGTAACGATATAAGATTTCGATCATTTTGGTGCTCTGTATTTTTATACAGATACATTGGTTACCGTTAAGTCCCACCAACTGAGGCGTTAATATTGAACAGTTCTTTGTATTTTCAATAATCATGTGTGACGGAAGCCTAAACATGTTTATTGTTTACCTAACGCTAATGAAACAAGCATGAAATAACTGTAAATATTTCAGCGACCAAAGGAAATTTTAAGTCAATACTATAAACAAACAATTTATTTCCACTGAGCAGAATCAAATTTTAATAACTGTAACAAAGTTGAACGCATTACAAGTGGGTCTTGTTTCATTACGAATTTACGATACACCTGTGCTATGCTAACACAATTAACAAGGCAGGTGTGTCTATATACAGAATTTAATGGCAACAATTAACATATATTTAATATTTTATTTTAAGTCATAACAAGCTTCGCAAACTCCCGTGTGAATGCACTTCTTGAACATGGAAATACAGCATGCTCAGACGCGCTACACTGTTTTAAATTTAGAAATGCTTTCCATCTGATGATCTGACATCTCGGTGTTTCAAAATTAGAATAGTGTTTGACGGTCCCTCTTCTTGACTGACAATACAAATTTCGAATGTTACAACAGGAATTTATGTGACTTTTCTCTCTAGCAACATTAAGTACTTTATGGTTTAAGGAGCTTTTTATCTGGTTGAAATAAATTTTAATGACCCTACCATATGTGATAATATCGTACGTATTCATATCAACTTGACAACCACTTAAAAGATTTCGTGCTAGCCATATTTTATTGGCGGTTACTGAACATTGAGAACACATTGAACTAAATCACACTTGTTATAAATTGCTCCTATTTAGATTTACCATACATACGGACAAGGTTAGTTTATAGATAATGATCTACTTCGTTTCTAGAAGTTTACCATTCACTTAGCAGAAAGCTGTGTAATTAAAAGGCAGGGATAAGATTTCTTAATCGTTAATCTAAACTTAGACTTGAGACTGGTCCTTAGTGGCACAACATAAAGAGAAATGTAAAGAGTAGGAAAGCATTTTCTAGTCGTATAGAATTCTACATGATTATAATAATAAGTACTAGCTTTTGTATCTTAACCTTAAAACATTTAGACACTGTCTTTTCTATCTGTAAGTAAAAGAAATAAGAAAAATAATTTCAAGGATTATTCTTTTTAAAAATTAAGAAATAATTTTATAATCCATTGCTGATGGTATATAGACGTTAAAATTGCACTTGTTTCTTTTTCACATCTATACCAAGTTTGACGAATTTCCGTATAGATTGGACCTTGGCGACGGACATCGTTTATTTATCAGCGGCCATCTTTGCCTTTCTGTCACTGCGAGATTCACGCGGGAAAAAAAGCAATACCACAAACTGAATGACAAGAACTGAGTAAGCGCATAGTAATCAAGTAAGACTAGACCTCAACATAGCCCTATCGCGGAATAAAACTGGCGTACCAGTTTATCTCAATCAAGTATTACAACATGCGCAGGATTATAGTATTACTAGCTTCTGCCCGCGGCTTCGCTCGCGTGAGAAAGAGACAAAAAGTATCCTATGTTACTCTCCATCCTTTCAACTATCTCCACTTAAAAAATCACGTCAATCCGTCGCTCCGTTTTGCCGTGAAAGTAAGACAAACAGACAGACAGACAGACAGACACACTTTCCCATTTATAATATTAGTATGGAAGTATGGATACCTCCTCTTGACACGATAGCAACATGAGTTAGTGAGTATAATCTTCCAAGCGAGTATATACGACAACGAGACAATACTTCAGGCATGTTGCATTTGTTTAAAAGATGCTTACTCTTTATGTAAATCTTCATCATAAAGCTGAAAAAAAAACTTATATGAAGAAATGCGAATGGGACAATTGAAACAATTAAAGATTATTTAATAGTTGATGAAACCGGACTGCGTTAAAATTAGACAAATTTTTTAGCTCTCTCTAAGAATAAAAACTCTTATAAAATCATTCGCAATTCGCTTCAGACGGAAGTGCATTATACAGAGCAATTTTGCCCTTATTGAAAACTATAGTGTATACCTTCGATAGCGGTCTGACCACCTTCCATATAAGTTCAAATAACTAATCACGCTAATTATTGCAAGAACAAACCCGCCATTTTGCTAAAAACCACGTAACTTCGCACACTATTAATTATGCACTAATTCGTTTCACCTCCAATGTTTTGGCGTAGCTAGAGTCATGAGCTTACCGCTTATGCCATGGTCCTAGTCCTATTTGTATAAAAGCTCAAACTCAAGGTCTTTATTGCACTCATCTGTACATTAGTTGTTACAGATATAGTTATGTAAGTTTCAACATTTAAAACTACATTAAAAACAAAACAATACAATTAAAATAATTTCTTATTATAATAAACAATTTCTTCCAGATATTCTGCGACCGAGTAAAGGTACTTTTGTATGAGATATATTCTTTTAATTTTCTGTTAAATATATTGAATACGGATTCTTCTTTTCTTTGTTAAGGTAGTTTATTAAATATTTTTATTGCCATGTAATATGGGCTACGGTGAAGCATTTTTATCCGAGAACCCTGGTCTACCAGGGTTCTCGGATAAAAGTAAATTATTTTTATGGCGTGTGTTAATGTTATGGATATCTTTTGTGGAAATAAAAATTTAACAATGAAAATGTTACTATTTTTAAATACAAATATGCAAAGTCATGTATTTAAAGAAGAGTTTTAGTTTAATAAAGTTTGGCTTACAGCTTTGCATATTGCCAATAGGGGCACTGGCCCAAAAAATGTGTTAGAATCTGTATTCTAACACATTTATTTTTTTGGGGAAATGGCATTTTGAGAAAAAGGCTTTTCAAGATAATGGCTAATGCGATATATTGCGATGTGGCGTTTTCAGAATGTAACAATTTGAATACTTATATCATTTTGACGCAAAATTCCAATATATCATTTTGACATTAATCTATTAAAATACAGGAATTGTCTTGACCTAAGCCAGGTTTTTTTCCTGTTAGGTGTGTTTACAAACATTAACAAACGTTCAAGTTGACTAGAAAGTTTTTATGAAATAAGTACCAAGCCGTTTCACAAAGGACTAATATCTGTGGACCTTCAGTTTCTCTATATTTTCGAGTTCTGATGACTCATACTTTTCATATCGCGGTTACATTTTTAAATTTCATTAAATATTTCTTTCTTGGCTTTTAACCTTATGATATCGATCGACCTTTCGTGAACTGGATTTAAGGAGGCTTGCAAAGCGAAATAATTAAAAGTAAGACACGCTTTACTTATAATTGCTTAGTTGGTAATTAAATAGCTGCTTTTGCAATATCGTAAAAGATGGTTTTTGCACAATACAACTTAAGTAATAAATCAAAGTTTGTGCACGGGACAATATGTATGATCTATAGGTACTTGTTCCGTGTTTTTTGGTTGTTCGTGATGTTTGTAAACTCACCAAAAATACAGGAATTATTGGCAGTTTAAAAAAAAAACAACAAAATCCTTGCTGGAAATTAAATATAGGTACTATCAAATCTATCAAACTTTGTTATTTCCAAAAGATCAGAAATGTACGTATTTTATTAATTTTTGGTAAATAGTTTTGTATTGTAACAATTTTCGTTTTAAGTTCGTTTATTAAGTACTGTTAGTAAACAAACATAAAACAAAAATTGTGATTGTATGACCGGGTTTTTCGGCTTGTATAAAAGGGCACACCATTGATCCCATAGTACACTATGCCCTTTGGGAACCTCACCGGTGTCGGATGTGCCCTAATTTGTCCTTACCTCTCGTTTGTTACATGTCAAAACGTTTGATTAATACGAAAGGTCATCTCTATTAAGTATTTCAGCAAAATTTAAGGTGATTTAATAATACAAGGCTCCTAGATATAAATATAAAACAATAATAGAAGCTCTTGAAGACGACAAGTAGGCAGAAGTTATTCAAAACTCTGATTCGAAAGCAAAATATTTCCCTATTTTTTCAGCTTATTTCAGGCCCGAGATACAAGGGCTGCTTAGTTTGGATTGTTGTATAGACAACTATATTAATAACTTCAAATACATTATTTAGTTCTCCCTACAAGAATCCTTATTTTTAAAAGTATTTAATATATTTTTCTTAAAGTTTAACTTAAAAACAATACCTAAATTGAGAAGATTCGAATTCATAACTGTACGGAATAATATATTAAACTCGTATTCACTTACTTACGGCATTTTGATAAAATATAAACTGCGTCTTAACAAAATTGCATGCACTTGAAAACCCATTGATATCAAAAGCGCATTGAACTTCAACATAAATGAGTAACAGGAAAACAAATAAAGGCTTAGTAAGAATGTTAAATACAAACCAGCAACGAAAAGAAACAATTAATTAATATTAATTAACTAATTTGTGGCAGACCTACAGGCAAAGACAACTATCCATCTAAACAAGCTTAGGAGCAGTTCCTAGTATACCTTAGGTACCATCACAGTTCACCATATAAATTCAAGTAAGTATTGTTTTTACTCTGCGGTTACAAAAACCGAACATTCCGGTTTACCAGATTTTGTCTGACTTGGAAAAATAGTACCTACACAAAGTCAACGGCAGAAAAAAAACCGTTAAAACAGCGCGGTTTTACAACGCGAACGAAATTTAAAATGGCTGACCTTTAAGTTCGTTGGAGAAGCCGGGGATACTAATAAATATACATAATTTATTTGGCGTTTTCAAGATTCTTTTACTTTTTTATTTTAAGGAAAGAATAGTGAGTAATACTAATTCAGGGCAAAAAGGTTTTCTTTAGAGAAGTTTCATCATATCAACTAACTACGCCTTTTCAAGGCGGATAGCTGAAAAGTCCAGATTTCTTTACTGATATCAGTTAAATAACAGGTAGACTTAGAAATAAGACCATGCTTGTATAAAACACATTAACAGATTTTTTTAGGGTTTATTGGAGGAACACCAAAGTGCGATTCAAATCCAAAGGACCAAAGACAGGTTTCTTTTCTATAACATATGATTTGATACCTGCAAGTTTATGTGACAGCGATGAAAATGGTCCTTTCTATCACAGGCGGAAACCATTACAATATTCCAATGTGACATCGCCCGGTTCCATATTATTGACTAAGATCGCTTAGTCACCTACGACTCTCTTCAGATTATTCTGAGCTAATAAAAATAGCACTAAAAAAATCATTTAGTTCACTCAACCCGCCTCTGCAATTCCTCAACAACTTAAGCCAAGACATAACAAATCATGCTAAATAATAGTGCAGCCTAGGAGATCAATGAACCATGTTTATTTCAGTCTCTTTGTAATGGATCTTTGTTTACCCATGAAGCATGGGTTGCCTAAGATTGGCCGACAGCCAAGGAGTACCACAGTTTTGCAAGTCTTACGAGCTTCCGTATTTTTTACTACCACTATCCCAGTTGCGTTAACTAGAGTAATCGAAAACCGTCCAAATGCGACTCAATCTCGTTCTTAAATGGATCCGTACTACGACCAGCAAAAAATATTAAGATAAAAAAAATACCAATTACATCTAAAAGGTGTTGTTCTAGCAGCTACAGCTCTGTAAAAATAAAAGTTGATTTGGCAGATAAAATTTTAAGTGTTTCCTGGACTTATTGAAAATTTCAGTTCAAGAGAAACCACCCACTTAAACATACCGATAGTGAAGGCACAGTATCAGGGTTCCGTTGGTACATTTTATGTATGGAACTCAAAAAAATACCGTTTCCGTGTACCTGGATTTGTTCCGAATCGTGAGTGCGTAACTGTGTTTATAAACATAACAATTTTACAAACAACTCAAGCCAAAAATACAAAAAATAATTGAATGGCCATGACATAAACCGCAACAATAAAAACAACATTTGAAAGATCTATAACCACTTTTTTCAGAAAACCTAATACAAACTTCACAAAAAGGCGGGTTTTTACAAGTTCAATGAAGAATATGATGAATATGATTACCACTATTATCAGCCCCATTGTGAGTCATCTAGTGCTTTGTTATTTGGTAAGTTTTAAATTCATTGAGACTGATTTTCACGAGCAAATTGAACTCTTGGAACAGTAAAAATAAAGGATTTCCAAATACCCGCATAAAACATTAGTATAAATCGCTATGGATATCCGTCTAACAAGTTCAATAAATAAGAACAACACACGATATACATATTGGCAGGAACTTTCACTTTACTCAAAATCCCGCAGATTAAACATCGTACTGCGAATTTGGGATTAAAATTGAAACAACAGAGAATTAGGGTACTGAAGATAGAAAGAACAATGGCAAAATCTTATTTGAAATAAATTTAAGTGTCTAGAAATGAAATATATACGAATTAAACATAATTATTTTTGTAAGTTTTTTCAAACTTTCACATTAATTAATTAAGGCCGGACAAAAAAGTAATATAAAATGAAAAGTTAATTGATTAATTTCGTGGACTTTTATTGAATTAGTGTTGCCACGTTGAAAAAAAAATTGCTTGTCGTGAAGTCGTGATAATGAAATCGTTTTTTAAAGTTTTCACTTCTTATTTGTAAATAGCTACGCCTGTTTAAGCAACGTGGGAATAAATAAACAGCATGAAATAATTATTCTGAGCTTTTCACGAAGGGTTTGGCAAAAAGACTTGTGTCTAAAATCGTCCTTGATTGAAAAAAATATATTGATTTGACACAGACGCTTGCGCTGTGTTCTGGCTGGTATGTTTTGCTTTCGATTGTGTTTCTTTTTCTGTATTCTCCTTTGACCTGGACTGCTAACGGACTCTGATTGTGCCCTGCGTGACCTGTACTTGTGAATATTCGAATATTGTGAATATTGCTGTAGTTGCTTAGTTGGTCGGCGCACAGTAGGATGTTCTTAGGTTGTTGCGGAATGTTTATAATAGTTACCGTGACCCTGTAACATAAAGGGCAATCGAAGGAACATGAGTGGGTTTTAGTCAGTAAGAGTCTGACACGCCCTCCCGCCGCACCCAGGACGGGAGCAGTCATTGGATGATTTCCCACTCACCAAAAAAAAAGGTTCTTAGGTTTCTCATTTATCAAAGCATAAGACAAATAACGGGCAGTGTTTAGTATTTGTTAGATTGTTGAATGTTTTGCATATTAGCCCTTTATCTTTTATTGGTATGGTTTGTCGACCAGGCCAGTTGAATGAACCACAACCTTACCAACAAACAAAACAAAAAACAAAGTGACATTGATCATAAGGGTCAATTTCGCGTGGCAGTAATATGATACCTGACATTAATGACAGCTGACAGCTGTCAGCTTGACATTTGGCCAGACCAGGGGGTTAGTGTCATTTTTTACGTACGGATAACCTCTAAAAAAGTAAAACTTCATGTTGGAATATCTATTTTCCTCGGCCTCCTCTAAACAAAATTCTTGGATATATGGTTTCAGGGGCTTAAACCAGGCGTCCGTCACTCGCTCAAGGTCACGCGTTTTATGCCTACCGCTTCGCGTATCGTCGACGATACAACGAACACCGGGCTGTCGCGCGCCCGGCTGAGTGCTCGCGCGTCACGGGTACAGCGCTGACTATCAAAATGCCGAAACCACGTAATTATTGCCTGATTATTGTGCAATTCCCCTGTTTCCCAATTCTCTTGTTTCCCTTTTGATTATTTATTAAAATTATTCACGCGGTTTTGGATATTTTCGACACTAAAATATATTAGTCGGGAATTCAAGGAACGAAAAATATGCATCAGTCAATTTATCAAACTAAAAAATATTTGATCAACAAATAAAATATTAATTGTTTTTCTAAAACATTCGTTTTATTACCATTGTCGTCATACGTATAACCCTAGCAGATTTGCTGGACGACACGCACACACGTTAGTCGCGCGGCGGGCAAAAGAATCTCAACTCTCTTTGTGCGTACTTATGGTACATTTCTCCTTGCTGCAAACAACTGGTATTATTATTATGATTTTGTAGGCTATTATAGCGTAGGTATTTTGGTTTTTGTATTGGAGTGAAGTATCTGTTACGTAGTAACTATTTATTAATCTGTGCTTAAACTCAGTTAAACAGAATATTTTTTAATTGAAGACATAAACATTTAATGTCAAATAAAACAATGTATGGGGACATGCCATTGTTCTTTGACATAAGCTCTATTCATCATGTGTCAAAGTTCTATCTTTAGTAGCCAAATCCACGGATCAATGATTGACAATTGCAGTTATATGATTAAAACAGTGCGAGATCCACAAAAAAAAATACGAGTCCATTGAAAACATTGTAGCAAATAAATTACGTTGAACTATCGCGTGCAAATCCACTCTGATCTAAATTACTTCCATCCTGCTCTAAGTCCTAATTTTCCAGGTGTAATTTACAGCCCCGAGTAAAACATTTTTACTTAGCCCCATTAGCTATCAATTTCGCTAATTGGCCATCGTTTCCAGCCATATTTTTCGCCTAAACACGTAACTTAGTAATGAAATCTATCTGCTGTGGGCTTGGTCTTTTGAGTCGCGTACACTAATTGTGGCAACACTACAATTTGGGCTTACAATATTTGAGTCATGAAACTGTAAATTGGTTTTTGCCAAGGTCGAAGCGGTTTGGGTTAGATAAAAAATGTTAGAGCGCAGGTTGCGAGCAAAAAATAGTAAGGTATAATTATTTTTTTTTGCCAGGAATAAGGGGTTTTTTAAACTTTTAAAGGCAGGAAGATATTTAAAATTTAGTTAATACTAGCTGACCATGGTGGATGACGGAGGTACATCGTACCGCCTAACAGTCGATTCTTATTTTTTTTTACTTTTTCAGGCTCATTTTTAAAATTTCCTCCGCGTAAGAGCCATTTTCGTACTTAAAGGAATATTCTTAAAAAGAATTAGCAAAGTCGATATATTTTTTTTTTGAGATTTGCGCTTAGCAACACATTTAGCGATTCAATTTTATATGATAGAAGATGATATAAAAAAAAAACCAAAATGCGCAATTGCCTTTCGCATTTTGGTGTTTTATTTAGATGTTAGGTTTAAGAATTGCAGAGATAACAATCCGACAGTACAAAATAAATGGGCATGATATTACTAATAATCCTGATCCAATATAACGATATTCTAGTCTATTTCCATTGTTTAATGTTCTTGAGTAATGGCAACATTTGCGAATGCGGTTTGCACGTGCGCCTGTGTTGCTGTTTCGCACATCTTAGTGCAGACAAAGAGAATTTATATATTTACCTTTGTAGACATTGGTGCTGACTCTCTTGTTCACAAACTAACCTAAATTTAAGTTAAGTGCATCTTTCTCTGTTCATTTCACTAAGAGAGAGAAGATACATGTTCTCACTCCATAGATAATTTAGTCGCGATTAAAAACATTATACGAATACGGATTCATGCAAATAAATTAGAAAACTAAAATTCAATGTGGATTTAATTGCAGGAAACAAATTATTGTATGGGCAACAGTACGCTCCAGTATACAATGTAGTCCTAGTATACAATGCAGAAATATTTCCTAGTGTCAAAATATTAAAGAAAGAATGTAAGTAGTTTTAAATAAAAATAAAAATGAAAGCAAAGAGTAAACTTGAGGTTATTACAAGTTTTATTTGTACTGAGTAAAAAATTAATTACCGTGAATTACGCTCTACTTAAAGAAATTATTTCATTACACAAGCCCATTGGTTGTTGAATATCAGACTAAACATTGTGGGAATAATTTTTTGTGTATCTTTGGTTTTATTTTTCCACTAGCTTTTGTTTTGGTTTTCCAGGTTTAGGGATGCATAGAAAATCGCAGATCAAAAAGTAGATAGATAGATAGATGAATAATACATTTATTTGGTACATACTCACAAGACATACACAACACTAAAAAAGAAACAATGAATAAAAAAAAAACAATTAAAAAACTACGTACAAAAACCCAAATGCCACAGTGAAATAATAACAAAAAATGAAGAAGGAAATAGATGTACAAAATAGCCATAAAGTAGCCATGTCTTTCCTTTAGAGTTTAAGCATGACGTTCATCAAATTCGACACAGTGGTTTAGCCGTGAAAGCGGAATAGATCTACAAAAATACATACATAATACATATTTGATGTGTGTCTGCGTGTGTGACAAATTAGTATAATTATTGCTGAGTGCAAAAAACTACGCGCGCCCAGGCAAACGCAACTTTAATATTTTAACTTTATAACAAAAGGACCAAAAATCAATAAGCGTATACCTTCCTACATTCTGAAATGACATCACTTAGAAATTAATTGAAAGAGGCTCGGCGCCACCTCACTGTTAATCAAATTGGCCCATTCTGTAGCATTTTATTAATTCATCTCAATTGTTATGGAGTTCGTATCGTTTTCGACGGACGGACAACTTATAAATTAGCCTTTGTCTTACATATTTATCTTACGGTTCTCGGGAATATGCAATTTGTAGCAACAGATACAGAAATATTTACACCTACGAATATACTAATAGGTATCATAAAGTTAAACCTGTTTAAACGCACTTATCTCAGACTTTTAGTCCGATTTGAAAAAAACTAATTCCTTTGTACAATTCACCTGATTATTTATATATTGCAATGGTTTTTCTCAGGAAGGGACGTTAAGTTAATGGTTCAAGCATTCCTGGTCTGGTCAACCAACAATATTAAAGATACAAATTATCATTTACAAGGCAGCGGGATAGCAAGCTAAGTTGTAAAGTAACGCGGTGGAAACCGAGGAACAGAGGTAGTCATTTTTTAATTAATATTACAGACACAGACTGGTGCATATAGCGCAGATTTGGCGTAAGTATATATGTAAACATTGACATATTTAAGGAGTTTGATAACTAAAGAGCACTAAGTACACATGTATCGTATTTATGACCTCTAGCCTAATCTAGGTGACCGCTGTTGTAGGAAACTAAATACTAATTAGTAAACCGGTCATTATTGCTGGAACTAAATAAAGCAACACAACTTTAGTGTTTTTTTGTTTAGGTTTTTCTTCAGCGTCCGTAATCCGGCTCGAAGGACCAGTTCTTTTTTTTATGGAAAAATGTTGTCTCAATTGCTTAGAAATACTAGCTTTAATTTAATTATGTACTACGTTATTCAACAGCACAGTTAGCGCAGTGGTTGACCGCGTAGTTACTGCGCTACGCAGTTCGATTTCCTTACGGAAAATTGAAAAGAATTGAAAACTATAATTTTATGATCTACAAGTATTTATCCTTATCCCTATCATCCGAGTCTGGATGTTTGTGTATTTGAGTCTATGTGTTCGTAAGACACAATAGAAGTTCCTCTAGTGTTCCATAAATATTTGTTAAAGTAGCCCACGTTAAAAAAAAAACAAAGTTTAACACTTTGTACAACATTTGTGATCAGAAGGAAAATATTAGTCTCTTTATAAGAAAACCAGACTTTATTACAAACATTTTAACTTACCACGTCCATCATACAGCCAAGGCTCAAGACAGTTCAAATCCGATTATTTCCACGTACACAAAGTCTGTGCATTCTTGATCCTTTCTTGTCGAGGTCACAAAGTGCATATGTTTGCAAATGTCAAGCCATATGTTTTCGAACGTTTGTGACGTATTTTATAGGGCAATGTCAGCAGTACGTGTTAATGGGGAAATCGTATCGTCAACCATTTTGTTGTGTTGTGACTTCGATTCATAAACGATTCCACTGTATCTTCAATATTTTCTCAAGGAGCGAAAGTACAAACATTCCTTCTGTTTATAGATAAATGCTAGTGTATTTTTGTAGGTCACTAGTTTTCGCCCGCGTGGATGTTGAAACTTCCATCCCCAATTTTAACCCCTTTCAAGGTTGGAATTTCCAAAAACCCTTTCTTAGTGGATACAAAGAACACACCCTCCAAGTTCCATCTCTAGGACCAGCGGTTTGGGCTGTACGTTGATGTATCAACCACAACAAAAGATTCGGATTCAGCAACCGTTCTCCGATGACCGATTCGCCATTGGACTGTTCGTCGACAGGACGGTTCATTTATTTCCGTTTCGCCAACAGGGCCTTTCACCTTTGGACATTTCGTCGACAGGACGGTTCATTTATTTCCGTTTCGCCAGCAGGCTCTTTCACCTTTGGACATTTCGCCGACAGAACCTTTCATATGCGTCACTTTCGACGACAGCCCTTTTCAGCTACTAAGTACTTCGCCGACACGACGATAAACCAATAACTCTTTTAACTACAGACCTGTTCATCTACGACGAAGAATACACACGACACACGTCTGCGTGCCTAGATTCTCAAGGGCAAATAGCCGGTCCTAATCTTTGGCCCAACCCAATAACCTACATATCACCAGGTTTGGGATACTGGAGATAGCAAAACAATATGAAAATGATATAGGCAACTTGTTTTTTTCATTTCCAGTATGTGATAGTAAAGTTATTGGGTTTAGACGAAAGTAAAGACACAGTAAGCTATAGATAGATTCGTGTTTTTTTTTTGTAATATAAGCAATGTTACAAAAAAATCACATACTCATCTATGTCTTAAAATTGACGGCGAATTCTTCGTCGTAGATGAAAAGGTCTGTAGTTAAAAGAGTTATTGGTTTATCGTCGTGTCGGCGAAGCATTTAGTAGCTGAAAAGGGCTGTCGTCGAAAGTGACGCATATGAAAGGTGCTGTCGGCGATATGTCCAAAGGTGAAAGGGCCTGCTGGCGAAACGGAAATAAATGAACCGTCCTGTCGACGAAATGTCCAAAGGTGAAAGGCCCTGTTGGCGAAACGGAAATAAATGAACCGTCCTGTCGACGAACAGTCCAATGGCGAATCGGTCATCGGACAACGGTTGCTGAATCAAAGATTCGAACTCAAAAGGCATCTCAATTCCCGCGGAAAACCATTTTAGAACACACAAAAAAGTTAAAATTAAACGTGGGCGGAGCTCGGTATTATCGGGGTATTCCTCGGAGCGCTCCTGTTTTGAAGCGCTCCTAACGAAGCGCTCCCAAAATATTCCGCCAAGCGCTCCTGTTGGGAGCGCTTAGAAAATCAAACTAAAAATATTATTATTTCATTCCTCGAAGCGCTCCTATGACGTGGCGATACCATAGGGCAGAACATGATTTGTAAGAAACTATATCGATATCGACGTTTTAAAGTTCAACTATCATAATTGGTATTTTTTTTAAAAACTACTATGGAAGCATAAATGAACTGGAACTACGTACTTTAGTCACTTTAGTGACACAAGCAAGACACTACCCGCTGTTGTAACCCTGCTTCCCAGTTTTATCCTAGAGAGTCGCGTGGTCGCGTGGTCGCGTTCGCGTTACCAAGTGATTCCGAGTGCAGCCGAGCATTTCCGGAACTAGTTTACATCGAATACGCATTTTTTTGTCTTCTAAACTTATTAGTTGCGAGTGCGCCTACGTCACATGAAGTTGTGTACTAAGAAAAGTTTGTTTTATTAAAAAAATGGCGAAAAGTGAAAAGTTTGTTTTAATTTGTGATCAATCTATGGCACGTATTGCTGGGATGGATATGAAAGAAAGGAATAACATGAAAGTTAATTATTAAAACTATATTATTACAATATACAAGTTGAGTAGTATCGCATAAAGAATTACTTCTCGTTCATTTCTTTTTTCCTGATTGCTATAGGTTATGTACTGTTATATATCTATAATAACTACATTTTAGTCATAAACAATTACTAAATAATAAGATCGTTATAGTGAATAATAACAAAATAATTTTAGACTTTAATCGTTGGTGTACAATTTTGTAAGAGATCATTTAGGTGCCTCCTCGCAATTTCTGCCACCCTGGTCTCTAATCGTTGGTGTACAATTTATATGAGATCATTTAGGTGCCTCCTGGCAATTTCTGCCACCCTGGTACTTTTCATCGAAGCTTTTATTTTTACTATTCAGTTATTCTAGCTATTTCTAGTTTTAATATAAGCGACTAGTAGCCGTCGAAATGTTTATCGATATAATTTGTTACGAACACTTCATGCTCTTCTCTATGTTTCGTCATAGTGAGCGCTTCGAGGAATGAAATAATAATATTTTTAGTTTGATTTTCTAAGCGCTCCCAACAGGAGCGCTTGGCGGAATATTTTAGGAGCGCTTCGTTAGGAGCGCTTCAAAACAGGAGCGCTCCGAGGAATACCCCGTATTATCTACTCCTGAATTAATTCTTTCTTGCAAGCACTTTTATGTTTGTAAACGCACCCACGGAACTCGAGAAATTCCTAGTACAGTATAAAGAACACAACACTATGGCAGTAACAATGACATTACACTGTCACGAAACAAAAAAGAAATGGCTCCCTAAGCGGTATTACACCCTTTTTATTAAAAGTCGCATAAGTATACATAGTACTCCGTCCAAAGCCGACTTTATTTTTAAGGCAATACGATTATTGAACACAAGGCGACCAGCCACTCTGACGTCACAAACGAATTATGAAAACAATGTTACTTATCTTTGCACTGGCACTGCTAAGCATTCTACGTTACTAAAAGGGGTTTTAAACCAACGACGCATAGCTTATGATTGAGTAATTTTACAACCTTCCATACGGACACAATCGCTAGTAAAAACTAATCTCCCATTCCCAGGTTAACAATTACAACCATTTAGTCAAAGTTTTAGCAGGCGTCCGTCACTCGCTCAAGGCCACGCGTTTTATGCCTACCGCTTCGCGTATCGTCGACGATACAACGAACACCGGGCTGTCGCGCGCCCGCCTGAGTGCTCGCGCGTCACGGGTACAGCGCTGACTATCAAAATGCCGAAACCACGTAATTATTGCGTGATTATTGTGCAATTCCCCTGTTTTCCAATTCTCTTGTTTCCCTTTTGATTATTTATTAAAATTATTCACGCGGTTTTGGATATTTTCGACACTAAAATATATTAGTCGGGAATTCAAGGAACGAAAAATATGCATCAGTCATTTTATCAAACTAAAAAATATTTGATCAACAAATAAAATAATAATTGTTTTTCTAAAACATTCGTTTTATTACTATTGTCATCATACGTATAACCCTAGCAGATTTGCTGGACGACACGCACACACGTTAGTCGCGCGGCGGGCAAAAGAATCTCAACTCTCTTTGTGCGTACTTATGGTACATTTCTCCTTGCTGCAAACAACTAGTATTATTATTATGATTTTGTAGGCTATTATAGCGTAGGTATTATGGTTTTTGTATTGGAGTGAAGTATCTGTTACGTAGTAACTATTTATTAATCTGTGGTTTTAGTCTTTCATCATCAGCTCATAAGCGTCCAGGTCTTCCAAGTTGAGCTTGCCAATACGGGGCCGCCATTTAAGAATCTTTTTCCCCTATCGTTTCCTCGAGCTGTGAGCCCAGCCACTTTAGTTTTGCGTCTTTGTCGACTGAAACGGTTTTTCCAAATATTTACCGCCACTCTACTAGTTTCCTTAGCAACTGTTGTCATTCAGTGCGAAAACAGACCTTTTAACACATTTTTCTTTTATATCCTATCTGTTCATTCAGCTCATCTTGACCAGTAAGCCAATAAATTAATCTTTATAATTACTTCTAACAAGACATGTGTGGTCGATGGACATTATCACGTATTTAATTAATAAATGCCGCTGACGCCCACGCAAACACGGCCAGACTATGTAATCACAATTTTACTAGCAGTAGTATGTCTGCAAAACGTGTCTACGAAATGCAAACTTTGCCAAAGATCATCGTAAATGACTCATAATGTGTGATGTAAACATATGAATCACTTGCACATACTCTCAAAAAATTGCATTTTTTTATTTTTTTATTTCGAATAGTAGGACCTGCTCAAGACGATTCAACTATTCAAAGCATTAACTATTACATGATAAGGGCTCCACTCTTTAAGACCAGTATTTCTACCATGGATACAACTCAACTGCAACTCCGGTTTATTTTTCAGCCATACGGACTTATTTTAAGGTTTCGTTCAAAAGAAAATTTACGACAGAGATCAAAATTTAGGAGACTCTAACTTTTACAAACGGTTTAGAAGATGAATGAAAGTGAAATTAGCCTATACATTAGCCATTGTTTATTCATACTTGTCGGTTATTAAAAGGCTGCCGAGTGGTTCATGTATAGTGCAAACGACCGGCGGAATTTAATTATTGTTTTCAAGCTCGTTTATTGGCTCTATCCTAGTTTGTGCTATTCGGGTCGCGCAAGAGAGTTCAACTTTTATCGTAGCCTGTATTGTTTGGAATATTTTACTTTATAGGACTCTGACACGCGTAATGGGGAATTTATTAACTGTGGGTGGAGGTGAATGTACTGACATATAAAGATAATGGTTGTATGTTCTCCCGATCGAAATTCTGCGGTAGCGAATCTATCCGTGTAAATTAACCTACCAGGATTCTATAGTGCACTAAGTTTGTACTGGATAAAGACACTGAAATGTGCTTCCTTTTCCCAAAAATAGGCCTCAAAACTGATCAAATAGCTGTAGTTATAGTGAAACGGCTAAACCATAAACTTTTCGACTATAATAGACAACACATTGTTTTTACTACCGAATGTTTGTGCATGTGGCTACACCCACAAACATTTGGTAGCCGCATTACAAAACCACTGTTGACAATAAAGACAGTAATTTCATAAAACTCATCGTCTATCGGACGTGACGTCACCCGGAGGAAACGCACCGTGTCCTGGCGGGGAAGTCATCATTCCCATATCGTCTCTAACAGTTACATCCAGAAATACACACCACCAACAAAACTTGGTCCTTTAAAACCACGACAACTAACGAACCGAAGGATCAACAAAAATTCGTCGATTCTAAAAACAGCTGTTGGCGAAGAGCGTCTCCTTGTAAGTATTTTTATTTGTCAGTGCGAGACTTTGTTGGATCTTAATTAAATGAGTTTTGGAACAGATAAATGCCGGGAATAATTAAATAATGTACATGGGAAGGAAGACATAATGGCATCGAAATGGCTAAAAAACCCCTCTTTCTTGTTGATGCGAGTAACGCGTAATAAAACTAATCAATTTAATTACCACATGTATAGAAAAGTCGCATTAACGTCATTAAATAAGAAATTTTACCTAGTAGATCTGTCAATTAAGTAGTAATATTTCCGCATAGATAATATCTCTTAGGACCAGACAAACTGGTCCTTCGAGCCGGATTCTAATTATCGGGGAAACTCAAGAAAGTCGATGGTTGTGATTTGCCAAGTTCAGATTGAAATACATGGTGTGTAAAGACCTTATAAAACTGCGGTATTGTAAATCGCTACCTATGCTCTTTCCTCTGAACATAATATCTGATTGTCTGATTAGCTTTTAAATCTCAAACAATGTGAAGAAGGTTTTTAAATAGATGATAACTTTAAAATTTTATTGTTTCCATGCGTCGCTTCAATTACTAGCAACGTTAGCGCAAACGACATAAGTGCATCAGTCACCGGGCGATGCTCATAAAAGTCTACGACGAGCAATAACTATAAAAAGTTAGTTAAAAAACAAACAGGGGATCGCATCAATGTGTACACTCACGCGCATATGCTCTGACGTAAACTGACGCCTGATTGGTGCGTCGCGTTTTAAATTCTATATTCATTTTGGGTATTTTTGTTTTTTACTGTTCAGTTTGGTGTATTCACGATATTAAATGGAAATGATAGGAAAGATACTGAAATCATAACCGAATAAATGTAGAAATGGTATTTGAATTATAGGTTTAATGTCAAAATACGAGCGTGCTGCCAGCTATTATTATAAATCCACAAAAAAAGTAACCAGAAGAAATTATGACCAGTATTGAATAATAAGTGGCTTCATACAGTAGAAAAATTAGCATTTGTATTGACGTTGAATCACAGTCAGTCGGAAATCGTCCATGATTCACTATGATGTACAGTAGCTGTGCAGAATAAAAAATACATCAAATGTCTATTAGACATCCGCAGAACTCACAGGGGGCGCTTTTAAATGCTAAACATGCATAATTATACTACATTTTCGTTCTTTATTGGCATGTAGCCTCGTGCATACATGACAATTTGAAGGATGGCTAGAATTTATCCAAAACCTGCTCTTTTGATTTCTTAATCCCGTGCTTCAGAATAAGTTTGGGCAGATCTAAGGAGGTCATGGCCCACCATGATCGGGATCTAAGTCAACCACAAGTGATTTTATAATCGAATTGTGAACCATATTTGATGGCGCTTCGATATTTATGACTTCACCCGACTTGGCGAATTAGTCTTCGACTATGTGACACTCCCCCGTCTTGAAGGCTAGATAATTTTTTCACAACAAGTGTACGAGTCTCCATTTAGAAGTCCACAAATGATGAACCTTCGTCTTCCGTCAGATCGTAACGATTAATCGTTGTCGTACAATGATATTAAAAGTAATATAATTGTCGTGTGTACCGAGCATCATCATTTCATATTGTATTCATCACGATTTTAAAACTACGTGCGTTTCCGACAGAACAACCGACACTTTATAGGTGCGCTTGCGACCCTTATGGCGAATGTCAGATGGTCAGATATGAGCTTCCCCTTGCAATAGGCAGTATGCAAACGAGCACCGTTGCGGGCGCGAATAATTTATGAGTTTAGCACCCAGACTTTTAAGGGTTCGGGTTAATAAACTTTGTGTCGGAATAAAATGTGCTTTCCGGTTCAAACTGTGATTGTTAAAGTTATACAGTAACTTTTAAAGTAAATTAAATAATACGCACGTATTTTGGCTCAGGTTCATAGGCCCAGATGGCAGACGATGCTTATCAATTGCTTCAGCTACGCAATATCGCTGTTACAGTTCAACACCTGTCAAACTACGATGGCGAGATAAAAATGCCAAATAGCTAAGCCACAGTACGTTTTTTAAACGCGCCGTTGACGCGCGTTTTTGAAATGAGCGTTTACGGCGGGCTTTTATTCAACAGAGTCATTCAGCAGCATCACGTTTATATCAATTCAAAGGCGCTACTGGCGCGACTGTATCGACACACATGCGTGACTATAGGATTTGTTTGTCTGTAACGCGCGTCAACAGCGCGTTTAAAAAACGCGGTGTGCAGAGGGTTCCTTTGCAACGCCCAATCAGCAATAGTCATACTTCACCAATGTGTACAGACCATTGTGTACTCTACCTAGTTTAGTTTCCCGTTATTTTATCATACCCTAATTAAGTTAAACAGAATTTCGCAATAGCGGAACCGGTCGACGGAAGTACGATGATACCGCTTTTACTAACATCTCACTTGTTTTCATGCTTTTATTTAACTTTGAGTCTACATGCCAATAGAATAGAGTTCACTGTGGTTAAACAGTTTTTTAGGGCTACATCACTTAATTGGTAAAAAACAAATGATGAAATTGAAATTATTTTTAAAAGGTAATAAAGGCAATTTGGTCTCTATTCCCTTTAAGTGTTAAAGACAAATGGGGGCCGAAACTTATTTCTTTCCTTGTAATGACTTCTGACACCTGAACTTTTCAGTTCATTTCTGTGTCTATTGAAATACATATCTATTTACCTGATAATGTATCATATTTTATCTTGCGTAACTGAAGGGTGTCACCAGAACCCCACTGTTTGTTTGTCAGCAGACTGTATTTCAAGAAACCTAGTAGATACTTTTTTTTAAATTATTATTTCTATTGCCACCAGCTTAAATTATTATCTACAAGATATGGTTACTGGTTGTCTAGGAAGAGCTATGAGTGTGTAAAGTGGCAACTTACAATTTAATTCAGTTTTAGATATTTGAGTTCCATTTCACTGTAACTCATGATTCCATGTAGTTATAAACATTCGGTAAAGTTTTGAAAAGATGGAGATTATTGGACAACAAATTAATTAAATAATTCTATAAGTCAATACTACTTCAAAGAGATAGATAACATAAATGGCATTTGTTTTAAATTCAATGACACCTTATATGTCGAAATCAGTTAAAATGGTTTAGGCTGTAGAGCGAGACACACATACATTCGAAAAACATAACCCTCCTTTCAGCAGTTGGGTAAAAACATATTATTTGCTGTAAGGACAATCAAAGTTTTTATGTGCACAATAGAAGCAAATGCTGCAAGGTCAAAACAACCCACTGAAACTCGCATTACACTCTGCAAGTCTGTAAAACTTAAAGAAGTCTGCTTGCATAAACATTAGTACTTTAGAAATTACTTGCACAACTTAATGTGTGCAAGATTTATTATTGTATAACATAACAAGCTGCTCCTCGCGGTTTCACCCATGTAACATTAGGTTTTGGGTTACTGTTTCGCTCCCGTGGGACACAGCGTGATATTATATAGCCTATGTTACTCGTGGAATTGTGAAAGAATTTTTAAAATCGGTCCAGTAGTTTTTGAGCCTATTTATAACAATCAAACAAACAAAGTTTACCTCTTTATAATATTAGTATAGACTAAAAACAATATTTGTTACCTATTTTCGGATCAGACAATTTTTATGTTTATTGTTTACTATTTTCAAACCATTTTTTTTGTTTACAAAACAATACCCCAGGTTTATAGTACTATTTATAGGTACGATCTTCTTATATTGATATTTATTTCGCCTTTTGATCGTATGTAGCACGCCAGGAAGCAGGTTGTTCAATGGTAATCAATTTAAAGAACTGTAGGTATCCAGTAAAGATACATTTTAAGATTTAACCTTTACTACTACTAGTTTTAATTATAATAATAAAACTTAAGACTTACTTAGGTCTTGAGCTTCCGCAGTGCCCTTTGTCAGCGCTAATAATACTAATAAATGCACCAAGCACATAACACAAACATTATCACTTAACATTTTCACACTAAAAGTTATTTGAGACATATTTGAAACGAGACTAGCATACGGAGCTAGAAAACAAACATGTTACTTAGGGAAGAAGTTGCATTTTATCCCAGCAACAAGGCACTGCACATCATTCAATAAACACTTTTGTCTACATTCAACACGAGCACGGCACACGAGCGAGCTTTGAAGTTTGTGAAGAACAAGCGAAGCAAAGCAAAAAAAATACAGTGGAATGCAGTGTGACCAACTTCAAATTAGAGATCCTGCCCCTCTTAGGCAAGAAAACTGATTAATCCTGCCAAAATCTAAAGCAAAAAAATGCCAAAATAATGCCAATATAATTTAAAATAAATAGACACATTATTTTTTGGAGTTTTATGTAAAATAATTGATCTAAAAGTATAAAAGTGAACTGAATTAAATTATACATTCATCATGCATCGTATTCTTCTTGATCACTTTCTTTATACAGCGTTTTTGTCATTTGTTTAATCATTTCTTTGGTTGGCTGGAATGAAACGCAGTCACCATATTCACTAATGCCCTGTTTAACATGTAAAATATTTATTACATGTTTATCTATTTCGCGTTTTTGTTTTGATGAGGTTGCCATAGGCATTTTAAAATTCCTATTTACTTTTTTTCCCTTCTCGATACTGCATCCTACTCTTTTTGTGGACTGTAGCGGCTATACTTCCAAATCTATCAGCATATTGCTAATACTGCCAAATACTGCCGGATTTCTAAAACGTCAAACAAATGTGCCAGAGAGTAAAATAAAGGGCTAAACCTGCCAAAAAGGCAGGATCCTGCCACATATGGTCACACTGGTGGAATGGATGGAGTGACGTTGACAGCTAAGAATTGACTTTGACAAGTTGACAGCTGACACTATTTGACACCTAAGTTTGACACAGAGTATATTATTTTATAGTCACAGACAAAAGAATTTCAAAAGTGTTAGTAGAGTGGAATTTTTACAAAAGACAGGTTAGTAGAGTACATTATGTATTTTTGTTTATAGAACGGATTACGGAAACCACCAATCTACAGTAGTCTTTGGAAAAAGTATTAAAAAAATAGTTAGTGTTGCTAGCTTTTTGGATTTATAAAAGAAACGAGCATTTGCTTGACCTTTTTATTTACCTTTATATTTTTGTTTTATTATTATTGGTTTATCAGCTTCGCAAAGCCGTTGGCGGCTTAACCCGCGTGACTTTCGAAACTTCTATCACCTATTATTATGTTTCATGTCTCTGGGAACAGATAAAAGTACTCTGTGGGGAACAGTGTTATCGGCTGTGCGTTGATATTTATTTATTTATTTTATTTATTTATTTATTATCTATAAACATTTACCATTACAATAATATATCAACAATCAATCAGTCGGTCAGTTTATCATTTTATTTATATGTATGTATGATATTCAATTGTAAAAACGATTATTTTCTTATTAAACTGAAGGCAAATTTGATTAAAAATAGTATTTTTTTGCCATTCCAAAAATCTCAGCATCAATGGCCTAAGGGCACTTTTATTGTTTGCAAAATTATCCATTTGGCACCAATAGACAATTTGCATTATGCCGCAGAGCCTTTTAAACCGACTGATGACCAAAAGAAAAATTTGCTCGATACAATGTTTTATGTCTGGCAACACATATACTTAAAGGTGATTCCCCGAGTTGTCATGGTAACTACTAACTGGTTGGCTCTAGATACCCAGCTATCGGCCCTGATTTGGAGCCCTGTCTTTTTGTTCGGTAGATAACCAAACGCAAAAAAAATTATATTAATTGTGAAAAAAAAATATTTTTGGAAATACTTTTTTCTATAATAATTCACGACAAATGTAACTAGAAAAAAATACTATCTGTAACACAGAAAAAGTCCTTAATAATACATTTTTAGGTTAATACAATGAAGCAACTAAACGCATTATCGAAGGAGTCGAAGGAGTAAATCATGACATTGCCAGACTGAAATTCTTGGGTTGCAAGTTTTTAACATCTTCGGTCGACATTATTTCAGGTGGTACAAATGCGCAAATAAATCCTATATATTTTTTTTAGATTCTACGATTTTTTTCACTTAATTTGATAATTTTTTTTTTGAGGTACACGCCAAAGTGGTAGGGAAAAAGAAACACCTCCTTTAAATCAAAATATAGTTAGTGAACGCATCCATAACTCAAAAAAAAATCAAACAAAGCACTTCTGCTGTGTGTTTGTCGTTGTCGTCTCACGCTCTATGGTCGGGGCTTTCCTTCCAGAATCTTCGATAACTGCAGTGGTAGTTAAAAAGTAAAAACTATTTCTTCGCATTCTCAATTGCATTCGCGTTCGGTAACGGTTCGCAATCGCTATCGTGGACATTGAACAGTCCTGCACTTTTGACGATACGATACTAAACAAATTTCAAGCGGAAGAGAACTCTACCTTAATGGTGAGTACAAACTAATATTTTTTTAGAAATTCAAAAACATTTTTACCTTCCATGATTTTATTATGTGACTCCTTTAGGATTATGTGAATTCAATTAACTTTGCGCTTTAAACTACTAATTGATTGCTGAATGAAAAAATGTGGTTTTTGTCTTTCTTATCTACTAAAGCGACGAGCCACATATATAATGGCCACCTATGTGTGGTCAAGGGTGGAGGGAGAGGGATGCTTGGGGGAATCGCGACGAAACTTTAACAGAGATTTATTGTTAACCTGACTTAAATTTTGAAGACACGTGTTGTGATTCGAGACACAATTTCACACAATAAAAAATAGAAGCGCGACAGCCGGTTGTCGCTTGATGGCCGGGTCCCACTGACCCAATCAAGCGACAACCGGCTAGTCTTTGTCAAAAGGTTAAATCGTAAATAATATTTCAGTAAAGATCAATGATGAATGAATGTTTTGTCGATGAGGTTTCGCGTCTCTATTCACGCCTGCACCCTTATTCACCCTGTCTTACTTGATGAGACTCCTAAAAGGCAAGCTAAAGTACTTAAGCCAGGTACAACAGGGCGCGAGCGCAGAAATCTATCAAAATTAAGTAGGTAGGTATGGCCGACATGGCCGTGAGACGATGAGTGCTTGTCGACGCTCTCGCGTTATTATTCTTCTAAGCTCTAGACCAAAGAGAAGCGCCTTACTAATAATCGCTGCATAAAGTTATGACAGGCTGGTTTATACGTCAAAAAATGTATGGTTACACAGGCTTTATTAATTGCTTAACTAACTTTACACAATGATTATTAGTAAGGGCATAAAAATCTAGTCAAAGTTAAGGCATTGTAAATTTTTTTTATGTGCATGAAGTGTTAATAAATAAAGTTTAATGTCTTTGCTATCGACTCATAATCTATCTCTACGTTTGACTATACATAATTATGTCAAACTCCGTCTAGGGTTATCCAAATAACGCTATGTTGTACATGATGGTTGAGTTCAAAAAACCGGTCAAGTGCGAGTTGAACTCGCGCAACGAGGGTTCCGTTATTTTTTTAAATGAAATAACTACAAATTTACGGTTTTCGGAGTTTTTCCTTTAACTACTTGCTTCTTGCCCAATTTCATGATTCTTGGTCAATGAAAAGTACCCTATAGGTTTTGAATCCCTCGCAAATGTCTAAATGCAATATAAACCGCCGTATCTTTTTATAGCGTTGATTTAAAAACTTGATTTTTCACTGCTTTGGGAGATAGCAGATAGCGGTAGGTATGTGATATTAATTTCAGCTTGATATCTCGACGCGTTTCTAAGGAAAAGGGTCTTGCTTGACAGACGGACGAACGTAATGACGGACGGATGTGAACTTACTACAAATTTACGGTTTTCGGAGTTTTCCCTTTACTTGTGCTACATGACCTTGCTTCTTGCTAAATTTCATGATTCTAGGTCAATGGAAAGTACGCTATAGGTTTTGAGTTTTGATTCCCTTGAAAATGTCTAAATATGCAATATAAACCGCCGTATCTTTTTATTGCGTTGATTTAGAAACTTGTTTTTTTCACTGCTTTGAGAAATAGCAGACCTGAGTATGTGATAATTTCAGCTTGATATCTCGACGCGTTTCTGAGAAAAAGGGTCGTGACAGACGGACGGACAGACGTACGTCTGATGTGAACTAATTACAAATCTACGGTTTTCGGACTTTTTCCTTTACTTGTGCTACATGACCTTGCTTATTGCCAAATTTCATGATTCTAGGTCAATAGGAAGTACCCTATAGGTTTTGATTTCCTTGCAAATGTCTAAATATGCAATATAAACCGCCGTATCTTTTTATTGCATTGATTTAGAAACTTGATTTTTTCACTGCTTTGAGAAATAGCAGACCTGAGTATGTGATAATTTCAGCTTGATATCTCGACGCGTTTCTGAGAAAAAGGGTCGTGACAGACGGACGGACGGACGGACAACATAGTGATCCTATAACGGTTCCGTTTTTACCGTTTGAGGTACGAATTTACGGAACCCTAAAAATTGCACAAGTGCACACTTGTGTCATACTACATTCTGAGATATTCGTGTCGATTACCTATCTTATTCACAAACTATCCTAAATTTTTTCTCAGATTATAAAACAGAAGGATCGGTTGACTTGAGTGTGAACGGTCAGTGTTTTTCTATTACATTTGTCAGTTCTGGCGTTACGCGACCGATTACGCTACGCATTTTCCGTCAGATATGAACCCTCCCTTAGGCCTCTTGTCGACGACACGGTTATTCGTCCGTACGGCGTGTAAGCCGTACAGTTGAAAAAACGTGAGAGCTTGTACATGTCAAACTTGTTTCTTTAATCGCCAGCGATCAGCCATACGAATTAGAGTAGGTAAATCTTAACGAAACCGTGCGTACGTCCGGCGCCGTCGACACACTCGTATAGACTGCCTGCCATACAACACTGATGAAAATGAAAATCACGGCGTGCGTAGACGCGGCGCGCCGAGGGAGCGAGGCGGCGCACACGGCGGCGGAGCCGGACCGTAGCGCCGCCGTGCACGTCTACAAGCTTCCATAGTAATCCATACAACACTGACGACCGTGGCTACACACGGCAAATTAACCGTAGATTCTCACGGCGAAAAACCGTGTGTGTACAAGAGGCCTTATTGTAGTAAGTACTAATAAATGCGCATCGCTTGTGTAATATTAAGTAAGGCTTACTCTATATAAGGAAAACACTATACCTATTTTATATTCAATATACCTATTTTAGCCAACTATCTAATCTAATATAAAAATTGATAAAAACAATTTGTTATCGTGAATTACGAATGTCCGTTGCAGTGTTTGTATGTGTTTGGAGTTTATTGTGACTCATACGGATGCATTATTATCGTAATACTGCTGTTACCTTCTGCACGTAGGCAATTTTCATTGTTTTCATAGGTTTTTTAATTAATTGTCGTAATTTTTTTATTAAAAGTCTTGACCGTCGTATTTTTTCTTTGTAGAGACTCAAAGTTTGTCGTTTTGCTTTATTTAGAAAGAAAGAAAAAAAAAAACGGTTATTTGACACATTCAGTATTTCTGTACTTATTTTCATCTTTTGCTCATCTCGTAGTCTATCTCTCAGTTACACCACAAAGGTCCAAAGATATAAAAATAAAAATAAAAAAATAAAAAAAACATAAAAGACATAGATAATTTCTTTACTAAAACCGTAATTGTTAAACTGCAGAGAAAAGACGACTAAAAAACTGGTAACCTAGAAATGTTTTAAGATTATTTTTATGTAACAACTTTATTGGCATGATTACCTTTCGACGACCAAGCGACAGCAGCCAACTATCCTATCGGGCTGCCATTGTCATTCTATAGAATTCTTTGTCTCGAATCACGTGTGTTCGAAGGTTTAGTAAATATAGGAAAGCTTAGCTTTTTAGTAATAAAGCCCAATATTACTGTCATTGTATGACGAACGAAGCTATTCTTAGCAAAGCGAAAGTACATACTAAGTACCTAACGTTAATTTTTCTCTCGCTGTCTGGCCTAAGCCGCGAATGGGTAGAAACACGCGTAGCACGACGAAACTACTTCGTACTTTACTATGAAACCCTGAAGAATGGTTACAAGTTTTCTATAATAAGTAAGTATCATAATTATCTAGGAAATATTTATAGGTACTTAATTTAGATTTCATTTAATAAAAGTAACTACGAGTTTAATCGTCAGCAGTTTCGCGCACAACATAGTCGCATTGATAAGGGAAAGGATGTTTGATTATAACTACTTAGTCAACGGTATAGGTACCTACCTAATACAACAAATAGGCCTTCATTCATAACAAAGTAGGTACTTTGTTTCAAACTGAATTCAGTGGAAACAAAGACCAAATTAACACTGCAACAAATTATTTTCATTCAATTATTACATTACCAAACATCACGGCTTAATTTAATTCTGAGAAAGGCAAGCGTAAAGGCGTGGGCACATAACATAAACAGACGGCCTGAATTTGGACTTAACCGTTCAAGTTTGCAGTTTTGGGCAGCTTATACATAAATTCACCGAAACTACTAAACAACGCACTTTGACTCCATGGAAACTGCTCTTCCACTACACGTAAACTGCACTCCAACTGCTATTGTACGTCACAATCACAGACCAATAAAAAAGTAGTCTGAGGGTTCAGTTTCAACAATACTCAATAACTTAATTGCATCCCATAATGTATACGAGGCTGGTAGGTAAAATAAAGAGAAATAATTATGGACCCTGTCGGGCACAGCAAGTTAAACTTGGGGTGTGTTCATAAATTAAGAAGCGGAGATTAAAGGTTATACAGGGTGAATTTTGTAATGCCACCGGACTCCGGACAAGTACTCTTAATACTTTAGATAAAAAAAAATACTCAAAGAAAACATTCCTTTATTTTGAAAAGGAAACAAAACTGCATTCAAAGATTTTCGAAAATTTGTTTGTCACACTCGGGAATCGAAACTGCTAAAATCCAAAAATGTAACACTTTGTATTTTTATAGCATCAAGCCGTTCTTAAGGACCAAATCTCTCTCACAAACATAGGTAAAATTAAAGGCAAACCGTCAATTTTAAGAATTTAATTTCAATTGAAGGAAAATTTCGACATCTAAAGTAATTATCCTTTGATTTGGAAAGTTAAATTTCATGGTTTTCCTCCAATTTAATTTACCATTTATGTTCGTAAAATTTAATCCTTATAAATGACCTTGTCTATTAACGTCATAAAAATACAGAATGTTGTTTTTTCCATTTTATTAAGCCAGAGTGTGACAAGCGAATTTTCGAAAATCTTTGAATGCAGTTTTATTTCTTTTAAAAAATAAAGGAATGTTTTCTTTGAATCAAATTTTGAGTAAAAGTATTAAGAGTACTTCCCCTTGAGGTGGCATGGCATTACAAAATTCCACCCTGTTTACAACACATACAATTAGCACATGAATTCTTACACTTATTTATACAGTTTGACGGCACTTGCCTCGTGATTGTACGATCGACTGCAGCCATCTGGGTATACAGGGTGTCCCACGGCAATGCCACATGGAGGGAAAGTACCTTAAATATTGTAGATAGAACATTTTACTGAAAGAAGACATTATTTGAATTTCGAAAACATTTTAAACCGCATTCATAGATATTTAAATAATTACATAGTTGAACCGGGAATCGAACCTGTTGCTCGAGAAAATTAATCAACCTGTAGTTTTATCCTACCGATCGAAAGGCTTCATCACAAGGATTATTTTTTTGCTAAATAACATAGTGTCAAAAATAAAAGAAAGACCATGAATTTTAACATTTATAATACAAAATTAGTCAAATTTTCAAATGCTCAAAACTAGTCCCTTCTTCTTGAATACAAAGTGATTACTTTTGATTATTTCGTTCCCTGACGATTTTTTGGTCTTGTTGTGGTGGATATTTATTCATTTAAATGATGCGTACTACTCAAGTGGGTAGATTAATTAGTAATAAGTAGTTATAATTGTCAATTGTATGTCCTTACGGCAATGTAAGCTTTTAACTTTTCAGAACAAAATTTTACATCAAATGTTAAAATTCACGGTCTTCCTTTTATTTGTGCCACTATGTTATTTAGCAAAAAATAATTCTTATGATGAAACCTTTCGATTGGTATGATAAAACTACGGGGTGATAATTTTTTCTTGAGGAACAAGTTCGATTCCCGGCCCAACCATTCATTTATTTAAAAATCTATGAATGCAATTTAAATTGTTTTTAAAATTCAAATAATGTCTTCTTTCAGTAAAATGTTCTATCTACAATATTTAAGGTACTTTCCCTCCATGTGGCATAGCCGTGGGACACCCTGTATATTATGCTCTGTGTGCGTGTCTCGGGTTCGATTCCAGCATCATCATCACCCTAGCCTTTACTCAACTAAGTTGAGGTCGGCTTCCAGCCTAATTGGATTCAGCTGGATACCAGTGTTTTACATGAAACTACTGCCTATCGTATCAGACCCCCCCACAACCACGACGACACACAATACCTCTTGGTTAGGCTGGTCAGAGTTTCAGGCTTCTGACTACCCGTAACGACTGTCAAAGTTCTAGGAATGACAACCGAGACCAACGGCTTTACTTGTTTTAAAAAGTAGCATATGAATTGAAAAAGTAACATTGGTACTTGCCCGGATACTCACAACCTCTTTACACGAGAGGCGGGCGCCTTATCCATTAGGCCATCACGACGCACGTCGCGGGTTCGATTCCAATACAAGAAAAATATTTGTATGGGGTACAGGTATTTGTTCCGAGTCTGGTTGTTTGTGGATCTGAGTTTAAGTAGTAATCTGTGGTTTACGTTCGTACCTAAATGCACCTTGAACGCACGCGAGGAATAATAATATATATGCTTTTGCAGGTCATTATGACGTACAAGTTGCATAAAAACGGAGTAATAACGGGCTCCTTGAATTCCTTCTGCCTGGCATGCGACAGCTTCTTGAAGTCGCAGTTGGAGGCAGATGAGCATATTCGGACATCGGAGCATATGAGGAACTCGGCAGCTGTACCGTACTCTGATAAATTCAAAGATGAACAAATTAAAAAGGTTGGTATTTCTCAAGATCGAAGCTCGAGGTAGCCCGCGAAATTCAAATTTTCTTATGTTTTTGCAATTTGCAGCTCAGTGTCTGGGCGTGTGTTGAAAGTATGATTCGCGGCTATTATAGGTATTTAGTTACAGAATTATTCGTACTTATAATTTTAAATGCGAAAGTAACTGTCTGTCTGTCCCTTTCTTGTTCATGCCTAAACCACTGAACCGATTTGAATGAAATTTTGTACAGATTAGTCTGGGACCCGAGACAGAACATAGGATAGTATTCATCCCGAAAATCCCCCGGGAACGCAAACAATTATTCCACGCGGCCGAAGTCGGACAGAGCCCATTCGACCTGGCTCCTACTTTCCGAGGTGCACCTGTAAATGTAACCGGCTCCCTAAAATTCCTTGGCATGGAGTTGAGTTTTGACCTCAACTTCGGCACTTTCGTCGAGTCCAAAGCACAGACTGCGGCGAAAAAGCTGGGGATCCTTAACAAGGTTAAGCGGTATTTCACGCTCGCGACTTTGAAATACCCATAGAAATATAAATAACAGGAGAAGTGGCAAGTGGGCGTGTCGCTGTCCGCGCGATATGCAGCCGTGCTGCATATCGTACGTAAGTGGCCGTGTCCGCGAACTAGTGTGCTTTCGAACGCCATCGTGTCAACAAATTAAAATACCGTATTGTTCGGCGATTTCTTGCAAAAAGTGAAGTAGATACCAGAACTATGTAAATAATGGAATCACATTCCATATATTTTTTCCTACATTTGTCTTTAAAATTATAAAAAATAACAAATCGAAAAATATTCCCTGTTATTTCGTTTCTAAGCATCACGGCGACTGCATTGTTTCTGCTGAAATACATTGCTCCTTCACAACTACGCAAGTTTGTCACTTAGTGACAAGACAAGCAATGTAAAAATCACAAAACGATATTTAACTAAACGCAAGAATCGCGTGATGCGGCCGCTGGTTCTTGCCGTGAGTTAATGATGTCCATGTGCAAATCCTTTAGCGTAGGTTATCGACAACAAAGTCGCCTGACGAATAAAATATTGTTTGAGAGCTATTTTTTTTTATTTGTCCACCGTTTTAACCCGCTTAGAATATCAAAGTAAATACTAATATTTACCCTGTTTATATTTTGTTTTATTATTATTAGTCATATGTGACCAAATATTACAGCGTCCTTAAATATTTCCCTCGGCTTACCTAACACTGTTCAAGTGCATGTCGCGTGGCATCTGGACCATCATGTCCATTTTGTATCAGTATTATACCATAGTAAAAAATAAATAACTGCATCGTACTCATAATTATAAATTTCAAAAATGCTTTTAAGTTACACAAACCAAAATTTATCTGTTTACGCCATCTTTTTATTTAGTTTTACTTTCGAGAACACAAAAAGGATTTGATCGATAATAAATAAAAGTTTCGATAATTTTCCGATTTAGTCAATCACTAGCGTAAATGTAAAATAAATTGCTTTTGCACAGCACAACGATAGCCATCGATGTTTATGTGTGTGTAAGATGTACGGTGCATGGTAAATACACGCTGTGTAGGTGTTCTAAGGTTCATAATTGATTGTGTCGAACGTGCTAGTGCGGGTGTGTGCGCGGCTGCGTATCTATTGCTTTTACTGAACTGCGCGTGTAGTAGTTGCCGAGTGGTAGGGGACAACAGGAGACACAGGTATCCGATACATTTTCGTCTACAGGGCATATCTCCTTCTTTAATATATCTATGGAAATACCGCTTAACCACGTTATAAAGCTCAAGTCCGATCGTGTATGGAGTATTGCTGTCACCAATGGGATGGCTCATCCAAATACCAACTGGCCGCATTGGATTCGTTAGAACGCAGACCCAGGAGGTTGATTGGCGACAAGAAGCTGGTGGCCCAACTACTACCTCTAGCACGTCGGCAAGTTACCTGTCTGGCGGTATTTTACAGATTGCACTTCGGTGAGTGTGCTCATGAGCTACACGAGCTCATTCCCCCGTCTCCGTTTTACTACCGAACATCTAGACGTACGGCGGGATACTACCCTTTCTTGGTCGATATTTCTCGTATCCTCACGCAGCGTTTCTCGAAATCCTTTATTATGCGCACCGCAAAAGAATGGAATTCCCTGTCTGTGTTTCCAAATGCATATAACCCGGATGTATTCAAGAGACGAGTGCATAGGCATCTTTTGGGTGAGCTCGCTTCATCGTAGGCCCCGTCTATGCCCCGGGCTAGACTGGGACCAAGAGCAAGCCCATAAGTAATAAAAAAAAAGTCGCGGGCAAAAGCTAGTAATTAATAATATCAATACAATACCCACAAGTCTTACAACTCGATTGAATTGTTTTTTCATGAAATGGACAATAAATTTTGTTCAATGTACAACCTGATATAATGACCGGAAAACTGCAAAAAACGTACGAAATTTTGAAAAACGCGCTACCGCGAAGCTTCAACTTTAAAGCTCCGCATTTCGTAAGTAATGGGTAGCTAGTGGCCGGTTGTAACGTAATATTACAAATGCGAAAGTAACTTTGTCTGTAACGCTGAACTTAAATAAATTTTGTACAGAGATACTTCAAAGCCTGAGAAAGGCTCGCGGGCGAAGCCGTGGGCAAAAGTTGCTATAATTTAACAATAGCCTGGCGAGTCTTCATGTGGGGCTGTGGGTACGCTGGGGCAGGGCAGCTCAACACCCCCCCCCTCCCCTCCCTGCAAAAAGTAAGATTGGAGAGTTCAGTACATTTTCCGAGACCCGGCGGAAATGACCATTTATAAATAAATACCTACAAAATTACAAAGATTTGTCCTAGAGTAATAATTTAGTAATAATATTACAATTTTTATTATCAATTCTTATCACTTTCAGTTTAAAGGGGGATACTACTGCGAGTATTGCAATGTGCTGCTGCCAATTGCTTCCAAAGTTAACATACATATAACTGAAGAAGAACACAAGCAAAACAAGGGAATACTTCTTCTAAAACCCGTGGGTGTTGGTGTTGTCGCTTTTAACAATGTTCTCATTGGAGAAAAGGCTTGGCACGGACTGATCGACGGAGTCTGCTCGCTCTGCAACGCAGAGTTTGAAGATGAGGACAACCATATAGCTGATGCAAAACACTCCTTGAATTTGATTCTGAAACCTGTTCAGTTTGGGGCAGACAATGCTATCTATCGTCCTGTAAGTGTCTTTAATTATATGTTTGATGATTTCTACGTACTCCACCCTTACAGATATATTACTCTTATCTACTGATAAGGTGCAATTAAGAGATAAAAAAGAGAATTCACATCTTGGTTTTTCTATATCAAATCAATACTAGTTATGGTTACGTATGTAATTTAAGCTAAATCCTAAGAACTTGTTGTAATTTTGTGATTTCAGTTAGACGAAACAGCAGCCCAATGCCTAACATGCAACAAGTTGCTAGCTCCCTGCAAAATTATTCATCATTTGGAAGATAAAGAACATCGAGACCTCTATGCGAAATGTCGCATCGAAACTAATGGAGTTTGTCAAGCAAACGAAACTGAAGAAAACCGTCAAGAAAACGGAGATAAAGGAGGCTGCGAAGATAAAACAACTAACATTACTTCCATCACAGAAAATTCTGACGAATTAAAGAAACCGAAGATAGACAATGATCACAATAAAATCGAAAAACCAAATAAATCAAAAATACTTGAGTCCATTGTTAAGTACCAAGCTAAAGGAATCAACATTAATTTGGAAACAGAAACAGTTTCCTGCAAAAAATGTTCTCAAGTTATAACATTCGATTTACAGGAGATAGAAAGCCACATTGAAAATCATTCCTCAGCTGTAACGGTTGATTCTGATTTGCTTTATCCATCAAACTTGAATCAAAACCTCAATAGAGTTGATATAAATGACAAAACGACACAGGCCACTGACGACGACACGAAAGTTGAGGATGATTCCAGAAAAGCATTACATGATGAAGACCAAGAAGACTCCTCAAGTTCGGTAGATAACGATACTAATGCCGAAAAAGTGGAAACAAGGGCTTTCGCGAAAGCAAACAATATAACTTATAATGAGAACAATAATCAATCTTATTGCCGCATTTGTAAAGTACAACTGCCGTCTTCATTAAGGTCCATTAAAGAGCATGTTGGAGGAGCTAATCATAAAAGAGTAGCAGGCTCCCACTGCTCTACTCAATCAAACAATCCAGGAAGGCAGGTGAAACAGGCAACAAAGGATTTTGTTGATTCGTCTTACACTGTGGAATCAATATTTCATACCGTCTGTGTCGTTAACGAGAAGTATTGTGTACCTCAGAAAGGTTTCTATTTAATATCGGGAGATCATCCAAGAATGCGGTGCCTTCTGTGTGAGAATAACTTGCTACCATTTACAAGCCTGGTGGAACATTGTAGGCAAATACAGCACATGAAGAAATGGCAAAAGGTGCCCGTCATTATATCTGAGCAAAACGAATTTATCAGAGAGGTGAGTACCTAGTCCATTGAAAAGTTACTTACTTATAGGATTGCAATATTTTGTCAGAGGACGCATTATTTTAGATATCAAGGGGAGGTCAGTTTAAAGTAAAATCCAAGTTTGTGATAATTATCACATGCCATAATCATCATAATTATGCCATAAAATCATTCGCCATCGACATTAGGTATGTAACGGTTGTGATATCACTAGAGACTGGATGCAGTCGGGACCTTAGGGCACCCTGACTCGAATAGATTAGAAGGGGATGGTGGGGTCGGGCAAGCTCAACAAACATTTAGGTATTGAAAAGTGCACAAGAGACTACTTAGAACCGAAAGAAAGTTATATGCTTTAGAAAATAAGTTGTGTCTTACAGCTCTGGGATCTTGGACTAAATAGGGTATATAATTTTCGGGTAAATAATAGACAACCGGTAAGAGCTCTATTTTTTTTTAATTAATTTGTTTTGCAATGTTGCAGATTCGTCCCGGCGTGTTCCACTGTGCATATTGCAACCTCGCTGTCTCAGGCTGGAACGACATGAAACTACATCTCGAATGTTCAGAACATCGGGAACACAGATCTCATGGCGATCGACAGTTGTTTGTTCATTTGCCTAACATACAACGACACAAAGTGCGAGAACACCTGGAAGCCATGGCCATGATGAGATTTTTAAATATGTTTTAAGTAATCGATTTTTGTTATTGGTCTAAATTTGAAAGACTTTAATTGTTATCTACTACGGTAAATAAATAGGTGAGACGCCAAAAAAGTAATTAGTCCGGAAAAAAGTAATTAATCAGTTAGATTATCAAAAAAATTTAGACGCGTATTTTTTATTTTTTCTCGTAAATGAAAAATAACGACGATACAGTGTGTTGGAAGTTTCGCGTGATCTCACGCCTAGTTACATTTTTTACTAAACAGTGACGTCACAGGCCCACGCTCCGCAACTTTGATGCTCTTTTGTATTCTTTTATTAATTTGTTCAAGCAAAAGATTGACTGAACAGAATGCCATTTTTTATGTTGTCGTCATTCCTTTTATAGTACCGATGATTATCGTTACAGTTTCGTAAAATCAAGAGCCCTTAAAAAATGTGTATAGTTTTACTAAGTTTTAGTAGTAAGTTTAGGAGTAGGTATAGTTAACGTACCTTCCGTGTCTGTGTTTTTCACACGTGGCATTACCGGGAATCTGTCGGGCACTCAACGGCACAGAGTACTATAATCTCGTAGGCCCAGCGCACACCGCTGGAGGCGCAGCGGAGCGCATTTGAAGACAACAATTTAATATAAACCTTAACTGCCTTGATATGCGGTCAATATTCAGTTGAGCGCATGTTCTTGTAGTAGTTTGAGTGCGCTCCGAACACCCCGAGCGAATTTATCTTATATTGACACTATGTCGAGGTAGTTAAGGTTTATATTAAATTGTTGTCTTCAAATGCGCTCCGCTGCGCCTCCAGCAGTGTGCCCTGCACCGTAAACAATGTGTTTGTTGGGAAAGATCGGATAGCATTGGACAGCAGGTAAGCATGCAAAAAAAAAACAATAAAGTTGCGCAGGTTAGACTATAAAGAAAAACCTATTCAGGGCTTAGACTTTGGCTTAGATCTTTATTTTTCGTGGTTTTACTATACAGTGTTGTTGCCTTTTTAGAAGTATATAGGGTGCCTGGTAATTAGTGTACGATACTTAAACGGGTTAGTAGCGTTATGACTACATCTCGATAAGACTAAATAGCAGATATGACTAGTTCGCTATAGGACTTAATCTCGATATGACTAGATCTTGTTAGGACTATATCGTGTTTGGACTAGATCGCAATAAGGCCAGATAGCGTAACGACTATATTTTCGTTTGTTTTTTGGAGTACAGTTATCGAGTTAAAGCATTAAGTTTTTTTCCATGGTACCTATACTAAAATACTAAAATGAAAGCATTTCATTGTACCATACTTATTTATTTATTTTAACTTACGCTTTGAATCACTAACGTTTTTTTTAAAAGACAGGAGTTTTTTGTCGTCTCTAGTTTATTCAATTCTCTTTGATACTTGCGATTGAATAATTATGGTGTTTCTCCTTTTGTTATTTTTTTTTCACTTTAGTAAAGCTAAGTAGGTACTCCATAAAGTTCCTATACTTATGCCACTTTTAGATACGATTGTACGTCATATCGATAATGAGTCATTTTGATATCTGGCCTTATTGCGATCTAGTCCAAACACGATATAGTCCTAACAAGATCTAGTCATATCGAGATTAAGTCCTATAGCGAACTAGTCATATCTGCTATTTAGTCTTATCGAGATGTAGTCATAACGCTACTAACCCACTTAAACACGTGATTGTGCTCATGATAACAAACAATTTTTATTATGTAATGAACAGCTGATTTTATCCCGATTTCAGGGGGCCTATATTACAATCGTGTCTCAATGTCCCCCAGTCATCGGCCGGATATTTGACAACTTTGTCAGTTTTTGTATGGGAAATGTGTCAAAAGTTTGACGTTACACGTCAAAAATCGATCATTGAGACACGACTGTAATAGCAGATTAGGGCCCCAGGTTTGTTCCCATAATAAAAGTTTTTGGTAATCATGAGAATCGCCAGTCACTCTATATAAGTTGCGGTTTCCGAACATCCGGGCTATCTGATCTTCTCTTAGCGCCTGCGCAAATAAAAGACAATGGTGGACAAAAAGTCCGCGGTGCGCTCTTTTTACAAGCTTTTATTTAACTTACAATGTTCGTGTGTAACTTGCCCTCAAATCTTGCAAGTAATCTTTCGACCATTTCTGTATATCCGATTGAGTTTAAAACTTCTATTACTGACATTATATGCTGCTTCTTATCTGCGTGAAGTCAGCAAAGCGACGTGACGTATTGCACGCACAAATTACAACCTTATTATAGTACTAATAAGTGCGTACCGCGGACATTTTGCCCGCTGTTGTTCCTGGGGTAGCGCTGTGCCACGCCTTAGGGCTGAGACACACCGGAATTGAATGAGAAAAAAAAAGAGTTCACATGAAATTGAAATTGTCGGACTGGATATCATGATTATAGGTACACTTTAAAAATCTATAGAGATATAGCCTTGTAACGGACACGTGTGAAAATACACTGAATATGCAGGTACACTATCTTCCGTATGATCACTCCATAATTTTGTTATTTTTTAATTCTTATTCAAATTATAAAAGATAATTTTTATCATTTAATTTTTCTGTCTTGTTTATTTTCTTTTATCTTGATTTATTTTAATTTAAAATGCCTTATTTTAGATTAAGTGACTTTTATCTCCTTTTTTATTATTTGTGAAACTTTAATTAAAAATAAATATTAACATTTATGTAATCTTGTTTAATTTCAAAATGAAACCAGTGATATTATCGACGAGGTGAGACCTACCGTGAAATAAAGGCTGGGATCTCCTTGAGAAACAGAAACTACAAAATGAAAACACAAAAATATTTCAAGATTGCTTTAATCAATCTTAGCTTTGCCCCCTTTTATCATTATATGGGTAACAAAGTAAATAAAGTCTACATACTATTTGTCAACTTAAGTTTAACGCAGTACAAAAAGGAATAACTTTGAGACTCGCCTGAGTCCGGTGATGGCCAGCCATACTAATTTTCACTTCAGATACAAATGCTATGTAGTGAACCGCTCTTATGGGCACTTTGTTCAACGATATCAAGTATGCAGATCTAGTTTTATCACGAGACCTGAAATAAGTCTTGAGCAAATAGGTACATCGAACGGGTTCTTCTAAAACCAATTTTTTTTATTACCCTACAGTTTTCAATTCGGTGCAAATCGTGCTTTTTCCGTTCGTTTCCCGATGTCACCAAGTACATACATAATTGTTGAATAAAGTGCACACACAAGCAGCATTCGTATTGCAACACGAGATTACAATAAACAAACATTCAAGACAACCTCGTAAATAAAATGATAATTTAAAGTCACAATATATACAAAACACTCTGTTTTCTTCACATCACAGATCAATAAGCATGGTACTGGTACATTATTTAAAGATGGCAACACAACCTATTGAGGCAACACCAAAGAGGAAAATCAATGATTCGGGGATGCGGAATAGTTATAATAGTTACCGTGGCCCCGGAATATAAAGTGCAACCGAAGCAACATGAGTAGGTTTTAGTCAGTATAAGTCTGACACGCCCCGCCCAGGACGGTGGAAAACATTTGATGATTTCCTACTCACCAAAAAAAAGGTAAATCAATGATCTTTTTAGGAGTGCAGTCTCATTTTGGTTTACCTAGTTAGAAAGAGATGTATAATTTGGACGTATTTAGTCATTTATAGAGCAGTTAAGCTCAATTATGCCATCCCTAAATAATACACCGAAATACGAACAGCGAATTATTCGGCTAAATCTTTGAGCAGCTTGTTTCAACCATGTAACAAAGATACTAAATCACAATTCGTGTCAAAAACCCTTGAAAATGTAATGATACAGCTTAACCAAATGGTATAACTATAAATATTATGTCGTTGAACATAATGTACTGTAGTATAGTGTATTAGGTATAGGTGGATGTATATCAACAATATATTTCTGTTTAATTCAATCTTCAGATGTAGAGAGAGGGGCCTACTATGAGGCTGTAATAAATATAGGGTGATTGTGCTCATGATAACAAACAATTTTTATTATGGGAACAAACCTAAAATAGCGTTTCTAGAGCGTCCATATTAAGTAACGTATTTATTAAAAATCATATTACACGTTAAAAAATAACAACATTATTTAACAATGCATTAGAACATGTTAAAACATAGCATAACATTTTAACGTATTATAACATTTTATGTCATCGACTTTGATGTTTCTTTCATGATGCTTACTTAGCATGACATTTAATAAATCGTGGAGGATTACTTAATAGGAACAAATGACGTCACGGTCTAAGCCCTAACTACCGTTGTATCACAACTACTAAATTTTATGCGTCCCTCTTATTTTCATGCAGTCACAACCATGAACAATGTGGATGCCGCTAATGTTACGATAGAAATCACTGTCTCTCTGTAATACAATGTTTTATTGCAAATAAATAAGTTGGACATCATGATTGTGACTAACTTAAAAAATAAAAATGATATATAACAATGAAATCATATACAAAAATTGTACTCCCTTTAAATTGACACCTATATTTGCCGAAATGTTTCAAACGGGTCCCTGAAGTTTTACATTACAAGTATATCTTTGGTTGAGTATATGAAAGTCCGAAGTATTGGCGAAATTATTATATTTGTAGGCGACTATTTAACCTTTTCATCAGTAAGTCAATAACAAAAATTAGTTGTTGAGAAAAAATCTCCTTTATACAATAAACTTAATTTTGAACAGTAAAGGATTTGTCACACTGGTTGCGTTCTGCGGCCTGCGGTCAGGTCAAAGTGAACGCAGCCCGCATCATGTATGAACAACATTGTCGGTATCAATATATTTTGTATAGTATGCGATCTGACCGTGCGAGCACAACCAAAGAACGCATGTTGGTGATTGATGTCATCACTTTTCGATTTAAGCTCCAAGGTAATACGTGGCGCTAAAAAGGTAAGAAATTATCACCTACAAATTTAACATTGGCCACTTATCGTGATTTATCTATAAACAGGTAAAACGCTAGACTTCATTTTGAGCAAACACAGAGCAATGTTAATTTTTCTAGTGCTGGTTAACATTCATCACATTCTTATATTGAGAGCAGTTGAAGAAAATAAAAATTACAATAACATTTTTAGAGTAAACAATTTTTTGACAAGTATAATAGAAAATCGAATGTCTATCTTAGAAGAAGTATTCCTCTGGACGGAGCATATTAAAGAAACATCCATCTCTTGTTAATGCAAGCAAGCAATGTTTTGATAACAACAGGTTTTGTTAAACTAACTTGGAGCAGTCAGTTTTGCAATTGGCAATATAATGCGACATTGCCAGTATGTGTACTAACTCCAAAGTAGAAAGATAAACAAGAGCGGCAACAGCGCCATCTAGAGGATACTATACAACCTCGATACAGTCATTCAAAATTATGGACTAATTTTTGTCGTACGAAAATGCGATTAACGCCTGGCAACGAACTCAAGCCGCAGCACATTTATAACCAGCCGCGCACTCATTGGCTAAACATCAAGCAGTTCAGGTTTAACCAATGACGGTCGAATACTCAAACATCACTTAATTTAAAGACACTGAAAACTATTGCTGTCCTTACTTTATCCCTTTAGTGACAGAGACGGCAACAGATTAGAGAGTGACTTAAAATTAGTAACATTTAAGTGGCCATGAGATGCTTAACGTTGGTTTCTTAGCTGTCACACTGAACTCAAATCACATATATAGTCACTGTCCTAAGCCATTCACTTGTTTGATTCACTTGGCTATATTCGTGTCACTATCACTTGGCACTGAGCAGCGGCGTGTCCATGTTGAACTTGTGTACGTTGTGGCAGACGTCTTGTAACGCCTGTGCGTTGTCGTACGGGGGAGGGAGGCGTAGACTGCGTGTGCGTTTGTCTGTGTACACGTCTACTACGCCCCACTGCCGCAAAAGTCTCAGGCAGTTGTTTATCGCGTCTGTTGACACCGCCTCGCCTGCAAATTAATTAAATGAAATAGAATATTAGAATCACTTTTACAAGTCTTCTTTTTTAAACTTGCTGGAGTCGGCATTTCCTAACCCAGGTTCTCTGTTCTCAGGGACCCTGTTTCCGAAACAAACTCAGGGATAGTCTCTCTTAAAACCTAGACAATACGGTTTTTTACACCATCATCAATAGACGTACTTTTTATGAGCTGTCAAAACGCGATTCTCCCATAGATTTTGTATGGCAATGTCACCTTATGACGTCACTAAGTTAGCAACCCAATTGTCTTACTATTTAATGATTACAAAGCATTTAAAAATCTAATTAGACAGTTCATTGAAAATGAGCAAAACTTTTACTGCTTAAATTGCGAGATATATTATAGAAATTCTACATTTATGGGTCTAATGTAAAATACCCCATTGAGAAAGACTTAGACCAAAAGAGAAAGATGTACTTAATCTAAATTTAGCTTAGTTTGTGAACTACGGAGTCGGCACCAATAACTATAATATGTATCTATGATGTTTTATAACAGCTAAACTGAAACTCAAATCATTTATTTCCAATAAACTATTTAAAAGGCACTTTAGAACGTCAACAACAAAGAAATCTCCTGCCGGAGTTGGCGAATGGTTATAGCAGTTACCGTGACCCCGGAACATAAAGGGCAACCGAAAGAACATGAGTGGTGGTTTTACTCAGTAAAAGTCTGACACTCCCGCCCCGCGCAGGACGGGAGAAGTCATTTGATGATTTCCCACTCCCCGAAAAAAAAACAACAAAGAAATCTAGTTGGTAGTTCATACCGTAGACCATCTTGTTGTGCGTGAAGTCTTCTGTGAGCGAGTCGAGCGTGTTTTTCACGAGTTCCTTGACAGGGCCTGGAGCCACGTGTCGGCAGGTGGCCGCGTACGCTTCTAGTACCGGCCGTAGTGTCAACAGCAGTCTTCGTCTGGAACACACGATACATCATTTATTCAACTTCAACTTTTATATTTATTATGGCAATCCACCGAATTTTCGGTGATTTCTGCCAATGTCCAGTTTGAAAATAATATTTCAGTTTAAATGACAATTGTACGGTTATTAAATTATAGTATGGAGATCATACACGTGTTCTTAAAACCAAGAACACGAGATGACTCATCATTTATTCAACTATACCATTTACTGTCTGTCAAATCTGTTGCTGTCTTTGTCACTCTAAAGGGGTAACCCTTAAGATTTAAGAGCGTCTCAAAATTGAGTGACGTTTATGTATTCGGCCATAAGTCTGTCAAAAATTTGAAGCTGTTTGCTTGCTCCAAAATAGGCCGCCCTCCTTCCGAGACAAACTTTAGTAGACAAAGCGTGGATTAGTGCGACAGAATTCTTATTGGACAAAAGAATATCTTGATTATTTTTTATTATGACAAGAATTTGGAAATTTAATTACTATGACAATTGTGATTTTTTATGATAAATGTAATTTTTTGTTATTGTTTACTTCCCTTTAAGTCATGTAACATTTAAAATTATTGTTTTACTATATTTTATTCCTATACAGTACACAGAATCTCCAGTATTTTTCGTTCTTTACATTCCTTCGTCATATTGGACCATATGGCAGATGCTAATCGTATTATTTATGTCACCGTGTTTTGTACCCACATATCCGTACTAATATTATAAATGAGAAAGTAACTCTGTGTCTGTCGGTCTCTTCTTCACGTCTAAACCACTGAAGCGATTTGAATGAAATTTGGTACAGTTATAGTCTGGGACCCGAGAAAGGACATAGGATAGTTTTCATCCCGGAAATCCCCCAGGAACGGGAACTATTAATCTACGCGGACGAAGTCGCGGGCAAAAGCTAGTTAAAAATAAATATGTTATTACCTCTCAGCGATGGCCTCAGGCTTGTCAGACAGTGTGTAAGTGATGCGGCCCGCGGGGTCGGGCCTGTCTTGTTCGTCGTCTTCGTCGAAATGATGCGCCATACGACGTGACCACTGTACCTCTTCTAGGTCCACCGCCGTCTGAGGAACGAAATACGTACTGGAAATAGTTGCTTATCTACTCTATTTCTTTAGATATTTAACGAAAGGTAAAACATACTTGAAATGGCTTCTATTTTATAATATACAATTGTCTAAAAATATTATGTAAAAATGTTTACAATTAGTTAATTGCTTAACATCCGGCTGTCGCGCTGCTATTGTCCTTTCTATTGTTTTTCGAATCACTTGTGTTGTTGTTAAACCTTCGACGGTCGTCGAAAGGTTAATACCGATGTTAGGTTATTAACTACATACAATTAAATTTAGTCATATAATAAGACATTTCTAGATGGACCGACAATCTTGTCAAGATGGACCGACATTCTTGTCCGTTAGATGCGGGTGGCGCAGAATCGATATATATTTGTCTAGAAGAAGCCTTTTGTCCAGCCCTTACCTTCTGGGTTGCGGAATAGCTCTAGTATTTACCGTGGCCCCGGAACATAAAGGCCAACCGAAGGAACATGGGTGGGTTTTAGTCAGTAAAAGTCTGACACCGCCCAGGGCGGGAGAAGTCATTTGATGATTTCCTTCCGACAAAAAAGCCCTTACCTTCTCTCTGAGTATAAGTTGGTGCGCCTCGAGGCTGTCGATGGCGTCCCGCATGCGGTCCTGTATGCGCTGGCACAGCTGTAGCGAGGTCGACATCAACTCTTACCTTCTCTCTGAGTATAAGTTGGTGCGCCTCGAGGCTGTCGATGGCGTCCCGCATGCGGTCCTGTATGCGCTGGCACAGCTGTAGCGAGGTCGACATCAACTCTTACCTTCTCTCTGAGTATAAGTTGGTGCGCCTCGAGGCTGTCGATGGCGTCCCGCATGCGGTCCTGTATGCGCTGGCACAGCTGTAGCGAGGTCGACATCAACTCTTACCTTCTCTCTGAGTATAAGTTGGTGCGCCTCGAGGCTGTCGATGGCGTCCCGCATGCGGTCCTGTATGCGCTGGCACAGCTGTAGCGAGGTCGACATCAACTCTTACCTTCTCTCTGAGTATAAGTTGGTGCGCCTCGAGGCTGTCGATGGCGTCCCGCATGCGGTCCTGTATGCGCTGGCACAGCTGTAGCGAGGTCGACATCAACTCTTACCTTCTCTCTGAGTATAAGTTGGTGCGCCTCGAGGCTGTCGATGGCGTCCCGCATGCGGTCCTGTATGCGCTGGCACAGCTGTAGCGAGGTCGACATCAACTCTTACCTTCTCTCTGAGTATAAGTTGGTGCGCCTCGAGGCTGTCGATGGCGTCCCGCATGCGGTCCTGTATGCGCTGGCACAGCTGTAGCGAGGTCGACATCAACTCTTACCTTCTCTCTGAGTATAAGTTGGTGCGCCTCGAGGCTGTCGATGGCGTCCCGCATGCGGTCCTGTATGCGCTGGCACAGCTGTAGCGAGGTCGACATCAACTCTTACCTTCTCTCTGAGTATAAGTTGGTGCGCCTCGAGGCTGTCGATGGCGTCCCGCATGCGGTCCTGTATGCGCTGGCACAGCTGTAGCGAGGTCGACATCAACTCTTACCTTCTCTCTGAGTATAAGTTGGTGCGCCTCGAGGCTGTCGATGGCGTCCCGCATGCGGTCCTGTATGCGCTGGCACAGCTGTAGCGAGGTCGACATCAACTCTTACCTTCTCTCTGAGTATAAGTTGGTGCGCCTCGAGGCTGTCGATGGCGTCCCGCATGCGGTCCTGTATGCGCTGGCACGGCGCGCACAGGATGAACTCGTGGCTCAACACCTCGCACAGCTGTAGCGACGCCGACATCAGCTCCGACTGACGCACGGGGCCTGACTGCGAGCAGATCAGGCTTTCTAGTGCCGTTGCTGGGGATAGAGAAAGGAAATTGTTAATTAAATATCAGTAAAATATTCTTAATTCTTCAAAAAAAATGTACAGATGTTTTTTTGTTAGGACTCGGGCAACGCTTATTGCACAATCCAGTGGATATTTGCGTTACTTATAGGGTAATTTAAAAATACTGTACTAATAGAATAAGGTTCATATTGTGTTGAATTGAATAAGCATTTTTTTTCAAATATTTGACCAAAATGATACTGAGTCGCATTGACATTTGACGGTTATCATTTTCTCTCGGACTACTTTAGTCATGCAATCCTACTTTAACAGTTATCGTACTTTAGTGTCATTGCAATATTCAGTTACGTATGTGTGCGTAGTCTTTTGAACACACGTGATTCGAGACACAATAGAAAGACAATAGTAGCGCAAAAGCCGGCTGTCGCTTGGTTGTGGAAAGGTTAATGTGACGTTTTTGAAGATAGAATTTCGTTCAGGTAACCTATTTTTACCTCTTTACTTATAATATAATTGCCCGTAAATGGATTTAAGTGAAATAAGTGCAAAGAATTTGTATGTTTTCTCGTGCGTACTGACCGACAATGGCGGGCGCGGCGTAGTGCGCGACGACGGCGTTGGCGTAGTACGCGAGCTCCAGCGACGCCGCGATGGACGTGTGCGGCCGCACCGCGCGCGAGCCCTCGCGACGTACGAGCGCGCGACCGAGCATGTCCAGCTGTCGGGAAGATATACATTAAGCGTCTTACTAATAATCGCAGCATAAAGCTATGACACGTTTATACGTCAAAAAATGTATGGTTACACAGGCTTTATTCATGACATAACTTTACACAGTGATTATTAGTAAGGGCATAATAATCTAAATCTAATATACATACAGGGTGGAAAGTTTCAATGGGCCCTGGAAGAAAACTACCTTGAATAGTTGAGATAGATTATTTTACTTAAAGAAAACATTCCTTTATTTTTTAAAAGAAACAAAACTGCATTCAAAGATTTTCGAAAATTCGCTTGTCACACTCGGGAGTCGAACCTGCTAAAATCCAAAAAGTAACACTTTGTATTTTTATTGCTTCAAACGTTAGGGCTATTCCTAAGCACTAAATCTCTCTAACACACATGGGTAATTAAATTAAAGGAAAACCATAAATCATAAGAATTTTATTTCGAAAATCTTTGAATGCATTTTTGTTTCTTTTAAACAATAAAGGAATGTTTCCTTTAAGGCGCGGTAAGTAACTATTCGCGGTGGTGCATCGAATTAATAGAAATAAGGTCGAAAATATTTTAGCAAATCCGCAAAAATGTAAGCAATTTTGCAGTTTTATTTGAATATTTTAATAAATACAGTTCTGTGTTTTAAAATTTTTAGTGATGTCTATAGTTTACATAATTTTCTTTGTTATAGATATAAGAAATATGATGGTTGTCGCTGAAAAAATTGAGAATTTCGAGACGATTACTTTTTTCGAGGTCTTTTTGAACATTTTTTTTCGTAGTACTAGACCACATTTGTGAATTGTTTTTGTGTAAGTTTTTTTTCTTTATATATTAGACTATACACTGTATTTTATTCTGGCTTGTGGTATATAGATACGGCTAACTTTGCGACGAAAATCTAGACTTTTACAAGGTGTTTGCTATGGACAGCGCCTTAAGTAAAATAATCTATCTCAACGATTTAAGGTAGTTTTCTTCCAGGGCCCATTGAAACTTTCCACCCTGTATATAAAATTCTCATGTCACAATTTTAGGTACAGACAGCAAAGCAGATAAGTATGCAGGGCCGTCAGATACAGTTAGTTTTCTCAAAAACCCACGGATATTTTTAATAAAAATTTAAACTGTAGTAGAAAATAAACTAGTTCTTTAATTAAAAAAAAATCGTTTAAATACAGTCATTGGTATTCAAGATAACCTCAATTGTAGATGACGGCCCTGCATAGCTATCTACTTTGCTGACCGTATCTTACTCCTCCGAAACGGCTTTACCGATTTTTATCAAATATAATATGTAAATTCAGTAGGTCTGAGAATCGGCTACTATCTATTTTTAATACCCTTAAGTGATAAGGGTTGTTCACCGTTAACATTTTTAACGCGGGTGAAACCGCGGGAGGCAGCTAGTATAATATAACTCAAAGGTGACTAACTGACATAGTGATCTATCAACGCAAATACACTTACCGCCTGTTTGACGGCCTGTCTGGCCTCCCCAGTGTATCCCAGGTCGCGGCCCTCAGAGGTGAGAGCGGCCTGCCTGGCGGCCACGCTGGCCGTGAGGGAGGCCAGGCTGGCTCCTCGCCGGGCCTCCGTTAGAAGTACGTACGAAACCACGTTGGTGCACATTAGGGCTGTCGCTTGGGCCGCGTCTGTTGACAATAGTAATGTTTGTTAGGTTAGGTTAGTTTTCGACATAAAAAACTGTTTTTGTGTAAAATGGCCATTCATTATCTTGCTATTAAAATAAACATATAAAAAAAACATGAATAGTCTACTAAGACCACTTTACATATATTTTTTTTGGGGATTGGGTAATCATCAAATGACTGCTCCCGTCCTGGGTGCGGCGGGAGGGCGTGTCAGACTTTTACTGACTAAAACCCACTCATGTTCTTTTGGTTGCCCTTTATATTCCGGGGTCACGGTAACTATTATAAACATTCCGCAACCAGACTACTTTATATAACAGCAACAGTGAAGTACTCTTACTTCCCGATTTATAAACTTAAAAAATAAACTTGTAAAAAATGTACAGAAAACATTGAGTAGGAGTCGATCCCACGACCCCCAACTTGGCTGCCCCTAAATACGTAAACCTATTTCATTAATATCATCAAAACAGCCCTCAGATTAAATGATTTTTTTACGAAATAGGCATTCAATCAAGTTTTATGCACTTTGAGGGCAGATTTAGGCCCCGTATTAATAGACGTTACTCAAATACGATCTCAAGTGCGTTGTCACTGGAAACCGGATTATTGCGATGACAGAAGCTCAAAATCGTCGCTAATTAATAAACACATCTCAGTTTCCAAGATTTGTCATCTTTAGTGCACCCATTCTTGTAAACTTAAGTGTCAAGTTTCGTTTATTAATCAGTCTACACTCAGCTGATGACGTATACCTAATCCGGAACTTGAGCTCCTAAACAATCTCGTTTATTAATACGCCTCTTCGTAAAATCCTAAGTTTGGTATCAAGTACGAGTTTCGATCTGAGTAACGTTTATTAATACGGGCCTTAATGATTTCACAGTCACATTCCACACTGGTTATTAGTACTCAACTACTCACCGTATACAAGATGTCTGCCGATAGCCTCTACCATCATCTTATGGTCAGTGCTGACATCAGCCCCGTACAAACTCGAGTGGCTGTGGTTGTACAATATCTGTCGGTCCAGGTTCACTGCCAGGTTGTTGTTAGGTGGAGTTAATGGGGTCTCGATGGGAGACTTGTAGTGTTGGTACTTCTGGAATGATGTTACTAGTTCCTGCAAAGGTTTTAAGGAATTAGAATATTTATTTGTTTATTTATTTATCACCATTTTGGGGAATTAGAATATTTAATGGTTTATTTATTTATCACGCAGTCTTTTGCAGAGAAAATCTAATGCGACAAAGTTACTCAAATATATATATATGCTTATCCAATCCTTACGGATTGCTTCCGTCCTCCTTACGGTCAATCCTTACGGATTGGATAAGCATGTAAATGCTAGACTGACGAAAATAAGTAATTAGTCCGTCAGTTTATTCATCAAACAATTTTAGACACTTATGTTTTCTTATTTCTCGTAAACGAAAAATTACGACGATACAGTGCGTTGAAGTTTCGCGTGACGTCACGATCTGATACATTTTCTGCTGAACAGTGACGTCAAAAGCCCCAATACGGAACTTTGTTGCTCTTTGTCTTTGTATATTTTATTAATTTCGTCAAGCAAAAAATATTGTCCCGTATTTTTGGCCGGTCTATCAGACGGACTAAACAGAATGTCATTTTTTTAATGTTGTCGTCATCCCTATTGCGGAAAAAATGCGACATATAGATGTGGCGTGTCTTTTACAGAAACGGAATGTCTTGGCTTGTACGAGTACGAGATCTGAGTGACGCGATTAAAAACATGGCGACTAAACATACGGCATTTTTTTTCAGGCGCTGTCAAATTTGACAGGATTAAACTAATGTATCTTCTGTCCTTTTCTTCAAGAAATGAAAAGAGAAAGATGCATTTAACTTAAATTTTGTTAAGTTTGTGATCAAGAGAATCAGCACATTTAATACTATTAGCCTTCGCCATTAAATGGCAAAACATGCAGACCATCTAAGACCCTGTTATGTTAAGACCTTGCATCCTAATTTAAGTATCTCTCTGTTTTTTACAATAGAAATTTATATTCTATTCTTACCTTCAAAGAGATAGGCTGATTGAAGTCGACACGAATGCTGCCATGGTTAGTGTTGAGGGTTCTCCAGATGCCTCTGAGCGCCGACCAGAACGTCTCCATCTGCTTGGGCATGCCCAGCTGTTCCCTCACGAAGTTCCCGTCCACCAGCTTGTCGTAGTTAAGGGTTGCTGGCACCAGGAGAGCATCGTCGATGGTGCCGTCCAGGTAAGCGTCCATTATCACTGATAGGATACCCGCTGCAGAAATGTATTGTTGTTTTAGTAAATGGGTTATTTGGGAGAGGTTTCCTGGCTGAGATGATAATGTTGTGATTAATAACCGGCCAATTGTGAGAAGGTCAAACGGACAAAGGTTGTCGACAAAAAAACATATGGTTTGTTGTATACAGAACGTATGGTGTAGGCAACATTGTTGTTGATATATTCAATTCGGTTTGGAGTTGTGCTTTTACAATAAACTGTGTCCATAAATTAAGTTATTGTATTGATTCTATACGTGAGGACTTGTAATTGGCTGTGTGTCCGTTATACTACTTTTATATTGTTTTGTTCTAGCTGGAAATCTTCCATACTTAATTAATAAATAAATAGGAGCCCCACTTAAATATTAATTTTATTGTCTTTAAGTATTTGTTGCTATAGCGGCAATAAAAATACATCTGTGAAAATGCCGCCGTATATCTAATATACACACAGTAGAGTCTTAGTAACGGAAACCTAAAAATTGGCGAGACTGCTTCAGCCTACAGCTTACATAGCCCCCGCTAGCGAATTTAATTGTGCAAACTGATAGAAGAACTTTTGGAACGACTATCTGAAAGCTATTGCAACTAATGGCGAGATAAATAGACGTTACTAAGCACTGACTTTGACTTAGCCATGTTCCGTCTCTATCGTACACTTGACGTTTGGCAGTTGTGTAACAGTGACAAGTATAGTGCTAAGCCAAAGTCAGTGCTTAGTAACGTCTATTTATCTCGCCATTAGTAACGGAACCCTTTTTTTTTTTTGGTGAGTGGGAAATCCCTACTCATGTTCCTTCGATTGCCCCTTATGTTCCAGGGTTACGGAACCCTAACAATTGGCGAGATTGCTTCAGCCTACAGATTACATAACTAGTGAATTTAATTATGCAAACTGATAGAAGAACTACTAGATCCACTATCTGAAAGCCATTGCAAGTAATTGTTTCACGCGGTATCGAAGCCGCACAGCGTAGCGCTAAACATCTCGCCATATTAATTTTTGTGCGTAAAACGAAGAAATGGCGCATAAAATGTACAGTGTGACTTCTACATGGTTTCGTGTAGTATATCAAAACCTATATACTGCAAAATTGCAAGGAAAAAACCAGTATGGGACCGATAAATTCTTTCGAGTTTCAGGTAATTACTATACAAAATTCACTTAACTAATATAGAATGAGAAACAGACATTTTAAATTGGTGTTCGTGATAAAACATACCCGTTACATCTGCATAAATGATCCAAGTACGCAAGAACATTCAAATTCACATTAAATAAAATAGTTTAGTACATATTTATTACAGTATTGGCCGAATACTCAAACGTTACTTAAGTTTACGACGCTCTGGAATCTGTTGCTGTCCTTACTTTATCCTTTAGAGTGACAAAGACAGCAACTGATTTGAGAGAGTCTTAAAGTTAAGGGGAAGTTTTTTTTTGGGAATGGGAAATCATTAAATGACTGCTCCCGTCCTGGGTGCGGCGGGAGGGCGTGTCAGACTTTTATTGACTAAAATCCACTCATGTTCCTTCGGTTGCCCTTTATGTTTCGGGTTCACGGTAACTATTATAAACATTCCGCAACCCCGGCACAGGGGGGATGCTTCACGGTGACCCGCGAAATTCAAATTTTTGAACGTTTTTGAACGTTTTTCTGCAATTTGCCGCTCAGTGCCTGGCTGTGTGTTGATATAGAATGATTTGCGACTGTAATAGGCCATTAGTTACATAATTATAATCATTTAAATCATCAATACATCCCTCAGAGTGCATACAACGCTATTGAACGATTTTTTTATGAAGGGGCAATCATACGTAAGAAAATTTGAATTTCGCGGGCTACCTTGAACATCCACCTTAAGTGACGATGAGTATTTGACCATTTAACATTTAACACAATAGCTTTTTTCTTAGAGTAAAGTGAAATATTGAGCTACCTTTAGGCGTTTGTGGTTTCCCCGTCCTAGTGCGGCCTCCTTCGATGAAGAACTCCAAATTGTTGCCAGCTGACAGACTGTTTAGGATATATGCTCTGAAACCGACAAAATATACGTTAAGACGTTATACAAATTAAAATAATGTGGCGCGAAAAAATGTGGCTTTAGATTAATAGAAGTAAATAATGTTCGATTTCGCTTCATTCTCAAAATGTCCTAGGGGTGAAAGCCCCAAAGTTTTCATTTCTCAATTTTTGGCTCAACTCAGATCCGAGATGGCAGCAGCCGGCAGCGAAGCGGATAATGCAATAATAACTGAGTATTGCAAATTGAATGATCTCGTATTCTGCTCACCTAAGTGCGGACTTGTATGTAGGGTCTCCATGGTACTCCGAACCTTCCACCCTGCGTCGTATGTAGAACGCACCACAGCCGCGTAAGAACCAACTGAAACAATGTAAGTATATCAGAACAGGGTTTCTCAAAGAAAATCTAAAACAATTTTGTCAAACCTTTATTATTCCTATTTATTTGTGCAAACACATCAAGGCAAGTAATATAGTTTATACAAAAAAAAATATCCATATTTTAGATTCAATATCTCTGAACTGACAGCAATAGTGGATACCCCCTTCAACAACTATTTTGCGTAATTAGACCTTCATATACAGATAAAAATAAAATAAGCCTTTATTGCTGCTAGAGTTTAACTTATACAACTACTAACTTATATAACTACACATTACTTTAAAAAGTTAAAGGCAATACTAGATACTACATATACAGATATGAAGGTCTAACTACGCAAAATAGTTAACATGCATTATTTTATTATTGGTTGTAATTAGTTATCAGGTACCAAAACACCCCTCCTTCTTTCTCAGTCTCACGGGAATTTGTGGGAGAAAAAGCTTTCAGAGAAACGATGAAGAACGTAGTCTAGCAGAAAGGACTCAACCCACACTAGAGTAAAAAAATGAGTTACATAATTATGCAAAAGGTAGTCTTTAATAAATCGAATTTGAAAGAAGCACTTCTATAACAGAATTGCCTTAAACCACTTGAATCGTTTAAAATATTCCAAATACAAAATCGTTAAGCAATACACACCCAAACTCAAACCTCGATAACTCAAAAAGATTTTATGTGGGTTAAGTCCTTTCTGTTAAACTACGTCCTGTGTCTGTACTTTAGCAGCAGAAGCAGACATCTGCTTGTGACCATGGCAGGTGTAACCCTGCCTAAACGTCAAGTAAAAAACAAATAAGGTACGTGCGCGTTAAATCCCGCTTAATAACAGTAAAGTACAAATATGCAACGCGAAAATTTAAAGTATGTATAATACGTCTTGTCTTCAGTACAACACTTAACCAAAGAAAGGTATCCTCATATTGTCGGCCGGAGGCGTTGGTTGCGGAATAGTTATAATACTTACCGTGACCCCGGAACATAAAGGCCAACCGAAGGAACATGATGGGTTTTAGTCAGTAAAAGTCTGACACGAAGGACGAGAGAAGTGATTTGATGATTTCCCACTCACCGAAAAAAAACTCAGCGGCGTTGGCTTTGAATAACACGTCTTCAGTACTCACCCAAAGAAAGGTATCCTCATATTGTCTCCTGCAGCCACCAGCGGCGGTCGCAGGCCGGTCAGGTACAGAGTGAAGGTCATGAGGATGTAGTCGAAGTGCGAGCGATGCAGGGGGACGAATATTAGCGGGAGGCCGGCGGCGTTGGCCTTGCGGAGGCGCTCCACGCCCGCGACGCGAGTACCACAACCCCCGCCCGCTATACGGCGTACTGCTTTGTGGCATACCCATGCTACGAATCTGAAGAAGAATAGGGTATTTTACTAACCAATAATATTAAAACACAAACTCTATAAAGCCTCTCCTAATTGGGTATTTTACATCATCATACAATAAATGTATGACACAATTTCTATAAAACCTAAATATTGGCCCTCAATAATTAATTAGTCATTTGAGTTGAATTTACTGACGTCATAATAATCTTTCTCTTTCCATTTCATTAAGAAAAGGACAGAAGAAAAATATAAGTTTAAACCTGTCAAATTAGACAGCAGCACTTGAAGAAAATTTACGTATTTTTAGTAGCCTCACGTCTATATTATCTATGGAGTGTATTAATTTGACATATTTAAACCACTATACCAACAGGCCCGACGTATTGTAGACGTTGCAGTTTATTTGTTGTACAATTCATCGGCGGCAGTTGCATTTCCTTTTCGATAGATACTGTCGATTGCGTAGCTCACTGTATCCGTGACGATCGTCAGTTCTAGATCGAAGCGGCTACCGGTGGCGTGTGAAGAACAAGGGCGTTCAATAAAACTACGATATATCTTTGCCGGACGTAACAGGCATAAAAAAAAACGTATTCAGTAATTCCCACTTCCCTCCATATTCAGTAATATGATTAATTTTAATCCGTGGTGTTTGGCAATTTGCTTCTCCCAGTTGTAATCGAGCCATTGTGCTTATTGGCTTAATTCTGCTGTCTTTCATATTTTTCTTACACTTCTGTTGTTTTCTTACTAATTTCGTTGCGGGATCTGCGAGAGGGACAGTTAAATCATCTCTTCGAGACTTCTCGAGCTGCATTGCCTCGACATTTTTTTAGTGAACTTCCTCTGTTGATTCAGGAGTTTCAGTAGATGGGAATAGTGTGGGCGGGATTGTTCCCTCCATATCACGCAGAACATCGGAATGAAGGTTTACTTACTTGAGCACATTATTAGACATGGCAGAGCTGATGTCCTGGATGACCTTTAAGGCGCGTGCTTCCACTCGTTGCCTTATAGTCTCGTACTGTGCACCCGTCTGTCCGTTCTCTTTGGCTTTTCTAAGTTCATCTTGAGTTGCTTCGTCTATGGCGCGTTGAACGCTTTCGTCTTTTATCACCTGTAAATAGTGTGAGAGAAAGTTATCATTCAAGGAGTGTTGGAGATGAGTAGCGTCGTCAACGAGTAGGGAAAAAGGTGAGGGGCGGCATACAGTCACTTATAGGAGATCGGCAAGAGGAGGCATTACACAGGGCACAGTGGAAGGCTATGAGGGAGACCTTTGCCTTGCAATGGAACAGAATAGTTTGACAAAAAAGCAGTTTTTATATTGTTTGTTGGTTTTTTATTGAACTTTTTCTATATATGAAGCTTTGGTCATGTGAGGAGACGACAAACTTTTTGACTAAAGGACAAAGCGGTCATTTTTGTCCGGTAGAAAAAAAAAGCCGTCACCTGTTTAGCGCTGAAAACTCTGTATTACTCTTATTTTTAGAGTTCGTAGAGCTTCGGTGCTGTAGTGCATAACAGTCAGTCCACCAAACAACTAGTAATAGTAACTATATTTCGAAGAGATCATAGTCAACGATTCAACGCAACGTGTGTCGTTGCCAGTGTTCGCGAACTTCAACACTCGCCACGTATTATAATTAAAATTGCGCCCAGAAATAATAAACAAACAAATGCTCATAACACAAAATTTTGCCCTGGGTGGGAATAAACCCTCTGGCTTAGCAACCAGGTTCACTAACTAGACGAACAGGCCAGTCAAATATAGTACTTAAATCCACTCACATTAGGAACAACATCTTTGTAGTCATAGTTGAAGAGGTTGCAGCATTGTGCTAGGTCACAGAGGTATCGGGAGACCACGCCTCCATTGGCGAAGTTCTGCCGACCAATATCTAGGATGTTGATCACCGCGCCCGTGTCTTTGTCTTTTGGCTCCTGCCAGGAATCCTGCAACAATAGAAAAGTTACGTTAGTATGTCTTAAGATTTTTTTTTCTAGAAAAAGGGAAAAAATAATGATTACGTCCAAATGTAATCCTGTTACCCTATTTTGCTGTGCCATAGAGGGTCCTTAATTGATCTCATACAAATTGTTACCACCTTTATATGTAGTTATGGTAAAGCAATAAAAATATAGGTTTATATTTGGAGTTTTGGACATAATCATCCTAATTTTTTACCGTACTGTCTCATAGCTGCTGCAGTGTTATCCATAGCCACAGCCGATCTAATTACCACATTCCGCAATTACAAGGTAATACGATACACCTCTTGGTAAGATTGATTATCACACTTTCTACCTTATATCAGCCCTTCACGACTGTAAGGATCTATAAATGATAACCGTGAATACCGGCTTTGTTTTCCGAGACAGGGGAGTCTCACCATCAACTTCTATTCTAGGACTCCATGCTCAGAAACGATATGCAGGACTCAATAATAAGCGGGTGAAGAAAATTGAAGGAAAACGATGACTTATCAATGTAACGTATGTAAGTATGAAAGTATGGATATCAAGCATATAATGAAGTAAACGCTATTAAGGCCCGGTAAGTAGCTAATCTTTAGGTATTCGCGGGGGTGAAGCAGCGGCGGCGAAATTGAGCGCAAAGCTCCGCCTACTTTTCGGCAGCGCGCGGCCGTATTCTGAAGCCGTCTGTATTCTATACTCCCGGACTCGTAAATCGAGCCACCTAGCGTAATGAGTTATATCGTACATAACTTTAAAAAAATATATGTATATGTACACACTTGGGTCAATTAGTGGTACCTCTTAGTGCAACAATATAGAAAGCTGTCTTGGTAAAAAAGATCGGGATTCTTTATCATAAAAAGAATACAGTGATTCATGATTAAAAATTGGTTTGTTTAAGATATTTGGTAATGACTTAAATTTAAAATTAAATTATCACTTAAAAAAAGCACCATTTTAGGTCATTTTGGAATAAAAAATGAGAATAAAATAAAAAATTATAATAATAATACCAGCTGTTTGCAGCGAGGAAAAATGTACCATAAGTACGCACAAAGAGAGTTAAGATTCTTTTGCCCGCCGCGCGACTAACGTGTGTGCGTGCCATCTAGTAAATGTGCTAAGGTTATACGTATGATGATAATGGTAATAAAACGTATGTTTTAGAAAAACAATATTTTTTTTATTTGTTGATCAAATATTTTTTAGTTTAATAAAATGACTGATGCATATTTTTCGTCCCTTGAATTCCCGAGTGTATCCCATCTGGCCCAGTGACTTGGCCCGGTGCCGGGCCACATGGGACAAAAAAGTTTTAACTGGCCCGGGGATATGTTTACTGGGTCAGATGATACAAATCAAGTGCCATCGCCCCCGCCCCCCGGTAAGGGGCGAAAAGAGGATACGCCTCGTAATTTGTGAAATACTAACTATATGCATCTATGAAAGGGATTAAACTTATAAATCAAACCGCTTAGTTATAATCACTTTTTATTGTGAATAACGCGATATATCAATTTGTGTTATAAATCTCAACTTGAAATAGACTTCCTGTAAGCAGATTTTTGAATTTGAACAAATTAACTTCGATAATTTCAGAGTTCTCTAACGCATTCTGCCGTTGTTCCTTTTTCGCGCGAAGGGCAGAATGGTGTGCTTTAAAAGAGACATTTTTAGGGTTCCGTACCTCAAAAGGTAAAAACGGAACCCTTATAGGATCACTTTGTTGTCCGTCAGTCTGTCCGTCTGTCAAGACCCTTTTTCTCAGAAACGCGTCGAGATATCAAGCTGAAATTAATATCACATACTCAGGTCTGCTATCACTCAAAGCAATGAAAAAATAAAGTTTCTAAATTAACGCAATAAAAAGATACGGCGGTTTATATTGCATATTTAGACATTTTCAAGGGAATCAAAACCTATAGGGTACTTCCCATTGACCTAGAATCATGAAATTTGGCAAGAAGCAAGGTCATGTAGCACAAGTATAGGGAAAACTCCGAAAACCGTAAATTTGTAGTTTGTTCACATCAGGCGTCCGTCTGTTCGTCCGTCTGTCAAGAACGTTTTTCTCAGAAACGCGTCGAGATATCAAGCTGAAATTAATATCACATACTCAGGTCTGCTATCTCTTAAAGCAGTGAAAAACTCAAGTTTCTAAATCAACGCAATAAAAAGATACGGCGGTTTATATTGCATATTTAGACATTTCCAAGGGAACCAAAACTCAAAACCTATAGGGTACTTCTCATTGACCTAGAATCATGAAATTTGGCAAGAAGCAAGGTCATGTAGCACAAATATAGGGAAAACTCCGAAAACCGTTTTCTAGTTTGTTCACATCAGGCGTCCGTCTGTCAAGAACGTTTTTCTCAGGAACGCGTCGATATATCAAGCTGAAATTAATATCACATACTCAGGTCTGCTATCTCAGTCAGCAGTGAAAAACTCAAGTTTCTAAATCAACGCAATAAAAAGATACGGCGGTTTATATTGCATTTAGATATTTGCGAGGGATTCAAAACTTATAGGGTACTTTCCATTAACGGAACCCTCGTTGCGCGAGTCCAACTCGCACTTGACCGGTTTTTTTTGAGCGAACTGTTGAACAGTAACGTTTATTAATCATTTTACACATGAAACAAAAAGAAAGGGAAGGAGTTACAGCTAAGTTAAAAACCACCCGCAGACAAGTAGCCCTCAGTGCTGTACTACCCCTTCTCCCACAAAAGCGACTGGTGGTATGTGGCTGCTCAAAGTCCTGATGATGAAAACAGCAAGATATTTTGTTATTTTATATTAAAATAATGGTTGCGTGATGATTTTATAAACGTGTGGTGCGATTTCGGACAACGCCACCGTACGACAAATGCACTGGAAGCGTGGCACAGTAAACTTAACAAAACAATTAAAAAATAGCAGCCCAATATGATCGACATTTTAAAAGCGCTTCATACTGACGCCTCTTTTAACAAAACAAGATTAGTGCAAATTGAATTAGTGCAAATTATCCGCAATAAAAAGTGATTATTACTAAGCGGTTTGATTTATAAGTTCAATTCCTTTCATAGATGCATATAGTTAGTATTTCACAAATTACGAAGCGTATCCTCTTTTCGCCCCTTACCGGGGACGATGGCACTTGATTTTTATCATCTGGCCCGGTAAACATTATCACCGGGCCAGTTAAAACTTTTTTGTCCCATGTGGCCCGGCACCGGGCCAAGTCACCGGGCCAGATGGGATACACCCGAATTCCCGATTATTATATTTTAGTGTCGTATCCAAAACCGCGTGAATAATTTTAATAAATAATCAAAAGGGAAACAGGAGAATTGGGAAACAGGGGAATGGCACAATAATCACATAATAATTACGTGGTTTCAGCATTTTGATAGTCAGCGCTGTACCCGTGACGCGCGAGCACACAGCCGGGCGCGCGACAGCCCGGTGTTCGTTGTACCGTCGACGGTACGCGAAGCGGTAAGCATAAAACGCGTGGCCTTGAGCGAGTGACGGACGCCTGGTAATACTTTGATATTACTTTCAGTGGGAAAGAGACGGCGCTAGACAACGTGTCTAACGCTGACAACGTGTCAAACGTCATGGTAAGGGGGCAGTTCAATAAAAAACCCGTTGATTATTTTACTTTGATGACACATACTCGTAATTTTGTTCTTCAATGGTTCCTTTATTTGTCGCGGTTGGATTAATTACAGTTAGAAGTGATAGGGATGTTTCAGACCTATTGAGTTGAAAATTCTTGAGTTCTCTGTAATTAAATATAAGAAGCACGATTTTTACATTGGCACAGATAATTCTTTTATAACAATGAAACCAATAAAATAAAACAGTTTTTGAACTAATTTAATTTTCAAAATGTAGATTTGCAAAAATAATTTATGTTCACAAAAACATAGTTTACAAAATAATATCACAAAGTAAACGGGCACAAAAAATAAGTATAGAAACAATATAATACTAATTTCGTGCACGTCGGTCTACCGAAGCGCCATTTTAGGCCTCGTCGTTCATCGTACGCCGCACGCGGAGCGTGCAGCATATTAGCGCCCCATAGCCGCAGCTACTGTTTTACCAACTTATTTGTGAAATGGCTAAAATTGGAACTACGGCTGACATGACATTTCAGTCATACATTTGACTTCATTTGAGTATACTCTGTCTCTTTCTCTTAGCAACGCTGTATTGACAGTGTCGCCCTCCTTCAGTTCACAGATAAGTTGGTCTATCTGTAGACAAAAATTGGTTTTTATTTTGATGTATTTTGTTTACCTATTTTTTAGGAATTACCAAAAGATAAATGAGTTTCATAATATGTTGATACTAATAATGCCATAATGGGTATAAAAAAAATATTTTTTTATTTATAATAGTTTATTTTTTACTTTTATTACGTCGTTTTCTTGTACAAATCCGTTGCAACTCTTTATTTCTTTTATTTCCCATTGCTTAGAAACACGAATCACTATAAGTAAATTACTAAAATCAAAAACAAAGAATCAAAAAATAAACAAATCGCGAAATAATAATGGAGCAAATGTGTAAAAATCGGACGTGACCTCTCGTAGCAACGGCTAGCTGCCGACTGGGCGTGGACTGACACAAGCTTGACACAATGTACGACAGTAGTGCATCGAATTAATAGAAATAAGGTCGAAAATATTTTGGCGTTTCATTTTACTTGAATAGCATGTCCGCAAAAATGTAAATCATTTTGCAGTTTTAATTAAATATTTAAAAAGATACAGTTCTGTGTATTAAAATTTTTAGATATCTCTTTAGTTTATTAAATTTTCTTTGTTATAGATATAAAAAATATGGTGGTTGTCGCTGAAAAAATTGAGAACTTCGAGACGAAAATTTTTTTTCAGGGGTCTTTTTGAACATTTTTTTTTCATAGTTCTAGACCACTTTTGCAAATTGTTTTTGTGTAACTCTTTTCTTTATATATTAGACTATACACTGTATTTTTTTCTGGCTTGTGGTATGTATAGATACGGCTAACTGCGCGACGAAAATCTAGACGTTTTACAAGGTGTACGCTATGGACAGCGCCTTAAAGTTTTTAATTTTCACACGGGCAACATTGAAATGTCTGTGGCAACACTCTTGTTGACACGTTTATTTTATAACGTTGGCACTACTTTTGTTTGCGCGCCAAAAAGCTTGGATTACAGATAATAATCAAATAGAATTCCTTGGTGAATCACCAGTGAGCAAAGTACGAGTTATTAATATATCATTTATTATCAAGAATATAAAATATATGAAGAATAAACATAATTCCGCATTATTCAATAAACAGAATAGCGGGGTGTTCCTTAGCGTATTTTTAGTACCCAAAGGGTTCAAAATGGAAGCTTGGGTGAACAGTCAATTTATAAGCAAAGTAATTCTTGAAAATCAGTTGTTCTGCATATAAATTCTGCCATTCGATTCATTCGCAGTTACCTGAGTTGATTCTGAGCGTTAACAAATTCAGTTTTGCCAATGGCATTGCAATTCAAGTGCCAAAAAGTGCCTGTAAATGATGTGTTTTATGAGAAAACCCGTTTGTAATGTTAGACACTGTTTACAATTGACTTCATCGTTATAGAATGTCTCGTGTGTTTAGATTCAATATTTTTCTATTAGAAACCAGTCCAATTTTATTAATGAAGAGAAAATTTGCTTCAACCTAAAAATGTTGGAATCGTCATTTAAGTATATTAAAAATATTAACTACTAACACATTCAATATTAATTTACAATTAAATGTCGTAATAATGCAGTAATCGTACCATTAAATTTGCTTCAGACGCGTTATCGACATGGCAACCAGTTGAACAAATAGTATTAATTGTAACGAATAACATTGAAAGATACATGACTTATTGCCACGTTTAGTATTTTTTCTCTCTCTGTTATACTTTTGAGTAAAGAGCACTCTGGAGTCCATTTTTGTACGCTTTGTGCAAAGGCCTTCCTGATGTCTCTTCAGGAACCATTTCTTGAACCAGCTGTCAGGTTATGCGCTCATTGGCCACCTCTATCTGAACCCCTCTCTTTTTTACCCCCCATGCGTGGAGTCTCTGGCCTACCGGTCTATTAATGTGTAGACGTAGACGTGACCTATCCAATCCTATTAGACTTGTTCTTTGTTTAAAAACCGAACTACCATTGTCTCTCTCTTAATACCTATGTTAGAGATAAACAACAATTTATATGTATAGGTACGACCACTTTGTGAGTGTACCTTTTCAAATTAAAACAAAATCATTTAAAGCCAATGCGCAAAAGTTTAATGGAATCGGATGATCTAACAATGACACGTGGAAATCTAAGGCTTCGTTCACACGGCATTGTCCTGCACGTTTTTCTGCAGTATACGTCTTAACGTATGAATAGTGACCATACAACGTTCATAGATCCATTCACACGACGATAGTACTGCAAAAAAACGTGTACTGCTGATACGTTTAAACGCATACTCAACGGACTTGTCAAGCAAATCGAATGAACTTTAACGTATTCGGTTCGCAGTGGCATATGGTACGGCTTGGTCTCCTTCACACGACACCATGTCATACGTTTTTTATCGAATAGCAACCGAAGATGCGTTTAGTATCTGAGCGTCTTTTGGAGGGGTGGCATGTAGTGTATGTATGATTTGGTTTGATATTCAAAATGGTTGAGGAATCTTCTATAGATAACAGAATATTAATTTCTTTAGAGGAACAAAATCCTGTTTTATAGGATAAACCTTTGAAACTTTATAAAAATCGCGTCGCAACTAGGGTTACCATCTGACCGGATAAAGCCGGTCTAGACCGGATTTTTACGCGTTAGACCGGACTCCGCCCGGATTTTACGTCAGACCGGATTTTTGTCATACTTTCATGTCCTCCCGCCCGGCTCAGCGACGAGCAGAAGAATTTTCTAAATACAAAGCAGAGCGATTTTTATGACGAGCTCGCTGAAAAGCGATGGTGTATCTTTTTTAGTACAATTAACGACAGCTCAAGAGTTTCAAGAATTTCTGAAGATTTCTCAATATTTCTTTAGTATTTTGCCACACAACGCAAATGTGGAGAGAGTTTTTTCTCTCATGACTTCTCAGTGGACCAAAGAGAGAAACAGACTTTCAGTGGAGTCGGTGAGAGCCATATTGCTTACGCAATATAACTATAAACACGTGACGAAAAAACAACTTTTTGCATGCGGTTGCTGGCAACCAAAAATATGGGTCTAAATAATATATGTAAATAAAAACGTACTTAAATACTATGATTTTTGTTTAATACAGGTGCGTGACCGGACTTTTTTTTCAAAATCAGGATTTTTAGACATGTCAGACAGGATTTTGCATTTTTAGACCTGGTAACCCTAGTCGCAACTCAAGCGGCTTGGAAGGGAATCATTGTAATAATTGATCCTAATTTGGAAACAATCCATTCAGTGGATCCATCAGTGAGAACTACTCACTGTGACAACTGTGTGGAAACTACGGCTAATCGTTTTTACACGTATGAAAATTTACCATGTGAACACCCGGTTGACTATAAGTTAAAAAAACGATTACAAAAAAACGTGCAGGACAATGCCGTGTGAACGAAGCCTAACGATACACGTTATTAGTTACCTCTATATACTCACAATTTTGACAAAATCACACCACTATCGTAAGAGTAAAATATGATAACTTGAGATAAGATGTTAATCGAAAAATGTAATGCTAATCTAGTATTGATTTTGGCGAAAACGAGACAGACGATAATTAGTAAGTCATTAAGTCATGCTAGTACTAAAAATAAAGAAGAGAAACGTGTCACTATACCCATAGGCTATGGGTTATTGACCTGGCCTTGACTTCATGTGAGGAGAGACTGAATAATAATTGCAACTTGTCGTAACTCTCAAGCTTAGAATAATAACGTCTCAAGTCTCAACGCATTATGCTGCGATTTTGCAAGAAACTGTTACAAAAGACACCATCAACAACATACATAAACATGTTATTTTTTTTATAAAACAACTAAGTGTAGTTGTAAACAAAATGAGAAAAAGCGTTTTGATTACATCATCTGCGCTCAATGTCATGAGCCAAAGTGACACAAATGTGAAAAGATGGAGTTGTCGTAACTGTAAATATTGGATTAGAAAAATGCAGGCATGTGCGAAACGGACTCCCACAAAGAGTTCCGTACTGCGGATACAATGCAAGATTTTGTAAACACTTGATTGAAAATAATGACAGTTTTTCTTGTTTGTTTTTCTTCATGGACATCTATATACTTTAGAATAAGCAATTAGCATCGACTTTTGACTAACTGATTCACTTCCATGATTTATATAATTTACAAAGGCCTGTAAATGATCTAAGTGAAATTAAAGCTTTGAATTATTTAGTATTAATAAGATGGTACATTAAAGAGCTATATTTTGATTTTGTTACTGTTTGTTACAGTTTCATGGTTATACTTATGGTAATACAATTAATACAGCCCTATATTTACGGACAGACAGACAAGTCTTAGACCGCATTACTTGGCAAATGCAACGACTGAATAATACTAATATAGAGACAGAGAATAGGTACTAAGCCAAAGTGATAAGTAGTCTTCATTTATCTTGACCTTAGTAATAAGGTCCTTCACGTTCTGAGAAGAGAACCCTAAGCGCTCCTGCACACGATGCCGCCACCGCGCCGTCGCCGCGCCGACGCCGCACAACTACACTGTTCATACGAGTCGCGCGAAGACCGCCACCGCGCCGCCGCCGCGCCGCCACCGCGCGCGGTCCTCGTCTCGCCACCGCGCATCTATTTGATTCATTCCATTACCGGCCGCATGTTCATACGCGGCCGGCAATGGAATGAATCAGAATAATGAAATAACTGGGAACGCGCGCGGTGGCGGCGCGGCGGCGGCGCGGTGGCGGCGCGGTGGCGGTCTTCGCGCGACTCGTATGAACAGTGTAGTTGTGCGGCGTCGGCGCGGCGACGGCGCGGTGGCGGCATCGTGTGCAGGAGCGCTAAAAATATCTTTCGAGAGAAAAGAATAACACGACACCTAAGAGAAAAAGGGAAATCTTATGTATATTTATTTATAATGTTAGAAGATCAGGTGGTCGGGCAACAAAGTTGTTTATCACGTATATAAATAAACTGAGTGGAAGACAAGTTAAATGTACACGTGTTGTGAGACAGATAAGAAAACGTGTGTATAGGGTGGCAAAGAATAATAAATAATTATACTATAATTAAATTGTGTCGCCCAGTAACTAGATTGTGGAGGTCTGATAGACAGTCGCTTTACGTAAAACACTGGTATCCAGCTCAGCTGAATCCGATTAAGCTAAAAGTCGACCAAAACATAGGGATTTGGGAAAAAGCTAGGGAGATTTTAAGAGTACGTAACTGTCGTATGTAACAACTCAATTGGCATTTCAGTTCATAAAAGGGTTAATTTCAAGTTTAGCTTAATTAATGACTAACAGACCTCTCAGACAAATTTTTAATTAAATGATTTATGGCCTCTATCTGCTTGTGAGCTCTGTCTTATGATGATCAAGGGCTTCATTTTTTATTATAAAAGGTTTTGTACCTGACCTTGGTATAAATGGCCTTGATAAAAATATGAAAGGAAGAAACATTCTGTGTGTCTCTGCATCAAGCGGAAAGATAACCCATTGTTAGCGCGGCGTAAATATGTGATATACACATTTCATCAGTTAAATTGACAAGATGCTCAAAGATGCGAAATTTCGAATAATCGAATACAAAGCGTCTTCATAGAGTATCGATAATGGATCGATTGTTTAATCGTATCGTGGGGGAAAGGTCGACGCACTAGCCGCGCAGGCGCCGCGCGCCGGTTGGCCGAAGCGAAGTCACGCCACCGCGTCCGCCCGCTTTGTGTTTAAATTTGGAATATAAAGCGGCCATTTTCAAGAGGCACCCGATGAATGAACATTGTCAACATTGAAACTACATGTTGCCATACTTTTGTTATCTACTGCTTTTACATAAGGTATTCGGTCATCTGTTAGTGGAAGAATATAAAGGTTATCAGCTACTTTAGTATCTCGTACAGTTATCAGTCAGCTGACTTTTAATAAATTATTTATAAGGAAGCCAATAGATAGTTGTATGCAAAGCGCTGTGGAATTCAATTTCAATGTAAATTGGACTCTCAGTCATATAGCAGCTCAGTGTTTTAAGGCACGTGCTTTTTGACTTCGTTTAATTTGGAATTGTGAGAAAAAAAAAGTCACATAGTACGAATATTGCACAAAGCTAAGAGAGCGGTAAAAAGAGTTAAAAAAATATAAAACTACAGGTAAAAAGGCACCAGCATATTATTGTAATACTGCAGGGTAGAGAACCTTCTTTGTTTAGGGGCCTTTGCCCTGCCGTAGGACTGTACACAGAGCACACTTACAACACTTTGTTCACAACGCTTGATCAAAGCGAAATAATGACTACTGCTTACAGACATTTTATTACAAGACCGGGTTTCTTTACAGTATGAGTCATACATACACTAAGAAAATATGTATGAATTGAAAGACGCACAATAGGTAGGTGTCAAATTACTGAGAGAAATCTATTTGGTCTTCTATACCTGATCTACTTAACTAGAAATCGATTTTTAGGCCAAATGTAACCCTAGAGAATGAAAAAGATGGTAAATTCGTAGGATGTTTGCTTAAAACACATGGGGCTGTCTAGGAAAATACACAAGAGAGTAAAGAAACTCTTTTTAGTACTCTTCTGGTTGTTTTCGTACACATTTGGCCAAGTAAAAACATACTAGAGGAAATGACTAATGCAGAAGTATCAATAGTTTAATAGATCCATTCCCTTATACGACGAACCACGTACGTTTGTTGAGTTTTTTTATTTTTAGCACTTTCAGTGGTTAGTCCTAAAGACGTTTTTAAAAGAAAACATGAACGACTGACAATAAAATAAAAATTGTGTATTCATACAAAATCTAAGAGAAAACTGTATTTCAATTTCGGGCTTTTATCTAGTACTCTAATTCTGGTTGGTTTCGTTTCTATTCCGCGTTCCGCGGCAATGAATTGTATTTATTCATTAATTACACTGTCTTATGATAATGAACTAAAATACAACTGAAATAAAGTTGAAAATTTCGTCATTTCATTATCTTCTGCTAGATCATAATGCTGCTCTGTCACAGCTAACTCCTACTTTTGTTGAATATGTCTCTTTAATTGTATCCATTTCCGTGTTAGTATACTTAACAAAATTATTTCCGATCACAACGAAACCTCGATACATGAAGCTTCTTCAATAGAAAATTAACTCATTATCTAAGACTAACCTCGAAGGTAAATGTTAGACAGAGGAAATACAAAGAGGAAAACTTAAGAACAATGAAACCCTGTTTTCAAGCCTTGATCTGAGTTTTGTTTAGCATACTGACTAGCAACGACCTCTGGGGACTAACAAACATAGACTAGGAGTGACAAAAAAGATAAACACTGCATTAGGTAATTGCCTGTTTTTTCCTTAAGTAACGTAGAATATAATTTCCCCTTCTTGCGAAAAATTTCAATTCCTGATCCGTTGTTCCCGTGGGCGCAGTCCTAGGTGTGATTGTCAGGTTGGGTTAAGAGTCACTCCATAAAGTTTTCTTTTGTACCAGTACTATCAGTACAGAATTCGGAAGGTATGATAGCTAAACCAGTGTTCTTGACTAGTCTTCCTTTAACATTGACAGTGTGCTCGGTAGAATATTAATAAATCCAGTAGACAACGGAGATGATATTTATACATCCTACAACCTCCTCCTCTAGATTTTAATTTATGAGGTTTTCTTCCATAACCACATTCACTTTAACATTTGATTCGATCCGAGGCACTTTAACGATTCATCTGAGGGGAACTTCTCAACCATCTTTTGTGCGATTATCTTCAACAATCATGCACCTTCACCTTTTTGTCACTGTCTTGAACGTTCCTGTAACAGTATTCTAATCAACTTGTCTACCTATGTTCACTTTAAGCTTAGATCTTTTCTAATCAGTTACCTATTCCTCTGATGTTACGACCGTGACCCGACCTTGTCCGTCATTTACGTGACTCAATGTCGTCAATAAGATTTGGATGTACACCTGCATTTATCTATGTTTCCAACTAGTCATATAATTTAACCATTCTATATGCTTTTGTAAGTAAGTAATCTTTTTACCCACGACGGAACGGAGCGGTGCGCATACCAAACCCAATGAATGTTCCATTTATCTCCAGAACGGCTTGACCGATTAACATGCAGTTTTCTGCTATAGATTTGTAATTAATCAATAGATAGTTATTATAGTTAAAATCCTCAAAGGGACGCTCAGGTACTGTTTCTTTCGCTCGTTTGGGGTAAGAATTTCGTGTGTTATATTTATCTCCAGAGCTTAACCGATTGACTTTGGTTCTTAAATAGTCATTGTCGCTTATTCTTGATCTATTCGCTTCAGAATTCGTTTCTAAAGAAACCAGTATGTCTAACTGTTTACCAATCGTTGACGTAAGCATAGCCGGTCTCTATTCATCTACCTACTCGTCTAAGCTTACGACCGTGACCCGACCTTGTCCGTTCCGTCAGTTACGTGACTTCGATAACTTTTGAACTTACACCTGCATCCAATACTCGATATAGACAGTAATATTATTAGAATGAGTTTATTTCCACTTTGAATTGGATAAGAAACGTGTGGATTGTGAAAACGTGTTTATCGATTGCATTATAAATATTTATTGCATGTTATAAAATAATGTTATTGATTTTAACCTGTACTTTATTTAGATAACAGTCTGAAAGCAGCAAAAATTGTGTTTCTGATACAGATTTTTTTATTACAGAAGATACGTTTTGTTTGCAACTTTGTCTTTGAGTGTTGAATCGAAACCGTGGATCAATGTGGAAGCTCCAGGTAGTCCGGGAAATTAAAATTTTCTTACGTGTTTTTGCAATTTGCAGTTCAGTGTCTGGGTGTGTGTTGATATAGTATGATTCGCGACTGTAATAGGTATTTAGTTAGAGAATTATTATCATTTAAATCATCAAAACGGCGCTCAAAGCGCATATGACCGATTGTTTGTCTATTTAGAGCTATATGCACTGTGAGAGTTATATACAGGGCCTATTATAATGACCAGCCTGACAATGACGTGACCCTTTAAACGACCCCCATTGGTCAGTATGCACTAATATAATGTTACGACAACTCTCAAACTACAGATGGCCAAATAGAGTCGGGAACATAGCTACGCTAAAGCATGTGCAACCTCACGATGCGTATAATTCGGTATATATCGGTTTGTGGCGCTCCTTTAAAGTTGAGCTCACGATACTTTTTGAGGCAGGTTTACCCAAACTGTTACTGGCACTTTCCTCAAAAGGCTAGCCCGAATGTTATTCTGCATGGTTTGTTGCACAAAGATATTGAAATTGTCTGGACTTTAAAAGAGACGATAATCCCTGAGTATGTTTCGGCGTTTCTTCTCAGAAGTAGTCCAGTTAGGAAATGCCGGCTCCAACTAGCTTATAAAAAATATGACTTGTAAAAGTGATTTTAAAATCCTACTTGCATAATAAACGATTTCATTTCATTCAAACGGTAACTTCTCGTGTACCATAAATATTAACCCGATCAGCTTAGAATCCATTAATCCAAGATCTTCATAATCGTAATAAAACTAATCCCTGCCTATCGATGGCTGATAAGTTTGTTATTATTCTACATGTGTTCGTTATCTTAAGAAGGTCATATAAAAACGTGAGTTAAGTTCACGTTGGTCCTTGGGGGCGGAAAATAACTTGACGTTAGGGTCAGGATTTTGATATGGAGGTATAATAAATTAATAACATTATTGCGATAATGTGTAAGCAATCCATACTAATATTATAAATGGGAAAGTGTGTCTGTCTGTATGTTTGTCTTTCTTTCACGGCAAAACGGAGCGACGAATGGACGTGATTTTTTAAGTGGAGATAGTTGAAGGGATGGAGAGTAACATAGGCTACTTTTTGTTTCTTGTTAACGCGAGCGAAGCCGCGGGCAAAAGCTAGTATAAATATATTTTAGTCGTTAATATTAGAAGCTGTTTAGATAAGTTCTAGTCGAATTGAGTTCTAACTCGACAACTGTCTGAAAATCGTCGAATCAAATAGCTGTTACGATTTTTTGAAAATCCCGGTTTTTCTTCTCTATATTGTGCACGTATTATACATATAAATATTTCCTTTTAAATCACTTTATCTATTAAAACAAACCGCATTAAAATCAGATGGATATTTTTAAAGATCTAGGCATACATAGGGACAAACAGAAAGCGGAAGGCGACATTGTTTTATACCATGTAGTAATATTACGAGAGATAAGTTTTGCTCTTTTTGGGGGAGCAGAATTCGTTTTGACGATTTGTCTATTTTTTTCTAAGGCATAACAGTTCTTTGAAAATATAATTACAATGTTAGTTACTGCATTTGCTACTTTAGACTACACAACTGGCGCATTATACAATCGGTACACTTCAATTTTGCAACTTTTACATAACATACATACTGTTGATGAGTAATAACTGTAATAAGCCTTTACATACGATCTATAATTGAGGTTAGTTTTGCTAAAACGAGCCAAACCGCAATCCAAACTAATAACTATACCTGTCTGTATTTCTATTATGCTTTCTTTACTAAACTACTGAACCGATACTAAACAATTATTTTCTGCTTGATTAAAATAATACAAAAATTAAGAGCATTAAAGTTCCGGTGGGTGGCTTGTGTTGTCACTTCTCAGTAAAAATTGTACTTGGCGTGACCTCACGTGAAACTTCAGAGCGTTCAAAGCATTGTACATGATTGTACCGTCATTTTTCATTTTTATGAGAATTAAAAAAAACACGTGTCCAATTTTTTTTAATAATAATAAATATAGGACTGTATGGCAGAGCAAAGAGCTTCACGGACGCTTTTATCGGGTCCTACATGGGCCCGATGTAGATTTCCTGGCGTCCGTATCCTGGCTGCGTTTCGGTGACCTCTTTGGGGAAACCGAAGGTTTTGTCTGTGCGATAATGGACGAAGTTATGATGACGAACAACTACCGGAAATACATTGTGAAGGACGGCACGGTTGACATATGTCGGGCATGCTACCGTCCCGGGGAATCAATCCGTCACATTATTTCTGGGTGTTCCAGTCTGGCTAACGGAGACTATTTGCACAGACACAACCTTGTAGCCAGGATTATTCATCAGCAACTTGCTCTGAAATACAATCTTGTGGAATCGGAAGTACCGTACTACAGGTATGTGCCCGACCCAGTTCTTGAGAATAGCCATATCACATTATACTGGGATCGATCTATTATCACAGACAGGACTATTGTTGCCAATAAGCCTGACATTGTGGTAATAGATCGATTAGAGCGTCGGGCAATGATTGTTGACATAGCCGTTCCGCATGACGAGAACCTCGTGAAAGCCGAGAAGGATAAGCAGTCCAAATACCTTGACTTGGCTCGCGAGGTTGTCGACATGTGGGACGTAGATTCAGCAGTCATTGTGCCGATAGTCGATAGCAAAGAGCCTCGATCAACACCTAAGGAGGCTCTCGCTAGGCAGTTGGATCAAGGGCCTGATACAGAAGGCGGTACTCCTGGGCACGGCGCGCATTGTCCGGCGATTCCTCTCTCTGGAGCCCTGACCATCGGTAGCTTGGACCCTGTTCCCGATGCCGGTGGGCTACTATTTTTTATATTTTTAAATGTTTTTATTATTTTATAACAATATTTAAAAATGTAATTTATAAGTGTCTAAATATAATAAATGGAATAATAATAATCCATTTATTTCAGGCATCGGAGGCCCATAGAATAAAATACATAGAATAATCATAAACCGTAATAAACTAATACATATTTTAAAAATTAAACTAAAACTAGTGCACACGAAGTGTCGGCGTCGTGTTTCGCTGACTGGTGTCATGTAGGCGGCCACGAAACCGGCGGTACACAACACCTTTCGGCCAGAACTCTTCCTTGAGGAACATCTCGAGATGGTGTGTCGAAACGCGCACCACGAACGACTTGAAGTTCGCGTTGTGACGCGGCTCCAACTTCTCGACCCTCAAGGTCCAGTTGGTCTTCACGCGCACGTACTCCACGATCTCTTCAACCTTCGTAGAGTGGTGCAATCTGGACACGTAGAGCAGCGTTGTCGGTTGTGGGTGTGGTTGTGGGGTGTTGTTGTTGTTGTTTAATAATCTAACTGACGGAATAAATAGTTTTTTAGTTATTGACTTATTGTCCAAGCTATATGCGTTTCAATCTGCCTCTTCACATTATCATACATAGCTGCACTGTATGCACTAATTTAAATGTTATATTAAGTAAATACATTTTCTAGATTATAAACGGACTTCAGCCTGTTAATTAATATCGTATAATTTGCGGTTAATCGTACCGTCCTTTACATAACTCCTTATCACAACTTTGATAAAATGTTAGACTTCGGAGTTTGGACTCGTTCGTACCCTTGAATATTTTCGACCTCTGCGACTAGTTAAATGTACAATCGACCAAATGGAATCATGCCCCACATAAGCTTATTTTCCTACAGACATTCTGATACAATTAGGTCGACAATCGCGTAAACATGTATTAAAAATGTCACACATCTAGTCTTATTATTTTGACAGCTTCAAACGATTTGTCGTCAAAATGGGTCATGATTCAATTTTGTCGATAGTACTAATATTCGGAAATAATAACATCAAAAAATATGTACTAACAGACATTTTATAGGATTTTTCTTAGGACGGGGTTCGTCGTACGTTTATATGACATCAGTGGTAATTTAAAAGTGCAGGTACGGCGTCGGCGTGCTCATCACACAGTTTGACCTGGGTAACGATGGAACCCACCACCTCCGGCTTAGCAATACGGGTCTCTAATCATTAGACTAACAGGCAACAGGCCGGATCTGCATAGCAAATAAGTTTGGGGACCTCTGGTCCTTTTTTGGACACAAAGACCAACTGCGACCAAAAAAAAAACGTATAAGTATGTATGTATGAAGGTATGTATATTACCTAGATATCGTTTATCGTACAAAGCCGCGTGTCAAGGACTAAAGAAACAACGTAAACAAATAAAAATAAAGCGAAGGAAACATTGTTTAATTTATATCTTTGTTTTACACGGAAACACTTCCTTTGTTATGTACCAATAGTTAATATATTTTTTGTTTTATTTAAATACCTACATCTATTAACCTTTCAACGACAAAGCGACAGCCGGCTGTCGTGCTGCTATTGTCTTTAAAGATTAAATCTTCGAACAAACGTGATTCAAGACACAATAGAAGGACAATAGCAGCACGACAGCCGGCTGTCGCTTTGTCGTTAAAAGGTTAATATGTGTTGGCATCAATGATATATTTTTCAAGCAATTAAGAAAAATGGATTGCTTTCCACGTTACGGCTTAGTTTATGAGGAAGAATGAATGGACTTAAACTACTGGCCTTGCCTCACAGTATTTATTATCGGTATAAGTATAAATACAAAGAACTATTAGAGAAGACAAAGAATTAACTACAGAAAACGTAGCTATTATCCTGAAAAAGTTCAGGCAGCCGACAACCGACTCTTACAAGGACGAAGCCGCAGGGACAAGTAAGTTTATTTTTATATTCACATCAGCGCCAATGCCAATAAAAGTTTGTAAATTGCTACATTATTTATAACATTAACGGTCCTTATGCACTGCAATAAATGAAAAAAAAAAAAACTTTTTAAATGTCATTGCACTATCGTTAAAAATAGAGAGACAAGCGAGATTGTTTTCTTTCTCAGCTTTTAAGACCGTGTAAAGTATATCAGCTGTTGACGCAATGACGAATTCTTTCTCACACAACAATGTTGAAGTTCACAGTAATTGGACTCAATAATGGCGTTTACGTACTTCGAAAATGTATTAATATCAGACGGCATTCATGTTAACCTTGTCATACGGGTGGTTTGTACTACAAAATTACATCTACGGGTCATGGAATGTTACTACTTAAGGACGACGGGACCATCCCATTATGTCCCCTCATACGGGCAAAAGAATTGACAGGTGTTGTAAAATGCTGTGTTTTTGTCTGTAATTTCATTTGGCCGCAAAGGTACTTACCAGTTTTGACAATTGAGTTCTTAATTACAGCTACAAGTACTTATTTGCAAGAACAGCATCATTTCGGCAGTAATATCCGTTCGACGGTCGTAAAAGAGGAATTATTTGAGTATTTGTCTATGTGTGTGTGTGTGCTTCCGGACGTCCCCTCATAGTTCATACATGCAGTACTTGACTGATTTTGACAGATGACATGTGTTGTCATTTGATCCGTCCAATTATTCTGTTATCAAGGGCGTCGTTTTCCTACCAATTTTTCATTAAATTACAGTAATTAAAAAATTGAATACAAGAAGTTCCGACTACGGACATTAGGTTGTTGAACTACATAGAAGTTTATTACGTCTTTTACATTGCCAAGGCGTAAACACTAATGTCCATACAAAGTCTTTGTGCTCATATATCCCTTCATTGTTAATAGCATGTGCTCGTAAGAGGTCAATATACGAAATCGCTGGCAAAGTGGGCGTGTCTGTGTGTAACGGTAACCAAATTATTCATAGATGCTCCATAGATCTTGCTAATAAATATAAATAAACATTATCTTCTGCGAACGCAGTGTTTATGGAAACCTGTTGAAATGGAAAATGTTGCGAGATTTTTTATGATAGAACACTGCGAGAGCGGTGATTGACGAACAGTGGTGTAGGGGATGACAATGATTTTGGAGGGCGGGATATATCTGATCACAATATAAGGTCTGTATTATGTTCCTATGATCCGCAATAAATAAATTCAAAAGTGAACGAATAACACGTAGAATAAGACAATCACGGGGAAACTACAGGGTGTCCCACGGCTATGCCACATGGAGGGAAAGTACCTTAAATCTTTTAGATAGAACATTTTACTGAAAGAAGACATTATCTGAATTTTAAAAACAATTTAAATTGCATTCATAGATTTTTAAATAATTAAATAGTTGGGCCGGGAATCGAACTTGTTCCACGAGAAAAAAAAATCACCCTGTAGTTTTATCATACCGATCGAAAGGCTTCATCATAAGGATATTTTTTTGCTAAATAACATAGTGTCACAAATAAAAGGAAGACCGTGAATTTTAACATTTTATGTAAAATTTTGTTCTGAAAAGTTAAAAGCTTTACATTGCCGTAAGGACATACAATTGACAATCATAAATAACTACTTATTACTATAATCTACCCACTTGAGTAGTACGCATCATTTAAATAAATAAGTATCCACCACAACAAGACCAAAAATCTTCAGGGAACGAAATAATCAAAGTTATCACTTTGCATTCAAGAAGAAGGGACTTGTTTTGAGCATTTGAAAAATTGACTAATTTTGTGTTAAAAATGTTAAAATCTATGGTCTTTCTTTTATTTTTGAAACTATGTTATTTAACAAAAAATAATCCCTGTGATGATGCCTTTCGATCGGTAGAATAAAACTACAGGCTGATTAATTTTTTCGAGTAACAGGTTCGATTCCGGGTTCAACTATGTAATTATTTAAATATCTATGAATGCAGTTTAAAATGTTTTCAAAATTCAAATAATGTCTTCTTTTAGTAAAATGTTCTATCTTTAATATTTAAGGTACTTTCCCTCCATGTGGCATTGCCGTGGGACACCCTGTATATCACACAGAATGATTTTGTGAAGCTTAAACCCATTTATTTGTGTTGGATACCCTTCGTTTGGGGAAAACGGAAGGTTATGTTGGGAACTTTACGGTTCCTCCAGCTACCATGAGTCGGAAGTTCGGTATACACATGACGCATGATCGCTGGAAGCTTGGGCCTTAAAGAAAAACATTTTAGTTTTTTTATGCCACTTCTTATGTATCCGCGATACATGACGAATTTGGGGGCAAAAACTTGCTTGAAAAAAAAAATCGCCTCATAATTTTATAGTTTTACAACAATTATTATTCTTTATTCTAATTAATAAGACCAACGAATGGTTTATAGGTACAATATTTGTGTTTAATGTACTTGAACTCAATATTATATTTTGCGGTTGCATGAGTTTACTCATCTAATTATAAACTTACGTCTTATATAAGAATTTATTTAATAGCATAAAATATAATGGAACCAGGTAATAGTACTCTCCCTATCCTGACTTACGGCGTACAATCTTGGTCTTCCAAAGGTACGAACTCAAGGTTTGCAAACGTGCTATGGACCGCAGCATACTTGGTGTTAAACTAACAAAACCCGTTCGAAAACACTACCTAGCAATCATAAGGCTGCCCAGCTAAAATCGGATTGGGCTGGGCTAGTCTGCTGCATGTCAAACGATCAATTGGCCCATAGAACCCAAGATTGTTGCCCCGTAATTGCGCGACGGTTACGCGGCAGACCACGAAGAAAATGGCGGGACGACTTGGACGGTTTTCTTGAGGAGTTGCAACTCGTAGTGCAAATTAGTGAAAGATAGAAGGAATGGAGGGAGGCCTTTGCTGTTATTTTATTTTATTTGGGAAAATTAACGGTTACACATTACAATATGGTTAAGAACATAAAACTGAAATGGTAGTATAAATGTATAATCAACAACATTTTCCACATAATATAAAAAGTTAAACTAAAATTAACATCGTGCGATGTAGAGGACATAGACTATAGTATAGATTATGAATAAAGATCATTAATTTTATTATTATAGTAATAATAAAATTCTAATTAAAGGTTCTCTTCGCCTCAATCATATATTTTATGTTGTATAGTATATGATTGAGGCGAAGGGAACCTTTAATTAGACAATAAAAATTTAATTATAGCTCATTTGCGTTTTTGACGTTAAATATATAAAATTACTTAGCAATTTAAGAAAATTTAATAATATTACTTGCCTGGTAAGGATTTCCCCCTGATTCAACAGATTTCCAAACATATACTAGGATTATTATAATAAAGTACACAGTTTGTAAGATATAATCCCTGGAAGTGTTTTGGCATAGCCATAATCCGTCTTTATCTCGCCATTGCAGTTTGAGAATAGTATAACAATGACAGATATAATGTTTAATCAAAGCATGTGCTCTTAGGAACATCTATTTATTTGACTTATCGTCCACTTGATTTGGACGTGAACAAAATTTCGGACAAAAACGATGATGAAGGGACGGGTTATGGGACATCCCGCCCACGAAAGATCTCGCCCCCGGGCGAGACGTCCACTTTTTAAAATGTGAATGGGTATATTCGCCCGAAAAATAATGTCCTGTGTAAAATAAATGATACTGAGATGTCTCCTATTAAAAAGTAATGAGATATTTTGACTAAATTGTGCATTTTTTTGACTATATATCAGATGAATCTGCAAACCATAAAGTAAAATGACCATATTTAAACTGGACATCATTTTTCGAGCGAATATACCCATTCACATTTTTAAAAGTGGACATCTCGCCCGGGGGCGAGATCTTTCGTGGGCGGGATGTCCCATAACCGACAAGGGACTAGATATTTCGTTGCCTAAGTACAGAATTCACACGAACCGTACAAGTTTATCTCTCAAATGGTTTTTTCTACAGCATTTTATTATAGCTTAGCTCCGTAGACATAAATAAACAAGTGGGTGCGAGAAAGTCCGCCATTTAATAGAGCTGTACCTTGACGCCTTGTCTTTGGTATTGTAAGAAGCGGGTCGCTTCTCTAGTATTCTTGCCACGCACGACCGTCCGTAGGGAATACCGTAAGGTCGGCTGGTACCTAATACATTTACAAACTAGCATTAGCCTGTATTTTTATTGTTTAAAAAATAGTAGCCATTGCGTTACTTGCTCGATCTTCTCTTTAGGAAGCTTCTGTTTGAAAAGGGCAAGTAAGCTAAAGAATATAAAATGCCTGTAAATGGTTTATCTACAGTAATATTATAAAGAGTTTAAGTTTTCTTTTTGTCTGTACGGGGTAAGCTTCGGAGATAATGACCTGATTCTAAAAGAAATTTCCTTGGAGCTTTTTAAGGGCTATAATATAACGCTTGGAGAAGTCGCGAGCAAAAGCTAATGGGAAATAAATCGCTGGAATTTGTGTTGGCGACGCGACCGAGGATGTGGGATATCATGGATGCTGTCGATGTCGTATATCAAGGAAAGTAGTAAAGAAATAGAAAGTAGATCCGCCAGCTCATTTTCTTTCGCCTGTTTCCTTGATTTATGTCCTATACTTCTTATATAACAAAATAGTAGTTTTGACATGAGAGCGGAGTGGAATTGCTTATGCATTAAAATTAAAATGACTTGCTTATGCATTAATTGACACACACACATTGTCAACCCTAATACATACAGATGTTAGATTTGCAGTTAAAGTATTATTATAATTTTAGTTTTTTTTTATTTTTCTCTTTCTTTCTATTCATTATATAAGTAAATATTTTTGTCTTTGACAGTCAGAAATGTGCTCATTACTAGCTCGACCGCTACCTATGTAACGCGTGAACACTGCCTCCTAAGATACCTACAGGATCTTCCTAGTTTAGGAGACAGGGCTCAAACTTTTGAACAACAGTAAACTTAATTAATAAGTGCTTATATATTATCTGTCAGAGTTGTATTTTTGGCCAAATAAACCATTTTTCATTTTTTTTTCATGACGAAGATTACCTTGTATAGGCGAAATTAATTAATTCGTCATTTTACGTTTGGTATACGGCACAACAAAACTGAAACTCTGTCCATAGAGCGACACCGTCGCGTCTACGCTTCGTCGACAGATTTTCATAGTTTTGTATGTAAGCTGCACGCAGGCGTACACCAAGCGTATAATGACGATTACGCCTTTATGCTACTACGCCACCGAAAACAGTGACACTATGTTACATGAATATAAGCCACAGAAGCAACACTGTCATTACGATCAACGATAATCTTGTTATTTACCTAAAATTTCAGGACGTTTTTGTTGACGCATCCTGTATTTTTGATTGATAGATTAAACTGTTGCCACTCGAAATAAAAATGGAGAAATGTATGAAAATATCGAAGGCCGACTATTTTTATCATGTCATGAGATAACCTACCTGATATTTTCAGATTACTTATGCACATACTTTTGTTGGATTGTTTTTTAAAGATTAATCACCGTCACACACAACGATTGAAGTTTTTTTTTATATGAAAGGGGCAAACAAGCTAGCGGGTCATCAAGATGAACACAGTCACATAAACCGAAGGAGCTGCAGTTGTGTTGCTTTTTAGAAAGTGTATATCTAATCTATCCTGTCCCAAAAAGTTCTATGCAATCAATCACTGACTAAAAAAAATACTTATAGGATAAGGAAGAAAAATGTCTTGTGTCTAAAAACCTCAAGCATTTGTAAACTTTAATTATCTCGATACTTTCGGGTCGAGAATCGAGAATCACGGAATTACATTTGACGAAAACGCAATTTAACTTTATAAGCAAACAGTCATACATCAGCATAATAACAAAAAACTAATGAAGCGCTCTTCCTCTCTCCTACTTATTTAAAACTTGCTGTGCCCAACAGGGTCCATAATTGTTTCTATGTTATATTATTATATTTACCACCTGTAAGTGTACATTATAGATTGCAATAAACTATTTGATTTGATTTGATTTAATGCTGTTCTTAAGACTATGAAGTTGTAATTACTGGTTTCAATTTGTTAAGCACGTCAGCTGAGAGCCGAACTATTGATTGAGTCATTGACACGAACGAAATCGCGGACAAAAGATAGTCTTGAAAATGTATCCGTGATCCTACTTATAATCTTATCATGTCACTACATTCAATCAGCAATCTTTTTTTATTATTACCACCTACCAACTAATCTAGATTAAAACTATTAATTCCTAAGATAACATAATTATTACATCCTATTGGGTCGCTAACCGGATTTAATGAGATACTAATACTAGCTATTGTCCATGACTCCGTTCGCAAGAAAGTCTCGTATTGCAAATTAAGAGAAGTAATTAATTTTAAAAAAAGAACATGACCTTTTCCAGGGTTCAATCTATCATGTTTATGCCAAATTAGCGACCCTCTCCAGCTTCGTTAGTTACAAATATTCAAAATATCCTTTTCTTTTCTTTTTTTTCTATGATGATATGCATTATTATGCATGTACACTTATGAACCTTTCTCTTGAATCCTTCTATTTATTGCTGGAATCTAAATTAAAATCCGTTAAGGAGTTTGCAATCCGTAATGATAAAAAGTTTGTAAATCCTTAAGTTCAAGTTAACAGAGAGCGTAAGCGACTTCATTTTATATCGCCTTAAAAGAGAGACAGATTTTTCTTTTAAAATATTTTTAGTATATACAAGGTGTCCCACGGCTATGCCACATGCGAGGGAAAGTACCTTAAATATTGTAGACAGAGCATTTTACGGAAAGAAGACAATGGTGCCGATTCTCTTGTGCACAAACTATCGTAAATTTAAGTTAAGTGCATCTTTCTCTTTCCATTTCTTAAAGAAAAGGACAGAAGATACATTTTAGTTTAATCCTGTCAAATTAGACAGCGCCTGATGACAATTGACGTATATTTAGACGCCATGTTTTTAAATTGCTTCTAAATTATCTATGGAGTGTCTAAATTTGACAGGACTTAACTAATATTTGATCTTCTGTCCTTTTCTTAATTAAACGGAAAGAGAAAGATGCACTTAACTTAAATTTACGATAGTTTGTGCACAAGAGAATCGGCACCATTATATGAATTTTAAAAACAATTTAAACTGCATTCATAGATATTTTAATAATTAAATGGTTAGGCCGGGAATCGAACTTGTTCCACGAGGAAAAATAATCACCCTGTAGTTTTATCATACCGATCGAAAGGTTTCATCAAAAAGAATATTTTTTGCTAAATAACATAGTGTCAAAAATAAAAGGAAGACCGTGAATTTTAACATTTGATGTGAAATTATGTTCAGAAAAGTTAAAAGCTTACATTTCCGTAAGGACATACAATTGACAATCATAACTAAATATTACTAATTAATCTACCCACTTGAGTAGAACGCATTATTTAAATAAATAAATATCCACCATAACAAGACCAAAAAATCGACAGGGAACGAAATAGTCAAAAGTCATCACTTTGTATTCAAGAAGAAAGGACTCATTTTGAACATTTGAAAAATTGATTAATTTGTTTTTGAAATGTTAAAATTAATGGTCTTCCTTTTATTTTTGACACTATGTTATTTAGCAAAAAATAATCCTTGTGATGAAGCCTTTCGACCGGTAGGATAAAACTACAGGCTGATTAATTTTCTCGAGTACTAGGTTCGATTCCCGGTTCAACTATGTATTTATTTAAATATCTATGAGTAAAGTTTAAAATGTTTTTAAAATTCAAATAATGTCTTCTTTCAGTAAAATGTTCTATCTACAATATTTAATGTACTTTCCCTCCATGTGGCATAGCCGTGGGACACCCTGTATATGTACTGCCTTTTTTATTATGTAAATTGTACTTTTTGATTTTATCTTGAGGTTATCATAGGAGAAATGAAGGATTACAGATATGTAAAAGAATTATGATTAGGCCGCATTACACGGCTAAGCCGGTAAGCCTGGCTCTCGATTTAATATCTTGTTATCAAGATTTATTCATTTACGATTGATCATCATTCTAGAATACCTGCATTCCGTTTTCGTTTATTTTTGTTTTTATCTTGTTTTGTATATGTCGCAGTCATCTGGTTGAATCAGCTATTTGATTGTATGACTAGCGCGTTTATTGAATGGCAACATTTAATTGAACGACTAAAGGACAACTCGTCAAGTTGTTTAATGTAACGTTCAACGATTTGACTGAACGTCATTTAGCATTGTCGTTAAATGGGATATAACCGACTTTGTAATGTTTGTTTAGGGTGAAGGGTGAACATAAGTTCGCAACTTAAAAACTTAACTTCCTGTACATAAAAAAATGAGGACATGACATGACCCACCTTATTATGCTTTTAATTTTAAAATAAAAACTTTAAAAGTAGCCGGCGGCGGCGTACTAAGGCCTCTTGTACACACACGGTTTTTCGCCGTGAGAATCCACGGTTAATTTGCCGTGTGTAGCCACGGTCGTCAGTGTTGTATGGATTACAAAGGAAGCTTGTAGACGTGCACGGCGGCGCTACGGTCCGGCTAATGCCGCCGTGTGCGCCGCCTCGCTCCCTCGGCGCGCCGCGTCTACGCACGCCGTGATTTTCATCAGTGTTGTATGGCATAATGGCAGTCTATAGGAGTGTGTCGACGGTGCCGGACGTACGCACGGTTTCGTTAAGATTTACCTACTCTAATTCGTATGGCTGATCGCTGGCGATGAAAGAAACAAGTTTGACATACAAGCTCTCACGTTTTTTCAACTGTACGACTTACACGCCGTACGGACGAAAAACCGTGTCGTCGACAAGAGGCCTAATACATTCTAACTTACACTTTAATAGGTAAATTTATGCTGTCACACTATTTTATTACGAATAAGTCACTTTAAAGTAAATTTAGTCAAAAAAATATCAAGACAGTGCTATCTGCGCGAGCTATTTTACGCTAAATTTGTTTTGGTGACTACTAAAGCCGCAGTGGGAAAAAAATGAACTAAATTTCAATCACCTGACTGATTTTACGTCCGCTCTGTTGAAAGGGCTATGCTACAATCAGCTATTTAGTTGGACGTTAAGCGACGCTTGTTCAATCAGCTTTCGGCATAGTCATTCAATTAAATGTTGCCATTCAATAAACGCGCTAGTCATACAATCAAATAGCTGATTCAACCAGATGACTGCGACATATATAATACTTCTGTAAGTTATCTTTATAAAACTGAAAACATTTTAATTTTTGAAAGTGGTCTGTTTATTATTTGCATTTTTATTTATAGCTTAGGTTCTACCAGTGACTTCAGTAAAACTTCGGTCGAACTCAAGGAATTAGTTAGCAGAAAAATCTTTGACCGGTAAAATAACTACCCTAGTAGCTATTTTATTGGCGATAGAATGTTTGTAATTAGATTTGGATTTCCAGAGATCACCTCTTACAAACAAATAAACTTTTCTCTAAGATATTAGAACTATAATTATGTATATAATTAACAATCCAATAAAAAATATAAAATGTAAGTAAAACTTATTTTACAGAATAAACCTACCAAAAGTAACCTTTCTTATTTATGGCTTTTCATACTCTGATTAAAGTTTCTCTTAATTTTGCCGTACTCTCAAAGATAGGATAATCCAAAATCTAATAAAATAATATTTTTATTACGCATTTTGTACCGGCACCGGCACCTCATTATCTTTTTTTAATAACATACAATTAAAAACATATATTTTTTCCTAACGATATAATGGCCAAAGTAATTTGGTCGAATAGTCATTCCTATGTAATTATGTCACGTCGTAGTATTGAAACCAGTCGGCTCTATGGCCATAAACTAGAGTCACTGACCTACGCCGTAGCGAAGTTTTTGGCATAGACAAGCAAACGAAGGAGGTATTCGGCAAACATCTTAGAACGTAGGTTGCTTTCGAATTTTTGGAATGGAATAACTTGTTATTTTCGCTTCAAGTAAGTCAAGTTGAGCTGTTTCTGTAGTTTTGCTTACGTTGACCTTTCTTGAGCTAAATTCCTGCTTTTAAACTACGCCTGCATTACAATAAACAAAACAAGAAAACCTTAATAGTCCAGCCTTTTGTGATGTTATTGGTAGACTAACGAATATTAATTGTTATTTTAAGGTTCCGTGGCATGCCAATTTCTGGATCACTATTACTACTCTCTATGATTTACGATTCCTTAAATATGGTAAAGAAATTATGCACACTCTAAAACATTTTTTTATCAGGGCCAGACATCTCCAATCTAACAATGAAGATTATCTCAAAACTGATACAGTACAGACAGTACAATAACAAAATAAAAAACCTTTGATATTGGGAACAAAGCATTATTATCGGTTGTGACAGTTTCAATTATCTTCCTAGCCTCCCAACCAAGTTAGGGTCAACTACCAGGGATCCAGCTGCCAATCAGTGTTTTACAAGGAGCGACTGTTTGTGAGACCTACGCACAAGCAGTATTGTGGTACAATACCTTTTGGCTGACTAACGTCAGACTTTCTGGAATCTGACCACCATGACGAACGTCAAAGTTCAAATAAAACAAGGAGATCTGGGAGATAAATTGATGCCTAGTCGAATCCGCGTAGTTTTCTAGGGTCTAGACTAGATAAATAAGCGCAACTACTTATCACCTACTTTGGGTTAACTTTGTTTCTGTCTCTATTTTATTTAGCATTCCTCTTTTGACAATTCGGCGACAGAAGTCAAGTAACGTAATGTGAATTTCGTCTTAAATCTAATCCATTACTTCTGAAATGGAGTCTATTAAAAAAAAGTCTATTTCAGCTCCACAAGTCAGTTCCACAAGCCGACCTCAACATAGTTGGGAAAAGGCTAGGAAGATAATGAAGTCATTATCATTCAAAAAATTTTGTGATTATAGTAAGTACGAGACCTTTCGCTTTTAAAATACGAGGTAACTAATACGTAGATCCCTTTTTGAGAATGTATGTGAGTGGGTGCACAAAAAGATTGTCTTTATAAAAGTGTCTGCCAAGAAGATGGCTATAAGAGTTGTAACGAGGAACAAGAGAAGTTAGGAGGATGAAACTCTTTCACAAGAGACACTTTACAAACCGATCGTGAAACAATGCAGTCTTTGAAAAAACAAGGATAATAAGACATGGAAAAATCCGGGGTTGCGTAATGGTTATAGTAGTTACCGTGACCCCGGAACTTAAAGGGCAACCGAAGGAACATGAGTGGGTTTTAGACAGTAAAAGTCTGACACGCCCTTCCGCCCCGTTAAGGACGGGATAAGTCATTTGATGATTTCCAAATCAAGACGGAAAAATTAGGTGATATGAAGTCTTAAAATATTATAACTTGTTAAAGTTTATAAATGTTTACTGCAGGTAATTTTCCGACTTGGCCTTGGTCGCTCAAAGAGAACCAGTATGAAGAAGTTCCTTGACATCGAATACAAAAAAAACGAAAATTATGTATTTTTATATTACAAACGTAGAGGAAGCCCGTTTTCCAATCAACCAGTGATGTGTTATATTGTGTATACAGCGCATATGTTGTATCCACCAAAGATTTCATAGTTATGAAGTTGTAAGATGACATGATTTAACCTTTCAACGACCAACCGACAGCAGGCTGTCGGGCTGCTATTGTCTTTCTACTGGGTATCAAACCACGTGTGTTTGAAGGATTAATTTCAAAGCCAGAGAAAAAGGGGCCAGTATCCAATAGTTTTGGCGTCAAGGGCCATACATTCCTGCACTTGTTGTGTAGAAGTAACAATATAAATGTGGCTGAAAACGTCAACAAGGCACCAACTAATTGTGTTTTCATATTATGTGTATAATATGGAAATCAGATAGACATATTATTACTACTCGCAATGTAGTCACATAAACGTATTGCTATTGTTTTAAATATGGCTACGTGGGAAGTAATTAATTTTCCTATTTCTATTAACAGGTAGAATCTAGAAATACTAAGGTTGATGCACAGAAACTTAGTTTATTTTATGCAAAAAATAACATTTGAATTGTGAGAACCTTTGTAAGTATCTACATATTTTATTTGTATGAATTGTACTTGTTTATTTGACCAATAAATCTTTAAGTAAACTCAAATATAAAGACACAGCCTTTTTGGTCGACTCATAAAATCAATGCACGAAACTACTAAACCTAGAAACATAAAATTATTACAATAGTTTCTTTTTATGTCGTCGAGGCGCATTAAGAAATGATTTTCGAAACTAGGTTTAAACTTAGTATGGAAATGGCCGAAATGGGCAATTGAAATCACAAGAACCAGGTAATATTCAATAAAAATTTGGGTAACGAAAAAGCTGAAAACTAATGTTAAACACAACAACGTTTATTTATATACGAATGGAAACTGATGAATTGATGAAATGACTCTTACTCATTCAATAAATGTCCGAGTTAAAGTGGTAAGAAAATCTCCGGTTACATAAGTAATATCTTAACGGTATTTCGAATCTTTAGAGCAGACAATAAGGATGCGAATGAGTTCATCACTGGTCATATTTGGGCATTAGACTGAGCACCTTTCGGCATTCGTTAACAAGTATTGGGTCCATTTAAAAGGAGACGAAATCTTCCACATGTCACCTTCTTTGTGGGGAAGTTTCCTTTGATACCATAAGTTGAGACCAGATTATTACCTGAACGAATGGTCTGTACCCTCGACTGGTAGAACATCATCAACTCACACCATCTTATATAGGGTTTTTTAACATTTCATACCCCTTCCCAGATTATAAGTGTCTCCCCAGATTATTACGTGCCCAATACGTCCAGTAGGCCTAAACGAAAATCATGCGCCCCATTTGCCATCTCTTTACGTCCCACTGGCTAGGAAGTCCTGATCAAATATATCATTATCATTACCCTCAATTTTCATTGATTTCACAACAACTTAATATCACTCTTTACCTCTTTCTTAAAAATCAATCATTTATTTGCTAATAAATATGGTACATGAGTTGCTACAGTGGCAGTTAGATCAAGCAAGACATATTTTACCTAACTTACTGGTATGCAAATATTAAAAAATAAAATTCATGATGACATTATTATTGTATTCCAATAGCACTTACAGGTGTTGCGATAACATGAGTAAACACAATCGTATAAATTCAACGTCAAACGTCACACATAAAACAAATTCTAGGTCAAGAAGTCGGATAACCTTTAACAGAAATAGATCCACAGCTAGTATTTGTTCCGGGCGTACAGGGACGAGATCCCGTTAATAACCTCGGAGTAATTACAAGATAATTGTATCTTGTCGATGGCCATTGTGTTATATTGATATCGGACTGGATAAGTCAGGTTACAGTGTCGTGGATCTATCTCTATTTATAAAAAAAAAAAAATGACGAGTTAATGACACTTGACAGTGTTAAAATTTTGTCCGCGTTTCTATTGGTCCACATAATCAGCATAAGTGTTATTATTGGTGTTAAAAGCGTTGGCTCCGCCTCAGCTAATTTCTCATCTCTCTCTGTCAATAGCGGAAATGTGAAATACTCAGTACTCGTTTGTTAAAAAAATGGACTAAGTTCTTCGAAAACGTTTGGTCGGGTTTGGCAATTTTTGTTTCTTAAGCTCAAGATTTTATTATAACCTCCAAAACGCAGAGGAGTCTATAATCATGACCTGAATCTATTCTATAAATTTTCCTGTTATGTCCCTTCAATAAGACGATCTAGGATAAGACCTCTTGGTGTTGACAAAATTCCATCTACATGACCATCAGAAGCGATAGACACTGAATTATTGACCGGTATTTAGGTCCTATAATGATTCGTTAAAGGAAAAGTCCTCCGCAATTTATGATATGGTGTCCTTCCTTCGGACATGCATGCAATTGAATCATTGATAACATTGTCTTTCCGGTTTCGTGATGCGGCTACGATCATTTATAGGTCAAATAATATCGTAATTAGCATTAGCTTTAGCCTTAGCCATCAGCCTAATTCCGCCATGAGAAGTAACAAGTAACATTAGCTTCTTTTCCTGGAAAAGTTTAAATCCAAATTCAAAGCGGACTGTCGTAGCTTGTGGGCGTTGAAAGATCACTGACAGTTAGTGAACGTTCTTAAGTCCTCAAATGAATTGGTCCATGGATACTGGTCTTAGTAAATTTTCTCAACATATTGAGATGAGACTAATGAAATCTTTTATTATGCACCCATTACTAGTCAGATGCTCCCATGCATCACTGTTATTCACATGATATTTATTTCTACAAAAGTTGTTAAAACGAAAAAGTGAGAAAACCTGAAATAGCCTTTTTGCTTTTAGCAAGCGTATGATCTTCGTTGCCCTTGTTCAGTTATAAAACAATAGACTAAGATTTTATAAACGACCTTAGCTTGAGGATACATTCTTTGTTTGCAGATTTTTATAAAATCATTCCGATATTTAGCTAAATATTACGAATGTAGCTTTTGTTTAGCAAAATTTAACGAATCTAGCTTTCGCCAGCGGCTTCGCCCGCGTGGATGTGAACTTCCATCCACTATTTCAGATGTCGAATTTCCAAAAATCCTTTTAGTAGCTATTCTTCATAAAGAACACACCCTCCAAAGTTTTATAGCTCTGGGACCAGCGGTTTGTGCTGTGCGTTCTTATATCAACAATCAGTCTCTCAGTTTACCATTTTATATAAAGATACCTATCACAACGATAGCACAAAAAATTGTTTGCACACAAAAACATAATTTTTACAAATATGTTAGTAGCACAGAAGATATCAGTATCAATTTAACCTACTATATTGCGCAGTAAATGTTTTACATACAGACGAACAAACACAAGCTGTCCGGAAGACAATGCTCTTTGCGCCTCAATAGTGATAACGAACCTTTATACTTTGTACTGCGTATATCATTTATCAGTTCATAATATATACGGGTCTTTGTTTTGAAATTCAGGTTGACTTCGTAATGTTGTCATTATACATTTTATTTTACAGACCGAATTATTCTTTACGATCAACTTCTTATTTAAGGTTTTGGTATAAGTACAAGGACGTCACCAGGCGAATGGCTCAGGGTCGAGAGGGGGGGTTTAATACATGGAGAATGAAAAAAAAGGTATTGTAGGTACAATCAAGAGCACATAAGGTTTTTTTACTAGCATTGCGTGTCTTCCTCTAACCTTGACATTATTAAGAACGGTACAAAGTCCATGTTTAGAGCTCTCAATGAGTTTTCGGCTCTATGCGGAGAGGTGGGGTGGCAGCCGCCCTTCCTCTTTCTCCCTACTTCATAATCGTAGGTGTATCCAGTTGAACAGCAAAATAAGATAGGGCGGTTTAATTAATAACCCCTATTCAAACGACTGTATCTGAATACGTAGGTACTCCAAAAAACATAAAAATAAAAGTCGACCATACGCTACCAAAGATCTGACGTGAAGGACCATGTTCTCTTTTTATTGGAATCAAGTCCACAAAGGACCAAGTTATTTTATTTGCATATAGAATGACATGTATTCGTTGAAATTATAAAAGTTATTGGTTACTGTTTGTAAAAGAAAGTAAGTACTAAACCAATTATAGTAACTGCAATTACACGAGTAGCGTGTGCTATGAGATAAAGGTGCTGATTCTCTTGTTCACAAACTTAACTTAATTTAAGTTAAGTGCATCTTCCTCTTTTCATTTAATTAAGAAAAGAACAGAAGATAAAATATTTGTGAAGTCCTGTCAAATTTAGACACACCATCGATAATTTAGACGCGATTTAAAAACATGGCGTCTAAATATACGTCAATTTTCTTCAGGCGCTGACTAATTTGACAGGATTAAACTAAAATGTATCTTCTGTCCTTTTCTTTAAGAAATGGAAAGAGAAAGATGCATTTAACTTAAATTTGGTTAAGTTTGGGAACAAGAAAATCAGCACCATTATGTGTATATTTAATTTCTACGCGGGCGAAGTCGCGGGTATAGGCAATAGGATTATTCGCATGCATTACATTGTTGGCCATTATTACAATGTTGTTACGATAGCACTCATATTGTTATTATATGATATTGTTAGCACAACTAAATTGCGGTTTGATACCATCTATTAGTATTAAACACGCAAAAACAAAATTATATACCTAATTTACACTAGAATAAAACTATGTTAAATGTTTCAAGTTTAAATGCGTCGTTTCAAAACAAAAAGTAAATAAACGTTTACATTTAAATGTGTGTGAATAATTTATAAAAACTGTGTTATTTCTAGATCTTTTCAGTGTTACTAAATAAGTAGGTGCGATTTAAAATATTCCGGTCAAGGCAAAAGGTAAACAATGGGTAAAGAAGTAGATAAGATAGTTACATAAGTAGAACCACTTATATTTTAAGAGAACGTAAATTATTTCCTCAAACGCATATAGAAGTGGTTGAAAATAGACATCATTGTAATTCGCACAGCTTTCATTTGTTTATTTTAAATAATGTGTATAGCGTCTTGGACTTCTTTGAATATAATATTTATTTTATTCACACAAATACGATATTCCGGAGTTCGATACAACCTGCCACGATGCGATGTGACGACGTATCATATGAATATTTTGGTCCTTAAAGCCTCAACAACAATTAGGCATTACAAATGCGTCAAAGTATTTATAATTTTTTTTTTTTAAATCTAGATTTTATTTAGGGGCTTTTACCAAAAGATATGTCAGCCCCATAAGTATTTATTAATTATTAGAAATTTCATACTTCGCTGTAGTAAACTTTCGAAGTTCCGTACTTCGATGATGAACATTCTAATTACTTCGACATACTATACCGTACTTTCTAACTTTCGTAATTCGCCCACGAAATTTAGAAATACAGTACATCGGTATTTAAAACTTCGATATTCCGTGATACAATCATTACATACCTAGGGTGACAGATAATTAGAGTACAATACTTAAACACGTGACTGTGCTGCTTATGATAACAAACAATTTTTTATATGGGAGCAAAGCCAAAATCGCGAAAAAAATATCAGCTGTTCATTACATTAGGCAAACATAAATGCACTGAACATTTTTTGCACGATTTCAAATTTGTTGCCATAGTAAAAGTTGTTAGTTATCATCAGCACAATCACGTGCTTAAGTATCGTACACTAGTTATCAGTTGCAAGACCCTGAGAACCTGAGAATGACAGCAACTTAATCATTTAGATGCACTCACTCTGGAGACAGGTGCACATCTCCCACACGCCAGTCCAGCTGGCGGTCTGGTCTGCGGTTCTGGAGCTGGGACCACTGGCCCTTCCTTTATTCTGAACAGCGAGGATCTGCGGCACTGGGGAAGAAACTTTTAATATAAATACTGGAACGACGGAAAGGATACGATGTGGAGTTATTAGTGAGCATTGCAAGCTAGGTATGCAATTGTTACTAATACAAGTGAATCTAATGTGTGTTTATAATCACCATGAGAACCGCTAATATGGGAGAACTAGCGCCATTGATTGATGTAGAAAAACTAAATGTTATTGAGGAAATTAAAATTTACATCTCCGTCTAATAATACAAACAGTCACTGCAAAATTAATATAATACAAATACTCAGAGTAAAACTAAATTTAAAAACGTGGTAGGGCCATTCCCATTCGTCTTCCTTTAAGTGTCGCATTGGTATCCGTGAAACAATTAATCTATTTTGTCATTCGTTAAATTTTACCAAACATCATCAAAATTAGTCACTCATTCCTCTTTATTTTTACCAATAACCACACGAAAATCTTCAAGCAATTATTGGGAAAAACGTGACTTGTGAAAACCTGATACATCGTATGACTAAACATGCAAATGAACATACATAGGTACTCATAATTTGTTTATCGTCGAAATGATTGTAGTAGAAGAAATCATTTCTATTTTTACAGGAGCTGGACACGAAAACACAGATGAAACGTTTTCCTGTTAAGTTTAGATGCCAGAAATAAAAATGTAAAAATTCACGTGTAAGAATCTAGGTTACAAATATATAATCACTATAATTTAGAAAATTGCTGAAATACTTCGCAATAGTAGCCAAATGTTGATGATAAAACGTTTGTTACATTACAAATGGTGCTAGTGTGATAATTATAGAAACAATCATGATGTTACTTCACACATAAGCCGTTAACGTAACAGATATTATGTTCAATGACAAAGTAAATAATATCCAACAACTAGTTGAAGAATATTATGTGAGGAACATTGCCACACTCAACGTAGTAGAAACTGAGATGCAAAAACGTATTACCAAGACCACTGATCACGATATAAGTGACAATATTAAGACATTGCAACCACAATTTTGATGAAAAGTGATATTGCAAATGATGCCATTTAAAAACCATTTGAAGGAAAGGCAGCGTTAGTGGAACTTAGATGAATACAGGAGCTTAAAGATCGGCACAGACATGGTGAGGACTAAACCCTAAAAGCCGGACTCCACCAAAGCGGAGATGTGGGGAGATATCTCGTGCAGCCAATCGGCTTGCATCATTTTCACACCCCACAGCTTAGCTTTAGCGCAATACAAAATCCTATTGGTTATTTACAAGACATCTCTGCTTCGGTAGAATCCGGGCCTAAGGCTGCCATTTCATGGGAGCAGAGTGAGGCAGCGGGGCGGTGACAGAGTCAAAAATCCACCAATACAACTGCATAAAGTCCAAGCTTGCGAGATTCTATTGGTTGATTTTGGACAGGCAGCCTTAAAAGTGGGTGAACTTATCGTGTGACGACGTGTGTGGTGTAAAGATATTTGACATTAAAGAAGAATGACTCACACGCATTGAGTTTATACAAATAACGATAATGAAAAGAAGGTAGTCTAAACTCCAAGTAATATTTAAGAGAGACCACAAATACCATCAAGGATCAACACAATTTTGTTTAGATATACACGATTTGGTTATTTTAGTAAAAACTAACTTTGATAAGCAACTAGTTTTTAGAATTACATTACAGCAAAGGAAAGCGGAAATTGTGGAATGCATATTAATACTCTAACGGCTTGTATCGTTGCTTCAATTAACGGAAGCAGTAAGTCAAATATCTTTAAACTTAATCTTGTAACTTATAAGAGAAACGTTCAACTGCTTCTATTCATTGCGATCTTGGAATGGTAAAGAATTTTGTTTTTACTTGTTCCAATGTAATATTTGGTTGTTGATATATATTCTACAAAAAAGGGGAATTTTTATAAAGTTAAATTATTTATTTATAGTTCATATATTTTAACTAGCGACCCACTCCAGCTTGACTCGGATGTTACATTTTTTTTTACATTCCGGCTTTTTTTCAGTATAATATGCATGAATGTTCACTAGAATCACTCGAATCTATTGCTGAAAACTGCAATAAAAATCAGTTGACTAGTTTAAAAGATCTCAGCCAACAGCCGAGGCGACTTCCTTTTATACTAAGTAAGTAATAAAGATAGGCACGTTTACTACAAACACACGCAACATTTCATGCTCGACATAAGTGCAAAGCAGGCATAGAGTAACGTGAAAATAGAAAGGTAAGGAAACTCACAATAACTTCACTTTCGAACTTGGCATAATGGTCGGACTGACGTTTGCGCGCGCGCACCGCCTGTCGGAGTGAACTGCTCGTGTCTCGGCCGCACCACCCCCCGACGCGCTCGCCAACCACCTCCAACATGTCGGCTACGCGGCTGTGGACAAAGAAATAAAAATAAATACTGGGCAACTGGAAAGTCGGACGCACGAGGCTTCCGTAAAATCAGAAAACTGAAAGAAATAGAGTTTGTGGTATAGGTCCGGCTTAAATACTCATTTTATTCAGTTTTTATACTTATATATTATATTGCCTTCTCTGAATGAGAAGAAGCCTTTGCCCTGCAGTGGGACAGTAACAGGCTGGTATTATATTATATCTGTATATGGGCTAAATCAACCACAATGTGGATCCCAGAAAACGTTTGACGACATCGCGGCAGACCCTTCGGGAATCGGGAAGAACTTGGCGCTTGGAGGCAGGATTGGTCTACACTAGCCCAGAACAGAGACGAGTGGAAAAAAGAAAAGGTGGCCTTTGCCCTGCAGTGGGACAACATAGGCTTAGAATTATTTATTTAACATAAAACTGAAACCTTACAAAATTGAAAAAGTGTCTCCGAAATACGTCTAGACGGTTTGACTGGGAGATCAAACAATAAATCTCCTGTATTATATATTTATGTGTGTGAATAGAATAGAATTATTTGTTACAGTGGACCCATAAATATATCATCTGTAAAAAAAATACTGTCTAACTATTACGGTCATGAGATACAGCTTGGTGAAAGACAGATGGACAGACAGATTGCGGAATCTTAGAAATAAGGTCTCGTTTTACCCTTTCGGTACATAACAGTAATACGAGAAACGGTACAAAAATGTCTTTGACTTTATAGTTGAGTCATTTGATTTTGCAAGTTCCGCCCACAACTACAGTGAATCGGTTGAGCCTTCCGTATAGGTATTGCACAAAATTCTTTCAATGCATGATTTGGTATTCGTTGTTTAGTTATTTGGTCCTTTCGGTCTTTTTAGTCTCGTGCTTAATTTTAATGTACGGTGGGCAAAGCAGATAAGTATCCAGGGCCGTCAGATACAGTTTAAGTTTTCTCAAAAATCCACGGATATTTTCTAATAAAAAATTAAACTATAGTAGAAAATGACTAGTTCTTCAATTAGGTTAAATTTCATTTGAATACATTCATTGGTATTCAAGAAAACCTCAATTGTATATGACGGCCCTGGATACTTATCTGCTTTGCCTACTGTACAGTAAGAGTAACATATCAATACCTCTAGGCTCAAATGACACTATCCATTTTGTTTACATATTTTTTAGCGAAAGAAATACACAGATTGGTAACCAGTCGGCTATTCTAAACTTGAAAATTCAAGAACCGTTATCTTTATCGACGTAATCAACATCCAGTTAACTTATCATTTTGCAAATATAAAAATCGCTTCCGAATATTTATCAACAATATTTAAATGGGAATGCCACATGTGATTTTTGTTGATATAATCTTTGCAATAATATTTTTACTGACGGCCCGTAGATGTAAGCTAACCACCTGACACCTGCAGTCTCTTACACGTTTAGAATTCGTCATCCTTTTGTCATATTCAATGTTTTCTCCTCATTCCTTTAAGATTGTTTTATGGACGGGAAATCATCAAATGACTTCTCCCGCCTTGGGCGGGGAGGGAGGGAGTGTCTGTGTGGGTGACTTTTACTGACTAAAATCCACCTTTGTTCCTTCGGTTGCCCTTTAAGTTCCGGGGCCGCGGTAACTATTAGAACTATTTCGCAACCCCGGCAGTCATTCCTTTAGGACCGAAAGACCACAATCACAGGTCTTAGGGTAGAATATTTAATGTTTTTTTTTATAGACGGTGGAATAGACGCCTCTTATATTAAATTATTCTAATTAAAAAATACTTGAGTTAGAAAGTTCCGCTATGCTAGGTTTTACGGTAACAAATGTAAATCAAGCCTTGTTTGTAATAATGACAAACGACTACTGTGATTCAAAATTAAAATACAAACGTTTTAAAAACAAAAGGCTGTTTACAAAACACCAACTTAATTGACCTATGTTGTCATAGGGCGACAAAAGTGAGTACTTATATTATTTTCTTTCATAAACTTAACTAGAATGAAAATAGTAAGGACAAAAATAGGCAATCAAAGCCAATTGAACATCTTAGTAAAATCCCTTTTAATTCTTGTTTTAAAAACTTGTTTCTGTTCTCAAAATCAAAATGGAGTTTGAAACGGAACCATCATCTACACAGATTTCGGAGGCATCTACTGGGTAAGCTCGCTCCATCGTAGGCTCCGTCTATGCCCTCGGGCTAGTCTGGGACCAAGATATTTATTTATAAAAAAACTATCTCCACTTAAAAAATCGCGTCAATCCGTCGCTCCGTTTTGCCGTTAAAGAAAGACAAACAGACAGACAGACACACTTTCCCATTTATAATATTAGTATGAATTAAGTGGCCTTTTGGTAGTAATCAATGCACAGCCGAAACTACTGAAGAATAAACATTTGCATATAAATAATACATACAAATATGTACCTATATTTGTACATTAATTTCTTTTGAGGACGTATAGTGGCACTACGTAGCGAATTTTGGGACTTCAAAAAGTTACCACGAAAATGAATAAGCAAAGCCGCACAAACCAGTAAGTAATAATAGAGTGAGGTTATCTCCAGAAGTAAATCGTTATACAAACATAAAAATACTCTGAACACATAACTATAGCAATGTCATAAGATTTATATTATACTTAACTTAAAAGAAAGATAAATGCAGCAGCTAGTCTTTTAAGACTATAGGTTAAATATAGTAGCCAGTCTTTCATGATTATAAGAGAAAATAAGGTAAATATAATAAAAGACAGGTTTCCAAAATTATAGATCCTGCAACAATGCCTCTGTTGGAATGCGGTTTTGACACCGACTATTTAACATCTGAACGCTGCAAAACAAACAAATATTGTTTACCACTTTTGTCTCTGATCTGACACCTGAAGTAATGTGATTAAATTGTTACAACTTATTATTGTCGCTTATAGCTTGATTAGTTAACAGAACAAGGTAAAGATCAATTGTAGTCTCAAGATGCTAAGAACCAAAGTGTGTCATCCCGCCACATTTTACAGAGCGAAGAAAGTTTTATTAAAAACTAGCTTTTGCCCGCGACTTTATCCGCGTGGAATAAAACTTTCCATTCCTGGGGGATTTTCGGGATGAAAACGACAGTGGCGTAGCGTGGCTTTTCGCCGCCCGGGGCTGATTGGAAATCCGCCGCCCCTTATTTTAACTGTAAGTCGCTTAAAGTTTATATATTATATTGAATTGACACCTTATTGCAAGTCAAAATATACCTACTACCACGCATTGCTAATGCATGCTACAGGTGGAAAATACGTCTAAGAGAAGAAATGCCGCAAGAAACCCATATTATCTTATATGTTTGTCTCAACTCTAAGGACATCTTAGGTTTCTACGCAAACTGTTCATTGAAAAAAAAATTAATATACGGATTGTACCTCTGCTAAAAGTGACCGTTTGTAGCAATTTTTGAATCTCTGAACCTGCAAAATAGCTTAAAAAAAAGTATACATGTATAGTTTAATTCAAATCGGTTCAGTGGTTTAGGCGTGAAGAAGAGACAGACAGACAGAGTTACTTTCGCATTTATAATATTAGTACGGATTAATATTGGAGGATGATTGGTGATCGATACTGATGCCAAAAATGCAATTAGTAAGTTTGTCTGTCTGTCTGTATGTGCACGCATGGGTTAAAAACTTACATTGTAAAATCTTACATTGTAATCCATACCCCTTGGTAGGCTAAAGGCTATATAACACAACTCTAAGACACATGAGAGCCGAGCAGTAAATAAAAGTGCTGAATTATGGTACGTACGGGCAGCAATAAGGCTGGCTGATGGCTTTGCAAGATATTCGTAGCTTATACATCAGAATAACACATAATATTGCGCTACATAACATTGCACCATGAGCCACGGGAGCCGATGCCGATCAGAACCAAAAACCTAACATAACGTAGGTACGCGAGGATCGTGCGCTCCATGGCCCTCTACGGGGCTCGAATCTGACCTTGGCTCCGGCCCGGCTACTGAGGGCGTCTCAGGGGGTTATAACCATTCGGATGGCACCACCGCAATCGCATCGCACCGCACGATCTCCTGCGAGGTGGCGAGTCTTCCTGCCGGCATCCTGTCCCACCGTGGGATTTGGAGACTATGCGAATGTCGCAACACAGTGCTGGGCACGCCTCTTTGAGGAGTTGGCTGACGAGGCGCCACGGCGCTCTTACGTATCGCCAGACACAGGTTGACACCGGACACGGACACGGACTTTTCGGGAGGCTCCTGTGTCGGATTCCGGCGGAAGCGACGCCTGGGTGTCACCGGCAGCGGTCGCCTGGAGGTATGCCTCGCATGGGCGGGCCACCGCCGTATTCTTGCAGAGGCGATCGGAAGGAGTGACCGAATGGGAAGCCGTCACCGCCTTCTGCGAAGCAGTCATGCTGGAGTAGTAGTTTGCTGCACGCGTGAGACAGCGTCAGGCCTCACACCCCGAACAAAAACCCAGGCGTAGGCGTCGACAATGGCAATGGCAAGACGACTACAAGCCACCGTAGACGCGGGCCTGTGGGCGGCGATCGATGGGTAGCTTGCCGCCTGATAAGGACCAGGCCCGTGTCGACGGCGCGTTTATTCCACTCGCGCCTCAAACAAAGAGCGGTATAAGCGCGGGACGCGCGTCGCCCGCGCGGTTATCGTCCTCTTTTTCGCACACTTGCAGTAAAGCTTTCGCGGGTGCTTTCGGTACCTAACATATTGCAAACAGTAGGTAGGTAATTTGGAAAAGTATTTTTTTTTAATTATGCAATCTAATATTTTCGTCATGTTCCTCAATTGCCGCCCCCTTTCATGTGCCGCCCGGGGCCATGGCCCCCCCGGCCCCCCCCACGCTACGCCACTGGAAAACGATCCTATGTCCTTTTCCTTTCTCGCACTAAATTTCATTTAAATCGGTTCAGCGGTTTAGGCGTGAAGAAGAGACAGACAGACAGACAGACAGACAGAGTTACTTTGCATTTATAATATTAGTACGGAAAGTACGGATTTATGGGCACTACAAAATCATGCCTTTTCATGTAATATTTAATTGACTTATCAAAGAAAATGAACCGTTACAAGATGTAATAATAAACATAGGTAAGCAATGCATTAATGATAACTTGTACGATTCATACAGAACTTTCCGACAACTTTTGAACCGTAATGGCTTTTGATAATACATTTATGGATGCTTTATGGATGAATTAATTAATTTTCAGTATTCGCATTTATATACCTACTGAATGAAGTGTGAGGACAGAGAAGCAATTCATTCATATAATTATCATTATATTTGATTGAAGATCATAAATGGGAAATGGGTAAAGAAATATGGAAGTCTCAAAGGCTTCTTATATGCGTAACATGAGAAAATTTAATGTAGAAAATTATACTAAACACAAACACAAAAGCATAATTTATAAAGATATCGTATAATAGGGAGGCGTGTCGGGGAAGAGTAGTTTCTACGCCGGGGAAGCTGCGAATGGCATCAATTTTTATGAACTGAACATAGTTTTGAGAAGCGGAAGTGTCTACATTTAAACAATAGACGAGACGTCATTATTAGGCTCAGGCTTTTGTCTTTTAGTTATTACTCTAACAATGACGATTACCATATTTGTTAAATATAATGGATATTTCATAATCATATGACAGTTTACCTAAGAAAGTTACCGTTAGTAGCCACATTATCTTAAAACATCCGATTTATTGTGACAATTATCGGTATCACAAACAATTCAGTAAGCATGATAACCGTTTCCATAATCTGTGCGAAATATGCATATTTTATCAACATAATGATTCATATTATTATTTTGTTTTACACAATGAAAAACTATAATGATATCAACAAGGCCTCAAAGAGCAGTCAGAACGTCTGCCGGGGTTGCGGAATAGTTCTAATAGTTACTGCGGCCCCGAGACATAAAGGGCAACCGAAGGAACAAGGGTGGGTTTTAGTGAGTAAAAGTCTGACGCTCCCCCCCCCCCCCCGCCCATGGCGGGAGATCCCATACATACAAAAATAATATTAACAAGTTTGCAAGTTTGGTTTGTTTCGCATTGTCACTACGTTGTCATTTTTGTTTTCATTACTTAACGCAATGAATGTGTTGTTCCAAAGTCCCTTTGTTATTGTATCACAAAGACTTAATAAAAAAGTTTGAGACAGAATTTGAGGTCATTAACATCAAAAAGTATTTGATACTATTCTTGTTTTCTGATTCTTATCATTCATGTATGAGTTGTTTTACATATTGTGTCATCAGCGGAGTTTTGCCTAAACATTGTATCTTAAATACAATTTTTATCTTATGTTAATTATTTACACTTTTAAATTATTTTCAATTTAATATTTCAGGTCGTTTTGAAAATGGGGGTTTTAAGTCAATTATCACAGGACTAGATGTTAAACAAGGATGATTTGGACTAAGAAGAGAAGAACATAGAAGAACAGAAAATAGGTAATAGACAATCAGTAGAGCAAAGTCAAAGCCTCAAAAATAATGTGGATTAAAAAGAAACCAATATAGAAGCCACATCATTCAGGGTAAATCTTTAACCAATTAATGGTACAGCAGAAATATATATTTAAACAGGCAATTATCTAGTTTTTAATTGAATAAATTGTGTAGCAGTAAAGCAGTCAATCGCAGTGAACGATCGTGGGTAGGTTCCAAGAGAGAGTAAACCAACTTTCGATTAAATCTCAATTATTAGTCTAGACCTCAGTAATATAGAAAGACATGTATTACACTGTGGTTTAGTTGTTGAACCCGTTACTGAACAAAGAGTACAATTATCCGGAGAAGTAAGATGAAAACATGCAGTTGCAAACTTAAATACAGTTTTCGTTATTATTGCTAATAAATGAACCAACTAAGCAAATAAATTGAAAATAATAGCACACAGAAATAGTTTTTTGGAAATTCTAAATATATATTATGATATTATAACATGGCCTAAAATTTATTTATGTTAAAATTGATTACATTCACTCGATTAACTATTTCTAATTGACTTTTATTATTATTTATTAATATTTTTAAGCTACTTTTAAGATATCAGCTGTACTGCAGTAACGAGTGGTTAATAGTATAATTCCAATTAATTTAGGTGTCCTTATGAGTCATATAACAAGAAAAAAGTTCTACATCACAAACGCAGGCCGTTTGTATAATGACTTTAACATTTAATGTCCTTTAGGCTATTGTTTCATACAACTATGTCTAGGTGTTTATTTACGGCTTTCTAATATTACACCAATTATTAACAACTGACTTTTAATTTGAATAAAAAAATATTTTATTTTGTATCAATTTACGCTCCAAATACTTGTTCGACATACTGTAGACGTAAAAGTAAAAAAAAAGGATATAATAAAATGATAATTTGGGAAATTAAGAAAATTGTTTCTGGAAAGCAAACGATATTGATGCAGAGTACACACCTGGACGTAAAGAACCAGTAAAGGATAGCCGTGAAGATGGCGAGCTCGGCGGCTCCGCTGGCCACCCTCACGTGCTCCACCATCGTCCACACGCTTATCATCGTATCCATCTCGCTGCCGTTGAACACCGACACTACATCACCAGCAGTCCAGTTCCACAACGCACTTACTTCCACTATTTTGGACGAAATCTTCACTAATTATATTTCTCAATTTATAGATTTCACTAAAAACCTCGGAGATTTACGCAACTAATTTCATCGAGTTCTAAAAAGATATCAAATTATCGATTTCAATTTCTTTGCGAACGAGGGTAATACGTGTTACCTCCTCGAGAGTCGGAATTGTATTGACAGTGTCGTTGTGTAGATGTCATAATGTGCACTTCGGTGACCTATGTTCGTTGACTTGTCCGAAGCGTTTGCACTAACGTGATAGATATCGGAGGAAATAGCTCACCATGCGATGCTGATATGAAAACAGTAATTAATAACGACCTAATTGCTCAGTGATAAACTAATGAACTGTGAACGGGCAAAGTAAGCGCGTGAAGGAGATCACGATTGATATGGATGGCAAATTTCGCGCGGCCAACCAGTAGGGAGCGAGAAAAGGACAATGAAGGGGGCCAATTGGAACGGGGATTCAACAAATAAAACTATAACACTTTAGTGTTGGATATAAATAATGCGTGCGGTATTAATAGATCGGATGTTACCAAAACATAGATTCCAGAGCAACATGCTAATACAAATCAATACTTTGAGTGATAATGTTTATACAAAGAATGATCAATTTTTTTTGCAAACAAATTCAATAAGCGCAAAAATTTTTTTGGACCTGACATAACAAACCGGTCACAGAGATGGAAGGTCGACACTGCACGAGTAAAAAGTTCAGGTGTCACAAATATTTCTTCAATAAAACATGTGGCCTCGGGCGTGGAAGATAACGTTCATCGAATGGCCATCGTGTGATGCGTGATAATATTTAATCAAGTGTCAAATAGTTAATAAGAAAAATCTTTTACGATAGGTAAGAATTTGAACGAGTTAACTGTACTTAATCATATGATTTTTGACCTTTGAGCGTTGTTTTTTGCATAAGCACAATAATAATTTTATCTGTTGCTTTGTCTATAATATTTTGAAAATTGAAAAGATTGTCTTCCGTGAATTGAACTTTAGTATCGACTTCTTTGTCATCATAATAACTCGTGCGATAATGATGCAATCCTGCATAGTAATTGGGACATTATCTTCTAATTTACGTAGATAAAGCTGTCTATGGGGGGCCCAACGACGAATGGAGTATCAGCATTTATCGAAATTATTACGCACATTGCTAGAGTGGTCTATGAACACTGATAAGTCTTAGCTATGATAAACTTCTATGTAACCTTACATAACACGCAATTGTTGCATGGAATAGGCCCTTTGTATCGTTCGGAATTTATTCATTTTGTGATTTTATATATTTATACTGTAAGAAGTCAAGTATTGTTATTTCTATCATAATCATTTATTCAAAAATATTTAAAAGCAAATCTAGGTCTTGAATCTCATGGACTCAATGGACCTCAGAGGAGCATTGTACGCTTCTTAATAAATTGTCTGTTCATCGAGTATAGTATGTGTGAAATAAAGTAAACGAAAGCAATACATGAGCTGCTCACTTAGTGTTAGTACAATAGAATGAATCAGTCATTGTACGCAAATTAGAATTTGTACAGATCGACTTCTGATACGACGAAATCATGCTTTATAGGTCAAATTGAATTGGTTACGGATATCCATCAACAATCGTTTATTATATGTTGCGCGCTGTAGCAAGGTGCGGGTGACACCTGCCTGAATGACGTTGACATCAGTCAGTACCACAAGACTAGGGACGATATGCAATTCACTTTATCGCTATCGATACTACGAAAATTATTGTTTTATTCAATTTTGTGCTACTACGTGTACAAAGTTGTAAATTTAAATGTTTTATGGCTGTACATAACTATCTTTGTACTAATAAAAAATCTTCAATAAAAAAATTACTAAAATTTCGGAAGTCGGTGGCTTCTCTTCTGCCAATTTATTTGTGTTGCCACAGACTTCCGAAATTTCAGTTATTTTTGTATTTTTAGTTTTTGAAAGCGGTAACTATTTTTTTGGAAAAAGATATTTTTTTTTAACTTTTTAGTGTCGAGACCCAATGTCTGACTGGGTTTTACAGTATCTCTAAAAGTAATACATATAAAACGCAAATAGAAACTTGAAGTAACGCTAACGCATATATCGTCAATGTATATTTTGTCGATTTTTTTTGTTTTTGATTAATTTTTCGAGAACCACTGAACCGGTCGCCATAAAATTTATATGGGACCATCGGGTTTATATTTTTTTTCGTGACAACATTTTTGTTCTATTTTTAGGACAGCATGTCTCTGCAACAAGGGATAGGGAGTTTATAGCTGAGCGCTCTCAGCGGCTCGCTAGCCAAACTGTGAGAACATCGAAGGCCCGTGCTCAGGAATTTAGCGCTGAACGTGCGCAGCATCTTTCTGATATGCAATAAAAACAAAACCCTCCTTTTGGTAGTCAAGAGATTTCATAGCACTCAGTACTAGCTGAACCACACTCTTCATCACAAGTTAAAATGTTTACCGCCCAACGAAGTGGGCACGGGTCGGCTAGTCTAGTATTCTATAAAATATCGACATTCCATCGTAACAGTACATCCCATCACTAATTACGTCGAAGGCGTTACGTTATACGAATAACACTTTGCTTAATTTTTATTCCAAATTAATTTTAATTGTGGACTAGCACATTCTGGTTGGGTTGAAATTAATTTACTACAGTTATTAATGATTTAGTATATTAGGAATGTGGTACAGCTGAACTACTAAAGTCATAATTTATAAAATACTGCAACTTTCTAAAGTGAAATGAAATGTTACTGAAAGTGTCACCCGCACCTTGCTACAGCGCAAAGAATATAAGTACTTAAACTCGCACCTTGCGAAACATTTCAATCGCCAAAAAGAATCGCAACGACATCGTTACTATAACGTCAATCTAATATACTTGACTGTATCTAACAAGGTTGAGACTAGTTCATATTGTTATCAACTATGGTATCACATTAGTAATAATTAACAAAATTGATTTGGGCAAGATACGTTATCCAACAATCAAATATGGAGAATATTTTGTAGTTCTAAGTTTAAATGTTTAAATCCCAGTCAACAGAGGCAAAATCTTGCTTAAAAATACATGACTAGAATGATTATGATCACCGCAAGGGCAAAAGTAATATAAACTTGAAAACGTTGATAAATGCACTACGTGTTTTGTCAAGTAACTTCTCTTTTAAGATCAGAAACGAAAATTGCACAAGCATCAATTATGGCATTGCAACCTTCTACAGACATCGCGTCTGTTTTATTGACTACAAAGAGGTCCTTTAATTTAATTCAACAATCCGGTTTTAATTATTTTGTGTTCACATGAGGAGGCTATTATACTTAGAAGCCTCTTACAACCTGTTGAAAATTCAAAGATTCTGTTACACTTATATCGTTAATTTTTTTTTGCATTGTGTCTGCTATTTCTTTCTTCAATAATCATCATTCTGCATTAGAAGTTTGATGAAATGTTTTATTAATCCGTACAACATTATTAGTAGCAGTATCGTTAAAATTTCACACACCGCACCAAGCAACGCTGCGGTCATGTAATGAATGCTTAAATAATTGTTGATCAAGAAAGCGAAAATTCTACGGAAGCGGTTGCAGTAATTGGAATGAAAAGAATACGGTGCCATTGGGGTTTTCACGGAAATTGAAGAGAACTCAGAAACGAGAAAGGATGAAAGATGTTTTCAGATGATACATTGGAAGACAGTAAGCTACTGTTAGAACATAAGCACACGAAACTTGTTAATATTTTACTGTTATCACTGTAGTTTTAGCTTCCACCATAAGAGAAAGAAGTGTCGGTAAATGCTTTGATGTTAGAAGAAATTGTAACCATTTCACACTTCAGTAAACAATGCGTATCGGACGATATAGCAGCTCGAATTCTATGCATCTTTATGAATGAGGTAAAACCAAGCAATCAGGTCGAAACTAATGTATGAGTATCATGCGGTCTGGTTGCTATTATCATTCAGTTCTCAAATAACAGTTTCCAACAAGCATTGGATAGGTAGCCTGGTAACAATATCGTTTACAATACCAACTAGCTGACTAAAGGGGTGTCATTTAACAATTCCAAATAACCGCTCCGACGTTGGCACAGAAAGTGAAATCGACATGCAAGCATGAATGCTCGCGAATACTAGTGTTGTGAAAAACTGCATAGGTTGTTTTCTATGCAAAAATTGCTTTTGGATACTTTACCGAATATTTTTCCTCAAAAAATAGAACGTTACGCTTTGGAATGTAATATAAATTGTATAACGATTTAATATTTTTGTAGCACTTTGATGCGACTTGTAACAAAAGGCGAAAGAATGCGATTTTTTATATAACACAATCGTGATCGAACATAAAAGGGTCGCGGACGCGATACGTGTGGCCCCGCGCACGGACGACGCAATACTGGCTGAGGCCGAGCAAGCAAGATGCCGCATGCGCACGTCACGGACGCGCAACCGTTCTATTACAGTAGTAACAGCGGCTGAGATAGCGCGTAAAAGAAATGAGAGCCCAACTGTTGGCTTGACTTGACCCACCTTGATTTTCATGGTGTTGATTTTAATGACAGCACATATCAATGGATATTTAGATAATATCATCATCCTCATGTTCTTATGCCAAATATTTCGAAGTAGTCCAGTAGGCTTTTGTTTCATTAACTCTTTCTGCCGTCAACTCTTTTATCGCTTGCATCCTAGCCATAACAATACCACCTTGATCGTGAATTCGTGACTAGTCTTATTCGATGTGACAAAAACAAATCTCAACCCTTCAGCATACGAATGTCCTAAAAATCAGGTTAAGATCATCAGTCTATCCTCATATATAAGAGAAAATAAGGGATAACGTTCAAAGAACAATATTACAAATTGTTTGGGTTAAAAAGCCCATTTTATGAGTACGTCTGCGTCGTGAGCCTCGTCATAATGGATTTGATAAAATCCATAATGACGCTTTAGACAATGACACACACGAGAAGTTGTACATACTTAAAAAAAACAGACACTGAGCTTGTTAAAGTTGGAGTTAGTAACAAAAAAATAAACTTGAACAATGTGAACTCTGACACTAAAGTCTTTATCGCTTGACATAGCCAAAACAGAAAATCGTATGATCCCAGAATATTTACCCAATTATCTTATGATTGATGATAAGTAATCGAATGATGATGTTTGCCATATCGCTGTTACATTAACGGAGGTGTTCAAGGATTTTTATCGTATGCGTGTGTCATAAAATTCACTAGGAAACGACATTGGTATAGAAATCGCCAGTATAGGCGTGATAAAAACGAAGAAATAAATAAAAATAATATGGCAAATGGTTCGACAGTGGAGTATTTGTAAGACCAGAACTCTAGTGCTAAGACTGCATTGTCAATCTATTTGGATTTATTTAGATGGATAGGAAACCAAAAAAAAAATCAGCAATCGAGTGATGGTCAAATGCTACGTCAATCTCAAATATACTCAGCACAGTCTCAGTCAGTATAGTAGGCTGATCATAGCGCACATCAAACTAAAATTCGACCAACCATTGTACCTATGTATCACAAATAAAATATTTCTTTCTTTCTTCTTTCTTTCTCAGTACCCCTTATGTACTTGTTGAACAGCTCGTCATAAGTCAATAGGTACATCAATTTCATTTGTGACAGGATTTGCCAGAGGAACAGGTAAAACAGGCACCACAGATCAACAGGTTAGATCAGGCAGGAGAAAACATTGCCGGGGATTGCGGAAGTCGCATCAGTTCCCGCGATACTCGGCGTAGGTGGTAGGGACATCGGAGTGGTTTTTAGTCAGTAAGAGTCTGACGACCGCTCCTCCCCTCCTCACAGGGCAGAGGACAGCCATGAGGATTTTCCACTCTGGATAAATAAAAAAGGCAGGAAATCACTGCAAAAGCAATCTAGCAGATACAGCAGAAGTAGAACACTATGAACTGTTCAACATTTACTGTTAAGAATCAATTCCTATGGGTTTAAATAAAGGCTGAGATGCACATAGAAAAATATTTAAAGATTCGAGTTTATATTGGGTTTAGTAAACATGTACCGCATGTGCGTGAATACTATGAATAGTAATGGGAACACTAACACTGGTCTAGTGATTCGAACGGAAACACTTCGTCAGGTGTAAATCTTGAAATAATTGGTTAAATTGTTGCCAATGGCTGTAAGATTGGGGATGAAAGATTTAAAGATTTTCTTGACGATGAACATGATAAAGATTTAGACCAATGAAATAGGCATTATTGTAACTCCATTTAAATCCATCGAAATTCGAAAATATAATACTGATTTTTATGATTTACAGCAGAAGGAAGACACGAGGAAACTTGAAAATTTAAAGTCATACATGAATTATACGATCATGCGTAATTTATTATATTGGAGTCAAGGCGATATTAAAAAGTGTTTAGCAAATTATCGTTCGTCCAAGATAATATTAGACGCAATAATTAAAATAAAAGGCAGTTCTTATTAGAAAAACGCTGCGCAGTTTGAGATTATCTATTAAAATAGAAATTGTTTCCAAATAGATTTATTTGTTATTATTAAGACACTCTGGTATTGACTAGCTATCTTTATTATAAACATTTTATCCATTAGATTACCTGCTTAATACGCAAATCCATCAGTAAAATTTGGTACGATTAAAAATGATTGATAACATATTCGCATAATAAATATATGAAAGTAAACATTTTTGACAAAAAGGCAATAACATATTTATCGTTTTTTGACACTTGTAATTTATGAGGACTGCAATGAATATGAAGAAAGAAAGGAAAGTTCTCGTGTAATGACCATAATGACAAAATTTATAAATATCTGTCGGAGAGTGACAAGTTGGGCTATAAATATGAAAACTTTAAATTATCTTGAAAAGATAATGACTCCCCCCTTCCCCCAACAAATAAACAGCATAATTGACCAAGCTTCTAAAAATATTCGTCACGAATATTTAATAAATAATTAACTTCCTACTTAAATCGTTTTAAAAATATAATAATAATAAGTAAATATCAATAACTTTGTTTTAGTTAAATAAAATACTAATAATAGGAAGTTGAAAGGACCGGCGGGGAGGCGCGGCGTCCTAATTTTTGTAATACAGTATGTATGTGTGTATTCTTGATTGAAAATTGATCTCTTATGACCCCAAAATTTTCGACTTTGGATTTGGAGCGAAGGATAACCTTGTAAAGAATGTAACAATGGGCATCGATAAAAATGTGTTTTCAATGTGTTATCATTCTTGTTGCCAACAACAATAATAAAGAATCAATTCCAGCTTGAGCAGTTGTTGCGGTTATGAATGTATATATAATATTATAATAATTATAAGTATTACGACCTCAAGGTAGAGGTCAGACGGTAGTCGCTTAATTACTTCGAAAAGCCCTTTAATTTTTAAGTCCATACCTACACACTACAATGATATGGAGAATGACTACTATGAAGATTATAGGACGTCTCGAAAGCTTGTGCTTGTGCTTTGTGTACAAGACTTTCTGTCGAAGTAAGTAACATTATCCCTTTAGCTTTCTAATGTTAGCATAGATGATGATGATGTACTTCTTTACTTTACAATACTTCAAGTTTACAAACTTACAGACGGATTTAATGACACAGGTGTTACCTACCAGCCAATCATAGACATCCATACTAATATTATAAATGGGAAAGTGTGTCTGTCTGTCTGTCTGTTTGTCTGTCTGTCTGTTTGTCTTTCTTTCACGGCAAAACGGAGCGACGGATTGACATGATTTTTTAAGTGGAGATAGTTGAAGGGATGGAGAGTAACATAGGCTACTTTTTGTCTCTTTCTAACGCGAGCGAAGCCGCGGGCATAAGCTAGTAACACAATATAGAGAATATGCTAGTGCTACAATGAAAACCTTGACATTAGCGATGACATAGAAACCTAAGCTGACGAAGCCTGAGAAATACAAACTATCAGGCCGTATCATTTTATGGTAATAAACTTTATGAAATAAGTATACATTAAAATGAGAACAAGCATAAAAGTTAATAAGGAACACGACCAAACGAGGTTGTTTGAACTCAAATCTTTCATGTAATGGATGAAGATGTAGTTAATTTTATAGTTACACCTAGAATTAACTCAACGGTTCTGAAACGCTGATCAAAAACTTGATAAAAAGATGCTTGTAATTCATATTTGGCGTTAAAATTTACCAAAAAAAGACCCGGAACTGGTTGAGATGTTTCTAGTAAATTTGCAGAATTTAAAATAGAATATGATATTAATTCAGACAGTTGTTAAGCTAATATTTAATTTCACAGACAACGCCATTGTTAAACTAATATTTCATTTTTGCAAAAAGTATCAGGCATTGCATAAAAATGTGTTGCTCAGTCAACGACGATAAACTACTTCTTTTGATTTCGGTAAAACTACAGAAATCCATCTTTATATCATTTTCCGACCACTTTTAAATATATTTTCTTGCTTATTGATTGACTGAAACCACACGTAGCACAGTACTGGTCAGATAAACGAAATAATATCCTTCTTTCACGACCACAATGGGTCAATGAGATCGAATTACCATCTTCAACTGCTGCCATCTCTTCCGGTTGATCTAGGCCGGTATTGGCCATTATGAATTATAGTGGTCTATTTTGGGAACAGGCTCCAAATTTACGTTTTGTTTCTTACGTTCAATCTATCTTTTCATGAGCTGAGTTGCTACGGAAGATCCTTAATCTAGATTTTGAAGAGTTGTTTGTTGAAGTCAATACAATAAACCAAATATTTAATCAAGCGTTGTCTATCAAGATTAGAATCTAGTTCTTCATAACCTTTCTTTGATTAACAATCTCCTTGAACCTGAGTCGTTAGATTAAACATGCAAATTTTAGCAAAATTGTCGTCCTATGTAACCGGCTTAAGAAGAAGAAGAAGAAAGAAAGAAAGAAAGAAAGACAATTTATTCGCGCAATGTGCGCTACAAATAAAAACTTATAATTACTACAACCTTAAAACTAAATACAGCTAAGTAGCATCACTACTGCGCGAAACGGCTAGCGCTCAGCATAATGCCGTGACCCATACATAGGCATGAGTCCACGACGCTGGTTTTCAGCGCTAGCCGACAATGTGTTTTTTTGCCTTGGAACAATAAATAACGCCTGTTATACACTGTTCCGAGGCACAAGAAAAAACACGAAAAGACGACATTGTACCGGCGCGGCGAGCACAGACAAATACGGAAGAAAGAGTAAAACAAAAACAAAATATACGACTAAACACACACAGAACAATAATTTTAAACAGGCAGCATTAAAGTAAAAACAACACAAAATTAAAACGAACATAGATGAGATACTGACTGATAGTCCGAACATTCTCATTCCGAACCATAGACTAACTAAAGTTGAGTAAAACCAATATTGTTCCGAACGAAGAGGTTATGTCATATTGTCGTAACTCATTTGCATTACGTGAAATAATTATCTAAGATGGCGCATACAGTGACACAAGCAAGTGGATTACAGAATTGTGATGAAATAATGGGAAGAAAGTTATGTCAGTAAAGTTTGTGGCAAAAAATTGTATAGTGTTGGTGTGTGAAAGTGGAATTAGGTGGACCCATTTCACGGACGACCATGACTCGGTGCGAAAGGCGAAACCGACCCAGGCATATTGTGCAACGCAAGAAGTAAAACAAAAATGGTGAGATATATAATTGTAACTTATGACTATGTAATAAAATATAAAAGAAAAAATAATATGGAAACATGTTAGAAGAATGTATGTCTGAAAAGGTGTAATAAGAGTATTGTTGTCTATCGCACAGGTTTACAAGCGTAGAAAACATGGAATCGCCGCTATCAGAACCCAGCACACAGGAGGCAGATACGAGTTGCGGCATAGCCGGACATCCAACCAAGGACTGAAGGCCATGACCCGAGAGGTAGATAACATGAGAAATATCAGGAGAGATTATTGAGTAGAGAACTGTGCATGTAAAAGTAATTTCTTATGTTGGTATTTGAACGACTGTACTGTTTTTGTACTTAAGACCATATACTGCATGGTTAGTTGAGTAGTTGCCTTAACGCCGTAATTCAAGTTATTTGAACTTGGTGTTATGTAAGCCGGTATTTATCTAGAATATTAACCTCTCATGGCTTCGGATCATACAGTCTGTGTTTCTCATGGTTCTCTTCAAGGTAAACACATTAATCATCTTACTTGTTGTCGTACGTCTTATTTTGTAAGTCAATTATGACTGTATTAGCGTTTTCGTTGTTATCTGCGGATTCGTTGACAAAAATACAGTTTTCTCTATGGTCTTCATTATATTATTATATGCCGTATTGATTATGATATCAGGGCATAACAGACTATTGGTGCCAACATGCAAGATCACTTTAATCCAAAAGTTAAAGTTTTGTTTACAGTTTAATCAGTAGTGTACGTGTGTTAATAAAGATAGAATATATAGACAATACTAATATCAAATAGTTCAATTGCGCACCTTTATCAGTGGACTTTGTGTTAGTATAACAACGAATCCACCTGACGAACAAGTGGTGGAATATTTTCTATTAATTTGAAGCATTTATCAAAAATTCATTCGGAAATCTATCATGTTAAAAAGAGCTCCTAAACAAATAAATAGTACTTAATGCGTTCTTAAAAATAATTGGTCTAGTCTTCTAGATTTTATTTATGTATTCGTGAACCGTAAATAATATTAAACATTAAACCGTAAACTAAATAACCACGGAAGATATAGATACGTTGCAATTCGACTTACTTTACAATAAAGCTTGTATTGATGCCGCAGAGCTTCTAGTTTAGAAACAAGTCCGACAACTTCTTATACTTACTCCAAAAAATACAAATGTCTACAGCAACAATATTAGCAACATGGCAAAGTAAACTCCTATCAATTTCCAGGGTTCCGTGCAAGTGGCCACAAATGGCGTACAATTGTCAACTCGGCTTCCAATGGTCAAGCAATTGCCTCACACTGGTGTAATTGGTGGTCTCGAACGTTCCCGTCATGCAACATCGAGGACTGACCGATATTAAACACATTATACATTGTTGAATAATCCTGGGGCCCTAGTCTGCTATTACAATCGTGCCTCGATGATCGATTTTTGACTTTTAACGTCAAACTTTTGATACATTTCCCATACAAAAACTGTCAAAGTTGTCAAATAACCGGCCGATGGCCGGTCATTGTGACACGATTGTAATAGCAGACTAGGGCCCCTGGATCAATGGTTGGATTTATAAGAATTGTTGGATAGATTGTTAAAGTTACTAGTCTCATTCAAACCATTCTTTCAAAGTATGGAAATCGGGCCAAAGGAGGAAGGAGGAAAATACTGGTTATATCACTGAAAAGTTGAAAAAAAAATAGGGGTAAGTACACTATTGCACCTTGTACATTTTCCCACGTATTGGAAGAAAATTAACGGTTAACGAGACTGTAATTTCGTCACCGCCGGAGTCAAGGTATTTTCACGCAGTCATGGTCTTTAAAAACCGTGATTTAAGGACTAGAATGGTGTGTGCGGTTTTGCGAAACATAATAATTGCTTGCATGTGGTGTAACATAGCCACTGTGTCTAATAATGTTAAATTGGCACCTCCAGGCCTTTTAGCGTTCCCTGGTTAAGAAGTGAAAATATTCATTTAAAGCTTTTTAGTACTTCCAAAACTCAAGACTACGAACTTGAAATTTGGGAAAAGTAGAGCAAGTCTTTGGATTTCACCAAGTTATAATTCATTAGCATAACCTGCATAACATTAAAAATTCTCACGTGATCGTTTTGTTTACATTGTGACTAAAATATGATAAGAGGCTGAGAATTTCCAGCAGCACAATATAGAAATTACATTCAGTAAAAGTATAGATAATTTGGATCACGATATAGATTAAGTTGATTAGAAAGAAGAGTGTGAAACAGAACAATATAATTTCAGAGAATTAACTGTTCACCATGAAAAAGGTAGAAGGACCAACATCAATATAACATCCAGAACCATCGAAATATTGGTGAAAACTAATCTATTATCTCTTAATATAAAACGTGTGAATATAAACCACAGGTAAAGATAAAACGTGTAAATATAAAGAGGACAGGTTTATACAGTTCGCTATTTTTGCGGCCATTACTCCTGGTGAGCCTATGGATGGCAGATAATTATGAGTTTGGAAACTAAAGAATGAAGATTTTTTTTTTAACTATAGTATTTATGATGGATCAGCGACTATTTGGACATTATAAAAACGTACACAAAGAGGTTGATCTGTTCAATATTCAGATCAATCACGTTACTTTAGGAGATTAAATATGGAATGGATGGTCAAATATGGAACAAAATAAAGACTTTATTTAAGAATGGTTATTCGCTCTACCATTGAGAAATATTTAAGTTCAGCGACACGGAGCTAATTGCGAAGTGTTTTTTCGATGTGACGTCAGTAAAATACATTAAGTACATCTTTTTGTCTTTATAATGAGATTTAAATGTTTGTTAAGCAAAAACACAAAAGTACTTAAAAATACCATTATAGCATGTGTTTTTATTGCCAGAACTTAATTAAATTCATATCAATAATAATATCAAGAATTTTAAAGTAACTAATTTTCTGCTGTTACTCTTTCACGACTAAACCCTTGAATCGATTATGATGAAGTTCTCTGATTTTGACTTTGTATGCATTTGCATTAACGCGGACGAAGTTCTGAGAAAAAGTATGAAAGTATACAATGTGTTAATGAAATAACCCAAAACCTCGGATACCCCAACCGACTTTTATACTAATAAATTGATATGACGTATAACTATTTATTTTCATAAATTATATTATATTATAGTAATAGATATTTGAAAATGTTGTTGTCGCGCTACTTCTTACAGACTCGTAGCTCTATCGCCGCGCCGCTGTCAACGAACACGGGAGCACTATCCTTTACATCGATTTTGCTGTCGATTCTAAACAAACTAGTTTCAGGTTTTGGGTAATTTTAATAACACATTGTATGTATATACCCCTAAACTTTGTGGGGCTGTGACTAATGCACAAAAAGGTAGTCATGGAAAATTGTAATTTCGTTTCTGATTATTTTTGTGACGCAGAATTTCGTGCAAGTGAATGCCACTGGTCTTCTCAAAATAACTGTTTTGACTTTTGAAGGTTTCTCATGGGGTCTATGCCGGCATGGTATTGTTACGAGCAAATTGGGGCAGTGAATGTAGTGCAATGAAAAGGAAAAGGAAGGCAGAAGTAAATATGTATGGATTGTCTGAAGAATGATATGAAGAGGTAGATAGGACAACTTGGAAGAGAAAATTTGTAGTACCGACCCCAAGTAAAACGGGAAAAGCGCCGAAAGAAAAATAAAAGTTATACTATTGTAAAATAGGAATAATAAATAGAAAACGGATAATCGAAGATAATAATAAGATCTATACGCCTTCTACAAATAAATTGATATGTAAAAATAAAGTCCACGACAATCTTACTAAGTCTACGGCTGCACACTAGGTAAATAATATGCATCCGATTATCCGAATCCTGATTATATGTTAACAGGATTAGCACCTTAACGATCTTTAATTATCATTAAAGAGCAAACTTATTTAGTACATCGCGTAAACATAACAGATATTTTAATTAGCAACAGTCGGAACAGTATCTATTTCATCGATGGAAAAAAACTGGACAAGTGTGAGTCGAATTCGTACATAATGTTTATTTTTATTATTAGTTGATCTGGGCGTAAACTGACTGGCTGTTGATATATCAAAGCTTAGCTCAAACCGCCGTCCTAGAGACATGAATAAAATAAATAAATAATTGAATATACGCTAATAGGGTATAATAGGGAATGGAAGTTCGACATCCAGGCAGGCAAAAGCTAGTAGTCGTAAACTAAACTTCTAATCGTCTTTCCGTCCGGTTCACAGAGCCATTCAGCCCTAAGACAGGAGGATATACACTAAGCAACAATACCCCTTCACAATCTTAGAATAGAGATCCCTTCATTTGGCACCGTTTAGGTAGAGAACCCTAAAAACGAAGGGTCTTATCGAATAATGTATCCGGCAAGTCGGACTATCATCAAGCTACTCCATAACGAGGCAGGTGCTTAACTAACGAGTCCAGGCTACTGGGATAATATCTTGAGAATAATTCAATGCACACGATGAGGATGAGGCTAATTACAGTCACTTTGAATAAAATTGTGCCGCCAGGGAAACCTGTTTTACAGTCAGATGATATGATACTGATTAACATAAGCATCGAACAGGATTTCTGTAAGATCGAATGTCATGAGAACACAGAATTACTTAAAATCTTCAAATTAAATTCGACCTTCCTATCTTCATTTAGGTTGTCGACCTATAATGGCTGCTTCAGGTCACTTAGATTAAGAAGTGTCGAATGCTTACCCTTGGACTACCCTCCCGACTAGGGGAAAGCCCACAGAAGACCACTTTTACTTTTCAAAGAAAGGTCAGGTATAAAATCTAAATATCATCAATTTTGATTACAGTTTATGGCTTTAATTTTTTTAACGCCTGCATTAAGATGTGGACTTTGACAACTCCAACGAGGACTCAACATAAGAATGGATTACCTTTTAAATCTATCTTGATCCATTTCTATTATCCTGTCTCTATTGGATCATGTACGATTAACGGATTATCGGAGACTGACATGTGATAAATAGGAATAATTTTATTAATAATTATTAATAATATAAACAATTTCTAGATAAACAAAGATTAGTTGACGTCAATCGCGATTGCGCGGACGCAACGGTCAACGTGCTTGCTTGCACGAGACTAAGCTTCTTTGTATCCTAGGATAAACACAGGGGTAAATGTCTTGATAAGATTATTCTATATTAAGATAGGAAAAGTCATAATGGCGGCCATTCATGTATTTTATCCTGTGTTGGGTTATTCCTGGCTTACAAAGGTTAATGAAAGGTAAATAATCTCGTTGTCGCTACCAGTACTTGGTACAGTGTAAAATATTTGTATAGCAAATGTTACAGCGTCTCTTATGGTAACTTGCAGGACTAAAATCAACTATGAGACATCAAGTAAAAAATCTATCGAATAGAAAATCGCTAGCGTCTAGATCCAACTAACGTGAAAATGTTGTCAGAAATAAAACCAAAATGGTTGAGATTCTTTCAATTACTATAGCTATTTCTGTCTCTTCTTTAGAGCCCTTTCAACCCGTTTGTATTTGGAAAAATAAAATGAATAAACCGATCAAGACAGAGTGCCAATCGGTACCGTTGACACTCATCGGATACCGAAGTACAAGTTTCTAGAACCAAAATTTAGATTTAATATTTTACAAATCTTAGTGCAATAGGAAGTAAATAGGAATAAGAATAACCCATTTAGCATACTTATAGCAATAAAATTTGTAAAATTAATTTTCCGATTCGATAATATTGGCCGCACTTTGGACTCGATCGGTGCGACATTGAGTTGACCGAACCATCGCGATCGCACCGGCCGAGCATTCCAAACTTCCAAAATAGTACGAGTCGCACTCTGCTTACTAATTAAATCTGCGTACTTTAAACCTTGTATTTCAACCGTCTGTGTGTATGTAGTTTTAAGTATACTGGGTATACTGTGTAAAATTAACATTAGAATATTATGTAATTTTTCTTTGCATAATATCACATTGCAGGTGCATACGAGATCACAAGCTACACAGTAGCCATGTCCTTCCTTGAAGTCCAAGTTCAAAAATCGAAATATTAGGAGGTATTGTATTTAGTAGTGAAACCTGACCAATAGACATGTTCGCATGTGTATTATTTATAGTACATGTGCTAAATCAAGCAACAAGACTATACGGGCAAGACTATAGGTAAATAAACGATGCGAGACATGTGCTATGACTAAGCTGACTTCACTAGCAAGGCGGAGAATAGCTGAGCCATATTCTCTAGTCTCTTGGTTGAAATACTAATCAGTCAGCTCGACATTAACTTAAAGTAAGATAAAAAAGGCACGAATACCAACATCGTGATAACTTTATGCTACATTTGGTAACACCCGCAATTTGACGGCCTGAGACATCTCCAATACCAAAGAGCTCCCAGAGGCCAGATGAGAAGCCATCTTAGAAATGAAGGTGATGTGTCTGATGTGCCTGTACATATTTATACCAGTACCCATACCTTTTTAACCGGAACACAGCTCTAACAAGGAAATAGTAACAATTAGAACATATTATATCGGACAGACAGCCGCGCAATCTCACAGAGACCATAAACATTTCGTGCAATATTAGTTCTAATCTTAAGTGCTACATGCTACATGATTAAAATTGAGTTTTTGGTAATTGCCATTCATGAATCGAAGTAACTATGTTGTATGTTGTAAAAACTGTGGATCTCTTGATTTTTGTATATTCTTGAGCACAAAGCGTATCTTTATTACATTAGACTAGCGTTTGGCGCAGATTGTTTATATATCTTTCTCAATTATATTTAACTAGCTTTTGCCCGCGGCTTCGCTCGCGTTAGAAAGAGACAAAAAGTAGCCTATGTTACTCTCCATCCCTTCAACTATCTCCACTCAAAAAATCACGTCAATTCATCGCTCCGTTTTGCCGTGAAAGAAAGACAAACAGACAGACAGACAGACAGACAGTAGCCTATGTTACTCTCCATCCCTTCAACTATCTCCACCTAAAAATCACGTCAATTCATCGCTCCGTTTTGCCGTGAAAGAAAGACAAACAGACAGACAGACACACTTTCCCATTTATAATATTAGTATGGATTGTTTGTATATTTTACACCCACCCTCCCCCATGCCTTTACAAATTATTGTAATTTCTAAACTTATTCGGTGCAATAAATACTAATAGCAGCAAATGATCAAAAAGTAAATAAGTATACATGCTGAAAGATAATTTACCATTTGATCGTATCTGTTTAGATATTGTGAGATAAATTGGTTTATTTATCTACTAAACACATTGGCAGGAATATTTCATCATTTTCATTGACTCAATGTTTACAATGGTACTTTGGTTTATCTTGGCAGTTCAGAGCTACAAATGCACTTCTTTCAAGAGCAAATCTCGAATCTCATTTGTCATTTGGTGTCTTGTTTAGTGTATTGACTTCAATGATGAGAATCGTTCTGCCATCCTACTGTTATAATAAACCCGAAAAAAAAAAAGAAACGGTTTTACAGCTTTCTTCGGTTTAACGTCAAAACGACATTAACTGAAATTTTGCGCTTTTTATGGTTTAACTTTAACGACCAACCGACAGCCGGCTGTCGGGCTTCTATTGTCTTTCTATAGTGTCTCAAATCAAGTGTGTTCGAAGGATTAATTTGCAAAAATCTCTTGTTCATAAAGCCAGAAAATCTGAATATCAGTCGCCAAGATGTAACGCGTTACCCAGAAACAGAGTTGTGAAGGTTTCATAGGTTGTTGCGGAATGTTTATAAAAGTTACCGTGACCCTGGAACATAAAGGGCAATCGAAGGAACATGAGTGGGTTTTAGTCAGTAAGAGTCTGACACGCCCTCCCGCCGCACCCAGGACGGGAGCAGTCATTGGATGATTTCCCACTCACCAAAAAAAAAAAGGTTTCATAGGTTTTAAAGCAATGTATTTAGCTTGGTCCGCTTATATCGGAAACTGAGATGGAAACCAACCCTAAAGTGGTTAAGCGTCAATTCACACGTACCACAACCACACCACGTCGCAGCGACAAAATGTGGTCAAGATGTGGTTACGTGTGAATAGTGTCGCAGCGGCTTTTTGCAGCTGCGTTGTGGTAGCCGCAAAATGTCGATGTGGTTGCGTTGTCGCTGTCGTTGCGATGTGGTAACCACGTGGCCATGTGCAGTTATACTCTGGCTTTCGTAGAAGAAACACGGCTTGACTGAACGTAGTCATGGAGGAAAGATTGTTGTTGCTATCCTTGTTATGGCTAATAATACTACGCAAAAGGCGCGCGTGGACGTCATGTCGTGGCAATGTGGCCGCGCTGACGCCGCGTTGCCGTCGCGATGTGGTTGCGATGTAGTCGTATTACACAGGTGGTCGATAACAACCACAAAATGTGGTGCGTGTGAATTGTAATATTCATTTTCAATACAAAATTTACGCCCGACCACATCGCGGCGTTGTGGTGTGGTTGTCGCTGTGGTGTGGTTGTGGTACGTGTGAATTGAGCCTAAGAAAAGGCTTGGGAGATGGTGATTATACTGTTGATAGTTTTTATTTCGATTTTATTAAAGATCCGGATAAGTACAGTCAGAATTGAATATATTAAGCTTGGTGGATTGAAATGAACTTTGGTCGGTGTCAAGACGTCACTACCCCTACCTAAGTGCCCTCATTTACAATAAAATACATCAAAAACTTAACACACACACACACTAAACACACATACATATACCTATGTAAAAAAATACTTAAAGAATTCCTTCTAAAGTTGGATTACGATGAAACAGAAGCGCTGATGAAACCCCTCTACACATATTAATAATTATCAGCGTCACATTATAATCATCCCCTCCCCCTACACACACAACACACATCACACACTCATACATGCATCACACATTACACACATCACACAACCACACACTTTCCCCAATACACCACCTCACAAGCGCTTACTCACACAATATTGATGCTGTTATACGTTTTAGCTTACCCAATTTAGTATAAACCTAATCGGACGAATGGATGACCCCCATAACACAGGATTATCCTAGCATGGGGGTCAGTATTCACATAAATTGAGCATCATGTAACCCCTTATTAATGTAACATACATTGTATTTCTTCTCTTTGTGAAATAAATTATTCTTATTCTTTTCTTATTAAGCTTGGTGGATTGAAATGAACTTTGGACAGTGTCAAGAGGGCAGAAAAAGGTATACAGCATAGACTAAATTGGCATAGAAAAGGATAAATAACATTCAAACCAAGAAATAAACAGAAAAATCTCACCAGTTAATAGCTAGACTGAATTTAAAAATAACATGTCTACAAAAGATATTTCGTAATGTCTAAGCTCAATGACGTCTGACCGATATTTTTAACTTTTTTTCCGACGAACATATTTTTCAGCAAATATGCTTTAGAAAATATTATGTAATCTTTTGTTATTGCGCAGTGATGAGGTGAATTATAGCCTTATTTGTGGTTCTAGTAGGAAACAATGACATTAATTTTTGGGCTACATAAGATTACAGTCTAAAATGGCATATAACACTAATGCACAAGTACCTTGAGATCAGATAATCACATAATATGCGGGGCCGTCAGATGAGAATTAAAAATCATGGCAATATTATCTTTACCTGATTTTGGGAAAACCAAAAAAAGGAGGATTATTAAGTTAGTGGACTTTGGAAAATTTCCTTCCAAAATAATTATATTAGGTACTTTGCACGTAATTATACAACCCTCGCTTACATAAAACCAAAAACAGTTAGACAAAAAATTCGGTAAACAGTCAAAAAAGCTAGAACGACGTAAAATCACCTGATAGTGCACACACACAGAACGATGCATATAACAACAATATTATCGATGTGTGCGCATGTAACAATTTATCACACAAGTAACCAGCTGTTTACATAGAGTGCTCGTGTACTAAACGCACTCATAAATTTTCATGCACGATTCTTGAAGACATACAAAAGTATAACGACCGCAAAGAAGGGGAAAAGAAGTTTCTTGCTAATCTGTGTATATTAAGAGACAATCTTTTTGGCAATCAACACACAGCTAACACCACTGGAGCTAGAAACATGAAATTCAACCACTAATTGTTTAAAGAGGTAAACGTTGGTAACATAATGGACAGGGGAAACCGCAAAAAAAATACTAAAATTATAAACGTACAGATATAATGTAGAAAGCATACACAAGAAAGTAGTCGAGAACTCCGCTTGCATGTCGGTGCTATTTCAAGAAACAATAAAGACGGCAGCATTCGCAACTCGCAAGCAAACTAAATGCAATTTTGTAATTCAATTACGGACAAATTATTGTTTGACTGTTTTTCCACCTATTTGCATCTTTTTCTTGCACTTATGAAGCTAGATCAGCCCAACCCATATATTTCATAAGAAACATCCACTGCTCCTAAGCTAACGTTTTTTTTTTTGGTGAGTGGGATATCATCAAATGACTGCTCCCGTCCTGGGTGCGGCGGGAGGGCCTGTCAGACTTTTACTGACTAAAACCCACTCATGTTCCTTCGATTGCCCTTTATGTTCCAGGGTCACAGTAACTATTATAAACATTCCGCAACTCCTAAGCTACCATCCTACTTGTTGATAAAACCTAATTACGATTTTTTACCACACTGATTTAAAGCCAACTTCGGTCGCGGTCGGTTGAACACTATGATTTAATGTTATAAGGTGGCAAAGCAGTGCAGCGTTGCGTCGACGCAAAGCAAACAAGTTGAAGCATTGCCGGCTATATGAACGTCGTTGACGCTTTATGGCTCTGCAACGGAGCATTGTGGCTCCGACCCTACAATAGACATACATAGCATAGGAATCACGGCAGCATGGCTTCGAATCTCGGCTTTACCTAATATAGGCAAAGCAAAAAAAGAAGGGGTTATTTAATTGACCTTTTGACGACCGAGCGACAGCCGGCTGTCGGGCTGCTATTGTCTTTCAATTGTCTCGAATCACGTGTGTTCGAAGGATTAATATCCTTGCTGTAGTAGTATCTAGCCGAGTTTTTATCAGAGATTTCTGGTTCAGTTAATAAATAAAAACATGCATATATACATATAAGAGTAGGTTGTCGGCTTAGAACGTCACGTCACGTTTACGTTGCGTCGACGCAGCGCTCCATCGCCGTGTGGATATGCCTTAAACGGTAGATTGCACGACCATCGACTAACTATATACGCGCTGACTGATCGTGATGATAGTGATAGTGTAGAAAAAAATCAGGTCTTACTCAGCTCACCTCATGCTCACTACACCAAAATTGTCCAAGGGACATTTTTACAATGAATAACACTGCTGAATTTCGTCAGAACGTCATTGATATATAAGGCATTTTGTGTAGTAGAGTAACTAGGTCCATTATCCTGATTCAAATTAGAGGTTACAACACAATTAGGACTTAATTTTCATACATAGTTAATCAATAGGCTATTGTTTTCAAAGTGAGTAAGACGAATAAACTAAAAGGTATGTCAAGTACTTATGTAGTATTTAGGTGACATAGATAAAGATGTTACTAATACTTGTCTTTCGTTTGTGCTCATTGTTACCAAAACGACGGGTGATGTTGAAAACGGTAACAAATCAAACGATTTAACTTATTCTATTCCTGAAATGAAACTCAGTATTAAATCTATTAGATATTCAAGCCGTATTTTGTCAACGCGTTAAGGTGTTATAAATTCGGCTGAACTGCCAAGATATTATAAGGTTAATTAATTGTCAGCTAATTTGAAAGAAAATGTAAGTTTAAAAAGGTTAAACCTGATTATCACCGAAAAAGGGTCATAAATTTAATATTAGTTACATTAGTAGTATCGTATCTTATATTGATCTAGAATAATTGCTGATTGAACAATTGATGAATGATTATTTGATCTTGAACTGTAAAAGCAGGACTATACAGGTGGTTTTTATTTCAAAGTTGTTTAAATTACACCAACACTATGAATATTCAAATAGAGGAAAAAGTAAACACTGATGCGTTGAATGAAAATGAGGAGGATGTGATAAACCATGGTCAACCTGGTGTTCTAAGTCATTGGACAAACCAACAACCTTGCCTTTATATAATTATGAATGATAATGATCGAATTACTTTACACTTTGGTTGTAGGACGGTTTTAATTTCAGGGAGATCCACTAGTTAAACATAACATTATTTTTTTCATCATCCAATGACTGCTCCCGTCCTGGGTGCGGCGGGAGGGCGTGTCAGACTCTTACTGACTAAACCCCACTCATGTTCCTTCGATTGCCCTTTATGTTCCAGGGTCACGGTAACTATTATAAACATTCCGCAACCCCGGCAGGCGTGGCCCTGTTGGGCCCCTTTTAGTGCTGATGCTGACTTCTACTCTTTGAGGCGCGCGTGGAACACTAACGTGCCGTCGACGCGGTCCTGGTCCTAGCCAGGCGGCGAGCTACCCATCACTCGCCATCCGCAGAACCGCGCCTACGGTGGCCGGTAGTCGTCTTGCGGTTAAACATAACATCACGCAGTGGCATTACGTGGCAGTACTATACTGTTAGAAACCCATAGGAAATTATCTCTCAATGAAAACTTGTATGTTATTTATAAATTAGGAGGAGATTTTACCTCAATGAACTTTCAGCGTGGTCCCTTTTTCAGTGGTTAGAGCCCATAGCATTTCTCAAACTGTATTTCACGATGTGTGCAGAGGTAAATTTCAATATTTATCCATATTTAGTCAGTTATGTTCAAATCCCAAATAAGAAACATAAATAACATAATACGCTTAGGACATTAAAGATATAAAATCCAAGTTATTGCACAGTAACACTCTAAGAAATAAATCATCATCATCTTATGACCAAAACAATTGCCAATGACAATAAGGAGCTTAAGTGTATACAGAAAAAAAATACTAATAACAATTTGCTCGCAGTCGTTGTCCGAAAATTGGATAAGTGACACTACCCATCAATTGACATACTTTTTATGTATCGTCAAAATGCGATTCCTCAAAGATTTTGTATGGCCACAGCAATCAATGACGTCGTGACGTCATTTTTCTGTAAACTTAATTGTCGAACTATTTATTGATTGCAAAGTTAAGCTAGGAAGTAAAATAAGGTGTATTTTTAGAGAAGTCTTAGTGGTGTGTCAGTATTACAGTTAAAAATCATGGACCAAAACCCGAAAAGACTCTTCTTTCCCAAATCAGACATTTACTGTCAAGGAAGACAAATAACGATGATGGAAACAAAATGATGGTGTCATGCAAGACACATTACGGTGCAACATTAGCGAGTCTTTCGCAAGTGATCGCGGTGCGCGTACGCCGCAATCTTCCGCCCCCGGCGCATTGCGAAATGGACTGCTCACATGTCGCGCGTATTTGTATGGCGTGGCGTAGTGCGTTAGGGACGCCTGATTTAGCAGAACGACAGAGGAATGTAGTATAAATGTTGGATTTTGAAATCTGATCATTCAATTTTCCTTTGAAAGGAACCCCAAAACAAAACCGAGAAACATTTGTGTATGAGAAGATGTGAGAACAGAAATGTGACAGAAAGTCAAATAAGCCAAAAATCGTCGAGTTATGAATTCCGAAACTATACAATACTGTTCTAAATTGAGTATGGCAGATTTTCCTTATCTGTCATCCGGACACGGATTTAGGCCAATCTCTATGGAGACTAGCCAAGTTTGCAGTAGATGTTATAGTGCACTAGAAGTGTGCAAATACAGGTGCACTTCCTTATTCTCTACTTCCATAGCGTGATGGAAGTGATGGGACGGCAATCCGACAAAATAGCTGGGCCGGAGTGAGATCAGGCTGAGGACCGGCTTTAATAAGGCCTGAATTTTTCGGATTCTACATATAGCACCGTTGGCTTCAGCGCTGAGAAGGCATAGAACATAGTAGATATTTTTTTCTTCGACCGTTGTCTGTGATCGTTTTCGTAGGAGCAATACAGACCCAATAGCTTGTAGACGGACAAGTTTGCAACCTTGCTAATAATTTAAACCCCTAATGAGATTATTCGCTAAAAAACCTATACCAATTTCCCCAACTTGGAAATGTTAGTCAGTTTGCGACTTCCAGACTTGCAACAGATTAATGATATACCAATGTGAAAGAATTATTGCGAATATCATTAATGACCTTCCTTTATTTACAATTTCAACCTGAAATTTAATTAAATTCGAGCATAACCCTTACTATTGTTATGCAGATTTTGAAAAGCATAGGTCGGCGTATGAATTAATTGTTGACAAAATAATATTATGTGGAAATGTACCTAGCACTTATTGACATGTTACCTACTGCCCGCGTTTTGTTTTGCATCTTTAGAAAACTAGTATAAGAGGTTCCGCGATTTACCGAAAGAGTTGCTGTAGCTCAGGAAAGCAAGAGCAAATGAAGAAACAGGGGTACATGTTCTTTCATTGAAATGGAAGGTGGTGCTTTAGAAAGTAAGAATCTGACAGTCCACAACTCCGTCCAAAACGGAAAACGTAGATGATTTCCCACCCTCAAAAATAGGGGAAACTAACAGTGTTATTCTGTAAAAAAAAACTTTAAAATCTCTTTCTGTAAAAAATGAGCAGGATCGCGGGTTGCACCTTCCATCACTACCCACCAAGTAGTACACATGCATTCATTTGAACAATAGTGGTGGACCCGGTTAAAGAAAGCATTTTAATAATTCTCGAAAGAAATTACCTAAGTAAAAAAACGATCAAAATAACTATTTAAATAAAATCGCTTAGCTATGCACTTAAACTGATAAGGAGTCAGCCAGAATGCTAGTTGCATATTCAAACGTAGGTAGGTCAGGTATAGTTATATTGTTTGGATTATTCATTTTCATTTAATTCGACCTCCGATCAAATTAATGACGATTAAATATCTGTCTATCCGTTGTGTATGTCAGTAGCTCAGCCGCAGATACAAAACCAATTTAGGCCAATTTAGATGGATTAGGACTACGCACTCTAATACAGCTCTATTTAGCGTGATTCTTTAACCCATTAACGCCCAAAATGAAACTGCAGTATATTTTTCTATTGTTTTTCTATTTATTAGTCCATAAGGGATAAAATATGTTATATAAGAAGATAAAATGAAAAAATAATTAGTACATATCAAGTTTTAGGGGTGTACTCAGCCGTGTACAGTGGGCGCTTTAGGAGTGAAATTGTTTGAAACAAGGTCGTTCCACACATAGCGTTTTCAAACATATTTCGCAACGCCAGAGAATTCTTTGGTGACAGATAACACATCGCAGTGGGTTTTCCATCCGTTCAGAATTATGACCATTATTGTTCCGACCCCCTAGTGCCGCTGAGGATGACGGACGGCTCTTAGTTTTCGTTGGACGTTGACCGTTATCCACAAAATGAAGATTTCTTTTTATCTCCAAAAACCTATTGCGTCACATACAATTAGCAATCAATGGAACACCAAGGTCTTCATCCAAACTCCAGTAAGCACGTTCAGATGGCAATTCATGGTAACCGGTCAGTATCAGTACACCAAAAAAATTTTTCAAACTTGCACTATCAAGTTCAAAACCATGCCTATTATTTTGATTAGCGTACAAGACACTGTTAGTTGTTATCAAATCCATTACATCATGATCAAATATTTTTTCAAACAACATTACGGGATTGCAGTCTGCTAAGCTTTCAACAACGTATTTTTGTCTCTTTTGTACGATATCGGTAATTTCATAAGTAGAACTATAGGTTGGCTGAGTTTTCCTCCATACAGGTAAATCTACATCACATTTTTTGGCACGTTTTGCAGGCATAGGTCTTAGCGGCTCATCATCACTGTCGCTCCATTCCGAAACATCGTAGTCAGGACGACGCCGACCTACCTCAATAGTCCCTAGAACGTCCTTAGGGAAACTTGAAGCCGCCAAATTATCTTCATTACCTTCTTCCTCATCATTCACCACAGCCGGATCTGGTGGCACTAATACCATATCGTACTCTTCATCATTGCTTTCATCAGCCAAAATTGATTCCAAGGCTTCCTCCAGTCTCTTATAGCTGGTAAATACGTTCCTATTGGCCATTTCAACTTATAAGTAATACTGTAAACAAAACGAAATTTTAGTACGAATCAGCCCGCTGTACCCGCCTGTGTACAACAAATAAAACAAACCCTACTTTACAAGTTTTGTAATAAACTTTCATTCTTATGTTATTATTACCAACACAAATAAATAGTCTCCATAAAAATAAAAAAATAAATTGAAATATTTCACTATTTTTGATAAAAACCAACAAAATAATCTTACCTTGTATGTCGTGTCTGGACTCCGTATTTTATTACAAAATAAGTGACATTTGTTTTCGCGCCACTGCCTATTTTTATTTATTATGCGGTAACTAGTGTCATCTAGATTTGTAATTTCTAACTACCTTCAACACTTACCACAAATAAAGTACATAATTTATCGATTAAGTAGTTGTACCTGTGCAGGTACAGAGGGCGGTAATGGGTTAAACAATCCTTATACATTTAGATTTCATCGAATTTACAAGTCTTTTTACCCGAATTCTTTCTAGCGTTCTCATGCAGATAATAAAATTATCTTGAATGAATTAGAATTACCTTACGTGTATCTTGCACAATGATTTTTACCAAGATGACATGATTATTTTTATCGAAACGATGAAATGCCTGAAAACAGAAGACAAGGATTTGGTGGAAAAAATGAAAAAGATCCCAAAATATGCAAACAAAAAGCGAATAACTTGCAACACTTTACAACTGTTTGAATAGTACCCATTTTATAATATGATTTCATAATTTGCATTTTACATAACTTCAACTATAGCTAAGCATGATTAATTACTCTTACACACTTAAAACGTACCTTACGTTAGGAAATTCACGGTTACATATTTTGTGGGGGTCAAAATTTTGAAAGAACCGATTAGGTACGACTTCTTTTTAAATTCTACCAAAGTTTTGGTAAACATTTTCCCATAAAGATGTCAATGAAACGTGAGGTTCAAGTTAATACGCTTCTAAGGCCCGTATTAATAGACGTTACTCGGATCAAAACTCATACTTAATACCAAGCTTAAGATCTTGTTCGTATTAATGAACGAGATTGATTATGAGCTCAAGTTCCGGATTAGGAGAATGTCATCAGCTGAGTGTAGACTAATTAATAAACGAAACTCGCACTTAAGTATACAATAATTTGTGCACTTAAGATGTCAAATTTTGAGTGCAGACCGACCGGGACTTGAGATCGTGTAAATGTCATTACGCGAAAATGGATTTTGAAAATATTTTAAGTGAAATTAATTTTTACGACGAAATTGACTATTATGACGAAATTTCGTGGCCTGGCCGATATCGTTTAACAAAAACATATATAAGGGATGCCTCAAACCCTTTTGAATTGCCGACTGAATATTTCAAAAGACGGTATAGATTTGTTCAAAGTTCGGTTTTGTATATAGTTACATTAGTAAAAGAATCACTAGAGAAAGAGAATAACAGAGGTCTTCCAATTTCCCCCGAAATAGCAGTTTTGCTTACTTTAAGGTTCTACGCAACAGCATCATTTCAGGTTGGTACCTACCTATGTTAATTTGTACAAAGTAAATTCATAAATGTATGCAAGTCGATAAGAATTATTTATTTGTTTAATATTTACGCATGAGACATAATCTTTGTACTTTATTTTGATATTGATAATCCAAACTCAGCAACTACATTCATATGAAATTATTACCTACTTAAATCATGTATGTTTCAGCTTGTTTGTGGCGACTTAATACATTTGTCACAACCTACGGCATCGAATATCATAACAAAAGTCTCAAAACTATTAGCCCTTCTTCATAAAAAATATATAAAAATACCACGAGGGGATCAAGCTACTTCAAACCGGGAATTATTTCGAAATTTAGGAAGTCACGGACGTTGGCCTGGTCTCCCTGGAATAGACGGTGCCATAGATTGCACCCACGTTAAAATATTAAACACCCCAGGATGCCAACACCATGAAGTGTACAGGAACAGAAAGTCCTATTTTTCTATTAATGTACAAGTGAGTTCTTGTTACTTTATTTTTAACTTTTACTAATATACTGTTTAAAATGTGTTCTGTAAACTAACCACATATTTTATAATAAAAAGTCAATATATCAGTTATTCTTTTTTAGGTTGTTGCTGGTCCTCAAACCGAAATTCTGGACATCGTTGCTCGATGGGCTGGTAGTATGCACGACTCCAGAATTTTTCAAATGTCTTCGGTGTACACCAAGTATAGCCAGGGTATTCTAGATGGAAGACTTGTAGGTGATAGTGGGTATCCCTCGCTACCATTTGTACTGACGCCTATCAGACCTCCTCCTCAAGATCTCCCTTCAATTCGATACAACAGAGCCCAAACAAAAACAAGAAATATTGTTGAGAGAACATTTGGAATATGGAAACGTAGGTTTCCTTGTTTATCAAGAGGTTTGGGTAACAAACTCTCAACGGTTTCCAACATAATAGTTGCCTGTGCGGTATTACATAATTTATCTTTATTATTGAATGATAATGTTGATTTTTTAAATGAGGAAGAACAAAATGAAGTAGTCCATGAAACAAATAATCTGATACCTGGCACTAGCACAGGATTCTCATTAAGGAATGCAATTATAGAAAATTACTACCAATAAATTAAATTGTTTATGTTTATTTAAACTGCTGAACAAATGTTGTTGAAACTTTACAGTAATATATATACTAATATTATAAAGAGGAAAACTTAGTATGTTCGTTTGTTTGATTGTAATGAATACGCTCCAAACTACTGGACCGTATTTAAAAAATTCTTTCACTATTCGAAAGCTATAATATTGTCAACGAGTAACAAAGGCTATATTATACAATATCACGCTATGTCCCACGGGAGCGAAGCAGTAACCAAAAACCTAATGTAACGTGGGTGAAACCGCGAGGAAGCTAGTAGCTTATATAATCGGAATTCGATATAGGCTGGATAACATATCGCTATGGCCTACGGGAACAGAGCATTAATGAAAAGTAATACGTCAGAATAATACATACACACTACACCCAAGGGAGCAGAGCAGTATCCAAAAACCTAACATACATATATATCGAGTGTAACCGAAAGGCACAGCTGCAGCAGTTATATTATAAATGTTTATAATTTAAATACATGTATTGTTTTATGTTCCCATAATATTTCATTGAAAGTTACTTTAAAAATTGTTAATTACAGAACACTAAAAAAATAATTAAATAACTTATAAGTAAACAAATATTTATTTATTAATAGCAAATCCCTATATAAATAATATTATTATTAATAATATTATTATTGGTACATTATTAACTAAGGATATGCATTCAACATCTTTTCGGCCAGCGCAGCTTTTGCCTTAGCTTCGCGATACTGCGCCTGAAGTATTTTCATCTCTATTTCGTGTTTTTCATTGGCCCTAATTTGGCGATCCTTGTACTCTTTCTCCAAAATGGAGTTTTTAAATTGTTGACCTGTTGGTCTTCGTTGTTCATTTTGAACTATTTGACTCAAAGCTACAGTTTCAGAAATTTGGTAATCATGATCACTTATTGTTTCAGCTTGTTGAAGAGGAGTCACTATCACTTCCTCAATCTCAGGTTGCATGTTATCTTGCAGCGTTATATCTGAAAACCATAATAAAGTGTTAAGGTGGTTTTACCCGCGTAGTTCCTGTTCCCATGGGATAAAAATTATCCTATGTCCTTTCTCTGGCTATATAGACTATCTGTACTTTCGCATTTATAATATAATATGGGAGTATGGATATTGATTTTGTTCAGTGCCTCTGCCTACTTACCAAGAATTGAATCTGAATCCATGGCGGTGTCTATACCAACTATAAGTGCTGGGGCCACTTCAGCGACATCGGGGTCAATAGTGGCATCACTTATTGGCGGCCCACCCCCAGTGGATAAACGATGTTGGCGCTCCTTCGTCAATGCTTCCCTCTGTCTTTGTTTCAAATTCAGCCAGAGCCGACGTAGTTGTTTGTTAGTAGCCTGGAGTAAAAATAAGTTGTTAAATAAACAAGAGAGAAAAGAGAGTGCGACAAAAGTAACCAAAATCGGCAAGTACCTGGTTTCATGGTAATCTGATCAAAATGTCACGATGAAAGGATTTATGTATTTATCTATTTACCTGGCTAGATGCGTATGGACTAGCGTTGTACTCTGCAGCTATCTTATTCCAGACCTCATTTTTATTTCGAAGAGACGTCCCGTCGGTATTCTTATTTTCAACAACGGCCTTATATTTTTTTATAATTTCAAGAAACATTTTCTTCTCCATAGGAGTAAAAACATGCTTTTTGTTATCCATTTAACCGTTTAAAAAATAAAATCGCTAGCGAGATGGTCCGATAATTTTTTTGAATTCCGTGCCTATTCTTTTGTTTTTTTTTTGACATTAAACGCTACATTGCGTTTTGTTATTTGTGCCGACTAGGTTGCAAAGTAAATCTTTGTAAAGTATTAAAAAAGAAAAACATGACTTTTTTTTATAATTTAAGCTTATCTTGGGTTGCGCACTACTTCATAATGTGAAACAGCGCTATTAGGAAAAGTTTTATCAAAATAAAAGTATTTCAATAAATCTTAAAACATAGCAGTAACGAAACGTGGTATTTTTTTTCTAAACTTCGGTCAATGTGACGTATTCGTTCACTTCAAGTACAGCGCAATGAGTAGCTGATCTTGGTAGCTGAGTGTGAGCTGAGATGTGTTTATTAATTAGCGACGATCTTGAGCTCCTGTCATCGCAATAATCCGGTATCAAATGATATCGCACTGAGATCGTATTTGAGTAACATCTATTAATACGGGCCTAAATAATAACTTACGATGATACCATAATGAATACCTAAGCCCAGAAGGTCAATTGTTAATTGTTGAAGGTTCAACAAACGTCAATAACTTGTCAGACATTTAGGTAACTAGAAGTTTACTTGACAGGTTGAGTGAGGGCGTCAGAGGTTGTATGCGAACGAAAATCAATAAAAGAAAAGAAAAAAGACTTTATCTCCGCAGTCTAACAAGTAACAAGGCTGGTAATGATGCCGATAAAGAGGGCAAAAGCCGAAATGGTCAAGCAAGAGCAGCTACCATCCCCGAACTATACTCACTACTAATTAATGAAGGCAACTTAATAGGAAGTCACCAGAAATGAACGTTCTTATCATACGCGCAAAAAATATAGGCCAAATAAACATAGCTACATTTAAAATAAATAATTAAGTAGAACTACACAATACTGCTATAATGTGTGCAGATCTCTACTTAGATAATATTTGCGTCATATTGTGAAGGAATAGTTTCTGACACGAACGGTTAGCGTGCTTGACCCAAGATAAAGGACCTATATATGTACAGAGCATGCTGTATAACAAAGTACCTTAGGGTTCAATGTTCAGTCAATATTGTAACATAATTTATGATTGTATTGTTTGATTGAGTTACAACATTATTTGCTTGTTACTATCTGTACCAATATTATGAAGCTGAAGAGTTTGCTTGTTTGATTTAATGCGCCAAGTAAACTCAGGAGCTATTGATTTAAATAGGTAAACTTTTAGGGTTAGATAGCCCATCTATCGAGGAAGGCTTTACAGCACACAACATCACGCTACGACATAAGGGAGAAAAAGACACGGAAGAAACCGCGAGGGACAGCTTTTTTTTTATAATTTTGTATGCATATGGATTGAGTGGGACAATTATACGGTATGTTAGAAAAACGATTCAGTAATAGTACAGGCAGTAGGCAGGTCCGAATAAAAGAAGAAGAAAACGCGTTGCGTGGACACCAAATAACAGATAATGACAAGAATATTATGGCTAATGGTTTTGTGATGGCGATCTCGATAGCAATGCTTCCCATCGCTCGCCATCCGCAGACCCGCGCCTACGGGGGCCGGAAGTCGTCTTGCGACTCTTGACGTATACGCCTGGGTCCCTGTCCGGGGCGAGAGGCTCGTCGTTGCCTCTCGCGCGCCGTTGCTTCCTTCACTAGCATAACTGCTTCGCAGAAGGAGGCGACGGCATCCCATTCAGTCTCGCCCAGGAGCATGGCCTGAACCAGCGCCGGGCGCGAGAGATCACCGCCACCGATCGCCTCTGCGAGGACACGACGATGGCTCGCCCATGCAGGGCACACCTCCGCCGTGTGATTGACCGTGTCCTCCAGGCGACCGTTGCTGCAGTGGTGACACCCAGGCGTCGCTTCTGTCCGAATCCGACACAGGAACCACCCGAATTGACCGTGTCCGGTGAGGACCTTTGTCAAGCGAAACGTGAGAGCGCCGTGGCACCTCTCCAGCCACTCCTCAAAGAGGGGTCTTACCGCCGCTATTACGGCGTGCCCAGCCCTAGGTTGCGACACTAGTTCTACTTACATTATAATTTTGATGAAGAGGTACTTATGTCATGCTATGTGGTAAAAATTATCGCCAATCGACAAGAGGAAAGTAGGGTTATTTGCTCAGAGTTTGTAATATAAACCAGTTTATATTACTCCCCATTATTAGATCAGACAGTTATTCAGTTTTTACTATAAGTGTGTCACTTTATCGGAGTAATTCGGAGGGAGATAGAAGCGGAGCGGGGGAAACTAATAGGAACACGATATTTAAGCTCTTCACCGCACAACAGTAATAAGGGGACATTATTGGTTCATTTCCTTCTACTCCGCTCATCTTTGGAGCCTCACACTAAGGCGTCATCCTTATTGGCGACAATCGTACGATGACATACGTTCTCATCGTACGGTAAAGGTTTATGCCACTAAACCCAAAGCCATTATTATCAAAACTCTTAAGACCCTACATTTATTCCATTTTAAGCCCCAAAACGATTTTGGTGTTAAAATCGAGTCGAATGATTTTTAGGGTTTAGGGCCGATTTTTTTAATCGCCAGATAACTTTTATCTGACGAATAGGTTTGACAAACGCCAAGTGTACGATAGAGACGAAACGCAGCTAAGCCAACGTACGTGCTAGGCCCGAGTCACACCGGAATGGCAGCAGCCGGCAGCGACGCGGCGAGCACTTTCAGTGTGAAATAATTTTAAACTTTAACTACATACTTAAAAGACCAGTATCGCTAACGTCTATTTATCTCGCCATAACACTTCCACCCAGGGCTGGAGAAGTCATTTTTCAAAATTCGTTGTCATTTAGTACGTCGCCTAAAGAAGTTCGCCAACATCCTAAGTACATCTCATTGAATTTGCGGAGTCCATGAAATGACGGATGAGAGGCATTCGCGATCGCGTGATCTTCAATTACCGTCGGCATTGCCACTTACACCAGATGCTTCCTGTGCTTATCTTAATACAATTAAGGGTTCTCCGAATTAAATAGGCATTGAGATCGTTTACGGGGCACAAAATTTCATATTTTTTGGGGTCTAAAATTATGGAAATGAAAAGTTTAGAGTTTAGATGAGAAAAAGCAAAAAACTACGTTGCAAATCGACCCACCTGATGGTAAGTGATCACCGCCGCCTATTGGCATTTGCAATACCAGGGACCTCAGAGTCGCGAATGCAGTCTGTATTATTTTAGAGACTAACAGAAAGAGCCAAGCCCTGCAATGGATCATGTATTGTACAACTGGCTGCTAGAAAAATAGGCTTACATTGTTTAGCACAAAGAAACGACACAACCTAACCCTTATATTTATCACAAGATATCACTGTGTGTGTTGGCTGTTTATTCTAATGGTATCCATACTAATATTATAAATGGGAAAGTGTGTCTGTCTGTTTGTCTTTCTTTCACGGCAAAACGGAGCGACGGATTGACGTGATTTTTAAGTGGAGTTAGTTGAAGGGATGGAGAGTAACATAGGCTACTTTTTGTCTCTTTCTAAAGCGAGCTAAGCCGCGGGCAGAAGCTGGTTATTCAATATATAATTCTCTATACTTCAGCCAAATTAAATTCAATATAAGCTATTTAGGGTTGGTTTAAATGTCTGTAGTTAATAATTCTTTATCACATTTCACATTCTGTTAAAAGAGATATGAAAAAATATACCATAAGAAATAGGAGAATATTTGCCGAAAAATACAACACTTTCTTATTCATTCTAAAAAAAAATTAGGTACCTACAACTTGAATTTCAACTAAAGAATCATAAAGTTATAATGGCTTTGTGGTTTCCACTAAATACATAAATGTAAACTAATAAACTCAAATTGTTTATTTCCATTCAATCATTATAAAGGCACTGTGTGCCATCAAATTTGAACTACTATCACACTTTATCCCCGATCACACATGATTCGAGACACAATAGAAAGACAATAGCAGCCCGACAGCCGGCTGTCAGTTGGTCGTTGAAAGGTTAAGTAGGATTTACTGTAAAAGTTTGTACATGTTTCTGAAATAATATGTATAATTTTATTTACTTAACTCGTTGAGTGCAATAAGTACTATGTTCGTACCTAAGCCTATTGTTAAAACTATTGTTATATTTTTAAATCGTGCGACAGGTTAATTATATAAAAAAAAATTTATACAAGTAACTTTAAAGCAATAAATCATGTAATGGTTAATTATTATTGCTCCATCCTTTGTATTTGTAGTAAAATTAGCAAAATCCTATTTTTATGAATAGGGAAAGTTTTTGAGTAGGAACAAATTTTGGATAAGTAGGCAGGTATTTGTGTAATTTAGGTCAGTGGGTAGTTATTTGCTTTTCATGATTTTGATGAAATTTTACAGTAACACAATTTATTTGATTTTTAGATAACATCACACTATGACTCGCAGGAGAGTAACAGTTACTAAAGGTCTAACTAACTTAATGTAGGTGAAACTGTGAGGGCCAAATACTATGTACCTATATGGTAAAATTAAAACAAATATATTATCAATAGTGCTTAAATTAGTTGTCAACAGTGAACATCTTTACAGTGAGATGAGTGAGTGAGAAAGAATCGCTTTTTATGTAATTGTCTATTTATTTCCTGTACTCCGCCCCTAAGACTACCCACTGACCTAAGTACTGAATAATTGTAAAACAATAGTTTATATTTTAGTTAACACCTACAGTTTAACAAAATGTTGACAACAGTCCGATTGTGACCCTACTTTATTATTTATAACTTTGTAGGTACTAATATAGGTATGTAGGTACTACTATAAATTAATAATTTCAAACAAAGCAACACTAGATCACAAAACGAACGCTTGCGTAAAATACGATGCAACTAGGAATAGATCTTTTCGCTTACATTACACCACCACTGATGAATCATATAGAAACATAAATAAAATTCATATTACCAGACTTTACGAGTCATGAGAAAATTTATTGATTGTAAAAACAATAATACCAGGAAGTGAAGGTACCTTCTATATACGATTTGGTTGTCACGGCCGAGGCCTAACCTAAAAGTTAATTAGAAATATATCTGTAATCAATTTCTAACGCAACAATGTAGAGAAAACTGAAATATACTGTCTAAGGTTAGCATCTGTTGCATCCGAAAGAGTAACACAAATATAGAATGTCTATAAAAAGACTTGCAAACTGCCGGGTTGTTTGTGACAAAATTTAACTTACCTCGCCTTTTGATGTTGACAGAATCACACCACCACTTGCTTTATGTAAGAATAATTAATATCAAGTCACTTATAGTGAGTTTATTGTGCGTGAAAATAAGAAATTCCTTTCAAATTTCGCACCGTCAACAAAATATTTTGTGTAACTGAAAATATTCAGTGTTGCAAGTTATATTTCAAATTTCACTTATTTGAATAGAAATAACCACATAAACTTAAATTAATTTATATTATTGCTTTAATTTAACATAAAAAGAATATTGTGTTTTCTGTAAATATTTTAATCAAGTAGAATCCGTCTAGCAAAGTAGCAAAACCGTAGATGACTTCCAGCAATTTTAATTTTTTGGCAACATTTTCAATTTGTCAAAACAAATGACAACCAGAAACATTTCGTTTCACGAAAAATTTCATACCAATCAGAGTACAAAATAAAAGTTACAAAGTTAAATAAAGCATATGAAAAACTCAAAATAGTTTTTTTTTAAATTAAGGTTATTAAACTTATGTAAAATACGGTTTTTGTTTAAATTCTAAACATACATGCATGAAACAAACTTTCTGTCAAAAAGTCCTACTAATTTTCTGCGTTCCTTTACAAAATAAGAATATTATCAACTATACGCTTCATTTTAATTAAGCAGAGCGAATTTAGGCATAACAACATCACAAAAGATTTCCCCATAAAACATGCACTAACTGTAATGATAACATAAAAAAATACATTGTCTGCACGTTTACATTTTTTTTATTTGGTGCTGTTCTTTATCTTTTTTCAACAATTTTTTCCAAAACTAAGGAAAAGAAGCAACGGAACGGTATCGATGAAGTCATCGTCTGTCAAAATTTGTCATAATTTGTGTCAAAACAATTCATTTCTTTTTTTCAGGAAAATAAATAAATTTTAATTGTGGGTAACAAAATGGGTCTTTTTGGGAAATCTCCAGAGAGAAATCCGAAGGAAATGGTATGTCTAATGCCCAAACTATGATACTCAGAAATACTAAATCGCAAAAACTATTTTCTAAAACTATCGCTATTATTTTAGGTAAACGAGTGGTCCCATAAAATACGGAAAGAAGGATATAACTTAGATAGGCAAATACGAGGTATGTTTCAATAGGCCCGTTTTAATTGGGTTAATCTTTTGCTCAAAAATTGCAAACCTGGTACCTAACCTACTTGCACACTAAAAAATGTCAATAACTTGTTTGGATAATGCCAAGGTCAAGATCTCATAATATGCTATATCCGCGCATTAAAATTTATAGATTCAACTGATTAAAGGATGGGAAAGCCTAATGAACATGAACCCTACATATTTACTAAACCTTACTAATAACATATTATTGCAAAAACTTAGTTTATTAAATTGTTCATTTAACTTCTCCAGCGATACAGAGGGAAGAGGATAAAATAAAGAGGTCCCTAAAAGAAGCTGCAACAAAGAATGACAAACAAGTGTGTACAATACTGGCTAAAGAGATCATCAGGTCTCGGAAAGCAATCAGTAAAATATACACCAGCAAAGCTCACCTCAACTCCGTACAGATGCAGATGAAAAATCAACTAGGTAAACATTTATTTATGAATAATATAAATAAATAAATTTGTTAAGACATTCAAGCTCATACAACTTATTGATTTGATGCACTTGTTGGTCTAGTGGTTAGTGACCCAGACTGCTGTAGGTTGTGGGTTTGATTCCTACCCAGAACAAACTTGGTGTGATGAGCATGATTGTTTGTTCTATGTCTGGGTGTGATTTATCTATAATAAAAATGTATTTTTAAATTACAAGTACATTACGGTACAACCTAAATCAGTAGTTTGGTTACCAAATTACTGACAAAAATGCATGTTAAATACAGGTGTAACCATATTTTTAGTTTCGAAGCTACTTCCTTGATGTGTTATAAATTTTTTATGCTTTTTTTTAAATTGAATTAAAATGTTTACAGCTACATTAAGAGTTGCGGGATCATTGCAGAAGTCAACTGAGGTATGTATTATGTTTAATCATGGAAGGAAATTATTACATTGACAGAATTTTCCAAAAATTACATAATTAATCACAGGTGTAATCTGTCATCCTTTTAATAGAAGCCTGTTAAGCCCAAAAAGCTGTATTTTGGGAAATGGTAAAAAGTAAGTGATGAGATCTTAATTTCTTTTACTGCCTCGCATTCCCTACAAGACTTTGATATCTCTCTGAAACTTGTTATAATACAGAAGAGCCGCAGTAATCCAGACCCTGTCCAATCCAGTGCCTCTTATAATCAGATTCGATCTATAAATCATAAATCATTTATTCATTTGCGAATATGGGTACAAAATAAAAGGTCTTATAAATACAATGTTGATTAGCCATATCCAACCACAAGGCATGCAAATTTACAAAATACAATAATATAAAAAAAAAAATAACAATTTTTTTTATATATCTTTATACTTATCTAAAAATTTTGGCAAATCTTCAGTAATAAAATTGGCAATTTGTCATATAACAAGATATTCTTCCTCAAAAATTTAATATCTTATAATTTGCTAGTGGACTCCTTGTAATGCTTCTGTCTCCTTATTATTACTTTATCAGGTGATGCAAGCTATGCAGGCGCTAGTCCGTCTTCCAGAAGTGGCAGCTACGATGCAGGAGCTGAGCAAAGAGATGATGAGAGCCGGCATCATTGAGGAGATGCTGGACGAGACCATGTCCAGTATGGAGGATGAGGAGGAAATGGAGGAAGCGGCGCAGAGTGAGGTTGATAAGGTAAATATTTAGTGTGTAATTTTGATAATATTTCCTTAGACTTCTCAGTGGACATTTGTAAATCTCACACATTATAATACAAGTTCAAAGTATAAAATCACAAAAGCACTACGAACATGACTAAAAAAACAGTAACAAAAACATTCGTAATACATATCTTCCTTCATGAGTGTTACTGTAGGTCTAATTATACTTAGAAAACATATAAATTGAGAAAATGACATTGGCACTTTCTCACTACTACTTGTAGGCTGAGGCTTTACACAATCATTGCAACAAAAATTTGTTATTTGTTGCGTACGTCGATTAATATTACTGCTGACCATGGACGTACGCGGGGGAGTGAGTGTAGCAGGGAGGACAACTGCCCGCCACTCTCCCCATACTGGAATTTGTAAGATTAAAAGAAATCATGTCCTGTGTTAAAATCATCGTCATCTGTTTCCAGGTGCTATGGGAACTAACGCAAGGCAAGCTGGGCGAAGCCCCAGCGCCTCCTACGGCCGTGGGAGCGCCGTCCACCAGCAAGGAACAGGAAGATGTCCCAGAGCCTACAGAGAGTGAACTGGATGAGATGGCCTCAAGGCTAGAGGCCCTCAGGTCTTAGTGTACCGGAAGTTTACTTACAGGTGTGTGTAATCTAAATATATATAACTCAAAGGTAACTGACTGACTGACATAGTGATCTATTTAACGCAAAGCCCAAACCCAAACCACTGGACGGATCGGACTAAAATATGGCATGCAGGTAGATGTTATGACGTAGGCATCCGCTAAGAAAGAATTTTCGGAAATTCCAACCCTAAATAAGAATAAGAATAATTTATTTCACAAATGGAAATGGATAAAATTGGGGATGGAACTCAATGGAAGTTTCGAAATTCACGCGGGCGAAGCCTCGAACGAAAGCTAGTTGTGTATATAACCGTTTTCTTCTTTATGGACCCTCCTCTGGGAGCCTTAGTTTTTGCAGTTAGTCCTTGAGACTGGACGCGTTGGTACGCAGGCTGCGGCGGCCGCTATTATTTCCAGAAGCAAATCACCTTCTAAACTTCTCAGGGCTTTCGGGAGTCACTTTACGTAGCAATACAGGCTTCAGCGATTGTACTTCTCTACAAAATAATTACAGTAAAAGTACAGTAGAGGTCCCTCCGGCCTCTACAGTACTGAACAGCTGTTATTTTTTTCGCGATTTCGGTTTTGCTCCCATAATAAAAACTGTTTGTTATCATGACCGCAATCACGTGTTTAAGTATCGTACGCTAATTACCAGTCACCCTATATATCACATTACTTCCCCTTAGGCTAACTTCTGCCGACCCTTGTCTGCTACACAAACATTCTACACATAAACTTATAACATTAACAGATTACAACAATGGAAAAATTAAGAATCTATTCTGAAACTGTTGGCATCAATACTAATATCATAATGCTGAAAATTTGTTGGTTTGAACGCGCTATCATAAAAACTACTGGTTCGAATTGAAAAAAAAAAAAACATTTTTGTGTTGGGTTACCCATTATTCGAAGAAGGGTTGTAACATGACGCTACGACCTACGTAAGCGGAGCAGTAACTAAAAATGTTCGGGACTCCCGACTCCGCGGGGCACAGCGAATTAATAACATCCGTGCTAGCGACCCGGTCCAACTTCGCACGGGTTCTACAAATCTTAGATCTCCACTTTTCTCTGCTGTAATATGCATGTATAACATAAACCTTCACTATTCATGAAAACCGCAACAAAATCTGTTTCGCGATTCAAAAGGTCTAACTCTATTTTCCAATAGTACCATGTCTTTTTTACATAACGTGTTAAAGATCATTTATAACATAAATTATCTTTAACATAATTAATTTATAACATAATTTATTATGTAAATAAGTCAGAACGAGGCACTAATTAAGAAACTTCATCCAATTAAAAGACCAAGAGGTTAAATTATTAATTTACGTTGTAATTACTATATTGAGTCATGTGTAGGTAGGATGCAATAATATCATGCCATTATAATATAATGAAATGTTATTTGTATATACTACTTATTGTTATTTTTTGCGTGATTTGCACGTGGTATTCGTTTTTTAAAGTAAAATTGTAATTGTTAAATCAGAATTGAAGAGTTGAGCAGGCAGAGGTTAGTCATATAATATTTAGGGTAGGTACACACTCACTGGCAATGATATTATAGGCATTCATTTTAAAATGTAGCTCTTTGACCAAATTATAATTGTCAAATATTATATTCGTCTCTTTTTCACTCGCAATGAGTCATACCATCCTACTTTGACGTCTAAAGGTCATAGCTCATTACAGCCACCCGGCAGCCACTCCGCACCGACTCGCCTCCTGCGGCTAGTTCTATAAATGGATTTGTATGGGCATGCGCTCACTATTTTAACTCCGTAGCGTCACCGGATCGCCTCGATTATAAGGCGAGTCAGTGCGGAGTGGCTGCCGGGTGGCTGTAATGAGCTATTAGTGTGCCGTTTTTGAAGATGAATGTGGTATAAGTAACCTTCTACACCTTTTTACTTATAATATCATTGCTCACAGGCTGCTCATATATCACAGTGATAGTTTTTGAAGATTATTGGTGAAACCATCATCTTTGAATTCCGGGCCACTACTGATTAAGCATTACTTTTCAGCATAAATCCTTGACTCCTGATACAATACAATTTTATTATGACCAAACTGCTCATAAAACTATTTTTTTTCTAGTTACGTACCTGTGTCGGAGACAAGAATCGAAAAGGCTATCCCAAGCCACCGCAGAGCTGACAAATGCCTTAAGAACAATGTAAATAATTGTTGTTTGTATGTATGTAATTAAGTTTGTGCGATTTACAACGGATAATAATTTTATATTAATGTTTTACTATACTAGCTGCTAATAAACTTATTGAACGTCAATAAGCAATGGGATCTTTGTTTGGCGATCCTACCAAAAGGCATAGACATAATAGCATCATTTAGAGGTGATAAATGCACAAATACTTTGTTCGTTTCTGACCACGCTAGGGCGGATCATTTTATCAATGATATGAAATTCTGTAGGCATTATGCTTGCTTTTTATGTCGTACGAAATGCTTTTTTAACCTATTGGTTTCCTAACTGTTAAAAACTTAAAAAAATATTTGTGAATTTGGACTTCTTAAATAATGAACAATTGTTTACTCCTAAAACTCCGATTCATTTTTCCTTATCATTAAAATAAAATTTTTGGTGTTTTTAAAATCATATAATGAGTTTGCCTCACAGGTGCAATATTGCCATACAAAATGTATGGGGCAATCGCATTTTCACAGCTTATGAAAAGTACGTAAATTGATTGATGGTGTTCAACAGCCAATCGAGGCCATTGAAAACCTACCTTTTGCTAAATCAGCTAATAAAATTGAGCTGGTATTTACAAAAATCAATTCATTAATCAATAATTAATTGATTTGAACGGTACTGAGACAAGGCTATCGTATTGTATGTCTGTCTGTTGCATTTTCACCTCATAAGTACTGAACCATTTTTGATAAGTGTTAAATTGGACCTTGGCAGGCTGCTTTTAAATCCGCCACGTCGCCTGTGTCTATAATAACAGAATTTAACACTGACGAAGTCACAGGCGAAAGCTTGTATTGATATAAACTGAAGTGCTATGAGAATTTGAACTCTAAAGTAACCGTCATACTGCCTATATTGTCTTGGTCGGATATTTAATGTAGAAGTTACATTTACAGAGTGCATTATTAACTTTCTAAGTTCAGTTGTGATATAATATATTACTTTATAGCTTCTCTATCGCTAGAATATTGTATATGGAGCGCTCAGCTCATTGAAATGTTTTTATGTCTACTTCAGTTATTAGTATTAAAATGCACTAACTATTATAACCATGGGTTTTATTTTAATAATATCCGTCTGAATTGAAAACCACTCTTTAAGTATGGGATTACCAATTATTTTACACTCTAAGACACCTCCAAGATCATATATGTGTGTTGTGTTGATCCTAAGTAACATTTTGAAGTTTTGCAGTATTTTTGAGCACAGTTTTACAAATTACTATTTCCATGATATTTTTTATGACATGAAGATTTAAATAGTGTGTTTATGAATTGAACATCTAAAATTCTTTGAAGCTAAAGCACATTCCACATAGTTCAAGAAAAATCTTTCAAAACCTCCACAGTGTTGCTACTTTCCAACCAAGCGCCAGGGTGACCACAAAAAAAAACCATATCTTTGTAAGAATTGGCTATAAATATATTTCGTATAATACTATAACAATTATCTAAAGTATAAGTACGGGTATCACAGTCAGTTACAGCATCTTGGAGGACAGGTCCAGCTCCAATTGAATGTCCTGTATAGATTCCTTCTTCAACAAAGGCTTACGATCACTTTCTTTTGTCTTTTTTGCATTTTTCTTGTTTTTTGTTAACCTGTAATAGATAACAATTGTTTTAAAATTATGCTTGTGAACAGTTTTATAATCATTTTTCTCTTAAGCTATCCTTTGAAAGATTTAATTTGTTTTTATCCTGTAAATGTCGTTTAAATGTGTTTTGATGGCCTAATTAAAATAAATTGTTTAATTTTAACTGCAGTCGCACTCCAACTCTATTCGTACCCAGGAAAATTGGACTACGGCTTCAAGTATTAACCTTCAACGACCAACCGACAGCCGGCTGTCGCGCTGCTATTGTCTTTCTATTGTGTCTCTAATCACGTTTGTTCGAAGGTTTAATTCACTATTAAGCTATTTAAAGCTATTTCTTTAACACCTTTTTTTTAATGCATTTTTCGTCTTAGTAATGAAAAAAAATGCCTTTCTGCAAAGGTCCAGTTGGCTACTGTCTACCTGATGGTAAGTAGGACAACAGCTTCAAGTATCAACCTTTCGACGACCAACCGACAGCCGGCTGTCTGGCTGCTATTGTCTTTCAATTGTGTCTCAAATCACGTGTGTTCGAAGTATTAAATGAAGTAACTGACCTATTAATGACTCCATCAGGATGGTCCATCATGCGGATGATGTCGGCCTGGTCCGAGGAGTCGAGGGGAGCCACGGAGATGTCTCTCACGGCTCTGAACTTGCCGCAATTGTTCAGGTGCTCGTTCTCCAGCCGGAAGAAATTCCAAATGAACCGTCTGGAATGGAATAACACTTTTTAGTCAAATAGTGTTAGGAACTTGTTTTATTTGTTTGCTGGTACGCATGGACGATTAGCAAAATGAATTCACCAAAATGGTGTACTCTATGGACTACAGAAATACCTATTTTCTAGTCTTCGAACTGCGTTCAAAGGGGAGCACCTGTATTATTCAAATACATAAATTAAAGTGTCTTTTTATGATTAAACTTATAGCTTTGTACTAAATGCATATGAAAGAACAAAAAAACTATTGAAAAATTTATTGATTGTTTGTCCCAGATGTGACCGACCAAGTTCATCTATGTTAATCCAGGACAGATTTCCGACTTTTGAGCTTTATTTAGACATTAGCACTTCCTGAGATTAGCGCGTTTAACGGAACAAGTTCATTAGCTTTATAATATTGGCATAGATACACTTAGGTGCAAGTCGGAAGTAGGGGGCAGGATCCTTCCTCCCCCTGGAATTTGTTCGGTTAGTAGAGTACACCCCCCTAAGCCTCTGATCAAAATCTGGTAGTTGTTGAGTACACCTGGCTACACATACCTGAACACTTCAAGCGGCGCCAGTATGGAGGTCATGGTCTCGCCGCTCACGTAGTTGTTTTCCGTCACCACGAACGATACCGTCCATACGAAGCGCAGCACAAAGTCCTCCACTATCGCGAAGTAATAGAACTGCCGATTAAAGAGATTTGGTCATTATTGGTAGGGACCCTAATCACCAATTTTTATAATCTCCGGCGCTATTTTTACCCAACCCCTATTAAGCCTGCATATAAACTAAATAAAAGGTCCTGTCTAGTCAGGCACCCCTTTTTTCTGGCGCTCTGGTCATTCAACCGCGGCTTTCACTAACGCCGGTATTGGTGATTTAAGTAATTATTGGTTACAGATAGAAAATCTAGTCCCGCACCACTTTCGCGTCACATGTATTTAGGACTAGCTTTTGCCCGCGACTTCGCCCGCGTAGCTAAAAGTTCCCGTTACCTGTTCCCGGGGGATATCCGGGATGAAAACTATCCCATGTCCTTTCTCGGGTCCCAGACTCTACCTGTACCAAATTTCATTCAAATCGGTTCAGTGGTTTTGGCGTGAAGAAGTAACAGACAGACAAGAGTTACTTTCGAATTTATAATATTTGTACGGATTGAAGCAATAAAAACCGATTTTTACGGACGCATCATAAAGAAAAGTAGTTTTTCTGTAAAAGGCGCTGAAGAAATGAATTATTAAATGAAATTTTGATCACTGTTATTCAACAGAACCTGGTTAAACTCGGAAGAATATTACAGAGCTACTGATTATTAGTCTACAGTTCTACACTATACAGTCCGAAATTCGACTAGGAAACTTATACAAAAACTCACCCCAGGACTATAAACGATCTCCTCCCTAAGGAACTTGTTCTCTGAGTTGGGGCCACAGCTGAACAGCCCCCAGTCCATCTTCACGTCCCACGTGTACGTGTACAGTGAGGAGACCAGCTGGCACGCGAACCATGCGTACAGGAATGGATTGTCGTAGGAATCCGGGTAGTTTCCTGAAACCAAATGGAGGTAGAATCCATACTAATGTCCATATTATAATTTTTAAAATTAATATTATGAATGCGAAAGTAACTCTGTCTGTTTGTCTGTCTCTTCTTTACGCCTAAACCACTGAATCGATTTCAATAAAATATGGTACAGATATAGTCTGGGACCCGAGGAAGGAAATCCGCCGGGAACGGGAACTATTAATCCATGCGGACAAAGTCGCGGGCAAAAGCTAATTAAACGTAAAACACTGTTGTCCAGCGGAATCCAGTTAAGCTGGAAGCCGACTTCTATCATCACACCTCCATCGTTAGGAAAAGGCTAGGCAGAAAATGATGGTGACTTATGTATATTAAGCCTTCGAACACACGTGATTCGAGACTACACACCATCTTAAGAAAATATTAAAAAAACACTACCTGTCATTGTGCCCATAATCAGATGCTTTGTAACGGGATTTGCATTGTGCATTTGTCATTGAAAGTGTGATTGATTGTCATTGAAAGTGTCCATGGATGGAAAATGTCGGATCTTGATAGTGATAAAGATTGCTCCTGTTTGTAAATCATGTTACGATTACTATTGTTTGCACGCACACTTATAATAGTTATTGTTAAAACAAAATTTGTAAACTAATTGTTGTACGAGAACACTGCCGACAAACTGTTATGCAGTTTGGCAGACTGGAATGTATATTATTGTTAATGCAGATTTTGAATATAAATGAATTAAAAAATAAATAAAACAACAATAGAAAGACAATAAGCAGCGCGACAGCCGGCTGTCGCTTGGTCGTTGAAAGGTTAAATAAAATTATTATAAAGAACCACTTACCACTATACAATGTCCGTAACGTCGCGAAAAGCACCACGAAGAACGTAGTGGAATACTTCCCGGCGTTTACTAGATGCGGGAAGGCCTCGCGACTGTCCCGGTACCGCCGCAGACACTGGAAGAACCGGATCCACGCCGGTACTATGTTCACCAGCGCGCGCGTTATTATGAACCAGTGTGTTGTCTCGAATGTTGCTGGAAGGGAAATAATGGAAAATGTATTAAGATACCGCATTTTTATCACTGATACCGAAACTATCAGTGATAAATATAATTTTAAATGAAAGTTTCTACAGGAAAGTTGTTTGTTTTCAAGAGTCGGTCTCTATATTAAGAAACAAATTCGATACAAGATCTATAATTAAGTCATCTATAAAAAGTCAAGAATGGCCAACTCTGAATTTTATGGTCTTTCATTTGTTACAGATTTGTCTCCGCTCTAAATACAAACAACATATTAAAAAAACCGAAAATTTCTCAAAAATATGAATAATATTCAATAAATTACGCCATCTGTATTTTATGACAGGAACTACAACGGACAAAAATGCACATGGAACCCAGTGTTGGTTCTGACATGCTGGTTCTGTATGCCAGGACAACACCTGTCTTAGTCATTATCTGATTAGCCTTTTCCCATCTCTATTATTTTAGGACTCCAATGTGACATTTAAGGGCCTGTTTCATAATTTCGAAAGTCCTTATCTACAAGATAAATTAAATAAAAAATGGAACAGATTTTGTATGAATTTATCTGCCAGGTATTTTATTCAGAACTTATCAGAAGAATGTGTAACAGGCACTTAATAAACTGTTTGTTGTCCTTAATCCTTCGAACACATGTGATTTGAGACACAATAGAAAGACAATAGCGGCTGGCAACCGGCTGTCGGTTGGTCATTGAAAGGTTAATAAAAAAAAACATTGTAGACTTACTATAGTTAACATACCATTAACATTAAACCAGTCGCTGCCCGTAGTGTAGAAGGCGATGAGGTAATGGAAGTCTAAGAAAGCCGCCGCGAACGAGTTCCACTGGTCAGCGAGCCAGAAGTCAGCGAATAGCACCGGCATGAACGGAGCTGCTAGGATACGACCCTAGAACAACACAACCCATAATAAGTATTTAACACCATTTTCTTTATATACGGCACCCACACAAAACTGCAAACTCGCAAAACCCATAGTACTTTTGAGTAAAATAGTTCCCATCAGAGTTCCAAATTGTAATAAATGGATGAACCCAGAATCTTCTTTTTCTTTTATATCTATTTAACAATAACAGCCGTGTACGTTTCCTAAAAACACATCCAATACGGCTGACTACACTTGAACGTATGGTTGCCCTACCAAACGGTTTGCCGCACACAATCGTATCGCAGAAATTCGCATCGTAGGTTCCTGCGATGCGGCATCGCATCGCATCGCAGTTTTGTGTGGGAGCCCATATGCCATATGTAGAATTAAATTGTTTGTACCCTAAGAAACAGAAGAAGCATTTTCGCTTATAGAGTGATTTAAGAAGGAGATTCTTCATAAGTATATTTTTGGTGGCTTTAAAATCAATAAAAGTTAGTCAGTTGGGTTGACGAAAAAGTGACGTCACGATGTTATATTATCATACAAAATCTATTCGGAAATCGCGTTTTGACAGCTCATAAAAAGAATGTCATTGATTGACGATTAAATATCCTATTTATGGTAATTCGACTGGAATAAAAGTAATTTTGCTACAGGTTTCATTGAACGAAAATCAACGTAAACATTAATACTTTACTACTTTACGGGATTTAATGCGCATACCTTTTTAATATAATCATAGTAAAGCAGTAAAGTATTAATATGCAACGCGAAAGTTTAAAGTATAATAAACGTAATCATTGTTCCAATAAGGTCCATATTCATATAAAACGCTTACTGAAGCATTGCAGTAAGCAGTTTTGGCTGTAGAATCTATTCTACAACCAAAACTGCAGTAACTATTTGCATTTTAGCATTGGATAGCATTAACATTGGTCTATTAGACACATCTCACTCAATATCAATAGTAAGCTACAAAGAAGAAAAAAAAATTCTACTGATCAGCTTTGAACATCATAAAACCATATAGAGTAGTGAGCATAAATTCCTGCCATAGCCTGTCACAACGCATTAACGAGACAAAACAAGTAATTAAGAACTATTACGTTGTCAATCATGTTATTGTGACGTCATCACTGAACAATTACAGCAATGAGTGCAGTGCAATTGTTTTTACACGAAAATGTCAAAGAAGCCGAAAGATTATCTCATTCTACGCGACTAGCCTGTTGGTCTAGTGCATTCGTTGCGAAAGTACTCCTACGAGCTTTTCCATGGGAGTAATAACATAACTATTTATTAATCTGTGGTAATAAGTCAAATATGTGAAAGAAAATTTGCTTGATGGAATTAAAAAAACTGAATATTAATTACGTTTACTATATTCATGATTTTATAACATTTTACGCCGACGGGAGGATTGTTACGTTTCAGGAGTAACAATATTGAAACGGTTAGGAACCACTGGTCTAGTGATTAAGAGGTCAGTGACTCTGACTGCGAAGTGGGATCGATTACCGTCCAAAACAAACTTAGACGGTGATTGTGACGAGCATAGTTGTTTGTCCAAAATTCCATCAAAATATTGCATAATCAACCAATCCATACCAAATATCGCGCTTATAAATATCAGCATTACGGATTAGTCTTATTGTAAAGAAGAAATAGAAACATTTTTACAATGCAACCGCAACTTTTTAGCTTGGGCCTCTATCAAGTAGTTCCCGAGGCTAGATCTTTCACACCTGTTCCATTGTTGAGTTTTTCACTAGCTGACCCTCGCGGTTTCAAGCTTATATCTGTTAGGTACTGCTCCATTGGGACAATTTACTAATAGCTTATATTATTCCCTTGCCGCGGCTGCGGGATGTTTGAAAGAGATGCCACAGCCCCGGACACAGAGGGCTAAGAAAGAACATGAGTGGGTTCTAGTCAGTAGATGTCTGACACTCCCTTCCGCTCCGCCCAAAGCGGGAGGATGACTCATGAGGCTATCATAAACAAATATAATTATTTGAATCCGACTGGTGTTCCACAAACTAGACGGTTTAAACAAAGAAAATTATCTTTATTATATTAGTATACCTAGATAAATCTTAGAAATTATCGTCTGCGATCGCAATACCTATTGTAAAAATGTGCATGTGTACACGTACAGAATATCTATACTAGTATTATAAAGCTAAAGAGTTTGTTTGGTTGAAAGCGCGTTAATCCCAGGAATTACTGGTCTTTGTTGCGTTAGATAGCCCATATAACATCACGCTACAATCTACGGGTTCGGAACAGTAACCAAAGATGCGGGTGAAACCGCGGAGCACAGCTATGTTGATTCATAAACATTATCAATTTAGATGCCATTGTTTGTTGTGTAAAGTGTATTAAGACTTATTCTACTATTTATTTAGTGTTTTTTTTCTTTTAGTGGCTAATAGACCTAACCATATAATTGGAAAACCAATTGTTTAAAATAGTATGCAGTTTCTTGTTCATGTTTCTCGATGTTCACAAATGATTGAATGAACTTCTCTTTTCTAGCACACATATACAATTTTAGAAATAAATTATTAACTTTGGTTATTTAAATTTGTTCAAATTTTTCGGCACTTCCTCCAATCTTTACGATACGCGGGTCCGAAAACAACCAAGAGGTATTCTTGACATTTTAGATAAAATAAGACAAAAACTAAAATTTATTATTTTAATGGGACTGGTGACCATTGGTCGCCAGAAGGGGGAAATCGCCGTCGATGCCGAACACAGCGAAGTTGGTGTGACAATCTTGTCACGTTTGTGGGTCAATCGTGGCTAAAGATTGTGCGGAACACAGACGTTTGGAAAGAGAAGGGCTTTTGCTCAGCTTTAGCAGGGCTTTGGGATACTTTTTCTGGGTGAATTTTGGGATATAGAAAATTTACATTTTTGGGATAAACTTTTTTTACGATTCCCATTTTCCCCCATTTTTAGAATAGATTTTGAGAATAAGCCGACATAAATTAGGCTAGGTATTCAAAAAATAGTACAGGTACCCTATGTCGGGCAAGGAACCCAGCTATCAAAACCTTGGCAAGCGGACTAGTCGCATCACAAACCACAGCAAGACAATATTATTATGAATTACGACAATTGCAGCTCATTCTATTTAAAACACAATTTATGAGCCCGACCTTTAACTAGGAACGTTTGCAAGCAAAACCTATTTACAGATGTCACATTAACGTTGTTTACGTGGTAACGACCCATGAGAATATGATTTGTTTGACGTTTGTGACGTGATGTATGACAAAACATTATGTAGACAGCACCCATTAAAATACATACTATCTGTACCTGTACCATTTAACTGCGCACCTCGCGCTGTGACGTAACGCTGACGGAATGCTATCGCTACTAAACAAACGAGGCGAACACGGAGCGCCGCGCGGGGAAGCGGGAGAGGGGTCGCATTCCAGCGAGTTGCACAGGTAAGTCGTACGGGTTGTACGTCTCTTATAGATTTTGTATGAGAATAGTGGTGTTTGACGTCATTTATTAATCAAGTCTATTGAGTAACTATTTGTTGATTTCAAAGCAACAAAAAATTCACTGTTTATTGAAAATTAATCGGATTTGCAAGGCAAAAATGAAAATAATTTGTATTTGTGAAAAAAATGGCTAGAATACTAAAGGATTTTTTTTATTCCTAAAATTATTCAAGGAATAAACAAAAAGAAAGATTAAGTACTCACACATATCCTCAGAAACCAGAACCGCGCTTCATGTCGAAAAACCTTCAGCGGATTCATGAGAAAGGCCAGCATTATTATCACCAACGCCAAAGGATTCACGAACGGCGGTATACTCAAACTAGCGCTGTATATAAAACTAAGTATGCTTAGAGCCCATATCACACCAAAAATGGCCGCCAGTTCCATCAAATGTTGTTCAGAAAGGTGGTTTCGGGGGTCTAACTCGAAAATCAGTACATGGTTGACCCCTGATGACCGCCAACCGTAGACATTTATGCCTATTAGGAATATGAATTCGACCAATAGGAATGGGCCACGGTACAATCTGAATGCAGTCTTGAAATTTTCTGTGCCTCCCTCGTGGAAGAGTGCTGGAACAAAATTAAAATGGGTTTAGATTGTTGACAATAACGAATTGTTTTTATTTGGGACAATTCAACACGCTATTTCTAACCACTGCAACTCCTGACAGCCAGAATCAACAGTGAGGCCTGCAATAAAGGGCCGAGCAGTGAAGCTTGACGAGTCCCAGAGAAACTGTAACCCGCAACGAAAACGAAATGAACAGCGGATGAGTAAGAAAATTATTTCCACTTCCATTCATAACAAGTAGAAGACAGAAAAAAAAAACTAGGTCAATAGGTATTATAGCTGGGAGAAGCTAAGTTTGCTAAGCACCACGGATTCAAATTAATTAAATAACTGTTTGTTTGAAACAATAACGTTATTTGGAAGGAATTGATCACAATTCCACATTTGTAATGGTTTACGTGGCTTCCGAGGCATTTATATAAATATATGAAGTATAAAAAAACTATGTGATGTAACATAAATAAAATAGAAATTCAAAAGAGCGTCTAGACAAAAGTAAAAAATATTTCTTTAATCTCATAGTCAATGACCGGGCAGCCTATAAAACACCAAATACGGAACACAGGTTTTCCCGCATCAAAAATCTTTATTTGGCAAAGTAAGATTATTGTTTCGAAAATCTTTGGTAGATGAGAGCTTATAAAGTGTAAGATTAAAATCGTCGATCTACTAATAAAAACGTTTTTTGTTCACTAGCATATTATCTGTCAGCGGTTTCGCTCTCATGAAAGCCAAGTATAGACTAAAACAAGGGCGTCGCCAGAAGGGTTGGAGGCAAGGAGGAGCACCCTGATTAGAGTCAAGAGCTTGTGTAGCTTTACACACCTAACTTTATACTGTTCTTATAATAGCCGTAAGGGACAACGCACACCGGAATGGCAGCGGCCGTCAGCGGCCGCCCGGGGCGCCGCGAGGCCGACAGCGGCCGCCAGGCGTCGCTAGAAACGAAAGGCGTCGCTAGAAACGAAAGGCGCGCGGCCGCGGGCGGCCTCGTGACCTTTTTAAGTATTTCAAGCGATACTGGTCTTTGAAGTATGTAGTTAAAGTTTAAAATTATTTCACACTGAAAGTGCTCGCCGCGTCGCTGCCGGCCGCTGCCATTTCGGTGTGACTCGGGCCTAAGGGTAGAGGGAGGCGATGCGGGTTGTTCGAAAGAAATACCACGGTAATACCACGGTTCCGGACACAAAGGGCTAAGAAGGAACATGGGTGGGTTTTATTTAGTCAGTAAGTCTGACACTCCATTTCGCTCCGCCCAGAGGGGGAAGAGTGGGGGTAGAGAGAGACTCGCAATTTACATAATGTAAAACTTCATGTTCTATCGACAATTGTTTGATGCTGTCAAAATAATAAGACAGTCGTGTGACATTTTTAATACATGTAGCTATTGTCGACCTAATTGTATTTGAATGTCTGTATGATAATAAGCTTATGGTGGGTCATGATTCCATTTTGTCGATTGTACTTTTGACTATACCCGCGGTCCTCTTTGCAATATAGCAAGCCTAATGGCACTTTGCAATGTGTAGCTTTCCAATTTCATGATTTATCAATTCCGTAGTTGCAAACTTATAAACAAACAATAGTCAATAGTCAAATCATTTATTTCCATTAGACCAAAAAAGGCACTTTGAAACGTCATTTACAAAATAAAAGTGAATCTAGTTGCCCGTAAACGTTTTTGTAATCTATTAAAATAGTAAGCTGACTGACTGATTGTTGATATATCAACGCACGGCGCAAACTGCTGGTATTAGAGACATGAAGCATGAAAGGTATATTCTTTGTGAAAAGTCAATATCCACTAAAAAGGATTTTTGGAAATTCCATTTAAAAGGGTAAAATTGGGGATGGATTCGACTCGCGCGAAGCCGCGGGCCAAAGCAAAGCTAATGTGGTATAAACAACACAAAATTGGTACGTATTCCGACGCTGCAGTCTACTATATAATAATACTAGTTTTAGAAGGTACTAATTCTTATTCATCGCCAAAGAAATAGCAATAATGAATTTCAAATTTTTAAGATTTTCGAAATACAATAAATTTTAAAAGCTTTTAAGGCTGTGATTCATAGCTCAGAAGTAAAACGATAAAACTGTTTTTAGGCTTCACACGATTTTATTCAAATCACAATGTTCTTAAAAAGAATAAGCTCATTAGAAATAATAAAATTGTTTACGTGAAGAGTTGGGTTGGGTTCGCTTTTTGAAAAACCATGAAAAATCATCTACCTAACCCTTTCCCCAATTATGTTGGAGTCTGGTTTCAGCTGGATACTAGTTAGTGTTACGTCAAGTGACTGCCTAATAGACATCCATAACCCAGTTACTGGGCGACACGATACTCCTTGGTTACACTGGACAGACTTTCTGGCTTTTGGCTACCTGTAACGACTGTCAAAGTTCTACTAATGACAACCGGGACCAACGGCTTTACGTGCTCCGAGGAACGAGTGTCATGTCAGTGACTTTCAAGAAATGCGCTTAAGGAATATGAGAAACCATAAAAATATGTTTATTAATTTATTGTTTGTGATACGTTCTACTAAGTATACTAGTCTGTGTCATGATTTCCATATCTGATACGATCCTAACACGTAGACAGTGTTATGGTACAGTCTGGGTAAACTCTTTTAACAACCATTAACAGCCTTATTACTCAGCCCAATTGCCAAGTTTGTCTATCAAACACTTACGAGCTTTCCAAAGCACGAGATATCAGTGACGTCCAAGATAGACTTTAGAAAAACCATAAAAATATTTGTTAATTGGCGATGATAGGTTCTACTAAGTATACTAGTCTGTGTCATGATTTCCATATCTGATACGATACTAACACGTAGACAGTGTTATGGTACAGTCTGGGTAAACTCTTTTAACAACCATTAACAGCCTTATTACTCAGCCCAATTGCCAAGTTTGTCTATCAAACACTTACTCGTAGATTAGGTTCTATAAAAAGAGCTTCCTAAATTTTCCAATGATATCACCGCTAATCCTAAATAAGACAAACTCTCAACATTTATTACTGAAGGTTGTTAGGACAAGATAAGTCCGTATTATCGCTTATCTTTAGGTACATTTGCATATGCTAGTGGTCAGTGAAAGATAAGTTTGTTTTACACAATGTTTGCAAGGATTACTATGTGCCTATATGTTGAGAAAATATTACAAAATCTTGTGATAACAGAGATTAGGTGAAGATATTGTGTAAAATATGCGAGGTAGTGATTTTATAGATTTATTATTGGTTAGCTTTGCCTTTTTTTGGTCGTCGGATAATCTAGGGGCCTACCAAAAAGAAAGTCGAAACGTCAGACAAAACGATAGAAAAACAGACTTCGAGCGAAAGGTCGGGATGTTCATAGACAAACGGTCAGAGATAATGTTCGAAAAACTGACGTAATTAAATCGCAAATTGATTAGAAAACTCAGACAATCTCTGACATACTTTTTATGAGGTTTCAGAATGCAAATAAGGGCACTGCACACATCAGGAAGGTGGGTTATGCCTATTTGTCAGGTCAGCCTTTAAGTCAGGGAGGTCATGTAAAATGGTGCGACCACACTTGGGTTACTTGCGTAATACAAACTATACTCTAAACTTTGAAGAATAAGGTTCATATTGCTTTGCATGGAACACACCAATATTTTGTCACAGCGACTTTCACTAAAATAAGTGAAGTCAAATAATTACGGCCCACAATTCGATTACAAAAGTATAAACGATCGACCTAAACATTATATTTTTCCCACGGCAAAACCAATCAATGAAATGGACAATTTATACATTAATTAATTTCACTCAATCATCTTTTATTACTTAATTTGCATTAATATCATTGATATTAGATAAGTTGTAATCAACCTGATGATTTATTAAAATTCTTGCAACTTTATTTTGAGTTTAAAATATGGAATATTATTCCATGACACTGCTTAACCTATTTTGATGTGAATCATTATTATATCTAAACTATTGAACTAGAGTAATTCGATAAGCTTTTGATTTACTGATAAGAAAATTCTGGTTATTTTAAAGCAATATTATAAAAGATAAAATTGTTTGTTCTTTTGTACGCAGTAATCTTTGAAATTACCGGTCCGATTACTAAAATGTTATACTGATAGAAAGCTACACTATTTTAGAGCGTAGGTTGTGTGATAAACGCGTTATTAATATAATTAGTTTAATTCTATGTGAGAGAGAAAATAAACTTTTTTGTATTGTATTGTATTTTGTAAACTGAAATTCAAATTGTTTATTTCCATTAGACCGTCAATAATGCACTTTAAACATCATTTACAAAAACAAAGAAATTAATCAGTAGTTCTTGCGTAACATGCATGTTTTAACACCAAAACCCTTCCCAAGATTTTTTCTGTCAATTAGCCGCATTCAAATTCGTTCAGGAGTTTTCGAGTTTATCTCGACAGACAGACACGCCGTCGCTTTGTCAAACGGTTTAATTTTTAATAATATGTAAGGATTAGATAAGATTTTACTACTACGCGAACAAAGTATAATGATTTAAGACCAGTAAGTACTTAATACCTATGTTTAACAAATAAATATTCTGATTCTAAAGTCATCGGCAGCAGGAGCTAGTTAGCAATACAATGATAAGGTTAGAATTGCGTTCCTATTAAAGAAATCACTTGCGTTATCAGAGAGACAGTAAATAATAACATTGTTCCTTGTATTCTGTGTGTAAACGGATGTTGATAACACATTTGTAATCTCGCCACAGTCTATGGAAGACTGTACGGTGAGGTACACATAAAGCTATACAAAACCAATATAAGCTGCCTTCTGATTGTACGAAAAACACACAATGCGAGGTCAGCTAAAACTGGTTTTGTATAGGTTGATGTGTACTAAAGATTCTGTAATCAAATGTGATATTATTGGCAACTAGAAGTATGTTGTTATTCTATTAATTCAATAAAACCTTGGTGACACATCGGTCTTCGATTATCGCCGATCGCGATATTATTTTCGTCTATAAAATAATTTATTACAACTACTAATCAGAACTAATATTATAAATGCGAAAGTAACTCTGTCTGTCTGTCTCTTCTTCACGCCTAACCGATTTGAATTAAATTTGGTACAGATATAGTCTGGGACCCAAGAAGAGAGATATAGGATATATAGGATAGTTTTCATCCCAGAATTTCCCCGGGAACGGAAACTATTATTCCTCGCGGACGAAGTCGCGGGCAAAACTAGTAATTACTATAATTTTTGATCAATGTATCTTCATTGCTTGTATGTAGGCATGTTTTATGTTAGAATTTAAATTGAATGAAAAATTTCATTATAGCCTTTGACCCGGGCATCAGACCCATGATAATTTAGGCCCAGACCCCACGTTCAGCGGAGGAACATGCGAACACTAGGCCAACTTAAAAAACGAGCCTAAAAAAACTAGTATTTCCAGTTCAAAATCAAAGAATTTACGATAAACGAATTTAGTTTTATAGTGCTAGGCTATCGACAATGAACTTGGTCTAAGGACCATTTTCGAAAACCTATAATTTTTTTTTATTGGTTTCTGGAGATAGCTATTTAACATAAGCTCCACATTATGCTACAATCCCGTTTAACTTTTTTTCGGAGCGAGGACGAAACTCGCATTTTCATTTTGGGATTCGCGATCAAGAATTCAAGAGCCCTTGAGCTTGGGAGCCACGGTGGACCTCCCAGCCTTTGCATTGTAAAGGTATCTGTTGGTTAAACCTATCAGGTGCACCCAGCATCCCTGTGTTTACATTGAAAATTTTAAACTAAAAAATTGTACTTCGTTAGTAGTTTTGCAAAATTATAGTTCGTGCAAAAATATAGTGATCATTGTTCTCCTATAATGATTTTATTTTTTCGGTATGAGACACGGAAACATTTGGATACGTTCGCGAGGGTTGCGGAATGTTTATAATAGTTACTGTGACCCCGGAACATGAGTGGGTTTTAGTCAGTAAAGTCTGACACGCCCTCCCGCCGCACCCAGGACGGGAGCAGTCATTTGATGATTTCCCACTCCCCAAAAAAAAAAACACGTTAGCGAGCGGTTCCAATCGTTAAGTTAACAGAAAGTGACGCGGCAGTCACGTTCTAGGCGCTATGCTCGCTTCGTATGCGGCTCAGATTTGGAGTTGGGGACCCATATTAACATTTTAAAAAGAACTCACCAGACAAAACAACAGTGATGAACAGTACAATGAAAGATCCAGAGAACAGCCCCACTTTGAATGTCGTCCACGGACTCTGTTGTTCCCCAAGCGGCGGGACTCTTAGCTTCTTCATAGCCTTCTGTCGGTCGCCACCTTCCAGATCGTTGGTGACTGTAGCCTCTGTATCGCTTATTAGTCTGTCGATGTCTTTGTTGGTGTAGAAGTGTGATGTCTCCACGTGCTCTGCCCTCCATTGTGCACCGTTGCTTACATTTAGTAACTGCGGAAGACTGATTGTTAGTTGGGTATGTGTTTGTTGGTAGGGTTTTAAGGGATTGGAGATCTGACTAAGCATTAACCTTTCAACGACCAAGCGACGGCCGGCTGTCGAGCTGCTGTTGTCTTTCTATTGTATCTCGAATCACGTGTGTTCGATGGTAAGCTTTATGTTATTTTATTTAAGCGTAGTCTTAGGAACGTGATTGGGTATTAATAAATTGACATACTTTGTATGATATACAGTAGACCCGCGGTAATTCGTCAAAAGCTTTGCAAGACGATGTCGGATTATAGAGTACTGCCTGATTACTTACTACTAAGACCTAATAAGTGTAAAACGAATATTTTGTAATTAGATTAATGAATAAAACACAGACGCGTAGTAGGGTTAGTCATGGACGAGTTATCAAGATTTGCATGACTAAAAAGTTGCTTGTAGTGAAAGTTTATAATATTTTACCATATACGATATTGTGGTAAATATGGCATTCATTGACGTAAGCTCTGCTAGACTGGCAGCTTTTATTTGGGCATCTTCCACTTCCGCCAGGCACAATTTTTTTTCATAAATATTGCGTTAATTATGATAATACCAAGATAGAGGAGAAAATACGAAGATAAAAGAGAAGATACGAGGGGAAACCGAAGAAACAAGGATGGGTTTTAGTCAGTAAAAGTCTGACACTAGGGTAGGAGAAGTCATTTGATGAATTCCTATCCATAAAAAAGAAGATTTATAGGACGTTTATACTATAGATAAACACGTTTTGTGTATTATGATTGTTGTAAATAATAGAAAATATTGGAAACCTTCAAAAATTATGCAAAAACTATCAAACTCTTCATAAAAACGCGGTATAATCAAGGTCTGTACCGTGTAATTTTGTTTCAAAACTTAAATAAAAACAGTCAACGCTAAAATGTTGCCGTTTTTCGGGTAGTACAATTATTATTCTACCGAGCAAATTTCGGTAACGTTAGTTACGTTAGCCAATCGATGTAGACAAGCCAAGTACGCGGCAGAAATTACGATGCACAAGCCTATGCGCTGACATCCTACCCTCTTTCCTTACTTCATGGTCCGAGGAAATTCAAAACGACCGGGAAGGACCGGAGTAGGATCAACCGCTTCAAGTGCTTTCCGAGACACGCGTGACCAATGTGAACTTCCCATTTGCATTATCATCGTCAACATTATCATGTCTATACCACTTCTGGACACTGCTGGACATAGGCCTCACTCAACGTTTTCCAGCGCAAGCGGTTCTGTACCGTCTGCACCCAACGGCTCTCTGCGACCTTGACAAGGCCATCCGTCCATCTGGCGGGAGGCCGTCCTTTTTTGCGCTTGCCAATACGGTACATATCCGAAACCATCCAGTACAGGTACTACTAACAAACTCAGTACGCATCCAATACTTTTGGCCTGACCTGGGAATCTTATCGATCCTGCTGGCCGTACTGATGTGGGTGGGACAGAAAGAGATGCTCAATACAACAATCATTGGTACCACCGTATATGAGTGGTTTAAACTTAACTGTTTTCGAGTGACAAAGAGTTTAGTTTACTTAGGCCCGTATTAATAGATGTCACTCAACTCCGAGAGGCTCTCAAGTCTCTTGCTGTCCTTGTCATTCTAAAGGGAAAAAATAAGGACAGCAATAAACTTGAGAGCGTCTCAGAATTGAGTGACGTCTATTAATACGGGCCTTAGTCCTTTCAAATCCATGAAAGGTTCCTATAAGAGAAAAATTGAAAGGAAAAAACAAAAGATAAGTTTGTGGGATCGGCAAGATGTCTGTCAAGTTAGCAGAAATCTAATAAAATCTTCCACCATAGTAACGATATTTTAGTTGTTGATGGAAACAACTACAAGGAAAAAGGACCAAAAAATCAACAGTACAGGCAATCAAAGCTAAAAAAAAAATACTACAGCTTTAACGTATATTAATAGACTACAGGTTATGCCTGTTTTTGCCAAAAAGTTAAAGTGCAGTAAGGTATTTCTTTTGGGTGTGTTTGGCCTTAAAAAATGAGACTGGTTTAATAATATTTTTTTCCTAAACATTCTCAGAAATCCTTCATTATTTTAACAACTTTGGGGATAAATGGAGGTCACTGCCAATCAAAATATGGAACGACCAGCAGAGTAAATATTATTATGATGATTGATGACACTTTAATGGGAAGCACATTCGCCATATAATTAACAAAGAAAAATAATAACTCTCGCTCATGGCGGTAGTAATTTATAATAAGGAAAGTAAATTGTCAGTCTTTATAAAAACAAGATAAAAATAACAAGTCATTGTGAATCCGCGAATCCTATGAAATTATTGTTTTGGACTTATAAACTATTTGGATTTCCTAGAATCGTTTTTGAGAAAAGTAGGCGCTAAAAAGACGCGGCCATCGCTTTTATTATACTAGCCTAGTCTTACTAACTGGTTTTTTGAACGAAAAATAAATGTGGCTAACAATAATAATTACAAAGCATGAGCTTGGTTGCTGTGACGTGTCGTTGATAATTCACTGGACCAACCACTTCAGTTCACGGCTAGTAAGCGCTGGCAAGATCATTTAGTCGTTCATTGTAGATTGGCCAGAAAGGGAACATTAAAGAAAGGCTATGGGAAGGCCTTTTTAGCAGCAGCTGGGGCAGTACAGGCTGATAAAGAAAAACAAATCTAGCAAAGCAATGGAGGGATAAGAGACCTACAACTAGCGTTGCCAGGCGTCTTTAAGTAGGGTAGGGAGTCCAGACTTTTTTTCCGAATGTCCGGCCAAACTGGCTGATCTGTCCGGCTATTAGGTTTGGCAACCCGGCAACATAATGTGTTAAATGCTACAACGAAATTCCTTGTGATATATTAAAACTAAACGAGAGGAAATTTAAAACACATATTAAGAATAAATTTTGTCAACCAACAAGACAAGAATGTTTGGAAGCATGCTGGTTCTGCTCCATAGGATGATCCACAGTGTAGACAAAACCAAACTGGCGGCTAATGATTAACTACATAATAAAAAAATAATAAATAATATTATTTTTAAGGTTATATACCTACTTCTTTGACGGAAATTGTTTTAACATTATATACATTCTACTCTTCACAATCAACCATGTTCAAATACTATTGTAACAGCATTATTTTAAAAGAGTAAGTATGGAGTTTCTTGCTCGTTCTTCTCCATACGAATCAACTTATGGGAATGGGCAACTAGATTTATTTTTCTTTGTTTTTGACGTTCTAAAGTGCCTTTTAAATGGTCTATTAGAAATAAATTAAGTTTTTTTTTATCAAGATAAAGGGTCCTCAACTTCGTCAAGTCGGGAAACGACACAAGGATGTCCTAGGTCAAGATTTACATTAGTGTAGGGAGAACTTTCGTTTCGCGTAACTATTCTCCTTCTTTTTTTCGTTGTCGTATTTTGGCAATTGAGCGACAGTGACAGAAATATTTTTTCATCCCACCTATTCGAAAAAGACGACTTTGTTCCCCTTTAAGTACGCCCAAAGTTGGTGTTTTCTATAAGAAACTTTCAGCGGGCAATAATGACGCTCCAAATTCAAAAAGTGCGCCTAAAAGTAACTTTTAATGGCACTTTTTGAATTTGGAGCGTCTTTGCATGTTTTACGCCCTGTTATAATGAATGGCTGGTACGACGGCCAATACCATAGTCACGCCACGGCTGAATAAAAAAAACTTAAATAGAAATATAACGCGCAAACTACAGCCCGAGTTCTCGTAAAAAATTTCACGGATTGTTTTGCAGCAAATTATTAATGTAGCTGCTATTATTATCAAACTATGATAATCATAGCAGCTACAATAATAATTTTAAAATAAAGTATGAAGCGCCTTTTATTTTCTCATAGGGGGTGATGAAAAATAGAGTGTATCACTCGGGCGCAAAATATATTTTTAGCTCGGGCGACGTACTTTGAATCCCTCGCTACGTTCGGGAATCTATTTAAGAATCCCTCGCAAAGCTCGGGATTCTACTCTAGAATCCCTCACTTCGCTCTGGATTCAAAAAACGCCCTCGCCGTAAAAATATTACTTTGCGCCCGGCGCCCTTGTAATACAATCTGCTATTAAACCTAAACGACGTTTTTTTTTATGGATATAAGCAGAAGGAAGTGTCTTTTACTGTGAAACCCACCCGTGTTCCTTCTAATACCCTTTGCGTTCTAGGGCCGCGGTAACTCTTTCGAACAAATTCCAAAACCTTGGCAGGATTATTTCGGCTTTACACCCTGAATACTATTGAGAATTTCGTAAGAGCCAAACTTTATAACACTTTCCATTTTATGCACATTTCGTTGCTTATATGGGCAAATTGCCAGAAATTTAGTAATGTCATTGTTGGAGTAAACGTGGCTTGAGATTCAAAGTTAACAGTCCGCTTGCTGATTCATTTTTGTTCAATATTTATGGCAATTATAGTATTTTACCATGAACAGATGAAATGAAGGTGCCTCAACATTAATAGCTTGTATATAAAATAATTAACTGAGTTATTGATCCTTAACACGTGAAACTTGGAAAGTGTATTCTCTGCGAAGAGTAGTTAGCCACTATGAAAGGATTTTTGGAAATTCCAACCTCTAAGTTGTATAATAGGGGTATTGGTAGTTTTGATATTCACGCGGGCGAAGTTGCGGGCGAAAGCTAGTGGCTTATAAATGAAGGAAAATAGTGGGGAAATCCAATCTAGAAAATAAATGACGCATACAACCGTTCTCCGGATAAATCTGTTTTACTAAATATACCACAGGAATTATAATTAATGGCGATACTTAATGGAAGTTGTCTTGTAGGCTGCCGCGATGGTTATATGGTGTTTCATGGAATCGATCGCCGAGACGGGTATGGTTTTTCCGTTATAATATTTGTGCCAGATTACGGTAAAGGCTTGCCTCATGATTGACCTCATATCTTTGACCGATTTCTGCTTTGGCAGTCAATCTCTATGGAAATTGGACCGGGTATTTTTTTTTGTGGATGGGAAATCATCAAATGACTTTTACTGACTAAAACTCTGGGTGGATTTTAGGCAGTAAAAGTGGGTTCCTTCGGTTGCCCTTTATGCTCCGGCGTCGCGGTAACTATTAAGGTGGAGGTTCGCGCCGCGACAGAGACAAGCGACCGAGACAGGAGACCGCGACCGAAGACCGCGACCGTTACTTGACGTTCGGCAATGTATAGACGACAGTTCGCGAGCGAGACAGAGTCAGGAGACAGAGCTACGTCGATGCCGAACTAAAGTAACGGTCGCGGTCTCCTGTCTCGGTCGCTTGTCTCTGTCGCGGCGCGAACCTCCACCTTTAGACTGATTCCGCAAGCCCGGCAGGGTTGGGGATACTAAGCACATCCATGGGTAGTTGAAAATTGATCAGAATAGCAGCACTGAAAATTTACAAAAGAATTCTTGGCTATGCGGCCAGACGATTGGGACAAGAAATACATATTTGTCTAGCAAACGGATAGCTGTTCTATGTATGTCTACGACAAGGTTTTACGGACGTAAGCGAACCTACAAAGAGAGATATCAGAATACAGTTTGAATAAAATATTCTAACACAAAACTAATTATCATAAAAAACGTAAACATTTTAGTTAACCGATATCGTCTGACCAATGTATATTTAGGATAATCCACTATAAATAAACAGATAAGAGAAACTTATCGAACCTTACCTTATCGTGTTTTTTCAATATTTTTCTGAAGCCAGTGTAATTTAGATTCTGATAGTTTTGTAGGAGAATGAGACTCAGATAAAATTCACTGAAGGCCAGTTTTAATTCTTGTACTTTCCGTCGAGGTATTGCCTTTTTATTGTCGCCGCTTCCTTTAGGCTTAATTGTTTCGAAGTGTGATTTCAATTCGCTTTGTAGTGTTGCGAATTTACGCGTCGCTTCGGCTAGCTTTTCTGTAATGGAGGAATGGAATGTAGTCTTTATAATTTATTTTACAGGGTTGAGTGACTATTTAACTTTTTAAGTTGTATTTGGAAATAAGAGAAAAAAATGTACAGTGTGACAATTTAATTCTCCTACAAACACACATTGAGCCTGTATTAGTAAGTTTGTTTGTATGAAGCTTGATACAATTTGAAATAGAGTAAGCTTAAACGTCGTGATGGCCTAGTGGTTAAGGCACCCGCCTCTCATGAAAGTGGTTGTGGGTTCGAATCCGGGCAAGTACCAATGTGACTTTTTCAATTCGTATGTACTTTCTAAAGATTATCTTAGACATCGCAGACATCGGTGAAGGAAAACATCGTGAGGAAACCTGGACTTGTAGTGAATATAAGTCTAAAATCGCCAACCCGTCTTGAGCAAGCGTGGTGATCAATGCTCGTGCCTTCTCTGTATGAGAAGAGGCCTTTGCCCAGCAGTGGGACAGTTATAGGCTGGTATTATTATTAAGCTTAAACCAAAAACAAAGAGGGTAGTTTATATTAATTTTTTTTACGACTTTGCGTGCAACCGTGATATCACAAACGCAGTCGAAGACATAGGCAAAATCTAGTTTAAAGATATGTATTTTTACACAAATACGAATTTCCCTACATCATCAGAATAGCCCAAATGGATAACTTCAACATGAACTTAAAAAGGTGGCTCTAGAAAAAATCTCTAAAAACAATAACTTGACGAATTAAATAAGGACCCAGTTACCTGAATAAAAAGTATTAATTTTCTTTAACTCCTGATCACTATAATGGAAGAATGTTTCGTCGAAGTTGGCGAAATGGCGGGAGAGAACCTCGGGCTCTACATTCTCAGCTGATGGGGCTTCCTCCACTGCTGTGTATAACATTGCCTTCATTTCCTGATGGAAAAAGAATTGTTATTTATTTAACTTTTCAACGACCAACCGACAGCCGGCTGACGGGCTGCTATTGTCTTTCTATTGTGTCTCAAATCACGTGCGTTCGAAGGATTAAAATGACAATGCAATATTGTGTTCTTTCAAATTTTTAATTTTATGACGGTAGTCATAAATTTGTTAGAAGAGACCTTTTTTAGCTTTGAATTAATGGCTACTACAGGGACTCTGAACCTTTGTAAGCCATAGATATAGCTAGGTACGAGGCATTTATCCAGAACCTCACAGCATTAAAATACATAGACATAAATATTGCAGAATACTCGGTAGGATTAACCTTTCAACTACCAACCGACAGCCGGTTGTCGGGCTGCTATTGTCTTTCTATTATTTCAGCCTGGCATGATCTGTAGATTAAAAGGCTTGAAAAAAAATAAAGAGAAAAAAAAAACTTTCTATTGTGTCTCAAATCACGTGTGTTCAAAGATTAAATTGTAATACATTTAACTATTTTACAGATGTATAGGAAACTGAGACTTCTATTGCTATCAAAATAGTGCAACAACTAAAAGGTCAAAGATTATACATTTAGAATGTAAAATAAATACTAATCTCCTAGTTTATGTCAAAAAATGCATAATAAAACCTGTTGGACTGACTCATTTTTATAAATAATACTGTGACGTTTCAATTTTTATTAAGTAATGTTTCACACCATTCGAAAAAACATTTGTCAAGATCTATTTCCTTACTTCACATACATTACATTGTAAATTAAGAATAAATTCTCTCCTTAAATATTTATTTACATCATAAATTATGTTTGCGGACATGAATTGTCAAAGTATTTTTGGTTACGATGTTGATCAATTGATCATGCATGCTACTTTGACATGACAGCTGTTTAAACACAAATTAGCATGTAATTCACATATTAAGCACAACAAAATACTATAAATGTGACCTTCTTAAAATATTAGTGTTATACAAATTAACGGAAGACTTTAAAAAATGTGTGTGTGAAGATGTATATGGACCAGAAAGATTATGAAGTTTGTCATGATAAACAAACATAGTATAGTTGAAACCTAAATATAAATATTAACTTCAACTTCAATTTTCTGTATATTATGGCAATCCATCGATTTCTGCCAATGACCAGTTTGAAAATAATATTTCAGTTTAAATGACAATTACCTATATAACCGTATAGGAATAAAAAAAATATGAATTATAGTATGGAGATCATACACATGTTCTTATAACCAAGAACACAAGATGACTCCATAAATATTAAGATAAATTTTCTTTCAAGCTTTAATACATTTGCCGATTACTGTATTTTAAATGCCAAGTAGGTAGTGGAAAAGTGCATAGATATATTATACATTACAATGTTGTAACAATTATTAGAGGGCTCTTTTAATGTAATGTTTATTGTAATTTGCAAATCATTTTAAGTGAAAAGTGTATGAATTTTCAATTACAAGCAAGTTTGAGAACTTAGAACTACAAGAATAAAACCTGTAATGACTATAGTTGTCTGGTTACCATAACACAAGCTCTAAGCAGAGTTGTCCCAGTATATTTATTTATAACTACGTAAAAATATTTTTTTGTTTGGCACTGTTATGGCTTATTATTATAATTACAGAAAAATATGAAAGGTAAGTTAATAAGTATTTTTTAAGACACAGACAGTGTACGTCAAATTGTTTTCCATTTTTATTATAATAGAAACACCTACTAAAAGTTTTACAAAAACCTTGATGACTTTATTTTTAATCAGCAGCATCTTTTTTATTTTCTTGCCAAATAAAGTTTAACCATTGTGTTTGATTTAAACAGCAGTCTAGTTATTTTAGTCAAAAACAATATGGTATTTATTTTTATGAGTCTCCTTGGCCTGCTTTTTGAAACCTAATCTATGGGTTTAATTTATATTTAGGCATAACTTTAAACTGAGGATATTTCCAATAAATCTCAGTTTTAGTTTACTTGGAAAGTTTTAATTAACCTGCAATTATTCGTTTATTTTAGAAGTACATGCAAACATATAGTATAAAATACACTTAAGTGGGTAGATAGGATGCAAGCAAAGTGTAATTTATGTGCCCTTATCTTAAATTTTATGAAGTACAACTATTACTTGCCTCATAGTTAATGTATTGTTTACGCCACTCGGGCGTAATGTGTGCACTTAAGTGCTCCGCGAACTTCATCTTAGGACCTTTTTACACGACTTTGTCGTTACAATAACTCCTAAATACTAACTATACTTCACAATATCCAACATAAATTGTTTGTCACGGACAAACTGAGTTTACTTTGTGATAACTCGTAAGGGTGACCTCATTGCACTGAGTATATATATTTGAATAAACACTGGAATGATACGGTATTACTTATGAGCAAATTTTTATCTTCTTCTGTTTTAATTTTTCCATAAAAATACGATGGACTGTTTCTTTCGTAGGATCACCTGAATGAATCAAATGAATGACACAAGTAGAGTAAGTAATGATGTGCCACTTTTAGTATTAGTAAATAAACTTTGCTTACGTAGACTATTGATTGAACTAAAGCAAAATAATTTTTTTTTTTTTTTTAAATAAAATTTAGACTATTTAATAGTCTAAATTTTATTTAAAAAAAGTTTTCTGTTAACTCTTATTAATAACATTGACTAAGGAACGCTAATTGTATTTTTATCAATAAATTGAGCCATGAAACAGCGAAATAATAATGATCAGTACATATTTTGATTTAGTTAAAAATATAGTCGATTAGTGGAATATGGCGAATCGTAGCAACACTAATTGACACTGACAGCTAGCTGCTTATCAATCAATCTCGTCAAAGTCGTGCAAGTGACGCAAATTTGTTCGTTCAGAAATAGTACTGTTTCTTTTTCGTCTCGTCCGAATCTGATTTTATTTGATATTATAAATTATAGTTACGTCTTCGACTACATTATTTCAAAGATATGAGGGCGGAAAGCATACAAAATCAGGCAATAACCAATCAATAATAAGACAAACTCTGAACTTATTAAAATTTATTTATCTTTTTCTGAATCTAAATCAATCGTAATGTTATCTTTAACTGGGAACAGGGCTTGGTTGATATTCTCTGGTATAACTCTGGCCACTTTCCGGGGTTCCTTTACTAGTGTCTTGGGACACTGCATTTCTGACCAACTTATTGGTACCATACTGATTCCTTGAGGAGAACCTTCTGCGGTAGCTATTGCAACTCCTAACTCATTCTCTGCTGTGGAAATGTGATACCAGTGAATTTCTGTCATTGGAAGCTGGTTTTAATGTTAAGGAGATAATTACATACAAACAAATAAAAAAATAATCTTGTTATAATATCTTGGGGCATCTCACACAATGGTCATCTGATTCCAAACTAGAAGTAGTATCTACCTTAGTTCATAAAAACATTACACACATATTTTAAAATAACTAAATACACCCAGACACAGAACAATCATGCCATCACACAAAGGTTTACTGTCGTGGGAATCAAACCCACAACCTCTGGTTTTACAGCCAAGGTCACAAACCAATAGACAAACAGGCCAGTCTAGACATTAAATAACTACACAACTTGTCCTGTTAATTGCATGACATATTAACATCAACAAAATTGTTAGGTCAAAAAGGATACAACTCTGGCCAATATCACATCTCCAGGCCTGTAACATTTATAAGGGTCCACTCTGTCTTTTTCTGTAGCTTTAATGTCTTCTTTTTTTAAAATCCCTCTATAAGGTCTTGCAAGTACTGACGAGCCTACACACAGTATAACACACTGGACCATTCTTGGGTTTACTACTGTAACCTTTGCAGTCACTACATCACCAGTCTTAGGCAGAATACTTGGTGTTCTTGGGCTTTCTACTGACACTATTGTTTCCTGAAGAACAAAAAAATTAGTTTGGTGTTGTTTATGAACAATGCGATTGAAAATATGTAATGAGAGACTCTTAAGCTTAGATTTAATGTTGAAATATTATGTCATGACAAAGTAAAAAGATAATTTCATTTATAAAAATATCTCGGTCAGTGGGTAGTCTTATTCAGATATTGTAATAATATGGAGCACTGTCTACCTCTTTTTCATCCTTATCCTTATACATTTTCAGTGTACCACATAACGAAGCATAAATATAACCTCTAAGTTCATATGTTCCAGGGCCAGCAAGATGTTCTTTGTTCGCTATGCTAAGTCGCATACCAGGAATACATAATTTTCCCATTTCCTTTAACTTTTCTTGAGTTATTGAAGCCATGATGTGTTTTAGAGGTTATGTCGAAATATAAAAGTTAAAACTTTCTCAATTAAAACTGCGCTGGTGGCTTAGCTTATATATTTATATGTTAATTAATGGGTGAAACCTACGGTTACACTTATTGAAACTTAATAATAACAACAAATTCCTAGTTAAAACTTTGTTGATAAACAAGTTTTGACATTATGATGACTGATGAGAAAACAATGTAATAGACAATGAAGAAGTTTGAAAGAATGAAGGCCATAGGATAGACTTCACGAAGTTTGTTTGCGTAAATCTCGCTTTGTTGGACTAGAGGAGCGGTAGGTGGTATAAAAATGCTCAACACAAATTAAATGCTCAAATCAAGTAATTTTTTTTGTAGATGTTGACGGCTGTCAGTGTGGAATGGTTTTTGACGGACGCCCACGTGCTAGAAGAAGAGGCGGTGTGGCCTGTGTGTAGGCAGCCTCCCAAAAGATGAATCGACATTCGACGAAGTGATGTCAATTTTGTAAAGGTTGACGTGCATCGCATAATGCGGGTGGTGCAGAATCATACTTGAACCATAAATACCGGCGAAGAAAACATTTTGGGCTTTTGTCCCATTGTAAAAAAAGTGAGCCGTCACGGGACGCCTGGCCGATATGAAACATCGACATTACATCATCGCCACACAGTACACAAGACTGTGACTGTATATATACACCATCATATAGCGTGGCGACGCGTCGCCACGGCATGCGTCGCCACGCCAGTTTGTTTTACGTGCGGCTATAGATGTTTCACATAAAAAAAAATCGGCTGGAATGATGATGAAGTTATTTTTGATGTTATTGTTAGCGTAAGTACATCTTAAGTACATCTTATGAGATTTATGAAATATTTAAAAATAAGACCAATTTTTCATTTTTTTAAACAAGGCAAAGCCATTGGACAACTATTAATTAAAAAGTATATTAGTAAGTCGTTTGTTCGTAGAATACCTAGTCATCAATGAGCATACTAGGGGTGCGTTCCAAAACGTGCGATGAATTCACTCGGAAATTAAAAAGAGATAGAAACAACGAAAGAAAGAGAACGGCTATGAACGCTACAGAGCGACTTTACTGTTTTGGAACGGGTTAGGGTTATGGTTAAGGTCGTATGATGACACTGTCAACATAACCTTTTCTCTCTATTGCAAAGAAGAAAAATCGTGTTTTTAAGCATGTTTTGCAAATAATGAGGTACTAACTGTTGGTTTCTACTTTAGTAAATCCATTCTTCAACATCAAACTTCAACATAGGCGTTTATATGATTTTGACATTATGTCAGGTAATTTTTAACGACGCTCAGCCAAGGGTGAGAAATCGCACTTGTCAGTGCGAAAATTACTCTACCGAAAGCGTTCCAAAATACAGTTCGGGTAGCTGTCGAGTAATTGTTCGGTTACCCTCGGTTTCACTCGGCTCATTTCGGAACGCTCTAGAGTAACTTTCGCACTACTCCGTGTAATTTTTACCCTTTTAGGAACGCACCCTAGCACACCTCTAGTTTTGTTGGACGTGTCACGTCAGCCGGTGGAGTGACATTTGAGTGTGTGGAGCGATTCTGTTTTATGGGATTATTCGTGAATTTCTCAAAAATATATTAGAGATATGCTTACAAAGTTCGAAACTAAGTCGGCGCGGGTGAAAGGTATATCCTTTCATGCAAAACGGCCATGGGTTTTGGCTAGTTTACACAATGGCGTGATCCAGCTATGGGACTATCGTATGTGTACATTGCTGGAGAAATTCGATGAACATGACGGTCCTGTGCGTGGCATCTGCTTCCATATCCAACAACCGCTGTTTGTATCCGGTGGCGACGATTATAAGATCAAGGTTCGTACTCTGGTTGTTCATATAAGATATATCTTTTACATGTATGTTTCGTCATGTTTATGACACGTATAACAAAGCTGGCGTATCATTTGTAATTTCCACCAATAATTACTTTGTGGTGAAGTTTTTTTACGGCCAAGTATAAATAAATTTCAAACTATTTTAATTTCATACAACACAACTTCAATGTTATTATTGTGCCTGGCTCACACTAATTTATGGTCTTTTGAAATATTGGAAGTGATTGTCTACGATCACAACACCGATTGCAAATAAGTGAGCCACATGTATGTATAAACATTAATAACATAGCTGTAATGCATGCATTTGTACCAGTTGAAATTGTACTGGCATTTATTTTGAATACAGAGCCATCACATTTTTCTGATTATTTTTTTATGCACCCTCACAAATAATTGTAGAATTGTCTTTATAAATGAATAAGTAGGAGAGGTTTTTGCCCTTTTCCCCAGATAGAACTATTTTTTTTAAGTGGTAATAAGATATAAGTATATTTTTCTTTTGCATTTTTTTCACTTCGATCTTTTATATACTTAACAGCCTTCGCACACATGTCTTGTCTGCATAGATATCAAGTTTCTATCCACTATTTCACTTCTTTAGTGGTTGAAGTTCCAAAAAACCTTAGTAGCTACCTAGTTTTCTCTTCACAAAGAATACACTCTCCAAATTTCATGTCTCTATCCAGCTGTTTAGGCTGTGCTTTGATATATCAACATACCCGTATATTTTACAAAATACATAGTTGTAAATTAGTCCAAGTATCCAGCTATTTTTTTATTGGCCATTGTATCATTATAAAAAAAAAAACCAGTTATCATAACTATAAAGTAATTTGTTCACAAAAACAAATTATTCACTGTGAATAACTATTACAATAAAGACATTATCCAGAAAACCACACAAACACAAAAAAAAACCATATCTTTTTTTTTATATTCTGTCCAGATTCCAAAGAGGCTAGTTAGTCTACAGAGGTTTATTGTCTTGTCTATTATTCTAGGTATGGAATTACAAGCAGAGACGCTGCCTGTTCACTTTGCTGGGCCACTTGGATTATATCCGCACAACATTTTTCCACCATGAGTACCCTTGGATATTAAGTGCTTCTGATGACCAGGTTTGTTTCTTTAATTATAATTTTTTTTAAAGCCACTTTTTGTACACTTACCTATGTTTTGAAATAAAAAACTGTAGCTCACTGGTGTTTGGAATATGTAGAGTAGCGTTGGCGGCATTGCTGGGCTAATGGGAAAGATAGGGCAAAAAAAACAAGTTGAATTCTCCTTTTTAAATCAAAATACTCCGTTTTAAATCAAACCCTTGATCCAATTATTGAATTGGTGTTTAGTACTTTTGAAACTCAACAAATTGATTGTCAATCACTTTGAACAAGAGTAGTAGAGTAGTAGTTAGAACAAGTAATCATTACTTGTATCATTTTCTTTATTCTTGTGTTACATCAGCAATTTTTATTAAAACCAATTATTTTTCCTAGACAATAAGAATATGGAACTGGCAGTCAAGACAATGCATCAGTGTACTAACAGGCCACAACCACTACGTAATGTGCGCACAATTCCATCCTACGGAGGACCTTCTTGTTTCCGCCTCTTTGGACCAATCCGTAAGGGTATGGGACTTCTCTGGACTAAGGAAGAAGAGTGTGGCCCCTGGACCTTCAGGTCTAGCCGAGCATTTGAGGAACCCACAAGCTACAGACCTCTTCGGACAGGTATAATAAACATTTATTATGTTGTGCGTGTGTGTTTTTATGTGTTTAAAAGCTATGCGTTTGTGTAATTTAAAAAGTAATGACATTTTCATTCCAGTTTCTTAAGAAAGCATTCATTAATGTTATCATTTTTCGAATTAATTTGTAAATGTTATCTGATGAAAATGAATTTGGTAATTGTGTTGAATTAGGGAGAGTTGAATCTTTAATCATAAAAGACTGCTTTCAGCAAGACAATTCAAAAATGGAGCTTGCTAAGCAGTCTGTTACTTAGTGTACTGTCTATAGAAGCATAGTCAATTATACTTTGGATGTAAAAAATGGTTTTAAATTAAATTAATCTGACTTGTTCATTGACAAACTTTGATTTTAAATGGTTTTCCCTTATTAACATTTGTTATTTGGCATGATTTGCATGCATAATTGTAGATTGTGTTTATTGCCACTGTATTTCACAATCTATTTTATGTTTTAGTTTAAAACTTTTTTAAAAAAGGTATTATTTTTGTATCTGATTTTTGAAGTTGATTTGTATAGTTGTAGAATTGCATTTATTAAAAAATATGCTGATATCACTTGTAGTACATATACCCATAGTAGATCTTTGGCAAAAGAGGAACAGGGCTATCCTCTTGCGTAGCTCTATCTCCCTTTAGTATTGTAGTTGTGTTGCTTCATAGCACTCCTTGGAGTCAGTTAAAATATAGCTTAATTGCTCGTTAGCTTCTATATATTTTGTTCCTATTATGACTCGATATAAATCACTGCAAATATACAAAAAAAAAAATTTAATTGTTCCGCTTTTATATATATTTTTGCAGTTTTCACCATTAATTAAATACAAAATATAAAAATCACAACACACACACACAAAGAATATATATAATATGCCTATAATTATGTATGTATTATATTGATGTTATAACGCAACACCTGTTGCTGAAAGCAACTGATCTTGCAGGCGGACGCTGTTGTCAAGCATGTGTTGGAGGGCCATGACCGAGGAGTGAACTGGGCAGCATTCCACCCCAGCCTGCCCCTCATTGTGTCAGCGGCGGATGACCGGCAGGTCAAACTGTGGAGGATGAACGATGCTAAGGTACCTGAACGGTGCTTACGGACTATGGATGGTGTCTATTGAGGGTTTATTGTTTTATTTCAGGGTTTCCTGGTCTTCGGTTTGGTATAATGATTTCTGTGGCTCTTTCAATTTAATACGCTCTTGAATCTGTTGCTGTCTTTGTCTCTCTAAAGGAATAAAGTAAGGACCAATGACAATAAAGCCTCTTGACTGCTCATGCGGGCGACTCAGGCTCACGACACATAAATGCACACATAATTGCACTTATGCTAGATGAAACTATGAGTGACCGTTTTAGTTTTGACCAGTTATTGGAACTCTCCGCACGCGATTATTTTGATAACTTTTTTAAACAATTCTGCTAAATATCAAATTAATTATGAGTTCTTGTTCAATTAAATGGTGTGGGAAGTCGTCTAGAACATCCAGCTATAAAAAAGATGGCATAACTTGTCATCGGTAAGTAAATAATTATTATAATTTAATATATTATGAATAAGTGCAGGGCTCAAGCTAAACTGGTTGTTTACGTTTAAGGCACACAAAACGTACACCGCGTTGATGTCTTTTTGAAAAGTCCCTTTCTCTCATTAGGTATTGTCAATAAGTATGTCCCTTTCTATCTGTAGGTATAGATACAAAGGGACAGACGCATTGCTGTAGTGTTGTGACAACTTAGAAACAAAGTCTTTATAATCTTGACGATAAAAATTACGATGTTCCTTAACTGTAAAAAAGTAACATTACTTAATGTTTATATTTTAGATTTTCTGTAACTCTAACACCTTTTGTATTGTACACCTGCATTGACGAATAAAAAGATTTGTATTTGTATTTGCAATAAATAGAGTTAGAATATAGCGATCATAATAATGATTTCAATTAAAGAAAACGTACCTACCATCCAACAGAATTGAAACCAGAGTCATTTGGAAGATCTAGCTACTAGAATAGAGAACTTTTTATAATAAGTATATTGTTTCGTTATCGGATCATATGAGAAACATAATATACATCCTGCTAAATAATGATAGGCTAGTTAGAGTGTGGATTCAGTCACAACTTGTCCGTTCCCGTATTTATTACAATTATATTTTAGACTGCGATTTGGCTGATGGACATGCTATTGCTTGTTGGTAGATACTGCACCTGCCTTACAGACAATTGCACTATTGGAAGTTGTGCGCACATTATATCTAATGTATGGTATATGGGGTTAGGGCGACATAATTATTTCATCGCACTAGCACAAATGCATAATAGTATTTAACCTTTCAACGACCAACCGACAGCCGGCTGTCGGGCTGCTATACTTAATTGTCTTGCTTTTGTGTTGAATCACGTGTATTCGAAGGTTTAATAGATGAATACGCAATATAAAAATCAGAGCTTAACATAAGCCCTCTCATTTTTTACAAAAATTAACAAATACCCCAAATCTTATATCCGGAAAACCTATACTAAATTGATTCATTTTAAAAATCAATAATTGTCTCGTCGAGGAGGATCGTCCAACCTAGGCGCAAAATATTTTTTTTTTGTTTTTTTTTTACGATTATTTAACCTTGATTTAATTTTAGCATTGATTTGAATAAAGTAAAATTTACTGTGTTATGTAAATATTTTATTTGCACCCAGTTAACTACCAACCAGTATAGTTAAAAAAATAGAATTAACAGACATCGTTATGTTCGATTTTATCGATATTAGGTATTGTTGTAAAACTGACTTGTGCATCACTATGTTTGGAACATTCGTCCTTACATTGTTGCACCGGCCAATCACAACCGCTGATTTTTCTTCGTCCCCCGACCCGCAGTGGTGAGTCGTGTGCCTAGGCGAAATGGGTCTATCAGCTCTCAAGTGGTTTAATTCTCTTTGGTAAGGACAGATTTGAGAGCATCTTGAAATTAAATGACGTTTGAATATGCAGGGCTAAGTGACTGTGACGGTGTCAGAGTAGACTGCATTACCAGTAAAACTAAAGTGTTAGAGAAAGTCATATCAATTAAATTGGGGTTGCAAATCCTCCTCTTTAGTTATGGCCGAGGTTCATACTAAGTTGGAGGTGTCGCATAACACCATAGGTGAGCTGCGTGCCGAAGTAGAGTTGTTGCGCAACGCAGTTTCGGAGAGTTTAAAAAATTAGAAGAATTTACAACGGTTTTTTTTAAAAAGGGGAGAAACTCATTTTGACGCGCATGTTTTTGGTCACATGACACAAAAATTCAAACATTGCCGTTAGGGTCAGAGCCCCGACTATAATTAATTGTTGTTAGTTTACGCCACTATATGCTGAGGCATTACGATTTTTTCGCTAAAGTTGAAAGAGCCTTGAAACATACTTCATAAATCTAGGTTTTGGTTCATTTATCTTGAACATATCATATTTAACTACAAAGGCAGTTTCGTCCTGTCTAACCTTTTTCTCAAAGCTGGGTTGGTAACCGTATCTGTCTTTCTTTCTTTCTTTTCTCGACTCAGATATTTTGTAAGGCTAATCTTTTTCTTAAAATGGTTACTAACTTTTATTTGTACATAAATTGATTAAATATTCAATTAGGTGGATCCAGTAAAAAGGTAAGCAAAATTTTTATAATGCTTTGTTTTTAATTTCTGTGAATTCTTATAAAAAGGACTTTACATACATTTAATAATTCCTTGAGGGCTTTGTTGTAACGGTCGCCTGGAGGACACGGTCGAGCACACGGTGGAGGTGTGCCGCGCATGGGCGGACCATAGACGTGTCCTCGTAGAGGCGATCGGCGGCGGTGACCTCTCGCGCCCAGCGCTGGTTCAGGCCATGCTGCGGGGCGAGACGGAATGGGATGCCGTCGCCTCCTTCTGCGAAGCAGTTATGCTAGTGAAGGAAGCGGCGGCGCGCGAGAGGCAACGACGAGCCTCTCGCCCCGGACAAAGACCCAGGCGAAGACGTCGAGAGTCGCAAGACGACTACCGGCCACCGTAGGCGCGGTTCTGCGGATGGCGAGCGATGGGTAGCTCGCCGCCCGGCTAGGACCAGGACCGCGTAGACGGCGCGTTTTGTTCCACGCGCGCCTCAAAGAGAAGGAGTCAGCACAGGAAGGGGCCCAACAGGGCCAACGCCTGCCGGGGTTGCGGAATGTTATGTTTATAACTGTTACCGTGACCCTGGAACATAAAAGGCAATCGAAGGAACATGAGTGGGTTTTAGTCAGTAAGAGTCTGACACACCCTCCCGCCGCACCCAGGACGGGAGCAGTCATTGGATGATTTCCCACTCACCAAAAAAAAAAAAAAGGGCTTTGTTGTAAAAACTTGAACTACAAGTTTTTACGGAAACAATAATCTAGAAGTCGTATTGAGCTATCACCATCTTTAACACCAAATAAATCCATTTAAGGTACACCAATTGAAATAATGAAGTACGACTTGAACTATTTATTAGTATTCATTGATAAAAAACTAAAATTCGTTAAGGATATGGTTGAAAACTGTGTGCACGATTAAATTATCCACGTTATTTATTGCGCGATTTTCAACTCTATCACTAGTAAATTGAGCTCTTTATCAATCAATAGGTGTTGCTATATCAAACCCAACTAGCAAAAAGGGGTTTTGAAACCATCCTAGAACCATAATTATCGAGGACTATATCAAACTTATATCCGCATATAAGTTCCGAAAAGGGCCCACTTTATAAGTCTACTTTTACTTATGATGTATTTATATTAGACCGCTGAAATGCCTTTGACGCCTATATGACTCCTATAATAGAATTATGTCATTACAATTACTCTTGTAAATCTCAATATAAGTAAGTTTTAGTAAAAAATAAGTATAATACGCTCCTAGAAATGCTTCATTAAGTTCATTCATATGTTGTAAAAAGTCGTATGTGTATTAAGCATTGTTGTGCTCTATAAAAAAAAATATTTTTATTTCTAGGGTCATATTTTATGTGAGTCAGAATTTATTCATGTCAACCAATATAGAAAAACAAAATCTTACTTTTGTCAAATTGTTACTCTTATAGCTCAATCGTAGGGGAACGTGAATTTTCTGTGAAATCTATCATGGTATAGATCAACATTTTTAAGCGCCTCTTGAAATTTGCTTATTTAATTTTTATTATTAATTAATATTAAATGAAAATTAGGAAGGCAGCTGCCATTTTATTGGTGAGCATTTCCGAGTGTGATATAGTGCTAATATAAGTATTTTTAGCATTTTTAAGTGTGACATAGTACCAATTTAAGTATATTGGTTCTATATCGGGTTTTCTCAAAACTGAAGAGGAGTCGCCATTGTATGTACAGTACCTGGCCAAATTATTAGGGACAGTTCTTAGATTTCTGTATTGTGGTTGGACTGCTTTTATCAAGAAAATTATTAGGCGTTGGTCCAAGCGGTATTTAAAAAACCTTATTAATTGAGATAATAAAAACAAAAAATGTGAAGGTGAAATTAAAACTACAAATAACTAAAAATCTCGCGTTACTTACTTAAGTAAGGAAAATTTTGTGTATAATTGAATATTTTGTCATTCCTTAGTATCAGGTCTTGTAACTACAGGCTATACTTGTAAATACACCTATAATAGCTGACATTTTTAATAGCTGCTAAATCTCTCTAAGAGTGTGTAAAATGCAGCAATATTTAACGTTTGTGTTTTTATGATTTTTGGTGGAGACGCAATGAAATTTGAAAAAAAAAGTGTGCAATCAGAAATATTGCTCGCGGTTCTATTAGTTTAAATAGAAAAATCTTGTAAAATGAACACAATCCTTATTTTGCCTTCAATGAAACAAATACAATTTTTAAAGGAATTCAACAAAATTGTTATATATTAGAAGCCATACCACTTTTTTGAACATGGCTCTATCTCATGGTGCTATCACATTACAAAAATAATAATAATCATACCAGTGTAGTGCTACCAAACCTTAAAACCTACATATTATATGAAACTATTATTTAGTTTTCTTGATTAAGATGTTTGAACAAAAAAAATCTATGACCACTGTCCCTAATAATTTGGCCACCCATGGTAATTAAAATCGCTTGATGTCAAATCCTACAATAGAATTTGCAAAACTATATAAAGCGTGTTTACGCCTACGTACTAGTCGTTACAGGCAAAAATGGCTTCTTAAAAGTTTTAACCAGGATTGTTAAAGATTACTTGGACTATAACACTACTGTGAAATGCCTAAATAAATATGTCTAGGTTTAAATCGGCATACGATAAATAGATATCCTAGAGAACATTAATTTATCCTACCGAGTGTTGGTGATTTATTAAAACTTACGTTTAAGCAACTTTTAAGCTTATATAAAACCAAACCATAAATAATTAACAGTAATTAAAATTTATTTTTACTTATATTGGTCATAAAAATATAGCTTATATGTGGTTATAAGTAAAATAACAAGAGTAATTGCTCCCTAGTGTAAATATTCTTGGTACATGCTCCTACAGGAGTATCAAGATTTAAATGGTCCGCAGATGTCATCTTATATGCGCATATAAGTCCAAGCATCTGGACAAATTACTCTTGAGTGCAATTACTCTTGTTTCATGCTTTTATAGGAGTCTTGATCCTGTATTTGCTAAGAAATATGATCCGATATACCGATATAAGTACAAATTATAGGATTAATAATACTTGAGTAAAAACAGCACGTATGTATCCTGTTAAAAGCGCAGTAGGAACTACCAAAACCATAATTGGCGCTTTATAATTCCAAACAGCATTATACAATCGCTTTCCAGGATTATTTTGCTTGTTGGGAAGTTAACAACAAAATAAGAATCTATTAAATTTGTTCCGTATTGATGGGGTACTACGATAACTAAATTAATTATTTTTTGGTTTTGGTTATAAATAATATGATCTTCTGAATGGGTACACACGACTATAGTAACAGTGCTTTAACATGGCAACAGAGGTCATTAACTTACGATAAAGATTACAAAAATGTAAACAAATATCATTATAAGCTATTGAATATAAATTACGATTGCATGAGAACTTAAAGAGCTAAGCCGAAATACGTGACGTATATTTTATCTTGCACTAAGATTCAATCTGTCAAAAATACATCTAATTTTTGAAATTGACGTCGCTTTTATAAACTGTTTTATCACTGCAGAAAACTGCATGCTAATCGGTCAAGTCGTTCTGGAGATAAATGGGAACAGTAATGCGTTTGCGCACACACCACACATCTCACTCCAAACGCATGCACTTTTCCGTTCCTTCGTGGGTAAAAAAGAGCAATGACCTCTATTGCTATGCTAAAACTTTGTCGTTGTAGTTACAACATAAGTTGGCCACCGTTGGTTTTAAGGTCACACCACTGTCATCAACCCTCACACTTTAACTCCGTTTTTATTTAACACCAACCAATAAAAACCACTAAGGCAGTAAATTTTCCAGGCTTGGGAGGTGGACACATGCCGAGGTCACTACAACAATGTGTCATGCGTTTTGTTCCACGCGCGTCACGAACTAATCCTCTCCAATAGTGAGGACAAGTTTATCCGCGTGTGGGACATGACCAAGAGGACTTGCCTGCACTCCTTCCGGAGGGAACATGAGAGGTTAGTTCCTCAATGAGGATAGAGCAGACTCCTTTTTTTTGCTAGTCTATTTAGTGTTTACGTTCATTAACAAATGAGTTAAGGTATGATGACACCTGGTCATTTTAGTAATAATTCGATAACTTAAAATATGATAATCGTGCTGAATCTCTTGTTCACAAACTAACAAAAATTTAAGTTAAGTGCGTCTTTCTCTTTCCATTTTATTAAGAAAAGGATAGAAGTACGTATTCGTTTTCGTTTAGTCTTGTTAAATTAGACAGCGCCTGAAGAAAAATGGTGTTTTTTTAGGCGCCATGTTTTTAATCGCGTCTGAAGGTGAACGCAGACTTGGCCGCACCGCACGCGCCGCAGTCCCCGCAGTCATCGCATTTTCTTTGTTGTCGTTTCAGGGTCTGCGGCAACTGCGACGCGGGTAGGTGTGCGAGGTTGCATAGAACTTCATATAAAGAATTCGAATGCGAAGACTGCGTCGCGTGCGGTGTCTGTCAGTCTGCGTTCACCTTAAATTTGACGTTTTGACTTTACTAATATTTTATTTAAAAAAAAATGCACTTAACTTAAAGTTTGTGAATAAGAGACCACTGTTTAACTTGTTTGGTGCAAAATGTAATACTTTTTGTAAACTAAATTTGACATTTGGACAGGGCTTACCTAGTCAGTCAGTAGTTAAGGTGGATGTTCAAGGTAGCTCGCGAAATTCAAATTTTCTTACGTATTTTTGCAATTTGATAGATTGCCGAAATAGGTATTCATTCGAGTAATATGCACTTTAATGATTTGAATGTTTATAATTCTGTAACTAATGGCCTATTACATTCGCAAATCATTCTATATCAACACACACCTAGACACGGAGCTGCAAATTGCAAAAATACGTAAGAAAATTTGAATTTCGCGGGCTACCGTGAAACATCTCCCTTAAGATTGTTGAAACCTGTAACCATCCTGTAACAGACTATATCTCATAAACCGTCTATTCTAAACCTGTGCTAAAATATATTCTTTGTTCCCAGATACTGGGTGCTAGCCGCCCACCCGACTCTGAACCTTTTTGCGGCTGGCCACGACGCCGGTATGATTCTATTCAAACTGCAGCGGGAGAGGCCTGCGTATGCTGTCCACAATAACATGCTCTTCTATATTAAGGATAAGTAAGTTACTTCAAAGTCATAACATCATCTCCCTAGCCTTTTTCTCAACTATGTTGGGGTCGGCTCCCATCCTAACCGGATTCAGCTGTATACCAGTGTTTTACGTGAAGCGACAGCCTATCAGACCTCCACAACCCAGTAACTGGGCGACACGATATCTCTTGGTTAGACTGGTCAAGTTATTTTAAAGTCAAAGTCAAAACAATTTATTGCTGAAATTTGAGTTTAAATAAAATAGAATACACTGCTGGTCATAATTACACGAATTACAATATAATGTCGCTTTCAATTAAAATAAAATAAGTGGTGTGATCGTACGCAATTCTAAAAAAAAATGTCTACAAAATTGTTCGTTATTTATATTGCATTAAGGTTTAACTTTTCTTCGTTTATTAAATGTGTCGTATTGTTACAGACAACTACGTAAGCTGGATATGGCGACCAATCGTGACGCGCCCGTCATGCAGATCAAGGGAGGCGGCAGGAATCAACCTTACAGGTAATTGTGATTTATATAATGTACAATAATCTGAATTATAAGGATTTTGTTATTATTAGCTAGTTGCACGACTGTTTTCCCTCTGGTCACGCATTTTGGCGCCATTCATATTGAATCTATTTTCAAAAATGTTCACGGCTACCTTTTAATTCCATTTTGATAAAGGTCAATACGATATAAGCTTGAAGTTCAAGAAATCATACAGGATTAATCTGACTTCGACTACGATTTCTGACATTCACGGGAATGAAGTCGGCGCAAAAACTAGAAATTACGTTATAAATACGAAGTTAATGTTGTCTGTCTCTGTTACACTATCAGTTAAGTGGCAACAGTCAAAGCTATTATTTTTGTGCGATTAACCTTTCGACGACCAAGCGACAGCCGGCTGTCGCGCAGCTATTGTCTTTTTATTGTGTCTAAAATCACGTGTGTTCGAAGGTTTAAAGTGTATTGAAGTGGTATAGCGTACATTCATAAAGAAATATATAATGTATTTCTATTCATTTTTGTTCCAGCATGTCACTAAACCACGCGGAATGGTGCGTACTAGTAAACTGGCGCGTGGGCGACAGTAGTTCGTACGAGCTGTACGCGGCGCCGCGCGACGGAGCCGACACCAGCGGCGCTGAGCCCTCGCGCGGTCAGGCCACCACCGCCGTGTGGGTCGCGCGTAACCGGTTCGCCGCGCTTGAGAAAAACAACCAGGTGCGTACTCAGGCCAATGCCGGTCTGGGCATCTAAACTTCTGGGGCCCTGAATAGCCGCTGTTTTCACTTTTTTTTTGGGGAGTAGAAAATCATCCCGTCCTGGGCGGGGCGGGAGAGTGTGTCAGACTTTTACTGATTAAAACCCGCTCATGTTCCTTTGGTTGCCCTACTTGCCCTTTATGTTCTGGGGTCAGGGTAACTATTATAACTATTTCGAAACATCAGCAGGCGTTGGCCCTATTGGGCCCCTTCTCGTGCGCTGTTTTCGCTTAACGTCGCCTAAGAGCAACGTTCACAAGATTACATTTTCGAGTTAAGGGTATTTAAAAACCATGCGGTGGCCGCTTTCTATTTTTTTTGCTCTTTTCCTATTTTAAGACGATGATTGTTAAGATTATTGTTTTGCGAACTCTACTATGGATATTTTCTGATGATTTTTATTGTTGAATTGGTGTATCAGCATTCTCGTTGAACTCACCAGTCACATTTATTTTTTCCCATAAAAAAACATGTGTACCTAAATTAAAAAATTTTTTTTTTCACAGTTGGTGATCAAAAACTTAAAGAACGAAGTATCGAAGAAGATATCTACCCCGACGTGTGAAGAGATAATGTACGCGGGAACCGGCATGTTGTTGTTAAGAGAACCCGATGCAGTGCAGCTATTGGACGTACAACAGAAGAGGACTATTGCCTCTGTAAGTATTATTAATAAGTAACAAGTTGTTTGGGTGAAAACTTCCAACTCTGTGACGTGTCTAACTGTGTGACGTCATTCTAAATCCAACTTGGTGGAACTTTCTAAGATATCAACAGAGAACATTCAAGAACAGGCGAACAGGGAAAACGACTAAAAAAAGTAATTAGCCCGTTTTTTTTTTTTTTTTTTTTTGGTGAGTGGGAAATCATCCAATTACTGCTCCCGTCCTGGGTGCGGCGGGAGGGCGTGTCAGACTCTTACTGACTAAAACCCACTCATGTTCCTTCGATTGCCCTTTATGTTCCATGGTCACGGTAACTATTATAAACATTCCGCAACCCCGGCAGGCAATTAGCCCGTCAGTTAGATTATCAAAAAAAAAATTAGACATATTTTTTATTTTTTTCTCGTTCAAGTTTTGAGCGACGTTATAAGCCCCCACTCTGGCCTCAACTTTGATATTTTTAGAACTTAACTTCTGGAACTTAGATTTATCTTTGTATTTTTTTGTTAATTTGATCAAGCAAAAAATATGTGTCTAGTATTTTTGGACGTTCTAAAAATCTAAACTGAATGCACCAATTACAAATTTTTCTAATGTCATCGTCATCCAAGATTAAAAAAAAAAATGTTTTTCTTAAAAAATATATATTTATGACTAACCACCCTATTCACCTCCCAGGTAAAAATCGCAAAATGCCGTTACGCTATCTGGAACGCGGACATGTCACTGGTTGCCTTACTGGGCAAGCACAGCGTGACTCTATGCACCAAGAAATTGGAACAGCTGTGCACCGTGACCGAGGGCGCCAGGGTCAAGTCTGGCGCCTTCGACGACTCTACGCCGCAGCCTGTGTTCATCTACACCACGGCTAACCATATCAAGTACTGCTGTAAGGACGGGTGAGTGAACTTAGTAATACAGCAAACTTTCTGTGACCGAGGGCGCCAGGGTCAAGTCTGGCGCCTTCGACGACTCTGCCGCAGCCTGTGTTCATCTACACCACGGCTAACCATATCAAGTACTGCTGTAAGGACGGGTGAGTGAACTTAGTAATACAGCAAACTTTCTGTGACCGAGGGCGCCAGGGTCAAGTCTGGCGCCTTCGACGACTCTGCCGCAGCCTGTGTTCATCTACACCACGGCTAACCATATCAAGTACTGCTGTAAGGACGGGTGAGTGAACTTAGCAATATAGCTGCTTATTTTCTGTGACCGAGGGCGCCGAAATTTTAAACTCGACTGACGTACTTTGAATCCCTAGCTTCGCTCAGAATTCTTCTCTCGAATCCTTAGCTCTCTCTAGATTCACAAAATACTTTCGCCTTTTATATATTACCTGCCATGCTTCTGGCCCCAAAAAAACTACTATAAGTATCCTCCTTGCTTGATAAACAAAGTCATTCCAGTTGTTTGCTTACCATAGCTGTTGTTTGACGGGCCTGTTGGTCTAGTTGTTAGTAGCCCTGACTGCTAAGCCGGAGGTCGTGGGTTCGATTCCCACCCAGGACAAGCTTTGTGTGCTGAGCATGGATGTTTTTTCTGTGTCTGGGTGTGATTTATCTATAATATGTATGTATTTAAAAATTATATAAGTATGTATATCAGTTGTCTGGTTACCGTAACGCAAGCTCTGCTTAGTTTGGGATCAGATGGCCGTGTGTGAGTGGTCCCAAGATATTTATTTACCTATTTCTCCCACAGAGACTACGGCATAATCCGCACACTGGACGTCCCGGTGTACGCTGTGAAAGTGTTGGCGAGTGAGAGCGGCGCGCGCGTCGTGTGTTTAGACCGCGAGTGTAGGCCTAAAGTGCTCACCATTGACCCTACGGAATACAGGTAACCATAGCAACATGTTGTTTTTTGCAATTCGGAGCATTTGTGTCAATTTATACCATTTTTGCCATAAGAAGAGTTCCTTGACAGTTCTTGTCTGACAATTATAGTGATGCGACCTAACGAAATTTAATCGATTTTTTTATAATATCGATTCAGTTGGCAAAGAAAGTGGAATCGAATTGCCAATTTTCGATTTTTTTTTCCTACTAATATTCTAATATTATAAATGTAAAGGTTTGTATGTATATGTGGTGTTTGTTACTCTTTCACGTAAAAACTACTGTACGGATTTTGATAAAACTGTACAGTAATATATATGTAGCTTATACATCGGAATAAGACATAGGCTACATAACATCACGAGAGCAGAGCATGAAACCAGATAAACCGCGGGGGACAGCTAGTGGTAAATAAAAGGCAGTATGTTAAAATATTAAAAATTTATTTATTCTTTACTGTCAGAACTTGATTCCTTTTTTTCGGCATAGTTTTACCAAACAAAAACCACAAAACGAAAAACTTAACAAAAAAACTCAACAAAACAGGAACAAAATTAAAAACAAACAAACACGCAGAGCAGACGTAACGCAAACACAAACGACGCACTCGTACTGACGCGACGCGGTCGCGATTGCAAGATGGCCGCTCTGATTTTATATTTTTTGTCGATTATTGTCGAGTAGGTAGTGTCAATCTCTATAGGCAGAAGTTCCGTTCAACGCATTACACATTTTTTAAAGTTTACTTTTTTATTTTATTTACCTAATTTATTAACAGTTAATTATAATCATGATAATTTACTTTGTAATTTACGAAAGGCAGTATTTTTTTTATCATTCAATTTTTATATTTTTTGCCACATTATTTTTTTTAGTCTAAAGTAGTATGCGTGCCACGAAAAAAAATGAACTGTCAAGGAACTCATGGTATGGCAAAAATGGTATAGCAATATTCAGGATGGAAACTGTTGCAGTTGCATGGAAATAGTCTGGGGAGTCGTAAATAGATTTTTTTTTTCATGATTTGGTTCCTAAAACGTCAGTCAATGACGTCTGTTGGACCGAACCAAGTTGGAGGAAAAAAAAAATCTTCATCCATTTCGCATGAAAATTTCTTTTCATTTAAACCGTTTAGTGTCTTAGCAAAAATGGATCCTACAAATGAAAAAAAAAAAGATGCGTATAGATTGGTTCCGCGTAGACAAAAAAAAAACAACAAAATCTATTAATATCTGTTTGCCTATAGGTTCAAGTTAGCGCTGGTGACCCGTCAATACGACCAGGTGCTGCATATGGTCCGCACCGCTAAGCTCGTGGGACAGAGCATCATTGCCTACTTACAGGAGAAAGGTAATGTTGTCACATTATTGTGTGGAATGAATGATAGTGACTGATACTTAAACACATGATTGCAGTCATGCCTCGTCCCGGGCCGGTCATGCGATGTCACCGGGGACACAAGTCGCTCGACAAATGTTCTTAATAGGGACGAGGCTATATGCATAAACATATACAGGGCGTCCCATGGCTATGCCACATGGAGGGAAAGTAACTTAAATATTGTAAATATAACATTTTACTGAAAGAAGACATTATTTGAATTTTAAAAACAATTTAAACTATACTCATAGATATTTTAATAATTGAATGGTTCGGCCGGGAATTGAACTTGTTCCAAGAGAAAAAATAATCACCCTGTAGTTTTATCATACGGATCGAAAGGTTTCATCATAAAGATTATTTTTTGCTCAATAACATAGTGTAAAAAATAAAAGAAAAACAAGAATTTTAACATATTTTTTATACATATTTAGCAAAAAATAATCCTTGTAATGAAGTCTTTCGATCGGTAGGATAAAACTACAGGCTGATTAATTTTCTCGAGTAACAGGTTCGATTCCCGGTTCAACTATGTACCTATTTATTTAAATATCTATGAGTACAGTTTAAATTGTTTTTAAAATTCAAATAATGTCTTCTTTCAGTAAAATGTTCTATCTACAATATTTAAGGTACTTTCTCTCCATGTGACATAGCCGTGGGAGGTGGGACACCCTGTATACACTTATGAGCAATCTTCTTTTAAAATACGTATTGTCACGTTTACGGTAGACATTTATTATATTTATATATGAATTATGTCTTACATGGTTAACTTTCATCTACCAAGTTTTCACATGATTAGACTTCTACACAAAAGATTTCTTACCTCAGTCTGAACTAGGAGATCTGAGAATCTCAAAAAATAACCGAAATTACTTAGATAGTTGTAAAAAAATATGTTAATAATATTATGTATTAAACCAATTTTTAGCCAATCATAAACACAATTTTTGAATGTGCCCTCCACATTCGTAGATTGTGGAGATGGAGAGGGAATGAATAGGGATGACGACAGCATAAAAAAATGGCATTCTGTTTAGTCCGTCTTGTAGATCGGCCAAAAATACGGGACACGTATTTTTTGCTTGATCAAAATATTAAAAAAATAAAAAGATAAAGAGCAACAAAGTTCCGGAGTGGGGGCTTTTGACGTCACCGTGCTGCAAAAATTGTATCTGATCGTGACGTCACGCGCAACTTCAACGCACTGTATCGTTGTCATTTTTTGTTTACGAGAAAATAGAAAAAATACGTGTCCAAAATTGTTTTACAATCTCACTGACGGACTAATTACTTTTTTTTCGTCGTCTCGCCTATTATAGAGTGAAGGTGAAAGGAGTCACTGATGATTGATAGGACGACATCAAAGACGCGCGCTGACTTCAAGTAAAATAGGATAAGATCAGAACAAAGATATATAACCACATTTCGCTTTTTACTCGCGCTCCAAGGCGGGATCATTGACGTGGCGCTAGAGGCCAATTTTATTATAACCACATTTTCCGTGTACCAGGTTACCCAGAAGTAGCCCTACACTTCGTGAAAGACGCTCGCACTCGCTTGTCTCTCGCGCTTCAGTGCGGGAACATCGACGTGGCGCTGGAGGCCGCCAAGAGCCTGGACGAGCCCGCCGCCTGGGACAAGCTCGCCAACGCCGCGCTCGCGTCCGGCAACCATCAGGTATTTATTTATTAACCTTTTTAAAATCTTGGACATCACAGACATCGGTGAAGGAAAACATCGTGAGGAAACCTGGACTTGTAGTAAATATAAGTCCGAAATCCGCCTTGAGCAAGCGTGGTGCTCAACTACTTAGTGAATCTAAATATATATAACTTAAAGGTGACTGACTGGCTGACATAGTGATCTATCAACGCACAGCCCAAACCGCTGGACGGATTGGACTGAAATTTGGCATGCAGGTAGATGTTATGACGTAGGCATCCGCTATGAAGGGAAGGATTTTGATAAATTCCAATCCTGAAGGAATAAAATAGGGAATGGAAGTTTCAACATCTATGCAGGCGAAGCCGCGTGAGGAAGCTAGTCACTTATAATATTGTTCTTAGATAATGACATAGAAAACTAAAAAGAGCATCTTTTTCCCAGATCGTAGAAATGTGCTACCAACGCACGAAAAACTTCGACAAGCTGTCATTCTTGTACCTGATCACGGGCAACCTGGACAAATTGCGGAAGATGATGAAGATCGCCGAAATACGCAAGGACGTGTCGGCACAGTTCCAGGGAGCTCTGCTCCTCGGAGACACCCGGGAGACCATCCGGCTGCTGAAGAATGCTGGCCAGGTGAGCATACAGTGTTCACTTAGATATTAATATTGTGTGAAGATCGCCGGACAAGGTCGTGTCGGCACAGTTCTACTCGGAGACACCCGGGAGACCATCCGGCTGCTGAAGAATGCTGGCCAGGTGAGCATACAGTGTTCACTTAGATATTAATATAGTGTGAAGATCGCCGGACAAGGTCGTGTCGGCACAGTTCTACTCGGAGACACCCGGGAGACCATCCGGCTGCTGAAGAATGCTGGCCAGGTGAGCATATAGTGTTTACTTAGATATTAATATAGTGTGAAGATCGCCGGACAAGGTCGTGTCGGCACAGTTCTACTCGGAGACACCCGGGAGACCATCCGGCTGCTGAAGAATGCTGGCCAGGTGAGCATATAGTGTTTACTTAGATATTAATATAGTGTGAAGATCGCCGGACAAGGTCGTGTCGGCACAGTTCTACTCGGAGACACCCGGGAGACCATCCGGCTGCTGAAGAATGCTGGCCAGGTGAGCATATAGTGTTTACTTAGATATTAATATAGTGTGAAGATCGCCGGACAAGGTCGTGTCGGCACAGTTCTGCTCGGAGACACTCGGGAGACCATCCGGCTGCTGAAGAATGCTGGCCAGGTGAGCATATAGTGTTTACTTAGATATTAATATAGTGTGAAGATCGCCGGACAAGGTCGTGTCGGCACAGTTCTACTCGGAGACACCCGGGAGACCATCCGGCTGCTGAAGAATGCTGGCCAGGTGAGCATATAGTGTTTACTTAGATATTAATATAGTGTGAAGATCGCCGGACAAGGTCGTGTCGGCACAGTTCTGCTCGGAGACACTCGGGAGACCATCAGGCTGCTGAAGCAGATAATGATAATTTATACAGGGTGGAGATTTCTACGGGGAACTGTCTTACGGTTATAGCAGGTTTCCACAAAAAATGTGTTAGGAGAATCGAATCCGATCCATGTGTTTTTTATAAATTTTAGGTCCTCATTTACACACAAAATTTTTGTGTAAGTTAGCCAAAAAAGTTTTATGGGACCAAGTCAGGTTGGAGTATTAAAAAGTCAAAAGCTGTAAAAAACTTTTCCCATATATTTTGTTCCTTTTTTGTCAATTTATCCTTTTTCTAATATGGATTAAAAACACCAATTGGATCAATTATGGAGTACTAAAATATTGGAAACTTTTTTTTTATATTTCTCCCATTTTGCAAATTACTGCGCTAATTCTAACATACACCCTTTCTCGACAGACTTCCCTAGCATACCTCACAGCGATAAACCACAAGCAAACCGAGGAGGCTGAACAACTGCGGGCTAGTCTCGAAGCAGCCAGCTTGCCCATCCCGGAACCGAACCCCGACGCACAGCTACTGCGGCCGCCGCTACCTGTGCATAATATGCAGCCCAACTGGCCTTTGTTGGCTGTTTCAAAGTGAGTACTTATTTTATTATTTTATCATACATTTTCGTGTCTTTGGACTTTGAAAGTGTACGAGGGACCGAAGCCATCTCACAGAGGCCCCAAGGGGCCTCTGTGAGATGGCTTCGGCAAGACTTTATTATTATTATCAGCCGTCGGTGTCCCACTACAGGGCAAATGCCTCGCCTCTCTCCTTCCACTTATCCATATCTAATGCGGTTATACTTATTACTTTATCTTAACTGTATGGCGTTGTAACCCAATTAACTTGACTACAAAGTGCGCGAAGAATTCTATTTACTAAAAAAACCTTTGGCTATTAAAACACACCTTATTTGCTAATCAAATAAGGTATGTTTCAGTAGCATAGTGCCATAGTAAATGTTTGAGAGAAACTAAACACGAGGCAGGATCAACTTGATTTGGAGTTTTGGAGTCGACAAAATAATTATGTTTCCTATTGTAACAATCACAATATAACTTCAGTTGTTTTAGTTCTTAGGAAGTATAAGAGGAATCACTGGTTGGTGAATAAACATTTTATTATTCATTACTGTATGTATTTTGGGACCCAGGAATTCCCGGGGCTTTAGAACGCTTAAGAGGGAAAGAAGTTAAAAAAAAGTTCGCATATGCTCTTAAGCATAACTATAAACATCTGTAAACCGTTTGATATCATATTGGTGGCGACGCTCATAAATTTTTCTAATCCAGAAGCGTCTAGGTTTTTTCTTGATACGTGACTGTTTTCGATTATAACAATAAGCAGCTAGGAAAATAGCTGCAGCTGAAAATACACGACTGTCTAATGGACAGTCGTGTATTTTCAGCTGCAGCGAATACTCGCGGACTTATGATGGCTCAGCCTGCCTCGCGAGGCGGCCTCGTGTAAATTGAACAAAACTACTAAGGCTGCCGCGGGAGCCATCGCTCGCGATCCGGATACCGAGGCTGTGGCGCGAGTCTGTGCGCTAGGTGGGTACGCGGCTAATGAGACACCTGGATGTAGTAATATCATTGTTGGCATTACTTTAAGCCGATTATTTAAAACGTGTGATGTATCCCGCAGGAGTTTCTTCGAGGTGGCGGGCGGCGCGCGAGTGGGCGGCGCGGCGGGCGCGGAGGGCGCGGTGGGCGCGGCGCTGGGCGACGAGCCGCTGGAGGCCGCCGGCGCCTGGGGGGACGATGACGACGTGCTGCACGAGCCCAAGGTATGAGTACGCTTAGTTTTACCTTCGTGTTTAAGGTTTTGGAGCCAGAGGACACCAATGAGAACCCTTTACTAAGTCTCCGCTGCTCGGACGTTTGTTTGCAAATATTAAATCAACAAAAAATTAATGAATGTAATCAGGTCAATGAAACTAACAACTTATTTAATGAGTTAATAAATACAAACTATAACCCACAGTCCCTTATTACTATAGACTTAACAGAAGACTCACTACTGAAGTCCAAATCTAGTTATGTAGTTAGTCAAAACAAATTTAAAAAGTATGCTAGGCTGAATAGAATTATTAAAAAGTGTAATAAATTCAAAAAACAAAAGAAACACACTTCCAAAACTAATCAACTAAGGAAAGAACGTGTTTCTCTCATTAACAAACTTAATAATTACCAAATTAAATTAGAAGATAGTATAAACATTTATGAAATACATACTCAGCTCTTACAATCAGAAATACAGATTCTGAAAAGCTCACTTAAGTCGCTTTACAATAAATATGTTATCTCACAGAACCAAATCAAAGAACATATACTAGCTGCTAATGAGCTAGTGGATATGTGCTCCTCGGGTTCATGCCAGAGGGTGTCTGACTCGGTAGTAATCCAGCCTGAGGTGACGGAGGACCCGTCCCAGGTTGTGAATGCTCAGAGTGTTTTCACCAGCCAGGATCCCACTATTAGTGTGCAAGAGGAATCAGATGATTCCATTGCTAGTTTATGTTCTGTTAGTAACAGTATAATTTCCCAGTCTGTGATGTTTTCAGATAGCATAGGAAGAGGTTTAGGGACATTAGTTAGTTATAACCTGAATTATAATACCCAAAATATTTGTACACCTAGGTCATCCTATATCCAAATAATGCAATCAGTTACTAGGCAGGAATATAATCCGTGTACTAACTTAACTATATTGGTAGGTAACAGTAAAAAGGTCAGGAAGGAAGATATTACTGACTGTGTTGCAGAGCTATTGAAGATAAATTGTAATAAAATTATTTTGTGTGCTTTTCCCTATTTTAATAATTTGTCAAATAGGAAAAACAATTATATACATAGGCTAAATAAGCATGTGCACTTTTTGGTGAGTCACTATAGTGACAAACTTATTTTTATTGACATCAACAATTTCGTTGAAAAATTAGGTTCGACTAGGGATACTGTGTATCTGCCCGGTAATTTTAGACATCAAATAGCGCGCCTATTAGCATATTTTATTAACACAGACATAAGTAGTATGTCGAAGTCTTGCATTATTAGCACCGCAATAATTAGTAAAATTACTAATGATGAAGTGGTGAGTAATATATCAAGTAGCACTGATGCTATTAATATTTTACCTCAGCATAATGATATTAATCATTTAAACTAGTCTGTAAGACAACAGAAGGTACAAACAATAATATAGCTATACCGTTAATCAATGAAGTACCTTCTTGCTCTCAAAATATTTTGTTACATAAAAGCCAGGCCCAGCAGAATACCTTGACAGTATTTCATCAAAATATTCAAGGTATTTCTTCAAAATTGTTAGAAATAGAATTGTTCTTAGAAAAAACTATGTTCGACATTGTTTGCTTTACCGAACACTGGTTAATGGATTATCAAATGTTCATTAATTATGCGAACTATAATGTGGGCAGTTGTTTTAATCGTAAAAGTATGCTACGTGGAGGCTCGTTAATCCTAATAAAACACTGCTTAAAATCAAAACAAAGGAGTGACATAGTTGGACTATCAGTAGACCATTGCATTGAACTATCCTGTGTTGAGCTGGATAAGCATATCATAGTGTGCGTGTACAGACCCCCTAGCTACCAAAATTATTCGTTATTTGAATCGATAATGGAAGACGTGTTAGCGAAACTTGCAGCGTGTAATAAATCCGCAATTATTTGTGGCGATTTTAATATTAATATTTTAGAGAATAACTTAAATAGCTGTCGATTATTAAGTCTTTTTAAATCATTTAACCTCTCGAATGTTTTTGTAGAACCTACTAGAGTAACTCCAACTAGTGCTACCTGTATCGATAACATTTTTTGCGATTGTGACTATTTAGATAAAGCCATCGTAAATTACCTGCCGTCTGATCATAACGGGCAATTAGTTTCTTTTAGATTTAAAATGCCTTTGAATAAAGTGTTAATAAAATTTAGACCAATAACAATTGGAAAACTAAATAAATTCAATAGCACCCTTAAGGATAAGCTGAGTGCTCTGACTTATAGTGAGAACGATTTAAATATCTTGTATAATGATTTCTTTTCAGTCGTTCGCCAAGAATTCAATAAAATTTTAGTGATTGGGCAACTAAAGGAATTCGAAAAAGTAGAGAAAAACTCTTTGAATTGTATGGCCTTAAGCCTATTATTAACACTGAAAGATTTAACAAATATGTCACAACATATTCAAAAACATTTAGAAACACTGGCAAGGCAGCTAAAGCCTTATACATTAGCGACAAAATCAAATCGGCAGATGATAAAATAAAAACTGTTTGGAAAGTTATAAATAGCGAAACAAACAAGAAAAAAGTGCTAAACACGGAATATACATTGAATACATCACGTGGTCCCTTATGCTCTAATTTAGAAGTAGCCCAAGAATTTGTGGATTTCTTTACCAGTATTCCACTTAAAACCACAGAAGCTTTGAATTCCTCACCGGATTACTCGATTACTTTATTAAAAGCTAACGTCCCAGGCTGCCCGGTTGAGTTTGAATTCAAGCATATAAATCCGATGACAGTTATAAAAGCTTTTCGGCAAATTAAAATCAAAATGACTGAAGACATATGGGGTATGTCTATAAAAATTTGTTCATCTATAATTGAAACTGTAGCACCTTACTTAGCTTCAATATTTAATCTGTGTGTCGACAAAGGAGTCTTTCCGGATGTAATGAAATTTAGTAAAGTTATACCTCTTTTTAAATCTGGGGACAGTAAAGATACTAATAATTATAGACCCGTGTCCGTTTTGCCGGCTTTCAGCAAGGTGTTTGAAAAGGTAATGCTTAATCAAATGCTCATTCACTTTAACTCCAATAAAATCTTACACGAGCAACAGTATGGCTTTACCAAAGGACGTTGCACGACCGACGCCGGTGTGGCTTTATTAAAACATATATTTACAGCTTGGGAAGAGGCGCAGGATGCTATAGGAATCTTTTGTGACCTTTCCAAGGCATTTGATTGCGTAAATCATGACACGTTACTGCTGAAACTTGAGCATTATGGACTGGGTAAACTTGCGATTAATTTAATGAAGTCTTATTTAAACGACAGACAACAGCAAGTGCAGATAAATGGAGTTAATTCTAGTGGCTTGAAAGTAGAAATGGGGGTTCCACAGGGCTCAATATTGGGTCCCTTCCTCTTTTTAGTGTATATTAATGACCTGCCCCATTTATTTAAACACCAACCTCATATGGTGTTATTTGCCGACGACACTTCTTTGATCTTTAAGATTAATAGACGGGCAAAAAATCTTGACTGCGTAAATAACGCCCTCACTCAGGTCCATAATTGGTTTACGGCAAATAATTTAGTATTAAACGGTAATAAAACTAAGTGCATTCGATTTTCTCTACCAAATGTCAAAAGTAGCGATTGTGATATAGTTCTTAATAAAGAGAAATTAGAATTTGTAGACAAAACTGTTTCCTAGGAATCACGCTTGACTCAAAACTACAATGGGGTCCTCATTTAACATCCCTTGCAGGTCGGTTAAGCTCAGCAGCATTTGCTGTTAGAAAAAATTCGGCAATTTACTGACGTAGATACCGCAAGGCTGGTCTATTTCAGCTATTTTCATAGCATTATGTCGTATGGTATCTTATTGTGGGGACGAGCTGCTGACGTTGAGTCTATTTTTATTCTGCAAAAAAGAGCCATCAGATCCATATACAGTCTGCGTATGCGCGATTCACTACGGGAACTGTTTAAGCAAATCAACATCATGACGGTACCCTGTCAATTTATCTATGAAAACATCATGTATGCAAGAAAAAATCTGAATCTTTTTGGTAAAAGAGGGCAAAGGCATAATTATAATACTAGAAATAGGGACGAATTGGTTCAACCAGGCTTTAGGCTAGCTAAAGTAGACTCATCTTTCATGGGGTTCTGTTTAAAGTGCTATAATAAAATACCTCCTCACATTCTATCGCTGAATAAAACTAAATTTAAAAGTAAAATAAAACGCACACTATGTAGCCAGGCATATTATAAATTGAGCGATTATATCGCTGACAAAAATGCTTGGCTGGATGCTGGTCTAGCTCCACAACCGTGTAATTGATTAGTATTCGACGATATCTGATTGTAAAACAACAAAAATAATAGTATTGTGTCGAGTCAAACTGTTTGTTTTATATAAATTCACATAGCATACAATGTGAGCACTATGTTCTTTACATTTCTTCTGTCTATCATTGACTGAATATACTCTGGCAGCTGGGAGTTTGTCATGCTCACTCAAATGTCTCACTGACGGTGGCGTGTGTGTTGGATCATTTGGTTCCCTTCAAAATGGTTGAGCTATTTGGTGCCAATCCATACGTCATGTCCGTGAACGGGCGCTGTCTGCTGAGACTGGTCATCTCGTAGCTGCCACAGTTATTTTAAAATTTGTTTTGTTTATTTTAATATTTCTAACATGTCCGACTTGTTACGTTGTTCTCACATAGTACCTTAGATACAACAATGAATGATGTAACCAAATTATTGTAATATATTGATTTTAAAAGAGTGTCCATGGAGTTTCTTGCTCGCTCTTCTCCATGGGACCTACTTTTTGGAACGAGCAACTAGCTTCATTTTTTTGACAGACTGACACCTTGACGATTCAAAAGTACCTGTAATTGGTTTATTTGAATAAAATAGTTTTGAAGTTTGAAGTTTGAAGTTTGTCGGTACCGTAAGACCTTTTGTCTACCTCCGCCGTCACCGTCACTTCACCGAGAACGAGATGACTAAGCTTAAATTGGTGGCTTCTCTTCCGCCAATTAATTTGTATTGCCACAAACTTCCGAAATTTTAGTTTTGTGTTTTTAGTTTTTGAAGGTGGCTATTATTTTTTTGGAAAAAGATTTTCATGGAATGACGAAGAAAAATAGATTTTACGAACCAAATTTGTAAAAATCTAATCAATAAAGTCTATCAAGACCATACACATTGGGCAGGACATGGTTTGGCGAAGTCAGAATAAAAAAAAAAAACAAATAACTTTAATCTACGACTAAAATCGTGATAGCATCCACATTTACATCTTTACCTTTTGTAGGAGAACGGTGAGGAGGGTGAAGAAGTCATGGAAGATGCCTGTGATGATGGTGGATGGGATGTTGGAGATGAGGACCTGGAACTGCCCGAAGAACTGGCGCCAGTCTCCGGTAAGTACTAGTTTTACTTTCTTCAACATCTCCCTAGCCTTTTCCCAACTGTGTTGGGGTTGGCTTCTAGCCTAACCGGATTCAACTGAATACCGGTATTTTACGTGGAGCGACTGCCTATCTGACCTTCGTAACCCAGTAACTGTGCGACACGATACCTCTTGGTTAGACTGGTCAGAGTTTCTGGCTAACCCGTAACGACTGTCAAAGTTCTACGAATGACAACCGGGACCAACGGCTTTACGTGCTTTCCACGCGATGTCAGTGATGTCCAAGATAAACTTTAGAAAGCACATATGAATTGAAAAAGTCACATTGGTACTTGCCCGGATTCGAACCCACAACCTATTACACGAGATGCTGGCGACTTATCCACTGGGCCATTACATAACTGTACGTTACTAGTTTTACATTCTTTTGGCGAGATAAATAGACGTTACTAAGTGCGTACTTTGGCTTAGCTATGTTCCGTCTCTATCGTACACTATCGTTTGACAGTTGTGTAACAGTGACAGGTATAGTGCTAAGCCAAAGTAGGTGCTAAGTAACGTCTATTTATCTCGCCTCCATTCCAGATCTGTTGGTCTAGTGGTTAGTGGCCCTGACTGCTAAGTCGGAGGTCGTGGGTTCGATTCCCACCCAAGAAAAACTTTGCGTGATGAGCATGGTTGTTTGTTCTGTGTCTGGGTGTAATTTATCTATAATATGTATGTATATATTAACTAGCTTCTGCCCGCGGCTTCGCTCGCGTTAGAAAGAGACAAAAAGTAGCCTATGTTACTCTCCATCCCTTCAACTATCTCCACTTAAAAAATCACGTCAATCCGTCGCTCCGTTTTGCCGTGAAAGAAAGACAAACAGACAGACAGACAGACACACTTTCCCACTTATAATATTAGTATGGATAAATTATTAAGTATGTTTATCAGTTGTCTGGTTACCAAAGTACGACCCCTGCTTAGTGTTGGATTAGATGACCGTGTATGAGTTGTCCCAGGATATTTATTATTTTATTATTATTATTTTATTCCAGCGGACATCGACGGTGGCGACGAAGGCACAGATTACTTCGTGGCGCCGACACGTGGCGCTAGCGTGGCGCTTTCGGGCAAACTGAAGACTGTGCACGACCACATCGCTACCGGACAGTTCGAGATAGCTCTCAGGTAAACCATTCAACTGTCATTCATTATGCTTTCACCCACTATTTACTTTCATATTATTCTTCATACAATTCATCATCCTTTTCTCTTTCTTATTTTTCCTCCCTCATTTTGTCCTTCTTTATTCATTGCTCGTAATAGGCGAGACGACGAAAAAAAGTATTTTTCTTTTTTCTCGTAATAGAAAAACGACGACGATAAAGTGCGTTGAAGTTTCGCATGATGTCAGGATCTGATACAATTTTCGCAGAACACTGACGTCAAAAACTCCGGAACTTTGTTGCTCTTTATCTTTTTCTTATTATTAATTTGATCAAGCAATAAATAAGTGTCCCGTATTTTTGCCATTATTTTTATGTTGTTGTCATCCCTATTGCTAGCCTAGCTAAAGAGCCCTATTTTATTAGGACACCCAGTTGCGCATATTGATCGCACCACCAACAAAATGTATACAGTTAGGCTTCGTTCACACGGCATTGTCCTGCACGTTTTTCTGCAGTATACGTCTTAACGTATGAATAGTGACCATACAACGTTCATAGATCCATTCACACGACGATAGTACTGCAAAAAAACGTGTACCGCTTATACGTTTAAACGCCTACTCAGGCTTCGTTCACACGGCATTGTCCTGCACGTTTTTTTGTAAACGTTTTATTAACGTATAGTCAACCGGGTGTTCACATGGTAAATTTTCATTCGTGTAAAAACGATTAGCCGCAGTTTTCACACAGTTGTCACAGTGAGTAGACCTCACTGATGGATTCACTAAATGCATTGTTTCAAAATTAGGTTAAATTCCCTTCCCATGATTCCCTTCCAAGCTGCTTGAGTTGCGACGCGATTTTTATAGTGTTCCAAAGGTTTATCCCATACAACGGGATTTTGTTCCACTAAAGAATATATAATAGTTAGAGAGAGGAAGAATTGAATAGTAGTCTATAGAAAATTCCTCAACCATTTTGAATATCAAACCAAATCAAACATAAAAGACCTGCCACCATTCCAAACACGCTCAGATACTTAACGCATCTTCGGTTGCTATTCGATAAAAATCGTATGATATCGTATCGTGTGAAGGAGACAAAGGCGTACCATATGCCACTGCGAACCGAATACGTCAAAGTTCATTCGATTTGCTTGACAAGTCCGTTGAGTATGCGTTTAAACGTATAAGCGGTACACGTTTTTTTGCAGTACTATCGTGGTGTGAATGGATCTATGTACATTGTATGGTCACTATTCATACGTTAAGACGTATACTGCAGAAAAACGTGCAGGACAATGCCGTGTGAACGAAGCCTCAACGGCAAGTCCGTTGAGTATGCGTTTAAACGTATAAGCGGTCGTGTCGTGTGAAGGAGACAAAGCCGTACCATATGCCACTGTGAACCGAATTCGTCAAAGTTCATTCGATTTGCTTGACAAGTCCGTTGAGTCACAGATTAGTCCAGATACTTCACGCCATGGAAAATTTTCAATACCTACCGCTTTAATAGCCTACTTCGTCGCGCTAGCAACCACTGCATGCCAAAAAGTGCCTTAATATTCAAGCGTACAGTTGTGATTGCTTTGCACCGCGCGATCAATCACAGCTCACCGTGCAAGCGCAGGGCTGCCTTTTCGATAAAATTAAATTAACATAACTTTTTGTGTCTAAGTTATTGAGAACTGTGAATAGTTCTGACTTCTGACTTATATGTGGAAATTTAAAATTGTATCGTTTAATACACACATCAAAAGTGTCTAGGGATATTTTAATTAAACCTAAATAACTAAAATTCTATTAACTTTTTGTTAAGACACCTACACTTTAAAATAAACCTTGTTTAATCGCCTATCTAATCTGATAATAAACTTTTAGATAAAGTTAAATTAAAAAAAAACTTAGAAGAAGAGGAAAAACTCAACAAAATTTCAATTTAACTTTATTTTTGAAATTTCAAAACCTAAACAACAAAACAATTTTTTTTTATAAAAATTGTTGAAAACTTAAAATTAATAATTCGTGGATCCACCTAAGACTCTCCTGACACATCTGGAGCGGTTCTGCATACTCAAAACAAGAGTGTCAATATCCTGTTGTGGAGTACCGTCCCAAATCCTGCTAAGATGCAAGAAAAGCTGGTTTTGATGCACAATATCAACAGGGAAATTCCTACGATCTCTTCTCTGAAGCATATTCCTGGCATGCTCAATAGGATTTAAGTCAGGGGATTGTGCAGGCCGGTCTAAAGCTTGGATAACATGCTGTTGTAACCAACTTGTAACGATACGCGCCGTATGTGGACGGGCATTGTCGTGCATTAGCTGGAAATTTTGTCCCATTTGCTGTCTGTGGGGCAAGATTACAGGCTCTAGCACCTCATCTCGGTATTTTCGAGCAGTCATATTGCCTTGTATCCAAACGAGGTCCGTTCTACCGCCGAGACGAATTCCTGCCCAAACCATAATCGTGCCACCATAATATGCATGAACTTGTTGTGGGTGCTGCAGTCGATTCCAACGTCCAGGTTTTCTCCAAACGCGTACTCTTCGCGAATCAGGATGAAATCCAAACCTAGATTCATCAGTGAAAAGCACAAGTGACCATCGAGAATGGTTCCAGTTTTCGTGTGCAAAAGCCCATTGTAATCTTCTTCCTCGATTACCTCTCCTTAGTGCTGATACCCAAAATGGCCTACGAGCACGTAGATTGACTTCATGCAGTCGCCTTCTCAAAGTTTGACCGCTTACCAGCAAACCATACTCTCTCTGTAGCCTTTGAACCAATTGCATCGCCGCTGCATTTAGTTGACTTTGTGCAGCATTTACTATGAATCGGTCCTGTACATGTGTTGTAATGCGTTGAGGTCCTCGGTGCCGTTCCACCACTTCCTCCGTGACACGATAACATGACCAAAGCCTGGATATAACGCTCTGACTGGTCTTCATGGCTTCAGAAACGGCAATTATGGGACAGTATTCCACAACAGGATATTGACACCCTTGTTTTGAGTATGCAGAACCGCTGCAGATGTGTCAAGAGAGTCTTAGGTGGATCCACGGAATATTAATTTTAAGTTTTCAAGAATTTTTATAAAAAAAATTGTTGTTTTGTTTTAGTTTTGATGTTTCAAAAATAAAGCTAAGATTGAAATTTTGTTTGAGTTTTTCCTCTTGTCTAAGTTTTTTTTTAAATCTAACTTTATCTAAAAGTTTATTATCAGATTAAATTGTCTATTAAACAAGGTTTATTTTAATGTGTACATGTTTTAACAAAAAGTTAATAGAATTTTAGTAATTTAGGTTTAATTGAAATATCCCTAGACACTTTTGATGTGTGTATTTTTTTTTATAAATTGGTGCCGACTGCTGACTGTGTAATATATCTAGATAAAACTACATTATAGGCGTCTCAGTGTGTAGGAAGAAAAAGAAAACTTTAAAAGTTAAATGTGTTTTATTTTTATATAATTTTTATTAATTTCTTACCCTTTCTAAATTCTCGGTTATTAAATTTTAATGTAGAAAAAATCCTGAATCTCATAAAAACTTTTATGAGATTTTTTCAACATTGTTAAAATAGTGTTTAAGATAAGTAAGTATTACGTTTTATGAAACAAAAATGTGTAAATCTGTGTCTGAAAGGCAAGCTAATGCTTAGTATACTTACCTACCTATAACTTTTATAAATACGACAAAAATTTGTATTAGTTTATCACTTACCTTTCGTCACTGACAGGCAAATGGAAAAATGTTAGGTGTTTATCCCTTCTTTTACTAGATTTGCACCCATCTACAGCACATAAGGCACCGGACGGCATCGTAGGTAGGTACGCGGAACGAATAGAAATATTAAAATTGAACAACGTGCGAGAGCCCTTCGCTTGCGAAAACCCCAATAAATTTGGACCGCAGACGGCCCGAGACCGCTCGGCCGGGCGGTAGGCAATTATAGCGCGCAAGTACATGGAGTGAAGTGTCTGGACTAATCTGTGACTCAACGGACTTGTCAAGCAAATCGAATGAACTTTGACGTATTCGGTTCGCAGTGGCATATGGTACGGCTTTGTCTCCTTCACACGATAAGTTGTCATACGTTTTTTATCGAATAGCAACCGAGGATGCGCTTAGTATCTGAGCGTGTTTGGCTTCGTTCACACGGCATTGTCCTGCACGTTTTTTTGTAATCGATTTTTTAACGTATAGTCAACCGGGTGTTCACATGGTAAATTTTCATTCGGGTAAAAACGATTAGCCGCAGTTTCCACACAGTTGTCACAGTGAGTAGACGTCACTGATGGATTCACTAAATGGATTGTTTCAAAATTAGGGTAAATTATTACCATGATTCCCTTCCAAGCTGCTTGAGTTGCGACGCGATTTTTATAAAGTTTCAAAGGTTTATCCCTAAAACGGGATTTTGTTCACTAAAGAATGTAATAGTTAGAGAGAGAAAGAATTTAATAGTAGTCTAAAATTCCTCAACCATTTTGAATATCAAACCAAATCAAACATAAAAGACATACCCCTCCACACACTCCTCCAAACACGCTCAGATACTAAGCGCATCTTCGGTTTCTATTCGATAAAAATAGTATGATATCGTATCATGTGCATCTGGATTGAGAGCCCAAATTTTAAATATTCTCAAAAGAAAATAAGATTTACAGGGCATTTAGTTAAAATTTAGTAAAACTTAGGGCAATAGACCATGAATTTCTTAAACGTGAAATAAAGCTTTTATGATGAAATAAGTAGGGCTCTCAATCCAGACGCCTGCATAAAGTGGCATAGCCTGAATCTCAGAAAGTACTGCCTCTGGGCTCATAATTTTAATTTAAGGATTTAGTTAAGAATTTCTTACAACTTTTAAGAAATTCCCAAATATGTAGAATACTATATTACAGAGTTATAGCGGTATATCTAGGGCCCTCAGTTCATAAATGTTTGTACTGAGGAATCATCAAACTAATATATTTATTCAAAGAAATACTTAAATGCGACCGTTATATGTTTTACTTAAACGCGTCTGTAAATTAGTAAAAAAGAAATAATGACAAAAAAGTTAATAGTTACACTGTAAATGGAGATTGAATTTTCCTAAAACGTCTGAACTGAGGGCCCAATATTTTTGGCAGTATTGACTAGGATAAGCCTTCTACACTATCTCACATAAGGGTAAGTATTTTAACTAATTCTTAATTAAAATCTAGCAAAGCGTCCATTACTCTAAATTTCATAGTTTTTGAGATAATTGAATAATATTTTTTTATAGGAGAAAATTCTGTAGGGTAGATATAGTTTTGTTACTTTTTGAGACTAATCAGCATGAACCCTCACACAAGCTGTTTCTTAAACGTCAAAATAGTTGTTGCTTGAACTGTCGGAAGCGATTACAGGAGATATGTTACCAGGGCCATAAGATATAATTAAGGTTTTCTTGAACACCGATTGATGTATCCAAATGAAATTTAAATTGATTGAAAAACAAACTACTTTCTACAACATTTGAAATTTGAATGATTTTAATTTTTTTATTTTTTTTTTTAACTTTTTATATTTTGTTTTGGCTGATTCTAATTTTGAAGAAGAAATATTCTGGTAGGGCTATCGCCCTTTTTTGTATTGTTATTATGATCATGTGTTATTTAATTAATTATTTGTGTTGATTACCTAAGTAAATTTTCTTTTTATCATAAGCATCACAGACTAGTTATAAATTACGTGTCGTTTTAGTTTAGGTACAAAATAGGTAAGTTTAACATCATTAAAATTTGTTTGTTGACTACGGTTTCTCTGATGGTACCTACAGATAGTCCATACTACATAACATATTACATGCTACTGGCCTATTGCTTTGTTTCATTTTAGGTATATAAAGCCTATTGAAGCTAATATTGTTAAATATATATATTTACTAATATTTTTGTTAATTCAATTACCTACGTCTAATATTTCATTGGTTATTGATACGTTTTTTATTTTATTGTTTTACGATATGTAGGTGCTGGCACAGCAAAACTAGTCGTATATAATTATAATTCTCCATCTGCGCATTACAAGATACTACAAGAACATGCCGAACACTTGTTTATACTTACATGGAACATTATGGTCACCCTACAGATTTTTCTCCTATAAAAAAAAATATTATTTAATTATCTCTAAAAGTATGAAATTTTGAGTAATGGACGCTTTGCTAGATTTTAATTAAGAATTAGTTAAAATACTCACCCCTATGTGAGATAGTGTAGAAGGCTTATCCTAGTCAATACTGCCAAAAATATTGGGCCCTCAGTTCAGACGTTTTAGGAAAATTCAATCTCCATTTACAGTTTAACTATTAACTTTTGACGTGACAACGTCTTAAATTAGGTTGCGGCTGGGAGTCACTTATGAAAAAGTGTAACGCTCGGTAACGTTACGATGAGTCACCGAACGAGAGAGAGGCCCGCCGAATGCCTTGCGTCTCTCTCCCACTCAACTATGATCGGTAAAAGACGTTGTCACGTAAAATCTTCGCCCGTAAAACCGACTTTACAGGCAACCATTTTTTTTGCCATTATTTCTTTTTTACTAATTTACAGACGCGTTTAAGTAAAATATATAACGGTCGCATTTAAGTATTTCTTTGAATAAATCCATTAGTTTGATGATTCCTCAGTACAAACATTTATGAACTGAGGGCCCTAGATATACCGCTATAACTCTGTAATATAGTATTCCACATATTTGGGAATTTCTTAAAAGTTGTAAGAAATTCTTAACTAAATCCTTAAATAAAAATTATGAGCCTAGAGGCAGTACTTTCTGAGATTCAGGCTATGCCACTTTATGCAGGCGTCTGGATCGAGAGCCCTAGTTATTTCATCATAACAGCTTTATTTCACGTTTAAGAAATTCATGGCATATTGCCCCAAGATTTACTAAATTTTAACTAAAAAGCCTTGTAAATCTTATTTTCTTTTGAGAATATTTAAAATTTGGGCTCTCAATCCAGATGCACATTATCGTATCGTGTGAAGGAAACAAAGGCGTACCATATGCCACTGCGAACCGAATACGTCAAAGTTCATTCGATTTGCTTGACAAGTCCGTTGAGTATGCGTTTTAACGTATAAGCGGTACACGTTTTTTTGCAGTACTATTGTCGTGTGAATGGATCTATGAACGTTGTATGGTCACTATTCATACGTTAAGACGTATACTGCAGAAAAACGTGCAGGACAATGCCGTGTGAACGAAGCCTTTGGAGGGGTGGCACGTATTGAATGTATGATTCGGTTTGATATTCAAAATGTTCAGAAATTTTCTATAGATAACGAACTATTATTTTCTTTAGTAGATCAAAATCTCGTTTAATGGGATAAACCTTTGGAACTTTATAAAAATCGCGTCGCAACTCAAGCGGCCTGGAAGGGAATCATGGTCATAATTTATCCTAATTTGGAAACAGCCCATTCAGTGGATCCATCAGTGACGTCTACTCACTGTGACAACTGTGTGGAAACTGCGGCTTATCGTTTTTACACGAATGAAAATTTACCATGAGAACACCCGGTTGACTATACGTTAAAAAAACGATTACAAATAAACGTGCAGGACAACGCCGTGTGAACGAAGCCTAATGGCCGAATACTCAAACGTTAGTGTCAACTTTAAACCGCTGCCAAATCTGTTGCTGTCCTTACTTTATCCTTTAAAAGTAACAAAGACCGCAACAGATTCGAGATCTTTTTAAAATTAAGTGATATTTGACTATTCGGCCATAAGCGTTTCATCCCTCCTCTTCACATGGCCATACAAAGACAAATATTCATAATAATTCTATTCTATTACAACGATTACCTTTCAACTTTTGACAGTTTGCTACAAATTCTTTACTATCCAATAAAAAAAATGATGTAAAAATACCTCCTTTCAGACTACTAAACGAGCAAGTAGGCATCGTGAACTTCGAGCCGTACTTAGAAACGTTTGTGGGCATGTTCGGACGCGCTCGGCTCACGTTCGGCGCGCTGACGTCACTGCCGCCGCTCGGCGCGCAGTTACATCGCAACTGGAAGGAAGCCAGCGGGAAGGAACTACTACCTGTAGTCAGTGAGTATTACACATTGTACTGAGACACGTTCGCGCATGTTCCACCCTGTCAGCAACCTATCTATCTTCCATACCTCAAAGAGCAGTCAGCACGTGAAGGGGCCAATGCCTGCCGGGGTTGCGGAATAGTTCTAATAGTCCGCGGCCGCGGCCCCGGAACATAAAGGGCAACCGAAGGAGCATAGGTGGGTTTTAGTCCGCCCCGCCCAGGGCGGGTGAACACATTTCTGCACCCATAAAAATAAATCTATCTTCCATCCGTTAAATTTAAATGTAGTGTACGCTGTAGACAGAGTACATTTTACAACTTACAGCAATATTTCATTGCTGACTGGACGTTTTACCTTACTGTAATTTATGAATGTTATAGTTATATATATAGCCCTAACATTTTTTTTTGTACCATCCGAACAGAAAATTAACCCCACCACTACTCTTTCCAGCCACAAAACTGAACGACCTGGTGACTCAACTCCAACAGTGTTACCAGTTCACGACGGCGGGCAAATTCACGGAGGCGGTAGAACGTTTGCAACGTATCGCTCAGTGCGTGCCTCTCCTACACGTCGACACGAAACCAGAGCTCACTGAGGCACAGCAGCTGTTGAATATCGCCAGAGAATACCTGCTAGGTCTGCAGATGGAGACCGCTAGGAAAGGTGGGTATTTCTAATTTTTCATTTCAGACTAATTTTAAATTGGTTGGTGATTAAACACCGCCCAAAAAAGTACCTATTTTATTACCAAAAAAAATCTAAACGGTTACCAAAATGGATAACTTGTCACTAAAAATGTTTCCTAAAATATTATGAAATAAATCCAATTTCGTTTTTTATGAATTTGACTGAAAACTTTATTGAATCACTAGTAAATCTGGCGCGTTGTGTGGTCACAGTTCTAACATAACCTAACCTAGCAAAATTTGGTGATCATTAGTCCATTTTGGTAACAAAAAGATTTGTTTGGTGATCATTTCAATTATATCCTATTAGACTTTTATATATATAGTCTGCACTATCCACCATCACCAGTCTTTTGCACTACCCTAAGTTTTTAAACATGGTCCTTCGAGCCGGATAACGATGACGTCACTCACATGCTCACACGTTTGATGCGTGAAGAGTTACTAAGTTATTACTATTAGACCATTTATCAAAAGGCGAATTTGAATGACGTCGTGTCATTTACAAGAAAAAATATTTAATTTTGATACCCTTTCCAAGAAAAATACAGGGGTTTCGTCAAAAACTGCGAATATTAACTCTTCATCCTTCCCACAGCTATGCCGAAAAACACGCTAGACGAGCAGAAACGGACATGCGAGATGGCGGCCTACTTCACGCACTGCAAGCTGCAGCCCGTCCACCAGATCCTGACCCTCAGAACAGCTCTCAACATGTTCTTCAAGCTCAAGAACTACAGGACGGCAGCTTCCTTCGCGCGGAGACTCCTTGAACTGGGGCCGAGGCCTGAGGTTGCCCAGCAAGCAAGAAAAATCCTCCAAGCCTGCGAGAAATCGCTCACAGATGAACACCAGCTACTCTACGATGAGCATAATCCTTTCAATATCTGCGGTATCAGCTACAAACCCATCTATAGAGGAAAACCCGAAGAAAAGTGTGCCCTCTGCGGCGCCAGCTTCTTGCCCGAACACAAAGGCAAACTTTGCCCAGTCTGCGGCGTCGCAGAAATAGGCAAAGATGTTATTGGACTAAGAATCTGCCCCTTACAGTTCCAGAGATAAATTTACTTTGACTTACCGTATATAATTAATAATAAAGAAATTATTGTATAAGATTATAGAATAAAGTATTGTATCTCGTTTTTTTTTGGTAATAATTTATTTCGAATAACAGCGGAGTAAGCTAAAAACTATTTACAAATGAAATGTTGTCGAGATTCTTCTAAACGTCTACTGGTTTAACTTCCTTCGTTCTGAAAAATAAGAAATATAATGATTATGTCAAATGCATTTTACAAATGGCGGACATTAATTCCTTCTCACTCACACGTTATATTGTGCGAGTGAAAGGACCGCTATTTTTAGTTATTTCCTAGTGATATTTACTATCCAATATTCAAAAATGTAAATAATATAATAATGACAAATATCTATTATGTTATACCTACAAGTAAAAATAAATTCTTACAAAGCTTTATACTTTTGTTCCCATTTCCCACAAACCTTATTTATTATTCGTGAATGAACCCTCACAGTTAAGAAATGCACCAAATCAGACTGAGGGCTCTACAGACATGGAAAAATTGGCGCTTTTAATAGTTATTAAGTAATACATCAATTTTATTAGGCCCACTGAAGCGTAGATGCATAATAGACGGCTTATTCGTCATTATACGCTTGGTGTACGCTTGATATCCGAGATCAAGCTATGAGACTGTCGCCTCTGTCGACAGTGGGCCTAATATACACTTGGAATATTACTGTGATAAATTAGTACAGACATCAGCACATCAAACTGCTATTTGTCAAATTTCTTCAATAGACTTTCAACTTTATCAATAAAGTATAAGGTCCAAGGTTAATCGAGATCATTTTACAGTTCAGTATAGCTATACACTTATTTCCTACGTAGTCAGCATCAGCCGAAAGACATCCACTGCCAGCAAAGGCCTCCCCCAAACATCTCCACATACATCGGTCCTGCGCCACCCGCATCCAACGGATCTTGATGTCATGAGATCATGGTCCATCTTGCGGGGGGCCTGCCAACGTATACCATATACATATACCATACCATATACCCATACCTATTGTTGAGCATATCCTGTATCTCGTCGAAGGTCTTGCCCTTGGTCTCAGGCAGCAGCGTGGCAGAGAATACAAACCCGATGCCGCAGCACACGGCTAGAATCCAGAACGCTGTGTAGATGCCGTATGACGCAGCTACGTCGCGGAAGAATCTAGTTTTTATAAGAAAATATATTTAATGAAAACTATAATAATCATAATGTATAATAGTCACTGTGATGTTGTATACCCGAAAACATTTCTATGTAAATGGGCTATCAATTCGCACCGGTAACTCCTGAGCGCGTTCAAGCAAACAAACACTTCTGCTTTATAAATAACTAGCTGTCCCCTGCGGTTTTACCCGCATTTTTCGTTACTGCTCCGCTCCCGTGGGTCGTAGCGTGATGATATATAGCCTATAGCATTCCTCGATAAATGGGCTATCTAACAATGAAAGATTTTTTCAAATCTGACCAGTAGTTCCAGAGATTATCCCCTACATACAAACTTACAAACTTACAAACCTACAAACTTACAAATTTTACCTCTTTATAATATTAGTATAGATAATAAATATAAATAAATATACTGGGACAACTCACACACGGTTATCTGATCCCAAGTTAAAGCTCTGCTAAGAGCTTGTGTTATGGTAACCAGACAACTGATATACATACTTATAGGTATAATTTATAAATACATACATATTATAGATAAATTACACGCAGACACAGAACAAACAATCATGCTCATCACACAAAGTTTGTTTTGGGTGGGAATCGAACCCACGACCTCCGGCTTAGCAGTCAGGGCTACTAACCACTACACCAATAATAATACTAGGTGTATTTTTGGTCTTGCACAACCCGCTAGGAGATGCTTGTACCCATGAAAACAAACAACTTTTATTATGAAACCAACTCTGAAATCATGAAAAAAATATCAGCTGTTTCTATCAAAAGTTCAATACTGATATATGAATACTCGACCATAATGTATGAAATATCTGATATTTTTTTCGAGTATTCAGAGTTGGTTCCACAAAAACACCTAGTATAGTACCTATAAATTGCGTTCGTGTTACTTATTTAAAACTGCCAGGTGATATTATATGTCGCAGTCATCTGGTTGAATCAGCTATTTGATTGTATGAATAGCGCGTTAATTGAATGGCGACATTTAATTGAATGGCTAGGCCGAAAGCTGATTGAACAAGCGTTACTCAACGTCCAACTAGATATCTGATTGTAGCATAGCCCTTTGAACAGAGCGGACGTAAAATCAGTCAGGTGATTCTAATTTAGTTCATTTTTATTCCACTGCGGCGTTAGTAGTCACCAAAACAAATATGGCGTAAAATAGCTCGCGCAGTAAGCACTGTCTTGATATTATTTTGATTAAATTTACTTAAAAGTGACTTATTCGTGATAAAACAGTGTGACAGCATGGATTTACCTATTAATACGACGCCGCCGGCGTTAATTAAAGTTTTTTTTAAATTAAAATCATAATAAAGTATGTCATATCATGTCCTCATTTTTGTTATGTAAAGGAAGTTAGTTGCGAACTTATGGTCACCCTAAACAAACATTACAAAGTCGACTATATCCCATTTAATGACAATGCTAAATGACGTTCAGTCAAGTCGTTGAACGTTACATTAAACAACTTGACGAATTGTCGTTTAGACATTCGATTAAATGTCGTCATTCAATGAACGCGCTAGTTATACAATCAAATAGCTGATTTAACCAGATGACTGCGACATATACAAAATAACTACATGGGTCAGTTTGTTTTACGTTCCAAATGAAAATCAAGGTAGACAACAACGTCACTATTAATGTGACTCAGGTATTGCTAGGTTTGGTAAAATCGAGCATGCTTCAAAAACGCAAAAAAAACTGTAATAGTGAAGTACTTACCTAGTCCAGACAAACCCAGCGAGCCAGCACATGAAGGAACAGATCCCGCCGGCCAGACACTTGGTCTTCACTGGAAACATCTCCGCCACGAGGATCCATGGAACTGGCCCCACGCCTGAAAGTTGACGAGATTTTCGTTCAGTGTTGTAATAAAGAGAGGGTATGCTTGGAGTTTCTTTGAAGTGATGAGTAACCGTTATAGCATACAGACGTACAGAATAGGCGAGACGACAAAAAAAAAGTAATTAGTCCGTCTGAAAGATTATCAAAAAATTTGGGACACGTATTTTTTCTTTTTTTTCGTAAACGAAGAATGACGACGATACAGTGCGTTAAAGTTGCGCGTGACGGCGTCAGAATAAGATACAATTTTTGCATTACGTTGACGTCAAAAGCCCCCACTCCGGAACTTTGTTGCTTTTTATCTTTGTATTTTTTTATTAATTTGATCAAGCAAAAAATACGTGTCCCGTATTTTCGGCCGATCTATCAAACGGACTAAACAGAATGCCATGTTTTTAATGCTGTCGTCATCCCTATTAGTTGGAATGGTGACCGCACAGAGTACTATAATGTCCGTCCGACCGTGTGTCACCAAACCTGACTATAGACCTCCATCGGTCAAACGCGGATCCAAGAGTCTTTTGGGCGTCATGGCCCCGATAGCTGGAATCTAAGTTGATCAACCCCCACCTATTTGGAGGCTGGGTCCGCCCTTGCTAGGGTTGTAATAACCCTCTTAATTTGTTTTTACGCCTTAGCTACTGAACCGATATCTACCAAATTTACGATTACGACTTTGGTTAGGCCCACGTGAATAATAAAGAGCCACTTTTTTGAGGAAAGTAGCTGGTGATGTCGGGAAATTCACGCCTATAAGTCCAAACTTACCCAACGTGAAGAGTATCATGTAGACGATAAGACACAGCAGCGGCAGGAACGCGATAGATGTGACGTCATACTTGTAGTACGAGTCCATCAATGCGTACACGCCGATCAGGGTCTACCAAAAAATATTTAAGAAATTAAGAAGAAGTTAAAGGTTTGTGCAAGTTCCTCAAATGGGGTCCTTCGATATTACCTGAAGCTCTATTCGAATCTAGAGGTATGCCATCTAGAGATGATAGATATGTCGCCAATACTAACTTCGTGGTTGCATTCAACTAGCTCAATCACTCGTTCCATGAACAGCCTAGCCACTTTACTATACGGAGCAGATCAACTGGTGGGCTAAATGGTGTTCAGTCATTTAATGAAACAGACAACAATGCCTGTTGGCTGTTAAGGCTGATAATTGAACGGCTGGTTAACCCATTTTTCCGCGACAGATTCGTAAGATAGATATCATAAGTAGTCACCGGCGTAAAAGTATTAAAAGACTACCAGAAAACCCTTACCAAGAATATTGTAAGTCCAAGTGACGTGGTCCACATGAGCAGCTTCCTCCCCAGTCGGTCTACCACTAGCGGAGTGATGCAGCTCGTAACTACCTGGACAAGTAATAATGATAATAGTACCAGCCTATTAATTCCTACCCTCCACAGCCTAGAAATTGAGTTTGGAGGTCTGATAGGCAATCGCTTCACGTAAAACAAAAAAAAGCCGAATCTGGTTACGCTGGAAGCCGACCCCAACTAAGTTGGGCAAAAGCTAGGGAGATCAACCTATTATAATCTCGCTGATGGGCGAGAACTCCTCTAATAGGTACAGAAAAGGCACGAGCCTTGACCGACTTGGTCAAAATGGTTTGAAGATTGCTTAATTATTCACATCTTTATACATAGCGAGATACACTTCCATGATAATACAACTCTTACCTTTTTTGGGGAATCATGGACAAAAGTATTTAAATATGTGAGCATATTAGAAGGCCTCAATAGGGTATGTCATTGGTTAACTAACAACTTGCTTACACTAAATTCAACTAAAACTAATTACATAACTTTTTCCTTACGAAAATCCGTATCTTCATTACACCAAATCATAGCACATTCTTGTTCTTTATCTGTTCACTCAAAATGTAGCTGCCCAATTATTCAAAAAGTAAAATCTGCGAAATATTTAGGGGTAATCATTGATGAAAATATGAGTTTTTCTGAACACGTAAGCAATGTTGCGCAGAGAGTTCGCAAACTAACATATATATTTAAGCAGCTCAGACATGTAGCAGACTCCAAAGTTATGAGAATGGTCTATTTGGCCATCTGTCAATCTGTACTCTCATACTGTATATCTTCTTGGGGTGGAGCAGCTAAGAGCTGCCTTATAGAACTTGAGAGAGCTCAAAGATTAATACTCAAGGTGAGTTTATTTAAACCGAGATTATTCTCTACTTCGGAGCTATATCAACTTGCTGAGGTACTAACGGTAAGGCAACTTTACATCCTTGCAGTTGTGATTAGGCAACATAGGCTTCTAAAATTCAACCCAAATAACCCAAGGTTAGCTCGGCGTCGTAATTTTCAAATTTGCCCTACAGAACCTGCCAAAACCGCTTTTAGCGACAAATTTTTTGTTTCACAAGGACCGCGTCTTTATAACCTTATTAATAAAAAAACTTTCTGTTTACGCTTCTTCAAAACAAGATTGCAAGAATAAGGTCATGCGCTGGCTTCTGACACTTAACTACGAGGAGACAGAGAAACTTCTTTGTAGACACTGAGACATCTAAAACACACACACACACACACGCACACACAACACACACACACAACACACACACACAACACTCACACACAACACACTCTCACAACACACACACACGCATACATACACACACACCTGCATGATTACTTTTTGTTATGCATGCGCATTACCACTCCCTCAATAACAAACTACACACTTAGCTCATTCTCATTACTGTATAGCTGTTCCGGGTTAAGGAGGCCAGGAGACCCATGACACAAGTTTTTTACTTAGTATGGGCTCCTGTCTCCCTCCCCTATATAACCATTGTTAACCCTGCTGAATGTATGTTTCTTGTGGGAGAAAATAAAGGTTTTTTTTTTTTTTGAATAAAGCAACAGCCGAAACTTGAAGCTAGAAATGTATAATTTTAGTTGTAGAAAGTAGTTTTTTTATGACAAAGAGGCGCACTGAAAAGCGATTTTTGGAAATTAAATAAATGGGCTAAAACTAGAAATGATTAAATGCAAACAGCTAGTTAGTCATAAGACCAGTTTAGTTATTAGGTTTTTCCTCCACTAATATTAAAAATGAAGTACACAAAAATTAATTGATTTATGTTACATTGGTAGATTCAGTCATTCATTTAATTACTCTACCTATCATGAACTATTGCAGTATCTGACCGCGACCCCATTTGGTCGGATTTGGTCGGGTCTTAAACCATTTGATGGTATTGGTATCCCCTGGATACCAATACCATATTATTAAGCTTACCTGAACCATTCCCCAAGATGATGGTGCTGTCTAAAGGCGACAGGTTGGTCTACCTTGGTCAGCAGTTCCTCCATGTAGAACAGCAGCACTTAGATAATGTCAAGGACATGACGTTATCTGCACCACTCCAATGATGATGGTGCCGTTTGAAGGCGACAGGTTGGTCTACCTTGGCCATCAGCTGCCAGAATAGTAGCACGTAGATACCAAGGACATGACGTTACCTGTACGATGCCCATGAACGTTCTGAAGGCGAGTATCTAACCACGATCTTTGTGGCCAGCCCTTAATGATTTGGTAGGGAGAGGATACAAAGGACAGCTAACCTGTACGACGCCCATGGTGATGGTGCCGTCTGAAGGCGACAGGTTACTCTACCTTGGCCAGCAGTTTCTCCAAGTAAAACAGTAGCACATAAATAGCATGGACATAAGGTTACTTGCACGACGCCCATGATGATGCATGGTGCTGTCTTAAGGCGACAGGTTGGTCTACCTTGGCCAGAAGTTTCTCCAAGTAAAACAGTAGCACATAAATAGCACGGACATAAGGTTACTTGCACGATGCCCATGATGATGCATGGTGCTGTCTTAGACCGGCGACAGGTTGGTCTACCTTGGTCAGCAGTTGCCAGTTCCTCCATTTAGAACAGTAGCACATCCATGTAGAACTACAGGAACTAGATGATACCAAGGACATGACGATACCTGCACAACGCCCATGATGAACCGTCTGAAGGCGACATGTTGTTCTATCTTGGCCAGCTTTTCCTCCATGTAACTATTGGAGTATCTGACCACGATCTTTGTGGCCGGCCCCTATTCATTTGGAGATGATACAAAGGACAGCTAACCTGTACGACGCCCATGATGATGGTGCCGTCGGAAGGCGACAGGTTGGTGCCGACCTTGGCCAGCAGTTCCTCCATGTAGAACAGTAGGACATCGATGCCCGACAGCTGGAGTAACATCGCCAGGAAAACACAGATACCTGCGTGTTTCAAAAAGTTACGTAAATGTTCGGAGTCTAGTTAAACATAAAGATTTCCTTGTGTTACAGAACATTTTGGAAGATACCATCAATTTTTCGGCGGGTCGGCAACATCATTGTATTTTTTTTTATTAGCATTGAATTTGTTGGTTTTTAGCCAACTATATTTATTCTTCACCCTTTCGTTAACATTTTTCATATTATTTATTTATTATTGATCTAAAGTTTATTAAAAATCTTAACTTTAAAAACTATAGTCCATACAAAACCGTTTTCCGGTTTTTTACAGATCCCTATTTCTTTTCGCTAAACATATTTAAAGTTACGAGAAATTAAACAAAGATTAGGTTCTTACCCAAAGCCTTAACATTCCCTCTAGTAGCCCAGAGGTCCTGTATCTTGGGAGGTTCCTTGTACTCTCGCGCGACTATGGCCTGCAAGCCTTCTAACTCTGCCTGGACACCTTCCTTAGAGGTGCCGCGAAGAGATTGCAGGATCTTAGAGGCTTCTTCCATTTTTCCTGACGAAATGTGCGAAAATGGTGGTTTGAAATATTATTAAGTGGGGAAATGGTGAATTTTCCCAAAAGGGATTTTATTTAATTCTCCTAAGTAGAAAATTATCTTTCGAAAAATCAAGACAAACTAGTTTTATGTGCTAAAGAAATACGAAAGAACAGCTACTACGTATGGTGGAATAGCAGCTGTACTTCGGAACTTCTGAAAGCCTGATACAGATGGATAAATATTGAATTCTCATTCAGCAAAAGGGAAAGCGGTCTTTAAGAAAAACACTTCTAAGACATTTTAACTTATCACACAGTCACACCAAAACGGAGAGCAGAGATGCCTCTCCGCCAATCAGCTTGCATTATTTTCGTCAACAAGAGGCCTTAAGCTTTAGCACAACAGCGTACAGTATCCTATTGGCATTGATATTATAAGTAAAAAAAGGCGGAGATAGGTTATGGACAGTTAGAAAGTGACACTTAAAAATTTGGCTTGAATACAATACTTGAATCATGCCATGTCTAATGTGTGCGTTAGTGTGCCGTTTTTGAAGATAGAATGTCGTATGCTTGTTGTCTACTTTCATTGACTTTTTTGGGACAATTCCGCCACACAATTCCCAACCACGGTAACTCCTGAAAGCCAGAATCAACAGTGAAGTCTACCAGAAAAACGCCGAAGCAACAAAGGTTGTTATTGATAGGTGCTCAAATTTTGTAATTCTGTATGGACATTTGTTCTGAAATAAAGTTTTATTATTATTTTTGTTTAACGTCTTACGTTTCTCGGGTCCCTGGGGTCCCGGACCTTTGGAAGGCGTACGAGGGGCCGAAGCCAACTCGCAGAGGCCCCTTGAGAATTTTATGAGAAATGAGATACCAACCGACGATTATCCCTATATGCACTATGCAGGTGCACCTAAGGATAATCCCCGGTTAGTGTGAGACTATTGTAGAACTATGTAGCAAACAAAAAAAAAATTGATCTATGGGTTTGGGTTTTTAGGTGGACTAGATACTTAAGACTATGGAGGGACTATAGCCCCTGCCTGACCAATGTTTGAAAGCACGGATAAAATGGCAGGGGGTGACTTGCACACTCAGTAAATGGGCCCCCGAAAACGGCCGCTAGCACAAAGTGACGTAGCGACAAGAGGGCAACATATATCGAGGTGCTAGAGGAGTGGAGAGGTATTCCACGGCTATCAGGACAATCCCGGAAGTACGGTCAAGATCCCTACCAGCATCTTACTGGAATACTTCCTTCCTCCAAGCACGTTTGCTCTTGCGAATCTCTACTCTAACCAGCCAATTAAGGCAAGAGAGAGGTGGGAGCCTTGTTCCTCGTCAGTGCTCACTCTGGCCGGCCAATGAAGGCAAGCCAGAGATGAAGAACAAAGGGTCTCCCAGGAGGTCAGGTCCGCGGGGGTCGCTACTGCCCGACAGCTCGCCACAAGCTGCCCTGCGGGTTTATTATTATTATTATTGCCTTTTGGTTATTTACGAGACTTACCTCTATAAACCAGGTAGAAAGGCGTCTCCGGTATGAGCCAAGTGCACGGTAGGTACAACAGCGACAGAATACCGCCAGTGCCCGTCAGGCCCCAGTACGAGGTGAAAGGTCCGATCGCGTATGCTAGCAAGAACCCTACGTTGATGAAGAGGAGGAAGAACGCGCTTAGAGCCCCGCGGATTTTGTCCTGGGGAATAGAGAAAATTTGAAAAAAAAAACAAAGGATAAAGTTTATTTTTAAATTGAGCAAGAGACATTTAAAAATTATTTTCCGCTATCGTACAATATTAAAATCGATTAACAGGCGTCGAAATAATAACGTTACTTGTATAGGGAGAAGACGAAATCAGATGTCAATTAAGTAGAGCTGCTAAAAGCACTACTTGTGTCCGACCTGTGTTATCCGCCCTGTTAGGAAGACACCTGCACTAATGATACTTGGTCTGAATATTATCCACCTATTAAAAAATTGTTCCGCAATACCAGGGTCGATGAAGCAATTTTTCTACAACTGTCCCGTTAAAGGAGCGGGACGAGCGGAGTGGATGGGAAACACGCTTATATCTAAAATATCCTTATTATAAGAAAACTTTGTTTATTTAAATAGTAATATTTCTTTCTCTTACCTCGGCAATCTCCCCAATATAAATGGGGACGGTAGCGAACATCATTCCAGTAGCGCAGCCCCACATGACCCTGGCCACGTATAGAGTGGTGAGGTTAGTGGCGACGCCGGCCAGCAGCCAGCCCAGCAGGAGAGGGATGTTGGAGCCCATGATTATCCACCGCCGCCCCACGAGACGGGACAGCGGCACGGTTATTAGAGGACCTGGGAATAAAGGAGGGAATTTCTCATGCTTATAAAAGACAAAGTGTTTGATGTTGTAATGTAGACTTTGCTTATTTATCGTTTAGTCTGTTTCAATTCACATAATTACTACATTCTATTGTACATTTTAATCCAAGTTTATCTAAGACATCATTGGTATTTCGTGCCTCGGATTGGAGCACCTAAACCCGCTGGTCCCGTTTGTTATTCGTAGATTCGCAGTGTTATCATTGGGTATTAGATAGGCAGTCGCTTTATGTTAACATTGGTATTCGGCTGCATCCAGTTAGATCGAAGCCGAGTCTGGTATTGTTGATGAAGAAAAGGCTATCGTTTGGCCTATGTTAAGATACACCGTTACCTAAATTCAATCAGTCAAACATAAATCCTTACCCAAGAGTCCTCCAAGCAATCGCAGCGAGGTTACCCAGGACTCCTACTGCAGTGTGGGCGGAGCAGGGGCAAACTGTCTTTCGGTTGTAGTTGCCAGTCCAGCAGGCTCCCGTACCATGCTGTCATGGAGGAATATGGCCAATACTTCTTACCCAAGAGTCCTCCGAGCACTAGCAGCGAGGCTACCCAGGACTCCTGCTGCAGTGTGGGCACTTGGGGCAGAGGCGAACTGTCGAGCCGCTGTAACTGCGGCAGCACGGGAGACGTCCAGCCCATCGACATTCCCGTACACAGACTCCCGTAGCTTGCTGTAATGAAGGAAGTAAAAGCTCGGATTACAAGGTTATCCACGTTTTAGTAAAAGGACGTCAGACAATTTGTTTGTCCAAAAAAACACGGCCAGATCTAGAATTATTACAATTGGCCCAACCCTCTGCTTTTTAAGGGGAGTGTACTGTTAGGAATAATTTTAGGCCCGGCTGCTCAATTTTTTTTTGAACCAAAATATTTTTTGGATTTTTTTGTTTGAAAATATTGGGCTTCAAAGACCGCCAGCCATGATTGTCCTGGGCTGCTCGCATCTTCCCAGTGTCTTTTTAAACAAATTAACAGTCTGCAAAAAAACCGCCATGTGACCGCCACGGAAGTGTATGAATGTCAAAACAAAAAAGTACTCATGAACGCCACGTAAGATAAAACACGTCGAAAACAACACATTTTTACTGTTCGAAATAAATATACAAAAACATGTTTATTAATGTTTTTGTATGCAGGCACATGTAAAGATGACATTGTAAAGAACGAAAATTTTCGATGATCCGTCGAGCGGCAGTGCGTCCATATACGCTTGCCTAAACGTTGTGTCCCATCTCTAAAACATGTGTGTTTCACCAACGGTATGTCTGTAGCTGTAGACATGACTAGCCTACTTCCACTTTAGCGTACTGTTTCTGCAAGCAAGACAGACCAAACAAGACTTCCCAAGTGCCTTCATAAATATTAAGTATAGGTTTTGATTTATTCTGATGCTAATTAGTTACAAATACATTGCTTATTTATAGTTTCCGTAATCAAAGCATAGATCGCAGTTAGTAACTAGCGTTATAATGAAAATCTATCTACTTGCTTCCTAACTTTATTAACTTTATTGTCACGAATGCAAAAAGACAGAGATAGTCAATCTTTTTTGCGGCCTGTTTGGATGCGTTGAAATTTTTTCAGCTAGGCTTTTATAATATTGCATTCGTTTTAAGTTTTATACAAATTGTAGGATACTTATGATCTACAGCTAGTGCGTTAAGTCAGTCTTTCAGTCAATCTTAAATATATAGAAACTGAAACTAGAAACATATTTGCACAGTACTTTCTTTTTATGCCGTAGAGGTGAATAACATTCGTAACAGCGCGAAAAAGGGGACAGTAATTTAAGTGAAAATCGGCGGACGAAGCTGCTAGAAAAAGCTAGTTAAATTATATATTATACTGGCGATTGCAAACAATTTGCAATTGCCAAAGCCTAATCCAAGTTGTAAGAATCCGTAAAGGATTGTAAAATAATATTGTAACTTCTAATGGGTAAAGCAAGGAATGAATACATATATGGAGCTAGTAAACTATAAAAAAGTAATTGTGAATGGTTACTTCTTTATCCGATTTTTTTCCGATCTTCGATTCCGATCGGAATCTATAATTTGAACTTTCCAAGCTGGCGCTTAGGCTTGAGAACCATTGGTGAGTTAATTGAATTCCAATGCAGGTAGTTGGTAACTCTATAATAATTACATATATAGGTACACAAGGCCGCATTGTGCGTGTACTTATTTACATTATAATAGTATAACATAACTAGGTATCCATATAGAAAAAATAGTTTTTTGTCTTGATATGACTGGGCGGTATTTGTAGGATACGATTTTAATTACATTTTTGTACCTATACCCAGTATATGGGCAAATAGCAGTGCTTACCTTAGCCCAGTCAAATTAGGGTTTCACCTCGGAATAAAAGATAATAAGCTGAAAATTGGTATGAGCCTTTGTCTCGTCGTTCTAAATGTTGTCTCAAAAGTCACAATTGTTATCGTGTCCGCGTCTTGAGATATTGGAGGTCAAAGGTCACAAAAATCGATTTTTAGCAAATATCTCGTTTTCTATTGCCTAATGAGATTTGCACCTTTTACAAAAAATGTGGAGTATAAAATTCTCCACAACTTGTACCTTAACTTTTTTTTCATACGATCAACCGTTTTTGCGGTAGACCGCGAAGTGTGCGCCGCGCACAGTCATGTATGGCCTAATGCAAGGACAAGCGTGAGTTACGGTTATCAGTACGTTATATTAAGTTAGTTATTTACTGAAAAAATATAATTATTAAACAATGCTCATTTTTGATGTACTAATTATTAAATATTTTATATTTAAATATTTCTATTTAACTATAGTATATTAATAATTCTGAAATGTATGTTTTAGTTATATTTTGAGTTAAAACGATAGTAAGGGAACATACTTTATACATATATTTATTTATCATTAAATATACACATATTGAAATGTGTGTTAAAGTATTAATTCTTCGAACACACGTGATTTGAGACACAATAGCAGCCCGACAGCCGGCTGTCGGTTGGTCGTTGAAAGGTTAAAACATTTTTTGTTGATTTTAATTACTTATAATAAATTTGTAAATGGAAAATCTTCATCTTTTTCGTTGTTTTCTTCTTGTTGTCGCTGGAAAATGTTCAATTCATTGTCAGCGAAAATTCCCAATTTGGAAAAATTGGTGGAAGTATTCCAACAAGAAAACATCCCCGTACAAACATTATTTGAAAATGGAGTGCGTATCTTGTTGGCATTATATAATGCTCCAAAATCTGAAGACAACATTTATCATTTACGCTACACGCAAATTATAAAATTAACTAAATTATATAAACCAGTACAGTTATTAATACTTCCACCAACAAGTGCAGCAGCTCAACAACATATAAATCGAGTCTACTACCAAATTCAAACGTGGTTAGGGAAGGACTTAGAACCTCAAGAATGGGGCTGGATGCTCGAAAATGAAATCCTGGAGCCCATAAAAACGTTATTGCCTCCAGCGCTAGCCGAAGTACCTACTAAATATAATATTTATTGCAAAAATGGTTGTGGTACCAAATAATCCCGATGAAGAATGCGCATACGATCCTGAAATTTTGGAAGGTTAGGAGATGACTAAGATGATGAGGATTTTCCAGCGACAACAAAAAGAAGACAACGAAGAAGATGAAGATAACTAGCTTCCACTTACAATTTTATTATAAGTAATTAAAATAAACAAAAAATCTTTTAATACTTGAACGCACATTTCAATAAATGTATATTTAATGATAAATAAATATATGTATAAAGTATGTTTCCTTACTGTCGTGTACATCAAAAATGAGCTTTGTTTATAATTATATTTTTTTTAGTAAATATCTAACTTAATTCAACGTACTAATAACCGTAACTCACGCTTGTCCTTGCATTAGGCCATATATGACTGTGCGCGGCGCACACTTCGCGGTCTACCGCAAAAACGGTTGACCGTATAAAACAAAAGGTAAGGTACAAGTTGTGGAGAATTTTATACTTCACATTTTTTGTAAAAGGTGCAAATCTCATTAGGCAATAGAAAACGAGATAATTTCGAAAAACCAATTTTTGTGACCTTTGACCTCCAATATCTCAAGACGCGGACACGATAACAATTGTGACTTTTGAGACAACATTTAGAACGACGAGACAAAGGCTCATACCAATTTTCAGCTTATTATCTTTCATTCCGAGGTTTACCCCATTTTTTACCTAATTTGACTGGGCTACCTCATACCTTTCGACGACCAAGTGACAGACGGCTGTCGCGCTGCTATGTCTTTTTATTATCTCGAATCACGTGTGTTCAAAGGTTTAAATCTAAACTTTTATAAAGTGTGATACAAAATTACTTTAACGTATCTTCTACTAAATAAAAACGAAATGAGAGTTTGAATACTGCTTTTCAGTATTTCACACTTAAGATTATTTATTTTATTCCAACTGTTTATTTGTTACCTAATAAGTATATACAGTTTTTTTACACAGTTGATTATTAAATAAAAAGTAATGCCTAAAGTGTTAAAATTAAATAAAAAAATTAACAGCGGCGGCAATGTACAAAATATTGGCAACTCCTGAGACATAACATTATTTTATGTGAATGAATACTACCACGTTAATATTATCTATATACTCGTACTGCTAAGAATTTATTTATCCTGGAATCTCAGCTCCGCATTCCGCAGGTGTTCTTTCCGAATGCATATAAAACTTAAGCGACTACTAATAGTTATAAGCTTACTTTGTAAATATTAAACTAAAACTAAATACAACTTAATAAGATTTAATATTTTTCTTTTTTAAAGCATTGAGTTATAATGTACTACGTACTAGAGGAGCTATTTCAAACAAAATATGGCGCGTAATTTGGTGACAGCGGAGCATGCGCAGTGCAAGCGGGTGCCATAGATAACACCAATGCGCGCAGATGCGACATATTTTTGAAGTTGACTTCTATTGGCTTCTTTAATATTATGTGCATTTTGGGTATCGTTATAAAAATAGTTATATTTAAAATAAGAAATGTATAACATAAAATTATGTAACATAATATAATAAAATAAAAAATTATTGAAAGGGTAGTGAGGAAGTGTAGTGTCGATTGTGTGAGCTATACAGTATCAAAGTGTCGGTCAGTGTATACGTGGAACTAAGCAGAGGCAAAATTAGTCGGGAAGTCGTGAATTTAGAAGATACATAGTATTTTACAGTTGCCTCATAATATCTTGTATGATATTATATAAATAAAACGAATTTAAACTGTAAAAAATTTAATTCCCATGAAATAATATAAGTACTCTTCTTGACTTTGTGGTGTATTTTTCGTTTTAATTGAAATGAAATGAATATATTATTATTGTGTCATGTTTTTTGTTAAAGAAATGTTATTATACTTTTGTTCTCATTGTCCTAACATTTAAGTTTAATATAACATTGTTTTAAAATTTAATTTAATATAACATTGTTTTATAATTTAATTTAATACAACGTTAACATTTTGTATTTATGCTGTTATATTATATTTGCATGCTGTGACTTCTTATAAGTGGAGAAGCACAAGGTCATATCCTGTTACTTATATTATCTAGCATTTAAGGTGTTTTCTCTGTTAGAAGTCCAAATAAATAAATAAATAAATAAATGAACGGATAATTTTCGTGAATATTCTATTGGCAATCACATGATTTTGCTGCGATTCTTCTGAATAAAAGAGATTGACCAAATCTAGTATCGCTATAAAATAAGAGGGTATAGCCACAAAAATATACTCATAAATCATAACATATTATTTTGATTTTCCTAAAATAACTTCATGAAAATCTTTCCGGGGGTTAATATTTTATATTTAATTAATTATTTATTCGACTTCCTTGCATTCTTCCTTTAATGGCGTACTTAAGTGAAAACAGTGTTGCCAATTTCATAAACTTTCCCATAATCAGTCTTAACTGATAGATTACATATTATATCTTTAAGGGCACACGTTGATGTCTAAAAATAATTAAATCACGACTATAACATTTCTTTGCGTTACCAACAATTTATTTTACATTTTTAAAACAATGTTATTTTACTAACAAAAAGTATTTAGGTGTCGAAGTAATCTTTTATGGTTGATTTTTATTAACTGTGGGTAGCACTGCCACGGAAATTCATGTTAACAGTCAAAATTGTCACTTTCAAGTCAAACAAAGCGACGAATGTTTTGATTGAAAATTATATAGTTTATCTTGCGTTATTAGATAACGAATCATTGCGTTGAGTTCGTGTCCAGCTGAGTCTTCCGATTCCTGCGCGATTAAGCAATATTTTTAAAAACTTTCGTACTGTATCCTGTGGATTATGTAGGACGTTTTACGACTTCGGATCCTTTCTCTCTTTGTGCACAACAATTTTGTTAAAAACGACACGCTGTGTGGACTGTGCCCTTGCTCTGAAACATCCTCTACCCCGTCGTCAACTGGGGGAAGCAGCGGATGCAATGGTTACATTTCTACGATACTGGATTACTCCGGCAACGGTTAGTATCTCATTATATTATAGCATTGTATCTTGTACCGCTTTTCCCAAGACACGCTTTTTTGACGTAAGTGTAGGGGAAAATGAGTGCGTTATTGTTATAGGTATTATCAACAATATTATTTGTTATAATACCAAAAATGGTCCAAGTCAATAGCACTATTTGTATTTTGTTGTACAGCTAACTGTAACAGCAGATAACGTAAACAACTAATTGAAATCCTATTAGAATCCTTTTTGGCTTCCACGCGGACGAATTTCCTATTAAACTAATGCTAAGATTTTTATTTTTTATTTTCAGATGTCAGAAGAACAGCCTCTTCTCTCAGGAATGTTATATTATACGCGAATGAGCATCTCTGAACTCCTGAAGAGTAATTTGCTTACATTGCTGGACTAATGCATCCAGAAGTGTAAGAAGACATACTCAGTACGATACGAATAGGCAGCAGCATATTGTTCATGAAGAATCTGTAGTATCACAAGATAATCTAGATGTTTCTTCTTCAAATCATGAAATGGAAAATGTACCTATTAGAAAATCAGGGATTTCTCAATACCTACACCACCACCACAACCCATTCAACTTACAACTTCAACATTCATTGTTACCATAGGTAACGCATTTTAGTACCTACACTGTATCTTTTAAATTGTTTATTCTGTCATTTATTTACATAGTTTTACATATACAAAGCACCGAAAATAATGTAACCAAGTTTTTGTAAAACAAAGATTTGAAAAGAGTGTCCGTAGAGTTCCTTGCTTGTTCTTTTCCATAGCATCTATACCTATGTACGTTTAAGTACAAGCAACTAGCGTCACCTTTCTGAATAACCGACCTACTTTTTGACAATTCAGAAGTGCTTGTAAATAATCTAAGTGAAATAAATGCCTTTGACTTTTGAATATTTTTATTTCCACAAATTAATTAATTCTTAATATTACAAATGTTTAATTATACGCATTGCAATGATGACCAGAATATTTGTCTGTCTACAATAATATATTAGTTACGAATGGTTTTTACAAATAGAACAATTATAATTTCGTCATGTCCGTCCGTCCTCGTCTTACCACCTTAACCTTTGACGACCAAGTGATAGCCGGCTGTCGCCCTGCTATTGTGTCTCGAATCACGTAACGTTATTTTAAAAATAAATTATAACAATTAGAAAGTGGATAGCGAACACCGGTATTCAGCTGAATCCGGTTCGGCTGGCAGCCGACCCCAACACGATTGGGAAAAGGCTAGGGAGATGATGATGATGATGAGAAAGTGGATAGCGAACCCTATTCTATGCGGGGCCTGTTTATTTTCTACTCTTTATGCCTATAAGCCACTTAGATTTAGTATGACCTAATTACCATTTACTTGGGAACTTTTATTTGTTTGTTAAAACTATTATGTTTTGTTTTATGAGAATAGAAATCATAATATTGTTGTAATTAGTACTTTTTTGGTAGAAGTTATGATACAAAACTAACCTCAAAACTTGAACATATAAATCAAAATTCAACAAAAACCCCTAAAAATAAGTAGATAATTTTTATTTCCTTGGAAAGTACGACCTCTCCCCTCTTTTAAATCCAATTTACACTAAGTTTCCATTTTTTTTTTATGCGCAACGGCGTCCTATACTACGATGGGCAATGTCTTTTAATCCAAAATTCTCTAGTACTAGGACACGGCCGACGAAACCTTAAAAAAAATATATATATTTAATAAATAAAAAATATTAATATTACTTAATACATTTTTTCTCATGATTATTAATAACATTTTCTTGTTCGTAATTGTTTAACGTTACCCGACGATAGTGTCCATTCTGCGCATGCAACAAATATTTTACTCTTTGATATTAACATCAACATGGCCGCCGTCGAGGTGTCCGTCATACAATAATTACAAATAATAAAATTAGGCATGTTTTAAAGATAATATTTTAAACTTACTGGTAAAAAATCACTCCTTGAATTTTATTTATATTTCTCAAGCTGTTTAAACAGTATCTCAATGCACACGAAGGCATATTTTTTGAACAAAACTTTGCACTCGAAATCATCTCGCTGCTGCAAGCGCTCGGCATAGACTAAGTGAGTTAGGGTGCATGCACTCTAACTCGTGTTACAAAAAGTTTAGTTGAGGTGACTCCTCTAGTACGAAGTACATTATAACTCAATGTTTTAAAGGTATGAATTTTATTACAGTAAATTAAATACTCGTATATATAAATGACATAATAATATGTAAACTTACCTAACGATGCCGCTAAGTATTGGCGCCATTTTATTTTTAAATGGTCTTTCAAATTATCGAACATACTACAGTACACTTTTTAAATTAAGAACTACCTCCACTCTTACTGGGATAGCAAAGACAATAATCACTTTTTAATCACAATCAAAGACAATTTAATTTAGCTAGAATGAACTAGGCAAAGGCGTCTCAACAGTCAGCCATATCGATTTAATGTGATATACTATCGATTACTCAACGCGCCAATTCCCTTCACATTTTTTCTGAGTAAAAAAATATCCGCGATGTTAATTGTCTATTAATTCAGTGATAGTGAGATAGTTACTGATTGTTTTCGTAAGGTCAAGATGAAGGTCGCTTTTCATGAAAAGTTTCTCTGTTTTAGAAAGTGGTTCAACTTTTGACTTCCATTTTATAACGCTGTTTTGGATACTTTATGATACTCAATTTTTTTTTAAATTAGGGTTTTCTTAAGTTAATATTACCACCAGCCTGTTACTGTCACTTACTCAAGGCGGATTGCCCATTTCGGACTTATATGTACTTATTAATTTTTCCTAACGATGTTTTCCTTTTCCGAGGATTCGTATTGCTGCTACTCCACGGGGTATAATTAAAATTATCGCTGTTTACTAAATAATAACTTCCTTCTGCGAACGCTTTGATTGTGAAATGAGCTCAGAGAGAAAAATGGATCACTTTTTATTTATAATAGAATAATTACTTATCTAGTCACAAAGTTTCTAGAACGATGAGTATCAACTTAACAGAAATAGCCTACTTTAGCCAATCCAACTTTACCTATTATCAGTAAATACTCACAATTCTGTAATAAGCATAACAATAGGAAGCTTAATCGACTTTGACAAAAACAAACCAAAACAATTATAGAAATCAGTAGACCTTATCTATTAATCATTACTATCACGAAACAAAGCCATGGGTAATTTAAACTTTATTTTTGAAAGAATAAAGTTTTATTTAAGTAAAAATTGTTTTAAAGGACTTATGTACAAAATATCAAGGATAATTGGATGAAGTACGTAAGTAATTGATAAATTAAAATCTACTTTTAGAATGGAAAGGTTTATTTGTAATGCAAATAACCGGGGTTGCGGAATGTTTATAATAGTTACCGTGACCACGGAACATAAAGAGCAACCGAAGGAACATGAGTGGGTTTTAGTCAATAAAAGTCTCCCGCCGCACCCAGGACGGGAGCAGTCATTTTATGATATCCCACTCCAAAAAAAAATGCAGATATACATGTCACAAGTTCTTTATAACTTCAACTTCAACTTTTAAATAATTATGGCAATCCACCGAATTTTCGGTGATTTCTGCCAATGTCCAGTTTGATTATTAATATTTTTTTTTTAGTGACAATTGTACGGTTATTAAATTATAGTATGGAGATCATACACGTGTTCTTATAACCAAGAACACGAGATGACTCCCAAGTCCCAAGTTCTTTATGTAGGCTAATGTCATTCACTCCCAACTGTTTTGCAATGTTGCGCTATCTAAGAGATTCAATAAAACATAGTTAATAAGAGGTTAATAAGTATTTTTTAAAACTGAAGTTACGATAGCAACCCAGAGAATAGCTAAGGTAGTGCTAAGAAAGGTGTAAGCCATCCCCTATTTTAACCATTAGGATTGAAATTTTCAAAAAACTTTTTTTAGTGTTCCTTACAAAGAACACACCCTGCAAGTTTCATGTATCTAAGTAGGACCAGAGTGGTTTGGGCTGTGCGTAGATATATCCACAGAGAGTCAATCAGTCAGTCAGATTCCCATTTTATATAATACTAGCTGTTCCTCGCGGTTTCACCCGCATTACGTTAGGTTTTTGGTTACTGCTTCGCTCCCGTGGGACCTAGCGTGATATTATAGCCTATGTTACTCGTTGACAATGTAGCTTTCGAAGGTGAAAGAATTTTTAAAACCGGTCCAGTAGTTTTTGAGCCTATTCATTACAATCAATTTATTATTCAGCGTAGAAACATATATGTATAGACAAGTCTTGATGGTCTAGTGGTTAAGGCACCGCGCGGCCTCTCATCATGAGAGGTTCTGGGTTTGAATCCTGGCAAGTACCACTGTGACTTTTTAAATTCATGTTTACTTTCTTAAGTTTATCTTGGACATCACAGAAATGGGTGAAGGAAAACATCGTGAGAAGTGAATATAAGCCCGAAATCGCCAATCCGCCTTGAGCGTGGTTATCAATGCTCGTGCCTTCTCTGTATGAGAAGAGGCCTTTGCCCAGCAGTGGGACAGTAATAGCCTGGTATTATAATTATAAATAAAGACACTAGGCCCCATGATTCATTGGCGTTATACATGTCAGTTAGTGGGGTACTTTACTTCATGCATAATTGCGGGTTCGATACTAAGCAAGTACCAATGTGACTTACAGTTCATGTACTTTATAAGTTTACTAGCTTTTGCCCGCGGCTCCGCTCGCGTTAGAAAGAGACAAAAAGTAGCCTATGTTACTCTCCATCCCTTCAACTATCTCCACTTAAAAATCACGTCGATTCGTCGCTCCGTTTTGCCGTGAAAGAAAGACAAACATACAGACAGACAGACACACTTTAGCATTTATAATATTAGTATAGATTTAGGAAGTTTTTGGCATCCCGTGCCTCGCAAAGCTCATAAAGCCCTTGGTCCCGGTTGTCATTCGTATATATCTTGATCATGAGGGGAGGCGGCATGAGGCGGGTTCCTAGGTCATCAAGACACATATTTATCTAAAGTAAAATACTGTGATCTTATAATCGACTTCATATATTACCGTAAATGTAAATAAATCAAGCAACTGGTTATTACAATCATGTTTGTTAAATCTGAATATGTAATTATGTCACGATAGTGGTTATTTTTGCAGTGGGTAGTCTAGTGCTGCTTATTTCGACATTTGCGAGATCTTACTAAAACTATAAATTTTATAGTTTGTTGTGTGTTTAATTACTTTTCTTCCTGCTGAAATCTTGAATGTACGAAACCCTCGGTGCGCGAGTCCGACTCACTTTTGGCCCATTTTTTCACAATAGAAATGTGTTTATCCCGTTTATGTATTCCTATAGTCGTAGAATATACCTGAACACATATAGTCAGAAATGTATGCAGCCGAGGTTCTAGATAAACTAGTAAGCTACCTAACGTTTGGCAAAACAGATTAATTTACTAAAAATATGACACTGCTGTTTCTAACACACCCTAGACTAATATTTTTTTTTTGTGTTAATGTGAATTCCCCCTGAAGGAGAAGCTCCTCCACCGCACGGTCCTGTAGAGCACGTCCCTGACTAGACACTCTCCCACCATTTCCACGGAATGAATTCCTATGACACTATATTATTTCTAATCTCACCACTTAATAGTTAGTTCTGCATCAAAAAATATTGCAGGTATTGCTAGACAGTTTCACGAAATAATCATTAAACAACACAAAATTACAGTTGATATTATTTGTAATAGTTGTGCTATCGATATGTTTTTGACACGGCACAACTGACATCACTAAACTCAATTTATTGTTACCGAGATCGACTATAATTTGCACCTGGACATGATTTATAAATTTATGCAAATATAAACAACACTGTTAATGTGCATTTAAATACAGCTTAGCAGCGTTAATATTTTTAATAAAGCCGTATATAATATTAATTTTCGATTAAGTCTGGTTACTAGGTTCAAACCTTATTCATATATGTACTTTCACTTAAGTTTATCTTGGACATCACTGACATCCCGTGCCTCGGAAAGCACGTAAAGCCGTTGGTCCCGATTGTCATTCGTAGAACTTTGACAGTCGTTACGGGTAGTCAGAAGCCAGAAAGTCTGACCAGTCTAACCAAGGGTATCGCGTCGCCCAGTTACTGGGCTGGGGTGGTGTGTCAATAATGGTGGCAGAATACTGTCAGAGACCCTTAGAAAACTCATATTTAGGGTCCCACCTGTCTACACTAAGAGTCGAAAAAAGTCATTCAAACATCGGAATCCATGGCCCCCGTATTCCGCACCTACGTACTTGTACCACAGATTAGTAAATAGTAACTTCGTTTTGTACCCAACTATGTCCCTAGCTTTCATGGATTCGGGTTTTTTATAGCTACTATCAACTCAAGGGGATTAGGTATCATCATATGGCCCTACCATAAGATGACACCTAAATAAACTGAAGTTCCCTTCCCGATAAAAATAACCGCGAATACCTCCCTTCATAATAAATGAACACCACTTACTCACCACCTAACTATAAAAAAAAGAATGATGGAACTGCGAGCTTCGAAAATGGCGGCTTAAGGCAAGTTTTCGCGCGCTACAGGGCTCGTTTGATGATATAATGGCTAATTGGGCTCAGTTTACAGCCGGCTTCGTCGTCCTCCGGCTGAATTTAGAAAAATTATAGCAGCTGATTAAGTTCAAAGACTTTTTGGGGTTTCTTACCGAAAGGGTAAAACGAACGGGTGTATCTTAAGAACCGTGATAGTGAAACAGCTGCACTTCTCACAAATTATGATGTCGGTATTTCTGTCGCCGCTGTAACAACAAATAGTTACTTACTTAACTTACTTAGAGGGCTCCCTTACAACAAATGTGATTTTGTTCAAAGTTTTCTGCCGCGGTGCTACGGAACCCTTCGTGCGCGAATTCGATTCGCACTTTTTTAGTTTTTTATTCTATAAGTGCTAATGTCTTTTGTACTTTTAGTTATCTTGCAACTTTATGAAATGCTTGAATGTGATTTTGAAGTTGAAGTAAAGTGTATATAAGTAGGCATTAAGTCCGCCATTGTGCAATGTTTTTCTTTGTACATAGAGTTTTTAATAAATAAATATAAAAAAAATATGGGAAGCGCAAATAAATTAAACCTATGAATATGTGATAGGTCCATGTGAGCGTTTTAGCATTCAACTTTGAATGCATTATGTTAAAATTGAAAAAATATGCAATCTATACAAATGTAATAAAGCTGATGGGGATTTCGGTGTTTCGTTTGTTTACGCTAATACTGAAGCTACCGGTCAGATGAAAAAAAAACCCTTTATATAAAGAAAGCCGGTTTTATGAAGATTAGTCAAGGCTATAATTATATAACACCACGCTACGCCAATTGGGTCGTGGGTCACGGGAGATGATCAGTAACCAAAGAAGTAGATGAAACTGAAATACTAGCTAAATGGATTTTAAGAAACTTTACATACAGTTTCTGCGCTGCTGGAACTGCGGAAACTGTATATATATGTATAATACATGCGCTACATAACATCATGCTGTGATCTAGCCAAATACAGCGAATGCTAGATAATGTTCAAGCGAGTAGTGACATCTATTCTGTTCTAGTTGAATGAACACAGTTGAAGGTTACGGCAGTCTCCAAGCCATTTACTCATCGATCGTTTGTAGTATCGTGTTTGCTTGTAAAACATCTCAGATGTCGCTACATGATACTTACTGAGAAAATCAAATTGAAAGCATTTATTTCACTTCGACCGGCGCTATGAATTGTCGAAGAGTCTGTCGGTTAAAAAGGAAGTTGAAGTTAGTTGCTTGTTCCAAAATGCTTGATCCCTATGGACACTCTTTTCAAAATGTAGTTTTACAAAATGTTGGTTACATCGTGTTGCTTCTTTATGTGAAATGAAACTAAGAAGTAATACAAGAGAAAGAGATTAAGATTGAGTGAGCGAGATTTTTTTATCTGTTGAAAGGCGTAATTACATTTGGACGATTACTGTTCTATTTTTTTTTGGGGAGTGGTAAACAGTCAAATGACTTCTCCCGCCCTGGGCGCGGCGGGAGGGCGTGTCAGACTTTTACTGACTAAAACCCACTCATGTTCCTTCGGTTGCCCTTTATGTTCCGGGGTCACGGTAACTATTATAAACATTCCGCAACACCGGAAATTTAAAATTACTGTTCTATTGCCAATGAAATTGAAAGGAGTCGAGTAGTTATGCATAAATTCTAGCAACTTTTTATTTTTATTTTTAAGCAATTCTTCGTCACTCGTTACAATGAGTAGAGTGTTGATCTCTGAGGATTGTAATTCTTGCATCGAGTGTCCGAATTCGAGTTACTTAAGTCTTTCGTGCACCCGAATACGGGCTAACGACCAAGTGTAATTAGGCTATTAGCGATTATTTTGAACAACTAGCTGCTGCCCGCGGTTTCACCCGCTTCTTTGGTTGGTATTCCCGTCGGTCGTAGCGTGGTGTTACAGCCTTCCTCAATAAGTAAATGGGCAACACAAATAGAAGCCGGTCTATATTTATATCTATAAGGACTCTTAGGGCTCTTTCAATTTATGCGTTTCATGTCGGACGGCTACAGTGTCGTAGCGGTACGTTTGTCGTACGGCGCACGGACGGTTGCTTGTTTTCATACAAAACGTGCGGTGCGGCAGCAGTGCAGACGTCGGTACCACGAACGCACGGCAACAGGACCGTTGAAACACCGCGGGATTTGTATGAAAACAGTCCCACATCCGTGCAACAAACGCACTGATGTACAGCACTGCAGCCGTCCGACAAGAAACACATAAATTGAAAGATCCCTTATGCTTACGAAGCAAACAGGAAAATATATATTAAGAAGCATTTACTCATCGGTTAATACGTCGAATAATCAGTTCTTGGAAAACGTTAAAAGTTAATCTTTAAAAGGTCAATCGAGTTATCATGTTAAACCGAAGTCATTCGATTCTGCAGTCATGAGAATTATCTGACAAGACGTGTCACGTCGAAAATAATTTCACAAAATGAAATTAACTATAACCGTTTTATTTTGTGGTATTTTAACTCTGCAATGCCGAGCTGGTGGGACACCGGTTTCCCCTACTCGAAACGTAGAGCTTGTTTATGGAAAATTGAAGCGTGATATTAATTTGCTTCTCCCAAATGAGAGAACAGGATTGGAAAATGATGATGCGTCTTCGAATATTCACTTTGAAGAAGAAGAGCGGCAAGTAGACTGGGCCAGGAAACCAGAAGAAGTTACTCCTGCTCCGAGTCTGGCCAGTACGAGCATATCTTCAATTTCAACTACTACTGCGAAGGATGGGCGTGAAAACTTTTCGGCTGGATGTATTCCCGGTTATATGCGAACCCCTGATGGAAGGTGCAAGTTACCCACTATTTAACCATTCGACGACCAAACTGCAGCCGGCTGTCGCGCTGCTATTGTCTTTCTATCGTGTCTTGAATCACGTGTGTTCGAAGGTTTATATCTAAGTGTCTGGGTAACGTATCATTGTGTAGTTGTGTAACTATGTTTTTATTTCTTGTTTTTTTGTCTATTGTTCATTCAATATATTTACTATATTATTTCTGTGTTAAAGTTAAACATTTGACAATATAAGTGTTCTAAAAATGTATTATTTATAATTAAGTAGCTGTCCCCCGCGGTTTTACCCGTGTAGTCCCCGTTCCCGTGGAGTTTTAGGGTTAAAAACTAAACTATCCTTTGTTCTTTCCCAGGCTATGGACTGTCTTTGTATTTGTACCACATTTCATTTAAATCGGTTCAGTAGTTTTTGCGTGACGGTGAGACAGACAGACAGACAGGGCACAGATTACTACAGGGTTACTTTCGCATTTATAATTATATGGATATATTTATATGGATTTTATTATTATATGTATATTTTTGTTGTAATTTGGGTTAATTAAAATCATTGGACATATTTAAATTATTTTTTTAAATCAAGAATTATATAAAAATAAATTATATTTCCAAAAATAATTTCGTAGTATATTCTTACTCTTCACAAAGAAGTGCAAGTGTCATGATGTGTCTAGGACCAACAGTTTGGGCTGTGCGTTGATATATCAACAGTCAGTAAGTTCGCCATTTTTATATATATTAAACATTATAGATCACATAAACAAATTTCTCGTTTTTGCACAAATGGTATTTCTATTTGTTTTATGAAATATATTATAATATACCTACAGCATCACGTAAAATAAATCGTCATGTTTACTAACACTAAAGACTTCTTACAGGAAAACCTATAATATTTCAGCCATATTCTGTAAAAAGCTCTAATTAAATTAGTTTTCACAAAAAGAAAACTTTACAGTAGTGAAGTAGGTCTTTTCATTATAATAACAAATCTAGGTTTTATAGATTTGACCAAACGTGGATGAAACCGCGGGGGACAGCTAGTCATAAATGACTGGGTGGTAATTGACAATTAACATTAATATGTTCGAAATCGCCAATCCACCTTCAGCAAGCCTAAATATCATTTCTATACGAGAATTCTCGGCCTTCTCTGTTCGAAAAGAGACCTTTGCCAAGCAACATGACAAATTAATAGATTGGCTGGTAAGTATTATTGTTTTAGGTACTCTCTACGATGCAAAAATTAAGTATAAGCCCTTTAAAAATTGTTTGATACATGTGTATCAGATATCTAATTATCAAGCATTTATAATAACGATAACTATTCATTTTGTAAGGCTCCCGGAAGTCTGAAATGCTTAATTATTTGTAAAAGTATTAATTAGATACTTCTAATAACAGAACTATTACAAAAACCCCTAAAATTAGAGCATGAAAGATTAATTAACGCTCCCATTTTAACAAGCATAGACAAAACGGATATCTTTTCAATCAAATCGAACGGATTACAAACGTTCGCAATCAAAACGCGCTGTAACGATTTCCGGAGTGTCTATGGTTATTTTTTATTTTTTTCGCCACCTCCAGCAAACGATCGCGTTTCTTCCTGGTTTTGTTTTGTATCGGTTCCAAAGCCGTATGTTTTTGAAAAAACTGAAAGCGCTGTTGTGAGAGCATTCACTAATTGATGGCCTGGAGTTCGGATTCGTTGCGGTGTGCTCGTAAAGGGAACGGATTAAAAAAACGGGCCAGGAGCCCAATTCTCGTGCGTTAGATAAATATCAAAATCGATATTTATCAAATTAAAATGGCGGATATCGAGTTATTTGGATAAATCGGTATTCTCAGTTTATCGAGTGAGATAATTATCCAACCATTTCATTCATTTGTCATTGAATTTTGTGATATTTTTTGTGATATTAAGACTCTCGATATCTTATCGAATTCGATATTATATCACATAAACCGAGAATTAGGTCCCAGGGGTGCACTGAATGCAGTTTTGGCGGTAAAATATTTTTGTTTGGTTTCGGAATGTTACTTAATGATGTTTGTATAGAGTTGGTGGTATGTCAGTCGGATATTTTAGCAAATTGGATTATCGATATAAAGTCTGTTGATCAAAAATAATACCTATATTTTCTACCTATATCCTTAAATGCAAAGATACTTTTCGTATTATTGCATTATTATGCAAAGATTACAAGTACATTAGTCTTTTGTAATGGTAAGCTGATATTGCAATGTCACAGCTTAAATGAAAAAAAAAACAAATTACTTCAAAAACGATTTTTAAAAGTTACATAAACTAAGCAAATTCCATTTAAACCAATACCACAAACCCAGGCATCCATAAAACAAAAAAAAAAAGATATTATCGAATGAAAAATCGGATACTTCGTTCCATCCTGAACACAAATTAATCGATTCGTTTTCACAACAATCGGGTATCTCTAGAAAAAGTCGATGCATCGAATCGATTGCCACGGCTGTCACCGAACGATCTCGTCTGTTCACAGATGGCACTGCTTGGGAAACCAGAATCGAGTAGAATCGATCAATGACGTTCACTGATTAGCTGGGCGATATTTAAACATGTGGTGAGATTGAGTTAATTTAAATCTATTATTGTGTTTTAATTAGATTTGGACGGATGGCTGTGACTTGTCTAAACATGGAGTTATTTGGGAAGAGTGATGTAGATGTTATGTGTTACTAAAATAGTTTATAACATTTTATGAATTGGGTAAATTGTGCACTGCGCTAAATGTTTCTTATCTTTCTGCTATTAATCGTTGGCGGAAGACTGCTATAGCTTAGACTTAGCTCTAGGTCAGGAATATTTTGAAAAAATAAATTTAATATGAGTAGATTGTTTCATCATAAGTAAGTGACTGGTTCTAGTTTACCCTAGGCTGATAAAATTTTAATTTTTCCTAATTATAAACATTAGTGATAGGGAAGGCTTCCCCCATAAGTCATTCAACATAAGTTGTTAGTTATTCAATATAAGTTCAACTTATACTCTACAACTACACGGCTACAAAGCTACAATAAAGATGTCGAATTCCAGCTAGGTCATCATCATCATCAGCCGAGACGTCCACTGCTGGACAAAGGCCTCCTTCAGAGATTTCCACATGCATCGGTAATGCGTCTAGCTAGGTACCTTTACTTATTTAGCTTTAACTTTGTAAAAAACTATAACTGTTAGTAAACTTCTCAGCTCACGAGATCATCACACATAGAAAAACTATGTGTGATGATTTCCTGATTTCCTAAATAAACCTGAAACTGATCCGGTTTCGAAGCTGCAATGCATGAGAGACGACCGCTTTAACACTGGATCAAGACGACTCTGCTATCTAAATCTAGCAAATACTTATATACGGAGATCTACATTGGTTCGAGGAATAATCTGTTACTTAAACTAAGTAATCAATTCTGTTATCCAAATCCCTCTTAAAAGATAGCTTTTTGATGTCCGGAAAACGAGACTGTCATCGCGTAGACAAATTCTTCAACGTCTCAATGAAACTCCAAAACAAATCATAGGTTAGTAATCAGTTAGGCATGACACCTAATTTGTGTTCAATTTGAAATCTTAATAAGCCGTCAAAGCGTTCCAGAAATAGTTCACTAACTAATTATGTTCGGTTATAAGGGAGGCCGGCGACAATTGACAAATGTGTTTTGTGCGGTGCGATACATACAATTAGTCGAGGAATGTATCCGAACGCATCCGTACCCGTTGACAGTTGGCTTACGTCAAACTTTTTGGCGCGAAAATAAACTTTTTGCACGTACAATTTAAAGGATATTTTCCTTTAGTAATTACCTACCTTCAAATTGTGTTTGCGTTTCGAGGGGGGCCTATTTGAAGAAGTCTTTGTCTGTTCGGACGATGATAAATCATTTGGGCCTCTGACGTGTCTGGTTGGGTGTATGTGACAAATTACCCTCGCGATCTTGTGGGGAGCTGCGCGATAACTATTTTGGAATAATATAAATAATTAGATTAATTACATCAATTATGGGCGCTGAGGTTAAAGGTACTTTATTGTACCAGCACAGTGTGCAAAGTTAATTCGACCAGTCAGATATAAGTTAGGAGGTAATTTAAGTTTTCCCGACAAGTAATTAATATCTTTGTAATAAATGAAATAAACAAAATCTACTCTATATAATCTTAAACTATAGTAGAAAATAAAAAGTTCTTTAATTAGGTATTTTAATTTCATTTTAATACGTGCATCGGTGTTCAAAATAGCGAGTGTCGAGTTTGATGTGAGCATTGCTGACTCAGCTGGCTGTAAACAAAGATTTTTTCTAAGATTATCGTGGAAACAAAATAATGACATTGATAGTTTAAGGGAAATATCGTTAGGTAAATTAAATTAGAAATATGGGTGAGTATCAAAGTCCGAAATCGCCAATCCGCCTTGAGCAAGCGTTATGATGATCTATGTATTGTATCTAGACAATATTTATCTTGTATTATATATAAGTGTTTCTTTAAGAACCAGTCGGTAAGAAAACTAAATTAAGCAATTAATACACATGCTTATAAAATTAAGCACATTAATTCAAGAAACGATACAAAATTATTAGATATTTTTATCTGCGCATAAAAAAAGAAAATAAAAGCGCGGCAATCACTATGGTCGCGACATACGAGCGCGCGTGCGTTCCATTACTCAAACGCATCAAAGCTGAGCTAACAGAGCAATAACAATCCAATCCGGTTTCAGAACGCGCATATTAATTCTGATTTATCCAAGGAACATTCAATTAGCTGAGGAAGACGCCGTTTGTAATTTAGTCCCCGGCTTGCGAGTAAAAGTTTGGCGATGTGAAATTGATTTTTGTATGCCGGGTTCTGTACTAAAAAATCTTAAGTTAAAGTAGCTTCTTAAATAAGAATAACGTAGGAGGCTAGTGAAATGCATACTCCAAACCATAGGTTGGTCTTAAATTTTGAGTAAATTTGTATAGCAATGGAAAGAATAAAATATGAAAAATATCAAACAAGGAGTACTTAAATAAAAAGAAAAGCATCTAAAAAGCAAGGTTTAAGGGCCATTGCCCAGCAGTGAGTTTAGGCTCGAGAATAAGAAAAGTTTTATTATAAGTATACCTACCTATATCTTGAGGAAACCTGGACTTGTAGTTAATATGTGCTCGTGTCTTCTCTGTGTGAGAAGAGGCCTTTACCCTTCAGTGGGATAGTGATAGTCTGATATTATTATTATTATTTTTATATAGTTTTCCATATTTCGGGACCCAGGGGTCCCGGACTTTTGGAAGGCGTACGAGGGGCCAAAGCCAACTCGCAGAGGCAAAACAAAACTTAAGTTAACTTAAGTTTTTCTTAAGCAAAACTTTTGGCTTAAGAAATGGGACACGAACCGACGATTATCCCTATATGCACTATGTAAATGCACCTAAGGTCAACCCCCGGTTGGTGTTGGACTAAAGCAAAACATGGCAAATTAACTATGAATTTGCGTTCTTTAGTGAATAAGTTACCAGATACTATGGAATGACTATGGCCCCTGCCTGACCAATGGTTGCGAACACGGTGGGAATGGCAGGGAGTGACTTGCACAATCCCAGAAGTACGGTCAAGATCCCTACCAGCATCTTACTGAAATACTTCCTTCCTCCGAGCACATTTGCTCTTGCGAATCTCCACTCAAAACAGCCAATTAAGGCAAGAGTGAGGTGGGAGCCTTGTTCCTCGTCAGTGCTCACTCTGGCCGGCCAATGAAGGCAAGCCAGAGATGAAGAACAAAGGGTCTCCCAGGAGGTCAGGTCCGTGGGGGTCGCTACTGCCCAACAGCTCGCCACAAGCTGCCCTGCGGGTTTATTATTATTATAAAATCATTGTAAGAAGAAAGCAAATGTTATAAATTAACAAATGAAATCTACACTATGTCCACAAAGACAAAACAATTTCAAGCCATCCAGTAAATCTTCCACAATAAAACTGACTCACGGAACTCCAAAACATCGCGTTGTCTCGAAACAGATTTGTTAAATACAAATTGGTTATTAAAATTCTTGGCGCGCGTTACGCGTGACATGGCGATGGGAGCATCGCTGCAGCACCTCATTTAATTATATTTATTACTTTTTATTTCGCTACATTTATATTGTCATATTGTACGGCAGTTATTGTTGCTATTACAATAATATTATTTTTTCATCATGGCAATTGTAGAGATATTTTGAGTTTTGTTGTGGTTTGGAATGCTTTTGATGTTTTAATGGCGGAAGGGAAAGTTTTTAATAAGTTCACATCAATACCGATTCAGAAATCAGGATCTTCGTGTTTGATAAGAAACTCTGTTCGAAAATCAGTTATGAAAGCTGCATTTAAAGATTTTTTGAAACACTTCATCTGTTTATAAAGTACTTACGAATGGAAATTTAGAAAATTACTGATATCGATAAAGGAAAACATCGTGGGAAAAGCTAAACTTATAATCATCATTAAACTGAAAACACCCGTGGATATATTATGAGCTAGTATATGCATTGGTGTTATTAATTATCGTGTCTGTAGTATATCATAGATATTGTTATTATCTGTCTAAAATTAAATAAGCTCAAAGTGCCGCATAAAATCCATATTTCACAAAAAAATATGTTAAGTCTTCTAGGTATTTGTTTCATTTCTTGAAAATAGCTTTACACGTTTTCATCCCATAATTTTCAAAGCCGATCACGTTGATTCTCATAATTTATATCAAAACATGCTGTCGTCACATGTTTTCTTAGATCATTCAGTCAGATCACAAAGGATTGATATATCGTCCAAAGACTTTGAACACGAAAACAAGGATCAAAGTTTCAAAATAAAATGTAACTCATGACAAAATTATTGCATTTTAAAAGATCTGTCCGCCGTCCCACACTATGAATCTCGCGTTTTCGTTACTCGAGATCGAGACTGATTTAATTTTAATCTACAATAATGTCAAATATACAGATTTTTTGTTTTTAATAAAATTAGAGATGAAGAGAAAATAAAAACGCTAAAATTAAACAATAACTATTAAATGTTAAACTAAAATAAAGAGGCTTTAACATATTTCTCCGCATACCTGTCTACTGGAAATGTGCCAAAGAGTAATCCAACTAATATTATAAATGACTGAACAATTCTACAAAACATCACGTGACTGACATATAATGTAAAGCACGTGAAACCATTGTGTAGCCTATGTGTAAGCTGAAGACACTTAGGCCATGTCCGCACAGGCAGGCGGCTTGCTTAGCGCCTAGTGTCTAGCGCGTCACCTAGCTAGTAGCTTAGTAAAACAAACGTTCTAAAATGAACGCGACCGGCTGCACTGCGCGCTTAGCGCCTAGCTAGTCGCTTGGCGTGCATCCATGTGAACAAACGTGTTGGTTTTTTGTTGCGAGGCGCTAGGTTGAAAAGTAGCCACTGGGTGAAAACTTAACTCGGATTTTTGTAATACTATTTGTTTATATTACGTATGACCAGGGAAACATTTGATCTACTTCTCAGTAAAGTTAAAGGAAAACTAACTCATTTGGATACTCATCTTAGAAAAAGGTTCCACAAAGGTTCTCTTTTGAAAACTGAAGCAATCAATATTTCATCCATGGTTTTCTTCTAACCTCCTATAGTATTACAAAAATCCGAGTTAAGTTTTCACCCAGTGGCTACTTTTCAACCTAGCGCCTCGCAACAAAAAACCAACACGTTGGTTTACATGGATGCACGCCAAGCGACTAGCTAGGCGCTAAGCGCGCAGTGCAGCCGGTCGCGTTCATTTTAGAACGTTTGTTTTACTAAGCTACTAGCTAGGTGACGCGCTAGACACTAGGCGCTAAGCAAGCCGCCTGCCTGTGCGGACATGGCCTTACATGGATGCATGCCAAGCGACTAGCTAGGCGCTAAGCGCGCAGTGCAGCCGGTCGCGTTCACTTTAGAACGTTTGTTTTACTAAGCTACTAGCTAGATGACTCGCTAGACACTAGGCGCTAAGCAAGCCGCCTGTCTGTGCGGACGTGGCCTTACAGTTTCACATTAATAATGTTAATAAAATCAATCTACGAAAAAATTCAATGATCGAATCATGGAATTTAATAAAAAAAAAGTAGTAAACAAATGCAACACGTTGTCGTTCTTCTACATTATATGACAGGCAATTATTTAATTAGATTTATTTATTTTAACTATACCATTACGGCGCACGACGTACTACAAATTAAAACGGCTATTTTTTTGCGAACACTTTATTATTATCGCATTGAGATGTCATTTTAATACCACACACAATAAAACTGCTAGATAATACTTTTGCTTTCCACATTCTTTACTAAAATACTTGACGCCAGATAACATCAAAGATATTTCTGATAAAATATTCAAATTAATTCACGTTTGTTTTGACAGAATTCGTTAACGAACACTTAAAAAATAAAGTATCGTAATGAATCCGGCTAGAATTTTAATTGGAGCGGAGGCGTGGTTCGTCGTCCATTTTTTTCGCATAAAAAACTTTTTAATTAATATCTCCAGTGAAACGGACAGCTGTTTTACGGTGTCACTTGTTTATGGTACTAATGATGAACATTTTTAAACTCGGAATTTGGCTCGTCTGAAAAATTGAAGATTCAGGCGTAAGTACTTATATTTTGCTTTACGATGTATAAGTAAATACATTAATAATTTTTTGGCTCACTAATAATATCGGTGATGAATGTATGTGGCATTTGCATGTGTGATTAAGATGAATAAAAATTGGTATGTAATTATTTGCTTATTGGGGGTAATAAGTTTACAGCCGAAATTATTGAAGCTAGAAACATGAAAATTGTTCAGTATTTTTTTTACGGAGCAAAGGCTCATTAACTTATTCAAAATTTGAAGCCTTAACAGAATAAAATGGGGGATAATAGTTTGTAGGGATATGTTATTAAATCATAACAAAAAAATAAACCAAAACCCACTCCTTACATTCCCTGTTACGTGGGTATGTAAGGAGTGGGTTTTGTTCACAAGTTAACAATCTATCCACAAGATTGTGATAACCGCCTTCATTACGATTTCATCCATTCGATAAGACGATTACAATCACATCTAACACATTTTTGTTCAACAAAGAGTGCAATAATAAACACAATTTGTGATTTTAACGTCCATTAGTGGGACAGAACACTCCCGCAGCGCCGTAAACTGCCCAGCATGATCTGGCACAGTGTCGAGGCACAATGCTCTCCAGCTGCGCGCAAATCAAATAGCTACGAGTGTTGTTTGTTGGCGGAGTCGAGTGTTTTGACGTTTTCCAATTGCGACACCGTGTTGTTAGGCGGGTGACTCTGCGAACATGTGGAAGTGTGAAGTGGTTTTGATATACTAGTTTATCCCCGTGTTTTCGTCCGTTTAGATATCAAGTATATTGTAAATAAATACCTCATGATACTCGGTACAGTGAAAGATTTGTTGTAATCGGTTTATTAGTACTCTCAGGGATTACTACTTCAAAAGAGTGCCGGCTTAGGGTTAGGCACTATCCGCTATAAAGCTTTATGGTATGAGTTATTATATGCTAAGTTCGATTTAAAACGAACACTTTTAAGTTTAGTGCATTTGTGGTAGATTTGTGGTAGTTTATCTTGGACATCACTGATAACCCGTGCCTCAAAAAACATGTAAAGCCGTTGGTTCCGGTTGTCAGTTTGTAGAACTTTGACAATCTTTACTGGTTAGCCAGAAAGTCTGACCAGTTTAACTAAGAGGTATCGTGTCGTCCAGTTTCTGGGTTGTGGAGGTCTGATAGGCAGTCGCTACACGTAAAACACTGATATCCAGCTGAATCCGGTTAGGCTGGAAGCCGACCCCAACATATTTGGGAAAAGGTTAGGGAGATGATGATGTGTTGATTTGATATGTAGTACCACACTAAAATGCAGTAGATTGCTTATAACTTAGAGGTTACGAGTATTGGCATTCGCTGTTAGATAGACGTTATTTAATAGATTTCTCCATTAAATCAATAAACAGTTGTCACTTAGCACTCTTCCAGTTACAAGTAAACGTGTGTTTAGTATCGAAGCAGAAAATATTCAAAAAAGTGTTTTAAAGACTGTGTAATGGCGGGGGCCAGCGTGGGTCAATTGTGCACACAATGGCCCACGCCGCGCCATCAATCGTCCACAGATAAAATGCTACGAGATGGAATTTGACACTTTTTTGTTGAGATTTCGACATTTATAGAGGGTGGTGTTTTGGATTTTATTTTTATATAAGCCTTTGCCTGCGGCTTCGCTCGCGTTAGAAAGAGACAAAAAGTAGCCTATGTTATTCTCCATTCCTTCAACTACTTAAGTATATCCACTTAAAAAATCACGTCATTCGTCGCTCCGTTTTGCCATGAAAGACAGACAAACAAACAGACACTTTCTCATTTATAATATAGTAAGGATATGTATGTATCTGAATTTATAAATGTCAGGAGCAAAGGTGGTTAATAATCGTGCCTTCTCTGTATATACAGTTGTTTAGTCAAAAAACTACGAAACTTAATTTACAAAAAATCGATTCTTAAGATCTAGAAACTACCTACAATCAAATGCAGACCGATCCCCCGTGGTCGCAAACTGTCAGGAAAAAATAAAAAATACGAATATAAACATCTTTAAGCATATATAAAGTTCTGAAGAAGTACGTCAGTAACGCATAACTACGAAGTTAACAACATAAGCTACATAGACTTGTACATAAAATGCGACCTCATACCTACTTACCTATTCAAAATCATATTATTAGCTACTGGAATACCTTACCTGAGTTTCATGAGTATTTATTAGCTAATAGCTGTCTTCTATTATGTTCTTTTAGAAGCACCAAAAATAAAATAACTAAAATTTCGTAAAACTTGACTAAAAAGGGTTTTCTTGGAGTTTCTAGCTTGTTCTTACCATTTCTTGAAGTTAGCAACTAGCGTCGCCATTCTGACTAGCCAATCTACTCTTCGACAATTGATAAGAGCCAGTATATGAACTAAGACGAATAAATGCCATGAATTTTCAATTTTGTTTATTTTCACATTTATACACACGCATATCCTCTATTGCAATCTCTTTTATTGAATTAAGGTTTGCTGGAAGGTAACTCAACTTTGGGTTAAGCTCGCCATTAGTACATAATTCATGTAAGTATTTTTGCTTTTTTTATGTGTAATGTTTTAGATTATATAGACCCAAAAAATTCAGAATCTCGAAACTGCATTCAAAAATCACAAAAATCAAGATCTTGCGCATCACCCTGTGAGCAAACTCGTTTGATTGGTGTAGCGTGTCGAAAGGCACAGATCGTGCATGTCATTGGTGGCTCTAAACGTCAGATCTTTGGCTGCGATTAGCCGTGTAAATACAAAATGGAGTTAAACTCTCTTCTTGGCGGTCGGTTGAGTGCATGTCTTGTGGTATGCTACGATCAGTGGTTTGCATACAACTAGTAACTTAAAAAATATTAATATTGTAAATAATGGGTTTTTAAATAAGGTCTCTCATGTAAGAGGTTGCAAATCGAAGTACCTACTAAGTGACTTTTCAATTAATTCATTCATTTCCAAAATATATTCTTGGATATCACTGACAACCCGTGCCTCCGATTGGTCCCGGTTGTCATTTATAGAACCTTGACAGTCATCATGGGTCATGGCCAGAAAGTCTAACCCGTCTAATCATCGAGGAGGAACAAGGAGTATTGTGTCGCCCAGTAATTGCATCCAGCTCTATCAGATTAACACATATGTATGTATCCGTTTGTATTAGTGTTCTTGAAACCCAAACGGAATACAGACATGACCGATGATGATTTTAACCGACTTCTTAAAAAAGGAGGAGGTTCTCAATTAGGATGTTTGTATGTTTTTTTTTATGTTTGTTCGCGCATATCTCCGTCGTTTGCCAACCGATTTGAACAATTCTTTTTTTGTTTGAAAGGGTAGACTTCCCAAATGGTCCCATTGTCATCAGGTCCAGGATCTGATGATGGTATCATGCTGAAATCGAGGGAACTCCTCAATTTTTATAGATAAACGTACGTTTTTTTAAAGTTACTCTAAAACGTAGATGGGACTCTAACTAAAAAGTAAAAAATAAAAAACTTTTTCCAAAAATAACCGACTTCAAAAACTAAAAGCTCAAAAATAACTATTTCGGAAGTCCGTGGCAAGGCAACACAATCGACCGGCAGAAGAGAAGCCACCGACTTCCGAAATAGTTATTTTTAAGCTTTTAGTTTTTGAAGTCGGTTATCTTTTTTTTTGGAAAAAGTTTTTTATGTTATTTTTTCACTTTATTTTTATTTTTATAGATCATATCAGCTTATCTGCCGTTCTTTGCTGACTGCCTTATTTCGCTCTGTCAAAAAACCGGCTAAGCACGTGCTCTATTTTAAGAAATAATAATAAGCGGTTCTTGAAAGACCGCTGAAAGTCAGATGACTTTCACTACTATACTGACTGCTAGCCAAATAACTCACAAATGAATTTTACTTAAAGCAACATCAGATATGAATAACCCACTTACTCTTACTGGATAAAAGGATAGCCTTGGTTCTTAAGACTAACTTTCCGGCTCGCAACTACCCATAACGTTTGATAATATTCTGTGGCTGTTGTTTCTAATAAATCTATATTTATTAAATAGTAAACTGACTGAGGAGGTGTGGTCAGGCCTACCGCAAGATGGACCGATTATCTCATTAAGATCCGGGGTGCGGGTGGCGCAGGACCGATGTATGTGGAGATCTTTGGAGGAGGCCTTTGTGGACGTCTATCGACTGATGATGATGATGATGGATCTGATTTACTGACTGCTGATATGATTATCAACGCACATCCCAAACCGATTGTCCAAGACATGAGACTTGGAGGGTAAGTTCTTTGTGGAGAGTATGTATCCACTAAGAAAGGTTTTTTAGAAATTCCAACCTAAACCAGTTATAGGGGATGAAAGTTCGGCCACGAGGGCGAAGCCGCGGGCGAAAGCTTAAATTATATTATTATTCTTTTATCATATAAATCATTTAAGCTTTTACCGCGACTGAGCATAATATCAAGTAATTTTTTTCTCTTATTTCTCAAGTTTCCTTCCCTGTACTATTTCTATACATAGTTATATTGATGTACTTTACCGAAATATCTGTTTTTATAAAGAAGGCCCTTCGGAGCGATAAAAAAGCGCTCATAGAAAGCTACAATATTCCTGAATGCTTCTTAAAGGTTCTAAAACTACGCGTGGATGAAGTCACAGGCAAAAGTTAGTGTTCTTAATTATCATTTACAAAGCAAACGTGAAGAAAGCAAGTGGCTAATAATTAATATCATTAGCTTATAACTGCGGCAAACTACATCAATCAACTGAGCGTCAGGGGAGAGGGTTATGTTCAGTTAGGGTTGGCAGACTGACAGTCTGAAAAATATTTGTATTTATGCCTGTAATACAAAGGTTACTGTAAGTATTTATAGTGTATTTGTTTTAAAGACTATTGTTTAAAATAATACATTGTTATACATGTTTTATTTAGATTCCTAAATCACATTTATATAGTTATATTGTTAAAGGTTTTGCTCCTAAAATCGTTTGACTGAAATGAGTCATTTCTGGCTTTCAGGGCCAATGTTAAATTAATGTTCACTGGACAACACAGAATGTAGACAATAATAAAAAAACAATATTATAAGTAATGGATAATATTATGGTGACTTATATTGGTAAGTTGATGCATGAGAAAATTCCCATGCCCTATAAGATGATTATACACACTAGGCTACGCGACGCTACGAAGGCTATGCTACGCGACGTACGGTTTGCGTACGCTACGCAACGCTACAAAAGTGAAGCTACGCGACGCTACACAAGTGATGCTACGCGACGCTACGCAGCTACAAAATTAATAAAAGATTGTATTACTTACATAATGCCATAAAATATTAGTTGAACAATGTATATTTTAGATTATTATTAAATTTACGAGTTTGGCAACTGTCATCTAAGATTCCTGCCTCAATTTATTCCTATATTCGGATTAAGAGTATTTACGAGTGTACTTATTTAGGCCGCAGATTATTTGCAATTATATTTTCCATTAAAACAAAGGTTGAAACCGAAACGTAATACGTTGAAATCGTTTCCACGAAAAGTCGTTACGTTGTCGGCTAAACAAACTGGGCTAATGGCGCAAATGGCCCGCGGCTCGCGCCCAAACCCATTAAGTTCAAAACTCAATAAACATCATTGTTTCAGCGCTTAACTAGGAAAATAACCGCGCGCGGCCGCCCGGGGCCGCTTTAGCCCGATCTTCAACTCGCCGCGACCTCTAATATTCATAAGTCAATTTCCTGCCCCATTAATACGTAACGAAGTAGCGCAAATGGCCTTATCGCTTGTGCGCGATTACTTGCCCGCCGCTCTCTTACATAATTCAACGTATTAAACGAAATTGTTTAAACCTTATTGCTCGATTACGTTTCTCCACCCCGGGCACGCCTCGTTTCCCACCGCCAATCGGGTGACGAGATTCCACTTTGGCCCCCACTTTGGGCCCGTCCCCTCCTTTCATGTGCCCGCCCGTTTCTGTCCTCCCGGGTTCAGTTGATACCGAGTTGTGATTATCGGATGTTGGGCTGGGACGAACGTGTCGCCGGCACGCACGCGCTCCGTGCGAACTGACATATTGTGCTAATTGACCTATTAGGAATAGTCTTGGAGGGACATTTTGAAAATCGAACTTTCGAACTTCTTTGTGCGAGTGTGAGTGTTAATGACAGATGTTGAACTGAACATTCAGATGTTTCGAGTCGAGTTCTTAATAAAATAGGCCTTGCTATGACGATGCTTGCGATGGCGCGAGGATCGGAGGAGCGTCGGGACAAAGCCGAGGATGAGGCCGAAGGGGAGACTGAGGCGAACGGGGAGGTCGATGTTGTGGGGGTCGAGGAGGTCGCGCCGGTGGACCTGACGAGGAGACTGGGGCTGACGAGGCCTCCCGACAGGCCGGCGATAGCGTTCTCCGTGGAGAACATTCTGGACCCCACCAAGTTCACCGGGCGGTCGGAAGTGCCGCTGCGGTATGACGAGCAGTACTGGAGGCCTCATTACGACAGGGATGACAGTGACTCCGGTGAGTAGGTTGTTGTACGTTTGTTTACCTAACCATCTTGGACCATGAGTGGTGATTATAGGGTTAGATTTAAATTTTTTGGTCGGTTCTTTTTTTTGCAGTCAAAACATATTTTTTAGGAGTTAAGCACATGTTTTCAGTTTTAATTTAGTATGGGTTTAATTTTATTAGATTCTTATTAGGTATAAGAAAGTTTAAAGTTAATTGAGGTAGCAATTGTTGTTAGATTTTAGATAAATATTAAATTATGCTAATATGCTATTTTAACTACTAATATAACATGTTCTCAAAAGGCGATTCAAGCCTAAAATATTTTTGTAGAGACACATATTAAATATTTTGCGAATAATAAAAATTAAAAGTATTCCTTAATGGCTCTTTAGTATAGGCGCCCACTACTCAAGCAATAGGGTACAGGTTCGTAATCAGGCAATTGACTTTAGTCCTTTGATGAATTTATGCACTTTCTAAGTTTATCAATGACATCAGCGATGACATTGATAAAGGGAATGTCGTGAGGATAATTATTGCTGTGTATAAGAAGAGGCCTTTTGCCCTTTAGTGAAAAAAAGCAGTAATTTTATATTTACTTGTTTAATAAAAAAACACTGAATTCAAAGCAATTTTCATGAACCTATTGGCAATCAAGATTTTCTAATATTCGTCAATAATGTTTCCTCTGATTTCTATTTGTTTATAAATAAAAAAACCCGTCCGTCTGTCAGCCGGATGTATCTAAAGAACGCAATAGGTAGAGTTGAATAAGTTTAAATTTGTATCTTTATATACGCTATAACAAATGAAATAATCTTTAAAATTAAAACGATAAAATGTTAAAACGGCCGTCGTAGGGAACCTTTCATGTGTCAGTCTGATTCGCACTTAAATATATTTAATTTAAAGCAAGTAGCGCAAGTTTATTATTTTTGAATTATATTTATTATGAGTGTGGCTTTGTAGGTCGTTATTACGAGTATATTTTATGATTGTCGAACAGTTTGAGTACTTAATGCGGCCGATCCAATCGACCTTATTTTGGTATTTTTGTTGTTAGCCAAGAATGGCTTTTTTCAGGTTTTTATCAGTTGAGATAAACAATTAGTGGCAGACGTGGCAGTGCACTGTCTGGACTAGTCGACTCGAATCTGTGTTCTCTTATGATCTAGACAGCACTTTTTCTACTTGAATGTACAACAATAATAATTGTACGACATTTAAAGAGACTTTGATTTCTGAATCTCTTCTCAGTAATCGGTTAGGAAACACCGACTCTCCGCTAAAATAAGCAAAAATAAATAAAGCTTTATTAAATTAATGAACAATATTAAATTTATATTGTTTAACTATGTTAATAAAAACCGCACCGTCGCGTCAACATTTTGGTGTAAGCTGAAGCATTTCAAAATACGATACCTGGTCAACAATCAATAATACTTGTTATTTTTTTTACTCTTCTTAATAAATCTCATAATAGCCCTCGATTGCTTTGGATGTATGAAATTATCGGTTCCGTTTGCTTGTGTGTGTGACCGCTCGCTCGTTCATAGGATGGTCACCTGAGAGCACACCAGCTATGCTTTCAATAGGCAGATCCAAGTCGCTGTGGCCGAAATCGGTCAGGATCATATATACAGACTGGCTGCGTTTTAAGAACGGTAGTTTGAGTTTCACGCTTACCGATATGAAGTTGAAAAAAAAAAGTTTAAAATACCTACCCATTTTATTAACCCCCTGAAAGGTCTTGCAGATTCAAAAATATACCTTGCATGTGTATTGAGTCTTTGCCCTTCTCATACTTCGGATATAGTTCATTCTTCCTTTCATATTCAGTCCATTCTTCTCTGGAAATCAGGACGGCCACTAGTTGTTGTGCATTTAAGCGGTAGTTGCGGATTTATTTTTAAAACATAGGTATGTACAGAGTATATTTACCAATTAGGCACTTTTTATTTAGTTATTTTAGACTTGTATCAGGTTTAGATTATGTTAGATTTAAGGAGTACCTAATTGAATACCTACCTAGTGTATGTGTTCTTAATTTTTTTGTTGTTTTTCAAATGACTTTAATTAATTATGCATCTAAGCTGCCATGTTAAATCTATATCATTCTGGGTTGATATTAAGTCCGCCCTTGTGCATTTGTGCATGAAGTTTAAATAAATAAATCACTGAATCTTTAAAAAATGACACCTTCAAAACAAAATCGGATTGTCAGTTATACACCTATTTACCCTGTTGCAGAAAGTTTAGGTACCTATTGCGTAGCGCTGGAGGGGTTGGGCTACATAGCTTGGATAAGCTTCAATAGGCCGACGACTTAGGGTTGGCAGTCCTTCTGTGTATACGTACCTTGATTATTGAATGTTTATTGAGGCGAAAAGCGGGAATATGTAAGAAATATACCTAAGCAATAAAAGTAAAGACTGTAAGGAAGAAACGGCAATTATGTTCATTGTAACAATAGGCGAGACGACGAAAAAAAAGCATTTGTCCGTCAGTTAGATTATTAAAAAATTTTGGACACGTATTTTTTCTTTTTTCTCGTAAACGAAAAATGACGACGATACAGTCCGTTGAAGTTGCGCGTGACGTCACGATTAGATACAATTTTTGCAGCACGGTGACGTCAAAAGCCCCCTCTCCGGAACTTTGTTGCTCTTTATCTTTGTATTTTTTTTATTATTTTGATCAAGCAAAAAATACGTGTCCCATATTTTTGGTCGATCTATAAGACGGAACACACAGAACTGAATGCCATTTTTTTTACGTTGTCGTGTTCCCTATTATATCACGATATCGTATTAACCTTTCGACGACCACGCGACAGCCGGCTGTCGCGCTTCTATTGTTTTTCTGTGTCTCGTATCACGTGTGTTCTAAGGTTTAAATAAAGTCGCTGTCCGTCTCTATGGCTTAGGTCTTTAAAACTACGGATTTTGAGGCGGTTTTTAACTAATAGATAGTGTTTTTAAAAGGAAGGTTTGATGTATAATACGTGATTTTACAGTAGGGAAAACCTGGGTTTTTGAATGATTTGTAACACCCGTCCGAAGTAGGGCGGGTCGCTAGTAATTGTATAAACCTTTGACATTTTGGTTACTGTCCTCCCGTTGATGGTAGAGTGATATTTTATAAAGGATATAATTTAAATTATCAAAAAAAAAAATCTTTTTGGCTACCAAAATGGTTTAATGGTCACCAAAAGCGGCCGCCGAGCGCCAGATCTACTAGTAATTCATATAAAGTTTCAGTTTTCAGTCAAATTCATATAAAAACCAAATTGGATTTAGTTCATAATATTTTAAGAAACGTTATTTGGTGACCATGTATCCATTTTGGTAACCGTTTAGATTTTTTTTAGTAGTAAAATATTATGTACTTTATTGGGCGGTGTTTAAACACAAGCCTTTTATAAAGTGTGATATTTTTCGCATATTTGGCTGCCATATACTTACAACTTTTTTCAAAAGCTAATAGCACTTTGGCGCGTTAATAAAAAAATCTCATTTGCTTACATTTATTAGATTTGAAAACAATAATTATAAAAATACTTAATGAAACAAAAATATTAAAATCTTTTCAGCTTTTTTTATTGGTTTCGTACACGGGGGTGAAATCGCAGTGGACATACATACATTACACTTGTGTAGCTACTATTATAAGTACTTGTACATACTACAGGAGTGTTTTTTTTTTAATTTTTTTTTATTGCCACAATCATTCGCATTTTTTTTAAAAAGAGTCCTGTTTTATTTAGTCTACTATGTTAATGTTTTTCATTACCGAATACTAGGCAGGTACACCTATTTTTTTTTTCTTTTAATGATTTAATTATAATTTCACCGCTCAACAGTTCCGTAAATTGCGTAGTAGGAACGTATAAGGGACTAAGGTATTAAACCTTGGAACACACGTGATTCGAGACACAATAGAAAGACAATAGCAGCGCGACAGCCAGCTGTCGCTTTGTCGTAGAAAGGTTAATTTGTTTTATTTATTTAAACCTATTGTATTTTAGAGTATTTTTATTTAGTCTAGGGTTCATATCTTTAGCATAAAGTTTAGATACCTATTGTATAAAAACAGAAATTACTTATAAAAGAAAGTGTTAAATTACTAATTCACAAATAACGCAATTTAATGACGCAATTAATGTGTTCCACTAAAACTCTTCATTCACATTTAAACACCATTTTATGTTCATCTATCATTTTTTTTATAACAAGTTTTTCCACCAGCCAGTATTATTCTCTTCACTCAATTCATTAAAGTAATAGAAACAAAATAAAAAAGGAGTATACTGAGATGAGACTTTACAAGAAAAAAGGAACATGGAGGTTTTATTCAAATATCTTTAAAGTATAATGAATAGTGACAATAGACAAAAAAATTGCCTGTTTCACGGAATTGAAGTAATCACAGAGTAATTGAGAATAGAGAATTGCAAAATGATGTGTCTTTGTTCGCACCTAATGGAAGAGGACCACAATTGATTTATAATAAAAAAAAAACACCAGTGCGTGTAAAAAGCTTCCATCTGAGTGATAGTTTTTGTTGTGAAACAGAATTATTTACTGCGAACTTAGCGTCGGGCATTAACCGTACTTCAGACAATTTCTATAAAGAATTTTAACAACAAACACAGAACTTTTTTGACCATTAAATAAATAAAAGTAATATATTGATCTTTAAATGACTTAAAGTGAAAACAATAAATGTAACTTAGCGCTAATTTTGAGCTGTGTCTAAGCAATATTTCTGTCAAACACCGAACAAACCAAACTCAAGACGAAAGATGGCTGTGCCAAAGTAAGTGCTAAGTTTATTTTTTTATTTCAGTCTTAGCACTTGCATTTAATATACTATATTTTCTTAAAATATTGTCTTAAAAATATTACAATGACAGATGTTAGGTTAAGAAAATACAGATTTATTTCTATACTTTTGCGTATTTGGCAGTTGTTTGTTATTCAATATTCTTCACAGGGTTTGGCGTGGGTATAGGATTATGTATATTGCAATCATTGGCTCGGTGTGACAAATTGGTCGGTATTCAACTGTATTTAGTGTTGCGTATAATACGCAACACTAACTTGGAGTAACTGAAATCGTAATTGCCTATTGGTAGAGTTAATGTTTAGTTGTATAGTTCTTTTATAGACGAATCAGTGCTCTATCATGAGTTCTTATACCGAACTTGCTCCTTAGCATTAGCGTTTAAATGTTGTGAGGTGACAGTCCATAATCCGACCAAACAGAACGCTTGTCTGATTGTGAAATACTTACTAGGGATTTAGTGGTCGTTTAATTTTTTTTTATATTGTGTCGAGTATAGCGGTCACGCAAATAAAGGAGCGATGTTCAACAATTTTTCATATAAATTTAAGATATTATAGGTTAAAAAAAAATGGCATTTTATAAGTAATACATGACATGTACTGTTTTAAGACTTAGAGTATAAAGTATAAAATGGAAGTAAGATTTCTTATTTAAAACATTTTTGCCATTACTGTGCAGTTTTTATTTCACCATATCTTGTTTTTATACACAAATTATATGACCAATCAGATTATAATCAAATATGTTGAATAACTGATTGATAATTAAAAAACCAATCTGTTAAAAATGATCTGAATATTAAGTGCAGTTGACGTGCAAAACGCTCTCAGTTCCGGTGCAGTTATGCCAACCGCACAATAACTGCTTCTAAACTGAAATTTTCTAACAAATCTTCCTATGTTCTATTCTCTATCAGTTTTAGAAAAAACATACAAAAGTACAGTAGCTCCAACAATAGCTAAATAGTTTGTTGTCGGGCCAAAAGCTTTTGTTATTCAAATAGCTAACCGTCACACGTAGTCGTAACATTCTCGGAAACGATTCCACTTTTCATTCCTTAAATGATGAAATGTAATCGATTTCGTCTGATTGGTTGGCCACACGATCAATTTGAATCGTTTTAAAACTGAATTGGTATCAATATTGAAAGACTAAAAGTCTTTTTCAAATCATATGTACTTTCGAAAGTTTATCTTGTTGGCCATCACTGACATCCCGTACCTCGGAAAGCACGTAAAGCCATTGCTCCCGGTTGTCATTAATATAGAACTTTTACAGTCGTTACGGGTAGTCAGAAACCATATTTATGGTCTGACCAGCCTAACTAAGAGCTATCGTGTCGCCCAGTTACTGGGTTCTGGAGGTCTGATAAGCAGTCGCTTCGTAAATCACTGGTATCTAGCTGAAACTGTGAAAGTGAAGTGTATACATAAGTAGAAATTATGGAAATCATAATACCAGATTATCACTATCCACTGCAGAGCAAAGGCTTCTTTTCATACAAAAAGCCACGAATATTGATGCCGATTCACAAACTAACGTAAATTTAAGTTAAGTGCATCTTTCTCTTTTCATTTAATTAAGAAAAGAACACAAGATAAAATATTAGTTAAGTCCTGTCAAATTTAGACACTCCATAGATAATTTAGACGCGATTTAAAAACAAGGCGTCTAAATATACGTCAATTTTCTTCAGGCGCTGTCTAATTTGACAGGATTAAAGTAAAATGTATCTTCTGTCCTTTTCTTTAAGAAATGGAAAGAGAAAGATGCATTTAACTTAAATTTAGTTAAGGTTGTGAACAAGAGAATCAGCACCAATGATCACCAAGCTTGCTTAAGACGGATTGGCGATTTCGATCATGGTTTTAAATTTTATTATAGCTTATCATCTTTAATATTTTCAACTGTATCTGTAGGTTTTTTTTTTCATATAAGTACCTATCTCTGTGTTCAAAAAATTGTCACTCCGATATTTTCTAGGTTCTGTTTCAATTTGTAATGTCAACTGCTTTTTACTAAATGCAAAAAGTAGGCACGTATAGAAAAAGGTATTTTTGATATATTTTTTTATCAGGCAAAAGCTATGTAGGCAAGTACTTATAGTAAGTTTTTTTTGCTACTATGCCTAGCGTCGTGACCTGACACCCAGAAAATACTGTTTCGTTATTTATAAAAATAGAAAAACATCTAGGAACAGACACATTCACCTTAACAACCATTTTTATCAATTTTCTTACTTATTACGTTTTTGATTGGACTACGTGACTTCGGCAAACTTGACCAACAATATTTGCCATCAACAAACATTGTTATACATCGTACTACGTTAAAATAAAACGTATTTTCGCTTGCTTTTTGGCGTTTGAAGTGCAATTTTATTTTGGTATTATTGACGTTTGATGTCTAAATCAAATGAGTCATGTTCAATCATTTTAAAGGCCCGTTTGTTGTGATTGAAAATTAAATTGATATGTTAAATCCGGTGTATTGTTGGTTGTAATTAGTTTATAGGCATTTTAAAGTACGGAAGATAATTAGGTGTGAACTAATAATATTGTTATTTATTACACTTTTAAATGTTTGCAATAAAAAAGTTGTTAAATATTGATTTAGATGGTTATGATTGGTTTATTTACTGAGAGGTTGGTTGTTATATGAAACGGAAATCCGTTATAACGGACAACATAACATATTTTTTTATTACTAGCGTCGACATTAATTTTATTTTTACTGTTTACTGCAGAGACTATTCCAATGGGATTGCCGATTGGAAGAATAATACGGTATTTTACACCATTATCAATTGACGTACTTTTTATGAGCTGCAAAAACGCAAATTCTCCAATAGATTTTTTATGGCAATGGCAACTTATGACGTCACTAAAATAACAACTCAGTTGACTATCTTTTTGTTGATTTCAAAGCAACTAAAAATCAAATTTTATAGCAAATTGAAAATGAACCGAATTTATTGGGGTTTTATAGAAATTGTGTCTAACATTTATTGGTTAATTGTGCAAACTACCTAATTCTTTCTGCATTTGAAAGCACAATAGGTATATATGAAATAAAAATAATATAGGCTATAATTAAAACATTACGTTAAAAATACATTACCCACGGGGCTGGTAAAACCATGTGCGACTAGTTTAAAAGATAAATAATTTTGAAAGATCAGTTTAAAATAAACTCTTCAAAATACTAAAATGGAAATGTGTAAAAAAAAACACAGAAACAAAAAGTACTTACAATATTTTTTGTGTTCTACTAGAAATGAGAATAAGTTGACTAAAGGTCGCGATTCTTTTGATAGAGTCAAAGTAAGTAAAAAAACGAAAGTTAATAGTATGGCGTCTTGTCAGCACGTCGCTTATAAGCTCCATTGCTATTCATAGTAAACAGGCCAAGTTTACTTTGAATTTAAATAAAATAACATGAATTTAAAAGTAGGTAGGTATATTGACTGCATTTTTGTCCATATTTTTTGCCATGTGCGGTTTTTGTTGTCTCTCTTGCTCATTAATATTTTTGAACTAGGTATATCTTATATCTCATCCCCCGAGGGAGGCCCAAGTCCCGTTGGCGGGACGACTTGCAGTCCTTCATTGAAGATTGGCAAGATAAAGCGTTACATAGGGACCAATGGAAGGCTTTGAGGGAGACCTTTGCCCAGCAGTGGGCAAAGGTCTCCCTCAAATTTTATTAAAATATTTTTTTTTAATAAAAAAAATATCTTATATAATAAATAACTTTTTGCTGTGGCTCTGACTTTCATCCCTTGTTTTACCTCGTTGGGAACTGATTAAATTTCCAAAAAAAGCGTTAAAAGCGCCTATGTCATAAAAAGAAATCTCATGTTTTGGGCTACAGTAGTTTTAACTTAACTAACAAGTTGATAACCACCAAATAGCCTGTCTCTTTATAACTAGCTGTCCCCCGCGGGTCCACCCGCGTTTTGTTAGGTTTTTGGTTACTGCTCTGCTCCCGTGGGTCATAGCGTGATATTATGTAACAATCTCTTCTTCTGATGTATAAGCTATAATGCTATATTTCTGTAAAGTTTCATCAAAATCCGTTCAGTAGTTTTTGCGTGAAAGAGTAACAAACATAAATACATACAAATCTTTCCTCTTCATTAGTTGTTGGTTATCATGAGCACAATCACGAGTTTAAGTATCGTACACTAATTACCAGGCACTCGATATACATACATAACATAAATAACTTACACTAAGTCACAGAACAAACCAGCTCATCACACAAATATTGGGTGGGAATTGACCCGACTGCTCATATCCTACCTCATTCAAATAAACATTATGAAAACATTGAAAAAAAAAACACTTCATAACTAAAGATGTGCATAACGGCTTAAATCTTTAAACGCACTTATTCGTTAATTATTCCTCAAAAGTCAATTATATTGTTAGCTTAGTAGCTTATCAGCTATTTAACAAAAGAGCAATTATTAATTATTATTTACTTAAATTTAAAATGGTTTTAAATGTGTTATTGCTGAAAACGTGTATGTACCACTAACATGATTAAATTTTAAATGTTGTTTTAGGTTTTTTTGAATTTATATGATGATTCTTTTGGCAAAAAAGGAAAGATTTTTTTCATTCCAAATCTCATTTCAAAATTATTAATATTCTTTAATTATTTGCCATATTTAAAGCCAAACAGTTAACAAAATTATACGAACGTAAATTTAAAAAGCTACCACGCGCGTAATAAACATCGAACATTAAAAGCGAACAACACAACATTCCACTGACGCGTTGAAAACGACACTGAACTTAAAAAAGCAACTATCGAAAAGCATTCAATGGAATTAGAACCCGTATAAATTAAACGGCGACCATTAAAACCAATTTTAATACGTTGTTGTCATATTAAATTCGGTAGGTGTATACACTCGTGAATCACGATAGCTACCAAAATAGTCGAAAGAAATACATTTTTGTATCTTATTTCAATTATTTTAAGATCTATTATCGTATAGTAACAGTTCGTCTATCGATTGAAATTGTATTAGCACGCCATCTATCGGGCACTTGCAAAAGCGACATAAAACATCGTTTATATTCATTCTTGCCACTAGATGGCATTAGTGTCTATAAAATTATCAAATCTTATAAAACTATTAATTTAAAGAAATAGCAAATAATGTTAATTGCTCAACATTATAAATGTACATAAGTGCTTAACTCATTTAACCTGCTTTATTATTTGCTTTACGTTTAAACGCCCATCTCTGTTCATAACAGCCAAAACATTGGCCTATAAAAATACCATCTATTTAAAACATCTAATTCATTTCATATAAACATAACCATTAATTTTACAAAGCAAAGGAAACCATATTTTTTCTGCCAAACGGAGAGACTATGGTTGACGCCAGTTCGCTATATATCATTGGATAGATAAATCAGTTTGTCCGTTGTAAGGTCACAGCTGCATAGTGCTGACAGTTTGATCGTTTCCCGACTGACCGGGGATTAGGCGAATTAATTTAGTTCTACTTAGGCACGCGCTTTCAGTCTAACCAAAGAAGAAATAAAGAAAGAAAGAGAGAGAGACAGGAAGAAAGAAAGAAAGAAAGAAAATCTGTTTATTCGCACATAGAGAACTGGAAAAAATTAAAACTTATTTACTAGAAACCTTAAAATTAAAAGAGCTAAGTAGCGTCACTACCACGCGAAATGGCTGGCGCTCAGCATAATGCCGTGGCCCATACACAGGCACAGGACCACGACGCTGATATAAGAAAAATCTTGTCACCCATTATTTTGTTTTGGAGGTTTAAGGTGACAAGATTTTTCTTAATACTTAGACAGTCACTTACTACATGACATGTAAAACACTGATATTCTACTTGATCCGGTAAGACTTTTTACATATCTATCGATAAGATAGAGAGATGTTTTCAGATACCCATGAATTTAATTAGTTCTCTACTTCGACTACTTCTCTATATATCATTGAGTTGATAAATCAGTTTGCCCGTTGTAAGGTCACAGCTGCATAGTGCTGTGCTGACAGTTTGATAGTTTCTCGACTGACCGGGGCTTAGGCGAATTAATTTAGCTCTGCTTCAGCAAAATCGTCTCGTGAAAACCTATGGATGGTGATGAGCTATGGCTTGATAAGATTCTCAGTTCGAGCAATAAGATATTGTGTCTGTTTCATTAGGAATATCATAAAGCAACCCAGAGTTAAAGTCAGCTTGTCAAGTGTGACACCGTTTACATTCACTTATGAATTGTCAAAGAGTTTATTCAGTTATTCAGGAAGTTTAAATTGCTTATTCAAACTGTTGCTTATTTTTTCCATCATTAGAAGCTAGCATACCAGCTGATGACACAGCTGGTATGCTGTGTGATACATACCAGCAATAAGGGCTTTTTCTGTTCAGTGGCAATATCAGACGCCTGTAAACTTTCTAGCATTCCTCACGGTTTAAAATGGAATAGAGCAACGCTGCTTTGCATCAAAAGTAAAAAATGGGTATGCTGGAACTTAATACTAAGCGCTCGAATTCTTTCGAAATTCTCCGATAGTTCGGTGAAATGATCAGGTTACGTTAAGTTTCAATCTAGCCAAAAGTGTTAATTAAACCTTCGAACACACGTGATTCGAGACACAATAGAAGGACAATAGCAGCCCGACAGCCGGCTGTCGCTTGGTCGTTGAAAAGTTGTAGCCGATAAACCCTTCGCCACAAACGAGATAAAATATCATATTTAAACCGTCATTCACTACCAATCAATAGTTCATTATCGGGTAAAAACGGAAGCTATGGTATAATAAAAAAAAATTAAAGATTTAAACAAATAAACTCTTTGAAATAACCCAGTCATCATTCATTCTACAAGAAAAAAATTAAACTACTACAAAATGTAACCCGTTATACATGTTTTATACGTCTACTCGTCTACATAAATTATGATTCATTGTCAAGCTCGCGTGAAGCGTAAAATTTGCTCTCGCGGACTTCAGGAGCGATTTGATGGCCATCCTATTTAGATGAGATGGCCGATAGCCATTGATCTATTATGGACTTTAACCGGCTCTTACAAAATTTGCGCTGGAGCGCCGGCCGATGTGAATAACGGGATGTAACCGTTTGTGCAGTCGAATGGACCATCGCTTCAGTATCTGAAGAGTTTTGATACGTCATAATATATTTGTGAAAATTTAAAATGGGAATAAGTTTTATTAAAACGAATAATTTCAAAGATTGAATTCTTAGCCACAATTCAGTGCACACACAAGAAACCACTGTCAAAAGTTACTTCACAAATTCCTGCTACCAACATTCAGGAGACGAAAAACTCCAACAAACCAAAATAAAATATTCGACATCGAACGAACTTGTTAAAATAAACTCCGATATCCACGAAAACATTTCCACCGCGGAAAAAAACTTCCTATACAAACCCGCAAACAAGGAAAAATAAGAGGAGCAAGTCTGCAAGTTGTGCAATTCACTCGCGGCGATTGGACGGCGCGAGAGCGGGACAGCAATACCACCCCCGACGCGCTAGAGCGGGACCTCAACCCTACATTGCGAACGTCCCTTTGCGCAGCAATCCGTGAAATTAGAGTCGTCTAAACGAATCTAACGATTATTTTATTATCCCTTTTACGCTAAGATTTGTTCCTTGCTCACTCAAATAAAAATAAAAGGTGAATAAGGCGTTGCGAGGGTCAAGAGGTGGACATAAATTTTGGAAGCGTTTAGGGTTAGGATTGGCTTATTTTTCGGGCCTTTAAGTTCGGGTGGACGCTTCGGAAGTCCGGTACAGATGAACACGCCCATGTTATATTATACGGTGTCGTTTATTTTGAAGATTTATCTCACAATTGGTACGTGTATGCAGGAAAGGAGTATCTTGAATTTGTTGGTTTAGGTTTAGTAAAACATTAAGAATTTATACATTAACTATTTCAATAGAACTACGGCATCCAGTGTTTCATTTCATAGAAGAAGAAAGTTACGTGCGCTTTTCTTTTGTAGAAGTTTTGCAATGCATAGATCTGAGGTGTGCTCCTTAACTATTCGAACTTACCGGCTTACACTAATGAGATTATTTTAGCAATAATAACAAATGAGTAAAAAAAATAAGTTAATAAATAGTTAAGGAATCTATCTAAGCTGCTTTATATCTAACCTTCGAACACACGTGATTCGAGACACAATAGAAAGACAATAGCAGCGCGACGGCCGGCTGTCGGTTGGTAGTCGAAAGGTTAACCTGGGTTTAAAAGATACACAAATGAAGGGTTTCTCTACCGATATAAATGATGTCCAAGATAAACTTAGAAAGTTCAATTAACTTAATTTACCAAAGTAGATTACGGACCCATTCAGACCAAAATAGATTAATCATAGCTTAACATAGTGCATAGTTATTATTAGCAACCCAATATTATATTGTTATTACTTATTGTTATCTATAGCCTGTAATGGCCGAACACTCAAATGTCACTCGATTTTAAGACGCTCTCAAATCTGTTGTTGTCTTTGCCACTCTAAAGAGTTAAGGTAAGACAGCAACAGATATGACAGCGACTTAAAATTGAGTAACGTTTGACGTAATGATTTAAAATTGTTATAAAATAATTAGGCTTTACACTTTTACACCAATTAACTATTTATTCTACATTTACCGCCAGACGAATAAAAACTAGGTAGCTAGCTAGTGTATTTTTTGCACAGCATTAAACAGTAATAAAACGAAAATTACAGTTTGCACGTGAGTTAGCATTTCTGTAGTTTGTGTACGGAAGTTAATTAAGCGAATGATATTTCTTTATTTTATAAATCATTACTGTTTTCATTATTTTCTCGGGCTTATTCCACTATATCCCAAAAACATCATTTGTAAAATGGAGACCTGATTGACTGACTGGTTGTTGATGTATCAATCTATCAATGCACAGTCAGAGACATGAAACTTGGAGGGTGTGTTCTTTGTAAAAAGATATTATGAAATTGGCCCTCTCAAGGGATAAAATAGGGGATGAAAACACCATCACTATCTTGCCTTTAACTTTAAAATGAGTAAATCCATACTAATATTATAAATGGGAAAGTGTGTCTGTCTGTCTGTCTGTCTGTTTGTCTTTCTTTCACGGCAAAACGGAGCGACGGATTGACGTGATTTTTTAAGTGGAGATAGTTGAAGGGATGGAGAGTAACATAGTACTTTTTGTCTCTTTCTAACGCGAGCGAAGCCGCGGGCAGAAGCTAGTACACAATATTGCATAGGATATCGTTACGATATTTTAAAGCTTTTGATAAATTACACCTCCACAAAGTGTATTAAAACAGGCAAAATTTGTAAGTATTTTATCACCAATGTGTTTCTTTTCATGAGCATTTCCCCATACATTTTGTATGGGGAATTTGCCTGCGTTGTCACTTTTTGGCCAATTCAGCAGACCAACTGACAAGCCAATTTTTTTTTGTTTTAAAAAAAAAAAAAAAAATATTTTTATTTTATTTTATTTTATTTTATTTTATTTTATTTTATTTTATTTTATTTTATTTTATTTTATTTTATTTTATTTTATTTTATTTTATTTTATGTTATCTTATTTTATTTTATTTGATTTTATTTTATTTTATTTTATTTTATTTTATTTTATTTTATTTTATTTTATTTTATTTTATTTTATTTTATTTTATTATATTTTATTTTATTTTATTTTATTTTATTTTATTTTATTTTATTTTATTTTATTTTATTTTATTTTATTTTATTTTATTTTATTTTATTTTGTTTTATTTTATTTTATTTTATTTTATTTTATTTTATTTTATTTTATTTTATTTTATTTTATTTTATTTTATTTTATTTTATTTTATGTTTTTTTAGTTTATTTTATTTTTGTTTTGTTTTTTTTATTTTATTTTTTTATTTTATTTTATTTTATTTTATTTTATTTTATTTTATTTTATGTTATGTTATTTTATTTTAGGTTATTTTAGTTTATTTTATTTTAGTTTATTTTATTTTATGTTATTTTAGTTTATTTTATTTTATTTTATGTTAGTATATGTTATATTATTTTATTTTAATTTATTTTATTTTATTTTATTATATTTTATTTTATTTATTTTAAAATGAGTTGGGGTTCCATGGCTAAACATATACAACTTCTAAAACAGTATATTAATATAGCAGCTGTGAAACAATATTATATTTTTTTCGAAAATTACTTGATAGTAGAAAATGACTTATAGTATTGGCACTTATATGAGTGGGTTTTAGCACAGATTAATAAATAGTTACTACGTAACAGATACTTCACTCCAATACAAAAACCAAAATACCTACGCTATAATAGCCTACAAAATCATAATAATAATACCTGTTGTTTGCAGCAAGGAGAAATGTACCATAAATACACACAAAGAGAGTTGAGATTCTTTTGCCCGCCGCGCGACTAACGTGTGTGCGTGTCGTCCAGCAAATCTGCTAGGGTTATACGTATGATGATAATGGTAATAAAATGAATGTTTTAGAAAATCAATTATTTTTTTATTTGTTGATCAAATATTTTTTAGTTTGATAAAAAGACTGATGCATATTTTTCGTTCCTTGAATTCCCGACTAATATATTTTAGTGTCGAAAAATATCCAAAACGGCGTGAATAATTTTAATAAATAATCAAAAGGGAAACAGAAGAATTGGGAAACAGGGAAATTGCACAATAATCACGCAATAATTACGTGGTTTCGGCATTTTGATAGTCAGCGCTGTACCCGTGACGCGCGAGCACTCAGCCGGGCGCGCGACAGCCCGGTGTTCGTTGTATCGTCGACGATACGCGAAGCGGTAGGCATAAAACGCGTGGCCTTGAGCGAGTGACGGACGCCTGGTTTTAGTCAGTAAAAGTCTGACACGCCCTCCCGTCGCACCCAGGACGGGAGCAGTCATTGGATGATTTCCCACTCACCAAAAAAAAAAGTATTGGCAACAATTTTAAAATCAACCAAAACAAATCCCACACATAATTTTCCTAAAAAATCAATTGCCTTTCCGCGCGGAAACATTATAAATTATGACAGCAACCACGTTTCCGTTGTAACCGGAAGTGTCGCGAGTGTTAACGAGGGGCTTAATGTTGGTAGCACTGCGCCGCTGACTTTTTAATTACGCACCGGAATTACGTGAAAATGCCTGAAGCTTGTTGAGAATTTAAAATAAAGGGGTTGTTTTATTATTTTAGTACACTAGGTGCAGTTTTGTGGTTTCTTTTACGTTGTGTATTGATAAATTGTGTGCCTTGTTACTGTGAAGCTTCAAAAAAATCCATTCAGTAGTATTTGCATAAAATAAAAACAAACATTCATCGATTTAAGCATCCTTTCATCCGTACATGCAACTTCCCGCATGTTCATACTATACAATTTTAAGTGTATAATTATATTTCATTGGAATCCTGAATGATTTGACAACCCAATTAGACCCGGTAATTATCGCTACTTTCGTTATAAAAGAACGTCTGCGGGTCTGTTAGTTACCTATAATTGTTATTAAATTGTAATGTAATTGTTCGTAACCGCTCAATAGATAAATAATCGAAGTAAGTCCGCAAAATTCGCTGTCCAAATCATAGGTTTTTTAAACCGAAAGTGTAATTCAATCACGTTTTTGTCCAAATTAGTTACACTTAGGTATTTAAATATACCGTGTCTTATAGCTTTTTAAATGGCTTGTTCATACACATTGATTGTTATTTGTGGCGAAGAATAAAACTTCACATTCGCTACTTCAAGATAGATAAGTAGCTGATTTTACGCCGTATTATGGTCTAACTGATTGGAAAGTTAAAAAGTAATATTGGTGCTGTATAAAGAGATTGCTGGCATTATTAGATTTTGTTTAATACTTAGAACGTACTTATATTATTGTAACGTTTTTCGGGCTGCTATTGTCTCTATTGTGTCATCAGAATCCTTTCGTCTTTTTTTTTTAGAATTTAGTGCGTTTTTTGCCATTTTTTACGTAGTAATAAAGATAGTTTTTTAAGTAGTTTAATACTAAACGTGTAGTAAATTTAGGATTTTTGAGATCTTTCATATTAAATTCACTTTATTCCATGAATTCAGCGAAAGTCAAAAACTATTGATGTCATATGTGTGCAAGCTAAAGTAGCATTTTTGCGTCTTCATTTACTGGCACGCGATATCGTCTTATCGAGAATATGTCGCAGACTATCCCTACACATCACGTAAAATCATTTTACGTCCAGAGGCCTCACAGCTGTTTAGCAAGCTCTAACAATAATATCTCTTCTACAATTGTAACCTTCTTCTCTCTTATCAAGAAGTAACTCTCCACGCATGCCAAGACTCCATTTTGAATCCGTTAAAATCCCCGTGAGACGTACTAAGTAGAGCTAGTTAACTCAAATGGTGACGTCACAACATAGCTGCGAACTCCACACACATTACAGACGCAACCGACCAAGAATCCTTCCTAAATTACACATCTCCATTTTCTTCATTTAACAAATTGATGGGCTTTGTTTGAACACCCACACCAACCGAAAAATGATCTTGGAACTTGCTATATTAAGTTCAAAATCCTGCGAATTAAATCCACATCACTGTTGACGCTTACGCCCAAGAGATAAGACTGGGTTGGGTTAATGGGGATCCGTTATGGGATTTTTAACCTTAGTAAACAGGTATTAAGGATGGTGATGCGTCGGGTACACCCCTGCTAGGGGTGTGCGAGTTGGGGGGTGGTTGCGGTCCAAGTTTGTAATTAATAAAGCCCTCTCGATTACAAGTGCCTTTCCTCGGCGGGATTTCGGGGTTTGGGTGAGTATGGCACCCTTGTTGAACTGACGCCAGAGTGGGTATCGATTGATATTGTTACGTTGCGAATAATGATTATTTAATTAGGGGTTTTTCTTATTTCCCTTGCCCTTTATGATTGGGGGAGGTTGTATATTTTTCCGATGTAGTAAAATTACTGGTAGGTGCTTGTTAATCTAAGATTGTTATTATAGGATATAATGAAAGTGTTTTGGTCTCGTTTTGCATTAAAATTTAGAAATGTATGTTTACCTTACTTTAAAAAGCCAAACGGGGGTTCCGTATTAAGATTTCTTTGATCCGTTGCTTGTTTCAAAGTGTGCTCATTTTAGAGTCACTACACCTACGCCATCGCGGCATTTGGTTAGCCATGCTACGGTCTGAAGACCGAGATGGCACACTATTAGGCCGGAATAAATATACATTATTATTTATTAAGCATATACTTTGGCTTAGCTATTCTCCGCCTCTATCTTGCCATCGTAGATTGACAGCATGCGACGGTGATAGTCCCAATATTTTTTATTTTTTATTAGAAACCAATAGAGAATCCTGTGCAGTGCAATGCTCAAATTCTTCAACGAATAATGTATATTGTATGTACACCATCTCAGTGTCTGAAAACTGTTTCCCAAGATACAAGCTCCGGCTTAGTTTGGGATTCAGTATCAGTAATATTGTATCTTACATTTTCTTTGTGATCATAATAATTACCGCACGAATTGTAGAAGTGTTTTGGTGACAATAAACAGTTTTTATTTATTATTTATTTATTTATTTAATAGTAGTGTCAAAAATCTCTATCTCTTTCATAAATAAAAAACCAAGTCGATTGACAACCTTTTTCTACAGCAATCACTTCGGATATATGATATCCCAGATTGTATCACTCGCAAAAATCTTCACTAGGTATCAGCAACAAACAGTAACACCCATCTCGCTGCTTTGACCTCGCACCAATACTTCAACACTTTACGTTGAACCATCGTGTTTAACTGCAGCGTGTCATCCCACATGTATACGACATGACGTATAATAGTATACGATGTGTCGTCGTCACCCCAGTCGCGGCGGCACAAAGCCGGGCTTTTTTGATTTCAAGTAAGTAGGTATGTAAAATGGTACACTGACTGACTGACTGACTGATTATTAATGACATATCAACGCACAGCCCGACCACTTGTAGCGTATGCTCTTTGAGAAGAATATATAGCTACTATGAAAGGCTTTTTAGCAAATTCGACCCCTTAAGACGTAAAATAGTGGATGAAAGTTCAACAATCACACGTGCAAAGCTGCGGGCGAAATCTAGTATAATAAATATCTTTTCACGTTCAATATCAAATTATTGGACATAATGATTGAACTAGTTATTAGAGAATTAAATGAAAGTTTTGAAAGTTACGTTAAAAAGTTATTAAATGCGACGTTACTTTGCAGACATTCCAAAGACATTTCAAAGTATACAGCCTTTAATTATGCCAGAATCAAGTCTTCAGCCAGAAAACGAAGAAGAAGACAAAAAGATAAAAGAAGACGAAGAGAAGATGTTCAGTATTAAGCCAAAAGCACAATCGACACCTCATCTTTACATTTGCATTATTTATAGTATCTGTTATTCTAGCTGCAAATTGTTGTTTTATCGAAATACAACATATCTAAAAATGTTCAACTGTCTAACGTTAGTCCAAGGTCAGTAATTTATATTGACAATCTTTGGTCCAAGAACCAAATAATTGTGGGAATCTCTGAGCTACATGACGCAGTCGTGTTGTCACTCCGGTTGCGGCAAACTGTGTTTTATCGAAATACAACATATCTAAAAATGTTCAACTGTCTAACGTAAGTCCAAGGTCAGTAATTTATATTGACAATCTTTGGTCCAAGAACCAAATAATTGTGGGAATCTCTGAGCTACATGACGCAGTCGTGTTGTCACTCCGGTTGCGGCGAGGCTTACTGTGTCCTCTACAACACGCGTGTAAATCCACTCGCAGTTACATGACGTGTTTATATGTTCAGTGGAGGAAATTCGAGGTTGTAGTTGTGAAAAATTGTGAGTGAAATTCGCTGGATGTTTAAGTAGTATTTTTACGATGATGATTTTAAACTGTCTATCGTAGGTTCAAGGCCAGTTTATATTGTATAATCCAAGAGACATTTGGGCGAATCTCTGAGCTACATGACGCAGTCGTGTTGTCACTCCGGTTGCGGTGGGACAGTAAGCCAGGCTTACTGTGTCCTACACACGCGTGTAAATCTACTCGCAGTTACATGACGTGTTTACATGTTGTGTGAAGGGAATGTGAGATTGTAGTTGTGAAAAATTGTACGTGAAATACGCTGGATGTTTAAGTAGTATTTTTTAACTTGAAGATAAAAAATGTAATCCGATTTTTCTGGAAGGACAAATTATAGTTTGCTTTTTGTTCAACCTCAAAATTAAAATTCAGGCAAAAAATGTTGTTGGATTTTAGTAATTTCACTGAAACCCAACAGCATTTTTACCGGACGTAGCAACCGAACCCAAGATAGTTTGAAATTAACGGAATAGCCAGTTCTGTTAGTTGCCGTACCATAAAGAAATGCAACGATCGGCCACCCTCAGTTAAACTAACTAGGCAGTGAAGGAAGACGCTGCCTAGTTAGTTAAAATTACAGTGCATGTCACCACATATCACTGTTATAGCGTGCAATAGCAAGCAATTAACCAAAATAATAAATTTTGGAGCAGACAAGCAAATAATTTTGGGCTTAAGCATAAGCACTGCTTAGTTAGGTAAGGTAGAGAAGCCAACCTTTTCAATGTAGAATAAGAAACTGTCCTCTCTGGTCTTCATACCTCTAAAATCCAATATAGATATACCAGTATAATAATCCAATAATATGTCAAGACTTTCAAACTATCCTAACAACCAATATCTCACACCTAGTAATCAGCAGCCATTTAAAAAAAATCCCGTCGAATTAATTAAGTCATGGCTGTCTATTAGTGCCGGGAACTTTTTGTGCCGGCAGTCAATTAACAAGCTATGCGGCGCAGGCGCAGCCGAATGCTCTACTAGTCATGGACAGACAAATGAGCTCCTTAAACTATGCGCTTTATTTGTTCGGGGATAAGGGCCCTGGGGTAGAGAGAGCTGAGCTATGGTACGCTATCAATGCAGAAAAATGTTTTGGAACACGTTTTTCAAATACTATGGTTTGTATGTAGGTTTTCTAGCAGTCAAATGTAGATATCTGTAATTTATCATTCTCTTTAAGTGCGTCAAACGACATCAGGTTTTTTTTGTGTTCCAGGGAATAGTCTACGGTATGCGCAAGTGATTTTTTTTGGACTAACAATGTATGAAAATAGCGCGATGTTCTTGCAATGTTTATTAATGCCCTTTAGTTATTTAACCCTGTGAGTGACGAGGCCCAGAAACCTGGTCACTTACTTTTCGCATTTTCAGCGAGCTTTCCGCATAATTCTTGCTTGTATTCGAGTGACCTGCAAGCGCAATCATAATCCGTAAACCAGTATAATCTCACACTATTTATCTCACTGTATTAACCTTATAAACAACCACTACCATTAATCTGTCATCAATAAAATGAGCTCTTATAATTTAAATCACTTATCTGGTACTACTCTCCACCCTAACAATACGTATTTAATTCGAACAGCGCGCGTCGCATGCGCACCAATAATATATCCGTCGTCGACACATCTGCTCCTTATTTTATCGCGCTAATTCGTGCTGCGTGTTGTGGAACACTGCCTTAACAAAAACATCTTTAAAGACTTTTTCGTACATTGTAATTTGAACTTTATATCTAAAGTTATATTGGTCATTATTGTAAATTAAATTGTGGTGGTTAAGACTTTTGAGCTTGAAAGATTTTCTTATAAGTATATTTTCCAATAGGGAGTTTTATTTGTGAGTATTCTCAGTCGATGTAAAGGAATGAGCTGAAATAACATTGATGGGAAATTATGAGTTTACTCTTCATTCAGAATGTATTAAATTGCAAATAGTTTTATAGGTCTGGGTATTTGTATGTCAGTTTAATTAAATGTCACTTTAAAGGTGAAGTTTGTTAATAATTCGTCTATTGAAAATTTTATGAAAATAATCTTATTTAAATAAAATTGTCGGTTCACAACCGGAAATGGGTAATCAATTTAATTATCATTTATATTTGTATTTATTGTACTTAGGGTTAAACGGTTAAAAGCCTATTATAATAATAAAAAACTCAAAGATCCACTCAAAAGGAAATAAACTCATAAGTTATATAACTTTCATAAAATCCTCTAACAGTTCTTCTGAAAATCAAATATATAACCACCTATGTACTTTCTAACTCTATCGAGGATAACATAGACATCATGAAGAAACATTTACAAATCTATGAAATACTCGTCTTTTCTCTGATATATTGTGCAAATATTTTTCATATAAATACTTCCCTATAACCCCATTAAAAACCGATAGGTTGAATTTGTTTTTTTTTTTGGAATTGTCATCCATTTTTTGTGTGCAACAGGATAGACTGTAGTACCATTGCACTTCTGTAAGTTTTGTAGCCTTCAGAAATACACTCACCTCAATCTAATAAATTGTAGAAAATAGGTTTTCACATTTATTTTATCATACTATGCGTCAAGATAAATAAACTTTTCAACGGCAATTTAAAAGTATGTTGCAAAATTTTACAGTTCTTTCCAAGCCGTGGTTTATGATCAACATATCCTGTTGTAGATTGTCAATTTGAATTTCTGCAGCACTCATTATATCGTCAGCTGAACCGTCTAAAAATATTAACAGATAGTTAACTGCTTTACGCATATTTAAAAAATATCTTACTGCATGTAAATCGACCATAGCACCGTGCTGTTTAGCACCAATCACGACGCCATTTCCAACTTCCGAAACGAAAAACTAAACGATATAAAACACACAGCCAATTTCGCTAATATTTATACATCCTGTCCACCATTAAAATTCGCATTTTAGTAATTTTACTAAACACAAAACTGTCCCTTCATAAATTATATTTTAATGTTTCCGGACTTCGAATTTCTTACCAATGTTACCACATTAAAAATTAATAGCCGTTTTAAAACTATTTCGCATTAGCAACACTAGCCACACGCGCCGACGGAGAAGGAAACGGAAATGTCCATTATATCATCTGAAAAACATGAATATTTTTATGAAAATGGCGTTATGAGGAAGCTATAAAAGTGTTTTATTTATGACACCTGTTCAGAATTCAGAATTTTTAAATGAGTATTTAAAAGATGGTAATTAAATATGAAGAAAGATGCATTTTCTTAATGAAGATTTTCCTTTTCTCTAGATTAATACATCTTCGTGACGTTACATACTTCCATAATAAAATAAAAACATGTCTAGTCATGTAGTAGTCAGGCCAGTAACAAAGATGATGAACCCATGTCATAAAAAGAAACGACTGTGCCGCATATTAGCTTAATAAGTTTCGGCTGTGCGTTGTAATCAACGCCGACCACTGTTACTCCACCAAAACATATGTATCTTCAGTATAAGGTAATACATCATTCATTGTTATGCTGCATACCAAGAAATCTAACCTTTCTTTTCCTTGTTACAGTAAAAGACCATCTCCAACACTCAGACATCGAAGCAGACGAGGTAGAAACAGACGACCAGACTTCAAACCTCGATGACGACATCCTCACTCAGTCAGACCTGGACGAAAACGGGGATCCAAAGAGTCCCACCAGCTCAAGCTCTAAAAAAGGAAAGGGAAGCTCCTCCAGAGACTCTAAAGGTGGGACGAAGCCAAGACGGGCTAGAACAGCTTTCACGTACGAGCAGCTGGTCTCTTTGGAGAATAAGTTTAAGACTACGAGGTATCTGTCGGTGTGTGAGAGGCTCAACCTGGCGCTGAGCTTGAGTTTGACGGAGACGCAGGTGTGTAAGATTTTATGACTTTAAGACCGAGATAAATGAGCGTTGTTTAGTAAGTCGTTTGGCTAGGCAGTGTTACTGTCACGATTAATACAACTGCCAAATTAAAAATAATCTTACATTCTGGCGGTATTTTAGTTTACAGTCTTATCTTTAGGACTGAAAGTCCTTTAACTATCACTACAGGGCCAACCCTGAAAAATAAAGATATGTGGACGGCCATGTTGAAGAACTGTAGACATTTCTGTATTTTTAAATGCCTTTTTATTTTATTTAGCATATTCGGTTTAAAAAAAATCTTTTCCATTAATTACCAAGCCCAGCTTGACTAAAACTCACTATTTATAAACATACAATCTAACAGACAAATTCTTCACAGGTCAAAATCTGGTTCCAAAATCGTCGCACGAAATGGAAAAAACAGAATCCGGGGATGGATGTCAACAGTCCAACGGTTCCGCCGCCTTCAGCCGGGGGCTTTCCATCGGGGCCTTACCCTGGGGGTCTACTGTACTCTCACGGGGTCCCCTACCCGTTCACGGGACCTGGTCCTTACGCCCCATACTTCCACCATCTCGCAGCCAATCACCACCACTCGCATGGCAGCCTGGGACACTCTCACACGTGATTGTGGCAGCGCCCAGGGTCCCAGGACCCTCGGGTCGAGAAAGAGAATGAAAACAGTTGTGGACTTCCAAATTAGTGATGTTTTGGACGACATAGTGTTGTGCGCGGCTTTTGAACGCTAAAGTTTGTTCGTGAAAACGGTGACAGTTGAAAAAGAATGAGTTTTTTTTTTCATAAAGCAAAGAGGTTCGTGCTGTGCGGTTTTTTTAAGACATTTTTAAACACAAATGAACTTCCTGAAACCAATTTTGTTTAAACTACACGTGCCCCAACAATAATAGAAGTTAAATAAAACACATAAACAGCCTCACAGCAATTTAAATTTTCGCCTTTCAAAGGAACCTAATTTAAATGTCGCAACGTCCATTATTCGTGAACAGACTATAGTTTCAAAGTGACGAAAATGTATTATAATAGTGCAATTTATTTAAGGTAATATTATGAATCGATTGTGATACGTATTTAATAAGATAAATAAGGTATTTTGTAAGTTTAGGAGAACACTAAATTCGTTTTTTAATTGGCTAGTTTGTCTAAGCTGAATATTAGGTATTGCTTTTGAAAATGTTGTAACAATTAAAGGTGAACGCAGACTTGGCCGCACCGCACGCGCCGCAGTCTTCGCATTCGAATTCTTTATATGAAGTTCTATGCCACCTCGCACACCTACCCGCGTCGCAGCTGCCGCAGACCCTGAAACGACAACGACGAAAATGCGATGACTGCGGGGACTGCGGCGCGTGCGGTGCGGCCAAGTCTGCGTTCACCTTAACTGAGACTTTTAGTACATTTGTGGTCTAGTCACATTTTTGTCAATAAGCATTAATACATTTGTACTAACTTTTAAACTTTCGCGTTTCATGTTAACACATAAAGAAGTGAAGTTGGAACCTAATGAACTCATGGTGAGCTTTGACGTTGAGTCGTTATTCACCAATGTGCCAATTAAGGAGTGCCTGGATGTGGTTAAAGATGTACTTAGTGACAATGACATGCCACACAACTATATTGATTTGCTGAAACACTGCTTGGATGGCAATTACTTTCTTTTTCAAGGCCAACATTACCTTCAGATCGATGGCGTAGCTATGGGAAGTCCAGTGGCCCCTGTGTTAGCTAATCTATGGATGGAACACTTTGAAAAACAGGCACTGAGCCTCGGCCCGAAGACCATCAGGCTTTGGAAAAGGTATGTGGATGACATTTTCAGCATTGTCCAGGGAGGTGAACAAGAAGTGAGTCAATATGTAGAACACCTAAACAGCATCCACCCAAAAATGCGCTTTACTTATGAGCTGGAGACGGACAGGTCGTTGTCATTCTTAGACATTAAAATAACCGCGAGATTAGATGGGTCCTTATCACACTGTGTATACCGAAAGCCTACTCACACTGATCGGTACCTACATGCAACGTCACATCACCACCCCCGACACTTACAATCCGTTATGACATCACTAATGAACAGAGCGTATGACCTCTGTGACCCTGAACATTTGGGGCAGGAGCTAGACCATGTTCAGGAGGTACTTAAAAAGAACGGATATAACATAGGGGATGGGCGACTGTTGCGACCGCTGAAGAGGGCCAGACATCCAAACGTCAGCAGACAACCTGCCTTCATGCCGTACATCAAGGGTGTGACAGACAAGATTGGATCCGTCCTTAGGAAATTTTCCATCCCTACAGTCTACACACCTGAGGCCAAAGTTCTCAATAAGGTAGGCACGGCGAAGGATGTACTGCCGCTGCAAAGCCCAGGTGTTTACAAGATCAATTGCAGCTGTGGTAGTTCCTACATTGGGCAAACAAAGCGGACCATTGCTGAGAGGCTCAAGGAACATATCGCCGCAGTCAAGAACCGACAGAGCAACAAATCAGCGATAGCAGAACACCTGCTCCAGGCTGGTACTAATCACTGGATAGAATTCCACCGACCGCAAATTCTCTCTACTGATCGCCACTACTATACAAGACTTGTGCGTGAAGCGGTTGAAATAAAGAAATGCCCAAAGAATTTCAATCGGGAGGATGGCTTTAAATTGTCATCGACGTGGAATCCAGTGATTCGCATAACACAACCTCGTTTTTCTGCAAAGTCGGTTAACTCATCTGTGGATACAGTCAGCGTAGTGTGTAGACGGCCTAATATGGTAGAAAGTGATAATAAGGGGGTAGATGAAGATTCATCGCCCGAATGCAGGGAGCTGTGACATCGCATCCTCAGTCTGCTTGCGACCACGACCTGTGCAACCAGGTCGAAACGTCAAGCCTTCCAAGGTATTTATAATCACTTTTCGCGTTAATACCCGTTGTGATAATATGTGTTAATACATTTGTAGCCAAGACAAATCTAGATATTATTGCCTTTATCCTGTCAACGAAAGTCATCGAATATAGAATAGTTTTTGACTAAACTATGACTAGACTTAGTGAAACTAAAGATTTTTTTTTATTTACCGTGCAAGATTACTGCATTATAATCCGCTTTGCATTTTTTTTTCATTTTCCGCAATATTGATCTCAAATTTTTTTCATCCTATATTTGCTCACTCACTCACATATTTGTATTGAAGGACCATTTTTCTACACCTTCCAAAAATAGCCAAAGAACTGCGAAATATGGGCAGTACAATATAAAATAAAATATAAAAGTGTGATTGTATCTTTTTAATAACCACATTAAGTGCCAAAAAAATGGCCCCTTGGTCCTAAATTTTCTCATCATAAGCAAGTCATATCTACTTACTTAGGTACTCAATGCTTTTAAATTAAGCATATTTTACGCATGCTTCTCAATTCAACACCAAATAGCATTAATTATATTGTAAATAATACAAGTAAGCCATGTATAAACCTTTTGTAAATATATCAGTAAAATATCTATTATAATTATTTAAGAATATGCTCCTAAGGCTAAGCAGTAATTTATTGTTTTATATTATGCTTAACTATTATTTCATATTTTATTGTATCCCGTGTATGAAAATATATTGCTGGCCCATATTATTGTGTAAAGCAAACATATACGTGTATGATTTGGCTGTTTTTATTCACAAAATTCAAGGTTTGACCCGTAACTACATCCTTTTGAACATTTTCGGGTCAGTTAACAATGAGGGTTTTTGCGTATCGACATCACATTGTCAGATTTATCAAAATTAACCAATCATGCTGCAGTTGGACCTCACGCCTACGTAGTGCCATCTAGCGGATTTCTCATACGCAAAAACCCTCATTATTACATAATAAATTGATAAATAAAAACAGCCACTTTATAAAAGTCATCGGTTGGCTTTTTTGAAACAATGATACATTTATTACAAGTAAAAAGCCATTAGCTGTGTACCCACCTAGCGCACAGGCTCGCGCGGCAGCCTCGGTGTACGGATCGCGAGCAATGTAGTAATGTGTAGTTTTGTTCAATTTACACGAGGACGCCTCGCGAGGCAGGCTGAGCCATCATAAGTCCGCAAGTATTCGTAATGGACAGTCGTGTATTTTCAGCTGCAGCTATTTTCCTAGCTGCTTATTGTTTAAAGAAACGAAAACAGTCACGTATCAAGAAAAAACCTAGACGCTTCTGTATTAGAAAAAATTAGAGCGTCGCTTCATTCATTATCAGCCTATAGACGTCCACTGCTGGACAAAGGCCTCCCCCAAAGACCCCAGGTCGCCACCAATATGATATCAAAATTACAGAAGAAAAACATGGCAAGAGACAAAACTTGAAGTAGCTTCGCGCGCGAGCCAAAACATAACCGTCCCCACCTAACGCACAGCGCTCACTGAGGCACCTTTGAGCGCGTCAAGTTTACCGACAACAGATGGCTCGGGGCCGAGCCGTGCTTGGTCGAGCAAACGCGCGCCCGAGGCAGGCGGAGGCACGTCCACACCAGCCGAGGCATTTGGCTCGCGAGGCTGCCGCGCGAGCCTGTGCGCTAGGTGGGTACACGGCTATTGACACATCATTTTCTGCATCAAATTCGAAACATATACTTTACAACATATTATAGCAATCACACACTATCGTGAAACGAGAGTGCCTGGTAATTAGTGTACGATACTACACGCAATTGTGCTCATGATAACAAACAATTTTTATTATGGTAGCAAAGCCGAAATCGCGAAATAAATATCAGCTGTTCAGTACATTAGGCAAACATAAATGTACTGAATAGCTGATTTTTTTCGCCATTTCAGCACAATCACGTCTTTAAGTATCGTACACTAATTAACAGTCAACCTATATACCTGGTTACAGAAATATGTGAGATTGGTAAAATTTCAGTAAACATCGTTAATCTATGTCTTTTTACTTGTATCGTCATTATAAGCGTCCATTGAAAGATTTTGGTAACCTTTTTTTTACTTTTATAAAGTCATGATTTTACAATAACAAAAGCTCCAAAATGTATTATGCCTTTAAAACGTCACGTATAACATCAATCGAAAGTAGTTTTTATATTGTGTACCTACTACAAACTATGATGTATAGGAAATAATCAGAAAGCTTGTTCAGACAAAACTCAAAAGTATAGATAGGATTGAAAAATACTTTGATTTAATTAACCGAAGATTGATATAAAATTAAATCACCTAGCTTTAATTTCTCCTGTAATTGGGTGCATTAACCAAGAATAATAACAAATCACTATATTCTATTACTACTCGGTGTATTTTTGGTCTTGCACAACCCGCTAGGAGATGATTCTACTCATAAAAACAAACAACTTTTATTATGAAACCATCTCTGAAATTTCCAAAAAAATATCAGCTGTTTCATACATTATGGTCGGGAGGGCATTGAACTTGTGTTAGAAACAGCTGATATATTTTTTTGCAATTTCAGAGTTGGTTCCTTAATAAAAGTTGTTTGTTTTTTGAGTAGAATCATCTACTAGCGGGTTGTGTAAGACCAAAAATACACCGAGTATAATATTATTTTATCATGGTTTTGTCAATCCCACAATTGTAAATTAAACGGATTTTACTTTTGTAGATGGTGTATTTACTGTTATAACTATGCTAAAATAATGTGTTAAATATAATAACGACAAAAACAGCAATACAAAATAATTTGACCCCAGTTTTAAATTTCCCCGTTGTCTGAACAAGCTTGAAAATCAAATAGATAAGTATTTGCTAACGATGCTCAACGCTGTAAATATTTGTAATTAACTAGTTCGGCCATTACATTAACTCGATGTTGATATAAAATAGTTTCAAGTTATAATACACTGGTTTTATTTACTTTATCTGCCCTTCTCCTACGAGTTTATTTTTAACTGTTCCAATTTAGGAGTTACTCGTGAATCGTGGGGATGTTTACAAACATATAAATTCATGGACACAAACAACCAGACGAAGTATAACTGAAGGCAATATATTAACTTGTGATGTATGAGAATCGTATCCATGAAGCGGAGCGTCCCAGTCAGCTGATCAACTACTGTGGTAAAAGTGTTCTTATTTTTTTTTCATGTATGAAAAATCATTAAATGACTACTTCCACCCTGGGCGGGGGAAGTGTCAGACTTTTACTGACCGAAAAGTGATTATAAATACCTTCCAAGGTGTTTATAATCACTTTTCGCGTTAATACCCGTTGTAATAATATGTGTTATTATCAAAAGTTTAACTTTATTCCAGCTTAGCGTCTATATCTAGCGCAATAAAAATAATAGGACCATGAAAACATGTAAATATAATTATATAAATACATATTTAAGTGACAATGTTAAAAAAATGTTTCGCAACTCTGATCTTGTCATGCAATATATCCAAATTGTGCGCGACCGGAGATATGTCTTTTATTCTGTCAGCTTCATACAATTTTTTTTTAATAAAATAAAATTATTATTTTGAATAAAAATTTCTCAATGAGACCTTTATAAGTCTATTCTATAATGATCCCATTTTAAAGTATGTATTTGGTCTTCTGAAAGATATTCAGGCATAAAAGTCATCACTTTCAAGATTACTGATCGGATGTCTATGAAACCCGAAATTCAGCCCACAGTGCGTCACCCCTTTTAAGAGAGTTGTTAATCTTTGGAAGTACAGGCCCAATCATATTTAAGTATTATATGGCTAAAGCTACACTACTGTGTGTAGTCCCTTAGAGTATGTGTTATGGTAAAACTGAGTTCTACGTGCATGAAATCGTGGGCAGAAGAAGAAGCCATGGTGATAAATATGCTGCGAATACTAAATTGTTAGACTAATCTTGGTGTTTAAAGCAACGGTCCGTTTATGAATGGCCTGTCTGTTATTCGGAAGATGTGTATTTTGTGTTAAACAGAACTGGAAGAACTGATCCGACTATAAAAAAAAACAATATTAAAAGGAGAACTACACTGTGAGCGGAGAATGGTGTTTAATTTATAAGCAAGTAAAGCCGCGGGCAATATCTTACTTTGTTTAAAATAACCTCCTATAGTTTAATTTACATCTTCATAAGCCAAAAAATCATCAACTCCTAAATATAGCTCTTCCTTATTTATGACACTTTTCTCGTCCTTATTTACACGATATCATGCATTTATTATTTATTAAATTCATGGGCGGGGTGCAGGGGAAGGCTTATCGCCTCAAACCATCTTTTAGGGGGTGAAACTACCCTTCTGCGTCCTTAAATAATTTAAGATGAAAAATAGTGTAGTATGAAAATAAAATTACATAGGCAAGTATTACATCCTACAAATATATTAAATGTGAAAGTTGGTATGTTTGTGTGTGTGTAAATATTTATTACTCGTTTACGAAAAAACTACTGAACAGATTTTAATGTAACTTTTACAGTATATAGCTCATACATCAGAATAAGACATGGGCTTGCAAGAGCAGAGCATTAACCAAAACCCTAACTAGGCGCGACGCGAGTGAAACCGCGGGGGATACTAGTAAACAATAAAATTTAAAGTGTGTGGATGATAGGACCACATAGTAACTAACTAAAGTGACAAAACTAGTCAACTGACCATTTTGAAAATGACTTCATTTATGTCAATATTATGACTCAACATTTTAACGGTCAAATGGAAAACACTTATTTGACTTTGACTAAGCAGGAATCGGGAAAGGGTTCTTAATCTTTGCACCCATTTCTTGATTTCCAACTATCAAATTTTCACGTGTATGTGTGTGTGATATGTGCTCAGGTAAAGTTAAACAGGAATTGTTGGTTGAATCTTGATTAATTTTTACTTGAAGTGTTTAAAATACCTGAGATGTAAAACCGTGTAATTCCGTGGATAAATTAAACTAATAGATAAAGCGAAGAAAAAGTTTTACCAAGAAAGAGCATCTTATCGAAATGAAAAGTCTAAGTTTAATATCCAGTAGTTACTTATATGAATTACTTAAATAAGTTATTACACTAAAGTAGCACAAGTTCATGTTTAAGTTAGATACCAAGAAGGATTCAATTTATTGCACAAAATGTAGCGGGCCGGAGATTCCCAAACTTTTTTAAAATACTCTAAGGTATATAAGAGTTTTGTTTTCTTTAATATTGATATTAACACACATAAATATGTCATGTAAAAAGAGAAAAATGCAGAGTTTCGCCTAAGCTATAATGCCAGAGCTTCGCCTAAGCTATAAACAGAGTGTGAAGAGTCACACTTTGTCTATAGCTCATCAGGGAGCCACAGCGCACGTTTTGGGAACCTTCAATTTGTATGTCAAAGAATTTACAAAGTTAGAATTTACATAGGAAAGATCTAACAACAGTCACAACATGTGATTAACAAGGACTAGAGACAAACAAAAACAACATAACCGAAAACTGAAAACACCGTCGAAAACAATCCTTGACAAAATTGGCAATACATCAAAGAATAAATAATTGACACGTACGACGACTAGAAACTTTCACGCGCTCTCGAAAACCACATGATTGACATCCTTACATCCATCCATCGAGATTAACTAGCTAAAAATGTGTTGAACGATTTTTTTTTCAGTGCGGCCTTCTTTGAGCAGATCCAAAATGGCGACTAGTCATCTGTCATTTTTAATTGTATGTCAAACGGCGCGTACGGCATGGTTCGCCGACGACGAGGCATTAAGTATATTTAGTTTATTGCGTTATAAACGAAGCTATTATTGGTAACCCTAATTTGAATTTGGCTACTGTTCCCAAGAATGTGAGGTTAATTTATTAGGATTTACTCATTCTTCGTCAAGGAATTTTGTGAAGTTTATAGAAGTAGAGTAATTTGGTATAATGTCTTAGATAATTCACTGTTTATGGCAGTTCGGATCAACAGCATCAAATTAAGCAACTTGTTGTCTAGAAGTTACCATGAATTTCAACAAAAATACCAGCCTATTATGTCCTACTGTTGGAAAAAAGTATGGGCATTGATCATCGCGCTTACTCAAGATAGATTGTCGATGTCATGCTTGTTTTTGTTATACTCTATATTTTCCTTTATTGAGATGTCAAGTGATGAAAACTTAGAAAACAGTAGTCACATCTGGAACTACAGATGTGACTACTGTTTTCTAAGTTTTAGAATCTACCTTTTGCCCGCGACTTCGTCCGCGTGGAATAATAGTTCCCGTTCCCGGGTGATTTCCGGGGTGAAAAAATGTCCTTTATCGGGTCCCGGACTATATCTGTACCTAATTTAATTAAAATCGGTTCAGTGGTTTAGGCGTGAAGAAGAGACAGACAGACAGAGGCTTACTTTGGCATTTATAATATTAGTACGGATTAAATTTATTTAAATCAATAACCACCTTAAAAGATCTAAGCCCTAGAACTTCACTTTCCCAGACAAAACCAATAACCGCATGCTGCATCCACATACAGTTAGATTCAAAACTGACACCATTTAGAATCAATAATCGTTTTAACTGACCGGAATAGGATGTCGTTTAGGTGTTTACAGTCCAATGCGGGTTGTTAACGACACGATCGCAGGACATCAAAGTAAACCCAGCCATCGACATACTAATGACCGCTTTGAACGCCATAACTGTTTCTGGATCTTTAATGTCTTAATTTCTTTAAGTATTTGCTGAGATGTTGCCGTGGTCTTGCGGGAGAGGGAAAGGGATAGAAGATGTAATGATCGACAATTTGATAGATCTCGGTCGGGAATTGTTTGTCGTTATATGAACCAAATCAAAATCTGTATAAGATTTTCTTTAAAGCCTGCCACATTTTCAAGTTGTAGTGTCTGAAAGCCAGAATCAACAGTACTAATTGCATAAAAGCGTTGAGGCAATAAAATTCGGTGAGTCCCGGAGAAACACTCAAACTGTCATGGTTTCCGTGAGTGACAAAAACAATTGCACGTCGGACTCGCCCACTTTCGTTCTTTCGAGTAATCAACTACCTAAATGGTACTTTTTCAATTTTAGACTCAATGAACTGAACACATTAATGATTCGTTTGAACAAAAGTTTCGCTTTTGATCCGGACTTTTGTAACCCTAACAATCTTGTTATTTAATTCTCATACATCTGGACTACAGATATTATATTCTTTCTGTAGCATATAAACTATCGCTTAAACCGATACTCTAACTGTCCTTTATTCTAATTTTATTACCTAACCAGTGTAAATCTCAATAAAACTCCTTAAGTACTAACAAGCGCCACAGAACCATCATCCTCACAGCTACTGCACCGCATTTATTTCACAATAAACTATTTATATAACGTTTCTTCAGACGTTCGACAAGAACAAGTGGCAATTAAAAGTGACAAATGGTATGAGTTATAAGTCCCCCGCCCGTCATGTTGTAACGGTGTGTTCATATGCTTCAAAGACATAACGCCGGTCTCAGATCTTTTCACTGTCCACATCACACTTGATGACAGCGCCGTAGAAAAAAAAGCTACAGTTCTTTATGGTCCTTTGATACTGTGGTTTATTGAATAGAATTGAGAATTTCAATGAGTGTGTTTTTGAATAAAAAATTTAATTTATTTATTGCTTTGTCTGAATTGTAATTCTGTTGAGATTTGGTGTTTTAGTTGTTGTGTAAATTGCCGATTGTATGATCATTTTATGTCTTCAGAATATCAAATTCTTGAATATTTCCATATTACAAAAGTACCGAAGGACCAAAATCTTGTATGTAGTCTTTGGTGTTTATCTAGCATTTGCGAAAATATTAGGTACTCTCCTTCTTAAGCGATAAGAGTGACAACAGTAGATCAGTGAGAAGATTCTATAGAGATAACTTTTCTAATAGAAGAAAAGAGACGAAAAGTGCTTATTCTAGAATCTTGTCTTTCTTTATAAGTGATGATTAATTATTTAAATCCTTTATAATTTTCACAAATTATGACGGCTATACAATCTACGACACCGAAAAAACAAAGAATTACAACGACTTTTAAAAAGATGTTAGAAAAATGAGTTATAAATATACAATTAAAAAACCACCAGCTACTTCATAATAGTTTTTAATAGAATATTAAAGATTAGCCCAAATTAGTGCGACACAAATTGCATTTAGATTTAAAATGTGACGATTAATATTGGACCATAGACCTTCCTCCATAAATAAGGCGGTATATCTAGGCTGTTGGCGCTTGCCAGTCGTTAGTTTTGACGGATGACATAAAAAAAAAAGATAAAAGCGAATGTCCAGTAATGTTATGACGCGTGACCGTTGGCTGTATAGCCATGTCGTCTAGTACATTAAAAAGCAATAAATGTTTGAAAGAAAAGTGTACGAAGACAATTTTGTAAATTATTAGTGGTCGTTTGTGGGACTAAAATACGCAAACGTTCCTCTTTCGACAAGCATTTAAATGATATTTTAGATATTAATATATTATCGTTTGGTCCAGGTGTCAGTTGGTCTGTAACTTCTTTGTAAAGGTTAAGTGTTTTTAATGCTGTTACATATTTTTACTAAATTTTCGTGTTTCCCAATAAAATATTTTTATGGGCGTGAGTTTAATTCTCAATCTAAACCATAAAATTAAACAATAACAAAGAAACACAAACACTGTTAATTTCATTTAAAAGGTTTAACAAGAAAATCCACGGTACACAACAAGTCGAAAAACAATTACGAAAAATCTTCGTGTCCAAAAAACCACTTAAATGTTCTCTTACAATATTTAAATAAAAGTTTATTTTTAATATTAATTACGACCCTTTTAACAAACGATAGTGGTTGTCAGAAAGCGCCAACCGTCTCTTGTTTTATATTTTTTATTTTAATGTGTTTTTTTTCTAAATTATTGTCTTTTTGTCGCGTAAATGTGTTGTGCTGATTATTTTCGTTGTGTTATGATATGAATTATGTTTTTACGTTGTAAAGTTTTTAAAAGTGTTATTGTCTGTCTGAAGAACATACTTTTTGTGCAATTCTTTTGTTTATTAATAAAAAATATAAATTATAAGATGCTATCAATAAAAGTTTCTTCATAATTTCGGCAATATAAAGGCGTCCATACATTAAGTTATGTCAAGTATACAGATTCCAAACAGACTGGACAGATGACTTTGTGAAATGATTTGAGTTTGAATTGTAACTAAAAATAGACACTAAACAATACTAGAGATTAATTAAGACACTAAACTAAAGGCCTTAAGGGTTAAATTCCCGGGGTTGCGGAATAGTTCTAATAGTTGCCACGGCCCCGGAACATAAAGGACAACCGAAGAAACAAGGGTGGGTTTTAGTCAGGGGTTGCGGAATGGTTAGTAGTTACCGTGACCCCGGAACATAAAGGGCAACCGAAGGAACATGAGTGGGTTTATGTCAGTAAAAGTCTGACAAGGATGGGAGAGGTCGTTTAATGATTTCCAAATGCCCAAAAAAAAAGAGTGGGCTTTAGTCAGTAAAAGTCTGAAACTTCCCCCTGCCCTGCCTAGGGCGGGAGAACTCATTCATTGTGTTGTGAGAACCCATCTCGTTTAATCATATCCCCTAAATAAAAAAAGGTTTAATTCAGTACTCTTAACCTTATAACTACAAATTTTGTTTTTATTACCACTTCAAAAAATATGACGCTGTCTAAAGTTCAGAAATCTAATTTTAGTTCCACGAGTATAATGAGGCATCTTAATATTAAACGCATGTAAAATGGACGCTCTGCATAAACGTTATGTTTAATTAAATGTATATTTGCGGCCATTACGATCGTCACGGCCTGGTCTTTTGATCCGGTCACACCGAGTCAAGTCAGGCGGCGTGGTTGTATGACATGACAACTGGTTGTCATGCTCAATATTTCGTATTAGTGTATGTAAAATTAGATAGATTTCAGATGTGGTTACAGTCGGGAATTGTTCTTAGGGTTCTGTAGCTAAAAAGATTAATTTAAAAAATTATAAGTAGGAGAACTTCACTTTCCGTCTGGTTATTATCTATGCCTATCTGTACTTCAAGTCTCTTGTTGTCAGAAATGCGTAGAGCTGAAATTATACTTCTATGGTGCAATGAAAAATGTGCCGCCGCTTATGCCAAAAATTTTGAACCTAATATTAGACAAAAGTTAGTTTATTTTTCACATTTTTTTATCCCCCTGTCCCAAAAGTTTCCATTCCCTTCTTGACGCCTTTCCCCTTTCATAATCTTTATTTCATATTACTTTGGCAAAATGACAAAATAATCAAAAGATTGATTGAATGATTCTGCTTTAAGAAAGTCATCGACATAATCCCATGTTTACTTAGAACAGTTTTGTTGTAAAATGTTTTATCGTGTTATTGAGCCCTGAGCAGAGAACGATTTTCTTCTCAAAATATTTTATTCAGTCTTATTTATTTGTTGCAAAGATGTAATAAATTGTTAATAAGTGTGCAATATCATTGAATTAGACACCACCTGTTCAGCCATTAGGGTGTGGCCAGTAGCCACAAGCCGCTGACTAAAACTAATTGCGATAGTGTGAAGCTGTGCGTGCACTAATTAGTATTAGATAACCTCATAATGTAAGGCAAAATAGTCTTCATTCAGCCAAAAAAGGAACGACATCAACATACTTTTTTTCTTGTTCCCGCTGAGAAACGTTATTTCTATTCTATGTTTAAAAAAGTTAAGTAAACCTACTTTGATCTTTATTTTAGGATGACAAATGTGTTTTAAAATAGAATAAAATGTATTTTTTTGTATTAACACATCTATTCCCATGAGCTACAGGTTAAATTAAAATAAACCAGGAATAAAATATATAATTAGTTGCAGACAAAGTCAGAGGACAAAAGTCTGTGTAATAAAAAGTTCGAATAATTATTGGTCCTTCGGTACAATAACGACCAATCTCTTGAAGTCTTAACTTATTTTACAAGTTACGTCCATTGCAATGCAAACTGCATGTTTCGCTCAATGCTACAAACTGCTGCATAAAACGTCTTTTATTTACAACTCTGTTTCAGCAACAAATTACATTTAGCATTTCACAAGCGAAAATAAACTGTAAGCAGTAAAATAAAGGTTTGATTTTCTGTAACAAGTTCCAGGGTTGTAAAATATTTTGTTGATTCCGCTTTATTGGATAGTTCCAACATTATTGAAGTGATGTTTTCGTTTCGAGATTTTTAATACAACGTACTTACGTTTTTACACAATGTTTTGTGCTAATATTGTAAGTATCCACTTACCTTTTATGGAGTTTCTTGCCTATTCTTCTCCATATATAAAACTACCTTTTGACTAGAATCAAACTTTTTTTTATGTAATTGACTTTCCAAAATGCCTCCATGGTCTAATGGATATAAACGTTTTGACTTTTGTCTTTTGACTTTTTATGTAAACTTGTTTAGTGAAAACTGTTTTTGTAATTCTGACGAACGAAACGAAACAAATAAGTCAGTTATGTCCTACTAATATTATAAATGTCAAAGTTTTTGAAGATGCTTGATGTTTTACTGAACGGATGTTGATAAAACTTTAGAGTTAAAGCTTATAGATCACAAGAGCCATAAGGTTACATAACATCACGCTATGAGCCACAGGAACAGAGCAGAAATCAACAGTCTAACAGTGTTTAAGGTGCGCACCACACATGGCAGGTTGCGAGTTCAAATAAGGATAACTTTCAACGTGGCTAACCTTCTGAAAGGCGCCGTAACAACTGGGATATTACGACATTAATAATAATAAATATCCTGGGACATCTTACACGCGGCCATCTGATCCCAAGCTAAGCAGAGCTTGTGTTATGGTAATCAGACAACTGATATACATACTTATATAATTTTTAAATACATACATATTATAGATAAATAACACCCAGACACAGAACAAACAATTATGCTCATCACACAAAGTTTGTCCTGGGTGGGAATCGAACCCACGACCTCTGGCTTAGCAGTCAGGGTCACTGAACACTAGACCAACAGGCCCGTCACATTCTATCTAGCAATTAGAAAAATAAAGAGACCAGCTCTAAAAGTATGTAAATCCGTTCCTTCTAAAAAATACGCCAGTTTAAGAAAATCTTTGTCCAAATCCATTGTATTCAAAGAGGCTTGGCTTGGAGTAAATTTATCGTCTCGCAATCGGCACTTAAACGTCACAAATCGTCAGTAATTGAGTATTCAATTCTTTAATAAATTGCCTCCGCATCCACTTTGTACTTTGACTTGGGGAACTGTTTCCATTGTACCGACTTCCCGTATCTGACTACCTAGGCCAAGATAATTCCACACTAAAATTATAAAAGCGAAACGAACGCTGTCTGTCCCACTTTGATTTAAACAAAATTAGGGAATAGAGATAGTCTTTAGCCTGAGAAAGGATACAGGACAGTTTTTATCCCAATAATTTTACGGGAACGGGAACTACGCGGCAAGACCACGGGGGCATCTAGTATAATAAATTGTTACTCAGCTCATACTTTGGCTTAGCTATTCTCTGTCTCTATCATGCTGTCGTAGGCTGACAGCTGTGTGATGGCGACAAGAGTATTGCTAGCTGTAGCACTTGCTAACCAACAAATATATAATCTCAGAGTTAGTGTTCCTAAATAATAACTTGTGTTCAAGTAATTACGATCGAAATGTAAAGTATTTCGTTGTTAATCTGACAATTTTTGAACTTACTTCATAATTCGCACGGATTAACGTGACCTAGCCCCACTTTGGCTCTTTTTACTACTAATCATACAATTTATTACTTCAGTAGCTTTAAAGCTACTTATGTAGTTTTTAAAAGTTTGACATATACTTGTACAGTTTCACTTTGGTGAAAGCTAATTATAAAGATATTGTAAAATAGGTATATTTTATAAAAAGTTCTTAAATCTTTAAGCCGTCTCTAAAATCAACTCAATGAAAACGCACCGTATCTAAGACTTCATTTAAAAGCTGCATATTTAGACGAATCCTGAATGAGCTTTAAGCTTTTAAAAAGAATCATAGCGACGGCGGCGTACAGCTGATGGCAAAAGTGACTCGTAGTTTATTTTACACAATTTTTTTTTTAAGATCAAATCGTTTCGGATATTTTTTAGTAACGCTACTTTGCGAACATGAAACTTGTATTGTTTATTAATTTTAAAGGCAATTTTTTTATTGAGACAATACAATTGTTGGCAAACCGAAAACTAAATAACTAAAGTTATGACTCTGATAGCTACATTTTAAAACGAATAAGATTCTCGAAATCCTACATTATGCGCACCGCAAAAGAATGGAATTCCCTGCCGGCCTCTGTTTTCCCAAATGGATATAACCCGGATGTATTCAAGAGACGAGTGCATAGGCATCTTTTGGGTGAGCTCGCTCCATCGTAGGCCCCGTCTATGCCCTCGGGCTAGTCTGGGACCAAGAGCAAGCCCATAAGTAATAAAACTTGAATAAAACCAATTTGTTTTGCTTCCTTTTTTAGTAATATTACGTAAACAACAAAAAAAATTAATAGCTAGCGAATCTCGCCTGTACCTGTACACAGCTCGAGCACAGTAAGAGCCCGCGTTAGATCCCTACGAGAAAATTGCTTCCGTCGATTTGTTCAGACAAAACTTCCCATTTCAGCACAGCCAATATACATTTACATAATCCACTATACCTTACGTATTTAAAAATGTATGTAACTTTGCCTATACAATCTTTGATTGTGGTTCTAAAGGTAGGTAGAGTTATGACTGGCTGGTTACAACAAATTATTTTGTGAAGTTAATATCTTAAAACGTACAAATAAAAGCTAATACGGAAGTTACTAATTTTAATGAAGATAAAGAAAGTACTTTCAGTCGATTAGATCGACCAACTCTTAGAGTAGGAAAACCTGTCTAAGCTGGGCATTGAAGGTCATTTTGGCACGTCAGCTGAACTGACGTTCATCCAAAATTTGATCGTGAGTGTCGAATCGTCATTCCAGAAGATTTAGTTGGCCGCCTAAACCATTTTACGCACACCATTACACGCCACAGTTTTACGACAAGGCTGACGCGAAAAATGACCGTCAATGCCCAGCTTTAATGTGCCTAATTCTTATTCTTCATTAAAATGACGTTTTAGTTGATCAATAGTTTAAAAATGGGTATACTTATTTTTAATCACTGTAGAGAGAATGAATCTGGGATGTTTTGCCCATGTTTCGCCACCTTTATCTTTATGTCTCCCTCCATTTTTCAATCCAAAATGTATTTTTTAAATCGACAAAAATAATCAAATAAATACGATTAAAACGAACACGCCTAGTCCCTGGTTCTTTGGTCCCTGCATTGTCATCCCTAATACAATTTTCGCCCTTATTAGCCGTTCATCGAAGCGTGTTATTAAAATATAGATCACAGCCTGCTTACCATGACAATGGCGGATTAATGGATGGCTCCGTACTGTTGCTATAGTTTAAAGTGACACTTTAAATTAGTCAAGTGTGAAGGTAAATGGGGTATGTGCTTGACACACATGTCGGTAGTCTTGACAGTTCGTGTTACGACTCAACTTGGCCAAAAGGTATGAAGGTCTATACCTTTTGCAAAACGTAATCTTAAAGCCTGCTCTACACTACTCGCGAAGTTGCCTCGACGAAGTATTCATCGAAGTTGATCGAAGTCCAAAGTATGTGACTACACACTCGTGCAACTTCGCGAGGAGCACTTCGAGTCCTTTGACTCGGGCGCTAAAACCGACAACGACTGGAAGTTGTCCAAAGCGAGCCAAGGTTGCACGAAGCGAAGCGAAGTGCCCTTCTACACTATCGTATTCGCCCAACTTCGACCGACTTCGCGAGTAGTGTAGAGCAGGTTTTACTGGCCTAGCTTATCTCATCAGTTACAAGGAGCTCACACTGAAAGCTTTCCAAAGCTAGTATTTACAGTAAATAAAATCAAATACACATTAACCTTTCAACGACCAAGTAAGTAACAATAATTTAATCGTATTAGACTTTAGTGAACACAAACCTACGTATCAGTTAATTTCAAGATACTCAAGCAACATTTACTAGGAGAACACAACCCGCCACACATGATATTCTAAAAAAAACACAATTTTAAAAACCGCGACTACCAGGCATTCAGAAAATAAAGAAAATCCGTTCCGCTCGTGATGACAAAAGCCAATTCCGCTTTGCCGCCAGTTAAGCTATAACTACCCTCAATATCTCGTTCTACCGTATTAGCTGCTTACTCGGTCGTGTGATTAAAAATTATGCAATCGCGCGCGGCCCGCCACGGCGAACGGACGCGCGTCGCGTGCTCCTATTGTTGCTTTTAAAAGCTATTTAAAACGATCATAATGGGTCAAGAGCTGAGGTTTTTAGATTGTTTTTAGAGCAGTTTAGCTGTATTAAAGGATTTGATTTTTGAGATCTTTACTGGTTGAATTGTCGCGTTAGATGAAAGTAGAGTCAAGAAAAATCATATAAGGTTATAGTGTAGCTACCACACCAGTATTGTTTTCTTTTTTAATAGAGGTTGCCTCTTTCCCTCCTCGTTTTTTGAGGCTAACCAGAATAATACATTTGTGCAAATTACAATAATACGCTACTATAATCGGATGACTAGCTAGAACGTTGTTGCAACCCAAGAATATTCGATGATAATACATACATTATTCATAAGTTTATAACTGTTATCAAACTGCGACTCCAGGCGGACAAACATTGTTAGATGTTGAGTGACAGTGCTAGGCTAAAACAAAAAACAACATTCACAATTTTGACTCCACGAAAACCGCGAAACTCCTCAAAACTCACATCCACATAGTTTAAAGGCAGTGAATTTTCGTACTTACCATATCACGGCGGGTCTATCCAACTTGGTCGTGTGGGTGTTCAGCCGTGAAATGGGTCCCTCTTAGCGTATATCGATTTAGGGGTTTGTACCCTCTCCTCAATGGAATTAATAGACTTGCCGCAGCGTCGGATGACAACGCATTCAGATTCCGTGTTCTGAAAACGTTTGATACTTTGTGAAGGATCGATTGGATGTTAATGGTGTTGTTAGGAGTGGCATTTGAAGAGCAAAGTGAATGACAGATAGACTGACTGATAGGTATCTCAAGAAAAAGGTATTTCTTATGAGTAGTCTGTAGAATAAACGTACTTAGATGTATGTAGGATGCACTTACAATGTCAAAATGTTACTAGTGATTTGTATTTGTATTGCTTGCGCAAAATTCTGGCGTTACATCATAATAAACTAGGTTAGGTAGGTGTTGTCGGAGTAAATAGTTAATTTTTAGATCGATAGATATTTTACCCGATAAATAGATATAATTGTTTAACAATGTCATCTGATAAAAGTTATTTGACTAATGAAAAATCTGATATAGAATGATGAACTGAATTTGTGATTTTGGTTACTCCCGTGTCGGGCGCCAATTGAGTGTTATTTTGAATCACAAAAATATGATACTAATTTTCCTTGCTCCTTACTAAATAATGCTTTCGGATGTAACATAGAAATACAGTCATTACAACGTTAAAGGGTCAGCCACATAGAAGCAGCGCTGCGTTTTATGTGGTGTAACTTAAAGCCTTTGCTTATACGCCCGCTATACATTTTTTTGTCTTTCAATACCAAGCGACAGCCGACTGTCGGGCTGCTATTGTCTTTCTATTGTGTCTCAAATCACGTGTGTTTGAAGGTTTAATAAGGTTACAATAAAGTCTAATGCTATCTGTCAAGTCGCAGTCTCTGCTAGTTCTAACTTACACCGAAGCTGATCTTGAATATTACCATAAAGCTATTGAGTTTGTCTCTTTAAACGCGCTAAATATCTGAAATTACTGGTCCAAAAGCTACATAACATCACACTATAACCCACACCGGCAATCAAATATGCAAATAAGCATAAGTTTTGTTCTTTCCATGTATATTTTCATGGTTCATCCCAACAATATCTAGTAGATCACGTTTACCTATTACTATATGCAATTCTACCATTCAATTATAGGTACGCTAAGCCAATAACCCTTAAAACAATCTCCAATCGAACTTCTACATAGATTCAACAATACCTGATCGATATCTGATCCGAACTCCGAGCTGAACTTAACTGAACTTACTGAAGAAACCGTCCAATTAAGGAACTTGTTAACAAGCTAAACTGAACAATATGACTGGTATGCATTGATTTTGGATGCAGACTGCCAATTAATTTTGAGGATTATGTTTTATTTAAGTTGGAAGACGATCTTGAGAAGGTATATGTATGTATGTTTTAGCTGTGTCCTGATTTTCATACAAACTTGTACCTAAACCTTTCAACGATCAAAGCGACAGCCGGCTGTCGGGCTGCTATTATGTATTTTTATTGTGTCTCTAATCACGTGTGTTTGAAGGTTAAAGGGTGTCTCCGTTGCGGAATTTGTTCAAAAGAATGACCCTGGAACGCAAAAAGCATTAGTATGAACACAGATAGGTTTTAGTCAGTAAAAATCTGACAGTTCCATGAGCGGAAGGAGTCATTTGATGATTTCCCAACCTTAAAAATGGCTGAATCTCCAAAATAGGGAAATCTTACGTCACGAAAAGAAACTATTATGCAAACATGCTCATGCTCATCTAATGCCTACACAGCCGAAGCTATTGAAGCCAGTGGTGCTAATTCTCTTGTTCACTAACTAAACTAAATTTAAGATAAGTGCATCTTTCTCTTTCCATTTCTTAAAGAAAAGGACAGAAAATACATTTTAGTTTAATCCTGTCAAATTAGACAGCGCCTGATCAAAATTGACGTATACTTAGACGCGATGTTTTTAAATTGCGTCTAAATTATCTATGAAGTGTCTAAATTTGACAGGTCTTTACTAATATTTTATCTTCTGTCCTTTTCTTAATTAAACGGAAAGAGAAAGATGCACTTAACCTAAATTTACGTTAGTTTGTGCATAAGAGAATCGGCACCAGTATCAGTAGTTACAGCTGTGTATTCATTACTACCACTAAAAAGTTTGTCCGTTCATTGCAATTTATAACATCCAAGAAAATGTAGGCGGGCCTTTTATACCAAACTCAAATCTTAAAATCTACCCCTAAACAAACCATCTCGACTTTTTTGTCGTCAAAACTTGCTTCAAAAACCGTCGTAACTCCAAAAATCGGGCTCCATCGGCGGCCGGGTATGTCTGGCAATCGGCGCAACTCCACGATGCAGGCTTTGTGATGCAGATCACCTTAATCCCTGTCTGTCGGCTGCTTGTCAACACCAACCGCACGACGGTAGCAACGAGGGGATGCGACTCGGACCATCTATGGGGATGGGAACAATTGAGGGAATTCTCAGAGTGGGCGTGTTCGATTAAACGATGTGAATGTGCTAGCTGAAGTTGTTCAGATATTCTCCTGTATGGTTCCGTGCGGAAACAACCCATTAAACATAGCTTCGAGGCCAGTCAGTCAGACCCTGCTCTACTAATAATAACAGTCCAGTTTTGGCCCACTGCAGGACGAAGGCTTTTTTGCGTGCGTCTATCTAAAGTATTAATATGTACACTGACATTTTTTCTCGTAGTGTGGTCATAGTTTGCAGTTTATCGCGTAAACTATAAACAACACAATTAAGTACAGAACTTTCAACATTCTTGTTTGTTAATTAAACTTTTGAACACGCGTGATTCGAGACACAATAGAGAGATAATAGCAGCACGACAGCCGGCTGTCGGTTGGTCGTCGAAAGGTTAATATAGTTCTTTGCTCCTTTGCTAAAGGTTAAAAGGTGAAACTATCTACTATTTAATTTCTAAAAAGAAAAGATTACAAACATCATTCGTCATTTGGAAATTACTCACTTCGTATCTGAAGCAACAAATTCTGAGCGCATCTACATTAACATCGTCGTTTTCAAGCGCCAAGCAACAGTGCGAAAGGATTATGAAGGGCTGAGATAGCAATTTGCGGCGTACTTAATTACAAGATAAATTACTATGTAAATTAATAGCCTGTTTCTCTCCACGGGTGGGTAAATATCACGAGCCAGTTTGAATATTCCGAGCATTTGTGTCGTGACGTATTCGTATTCGAGTTCCTGAGAATTTTAGCTAAGTGTAATTTTAGCTGTTAAAGCTAGATAGGACGTCAGTTAGTTAATATTGTTATACAAAGATAATATTTTTTTGCCACACAATTGCTTGTAAAGCGAGACTTATTGAAGGGTTTTAGGTACATAATAGAAATCCAGACTCACGATGTTTTAGGCTACTGGTACACATGGAAAAAATGCGCATACGTTAAATTAAATTTAATGACACTTTAGCAAAATCTTCCATTAATATATAATTAATTAAAACAACTTGTAATCTCTAGAGATCAGAGGCCTAACTAAAGTTAAATATAACATTAACTTCGCAATCCATCACAAGGAGTAATTAATCAAACCATTATTTGCAAAAGACATAATTTCCACCCTCATATTAAATAACTACTTAAAGGGGACGAAACAAGACCAATTACAAAAATTATATTTACACAATGCCCAGAATAAAGAACAATGTGTTTGTTCATATAATATTAATAAAGATTTGATTCTGATTCCGCTATCGACGCCATGTTTGTTTAGCTGTCAAACTTTGTGTGCACGAGCGCATGCGTGCCACGTGTCGTTCAAATAGAATAACGTTTTAATCTAATAGGCCTAAGATTGCATATTATAATGCCAGGGGGTAAAAAAACAGGATTCTGTTGATTTTATGAGGATTCATCTTTATTAAAAATAACTTTTCTGTTATGATTTTGGTGAGTTCTCACGATGGGTAATGGCGTATGAGATCGTGAGAGTATGGAAGTTAGTTTTTAAACTAAACTTAGTTGTGGCATGATTAATAGGAGCCTATAACTAGTATAAAAGTCGGGCTTGCTACCACGTGACGTGACCAAAGAACAAGCACAAAAAATATGAAAAAAAAAATCAATTTTGTGTAAGGCCGCAAAATGTCATTTCAGTCAAATATAATAAGCTTTTTAGTTGCTTATAGAAAGTAAACTCATACTTACAACGAATTCGGCATGAATATGGTCAATTTCAATGTGAGAAAAATTCTCAATTAAATACCTGTCATCGACCAAGCGACAGCCGGCTGTCTTGCTGCTATTGTCTTTCTATTGTGTCTAGAATCACATGTGTTCAAAGATTTAAAACCATAATTTTGTCATCACTCTGTAAGTGTAAAAAAATTACACAAACAAAAACTATAATCTCCAAAAAATAACCAACTGTCATTGATCTGTGGAAGCCAATTACATGAACAATAGTGTAAAATAATACCCACAAACTGACACCACAGATGAAAATGTTATAACAGATTATTATCATGGCAACACTGTGGGGTGATGCGTCGATATGAGATATCAAATCACAATTTCGGCTGGAGATTGCGTCGACAGAGCGACGTCTCTTGTTTATTTGATTAGGACGCTTTTTATCAGCGCATCTCCCCTAAACAATTTTGTTTACTTGCGGTAGAAATTATTGTGGCCGCGAGATATTAATGTGATGTGACACTGGCCCGTCATATTTTTTTGTTTTTTGCAAGTAGTTGTAGTAACCCCACTCGTTTAGTTCTAAAAAAATATAAGTATAAACATAATATTTTGTTTAAGTACTAAAGCACTAGAAGCTATTGACGATACAAAATGTTTAACGCTCATAACTTTTTTTCTTGTTCCTATTCTTTTATTTTATTATGATACATTTTATGTTGACGCAAAATCAGCCATTATGAAACAAAATTAAAAAGCATATCCGTCAACTTGACAGCCAATTTAAAACAAAACCGGTTGCCTATTAGCGAGCAATTAAAGGCTGCGTTCGCAATTTAAATCGGGAGCTATTGTTCGCGCCCTTCGTTAATTCGACAGTTTGGGTGCGTTCCGCGCTGCACTTGCCCGATAGCTATGACATTCTCTTTAAAACATAATGGAATAAAGAAACAGTAAACTGGCCTCCCTTGTTGGGGGAACACTTCGTTATCCGACGGATAGTTGGACGGGAAAATGTTGATACTGGCAGTTTAGATATTTTTTGAAATTATAAAAACCTGTGTATGGTCTGTAATTCTTACTGTACTTACCTACTTATGCACTAGTATATTATCTACGCGAAAGTAAATTTCATTGTTTGTTGTTTCCGCTCTCACGCGTTAATTACTAAACCGATTAATTTTGAAAATAACACAGATTTATTACAATACCATAACTGTAATAAAAACTAATGTAACGAGGCTGCAAGTAACAGCTAGTTACTAATAAATGTCTTAAATATAATAAAACGATTAAGTATTAAAACAAAACACGCAAGATCGAAGAGCTAGTTAATTAATTAAAATTCATACAGTTGCCTTCAGCTGAATAGAAGCTAAAGCTTTAGCTGGTAGAAGCGAAGCGGTATTAAAATAATTAGCTTACCTAAGTATGATGCTTTAATAATTCATACGTTTAAAACCAAGCTAATTCCATTTAATACAATGAAATAAAACGGGCTGTATCTCATTATATTTACAAAATCATCAAGACAGCCCAACTAAGGTATACACGCTAAAACCCATAGGTAGCACCATTCATAACGAATCACCGTACAAAATGATATTATTTGTAACATAATCCGCGAACAACTCGGCACGAGATTGATATTACGCTAGGGTGATATCGACATTAATTTATATGGATACGGTTTAAAAATGTATAATGGGTGGGTCGCCGACACTAATAAAGTCCCTTGGGGCGGCCATGTTGCCGGCGACACTTTTTGGCGCGAATAAAATACATATTTCACAAGAAATTGGTGTAAGCAATATTATAACTTTATTCTTTTATTGGAACTAGGGCGTAAAGTTCAAAATTCTATGACAGATATTTTGACAGACAACACAACTTTTGGCGCGAATTGGTTTGGATGCGTTCGTGTGAATGATTGATCGGCTAATTGCAGAGGATGACGCGTGCAATAACATTTATTTCTCATTACATGTTTACTTATTTCTTTACACTAAGTTTGTTCTCATGTGAAAAAAAAATACAGTTCAATGATTGGACTCAACCCTTCAAATATAGTAAGCACAAAACTTCAAATATAGTAAGGCTGAAGAAACTTATGTTTCTTTAAATATTATCTCTGGAGTTACCGGACAGGTTAAAAATAATATTAAAAAATGCGCTACTATTCACTAAGTATTTACTATTTACATAAAATACAGATAAAGTTATAAATTGAATGTCACAAATCAGAAAGCTATTAATCAAATTGCTATGGCAAATCGTAATTTGGTCTTTAATAAAGGGGATTATGCAAATAAGCTACGAATCACGTGTCCGTGTACAAATCAAATGTTAAATAATTGTTAAATAGCGTGTAAACATGCGCAACTTCCTTTGTGCTGTAAAATAGACAAACAGGAATGACTTTAACAATTTGAGTTTGGACGCCATATTGCATTCAGAGTCAACTGCGTGTAAAATTTAAATAAACGATTATCGCTAATGTACGATCGAATTTTGTATTCGCTGATGTCGCGGTTTCAACGTCTTTATTCAAATTTCGAATAACGAGAGATCGGTCACGCGCGAATGAACGCATTCATATTTAAAACTGGCTCGTAAATGTATCAATTATATCAAAAGTTACTATTAATTAATTAATTCTGCAGTCACATGTGACATATTATATTTTAATTGGCGAGTTTGACGTGATTTATTGTTTTATTTACGCAAGTTTGCATAGCATTATGGAATTAAAGCCGTGTATGCACAGTTGCAAGAGTAGAGAGAAAAGCAGTTTGCTGTACACAATAATACTTGCACGTTCCAAGTATGAGTATTCGTTATAGGAATTTCTTAGTATTAAGTATTCATTTTCATACTTCCATACTTAGAACAAGATAAATAGGAATTACCTACATACTTTGTTTTAGCTATTCTCCATCTCTATCTTACCAACGCAGTTTGGTAGTTGTGCGGCAGTGACAGCGATAGCCGAAGCAATTCCTTTGCAAAGTATTATTTGAGTTACATTCAGAACTGTAAATATGAATGACAGTAATAACTCAGGTTATTCCATTTTGTCGTCAAAATTTTTGAACCAATTTGATGAAATTTTGTAAGGGTAATCTTTTGTTTTATTTCGTTAATCTTCTACATCAGCGAGAACCAATATTAACGAGAACAAAGTCAGAACTGATTCATAAACTACTATCCTGGCAGTTAGACTATCCCTTGCGGCTATACCCTTGCTTTGCAAGTTAAAATAGTCATTCAGTTTTCTGAACATTTCTCAATATTTTCGCCATTCTCCTATATTTTTCGAGTTCGAGTCTCTACAAAACCTTAAAAATAAAATATAAGTAATCGGCTAAGTCAATTAATATTTATATAAAACCAAGTTGATTGGCATCAATTTTCAGCGCTTACTAATTATATAAAATCCACCTTACCAGCATCAAATTAACGAACCCCCAAATATATTCCAGACAACTATACCGTCTAATTACCCCACACAAGAGGCATAAACACAACACCTACTGTCCCAGACCGGTGATAAATCAAGTAAAGTAAAATATCTATCCTTTGGGAGCGCTCCAAACTGTCAGATGACATAATAGGGTCTTTTATCGCGCGATGTCGCGATAACGACCCACGGCTTCTGATCATCAGTGTACACTTTTATATTATTTGAAAAACGATCGTGTCGGTTTTTGATTTAGTATGGAAAATTATATAAATGACTTTGGTTTTGAGAAATAATTAAATCATTAAGTAATGAATAGTATAAAAGTCTTAAAACACACAAACTAACAATGTAAATATATCGTGGATGCGATTACGTACACATTATATTAATTAATTCACACAGAAACGACCTCACTCAGAAGAAATACCGTACCTCATTTAAAAATTTGCTCATAAGAGAATCACACGAGCTACAAGTCACACAATAAGCTTAATCACTTAACCAACCACTACACCAACCGTGCCATAAAAAAATATTATATTTTAAATCACACAAATCAATCACATTAAAATCTCTTTTCTCTGTAATCAAATTTAAATCTCTTTTCTCTCTAATCAAATTAAAATCTCTTTTCTCTCTAATCGGTAAAAAATCGTCACGAAATCCCTCACCACACTTCAACAAACCAACTTAAAACAACTCTCAAAGTCTACGAAAGAAACCATGAAATGAAAGTCTCTCATTACAGACGAGGACACGTGTCCAGTGATTTGGTCCCGTTCGGAGCCGGCGGCCATTAAGACTCCCGCAGGATTAGCGGAATCAATGAGCAGAATGAGCTTGCCATGCCATCCCCTGGTGGTGGTAGTCTCGGTTAGGTCAGTGAGTTCGAGCCTAAGGAACCAGTGACGTGTCTAGCGGTCAAAAATAGGGTTACCCTGAAATATTGTTTAAGACTAACCCTTAGCTGGAAACACAGATCCATATGAGACACAATGGTTTAAAACTGTTTCTTTAATAATGGCATTTCATCACCAGCAAGTCACATAAACAAGCCAATAAAGTATTTAATATTTCGTAAATATTTATACTAACTTATTAGTGCAATCCTATTCCTATAATTCCTTAAGTATATAAATAAAGGGCCACTGCCACAGGAACGTGAATACCGACAATTCAAGTTCAAGTTTTCTTAATTACCGTTTCCAAAAACTTTTTAGTGTTCATCTTTCGTAATCGTAACTATACAATAAAATAACATGACCTTTTGAAAATGCATAAAAATAGAGCGGTATTTTCCATCCACGCATTACTATTAAAAGTTACACAATACTCAAAGTCAAATTAGGTTTGAATCCCAGTATAGTAACGAGAGTGCATGAGGGGTCCGAATCCGAATGCACAATGGTGACAGCATTGATTTATAGTGGAGCCCACCTGTTAGCGCTGATTATTTCTTGTACTGATGAAATGAGATATCATGTTTCCTTTATAATTGGCTATCAATTGACTATCAATTCATTTTGAGTAGAAAACATTCTGCCATTGAATCTAATGTTCTCTGATACCATCGTTCGAATAGTTGATTATTTAAATTAATTATCTAATATTTGTAACTAATAGCACAGTATCCATATTTACTACAGTCTCTGGGTTTGTTGTCCGCCTTTCGCGGAAAAACGAAGCGACGAATTGACGTGATTTTAAGTGGAGATAGAAGAAGAGAATTATGGAGAGTGACATAGGCTACTTTTTGTCTCTTTCTTAGGTGAGCGAAGTCGCGGGCAAAAGCTGATAGCATATTAACATCACAAGAAGCGAAGCGCGAAGACATACTTTTGACTATTCCATTTTCAGGACATCTGAATATCTACTAAGTTTGACTTAAACCTTTACGTCAACAAAAATACCGTTCTACGCAATACATATTTCCATAAGTAAGAACTAGAATGACATTGAAATAAATACGTAGGTGACCTAGGTCCTGTACTACTTACACCTACTTGCAAAAGGAAAAACAAATAAACATCCCTCATATTCCCAATCGGTAAAAACCTCATTTGACACTGATACTCGTTTAATAGAATCACATTATGCGGCTAGGGTGGGGCCCCCAGAGACGCGACAACATCGATTGCATAGTCGAGTCGAATAGTCGAATTACTATTCGATTCCCGCAACGATCCGTATCAAGTGTTTGTTCAGTCCATAGTAAAGGAGTGTAATTGAAGATGTTGGCTTTTATTTGGTTTGCTGTTAGTTGTTTGTCCAGGGAAATTGGTTTTTAAACAGGTTTGGATGACCATGTAAATAGTGTCTGGTTGTGTAGGACATCGAAGAATTTTATTAAACTAAAGTTGTTTTAGAGCGAACACGCTTGCTAAAGACGCTTCAGACTTACTATTACAAATCTAAGTTTTTGGCCACATAAAAAGATTGCCACATGAAAATGTAACCCGTTAGGGAGCTTACTAAGCGATAGACGCGTAATGGCCCGGTACGCGTCTCATTTTCATGTGACTTACAATTAATATGTATTTTTCAAGTTTATCTATGAGGATACTCACGTAGATCGGTAAAAGATATGGTGAGAAAGACTAGAATTAATTATGCACTTGTACTTTCACATTTAGCTCGGGAGCTCGTCCTCGCGTAGTTTTAGCCTGAATGACCCTCAGAAATGAAGTAGCTTTCTATAAGTAATATTAAAAAAGAACTGCAATGCTGCTATACGGAAGACAACAGGTCCTCCGTTGTCGGTGTCGTTAAATAGTCAACTAGCCACTTAGCAAAGTCCTGAAAGGGAAGGCGAGCAATCGAATATAACTTTTAAAAGCTCAAATATTTTTATAGTTCATACATATTTAGACGTCTTAATTAGGATGTAAATATTATTCCACCTGGAGCCTGGAGTCTACGGCCAAAGTTGACCAATATATGAGGCTGCCGACTACTACAATCACGCAAAAATCAACTCTATCCAATACAACAAACACATATACATACTCATCACTATAAAACACTTCCAATAAATCCATATAACTACATAAAATTAATCGGTACCTATAGTTACCTACTCACTGGACAGAAGCAGAAGATGCAAGGGGCCGAAGGGGGCCCGTTAAAACGTTAATCGAATCTGTACGTAATGGGATTTCTTTCTTGAGGGGCACATTGCTAAAGGATTAATTTATATCAATTTAAATGGGAGCTTGTATACAGGGTGGAAGTTTTTTTGGGGTGCGTTTTTTGCTCAATATTAGCTTTTAAACCTTCGAACACACGTGATTCGAGACACAATATAAAGACAATAGCAGCCCGACAGCCGGCTGTCGCTAAGTCATTGAAAGGTTAAGGATAAACAGTTAAATGGTAGAAACTCAGAAAATATGTGATTCAAGTTTGTATTATAATGCGATCTCATATTCTTACTCTTCATAAAAGTTAATATGACAACCAATAAGTACCTTAAAATACAAAACAAATACTAGAAGTACACAAATCAATTTTAACTACCATAAAAAAAAACATCTTTTAACAACTTTCTGTCCCTCTGCTGGTCAGCAAATTGCACTTCTTCTGATGTGATTTGTCTCCTCTTACAACCTCTAAAATCTCAAGAACATCTCATTCAGAAGAAAAAAAGTAAGGCAGACTCTTACCGGCTACCCACAATTCTCTTCCTTGAATCGAGAGCCTAATATACACTTGACGCATGATCTAAGCCCTCAGCTGATTCTGACCCGGCTGTACCAAGCCTCTTTGACATGTGCGGTCCGTCCTGCGAGCTGCGACCGCAGATCACAGCATTTAAACCTCTAAATCGACCACTATACACAGTTTTCAAGCCAAGCGTCAACCATTAGACCAACAGGTCAGCCGAGGAGGCCCTCGGCTGACCTGTTGGTCTAATGGTTAGTGGTCCTGACTGCTAAACTGTAGTGCGTGGGTTTTATTCCTACCAAGGACAAATATTGTTTGTTTTGTGTCTGAGTGTAATTTGGCTGGATTATGTAAGTATTCATAACTTACATATGTAAGTACTAGGTTTAGCCCGCGGGTTCGCTCACATTAGAAAGCGATAAAAACTAACCTATGTCACTCTCCATCCATCTCCATTTAAAAAAATCATACCAAATCGTTGCTCGGCCAAGCGACAGCCGGCTGTCACGCTGCTATTGTCTTTCTATTGTGTCTCGAATCCCGTGTTTTCGAAGGTTTACAGAAAAACAAACAGACCCATTTATAATATTAGTACGGATGTACATTTGTTTTATCACTAAAGTACAAGCTCTGCCAAGTTTAGGATCAGATGGCCGTGTGTGTCCCAAGATTTTTTTACCACTTTTCTGCCATACATTTAGAGAGCAGCCTGTACATCGCCGCTCCGGGGAAGGTCTAATCCTCTGCGTTTGTTTGTGTCCCCGTAATGTATGTGAGAGAGTGCGCATGCCGACAAATTAAAAACATATCCCGGACCATCGTTCAGAAGGTATTGTTAGAGGAATATTCAATATAATGGATGGCTAATAGAATTGCTAATAGAGGTTTTTTGGAAGATAATTTTGCTAGGAGTTAAAAAACCACAAAATGATACTTATTTGTAAATTGGTTAAGTAATTAACAGTTTTAATGTATTGCATGCCAATTTGATTTTGCTTATTTAAAGCTAACAATGGGATCGGTGTTTCCTAGCCGAACACTGAGAAAAAACATTCGAAACAAACTCAGGTATCTTTTAAAATCCATTTAATTAGGTACAATAGGGATGACGACAGCATTAAAAAAAATGGCATTCTGTTTAGTCCGTCTGATAGATCGGCCGAAAATACGGGACACGTATTTTTTGCTTGATCAAATTAATAAAAAAATACAAAGATAAAGAGCAACAAAGTTCCGGAGCGGGGGCTTTTGACGTCACCGTCCTGCAAAAATTGTATCTTATTGTGACGTCATGCGCAACTTTAACGCACTGTATCGTCGTCATTCTTCGTTTACGAGAAAAAAGAAAAAATACGTGTCCAAAATTTTTTGATAATCTATCTGACGGACTAATTACTTTTTTTTGTCGTCTCGCCTATTTCGCAATACTATCGTCAATCGGAATGAACATGTGGAACATGTGTAAAGGCTAGTAGCGCGGCTTTTTTCCGCCGATATCCGCTTACAAAGAATCCAATCCGCTGCCTGCTTAGCACCGAGTGGTAATACCGCGGACACCGATTACTATGCAATGTCGTTGCATTTTACAGTTTTACAGTAGTTTTATGGACAAAATAGAAGGTTATTTTTCTATTACATTACATACACACACACATACATACTCACTACACATTCAGTCACACTACACAACTCTCCTAATTGTATTGTCTACTTTTTAGGGTTACGTACCCATAGGGTAAAACGGGACCCTTACTAAGCGTCCGTTGTCTGTCTGTCTGTCTGCCTCCAGGCTGTATCTCATAAACCGTGATAGCTAGAAAGCTGAAATTTTCACAAATGATGTATTTCCGTTGCCGCTATAACAACAAATACTAATAATTAACAAAAATAAAATATTAAGGGGGTCCCCATACAATAAACGTGTTTTTTGCGTATTTTTTTGAGATTATAGTACGGAACCCTTCGTGCGCGAGTCCGACTCGCACTTGGCCGGTTTTTCTTTTTTGATTTTGTTGTAATACTTTAACTACATATAATATTTAAATGTAACTGTTAATTTTTGGGACGAACTTCCGTCCACTAGGAGCCCGGCATTATCATTCGTTTAACTATGTTCATGATTGTACTGTGTTTTTTCCTAAATAAATTGTTTTTATTTTATTTATTTATTGTATACTAGCTTTTGCCCGCGGCTTCGCTCGCGTTAAAAAGAGACAAAAAGTAGCCTATGTTACTCTCCATCCCTTCAACTATCTCCACTTAAAAAATCACGTCAATTCGTCGCTCCGTTTTGCCGTGAAAGAAAGACAAACAGACAGACACACTTTCCCATTTATAATATTAGTATGGATGGATATTATTTAAGTTCATAAACATATATATTTTCTTAAAATTGCGCTCACATTTTCTATTTACGCTACTGCGCGCCTAGTACTTTTGATTGATTTAAGTACTAAGTATCTCAGTATTTTAAATCTTCTCACATTATCACTTCACATTACTGCGCTCCTAGTACTATTTTTCTCTTAAGTTTTCAATCTTTAATTGAATTTAGAATTAACTATAGGGGAAAATGATTCATCTTTTATAATTATTTTCTCGTCGATTTTTCATTATTTTTAAGATGTATTCTGCTATTCGGGGCGGGGACAAATCCAACGAACCAAAAACCATTAAAATTGTTCTAGCCGATCTCGAGTTATAAGTGTTGTAACAAACCCGACTTTGTTTTATATATATAGATATTGAATAGCGAACCCGATCGTCTTGGCCGGAAAAGCAGCGCCACATTAAATATTATAGATATGATTTCAAATACAAAATATATTTCAATGCTACGCTGCTACGAGCTCGTAGCAGCTACGAAGGCTGGACGATACGAAATGGGTGATTTTTACTTCTTGTCCGTTTTATCACAGAATGTCTATTAATACTACACTTAATAATTATCCTATTGCTGACATGAGATATTAAACTATGCTTATTCCATCTACACCATACTTTATTTCAAGATTTTTAATGATAGAGTTTTATTAAACAAAACCAAAACTAGCATAAACCAATCAGCATTGCTGAGAATCGCTAATAAAATCTGTACCCTATATCAAAGAACCTAAGCCACTAAATACACAAATAACGTAGATCTCAATGATTTAAAATACTAATTGTCATTTTTCTTAGCAATTCTACGACTCCGTAGCTAGGTGCTACGAAAGCGTAGGCATAGCGTAGCGAGACAAAACTATTGTTACTGTTTGAAAATCTAAGCGCGCCTTATTAGGTGACCCTTTTACTATATTTCTGAATAACATTTAAAACATTAACTAAGTGTTTTTAAATTAGAGAAAGCGAACTTGTTTGCTTCCCTATTTGCGAGCAACTCTCGTCTTGATGCAGGCCTCCATCAACCACCTACTATACCTCATTGCGATTCCTCAATGAAGGAAATTGCTGTTCACCAAAAAGAGGTACGGAAGGTTCTGCTGAATTTAGACGTGAATAAAGCCAGTGGACCAGATGGAATACCTGCGCGAGTGCTTAAACAATGTGCGCCTGAGTTGTCGCCTGTATTGACACGTCTATACCGGCTCTCTCTCCAAACTAGAACGGTGCCAAAATCCTGGAAGCTTGCTAATGTGCAGCCAGTGCCCAAAAAGGGCAGCCGTGCCGATCCCTGTAACTATCGACCAATCGCCATCACCTCCATGCTCTGTAAAGTCATGGAAAGAGTACTAAATAGCAAATTGTTGGCATACCTAGAAGACAACAACCTACTCAATGACCAGCAATATGGCTTTCGCCGTGGTCGGTCTACTGGGGACCTTCTAGTGTATGTTACACATTGCTGTGGTGAAGCCATTGAGAAAAACGGCGAAGCCCTTGCCGTTTCACTCGACATCTCAAAGGCCTTTGACAGGGTTTGGCACGCAAGTCTCCTTAGCAAGCTTCCTGCTTATGGCATACCGGCTGACTTTTGTAGCTGGGTATCGGACTTTTTGACGGAAAGGTCGATCAGAGTAGTCGTCGACGGCTGCTCTTCGGACCTAATGGCCATTGATGCCGGTGTTCCTCAAGGGTCTGTTCTCTCTGCAACTCTATTCCTGCTCCATATAAACGATATGCTAAATCCTAGCATAGTCGGTTACGCAGATGACAGTACTGTTGTAGAGAGATATTTGGCCAGCGCAAAAGACAGTAGGGATGATATTCGTTCACAGAGAGAGACCATGGTAGAGCGAGTGAACTTTGCCTTGAGTCGTGTGTCCCAATGGGGCGATGACAATCTAGTGCAGTTCAATGCCGCCAAAACGCAAGCGTGTCTGTTCTCCGCCAAACGGAGCCCATTTGACCTGGCTCCTACTTTCCGAGGTGCATCTGTAAAAGTAACCGGCTGCCTTGAACTCCTTGGCATGGAGTTGAGTTCTGACCTCAACTTCGGCACTTTCATCGAGTCCAAAGCACAGACTGCGGCGAAAAAACTGGGCATCCTTAACAAGGTTAAGCGATACTTCACGCCGGGACAGCTTCTAACACTTTATAAAGCTCAAGTCCGATCGTGTATGGAGTATTGCAGTCACCTATGGGATGGCTCAGCCAAATACCAACTGGCCGCATTGGATTCGGTGGATCGCAGGGCCAGAAGGTTGATTGGCGACAAGAAGCTGGTGGCTCAACTTCAACCACTAGCACATCGGCGAAAAGTTGCCTGTCTGGCGGTATTTTACAGATTGCACTTCGGTGAGTGTGCTCATGGGCTACACGAGCTCATTCCCTCATCCCCATTTTACCACCGGACATCCAGACGTACGGCGGGATACCACCCTTTCTTGGTTGATATTCCTCACATCCGCACGCAGCGCTTCTCAAAATCGTTCATAATGCGCACCGCAAAGAAATGGAATTCCCTGCCGACGTCTGTGTTTCCAAATTCATATAACCCGGAAGTATTTAAGAATAGAGTGCATAGGCATCTACTGGGTAAGCTCGCTCCATCGTAGGCTCCGTCTATGCCCTCGGGCTAGTCTGGGACCAAGAGCAAGCCCATTGTAATAAAAAAAAAAAAAAAAAAAAGGCTGTAGCTACGTTTTCGTAGTAAATTCGTAGCAGTCGAAGCTACGACGGGTCTACGACTAATTTATTTTGTTGAAATCTCAGTTTTTTATACATAAAATATGATATTGTTATAGAGTGTCTATCCTTAAAAATACAACTAATATGTATTAGGTAAACAGATAATATTTATGGTACGGATTTGACTTAATATCGATTATTTATCTTAAAGAGAACCCCTTACGGCGACGTAATAGCAGTTACGGTTTCTTTTATCTTGAAAAATATGTCGTAAAACTGTCATAATTTAATAAACACAAATCTTTCTGTAAAGAACTATGTATGTTATTTTTTCAACGTTTTAGACTCTGTAGTACCGCAATTAAAAGTGGGGGTCATCGGATAAACAAATAAACGAGTGATCCTATAAATATACTACAATATCCTTTAGATACACATAAAACCAAGTCAAAGCAACAACGCCGCGAATATCGAAAAAAAAAAGAGGTAGGCAAAGGCAGTTAACTGAACAGCCTAGTAAAATATTCACGTGTAGTTATTCCATGCGGCTGCGCCTGGATCACCGCTGCAGATTAAACTATTAACAAAATGGCTGCACGGTTCTCAACCGGATTCCATTTTCGAATAACGTTTTGCATAGTTAAATGCCAGTTAGCGCGCCATGATCTGAGCGCGAAAAGGTTTTATGAACGAAACCTTTTTGGTTGGACTACAAAGGATTGGTGGAGTTGGTAACGTTTTTAATAGGTCTTATCGGTGTTATTAAAGATAGATGTTTGACATAAGGTAAGTTTAAGATGTGTCAATGTCAATCCGTACTAATATTATAAATGCGAAAGTAACTCTGTCTGTCTGTCTGTCTGTCTCTTCTTCACGCCTAAACCATTGAACCGATTTAAATGAAACTTGGTACAGATATAGTTTGGGATCCGAGAAAGGACATAGGATAGTTTTCTTCCCGGAAATCCCCCGGGAACGGGAGCTATTAATCAACGCGGACGAAGTGGCGGGCAAAAGCTAGTGTTCTATATTTAGGAGCAAAATCTATCAATAGATTTTTTTTTAAATGGCGGTAAGTTGGTTAAGATAATCGTTACCTTCCTTTTTCAATGTGTATAAATCCTCATGACTGTCACCAATCTAGACAGAGACAGGGGGTTGTGCCTGACGCTTGCTGACTAAAACCATCGCAGATCCGCAAATGATCTATGGGTCTTTTCTAATTATGTTAGGGTCTACTTCCCGGCCGACAAGTAGCAGCTGAATACCACGAGCGACTGCTTATGTGATCTTCAAAACTTAGTTACTGGTTAATACGGTACCAAGTTACTCCTTGGTTAGACTTCGGACCCGTAACGACTGTCAAAAACCTACGAATGACCTGCTGCGTTACGTGCTTACCGAGACATGGGATGTCAGTGATGTCCAAGATAAATACAGAAAGTAAACAAGGATTGAATGTTACCCACAGTCTTTAAAATAACTATATCAAGTTTTCTGTATTCTAACGTCATGCACACATACATCACAAAACGCTGTCAACATTTTAAATCTCCAATTTTTCGAAACACTACCGTCCACCATGACAGTTTTGCGCGGTCGCATAGCAACGCATTTAATTGGCGGCAAATCGGCGAATGGATTACGTGATACCCAACAGCGTGAAGTTATTATGCAGTCGAATAAGTCCGGAAATCATTTTATTTGATGGAAATATTAATATCAATATATTATTAAAAGATCATAATTAGGGATATTGTGTTCAATATTGTTAGATATGGTTATATCTAGATGCTCATTTATTTACGAGTAATTGATCTTATCATATGGCTACTTAACTTTTCAAAAAGACCAATGTAATTTCTGTAAGTCCTGATCAATAAATATTATTTAGCAAGTGGCTAAGCAATTTTTTTTTATCTTGTCGTTTGTTTTAGATAGCTGCAGTTTACATCAATATACCATGTTACTTACGACTATAAAATGGTACATAACTTTTAAAAATTTTAGAACTACAGGAATTGGTTTATCGCCTACAGTGAATTTGAGTAAACTCTAATGGTTATGTAATTCCACAAAATATTAAATTAACTACATTCTGAGTTTAGATGTCTTTGCGTAAGGGACTTAACTCTACAATAATTGCTCAAAAAAGTGCTGGTCTACGCCTATTAGCCTTTTAACTAAATTTGACACAAACATAATGACACGACACGTGTTTAATCCTTACGCACGTGCCTCAAAATGTCGGAACAGGTACAATCGACAACGACATATACAATGACGTCACAAGTAGGGTGGATCGTGAATCAGAAACTATTGTAGCACACACCTGCTAAATACCGTTGAGTCAGTGGGTCAGAACTTTTAAATTGGTATTAAGTAATGCGCTTTTTAACAGAAAAGTTTTATTGTGTGATGATGATTTGAGATGGGCCATTTTTTGGGCTGTTCTTTTTAAATATAGCCAATTTTTATACTGTGCCCAAGGTAGGATGTAATTCTGTTACACACTAATGTTATCCAAATTAATTAATATTCTATTTCTAACTGGTCTATATCTATGACATTTGAAAATAGTATAGTTCTAAACCTAGGCTGGTTAACTTTTTTGAGGAAATAGAAATAAATCAAAACATTCTGTTTTTAATGCTGCAAAAGCTACAATTTCAGTTGCCTCCAAAATACTACTACTACTACTCACTACGATCAAATATGTCTTTAGATCTTAGTAAATAAACTAGTAAACTGACTTATTGCCTGACTGACTGATTGATGATTTATATTAACGCACAACCTTAAACGCTGGTTGCGGAATGTTTAGTTACCGTGATCTCGGAGCATAAAGGGCAACCGAAGGAATATGAGTGGGTTTTAGTCAGTATAAGTCTGACACGAAGGACGGGAGAAGTCATTTGATGATTTCCTTCTCACCAAAAAAAGCCCTTAACTTAGATTTACTACTTAGATTTTTGAAAAATCAATCCTAAAATAGTAAAACAGAGGATGGAAGTTTTGACTTTCCTGCGGGCAAAACCTAGTTAATAAGCTAGTTAAAAATGAAATGGGGTTCAATTTATTCCTTTTTTTAACAATAGATAGAGTTCATTGCCCGATCTTCTACATGTAAAAACTACTTTGAAATGCGTAATCAGTTAATATTTTTTAATGACAAAAAATTAAACGACTTTAAAATTTCCATCTTTTAAAAAATCATCTTAAAAACATTTTCTTTACATTGGGAAGGACTACTTTTTTTTTTTTCAAGACTCTTTCATTGTCCAGTTTAGTCAGATTACTCATGACCCGATGACGCAACATAACTTAGTCAAAAACCATCCTAAAGACATTAATTAAGCCCGGTAATTACGAGCCGGTTATCACGTTTATTGTCTGCGCTACGATTACCAGCGACATAAATTGAGCTGCGAATATTTAATAATAATTGGCTTGCCTTTGTTTAACGCTGGGGGTGGCAAACGCCCACTTCTGCCACCCCTTTGGCGTACGGCTAGCCAGGAAAATGAGGATATATAAGTTAATTTTATTTTATTACTATCTTTCACTGGTTATTTTTTTCGCGTTAAATGTCAGTTTCCCGTCATCACAACTGCCTAACGTCAATTTTGACAGTTGTTAGGCCATTTGTCCACCACCGTCACGTCACGTTACCGAGAACAAGATGGCGGCGCCGAAGTAGCGATACATGCATTTACTATAGCCGCGTGTCCACCGCAAGTCACGTCAGTCACGTCACCTTATATAAAACTAGCCCGATCTCTCTCGTCTTGGTGGCGTGACTAGAGGTGTTTAAAAACGTTTCTTTCTTAGATCAAAAACTTCGATACATATCTTTACCAATAATTTAATAATATTCAGTTCAGCTTTTTAGCTGTTTTATCCACTGTAGCCCTGACTTACACAATTGGCATATTGGTAGGTACAAAGTCGCCCAGGTTCGAAATACTGCAACACATTTTTTTATTATAGCTTTATGCAATCTTTGACATTAACTATGCTAAATCTCACACTTCGTGCGGAAAAGTTCCAAATAATCTTTTGAAGTACTACCCTTTATTATATTATTATTAGGCATTATAAAACATTTACAACAGTGACATTAACATTGTTAAATGTATAGGATTGACATAAGCTTACGCTAAGTTATTTGTCGTCCCTATACATTTAACAATTTATTCTATTCTGAAATCTATTCTACAATGTCAAATGTCTAGGCGGCCAGTACAGTCAGAGAAAAGTCCTACTCCTTCAAAAGTTCATCGAGATCTCCCCGTATCAATCCTTCAATTTACTTCTACCAACTAAAAAAAACCGTACTTTTTTGCCCTCTGTACCCGGGCATCCGACTACACAGTTAAGCCGGTTATGAACGGCCGGTAATGACGGTGTCATTTGCGCGGTGAATTATAATTGGCCCGATAACGCCGCGCTCGACATTAATAGACAACTTAATTTAAACGCCCTGTATATAACGCCCACTGTATATAAGGGTATGTAATACTGATGCATGGAATATGGATGCCACGGATTTTTACGAGTTTACTTTTTATACCGTAGTAGCCAACCTTCCTGCTGATCGAAAAGCAAAATAGCATATAGACGCTTGAAGGACTGCAAATCTAGGAGTATCACACACGCTGCGTCGACCTTTCAAACCTATACACCTACCTATTTTTCCATGTTAAAAGAACATCATGCTATGGCCCTTGCAAAAAAGCAAAGCAGGATACATTTCAGTAATTTTTGGTACATATCTGGACTTTATTTTGTGCAATCTCTGCTAACCTAGTAAATCATTTCAGTAATTCATTTTTAATGCACTTCCAAAAGGTGCCATTGCACACATTTATGTAACTTTGGAGTTCCTTTTCCTTACATTATTGTAATACCAAATTCCTAACCACATCAGTAAGTTAGCGTCTGTCTATTAACTATGTATGCAGTCAATATATTAGTTACTAGCTAAGTTCTGCGGCTTCGTCCGCCAATTTTCTTCTACAATAACACCCTGTTTTACCCCGTTATAAGTTCAATTTCCAAAATGGCTTCTTTATGTCGTTGATTACTAGCTTTTGCCCGCGACTTCGTCCGCGTGGAATAATAGTTCCCGTTCATATGAAAATTATCCTATGTCCTTTCTCGGGTCCCAGACTATATCTGTGCCAAATTTCATTTAAATCGGTTCAGTGGTTTAGGCGCGAAGAAGAAACAGACAGACAGAGTTACTTTCGCATTTATAATATTACGGATTTATATATACGGAAGTACGGATAAAGTTCAGGTTTCCTCCCACCAATAACGTCCAAGGTAAATTTTATACTAAAATTATAAATTGAAGTCACGTTCTTTTATAAAAACCGACACTAAAAGGCGTCAACGCTAGACTAACACCGCCACTCTCGACATTTATACAGTCACATGTGCCACAGATTACAATCATCAGAACAGCAACTTAGTGGTATTGTTCAGAATTATTTAGTGGCATTAAAATAAACGAGAAGCCATAAAAACAACGCGTCCGTAGAGACCTGCAAGTCTTGCACCCTAGTTATAAATGATAGCGTTTACAACGCATGCATATGGCGGACTAGGGTGTTTGTAATATTATTAGTTATTAGGTTGGTAATGACATTTGTCGTGTTTGTTGTTGTTATTTTAATTGATGTTTGTTTAGTAAATTGTAATGCCCTTACTAATTATCACTGTGTAAAGTTATGCAATGAATAAAGCCTGTGTAACCATACTTTTTTGACGTATAAACCTGTCGTAACTTTATGCAGCGTTTATTAGTAAGGCGCTAAGTGTTTTTCTGTATAAAATACCTTTGGGAAAGGCAATTCTTTGTTTTACTTGTCAGAGATGTTTAAAAGTGTCTAGCTTGTCGATTTTTAATAATAAAACTTTTTATCACAAACATTATAATAAAATTATTTGGTTACCTATTTTGTAACACGTATCTTTTTATCATAAAACGCATGTTTTTGTTTTAATTGTGTATATTAAGTATTTAAAAGTTATTTTATTTGAGTTAGTCCTAGTCCATTTAAATCTTACAATCTTATATAAACTATAATGCTATTCTACTGATAGTTAGCAAGTCTGCCCCTTTATTATTAAGTGTTACTGACTGATCAAGGCAGGGTAGACAGATTAATATTAGTCGACAAACTATCCGTAATCGTTATTAATGATACTAGATTACTTTTAAATAAAACGAGTTACAAACTGTAAACTATCACAATCTTGATTAATGGTTCAAAGGTAAACCATGAACAAATAATCGGATATTGGTGCCAATTCTCTTGTATACAAACTTCACTAAATTTAAGTTAAGTGCATCTTTCTCTTTCCATTTCTTAAAGAAAAGGACAGAAGATACATTTTAGTTTAATCCTGTCAAATTAGACAGCGCCTGAAGAAAATTGACGTATATTTAGACAGCAAGTTTTTAAATCGCGTCTAAATTATCTATGGAGGTCTAAATTTGACAGGACTTAACTAATATTTTTTCTTCTGTCCTTTTCTTAATTAAATGGAAAGAGCAAGATGCACTTATAACTTAATTTTACGTTAGTTTGTGAATAAGAGAATCGGCACCATTGTGAGCATTTATTTAAACTTACTTAACTTATAGTATCAGTCACTATAAGTAACGTTTTCAGTAAAGTTTAAAAGTAGTTTCTTAGATCTTTGTGAAATAAAAACATCGCCATCGTTTATAATTTGTATTATAACTCTTCATAATTCGTATACATTTATAATTTGTATAACTCTTCATACAAATCAACTCGTTGCGCAACCGAGCTGTCTTAATCCTTCGAACACACGTGATTTGAGACACAATAGAAAGACAAAAGCAGCGCAACAGCCAGCTGCCGCTTGGTCGTCGAAATCTACCTTGAGCAAGTGTGGTGATCAATGGTTAACGTGGTATGCCTTCTTTATATGACGAGAGATACTTCGAGGTTTCTTGATCTTAGTCAGTAAATTACTACCTTTAGCTTATCTAATTTCACATAGATTTTCTTAGCGTTCTTTATAGTTATGCAATTCTTAAGGCAATTAATTATCTTTATTGTTTATTTAATTTTCATGTTCAAAAAAAACAGGACAAGAGCGTGCCGTGCGCCGGGCTACGCTCAGTGTAGGGTTCCGTAGTTTCCCGTCCGTCACAATAAGTGTTCCCACTTAAGAGTTAAAAAAAAATAGCTACTTGTTACGTTACTAAGTACGCAGAAAGTATTTTGTACAACCTTTTTGCCTTTTTTATACAAAAACTGTTCTTTCCATGAAGTTCAAAATAACTTTCCTAGAAAGTCCTTATAAAGTTCTACTTTTAAGATTTTTTTCATATTTTTTAAACTTATGGTTCAAAAGTTATGGAGGAGGGGGGGCATCGTTTTTAGGGTTCCGTACACAAAGGGTAAAACGGGACCCTATTACTAAGCCTCCGCTATCTGTCTGTCTCCAGGCTGTATCTCATAAACTGTGATAGCTGTAAAGCTGAAATTTTCACAAATGATGTATTTCCGTGGCCGCTATAACAACAAATACTAAACATAAACAAAAATAAAATATTAAGGGTCCCCATACAATAAACGTGTTTTTTTTTTCGTATTTTTTGCTCAATATTAAAAACGGTAAGGTAACGGTAACAGGTAGACACTTCGAATTTTCACAGAATATTTACTTGTGTAATTACCTTATAAAATAAATAACAATAAAGTAAAAATTAAAGCACACAACAAACGTAATTCTTAAGCAATTTTTACTCCATCTTAATAAACAGGTAGAAACTTGTCTAATATAGATGATCGTACGGAACCCTTCGTGCGCGAGTCGGACTCGCACTTGGCTGGTTTTTTTTTACTTTTGGAGCGATTATTTCCGAAATTATTGACATTATCCTTTTTATTATTAATTATAAACATCTCTAACAATATATCACTCGTTAGGGTTGAAATTTAAACAAAAAATCACTTACCACTTTACATATAGGGGGGCTACCCTAATAAAACATTTTTTCAAATTTTTAACCGACTTCAAAAAAGGAGGAGGTTCTCAATTCGTCTGTATGTTCTTTTTTTTTTTTTTTTTTTTTGTATGTTTGTTACGCGATATCTCCGTCAATTGTAAACGGATTTTGATGGTTATTTTTTTGTTTGATAAGTCATGGTTCAGGGGTGGTCCCATATAAATTTTGTGGCGATCGGTTCAGTGCTTCTCGAAAAATTCACCAAGAACAAAAAAAATGACGAAATATTCATAGACGATGTGTGCTTTTTCTTCAAGTTTCTATTTTCGTTTTATAAACTATAATTTGAACTAGTCGACACTAAAAAGTAATAAATAAAAACTTTTTTCAAAAAAATAATAACCGCCTTCAAAAACTAAAAATCCAAAAATAACTAAAATTTTGGAAGTCGGTGGCTTTTGTTCTGCCAGTCAATTTGTGTTGCCACCGACTTCCAAAATTTTAGTTATTTTTGGATTTTTAGTTTTTGAAGGCGGTTATTATTTTTTATTTTACCACTTTGTTGGCGTAATTGATATACATATTGGGTACCAAATTCCAGCATTCTACTGCTAACGGTCACAGAGATTAAGCGAGGACGGACAGACATGGTGAAACTAAAATGGACTTAATAACGCCTTACACCACACAACTTCACCAAGGGTGGTGAAGGATAGGTATACCTAGTAGTATACTTGTGTTTTGTTTATCATTGATCCTAACAAATGAAGGAGAAATAAAACCCATCTATCGTTAGGTACCTATCTTCCAACGAGGTTTATTTTCGCACCAACGAATTTCTTATTTGATTCTAAATCTAAATTAACTACAGCAATTAAGCGAGTAATATCGAGCAAAAGATTACGTAACAAATCAAAGGAGCGAATATTCCCCTACCTGCACAGCGTCGACAATACAAGCTTAGACCTACTCTGTTAGACCAACTCCCTTATATCACCAAAAAACTGAAACATAACCTTTATTCCAACAGAACAAGACTTAAATTTGAACATTTTGTGGTTATGTAACCGCAACACAGAGATGGTAAGGTATTCCCGCCACTTCATTTGCGAAAATGTTGGTACGCCTGGCTTAAGTGTTGCACGCTGTTAAATTAATGAGCCAATCTCAGTCGGCCGGGGTTGCCACCTCTATATTTTACAAGGTGGTAATGTGCCGTAGTGTGGTGCTTTAATATTGCCTTGTTTTAACAACATTGAAGTACATTACGGTAGAATACGTTTGTAACTTTTGTTATTAAAGTGGAAATATTTTTTGTTTTGATTTATTGCGGTTGTGTTCTATTTTTATTCTAATTTTAAGAGTCATGCTCTGATAAATTAAACTACCACAGTACAAACTTACTTATTTTATATGTCGTTACTTATTTTATATCTATAGTGTCGTGATGGCCCAGTGGATAAGGCGCCCGCCTCTCGTGTAAGAGGTTGTGGGTTCGAATCCGGGCAAGTACCAATGTGACTTTTTCAATTCATATGTACTTTCTAAAGTGTATCTTAGACATCACTGACAGCCCTGCCTCGGAAAGCACGTAAAGCCGTTGGTCCCGGTTGTCATTCGTAGAACTTTGACAGTCGTTACTGGTTAGCCAGAAACTATGATGATGATAAGACCTCCTAAACAAAACAACGACGACGGATGCTCGCGAAGAGCCATTTCCCTTTCATAACATTCTAACTTATGGCCATGTGTTCATCCGCATGGAAATCAAGAATAATGGTTCTATGACTGTTATAAATTTCAATTAATAAGGTTTTGTGTAACTTGGCTTGAAAACTACTATATAAAAAGATGCCGCAAACTCTTTTAATTACGAGTCAAAGTTTTAGGCACTAAAGCCGTGGTAATAATATAGCTTTCTATCAGTAAATAATAAAAATTAGAATTGTTTTATTTATTCCGAAAATTATTCAAATATATTTACATTTAGATAGTTATACATAAAGTTTGGCCAAATTCGCCCTCAATATTGTAACATTCTTACGACTTCTGGGACTTGCATCATAACTGTAATAACATAATTTTATGTCCATGTCACCTCACTACGGGTCTATACAAGCTGGTGTTGCCAATACATAATTTACTAGCCACTGCGAGGTTAACAATGGCCCAGGTTTAGAGAAGCGGGCTCTAATGAGACCTCTCGCGCCCAGATTACATTGAAGTGTTGCCATAAGCGCGGCGGGAAGCGGGAAATAATTGTAACTTTTATTTTTTCTTGTCTTTAATGGAATAATATGCTCTCTAAGAGAGGAAAAGCTGATGTGGCACAAAAGGTTAGGTTAAAGGCCAAAAATAAATGGGTCTGGGCTGACAAACATAATGGACTCAAATAGCACAATAATGGAGATTGCGGGACGACCTGGACGAATTCTAGACTGGGAGTGGAGGAAGACCTTTGACAGTGTAGAACAAAAAAGTGAACTCTAGCATATATTTTCTGAAGAATAAATCGTAACATCAATCTGGAAACCATGCTACTACTTCATCGCTATTGTTGACAATAATTTCTCTTTCTTCGAAACTCATCGAGGTTCATCGCTTCGGCACTTTTCTAAGGTGTGTTTCAATCACTGTTGATTCTGGCTTTCAAGGATTGCGGGGTTAGAGAACGGTGTTACTGGCTTTTCCCAAAAAATACAGAATTCTTCATATTAGATTCCCAAGCAAGTGGGAAGGATTATGTTAAAAATGTAGTGTTTTGGCGTTTTGTCACAGAACTGTTTAGTTATTATACTTAGACACATCAAGCTACTACATTCTTTAATATTTCTACAATTCTTCCTAGTTTAGGAGACAGGGCTCAAACTTTTGAACAACTGTAAACTTAATTAATAAGTGTTTATATTATTATCTGTCAGAGTTGTATTTTTGGCCAAATAAACCATTTTTCATTTTTCATTTCATTCATTTTTCAATTAACCTCTAAAGCTTCAGGTATAAGGTAATTTTGAGAAAGTCTGTTTTTCGTAGCTTGAGGACCCAATCATTCCTTACCGAAATTCTCCTAATAACAAACTTCCACAAAAATAAACATATCCGAATAACCGCTATGTCCAACACAGTAATAATTTCCCTGGCATAACAAAGGTATGTACCGTGGGGTGTGGGGTAGTTTTCGACCTACAAATGTGGCAATTAGCCCGCCCTGACTGATGATCACCCGAGCGTGATTAAGACGAACCCGAAGATAACGAATACAGTGGATGGTGTTCCGTGTGGGGATGGAGTTTTGAGACCAAAATTATACTGTATTTCAGTATTATTTTGTCTCAAACCTTTTGTCTTTTATATGAAGAGTGTATAAAGAATTCTATAATTACTATTGTATTTAATTAAGAGAAAAATATGTCTGCAATGCTTAAAAGATTTTAAGCCAAGGCGTTTTAAACATGAAACTCACGCCATGGTCGTTCATTTAACTAAAAGTTACATAAAAAAAATACAATAAACAAATAATTATGTTGCCTTATATCAAGAACTTATTGAGCGTAACCACCTTCTTTGAAACCTCCTAATATAGATACCGCGTCACTTAATATAAAAAAACTTGAGCCTGCTGTCTCGTCTCCACTTAAACACAGTCACACATGGTGGCACTAATCTTCTGTCGTTTTTAACTACCTCCACAATGGCAATAGCCTCTCTCTTTACTGCTATACGTAATAAACACCGCAAGGATCACGCTTTTAGGCCACCCCTACCATTCTTCGCTTGATAAGTAGTGCCGTACAGTCTTATTTGTTCACTTTATACAACAGTTTGTCTCTGCGCCAACCCTATTAATATTGGCAACCGATAGCAACACAACCCTACAGGTAATTTGTGGCGAAATTAGGCTATCAAACATTTACTGGGTCTGACGGTTACCAGAAAGGCGATTGTACAATTTTCTAGGATCGCTTTGTGTTAAAGATATCTTTAATGGGGAATTTTAACTGGCTTTGGTAAAACTCATCAAAATCTTATCAATGTGTGGGTTTTACCCACACATTCACAATATTTTGACGTTCATTGTATAATGCGATTTTACATTTATTAATTCAAAGTTTGATAATATATATCAGACGATAAGGCAAAAATAGTTCCCGAGGTATTTCTCGATCTTTAAGTCATATGGTACACGAAGCCAAACAGTCACTATAGATGCCATTTCTGTCAGCTCCATTACTCTGTCTGCGATAGTGAGAACATAAACTAGTATATATAAGACTCGAAATTAAAAGAAGACTTAACCCATTCCAATATCAATTAAGTTCTTATCAAAAAGAAGAACGCAAACCTTTTCTAAACCCCATACGCTGTTAAAAAAGCCAAGCAAACATACTCATTCGATTTCAATGCCCACCGATATCCAAGGGGTATTACAAATTGGTTCGACAAGTCGTTTCAACCACTATCAAATCCAAAATTACCTGAAACCCTTATTTTTACCGACTTCACAAAAAGGAGGAGGTACTATGTTCGGCTGTTTGTATGTTTTTTTTTTTTTTGTATGTTTGTTCATCGATTACTCCGTCAATTGTCAACGGATTTTCAAAATTCTTTTTTTGTTCGATAGCAGATAGTTCTGAGGTGGTCCCATTGTCACCAAGTTAGGATCTGATGATGGGATCTTAAAGAAATCGAAGGCAACCCTCAAATTTTATAGGCTCACTTATTGTTTTTCGCATATTTTATGAAGTATCTTGTGTATTTGCGTATGGTTGTCACCATCTCAGTTAGCTGAGCTGATGATGGAAGGTACAACTCCTTAACAGTAAGAAGTTACTCGAACAGGCAAGGACTGTTTTAGTAAATTGTTTTGATGTTTGATAGGGCATTTGCCACATTTGGGCTCATGATCATCAAGTCATGACCTGATGCTGCAGTCAGGATAGTCTGCAGAGTACCTAACTCCTCGACAAATAACAGCAGATATATCGTGTTTAGGCTCATTGAAAAGGGCTCGATGTGTGGATAAACGTACTGTTAATGAGGAACACCGAAGTACATAGAGACCTGATGCTGAAGCCAGGAGCATCAGAAAAAGTACAAACCTTGAAATTACGGCACAGTAGTCGTGTTTGGGCTCATTTTAAACAGGACTAAATTTTAACTCGACACTAAAAAGTAAAAAATAAAAAACTTTTTACAAAAAAAAAATAACCGACTTCAAAAAGTAAAAACTTAAAAATAACTTAAATTTCGGAAGTCGGTGGCAACACAAATTGACTGGCAGAAGAAAAGACACCGACTTCCGAAATTTAAGTTATTTTTAAGTTTTTACTTTTTGAAGTCGGTTATTTTTTTTTTGTAAAAAGTTTTTTTATTGGTCCAAGGTTCAAAATGGTTTAAGAAAGGGGTAATTCAGTGGCCGGAGGAAATTGCTGTGTGTAGTAGAACTCACTCAATTCGCAAGTCGTGTTTGTTCGCACAAGAACCCTTGGTTCTGAATCGTATCGGGCGTTGGTATTAGTTTACATATCAGTTTTATGGAGATCAGCCGATATTATTTTAAAAATAAATGTGTTGCCATTATTATTTTGTAGCTCTATATCGGTTTTCTCCATTTGTAGCTCTATATCTGTCAATGATTTTTGGTTTTCTTGTCCATTTCGATTCTATTATTTACTCTTATTATTGGTTTTCTCTTCTTTTAACAAAACAATAAAGGGAGTCGAGCCTTCATGAAAAAATACCTAGAAGTATGTAACAATTATTATTTTAAGAAATTGTAGCACAGAAGCAGATATTGGAAGTTTATATTTTTCATGACTGCCATCGGTAAATAAAAAACGTTGTTGCAAAACCCGAACTTGTAGTTAACGATCTTGAGCAAGTGTTGTGAAGAAAAACAATGCTCTTGCCTTTTCTGTACTCTCTATACCTGCAGTAGGACATTAATTGGCAAATATATTAAAACACATTAGTGCCAAGTAACGATATATTAATTAATAATCTCCCTCGATAAATTTAGAAGAAGTGAGATTGAGGGGACAGGCTCTCTGAGAGAGATTCACCGTGCATATACATAAATTACTTTCTTAACTATTTCATATATCAGCAACCATAAACCTACACAATCTTCAAAGTTCAAACAGTGTACACATGAAAACGGAACTACAGAATCTCGCAACGTTATCAAAACGTTGCGCTAAAGGGAGGCTCAGGCTCACGACGAACGGGGCGGGCTCGCAAAATAATTGATGAGTGCATTAGAGACATGTGTCCGCCATCTTTTATTCAGACGCACGAACTCGGTTCCTGAACGAATGGCGCGAAATGTGGAGCATAATCTGTATGAATTTGGAATAAGTTGCCAGTGTTGCCATAGATAAGGAAGGCTTAGTAGATACGTTTGAAAATGGTATGTTAATGATAGCTGGCTGGTTAGAAAGTTGATTGCTCGTGAAGAACGTTATGGAATACAGTTTTGAAAAGATTTGAAATGGTGTTTTAGTAGCACTAGAAACTTAATCTGATATTTATGCTTTATGATTCTTTGTCTCTAGAAACAACACTATCTATACTAATATTATAAATGGGAAAGTGTCTGTCTGTCTGTTTGTCTTTCTTTCACGGCAAAACGAAGCGATGAATTGACGTGATTTTTTGAGTGGAGATAGTTGAAGGGATGGAGAGTAACATAGGCTACTTTTTGTCTCTTTCTAACGCGAGCGAAGCCGCGGGCAAAAGCTAGTACTCAATAATACTCAGTCAATAATAAGTATGGCAAACAAATATGTCGCATAGAGTCGTCACTTCAGTCGCTTCAATATTTTTTTCTATAGTCACCGTAAACATTCTGTTAGAAGGCACATCAACAAAGTTGACCGAAAATCTAAAACAAGTAGCCAGCAAAGCTTTTTAATTCTCACATCGACAACGTGCAGTCGTGGGCCAAACGGAGCACCCTCTTATCAGAAGCACTTAGTAATTTTGTCTAATCCGATATACAAGTTTTAATACCCCGTCCCGTCCGCCCGCGGCTACAAAAAAGGGACTGTGTTAAGTCTCGAAAAACTGCACGTTTTCACACGCCCATACTGTAGTGGTGTGACCAGATGGTATTGAGTCTTTGGGATGGTCCTGGTACTGTGATGAGCTGTAGCACGTTCAGGAAAGGCAAAATTATTAGAACAAGTGATAGATTATTCAATCTAATTTTAGTAAGTACGAAATTTTTATTGTGCAATTTGAAATATGGTTAAAAAATCATCAGTCATTTATTTGCCTAAAATTTGGCAGTTTCAAACATTTAATAGTGAACAAATATTAACAAATAGAAATTAAATAAGTAAATAAATATATAAGCCACAATAGTCACACAAAGTAAACTATTTATTAGTATTCATTTAAATATACTGATAAATCCTACATTCTCAAAGTATTCCAATAGTTAGCATAAACGCAAAATCTAGAAATATTGAGACTAGAATTTGCCTGCTCTTTTATTTATTGTTCATATCTATGTATTTTTTATTTAAGACTTAAAGTTCCTAACTTTGGCCTGGTCATCCTACTCCTGAATTACGAATGGAGATTCGAAACATTCATTCCGTTTCTCCATCTCTTTCTGTTTCATGCATTATTAAGAGATGACGTATAATATAATTGGAGTTCTTTTCAGCTGGACCTTTCATATCAGGAACGCTTTTAAACGATTCAGCATTTTGAAACTTTTCTCTTTGCCCTTTAAATATTCGACTTAACTTGTTCAAGTAAGCGTTCATGTTATGAAGTCTGTATGCGTTTTCATACCTTCAGCTGCAATCTGCTACTGTTAGGCGTCAGCTTTAAGCTAACTTAATAATGTCGCCGTAACTAGTAAATTATTTTTAAGCATTGTTGGCACTTTTAAAAATAAAGAAAACTTAAATAATCAAAATTAAAAAATATAATCTTTCTTGTCTGGTCGGCAACCTCTAAAAGTCTAACGCACTAAAGCAAATGCCATTAAAACAGCTCGTAAACTCAGAACGAGGAGACTCAACTTCGGCGCCCAACGAAAGTATAACAATGTTGTTTTTCGCGTCGCATAAACCACGACCGCAATCTACAAAAGAAACAAGAACGAACTTGGAGCAGTCAGACTCGATACAAAAGGGGAACGGTTGTGGAGCTCGTTACCATTCATAATTCACGACCCAAACTCTTCGTACGTTTTCCCATTAGAAATTTTATAAGGTTTTTATTGCGTCGCCCGCTTCGCTCTCCCGCCAAAAGTTCGCGCGCACCCGTTTGACAGTTGAGCGCGCCAACCGTTAGCTGCGTTCACAAATTCATTCTACTTTTTTAAATTTTAAAAAAGGTTTAGCGAAGAAATTGTTCCTTTGAGATACGGATCTAGATGATGTTACTGTTTTGAATACATTTTTTATTTGTTTTAGCTGTCTGTCTTTGTATACACTGCATCATTTTGACACAAATTTATTCTCCCTGGGACTCCCTACGTTACAAATTATAACTTTTGAAAAAATACAACTGACAGACTCTGGTCCTGTAAAATTAAACTGGCAGCAAATTAATAACGCCCTGTTAGTCTGAAAAGGTAATATGGACGTTATATCGCTAAAGTGCAGGCGGACTAATTACGTTCCGTATTCAAAAGCAAGCATATTCATGAATATGGGAACATTTCGATGTCAAATTAATGGTATTAGTTTACATACTATCTTTTGGATATTCGTATGAAAACCCCCTGTCTCCCAAGTTTGTCAGATCGTACCTACTCTTGGTTGATTACGGTACACTAGCCAATACCCCGCTACCGTCGAGAGTAACTTCGATAGGACTTCGAGAACTTTCCAAAGGGTTCCAAGACATTTTGCTAACTTCCATAATGGCTGGGAGTAACATGAGTTTAATTATATGACAGCCTGAAGTCTCGGCTTTAGTTTTAAGTTAGAAACTTAGGTTGAGATAAACAGACGGTTCTTAGACTGAGCTTCGAATAAGCGATTACGGTGTCACTGTCGCGAAACTGATAAAATACGATGGTAAATAGAGACAAAGAATAGCGAAGCTAAAATGCGTGCTAAGTGAAGTTTATTTAGCTCGACCTTAGTGATATTTAACCGACTAAAAACGGAGTAGGTTCTCAACAAAACGATAGTTTTTATGATTCGATTAACGCGATTCTTAAGTAGTCCCATACAATTTTACTTAAGTATTTTAATGGTTTGCACAACATTTTTGAATAAAAAAAGCTATCTTAGTTTCTTTCTGTCTAAATTATGATGATGAATGTTCTTTGCTTCTGCACTTATTTCTGTAGTCATTTGTTTCAGCCATCAAGGGCCCATAGAACTAAAGACAATAGGAAAATTAGTCATCGTCGACTTCAAGCCTCTCTTTTTACAATACCAATAGGCTCAGGATAATCAATGGTGTTCAATCTCGGCGGGTATCTAGCCTGAAAAAAATCGTCTCGATAAAAATAAGATTCTTTCCAATACCGCCGGACTACGCCTCTACGCCAAACATGAATGTACTGCATGTTCCTAAACGTAAAAATAGGGGTTCCAAACTTTCGATGGTAATATAATCATCAACATTTAAATTTATATCTACAACAGTAGCTTAATTTAAGAAATACGAGTGTTAAAACACACAAAATAATATCACATATTTATGACTTTGGCTTAGGTATAGTACATCTAGTATGCAATCTCTTGAAACGTTTGTGTGACAGTGGCGTTTATTGTTCGTGTTTGTTTTTCTTTCACGCAAAAACTACAGCTCTGATTTTGATGAAACTTTACAATAATATAGGCTGCATACCATCACGCTATGAACTACAAGAGCGGAGCAGTAGTCAAAAACAAAACATAACAAATGCCTAGATCATTAAGCCTGTCTCGATACGTTTGTGCAAAAAGCGTTAATAAACTAATAACGCAGGTAAAACTATGGGGAACAGTAAGTAGTTACCAACATAATATTCATTCTGCCAATGTCCACTGCAGAATATTATCCTCCTTTAGCCCTCGTCCAATCAACAAATTAGCTTCAAAATATCTAAATTAGTTGCAGGCAAACTCCGTTTTCATTGCAGTGTTAGTTTAGCTACATGTATTGAAACGGCTCTAATCTACGCTAGGCAAGATAACTAAATTCTGACCTGATTTATATTTCTGCGCAGATTTAGTTTGGTAACTCTACGTATTTCGGACGTTAGCGACGGATTAGGGTTGTGCGGTGGTGACTTTGGCATTTTCTATAATCTTTAAAAATAAGAAGTTTCGTTATTTATTATTATCTGTTTGAAAATTAGTAGATACCCATGTTTCTATCTGGGTTATGGGACATCCCGCCCACGAAAGATCTCGCCCCCGGGCGATATGTCCACTTTTTAAAATGTGCATGGGTATATTCGCCCGAAAAATAATGTTCTGTTTAAATATGGTCATTTTACTTTATGGTTTGCGGATTCATCTGATGTTTCATCAAAAAAATATACGATTTAACCAAAATATCTCTTTACTTTTTAGTATGAGACATCCCAGTATCATTTATTTTACACAGGACATTATTTTTCGGGCGAATATACTCATGCACATTTTAAAAAGTGGACATCTAGCCCGGAGGCGAGATCTTTCGTGGGCGGGATGTCCCATAACCCTTCTATCTAACCTAGTTTCTATAAAGTGAAGTGTGAAAAATAAATAATTTAATCCAAAATTTAAAGTTAGATTAATCAATTTAAGTATTAAATATATTTTGTGTAAATAGCAGCTAGCCAGCTAGTTTTCTCTAAGAAAACTATCAATCTGCTGTTTGTCTTTTCTTCTATGTTCGATCAATTCTCATTTCACACTAACGACATCTAAAAGTTTATTCACTGCAAGAAATATTTGACAAAAGATAAAACACATTTACAAAAATCTGACATTCCCAAACTGAATATTTAACAAGTGAAAACGTGGCAACCCTAAGCCCGCCCGGCGACCTCTATTAATTAAAACGCTGTGTAAACCGGGCTTTATCGGCGCGCTGGCCACGCCACCCAATTAGGGCACCCGACGAGTCTCGCGCCAAAAATTATGCGGCTTATCAACTACCGCGTAATTTTGAGAAACGACCGTTCGTTCGGAAACACGGTTCGGTGGGTCGTGATCGATTATTTGTTGTATTGTTTAAATGTTGTGGACGATTTTGTGTTCTAATAGGCGTTGGTAGGCCATGACTAAAACTTTGCAGGTTATTTGTTGTTTTAATTATCCACAATATAGTCACACACAAATAAACCGGCCAACTGAGACCTTCAAACGTTTTTAAAATTCAACGTAAAATTAGTCTACGCTACGAGCTACGACGATCGTAGCGGCGTAGACAAAGGTCTACGCCGTAACTCCGGTTGAAACGTTGCATTTTTCGTACTGAAAGGAATGATCGGTAGACTAAGTATTGATTGAATCAACAATATTGTTGATTCAATCAATACTACGAAATAAAAATAAAGTGGTAATAACGCTCTACAACACTCTTCTTATAGTACAAACATTGAATCGAACTTAAGTTTACCGAAGCCTTATCCTATATTATATCATCCACTTTACCAAAATTATTTAGAAACAACAGCTTTCGTAACCCTCTCATCCATGCACCCCTTACTAAATTTGCAGGATTCTGCCATCTATAACATCATACCAATATGCCATTCATCAGCCGAGGCGTCGCTAAACACCGGCGGCCGCGCGAGATAACCGCGCAGTAAACCGACAACAATGCCCTGACTCGCACTCAATAAAAGATGATAACACATGAAATATGAACTGACAACACCCCTCTACGAACAGAAAAACCAACATACAATCTCGACCCTATGCTAAGCCAACAAAGTTTCAATTTCGTTGAGACTGCCTCTAAGTTATGATATTACGAAAGCGAAGACAGTGTTAGCATAATAAACGCGCTCCAATGAAAACAAACCGCATCCAGCTCACGAATACAGCCAAATTTCCCAAAGAAAACATACCAAGTTACAACGTTTCGGAACGAAGCGGTGACGGCGCGAAACAAAAGCGCGGGAATCGCCGCCATTGGTGGAGGAGGTGGGCGGACTCCCGGATAATATGGCGGAAATATTACGAGCCGAGGAGGTATTCAAGGTGCACCGGGAGGAAGGGAGGCCCGGGGGAGAGGGAGGACACCCCCCCGAGAGGTTAATTACCCGCCGGCCGATAAGGCAGCGGCTCGCTAATTACGTACTTATGGCGGACTGAAATTAAGTTATCGTCGGCGGGAAAACGACGCTCACTTTGTTTGCGTTCCGTTTTACGGATAATATGTATTCTGCGGCGCTCGAGAGTAATGGAACAAAATTGGCGGCTATTCAGTTTTATCTTTTATGTCTGAGTAGAGGAAGCGTAGCGTCGTTCGCAGATAATGGAATCATTGTTCAAACACTGAGCGCTCCGGGGACTCTTTTTTAATCGTTTAACTTAATTTTTGCTTTGTTTTATATTCAAACATAGCTACGCCGATTTGCGTTTGTTTAAAATATTAATCCGCCTTTTGATATAACAGCAAGAAAGAATATGAAAGAAAAGTCGGAATAACGTTTGTGTTTGCGAATAATTTTATTTCGTAGGACTCGGAGTCGTTCATATTTTAAGTAGATATTAGAAAGATAGCGAAATATACTCGAGTGCGACAAACAACACGACTGGCAGCTGAGCTCCCAAATAAAATGCGATAAAATAAAAAGATGCCAGCGACAAAACGTGGATACTTATACATGAGCCAACTTACTTACAACACGAGAAAGATGTTGTGTGTGTCTTAGGGTTTTGCGAATAAGAACTGGAATAGGCGAGCAACGACGGTAATAATACGCAGATGGAAATTTGTAAGTTTATACATATTTACCACAAAAGCGGCTCAGCGAGAGATCGCGGGATCTGTTCCCCGGTTTTATTTTTCCAAGCTCTAAATGGAGTCGGTGGAGCATTTAAATAAGCTTCGCCGCCTGAAGTATGGTAATGTTAGTAATACGCGGAAAGAAACCACGCCGTTGCTTTCAGTGTCGGCCATTTTGAATTTCCTTTTATTTTAGTCCTCTGAGACATGATCCCTTGCTATGTGATTATTTGATAATTTTGAGGAAAATTTTGTGTGTTGAAAACAAATAAGAATAAATATTGGTTGAAATCATTGTGAATATATGAATATATTTGACACGAAGGAAAATAAACCTTAGTAAGTCTTGTAAGTAAATACATAACAGTGACAGCCAATACGACATACTACATACTACTTCAGTAATAATCATTAACTTTTCGGCGACAGCCGGATGTCGCGCTGCTATGGACTTTCTTTTGTTTTTCGAATCACGTGTGATCGAAGGATTAAATATTATATTAAGGATAAAGAAGGATTAAAATTATATCTTTTACTAAACCAACAAGTTTTCACTATTTTAACAATAATTCTCTCATGAGACTCGCCTCATTTTATTTGCGTACATTCATCCTCCCATTAATAACCAAAACCTTGTCAAACAAAGAATACTCTCTACCCATTAAACAAATGCCCAATAAATTAAAGCCATAACTGAACATACCAGCAAGGATTCCTCATCATTCCTAATTATTTTCAAACGATTAATTAATGTATGGAAACGACATGTTCTAAATAAAAAGGACGGCCATATGTCGCAACTGATCAAAGACACCGTTCGTTTTTTGGCTCATAATTAGTTACAAATTATGTAACAAAAACTCCTTGGTATCTGGTATGGGAGAATGGCGTGAACTAAGTTATGGATCGTCTCCCGGAACGCGTCGGAGATATTTAAACATAGAGTTCGTAATGGATGCGGTCTAAACTTGCATTCATCATTCATCTTTCCAGTGTTTGCAATCTTCCTGACGGAATAATAGATGAAGTAGTGTATGTGTGTAAGTTATTTCCAAGTTATTTACTTAGTTTTACACTTCATTTCTAATTATTTTCGAAAATTAACAATTATAATACGAGAAAAATCTTAAGCCCTTAAGAACGAAAGATTATACAGTTATACTGACATTTTATTTTGCAACTAAAAATCCTAATTGGAATCTACCTAGACAAACTTTAATTCATGTATGTAGTTTACAATACTTTCTAAATTAACTTTAACTTAGCCATCACTCAACAAAATCAGTCAGCTGCACAACTGCACCGTCTAATCGTTCGTCGTCCTGAAAGCGACACGTCTGGATGCACGCGCGGCGCGCATAACCGGCCATACGGACCCTCCTCCCAACTAATTCAAACTAATTAGCTTCCGTAAGCTGTAAATCTAACGATACTGCGCCGACGTCATCGCGCGCGCTTTGATCACGCGCGAAGTGAAACGGAACGCGACACGTGAATGAATGAACTGAACGATTTTTGAACGGAGCGTTTAATGTCAAATGTGGCGGGAATTCCGCCGGCCCTTAAGTTTTATGACTTCATTCCGCTGGTGATACATGGTTTACAAGAAATTTGTTGTATGATTGCTCGTAAATGCACCAATTAAGATTTGCCAAGTTCACGGACGTAAGCCTGACTTTGAATCGTCACTGGTGGGTACTTGTCAATGTAGTGTGTCTATAACGCTTTGTGGAAAACGATAAAAGCAATGATTTTCCAAGATATGAAGTTTTTTTTTACAATTCACAAGACAAAGCTTAAATTAAGTTAAAGCAAAGACGATTCATCTAACAATATTAACAGACTACGCTACACACCTTTTACCTACACTATTTAACATTACCTACAAAATCACCAACTTACACATCACACAGCCACGCGGCCTTTAATCGTTCTATCATATCAATCACTCGTTCAGAAACAATCAATTAGAACGCGATCCCCTTTCAATTATTCCAGCATCGGTAGGTAATTGCCTCGCCAGCTCCACCTAGGGGCGGGTCGGGGAACCGATTATGTGTGATGTGTGATGGACATTCTATTGCCATGATTGCGGTTTGATGACGTAAGAGGCTGAATGTTATAAAAATCAGTGTTGTGGTTTGATGGATGACGTTGTTAAGAAATAATTGAAGCGGGAATGTAAATCTTGGCTATGGTTGAAGTCGGTGAGGTTGCAGTTGTTGTTTTCCTTTGTTGTAAATTTTGAGGTCCTCTACAAAAAGAAACATCTAGCAGCTTATGAATATAACCTGTACCAAATAAAGCCGAAGATATTTATTGTTTGTTTATCACCTTTATTTTTGGAACTATCGGTCGGGATGTAAGGGAAAAGCAAGGGATTAAATGAAGACCTATCTTTCGCACGACTTTGTAATCTAACCATTCGTCCTCGCGGAATGAGAAGTTCAATTCATAATTAGGAGTTATACGGTATACCCCAGTTCAGATGAAGTAAACTCCATAGTATGACCATGACTATATGATAAACTTTATCTGAACCACATGCACTAACTTTCATGTACAGTGATCATAATTTGGGTGGTATTCCAATTATTTACTTTGCGATGGATGTGATTAATAGATAATTCCCAGAAATCGCTGCTTTAATCAAAAGTCACTAGCACATCGGCGAAAAGTTGCCTGTCTGGCGGTATTTTACAGATTGCACTTCGGTGAGTGAGCTCATGAGCTACACGAGCCCATTCTCTCATCTCCATTTTACCACCGGACATCCAGACGTACGGCGGGATACCACCCTTTTTTGGTTGATATTCCTCATATCCACACTTAGCGCTTCTCAAAATCTCGCTCCATCGTAAGCCTCCGTCTATGCCCTCGGGCTAGTCTGGGACCAAGAGCACCTTATAATAATATTAAAAAAAAATACATCATTTGAATTCAAAATTATTTTTGGGGGTTATACGTTTTTTTATGTAATTGAATTCTCGCAATAAAAAATATATTTATGGGTAAATTATCAGAAGTTTTAAAATGATGATAAAATATGCTATGTCTATATATTTATTTATTTATATTTATTTATATATTATGGGTGTCGTGATGGCCCAGTGAATACGGCGCCCGCCTCTCGTGTTGTGGTTGAGGGTTCAAATCCGGGCAAGTACCAATATGACTTTTTCAATTCGTATGCACTTTCTAAAAAGTTTATCTTGGACATCACTGACATCCCATGCCTCAGAAGGCACGTAAAGCCGTTGGTACCGGTTGTCATTCGTAGAACTTTGACAGTTGTTACGGGTAGTCAGAAGCCAGAAAGTCTCACCAGTCTAACCAAGAGGTATCTATCGTGTAGCCCAGTTACTGGGTTGTGGGGGTCTGATAGGCAGTCGTTCCACGTAAAACACTGGTATCCAGCTGAATCCGGTTAGGCTGGAAGCCGACTCCAACATAGTTGGGAAAAAGCCTAGGGAAAAAGGCTATCTCCCTAGCCTGGATGGATGGTCTGTCTATATTTAACTATTTAAAAATTAAACATTTAAACAAATAAAATGTTACAGCTGTTTTGTCGCAAAACCTTAAATTTTTTGTAACGAAAAAGTGGACAGTGCATTTTGAAAAACAATTAATTTTATTTCATATTATAAAACAGTCACTTATTTACTTAAGATTTGTTAGATAACGATTTTATAAAGACGGTAATTTCAATAGCTAGATTGCCGTTACGAATCGTCCCCTTCGCACCTGAATCGTCGAATTGCGTGATGGATGACGTTGGCCTGCTGTTCTGGATCACTGCCCGCGCTATTCACTTAATTAAATTTAGATTAACATGCCTTGAAGTGAGATCGTGAAACTTTTTGATAAAGACGATGGTTTTGCGAGGTAGGAGCTGTTTGATGTGAAGGCGTTGCGTAGTAGAGCATCTAAGGCAGCTATTATAGCATGTTTTAAGTATCGGCGAGACTACGCTTGCAAATTCTAAGAGACGAAAAAAAATTACAAGATCATGAATAATTTTACCCTTGCACCGTCTTCACACTTTCACAGTCAAAGAGTGGTCCAGCTCAAACTTGACTATTTCGGGGCTAAAGAAACCTGTATAAAATACTAGCTTTTGCCCGCGGCTTCGCTCGGGTTAGAAAGAGACAAAAAGTAGCCTGTGTTACTCTCCATCCCTTCAACTATATCCACTCAAAAATCACGTCAATTCATTGCTCCGTTTTACCGTGAAAGAAAGACAAACATTCAGACAGACAGACTTTCCCATTTATAATATTATAATAACTAGTATGGATTATGTGTTCTTTTATACATGACCCATAACTTACTCTTATTTTAAGGTTTTAATCTAAGTTGCATTCAGTATGTCTGAACACTATGTTCATGAATTCAGTAGAGCTGTGACACTGAAGTCGGCGATGGATTACACGGTAACGGCCTGCACAACCGAGGCACAACGGTGCAGCGAAAATGCATAAAACTTCTTACATATATCTCATTTAAAACCTCCTTCAAGACAGTCTCGAAAAAACAAAACCCCGTCATTCTAAATTCGAAGCACATGATGATGACAGACGTCAATTGACATTGTCAAAAGTGAGCAAAGAATTTAGAAAATTATGGCATATGGAATTTGTATTAATAAATCTATCGTAGATTCTCTATAATGATACCCGTCCGTTATCATGAATGCTGTGACCGCCGTTGGTATAGGTGTGGGAATAGTTTTACTAGTTCTCATTGCTAGATGGAAATGGAGATCTTTAGCGTACAAGGTAAGGATAAAATCATAAATATCATAATAGCTAAGAGGCTTGAGTCATCTGGGTTGGAGAATGGTGGGCATTTGTGGGAGACTACAAAATTTAGACACAAGACGTTGCTGTTGTTTGTGTAGTTATTAAATAAAAATAAGTACATAATAGATCTATTTGGTTACATTATCAACACAAAGGGAGAAGGATTAGTCTATAAAATCTAATGGGTTTTGTAAACTGCTGAGTACGTACGTAGCTGCTACAGTAGTAAAGCTTGAAAGTCAAAGTAATCGTGTGTTGTTGTTCCTCAATACGTTTGCCTAAACACAGTGTGGACTACTGTGGACAACTTGCCACACGATGGACCGAAAATAAAAAAAGCGGATTGAGTTCCTAAAACTATCCAAAACCGCTAGCTCTTTGGGGAAGGCGTAAGTTCAGCATTGAACTAACCGTAACAAGATATAATACTTAACCAACCAGGCCACATGTTAAACTACGTCTTCGCCTCTTCCAAAGAGGAAGCTAAATACCATAAATCATTATTCAGCACTAAACGTATTTTTGCGTATGCAGATCGAGCCGATTGAAGACGATCAATATTCTACTTACAACAACGTCCAACTGTTGCACCATTTGTGTCCTCACCACAACGTGGTTCAACGATATGAGGTCGAGGAGAAGGACTCTCTTGACGAACATCTTGATGTCCTGACGAGGAAACTCGCTGACAAGGTAACGGGGCGTTTTAACAACTTTAGGAGTACGGAAAACAAAGTTTGCTTAAGTTAGAAATTTCATATTTGTATCTAAACGATTCGACATGTGATTTCGATGATGTTCACTTCACTATTCGGCTTTAAACGACAAAAAATCCGATGCCGCACAAAACCTCAGCAGTACATCATTTTAACTAACAAATTGTAAACTTACATAGTAACTACCTTTTTCCCGCGATGCCTTTAACTATCTCCACTTAAAAATCACGTCAATCTTTCGGTCCACTTAGCCGCTCAAGACGGACAAATAGACAGACAGACACACACACTTTCTCATTTTATAATATTAGTATGGATTTAAGGTCCGTGTAAACTCTTTTATAAGTTCCCAAAACATATTTTTGTCTTATATCGGCATTCTAAAATCATCACGACGCTTCACGCTGTATAACGATTGGATGACGGTATCAAAATGCTCTTCTAAAGCCTTCAGTTTTAGTTTAGCAAACCACTATGCAGCTCTACCGATGGAATCGGGGCTACTAGGTCCACCTTCAAAAGTTACCCATCCTTTCTCCTATTACGCTCACAGGAGGGCCGTCTACGCCTCTCTAAGTCCAAGATTCGGGAGACCCAGAATGAGATCGAGAATCTTCATGCGATTGACCATGACGTGAGGGCGAGGTACCGGGAGATCATGGAGTCTCTTCGCACAGATCTGCTGTCCAACGAGAAGGAGTGCAAGAAGCTTCAAGAGCAGATCGAATGGGTCTCCCGGAGACGCGCCGAGCTGAAAGATGAGGTAATATAGACTATGAAATGGTTTTTTGGACAACTCCGTTGTGATGCAAATTGTAAAGGGTTTCATCACACTACCATAATGTAGGGCCGCAAATTTTCCTGATGCAATGATTGATAGTGAAACAAACGAAACCATGATAATAGTTTTTAATTCTCACCATCTGCGTCTGGCAAGGAGTGAATTTTCAGTTTAAGCCGAAAAAGAAGAAGCTCCGGCTTAAGTATTGTTTTTACCTATTCTTAATTACGCATCGTCTTTAGGAAACCTTACTCCCTGCAAGGTTTCGTCTCAATCAGGATCAATCTTTTATAGTCTAATAAGTCTAATTTGAGTTGTTAATTATTTTTAAGCCATGATTTCTATTAACAAGTACGTTGCGGCCTGACCTTCAACATCTGTTAACAGGTACGCCGAGGACAAATGTTGTACGGAGAGGCAGCAACCGAATTAGCGAGCAATCTAGCAGAATTGCAGCGCGGCAGGGTTCCCGAAAAATTCCCCGACATTACTGAAACCATGGGACAACCACCTACTATCAGTACAATCAGATCCCGCAAAGACACGTTCTTACCTAAATCGACACCCATGACCTCTGTTATACATAAAGATTCTCTGCAAATGTCGACCACTAATACCGCAACTGGAATAATGCAAGGAACGCTCTAAAAAATTTTTAAATTGAACGTTTTCTACTTGAACAATGATTTATTATTTAATTTTCTGATATTTATTTTTTAATTTATATTATCTTTACCTTATTATTATTATAAACAAACAAATTCTTTTTGAGTTTAATTTAGGTACCTAGTTGATTTTTGATCCATAAACGCTTAAATACTAGAAGCTTACCTGATTTAAATTCTAATTAGCCCAGTCAAATTAGGTAAAAAATGGGGTAAACCTCGGAATGAAAGATAATAAGCTGAAAATTGGTATGAGCCTTTGTCTCGTCGTTCTAAATGTTGTCTTAAAAGTCACAATTGTTATAGTGTCCGCGTCTTGAGATATTGGAGGTCAAAGGTCACAAAAATCGGTTTTTCGCAATTATCTCGTTTTCTATTGCCTAATGAGATTTGCACCTTTTACAAAAAATGTGGAGTATAAAATTCTCCACAACTTGTACCTTAACTTTTTTTTCATACGGTCAACAGTTTTTGCGGTAGACCGCGAAGAGTGCGCCGCGTACAGTCATGTATGGCCTAATGCAAGGACAAGCGTGAGTTACGGTTATCAGTACGTCATATTAAGTTAGTTATTTACTGAAAAAATGTAATTCTTAAACAATGCTCATTTTTGATGTACTAATTATTAAATATTTCTATTTAACTATAGTATATTATTAATTCTAAAATGTATGTTTTAGTTTATTTTGAGTTAAAACGATAGTAAGGGAACATACTTTATCATTAAATATACATATATTGAAATGTGTGTTCAAGTATTAATCCTTCGAACACACATGATTTGAGACACAATAGCAGCCGACAGCCGGCTGTCGGTTTGTCGTTGAAAGGTTAAAACATTTTTTGTTGATTTCAATTACTTATAATAAAATTGTAAATGGAAAATCTTCATCTTCTTCGTTGTTTTCTTCTTGTTGTCGCTGGAAAATGTTCGATTCGTTGTCAGAGAAAATTCCCAATTTGGATAAATTGGTGGAAGTATTCCAACAAGAAAACATCTTCGTACAAACATTATTTGAAAATGGAGTGCGTATCTTGTTGGCATTATATAATGCTCCAAAATCTGAAGACAACATTGATCATTTACGCTACACGCAATTCATAAAATTAACTAAATTATATAAACCAGTACAGCTATCAATACTTCCACCAACAAGTGCAGCAGCTCAACAACACATAAATCGAGTCTACTACCGGATTCAAACGTGGTAAGGGAAGGACTTAGAACCTCAAGAATGGGGCTGGATGCTCGAAAATGAAATCCTGGAGCCCATAAAAACGTTATTGCCTGCTAGCCGAACTACTAAATAAAATGTTATTGCAAAAACGGTTGTGGTTCCAAATAATCCCGATGAAGAAAGCGCATACGATCCTGAAATTTTGGAAGGTTTGGAGATGACTAAGATGATGAGGATTTTCCAGCGACAACAAAAAGAAGACAACAAAGATGAAGATAACTAGCTCCATTTACAATTTTATTATAAGTAATTAAAATAAACAAAAAATCTTTTAATACTTGAACGTACATTTCAATAAATGTATATTTAATGATAAATAAATATATATATAAAGTATGTTTCCTTACTGTCGTGTACATCAAAAATGAGCTTTGTTTAATAATTATATTTTTTTAGTAAATAACTAACTTGATTCTACGTACTAATAACCGTAACTCACGCTTGTCCTTGCATTAGGCCATACATGACTGTACACGGCGCACTCTTCGCGGTCTACCGCAAAAACGGTTGATCGTATGAAAAAAAAGTTAAGGTACAAGTTGTGGAGAATTTTATACTCCACATTTTTTGTAAAAGGTGCAAATCTCATTAGGCAATAGAAAACGAGATATTTGCGAAAAACCGATTTTTGTGACCTTTGACCTCCAATATCTCAAGACGCGGACACGATAACAATTGTGACTTTTAAGACAACATTTAAGACGACGAGACAAAGGCTCATACCAATTTTCAGCTTATTATCTTTTATTCCGAGGTGAAACCCTAATTTGACTGGGCTAAATCACCACAGGCTATAAAGCAAAATATGTAACATATATGTATATAATATAGCCTTTAAATTTTAGATTTCTGTGTGTGTTCAGTCAGTCCAACACCATTTATCTATCAATAATTTCAATAGCACATCACAAACAAAACTCAATAAAAATGACGTCAACACACGCATCCAAAACAATGACAAACCACCGCAGCGCACTCGGAAACAAGCCCCCTTTTATTTTATATCTCTCGTTAATTCCGAGGGTTAAAATCCCCGAAAAAGTGAGCACTTGCCTTGTTTACAAGGTTTTAGATTTTAATTTAGATTGGGGTTGCGTCAAGTTTGCGCGCGAAACGACGTAAACGTCAAACGGTATGGCGGGGAAATTGGGCTCTTTTCAGTTGCGCGATTAGGTCGCTGGGTTGTTTACGAGGGGTGCTCTCGGCATATCCATTAAAATCGCATTCGTATGTGATCACCTAATACAATATCATCAAGTCCGTGCCCGGGGTGCTTTGTGAATAATTTCGCGGCAATCTGCTCCCGTTTGTATCGGATTTGTATAATTTCATAATTGGTATGGTTCAAGTAACTTTTTGTTGAGTCAATCTTAATGGATCTTTGTTGTAAGAATGGAAAATGGTAACTTTGAAGTCACTCTTTATTTATAATCATATTTATTGCCCACAGATTTTGTTTTATAATCATTGCAAGCTATACTTAGCTACGAACCAAAACTTTTACACCCTTATCTAATTAAAATTCGTTAAGTAATAGCAAATAAAAACAAATTAATTAAAAGCCACCACATCTGTCGCTTTTTAAACGCATGAGCGTCACTTTTGTCTGTCTGTTTGTATTCCTTCGCCGCACATTTGTTCCGCCGGGGGCAGTTTACAAACAAAACTACTCAAACTTGTAATGTGTCAATCAATACCAACAACATGTTTCTAGTTATTTAATTAGGGTTTGGTTTTATTTCATTTAATACTGAGGCGGCTGTGGAGGCGACATAGAAAACACTATTTTGAAAGAAGAAACATTTATGACTGAAAATTAAAATCGTAAACACCTTACATATTTACCTTTTAAACCTTTTTATCTTAATAAATATTTTACGCTGGCTTAATAATACCAGTCTATTGTCCCAGTTCAGGGCATAGTCATCCTCACGAACAGAGAAGAGATTTATAGAAGCATAGATTGAATGTGTTAGTTTCATGTTGTTATAAAAACCAGGTAAATAAATAAAAGGAGCGGTTACAAATCCAATGTCTGGGAACAACCTAGATGCTGAAAAATAAACTCCGATTTCAGGACCTACATCATTCGACATACATCAAAGACTAGACCTACGAAAAACCTTATTAATAAACGTTAAATCATTCAAAAATTAAATAGAAATCTAAAATTATGCAAATCAAATTCTAAGCACATTTAATCCCGGTTAACAAGCGAAAGGGTTGAAAGCAAACAAGCCATAAAAATTCAGCTAGCAATCTTAGAAAATTGAACAATCCCCTAATTGTAAAACGCTTTCACGGCAATATTATCAATTTGCGGGAACGAAGCGTCCATTTCGGATAATTAGATGGAGATCAAAATTATTGAGATGACTTGCGTCTTCTATATTATGCTACTTAAATACCTTTCTACACTAATATTATAAAGCTGAAGAGTTTATTCGTTCGAATGAAAAAATATTTAGTACGATTTGAAAAAATATGTTTGTATTGAATAGCCAATTCCATATCGAGGAAGGCAATATAGCATCATGCTACGATCTACTGGAGTGGAGTAGTAACTTAAGGGTGAAACCTAAGGGAATAGCTAGTATTTTTGGATGAATCTTCTCGTGATAGCCCGATAGTTATTACACCTTTAATTTTCGACTTAGCTATATTTCCGACTCAAACTTTTATCCGTAGTTGTGCGACAGTGACAGGAATAATATTATTAGTCAAAAAAACACATGTTGAGTTATCTTATCTGCTTAGCTAAGTTAGTATAGAAGAACCAGGTGATCTGGGCTATCCTATCTCAGACACCTTCCTCTATTTAAGATTGTACTTTTACCTCCAATGTAAAAATGCCCCCATAATGTTGAGTTTTTTTTTTTTAGGGTTTTTTGTTTAATAACATATCAAACCCATTGTACCTTATTTCTATACCGACATATATCTAAATACTTATCCTAATAAAATCTAAAGATACGCTAGGGGGGTCGGTGCTGTGTCTGCGGCATTAGCAGGTATACTGCTTGTGCTATCTCTGATGATGATGATTGAAATAGGACCTGATTGAGAACCTAGAGTCGCCGTAGTACTTAATTTTACCAATCTAAAGTAAAGTAAGAGATATGAATTGCCCTCCAGAAGACTTTTCGGCATTGAAAATCAGTTTAGTTTCACCAATGTAGTTATTTATTTATGTACACCGTGCAGAGGCGGACTTAACGCCTTAAGCATTTTCTGCCAGTCTATCTTAGGTTATGAAAGATATAAACTCTAGTAAGTTGTACTTAAAAGGCAAAAATGGAGCTCTGATTTCTTAGTTTAATCTTTGACCCCTGTCGCCCAGACTTATAAGTACAAGTTAACCCCAAAACCCATTCCACTTCAACTCGATATAGTTTTTCTTATCTTAATTTTAGTAAGTACCTAAAATCGTTCTGAGGTTTAAAGTGAATTGAATGCATTAGAGTTTTAAGAACAATAACTTTGGGATTTTGTGGCATAAGCTGGTAATTTGCTACAAGCCTAAGATCCGCAGATTTTTTTAGACAACCCACTCAAGAAATATTTTCCAATAAATTGCATTTGATATTATAAAATACTTTTCATTCATAAAACAGATGGTTGAAAGTCCTCCTTAAGCGGATTCTCTACTTTAAGTAGGTACTGTACGAGTACTTACAAACGCTGAAAAAAATCGCTTTACGAACAAAAAATGTACATAAGTAACTATGTACAATGTAGACAACAGTGCATAAAGTACAAAACACTCCCCCGCGAGTTAGTCCCATCAGTTTTTAAATTCGCTAAGCGCCACACATGAACACCGTGTTTATATTATAAACAAACCAACTTCTATTTACTATTTATATAACCACTTGCTTCACGAAAACGAACCTTATTGTCTCAGGAATAAGGTAAAGAGGTCAGGTTAATAGCAGCTTAGTTTGTTCTCTTATATCTACGGGATATTAAAAGTTGCGCCACCCTTCTAAGTAGAATCTTTTTTCTTTTTGTCCTTAATGTAAAAAGAAAACGCGAAAAGTTTCGGGACGCGGCGAGTTTAAATTTTTCCACCCCTAATGCGCTTATTACGAGTAGGGGAAAATTTGATGGTTCCCAAACTTTTCAAATATGGACGAGTTTTTATTGTGTCTACTATATACCTACTGAAAAAGTGAGGCAGAAATATTGAGACGGACAAGTAGGTCGAAATAATCGACGAAACAAATTCAAAACCTTCGAACACACGTGATTCGAGACACAATAGATATGCAATAGCAGCGCGACAGCCGGCTGTCCCTTGGTCGTCGAAAGGTTAATTTGTTAGTCATAATCTAGCAGACACAGACGAATGATTCTAAAGGTTCCTTTCTTTTGAGTTAAGTCGAAAGTCTAAAAAATGGAGGTACGAGTAAAGATTTTTATATTTGTTGAGTTTTTTAGAGGTATTTCTGGATTGAGTCTTCCGTCTATCTTTCAAGAATTGTATTCGCACGAACACAATGGTGTATGTCAAGGTAAAATTGATCTCGAATCTCGAACACAAGACTAGGTCGACGGAATCGCAACCAAAAGACACGGCCATTTATGGCTCATAATAATAATGTTGATGATTCGCTACGATCGATTTAGAAAGAAAGAAAAAAAATTGAAAATTTGCAAGAAGCATTGGTTGTGAAGTCGGTCTATCCAGACATCAACGGACCAGAAAAAACTATTATAAAGCTTATGCAAGCGTGGCATAAATAAAAGAATAGGTTACAGCCATCGATGTATCTTTTAATTTGCAAACAGTAATGAACGACATGCAATGGCTGCTGCTTTTGATCATGGCTCATGGCTTGGCTGGCTGGCTGGCCGGATTGGCCTGGCTGGCTGGCGGGCTGGCTGGCTGGCTGGCCGGATTGGCCTGGCTGGCTGGCGGGCTGGCTGGCTGGCCGGCCGGCTTGGCTTGGCTGGCTGGCGGGCTGGCTGGCTGGCTGTCCGGCTTGGCTGGCTTGACGGTAACTGTCACATGGGTCGTGACGTTACGGCGGCGGCGGCGGCGGCTATGGTTTTCTGGCTGCCAGTACTCGGTACAGTGACGACCTTCTTTGGCAGGCGTTACATTCGGCCATCCTGTAAGCATTGCTCCCGCAATGCCGGAAACATGGCAATAATTAGTCAACAATCAACACGGCACGGGACAGACGAACACCTAACCCCAGATCAACAACAACCATAGCTGATCTTTAAGATCTTCTATTACCAGCTGCTCACCAGTTCTACTAGCACTATCAGATATGGGTGCTACACTCTTATATGGGCGAATGGCGTTAGCTGATACTAGGCCTAGGGAACTGTTTATATCCGTTGAGTCCTCTAATACTCCTAATCTTATACCAATCGTTACCTAAAACCTTAACAACTGCAAAGAGTAATACAAGTCGTCTATTTATTGAGTTTACTTTGCCAAAGCTGGTGGTTGGCGCCGTATGATTGCGCCAATTATGTCGTCTTTTCTATAATAAGTGCTATACTTACGTTTGTTATTTTTGTCTTCTTTTTTGGTACTAGCCACCAGATTGCGTTAACAAGCTCCTAGACAACATTGGATCATATCCGTACTAATATTATAAATGCGAAAGTAACTCTGTCTGTCTGTCTCTTTTTCACGCCTAAACCACTTAACCAATTTGAATGAAATTTGGTACAGATATAATCTGGGTCCCGAGAAAGGACATAGGATAGTTTTTATCCCAAAATTCCCTCGGGAACGGGAACTATACCACGCGGACGAAGTCGCGGGCAAAAGCTAGTGACTTATACATTGTGGTTGCATTTACTGTATCATTTATACCCCAAATGACATCGTAACCTGTTACCCAATTGTGGGGCACATATTTTTATATTCAACCTGATTACCTGACCGATTGCTCTGGGACAGGCTATACAGTAACGAATCGATTGGCCTATTACAAATTTAGAAAATACGTTGGTCATAACAAACATTGTATTAAAATTATACCAGTGTGAGTGAACGGTCTCAAGTGATTAATATGGGCGGCGAAACACGAGCTGGGCGAATTGCGATAAAAGTTCTATTATCTTTTAGTTCTCCTATGGGCCCTATGTCAATTTTATCTACATCTGTTATGTATGACCACTATAAGAGACTATACTGGCGTAGTACTCGTTTTTGACAGATAACAGGAAATTTTGTCAGGCAATTGGCAAATAATGGCAGTGACACTTACTGAAGTCATATCCTTGCAGCTTTCAGCCCGCAATAAAATTGTACCTTCCTTCCTCCTTCCAGCATCTTTTTCTACAGCGTTGATGATCTTTAGGTAGCCAGAGCTACCGCTGAGCAAGGTTGCAGGAATCAATCGAGTAGGAGACGTCATTGGTTGTTGTTTTTGGCTTCGTTGTTTTCGGTTATATTTACCTTAATGATCGATAATCTGAGCGGCAGGCACTAACTGTAAATGGTCTTGAAACGGCTAGATTCTTCTACACGGTCCACTTCGCACGGAAAACCTGAAGCTTTCTGTAACACAACTGTTCAATTCCATACATCAGAGACGCACCTTTACCGTTTATCACTTGCTGACCGATAAGGAGGTTTATTATAATTCCGTTCATGTCGATACCTGTCAAGTGAGTTTGCAGTACACATCCAAACCATCGATTTCAAGGCAGAAGCTCACTTCCCCCTTGGCTATTAATCATCGTACCTGAAAATCCTGGCTGCTGGTGTCAATATAAGACTTCACGGAGGCTGCATTAATTGTTGCAGTTTCTTTAAAAATACCACTGTAATAGCTGTAATTCAAAAGATGTTTAATATCTTTGATAGCGCTAGCTTCATTAGTTTTTGGATTTTGAAAGACACCTCGTGGCGTTGGTCGGGTTGAGGACATTCGCGTACTAAATGTCCCGTTTTCTTGCAACGTGGGCATGGAAAAATATCTAGACTGACAGTTCCCGGCTTCTTCTCGGTTTGTCGCCCCGGATGCTTTTGTGCTGTACGTTGATCATATGGATGCGGTCGGTAGTCATGAAGAACGTAGATAAATACCTTAAAGTGATAGGCTCTTGCATTCGGCTGCAGGTTGCCATGTAAGCCGCGTATTATACTGGAGATAGTTACACTATCAGAAAGCTTGTACCTGAAGCACATCGCAACCGCAACCTTTTCTTGATAGTACTTAGTCATGCTTTCGCAGTGCAATTTTTCGCGATTAGGCACCTCTTCCAGCACGTATAATATTGGTGTTTCGGCAAGGCGCGTAGCAGCATTTGCTTCCACTGTTTCCATGAACAATCACGCTCTTTGAGATTATATAACTTTCTTGCCTGGCCGCGCAGTTAATCTTGCGAATGAAGAAATTTTAGTTTTTCATTCCATCCGTAGATCTCTCTCAATTATTGTTCTATTATTTTCAACCAAGCTATAATTGTTCTGTTTCTCGTGTGAGCAGGATCTTATTTCTTCTTGCCGGCGGTGGATTGTCTTCGGCGTTGCATAATGGCGGATCTTGGTAGTCTCGACTTTCTTCTTTTTCACAACGGATTCGTCGATTCATATTGCGTGGATACCACTTCTGAATTATAAAGCTTATGCAAGCGTGGCATAAATAAAAGAATAGGTTACAGCCTTCGATGTATCTTTTAATTTGCAAACAGTAATGAACGACATGCAATGGCTGCTGCTTTTGATCATGGCTCATGGCTTGGCTGGCTGGCTGGCCGGATTGGCCTGGCTGGCTGGCGGGCTGGCTGGCTGGCTGGCCGGATTGGCCTGGCTGGCTGGCGGGCTGGCTGGCTGGCCGGCCGGCTTGGCTTGGCTGGCTGGCGGGCTGGCTGGCTGGCTGTCCGGCTTGGCTGGCTTGACGGTAACTGTCACATGGGTCGTGACGTTACGGCGGCGGCGGCGGCGGCTATGGTTTTCTGGCTGCCAGTACTCGGTACAGTGACGACCTTCTTTGGCAGGCGTTACACTATTCTTAATTTTTCAAGCACACGTTGAGATCCAACGGCTGTTAGAAGAATCATCCACACTGCACGGCAGCTCGGCTCGTCATTTACATTTTTATTTTATTTACAGCTGGCAATCGCGACGCACAGATAATTTCGTTCCTCTAGCGCGGATAGAATAAATTGGAAAGTTACAATAAGGCTTTCCTTACAACCGAAGTTAAGTAGACAATCAGGGCGGATTTTAAATTCATTATTACGTATCCTCGCTAAAGAAGCGTCGATTTACGTGAAAAATATATGGAAGACAAGATAATGTAAATAATCGGAGCTTAACTGTCTATTTTGGTAAAGTTCTGGTAATTTTGTACAAGGCACTAACCTTTTTTTTTTAGTGGGAAATCATCCAATGACTGCTCCCGTCCTGGGTGCGGTGGGAGGGCGTGTCAGACTCTTACTGACTAAACCCACTGACATGTTCCTTCGATTGCCCTTTATGTTCCAGGGTCACGGTAACTATTATAAACATTCCGCAACCCCGGCAGGCGTTGGCCCTGTTGGGCCCCTTCCTGTGCTGACTCCTTCTCTTTGAGGCGCGCGTGGAACACTAACGCGTCGTCGACGCGGTCCTGGTCCTAGCCGGGCGGCGAGCTACCCATCGCTCGCCTTCCGCAGAACCGCGCCAGAAAAGCCTCCAGAAGGAGGCGACGGCATCCCATTCCGTCTCGCCCCGAAGCATGGCCTGAACCAGCGCCGGGCGCGAGAGGTCACCGCCGCCGATCGCCTCTACGAGGACACGTCGATGCTCCGCCCATGAAGGCACTAACCTAAGCTTGATGCTCGTATATTTTTCTTTCTAGGTTTCCGTACGCGAAGGGTGTCCACAGGACCACATTTAGGGACTACGCACATTTATTCATTACGCACACTCCATTTGCGTTTCGCAGAACGATTTTGGTCATCTTCTGTCAACCAAAAGCCGCCAAGCTTTAGGGACTTCGCACATCTATTCTATAGAAAACAAGGATTTTATACAAAAGGTGAACAAGCGCGGTAAGCTACTGCTAAACGGATGCGTACGCGTTTTCACACTAAATTAATTCTCGAAACGGAATTGCTGTTTTTATGGACATAGCTGAACAGATGTGTGTAATCCTTAACTATCCATTACTTATTTGGCTGGCTGTATCTCATGAAGCGTACCGGTATCGGTAGAGTTGTAATATTCACAGTGCGATTTTTTCTATTGACGCTAAGACAAGAAAATTCGACGTTTTTTGTTCAATCTTATTAACCTTGCATGTTAGTCGAAATATGGGAACCTTCATATTATTATCCATACTAATATTATAAATGGGAAAGTGTGTCTGTCTGTCTGTCTGTCTGTTTGTCTTTCTTTCACGGCAAAACGGAGCGACGAATTGACGTGATTTTTTAAGTGGAGATAGTTGAAGGGATGGAGAGTAACATAGGCTACTTTTTGTCTCTTTCTAACGCGAGCGAAGCCGCGGGCAGAAGCTAGTTATGCTATATTTGCTTCTAGCACTTCGCCATTTTTCTTTTTGCATATTTCCTTAACCCGGTAATGGTTTATTTTATGATAGGTACTGCTTAAGTATTCAATTATATACTAGACCTTTAGAATATAGTTTCCTAGTAGATACTAAAAGTTACGTTTAAAACACACTCATCTTACCAACTGTAGATTTTATTACAATACTCAATTTAGATTTACTCCTAAATAAGAGCATGTAAAAAGCCCCAAGTTGATGTAGCCCACAAACACGAAACAGATAAAAACGTCCCCTCTTGAGCTCGCCGTGTCGTTTTCATTAGTATTTTATTTTTCCACATTTCCCGCGCCAGCACTCGGCGCCATTTTATTTATATCGGAGAAACTTTCCTTTTTTTTTTGCTTAAGCTTTTTAGCAAGCGAGTGCATTTTCCGCGGCTGCGACGATTTGAATACGTACAATTTTCATTTTTAGCTACTACGGTTTTTAGCTACTATAGAATTAAACCAACCTTGAAATTGTATTGATAATATTCATTTGCCGTTATGTAAAATATACAAAAGTTATGAACCAGCATTTTTTTTTAATGTTTTGTGCAGATAACATACTACTTAGTGGTCACTTAGCCAAAGTAATAAAAAACGTTTTTATTGATGAAGGTATGTACTTGTTACGTACTTAGTATTAAGAATGACATTAAACGCATCGCATCTCACTCAGGGGTGAACATAAAATTGAGTTGCAAAGAGCAAAATTTTTTAGAAATAGAGTTAAACTGAAGAAGCTATTGGCCCAATGTCAGTCGGAGTGAGCAGCGACATTCGAATTTAATTCAATAAGGGAGATTCTAAGTTCGATTGTTTTTTTTTTATGTATATGTACACCGATTACGCTGAGGTAACATTAAAAATTCACTGGAGCTCCGAAGGTTTCGGCAAGAACGCCCTTAGGCTGTAGTCCATCGCCGCTATCACCGTAATGACGAGCAGAGTTTTATGAAATGAGGCGACGTGCAGTGGACACGCGGTTTTAGTAAATGTATGTACCGCCACATCGGCACTGTCATCTCGTTCTTGCTGACGTGACGGGGGCTGTCTTCTTGTAATTAGAAAACTTCTCCCCCAATAACTTTGAAACATAAGTTAAGACTAAAGGGACTACTCGCCTACTTACTTTTATTCAGCTTATGTCTATAAAAACAACGATTTTGCAAGAAGACGCGTACCTACGCGTCCGTTTATCTTTCCACGTCTATACAGCTTTTCTCATTGATGGGAGCCGAACTATATAAAAGTGACCAAAATCTTTCAGGAAAATATAGTTTTGTCTCGTCGTAGTCGTTATAGTCTGGTAACATTTTTTTTGTAAGCCTGTTCTGTCCTACTCCTGGGCAATGGCCTCTCTCCATTGAACTCCATTCCTTCCATCACTCGCGATGTCGTGCTTCTTCCTTTCAAATGGACCAAAATCCATCCAGCTTCTCTGATTCTGGTCTAATTTAAATGAGTGTCCGTATGGGTATCCGTGACATCACAGTAGGGCCCTATCAGAATACCTACCTATATAAGTATCGCAGCGACCTTTATTGGCCTCGCACAGGTATTTTTTCATGTATATTCCCGTTTGCTTTTTTTGTTCTGCCTTTGTTTTTTTTCCTGTGTCCAAAATAAATATTTTTCTTTCCATCTCCTTCGTTATCTGCCGCGACCCCGCCTCACCGTCTCAGGGCTCCGGTTGTGTGCTACTTTAGCCCACAGTTTGTCGGCATTCGGCAGACATGCATGATGGAATACCTGCGCAAGTACTTAAACAATGTGCGCCTGAGTTGTCGCCTGTATTGACACGTCCATACCGGCTCTCTCTCCAAACTAGAACGGTGCCAAAATTCTGGAAGCTTGCTAATGTGCAGCCAGTGCCCAAAAAGGGCAGCCGTACCGATCCCTGTAACTATCGACCAATCACCATCACCTCCATGCTCTGTAAAGTCATGGAAAGAGTACTTAATAGCATGTGATTTTAAAATCCTACTTGCATAATAAACGATTTCATTTCATTTCAATTGTTGGCATACCTAGAAGAAAACAATCTATACATTGCTGTGGTGAAGCCATTGAGAAAAACGGCGAAGCCCTTGTCGTTTCGCTCGACATCTCAAAGGCTTTTGACAGGGTTTGGCACGCAAGTCTCCTTAGCAAGCTTCCTGCTTATGGCATACGATAGCGAGTGAACTTTGCCTTAACGGCGGGATACCACCCTTTCTTGGTCGATATTCCTCGTATCCGCACGCAGTGTTTCTCAAAATCGTTTATTATGCGCACCGCAAAGGAGTGGAATTCTCTGCCGGCGTCTGTGTTTACAATTGCATTTATAACCCGAATGTATTCAAGAGACAAGTGCATAGGCATCTATTGGGTAAGCTCGCTCCATCGTAGTCTCGCGTGTTTCGAACTCGGTCTGTTAATTAACACCCAATAATCAATATACAGCGCTTCACTGCTCTTTGGCAAACCTGGAGTTTACACTTATGAGCGATAGATAAAGACAAAGTCTGCGCGCCATAAGTTAAGACAGGGAAGATGCATAAGTCCATGAGCTTACGTTTCAGTGCCATCAGCAGATCGCCTTTAAAAAGTTCCTTCATGGACCAGTAGCTCTTCCAGACATTATCAGTTCGCCTCGAAACTTCTGTCTTTCTTAGCCTAGATAGATTAGTTCTTAGTCTCCCCGCCTACTTTAATGCTTATTGGCGTTAAGTTGACCATAACATTGGTATTCAGTGAAGATTTCTTTTCATTTCTTGCATATAATACATAACTATTAGGGCAAATTATTAAATAAGTAAAAACAAGAAGTATTCATGTTCCATGATCTTTATTCATATCCTAAATAACATTATCTTTAAACAGATTGGTAATTATATTAACATAATAATTATGTTTTGAACATATTTCACTGTTTATCCAAATACAATGGAATAACCTCAGTCACATTGCATAGCTTCTGGTGCTAACTTATGTTAAAATTATTAATATTATTTAAATATTTTTTCTATGCACACACAAAATGTATTGGAGATACGCAAGATAAACATTCAACTAAAATAATTACACTAATACATTTTAACCTTAGAATGTAACATTTCAGAAGTAAAATTGGTGTTTTTAACCGAGAAATGTTGCTGGGACATCTATAAACGCTACCGCTCATATTTACAGTCAATATTGGTTACTTTGTGCGTCAAATTCTCGATTATTCGAATTATTCAAGAGTCAGATATTATAGTGTTTCTAGTAGTAATACCCAGATAACAACGATATTAAAAGTAAAGACGTAGTTTGGCCAAAACCTCTGTATCCCGATATCATAATTAATATATTTTATCTTCTGCCCTTTTCATAACAAAACGAAAAAAATTGATGCGCTACACTTAAATTTTGTTTAATTTGTGAACCAGGGAATCTGAACCATTATAGAAACTCGTGTAATATTACACTCACGCCACTGGAAACGTCATAAGCGGTTCTTACGTTCGCCAAATAGTAAACATTTAACGTGCCAAAGAACGTAATAAGTTCTTATCTTCTTTTTTACTAATAATATAATTGCCAGAAAATCATTATAAACAAACCAATTCACCGTATTGATTGCAATTAACTACATATTTACAATAAAAGTATCATAATAATAATTTCATGTACCTATTATAAACATGAGTATGTAAATGTTTGACATTAAAAAAAAGCTCATATTTTAGTTTTCTATTTTGGTGTTCTTATTTATTTATTGCTTTGTGGTGGGTTCAATAACTAAGGCAAATTAGAATTACCACGGGTGAGATCAAACAGTCTACCTATTTAAAGAATTATAGTCAGCTCGGCGAAAGCAGTCAGTGAGTACAAGACGGCACAGGAATCATTACGGCAAATTCTGCATAGCTTTAAAAACGATAATTCAATCCAATATAAACTAAAAAAACAGTACAGTTTTAGTATCCCGGATTGTCAGTGTTGTAGCTACCCGTCGTCGTCGTAGATTTCGTCGTATGCTTACAATACGGCCTTGTCCACACTGACGGTCTTTGCCGAGCTAACTATACTAGAAAATCATTCATTTATATTAATCACGGATCTTAAGTATAAAAGAGGAGATGGCCTTAGCAAGTTTTCCCATAGAAAGACGCGTAACACTTTTCTGAGTTAAACTCTTCTTACCTCGGGCCAAGCTCTGTCTCAGCCCACAAACAGTGTAGTTCATCATTCATTTAAAATCACTTGAAGTTTAAAAAAAATGTTAATAAAACATAGTTAAACCATTTTTAACTCGATATTGGCGGGACTAATTTCTAAAATTTTTTTTTAGGTTTATATTCGCCCTGAGTAGCAGAATAGCTATGAAATAATTAGGGTTTATTAAATCACAGTGAAAATTCATTTCCACAAAACTCAATGTTAGTCTATTTGACAAGATAGCGTGTCGGACCCAGCAAGTAAATAGAATACTTATTTTTTTTTTAATACGTGAAAACCAGGCACGCGATCCGCCAGAATAAAGTGACACCGCAAATACATTTGAATTATTTTTTAGACTACATGTTGTATCAACGTGCCTTACATTAAAATTATATCTACTAACTCATTTAAATATTATTAAAAAAGTAATTTACCAGTCTATACATTATTTTTTAATATACATTCTTATTTATATCTCTCCGGATCTATACGTGGTGCGTAGAAACATTTTGTCTAACCTAACTATGCATTTTATATACGAGTGGGATTTTTTAAATTATTTTGAATATATTAGGATTATTCATGTCTCACTCCCGTTTGACGTCGTCGTCCATACAAAACTCAGCGTCTAATACTACCTGAAACAATGCAATTTACACAGTATGAAAAGAAGTTTCTTGTTTGTATGAACATTTATACTCCATCGGTTTAGTTAACCAAATATACTTATGTTAGTGTTGTTGTTTGTTTGTTGGTAAGCTTACCGCTTGCATGCTTGCGACTGCACGATCGGTTTCCTTTTCAGAGTCGTCGCCACCGTCTTCGGTCTCCTCTACCACTTGCATCTGCGCCTCTTCGCCGCCGTCTAAAGACAATATAAGAATTAAAAATAGTCAACTGACACTACTTCCCTCTTTTGTAATGAAGGTTATGTATTATGAATGTCTTTTACTGTAATCCATATATGATGACTGAACCAACTCGTTTATTATATTCGTATTCGTCAATTTTTTTGTTATTTTTTTGTCTTAATCATTCTTTGAACACCGAGGAAGGTTTTTGTGAAGAGAAAGAATAATTTTCAAATTCGAGTAAAAACCAGAACTTTTTTGAGTGAAATACACGTAAGGTAAATCAGGGCCGGCTAGTAAATAAATAAAAGTCAGTTCGAGCAATAACAGGCTGGCAACATAACGCCTATGGAACCGTGGGAAACAGAATAACTGACGAACACGATAACTAATGAGACTAATGGCGAGATAAATAGACGTTACTAAGCAGTAAGCACTCACTTTGGCTTAGCGATGTTCCCGTCTCTATCGTGCACTTGACCTTTGGCAGTTGAGTAACAGTGACAGGTAAAGTGCTAAGCCAAAGTCAGTACTCTTTATCTCGTCATAAGTATGAAGTTTATCCATACGAAACAAAATTTGGATTGGGCAACTAGATTCACTTTTGTTTTGTAAATGACGTTTCGAAGTGTCTTTTTTTGGTCAAATGTAAACAAATGGTTTGACTATTTCGTCAGACGCGGCGTGTATAAGCTGCAGTTTCCCGTCCACGATCTGTCCGGAGATGACGCCGGACAAGCCGGTGACGTTGATCTGTTGGCGTATCTTATACCTCTAGCTGTGTATAATTTAGTATATTGTCACCTTCAGACGCGGCGTGTATAAGCTGCAGTTTTCCGTCCACGATCTGTCCGGAGATGACGCCGGACAGGCCGGTGACGTTGATCTGTTGGCGTATCTTATACCTCTAGCTGTGTATAATTTAGTATATTGTCACCTTCAGACGCGGCATGTATGAGCTGCAGTTTTCCGTCCACGATCTGTCCGGAGATGACGCCAGACAGGCCGGTGACGTTGATCTGTTGGCGCATCTTCTTGGCCTCGAGTTCCAGTTGTTGCTTGATGTAGACCTCTTTGTGGTGCACCTTGTTGTGGTACTTTAAGTGGTGGGCCTTTGTGAACTTCTTGTTGCAGGGTGTGCAGCTGTGGAAGAATTGTTGTGTTGTAGCAAATGGTGAAAGGTTTACTAGTTGATCCCAGTACAAAGACCACGTTGTCTATAGCCCGTATTAATAGACGTCACTCAATTCTGAGACGCTCTCATATCTCTTGCTGTCCTTGTCATTCTAATGGGAAAAAATAAGGACACCTATAGATTTGAGAGCGTCTCAGACTTGAGTGACGTCTATTAATACGGGCCTATGTCAGCCAAGGGCTGTGCCATGCCTGGGCTGTGCTGAAACGTAGCTGAATAAGGAATGAACGGTCTTTTTTTGAATTATGTGGGGTCCCTGAACGGCAATTGATCGCGTAAAGCTTTATCACTGAATATTTAGATTAATTTTCATTCCTATTCTATTAAATTCACTATCGGAAGAGCCCAAAACATGGTAAGTAGCATATAAAGTCCATTACAGAATATTTTATAAACAAAAGCCATCTTCAACCATTAATATAACTGGACTCTAAAATATTATGTGTTCAATTAACACATAATATTTTAGAGAAATATTTTTTTTTCCAAAGATTTGACAGTTTAAGTCACGTGTTTTAGCATACGCGTTAAGAGTGTTTATAACTTCCACTCTTATTATGGTTTTTTAGAAGAAGGTTATCTGTCAGTCCTCTCAATACTTACGAAAACTTCTTCTCGCCAGTGTGAGTGAGCATATGGTTGGCCAGTACATAGGAGTATGTAAACGACTTGCCGCACAGCGAACACTGGTACGGACGAACTCCCATATGTAACCTGCAAGCGTTGAGAACAATAAGCATACGTTTTACAAGAAAGTAAATGTAATTGTATATTGCACTAGTTCAATATTTTCATTCGTTTACAAGTGAGTTTATAAAGTTTGTGGTTAAATGTTTTTATTTCAGTGCAATATTCCAGCATGAAACCCAAATTCAAGGCATTTCACTTTTAAGAGTTTGTCGGTTAAGAAAGGTGATGCTAGTTATTTCAAAACGTAGGTAATCTATGGATAAGAACAAGCAAGGAACTGCTCGGATACTCTTTTCAATCCAGTTGTTGCATAAATATAAAGATTAGTCATGCATGGTAGTTAAGCGATGGTCATTGGTCAATCTCAAATGACAGCGCCCGTTCAAGAACGCGTTACAATAGCTCTATTTAGCTACATTGTATACTAATTATATTGAAAGCATCATAGAAACTGGATTTAGTTAATATAATGTTAACTGATTCAAATTATGGTTTATGCACGACAAATAAGTTACAGTAATGCATTTTCTACACAATAACGTAATTATTCACCTATGTTACCTCCCATCTTCCTTTTTAAAGAAACTTCACCAAAATTGCCAAGTACTTTACACCTTATTACTGCAAGAAATAAGACACAATCTTACCTCTCATGTTTCTGCCGCGTCCCATAGTCTCCGAACCGTCGGCCGCATATCCGGCACTTCAGTATAACGTTGCATGTGACATAACTGCCAAACAGTTAACACACAAATATGCATCTTATACCTCAAGTAACAAGCCACACAATCTTACCTCTCATGTTTCTGCCTTGTACCTGTCTCCGAACCGCGTCGGTCGCATATCCGACACTTATACGGCCGTTCTCCCGTATGACAGTGTTAGTTAACACACAAATATACACCTTATTCTTCAAGTATTAAGCCACACAATCCTACCTCTCATGTTTCTATATCGTCTCGTAGTCTCCGAACCGTCGATCGTTCTCCCGTATGACGAGGCTTATGACATAACCGGGAAGCAGTTAACACACAAATATGCGCCTTATTTCTCAACTAATAACACACAAAACCGCCCACCTTTCGTGTTTCTGCCTTGTCCCGTAGTCTCCGAACCGTCGATCACAGATCCGGCACTTATACGGCCGTTCTCCAGTATGACGTTGCATATGACGTTTCAATGCCTCCCGCATCACGCACGCGAAGCCGCAGACACTAAGTTATTGGATAATAGAACTTACACTGTTGCGTTAAGGTAGAAACTTCTACCGTGTACGCCTTTCATGTATTTTGTTGGTGAACTGCATACGCTGTTTCGTTTTTGTTTATTTGTGTTTGGGCGGGACTGATTGGCTTGGTGGATGTCTGTCTTTTGTTAAGGAATGTTCTCGTAGATTGGTTCCCGAAAAAGTATGAGTGTTATAATTAGAGATAGTTAATTCGGATGCATTTTTGCCTAAGTTGAGATGTTGGCTAAATATATATTGGGCAAAAGCTCATATCACACCTCATCAACTATCAGCCTGCATTTTTGTATATATCGATTGTAATCCAGCGATTTCCGAGTTTTGCCTTTCTTCATGGCTATAAAATCGTTTTTTTAGACGTCGCTTTCATATTATACACCCGACTAATTATCCGGTACTGCCCAGTTTTTCTGGGATCTCGCGTTTTTTTTTTGTATAGGCAAACGTGCATCAGCCATCATCTGATCACTAATTTTAATACTTTAATATAACATCTGGACACTCTCAAAAAGCCTGAGAAACTAACAGTTCCTACCACCCACAAAACGTATCCCGCCAAAACACGGACACATCCACCAACCAATTCCCCCCACCCCCTAAACATTCACAACTCGCCTCTCATGTTTCTGTCGACTGCCGAAGTCCCCGAAGCGTCGATCGCAGACGCGGCACTTGTAGGGCCGCACGCCCGTGTGCCGCATCATGTGACGACGTAACTCCATGTTCAGAACGCACGCGTACCCGCAAACGCTAAGTACAGAATGCAGCTATGAGGATTTAGGTTTTCATTTTTTAGTAAGAAACGTCGATTTTTTACTATCCTAATATAACCTCGCTACAGATATTTTTAAGTCAGCAACGTGGATTCTACTGCCATGTACCGTAGGTATCTATAACCTCGCTACTGATACCTATACGCAATTTCATTTTATATCCTTGAGTATCTTCTAGTATGACTACATAGTATTAAACAAAGTAGCTTTCTCTGTCCCTATGTCCCTATGTATGCCTAAATCGTTAAAACTACGCAACGGATTTTGATGCCGTTTTTTTATAATAGAAAGAGTGATTCAAGAGGAAGGTTTTTAAGTATAATCAATGCTTGCTTATTATAGTAGAAAAAAGCTGTCATTTTTAAAGATTTGTAACACCAGTGCGAAGCTGGGGTGTTTGCTAGTAATCTAATATAACCTTTCATGTTATATTTGTGGGCGATTCTCATTTTAAACTCAGTCATAAACATAGATCATGACCATAAATGGCGTTTATTAAACTCTCAGTCACTACCAAAGATACTTTTTTTTACTATAAATTATAAGAATCCTCTTCACTGATATAACTCAGTCATAAATGTGAAAGTCACTACCATAAACTGTCTCACTCAGCATACCCAGCTTTTTACTCAAGCCAAGTCAGATTTTATAAAGCTGGGTCTCGGAAAATGTTCACTCTCTTTAGCTTAAATTTTTTCTCATGCGTTACCCTTTCCAATATTAAGAAAAGGGTGATAATGAATTTATCAATTGCCGTCAGTTAAACCAAGTAGACAAGACCAAGTGCATGCATCCATATAAGCCAAAAACTTAACTCAATAGTCAATCGGTAGTGTGGAATTGTGCGGATTTATAATTATCTAGCACATACATTTTTACTCTTTGTAAGTTAATATGATAATTCCGTGCTGGCGTTTGGCGTATTAAGAATCTAAGGTCAAAATAAATTATCGTCCTTTAGATTAACTATTCACCGCCTCTTTAAAATTGCTTCGCTAACACTTCTTGCTAAACCACATTATTTATCCGAGCCTAAATTCACTGTGTGTAATTACTACCTCGGTTATTATGGCGAGTTAAGCACACGAAGGCAATTTAAAAAGTGGAATTCTGAGTAATTATCGATTACCTAGGAATACGAGAATCTATTCTTTTACCATACCTAAAATATCTATAGAATAATATATATATATTTTTTGTTTAAATAGGAAACGAGAGCGGGTGACGGGTGCGTTCTGTCATGTTCGTAAATTTTATAATAATTATAAGTTTATGATATCGTAATTTGAAACAGCGTATGCTGAAACGACCGATAAAACATGGGCGCAGGTGTTTATTACACTAAAGTAGACCGGGATATAATTAAATAATGATTTTATAACAGAGAGACCCACCCGCACCCATATCTCGTAAAATACATAAAAGAGAACAATTATTATTAAAAATTTTAGAGTATTTAACACCATCATCAATTGAAACATTTTTCAAATGCCGCCAAAAGTTAAAATTTAAAAGTCTAACTATGGATTGATTTTGAAACATTTTTTTGTTGTTGGTGTCAAATACCGAAATTGAAAAATAAAGAACTTTTTCTAAAGGACATTCTAAGTTTTCTCGTCTATAAACTTTATAAAACCAAGAGACATATTTTTAATTTATTCATTAAATACAATTTTATTATAATTTACAGTATTCCAGCAAAGAGATGTAATAATAAATATGTTTCAAAATTGAAGTAATAATAATTTATTGAAATTATTTATTCAAATAAAGCAGTCTTTATAGTCATAAATCTAAGAAAAAAATCCTGATTGAATATGTTCAGATGTTACTTAAGTAGGTAAATCAATCTACATACCTGCATACAAATGGCTTGATGCCCAAATGACGTCTAATATGCGCCTGTAAGGACGCATTCGAAGTAAACGAGGCGCCGCAAGTCTCACATGTATGTCTGAGAAGAAAAGTTTAAATGTCAGTTACAAGCTAATGCCCTTACAAATAATCACTGTGTAAAGTTATGTCATGAATAAAGCCTGTGTAACCATACATTTTTTGACGTAAAAACCTGTCATAACTTTATGCAGCGATTATTAGTAAGGCGCTAAGATTATAACATGAACATAAGGCTAGGCAGTGCACACACTGCGATTAACCTATTCACGACCAAGCGACAGCCGGCTGTCAGGCTACTATTTTTTCTATTGTGTGTCGAATCACGTGTGCTAGAAGGTTTAAACAGGATTGCTTAAGAAATAATTACAATCGCCATTATTAGAAAAGCTACAACATGAGACAGCATCAAGATAAGTTTCTTAATTATCACAGAATGACAAACATTTTTGTATTCTTTTCAATATTTTTGTTTCTATATCAAATTAGCCGAACTCGGTGGATACTCGTCGGAAATAGGCGGCAGATCGCATACTCCCTACACCGTACGGAGAATGTTTTTACTTCATACTAATATTATAAATGGGAAAGTGTGTCTGTCTGTCTGTTTGTCTTTCTTTCACGGCAAAACGGAGCGAAGGATTGACGTGATTTTTTAAGTGAAGATAGTTGAAGGGATGGAGAGTAACATAGGCTACTTTTTGTCTCTTTCTAACGCGAGCGAAGCCGCGGGCAGAAGCTAGTGTACTATAAAGCTGAGTTTATCAATCAAACATACTCACGTTTTCTCATAATTGTACTTCTTCTTGGAAGTATACTTCTTCTTAGGCTTGGGGTTTAGGATGTGTTCCGGGATAGGCTCGGAGAAGGCCATGATGGTCTCCTTCAGAAGCACGTCTTCTCCGTCTTCTGTCTTGCACTTGGTCTTCGGTTCTGCCGGTACTTTGCGTGGTCTGCCACGCTTGCGGGGTGGCGGGTTCTGTATAGGAAAATTGAACATTCCTCATGAATTGAGAGAACATGAATTGAGAGAACATGAATTTTATTAGTGATTGGCATGAAATGAGTTCAGTAAATATTTATTTTAAAGAAGAAATTTCAAAAAAATTTAGTTTGTAATAAATATGATGTGTAAAAGTGATTTTAAATCTTGCTTACATAATAAACAATTGCATCACATTGCTATGAGAAGATTCATATCTTGCAAATGAACTCCTAGTAATAGCCCAAGGAGTTGTACTCTAATGCCCTTACTAATAATCACTGTGTAAAGTTATGCAATGAATAAAGCCTGTGTAACCATACATTTTTTGACGTATAAACCTGTCATAATTGGGTAGTTTCCACCATTAACCAATAAATGTTAGACACAATTTCTATAAAACCTCTTTTAGTTTCAGCCCAATAAATTCGGTTCATTTTCAATTTGCAATAAAATTTGATTTTTAGTTGCTTTGAAATCAATAAATAGATAGTCAATTGAGTTGTTATTTAGTGACGTCATAAAATGCCATTGCCATACAAAATCTATTGGAGAATTGCGTTTTGACAGCTCATAAAAAGTACGTCAATTGATAATGGTGGAAACTACCGTATTTTATGCAGCGTTTATTAGTAAGGCGTTAAGTGAGTAAGAAGAGTAAGTGATGCAGCCTATAATAATTATACGGTTAAGAAAGTTTACCATCTCCTTAGTTTCAGGTTCTGATGCATGTTCCTCCTCAGCCGGGTCAAAGTCAGGATCATCTTCTGCAGCAAATTCTGAAATATAAATAGGTTTTTGTCAATAATTTCAATAAGCAATTATTATAGTAAATACTTTACATCAAAAATTCGCAATACGTAACATCAGTAATAAATGATGTGTCGCATATAGACGTATTGTCAGTAAAATGATAATAATCCCCATACTGTATTATGGACGTCATTTTAGTATTTTCATAATGTACTTATACTGAGATACTAAAAATATTGGTTTTTTGTACAAATATATTAGGCAGTTGCCTTATATAAAAATAAGTCAGGTTTTCCTTCCTGACGCTATAACTCCAGAACGCACGAACCGATTTCCACAGTTTTGCACTCGTTGGAAAGGTCTCGAGCTCCGTGAGGTTTATAGCAAAAAAAATTCAGGAATAATTTCAACATCCACGCGAGCGGAGCCGCGCGCGACCGCTAGTATTAAAATTATTTTAAGCATATCACTTATATAATACAAGTCCAAAACCCACAGTAGACACACCTAAAGTCATAAAACAAAAAAAAAAATAAAAAAAAAGATTTTACCAATGCTATACTGATGGGTCTCACCATGACCGAAGGCATCGACATCATCATTGTCAATGGGCTCTTGCTTCAGATCCAGAGAGCCAGTAGCAAGGAGAGTGGTCAAGGCTTCCGGTTCCTTCTCCTGGTTCTTCGGCTTCTTGCGTTGGTACGGTGACAGCTCTGGATTATAAATTACACAAATTGGCTAATAATTGAGGAAACTGACACTATTTGTATTATTAAAACTGTTTATTATGTTTGAAATACCTAATATTACTTAATAGGTATTACAAATACAAACATAGTTTCAACATAGTGATAATTTATACAAAGCTATCATCTTATTTGAAATGTGGCAGTGCCTGTAGTATGGTAAACAGATCACTGATATACTTACATACTTACACATTTGATTTACAATTAGTGACATTGGTGCTGATTCTCTTGTTCACAAACTTAACTAAATTTAAGGTAAATGCATCTTTCTCTTTCCATTTCTCAACGAAAAGGACAGAAGCTAGATTTTAGTTTAATCCTGTCAAATTAGACGCCATGTTTTTTAAATCGCCTCTAAATTATCTATGAAATGTCTAAATTTGACAGGATTAAACTAAAATCTAGCTTCTGTCCTTTTCTTTGAGAAATGGAAAGAGAAAGATGCATTTACCTTAAATTTAGTTAAGATTTTATTTTGTCCTTTTCTTAATTAGATGAAAAGAGAAAGATGCACTTAACTTAAATTGATGTTAGTTGGTGAATAAGAGAATCGGCACCATTATTACAAATAAATTACTCAAAGACAGATCAAACAATCATGCTCATCACAAAAAGATTAGTCCTGAATAGCAATCATATCCCTTGCTTTGCATTCAGGGTCAAGTATAGAAACCGGACTATCAAATGCCCTGCAACCAATGATATTATAAAAGGTGTAGATAGGTTATAGCAGCTGGCATTTTTAAATATATCACCAAATTATAATTTTTCTGAAATCATATTTCTTTTTTTCACTTGCCATCCTTCTTTGACATTGAATTATATGTGTGCGTTAGTGTGCCATTTTTGAAGATAGAATGTTGTATTAGTAACCTGTAAACCTATTTACTTATAATATCATTGCTTGCAATGGCATCTTTTTCTCTGTAAACAATATAAATAAATTATATAAAATACTTACCAATCTGTCCCTGTTCATTAGGATATTTCCGAGGCCGACCTCTCTTTCTTGGTCCCGGAGCTTTAGTAACAACCGCACTGTTCGGAGTCTTGACCAGGGTGCGGGTCCATTGACCCTGAGGGTCATGTTCCACTGGCAACTCATACTGCAGCAGTAAGCCATTTTCCTGCTTGATAGTTATGGTTTCTGTATCTGCAGCTGTTGATAAAATATATTATTATATAAATATGTTTTGGGGTTATGTGAAAGAGAGAGATAAGAATGATTAGTTACTTATTTTTGGAATATTATAGGGAATGAGTACAAATTTTTTGTTAGGAAAATTAATTTGTAACACAAATGCAGCGCCTGTCAGACGCTATAGAAATATTTAGGCGGGAAAATATGTGCACACTGAAAACAAAACAATTAAATCTATTCTGACCTTTGGACGTGCTGCCTCCTGACACAGCTTCCGAACTCTTCTTGAATTCCTCTAAACATTCTTTTAGTGTATCGTTTGAAGTTATACACTGCTGCTTGAATTGATAAGCGTAAGTTAGACGATCAACGCAATTCAAGCATATTAGCGTTGGCAAACAATCATTTTTCGACACCTAAAATGTAAAAGAGCATTTCAATATTTTAATTACTTTCGAGCTAAATAATAACAACAATATTTTTAACTTCTGGGATGTCAGCAAAAAATCCGAAAACTGCTACAAATAAACCAATATAGCAACATTATTGTAGTAAAAAATCAAATAGGGTGGCCATCGCAACCATTTTGATGTGGTAATTTTTACATACCTCCACGCCACAGCAGTAGGTGTACTTGTCGCCAAGTTGTTCATTATTTTCATCCCAATCAAAGAGGGAAACCATGTCCCCGGTTTCTAGACACACTCGACACGTTAATTGCCAATCCATTTTGTAGCAGAAAGGGCTATAAAGCTTCAAGTTTAGCTAAAAACTCGTCAAAATGCAGCGTTTTCTCAAACCGGAAGTTTGAACATTTGACAGGAATACCAACATGGCGTAAAGATGTTTCTGTCAAAGCGCGGCAAAGGTTCACTTCCTTCTGCCTCTCTACTCTACCATTGATTAGATTGCTATTTTTCTACCAACATACATTTATTTTTATGAACGATTGTAAAATCTTGTTATCATATTCTAAATCAAAAACTAAGTAGAATTTTAGTAAATAAAAAAATGGCAATCAGTGTTTTGAATAACATATAACACCAAAAAAAAACGATGCCAACATTCTAAAATAAAAATAATCTGCATTCTGGACTCTGGTTCTGCAATTCGACTGCCCCTTCCCCTTGAAAGAAACGTCAAATCAGTGCAAAATACAACAATAATAAACACGATGAAATTGTATCGTAACGTAATGAACGTGTAATAAATTAATCCAAAATGGAATTGTTTCGATCAGAATCGTTTTACATATTTGTTAGAAATGAATCAAGTTTATGGTGGAACAGATTAACGGGGGCATTTTCAGTACGATCAGGTGAATATTAAAAATCTTTAAGTTTTTGGCGACTGCAATGATATTTGACCTAGTTTTTCTTAAAAACAGGATGTAAGATAATTAACTCAACGTTAAAAAGATTTAATTCTTACCTAACAAGTGTTAGTTTTCAATTAATAAGTTATTATATGAGTCATTAATTCTGATTAAAATCCTTTATTCTAGCATGGGATCTCTCTGATATTGAAGACATAGAATGCCTAGGTATCACTGACGGTATAATAGGCAAGGTGGAACACACCAATATATTTGAACCACGCTTAATGATAATAAAAGAGAGTGCTTCTGTGGGCACAATATATTTCCACCACTCAATAAATAAAATCAAGTCAGTATGTTTTTTGAACATGGGACCTGTGAATCAAGAAGTAGAGCTAAGTCCTTGTACGAAACATGGATCTATGAGTGTAGCGGCAAGTTCAAATAAGTCTTTGAATAAAAAGATGGGCGCTAGACTTTTTGAGAACTCAGCATTCCTGAATAAAACTGTTGGTGCAGTTAAGAATGTTAGCAACACTATTAAGACGACCACCCAACAGGCTGCTACTCAGGTATGTTAGAAACTGTATTATTATATAACATAGATGTGCATTACAAGTTAAGATAGGTAATTATTATAGGCAAATTAAGTAAACGCAATGATAGCTCCAGGTTACACTGTATTAATTGAAGTCATAAAATAATATATTTTTTTTATTGCTATGGGCCATGTTTAAAATCTAATTTTGTTGAAAATGCCACAGTATACAATCACACTGAAAACCCGACATTATGTATGATTCATTTATTATTTTTATTAAATTCTACTAACATGATACATAACCATATAAAGTACCTAATTACCTTATAGAAATTGTAGGCAAAGAAATAGTAATTATTCATATGTGGTTAAATGAATAGGGATGTATGCAAAAATAATCAGCTTTTATTTATATTATGAATGTGGAGGAGAACTTGAAGTATATTGCTGACCTAGACACATAATTTTTTATTCATTATAATATTGCACTGTAGGCAAAAGAAATAAAACACTTGTATTCAGCAGAAAGCATACCCTAACAAAGTAATCTGATTAGAACGTAACAGAAAAATAAATGAATTTATTTGTCAAATTTTGTCATTCATCTCTTTATCAAATTTATTTCGATAATTTATTTTTAGATTAGAACAATAGGGTAATTGGCCGAATACTTAAATGTCACTTAATTTTTTTTTTTTGAGAGTGGGCAATTATCCAATGAGTTCTCCCGTCCCTTGTGTCAGACTTTTACTGACTAAAACCCACTCATTCATGTTCCTTCGGTTGCCCTTTATGTTCCGAGGTCACGGTAACTATTATAAACATGTTGCTTATCTTGACACTCTGAAATCTGTTGCTGTCATTACTTATCACTTCAGAGTGACAAAGACAGCAACAGATTTGAGAATGACTCAAAATTAGGTAGCATTTGAGTATTTTGCCATATGTTCCATATATTATTATAGGCAAATCCCACCAGACAGTTCCCAACCACTGCAACTCCTGAAACCCAGAATCAGAAGTAATAACTGCCTATAATATTATTTTAGGCAGTGTGCAGTGTTGTGTGTGAACCTTTGTTTGGTCAAAACATGTTATTTGTTATTTACCATTACATAAGTGTAACTACATATCATACCCACTTCAAAAAGAATAGCTTGGTTAATTGCCAATCAATTAACAAACTTCCACATTCTTTAATTCCCTTGTTATGATTTCTAAATGATAGTACTGTCAAACAATACTTTGGCATACATCCAGTTTTTTAGATAAGAAGTATATGATTAGGTGTGTGTGTCATTGTTCAATTGATTTACCGAATCTTCGACATTTATCTTTAATTTTTTTAACTTTTGATAAATTAACTCACTTTTTGGTTGTAAGTAATTACAAAAAAGTTTACTTGCATGGTTCATCCATACTAATATTATAAATGCGAAAGTAACTCTGTCTGTCTGTTTGTCTCTTCTTCACGCCTAAACCACTGAACCGATTTGAATGAAATTTGGTACAGATATACCTGGGACCCGAGAAAGGACAAGGACACAAAGGACAGGATAGTTTTCATCCCGGAAATCCCTCGGGAACGGGAACTATTTCACGCGGACGAAGTCGCGGACAAAAGCTAGTCATCAATATAATATTATTGTGTGAACTTTAAGAGACTTTAACCTCTGCTTCTGTTTCTTCTCATAGTAGCAGGCAGAAATACTTCCTCATTGTTCTCTTAAAATACGCAAAACAAAATCAACATACAAAAATTTTATGTTTAAATATAAAATTAAGTCAATAAGTGCAGTCAATCTACACTGTTTTAGACAAGACGAAAGATTATAATATATTGGAGGAGGCTATTCAGTTTTTAGGGTTCCGTAGTCAACTAGGAACCCTTATAACTAGTTTCGCCATGTCTGTCTGTCTGTCCGTCCTCGCTTAATCTCTGTGAGCGTTAGCACTAAAAAGCTGAAATTTAGTACCAATATGTATATCAATCACGCCGACAAAGTGGTAAAATAAAATTTGGAAAAAAATGTTTTATTAGGGTAGCCCCCCTGTATGTAAAGAGGGAAGTGGTTTTTTTTTTATTTCATCCCTAGACGTGTGATATATTGTTGGATAGATATTTAAAAATGAATAGGGGTTTACTAAAATATTTTTTTGATACTTAATATCAATAATTTCGGAAATAATCGCTCCAAAAGGAAAAATTAAAGCTCCCCCCCCCCTCGCCTCTAACTTTTGACCCGTAGGTTTAAAAAATATAAGTAAAATCTGGAAAGTAGAATTTTATAAGGACTTTCTAGGAATATTATTTTGAACATAATAGAAAGAACAGTTTTTGTACAAAAAAGACAAAAAGGTTGTACAAAATAATTTCTGCGTACTTAGTATGTCAACGTAACAAATAGCCTTTTTTTAAACTTACAAGTGGGATGGACAGGAAACTACGGAACCCTACATTGAGCGTGGCCCGACACGCTCTTGGCCGGTTTTGATTCTCATTTCAAATATGTAACAAAAACAATACCTTATTTTTTTACCGAATGCCTCATTAAAATGATACGCGCGCTACAATACCCTAGGAAATAAGAACGGATCATATCGACTTTACTCTCTAAAAATAATTCAACGATTTTATATTATTTTATTATTATTTACATATTTATGTGAGCATATACTATCGCATCCTTAAATGTGTCCTCAACTTAACTAACGCTGTGTATATGTATGCTTCATTATTAAGTATCTGATTGTCTTATAGTATACCTGCCCTTACTGACTTATTTATTTATGGGTGGGAAGAAACTAATACTCTCCAGTCTCATAAGAATCGCCAGCAGCCTTTAAGTTGTTGGCAATTAACTGTAGGATAATTTTCTTATAATAAACCAACAGTCCAATCAAATCAGAATCATAATAAATAACATAAAATATTAAAATGTATGATAGATGCTGCCAGGAACAAGCTGCAATGTTTATGGAACCCATTTGCATTCAATTCACTCATTGAAATTGGTATGAGAATTTTGGTAAATAGTAATTAAAGTATTAGTTTTTGCGTCGTTTATACTCATGTAGGGATCTTACGTGAAGACGAATCGAATTTAATGTAGTATTGCACATCCTTGACTTGGAATCAGCAGTGTAGCTTTTTTACTATCCTATTGATAAATCTTAAAAGTATGTATTAGGCTCACGTTAATTATTAAACACTTAAAAGAAATATATCTTATAGATAGTGTAGGAACTAATAATTTAGTGTAATTTGTGTATTTGTAGATGTAGATAAAAGTAGAGGGTCGATTATTGTATCGTCCCTTAGACTTTCAAATAAGTGGCGCTAAGTACACACTTAAACGGGTTGAATTGGCGTAGTAAAGCGTACGGTCAGGGTTTTGACGTTATGACTGTAATACTACAGGGACCGCGCGGGCTCGGATCATAGGTACTGATCTTGCGATTTCTGTTCCCATTTAATTAAGATTGCGATATGTGTCTAATAGAACCACGTAGCCAAGCAAGCATTAGAGTTCACATAGGGCCCCAATTCTTTTTTTGTCCCCCCTTAAAGAACTTTAACTACTTAGCTACGCCACTCGCAGATTGCCATACTCAATACAAGTTCATCTAAGGTTGTGTTGAAAATACCGAACCAAATGTACCAAGCTTCTAACAGGGTTTCAATCAAATACAGGTAAAGCAATCGGTAAAGAAACAGCGTGATCCGAAGCTAGCCGAGCGTTTTGAGAAACGCCTCACAGATGAACTCATCAAGATATTTGATGACTCAGAGAGTTTCTACTACTCCCGGACCCTGGACCTTACCAACAGCCTGCAGAGGCAGTATGAGATTGAGAAGATCCTGGAGTCAGAAGCTGGGACAGGCAAACCGGTGGTGGACATCACGAAATGGTGGAAACATGTGGATGATAGGTTCTTTTGGAATAAACATATGCTGAAGGATATTATTGCGCTTGGGGTAAGTAGCCTTGCAGTACTATTTGAAATACGAGTATTTCGCGGGTCGAAGCAAATTTTTTTCGTTGTTCTCATCAAAACGATCGGTCGATGTTCGAAATCGGCTAATATTTTTTATGATTAGCTAATTTATTAGCAACTTAAAAGACAAATCGAGCGACCTTATGCTATATCCGAAATTCCGAAGACATAAAACTTAAATATTCTCTTTGGCTATATTAAACCATATTGCAAGAGATGCGAGTTGAAACCAACTAAAATAAACCTTAAGGTCGAACAAATGAAATCCGGTAATAACACTACAAACGATGTTACTTTGACCGTGAATAAATCGCTCGCAATCTCAGCAATTGCTAACAAATATTTAGCAAGGCTTAACCTTTTAATACGCTTACTGTATTTTAGGCAAGCGTGCTTTATAACAACGGTACATTAACGTTTTGTTTGAATTTAAAATCTTACTTTGTGCAGTCGCTTATGAAATAAAATAAAAAAGGACTTATTTTTTGGAAATAGGTTACAAATAAGGTTTCGTCTACGTTAATGATAACGTGTAACATAGAAGTCTTATGTCCATGACAAAACCCGCAATAATACCGCGTACTGATGCATTGATAAAGTGAATGAAAATCTTTGTTCCATCGACTTGTGTCCATGTATTTCATCATATTTTACATGTACCATTCCTTACTCAAGACAAGTTGCGCTATGCTGTGCTGATAAATGATTAAGAATTGTGGGTGGCGACCGATAGGCAGCATCGCAGAGGGAGGTCTAAGACGCTGCCGGGACTACTTAGAAACTTTTAAAGGGAATAACCAGAGGTTTAAGGCTATAAGGGAAGACTTTTGTCCAGCAATGCGACAGTATAACTAGAATATACAAATCCACTGAATAAGTATATGGCTGACAATCTGCATTGCAGTTAGCGAAAACATTTAAGTTCCAATCATTTTTACCTAGCCATTCTCTTTTCATTTCATGTTTTAACAGAGCCCAGGCTGCGACGAATGGGTCCTACCCATCATCCAAGGGTACGTTCACCTGTCTCAAATAGCGGTGGAGCCTGCGGACGTCAACCCACTGAATACGGAGTCTCTGACTAATGCCAACTCCTGCGATGAAACCTTCACGCTGGGAATTATATCGAGACGGTCGAGATACCAAGCTGGGACTAGGTGAGTGGTTTTTATATGACAGTCTGGCCAACTTTAAGATATCAGAAACGACGGTCATGTTGTCATCTCGAAGTTATGATGAGATAAGATTATGTTTCTTTGTATGTGTGTAGGGTTCTTAGTTAGTAAGGTGAAATGTATTGATACTACATAAAATTATCCACCTATTTTGTAAACATACATTTTTGCAAATAAATGTTTTCTATTTGTATTTCTATTTCCTAGCATATATAAGTAATAATAAAAATAACGGATTTTAACCCAATACCTACGTAATACTTTTCTATGTTAATGTCTTTTGTAAAATATGCGATAATTAAACCTTCAAACACACGTGATTCGAGTCACAATAGAAAGACAATAGCAGCCCGACAGCCGGCTGTCTGTTGGTCGTTGAAAGGTTAAAGAAGAATTCTCAAGAACACTAACACAAGATATCTTTCAAACAGTCCCGTTTAGCTGGCGGCATCTAATCTGCCGTTCTGCGGTCCTAATATGGTAGTATAGTTTGATTTGATCCATGGATCTCGTCTTTAAAATATGTTTGTTACTAAAACTAGAACCGAAAAAAACACACTTCCTTCACTACGGTTTCCGTATAAAATATCCGTATCGGAAAACAAAAGTGACTCACAAAAAGAAAGAATGACGTCGTCATTCTTTCTTTTTGTGACTCACTTTTGTTTTCCGATACGGATATTTTACAGGATTTATTTTCATTCGTCATTATAATACAATGACGAATCAGTGATTCCAGCAATTTATCGACTTGTTATCAAGCTGTTAACTCTAGTATGAAATAAACTAACTTTACCGCACTCCAGATAATAATAAATGAGGATTCCATACGCTAATTTACTATATCTGTCGACGTTATCACGGCCATCGGGTTCGATAATAATACATTTATTGGAGAGTCGTCCTTGAATTATAAACCATTCCTGCTTTTGTTTCATGTTAAGTACTTGTGGTTGACTCTATTCGATCCACTATCATCAGAAATTGACAATTTTTTCTTTCATATACACACTTGAACACACAATATTTATCTTATTTTTTCTTTGACTGTTCTATCGCCCTCCATCTATGTACTATCGACAATTCAATTCTCAATTCTTTATTGCGTACCATAATGTATACATAAGTTGGTAGGAAACAGTTACATAGTCACAATTATGGACCCTGACGGGCACAGCATAGATTATAGGAGAGAGGAGGAAGGACACTGGTAGTAGTTATATTAATAAAATTATCGTCTTATAAATTGTATAAATTATTATTGTTATTCTTAATGTTTTTTCTTACATTTTACAGACCGTATTATTTTTTTTTTGGTAATATATACTTGCATTTAGTTAATTAGACAAAATTGAATCATGACCCATATCGACGACAAATCGTTTGAAGTTGTCAAAGTAATAAGACTAGACGTGTGACATTTTTAATACATGTTTACGCGATTGTCGACCTAATTATATTTGAATGTCTGTAGGAAAATAAGCTTATGGTGGGTCATGAGTCCATTTTGTCGATTGTACATTTAAAATCCTTTTGACATTGTAGTGTTCCCAATATTATAGTTGACATTCTTATCTACGTAAATATGCGTATCATATTGCGTAAATAAAAATGATTCCTTCGTATTTTATTGATGATGGCTTTTCGGCGCGTTTCCAATGTTATATTTAAGTTGTGGGATTATAAGCGAAGCGTAACGTTTTGTTATATCGTAGAATTTAACAACTCTTCAAGCTGAGTGTTTATATCACCACTAGGTATATATTTATGGGCGCCATAGGTTTAAATTAAACGTGTACCAGAAAAGCACCTATTGGTATTACTAATAAATTCGAAATGCCTGACAGAATAGAAAAATGCTCACCAAATTGAGTTTCGGAAAATATTATAGAAATAAACCTTTTTTCCTTTTTATATGAATTTGACTGATCCTGAGACTGACTAGATCTGGTTGTGTGGTTACAGTAACCTAACCTAGGGTTGCCAGGTGTTAGGATAAAGCAGGACATACGTAGGATTTTTGATTGCTTGTCCGGCCCAAATAAGCGGCATCCGGCCTGTTAGGATTTAGGTAGGATTTTTCAATTTCGAAATTCGCGGAGATCGAATCACGCCGAACGAGTATCGGCGCGACTGATGATTACGAGAGTTAGAGACTGATTTATAATAAAGAAATATTAGCTTGATTTTGCTTTGGTTTATTAAAATGCAATCAGAAAATCTCGGATTTCCATTTTTTTTAAGTAACACCAAAATTTTTCAAAAATGTGAGGCGTCCGGATTTTTCGACCGAATGTTAGGACAAACGAAAATTAGTTTTACACTTTTTATAAAAAAATGGACAAAAAAAACTAGATGTTCGGATTTTTTACCCAAATGTCAGGACAAACTCACAGGTCTGTCCGGCTTTTGCGTCTGAGGACCTGGCAACCCTAACCTAACCTAACCAAAGGAGACAATTTTTTTTGGTCCCACTATTAAACGGTTACGTTTATTGATAATTTTACGCATGAAACAAGTCATCACCTTATTATAACTAACCCACTAAAAATTATATAGAAATCTAACGGGAATAATGAAATAATAGTAAAAAACTATTACGGCAAAATGCATGTTGAGGAGCGTTTTTACATATATTTCAACGTGAATTTAAATATATTATGTGAAACGAAACGTACCTAATTAACATTTCGTTGTAGATGCTCTGTGGTACAGTTTCAATCAGTTTGACACTGACAGACTACATTATTAAGCTAAGTTCATACGACCGCGCGAAACCGCTCTGTACCACTAACCGCGCGGTACAAGACCAAAGTAAGCAGTGATTATCGTAGACATTACCGCGCGTTCTACGTTCGTTGAAAAGCATTCTTGCATCCTATTTTAAGTGAAAGACTTTCATTTAAAATAAGATGCAAGAAAGCTTTTTTATTGTCTTTGTCATTTTCTGCGACGACTCAGCCTTCGGTATAAAATCCATAAGCAAATTGCCCCCTCCTCAAGCAACATTGACATCCGGACTGGTATGCACATCATCATGCGAACGCCTCAACCACGTGGCGACGCGCGGCTTCTCGCGGTCATGTAAACTTAGCCTAATAGTTTCCAACAGTTTTCTAGATAGTCAGATAAGTGCTTCTTCTGTTCTTTTCGTATTTTTATTCAATAGATGTTAGAAAAATGGCTTCTGGAGATACAGTGCATAATATATAAAGCTGTTGTAACAATTGTACAGCTCGATTTCAACGAAATGTGCAACAACTTTACTTATAAAAGCATTGGCGTCCACAGTAAAAGAATAATCGAAAAGAAATCACACCAAAGCCAGGTTTTTATGTCATTTACACCTATATTATTATTGAAAAGTGCACTATTCTAACATAAAATACCTAGGAAACCTATTCACTCATTAAATAATCGCTCTTGTGAGATTTTAGGTCATTATGAGAGTCATGTTTTGACTGTCGTATTTCCCAGTATTCCGGTTACGTAGAGTTTTGCTAATATTGCCACTGTAATCTAGAGATTATAAGGAATAAACTAACGTGCATTTCATTAATAAATGCCACAATTTGTGGTGGGCCTAATCCCCGAACAAAAAAAATTGTCTCCTTTGGTGATCATTAATCCATTTTGGTAGGCAAGAAGATTATTTTAGTGAGCAATGTACCCATATTTATTCTTTTACCTTAGGTACAATCGTCGAGGCATCGAGCCAGACGGAAAAGTTGCTAACTACGTGGAAACTGAACAGATCGTCTCCATCATATGCTCTGATAGCATACATAGGGCTTCTTTTGTTCAGGTATGTACACACCATGATACATTTTACTTTAAATTTACGTATCTTGCCCATTGGTTATCTACAACAATTAATATTAAAAATCACCATGTTTTGAAATGTGTTTTTTACTCTCTTTTTGTTTTTCGCCAATTATATAAGGCTTCTCATATTTGACACTTATGAAAGTACTAGCTTTTGCCCGCGGCTTCGCTCGCGTTAAAAAGAGACAAAAAGTAGCCTATGTCTCCATCCCTTCAACTTTCTCCACTTAAAAAATCACGTCAATCCGTCGCTCCGTTTAGCCGTGAAAGAAAGACAAACATACAGACAGATAGACAGACAGACAGACACACTTTCCCATTTATAATATTAGTATGGATACGCGATATGAAAATAAATGCCTAAAAACCCTACAAGGGTTCTGCGCCACCAAGATATCTACAAATTACAAAGAAACCCTTACCGGTCCAACTACTTGTGTCCTTTTTTTAAGAACACGTATCAAGTTTAAATTAATATCAAATACTGAGGTCTTTGAGCTTGGTCTAGGTCTTGAAGCTGAAAATGAATCTAACATCTAAGCTAATACACTCAAAAGATACGGTCGTTTATATACACTAATATTATAAAGAGGAAAACTTTGTTTGTTTGTTTGATTGTAATGAATAGGCTCAAAAACCACTGGAGCGATTTTAAAAATTCTTTCACCATTCGAAAGCTACATTGTCTACGAGTAACATAGGCTATATAATAACACGCTATGTCCCACGGGAGCGAAGCAGTAACCAAAAACCTAACGTAACGTGGTTGAAACCGCGAGGAAGAGCTAGTTTTGCATAATTTGACTCACACGAAAAATCAAACTCTACAGGGTAGGTACTTCCTAATGACCTAGAATGGTGAAATTTGGCAGGAAGCAATGTCTTATAGCACGATTAAAGGAAATAATCCGAAACCCGACAATTTATAATAACATCATTTCTTACGTTTATACAAAACCCTCGGTACGCAAATCCGACTCACACTTGCCCGATTTTTTGTTAGTAATAACATAATTACTCCTCATTACTCAAAACTATGATTTATGTTAGTTAGTGTTGTAATTACAATAACTAAGAATATGTTTTTGTGTAACAAATGGTTAGTTTTGACCCAATTGTGTAGTACCGTTACTTTGGACGTTCACATCGTCAAATGTTACGCGCCGATGGGTTTTAATTGGGCAAATGTAGTTTAGGTTTCTTTTTTAAAATTGTCAGTTCACTTAGATTTTGACTTGGACTAAAGTGTGTCAAACGGCTAAGCTATTAGTAAAATTGTATCAACTATAAAGGTTTTGTAAAACGCTATCTAAACATTTGCTCTTGTTCTTATCCATATGTCTTATTACTCAAAACCTGGGTTAACTGAAGCAGGATCAACTGGCATTAATAAAAAAGTTACTGTTAAAATTAATAATAATATAAAAAAGTTTTTTTACTTTTTAGTGTCGAGTCCCAATATCTGACTGTGTGTTACAGTATCTTTCAAAGTAATTTATTTTAAAAATAAAACTTCTTACAATCTTATAAAACGAAAATACAAACTTGAAGTAACGCACATATCGTCAATGTATATTTTGTCGATTTTTTAGGGTTCCGTACCTCAAAAGGTAAAAACGGAACCCTTATAGGATCACTTTGTTGTCCGTCCGTCCGTCCGTCCGTCTGTCAAGACCCTTTTTCTCAGAAACGCGTCGAGATATCAAGCTGAAATTAATATCACACACTCAGGTCTGCTATCTCTCAAAGCAGTGAAAAATTCAAGTTTCTAAATCAACGTAATAAAAAGATACAGCGGTTCATCCATACTAATATTATAAATGGGAAAGTGTGTCTGTCTGTCTGTTTGTCTTTCTTTCACGGCAAAACGGAGCGACGGATTGACGTGATTTTTTAAGTGGAGATAGTTGAAGGGATGGAGAGTAACATAGGCTACTTTTTGTCTCTTTCTAACGCGAGCGAAGCCGCGGGCAGAAGCTAGTATTGCATATTTAGACATTTGCAAGGGAATCAAAACCTATAGGGTACACACATTCACAATTGTCGGAGATATTGCGTAACAAACATACAAAAAAATACAGATGAATTGAGAACCTCCTCCGAAGTCGGTTAAAAATAGATTGTCTCCTAAGGCCATTTTCATGTAGCCGTTGAAAGTTGTCACCCTTACATACTTTTTTTTTGAGGAGTGGGAAATCATCAAATGACTTCTCCCGTCCTGGGCGGGGCGTGAGAGCGTGTCAGACTTTTACTGACTAAAACCCACTCATGTTCCTTCGGTTGCCCTTTATGTTCCGCCGGGGTCACGGTAACTATTTTTACCATTTCGCAACCCCGGCCGGACCCTTACATACTTTGATATTATGATTTGATGAATTTCTTATCTTTTCACACAACTTCACATTGGTACCCTTCATGGGCGTAGCCAGCCTTGGGCTCAGGATGGGGCAGAAGTCAACCTACCCTCCCTCCCCCCCTCGCAGTAATTTTTTTATAACTTGAGTCGTTTGGGCTGTGCGCCTTAAAAAACGCGGTCAAACTTTAAGAAGACTGCATGAAGTCAACCTACGTGCTCGTAGGCTACTTTGGGTACCAGCGCTAAGGAGTGGCAATCGAGGAAGAAGATTACAATGGGCTATTGCACACGAAAACTGGAACCATTCTCAAAGGTCACTTGTGCTTTTCACTGATGAATCCAGGTTTGGATTTCATAATGATTCGCGAAGAGTACGCGTTTGGGGTGAACCTGGACGATGGAATAGACTGCAGCAGCCACAATAAGTTCATGCATATCAAGGTGGCACGATTATGGTTTGAATTGAAATAACTGCTAGAAATACCGAGATGAGGTGCTAGAGCCTTTTTTTTTTGGTAAGTGGGAAATCATCCAATGACTGCTCCCGTCCTGGGTGCGGCGGGAGAGCGTGTCAGACTCTTACTGACTAAAACCCACTCATGTTCCTTCGATTGCCCTTTATGTTCCAGGGTCACGGTAACTATTATAAACATTCCGCAACCCCGGCAGGTGTTGGCCCTGTTGGGCCCCTTCCTGTGCTGACTCCTTCTCTTTGAGGCGCGCGTGGAACACTATCGCGCCGTCGTCGCGGTCCTGGTCCTAGCCGGGCGGCGAGCTACCCATCGCTCGCCATCCGCAGAACCGCGCCTACGGTGGCCGGTAGTCGTCTTGCGACTCTCGACGTCTTCGCCTGGGTCTTAGTCCGGGGCGAGAGGCTCGTCGTTGCCGCCCTCTCACACGCCGCCGCTTCCTTCACCAGCATAACTGCTTCGCAGAAGGAGGCGACGGCATCCCATTCCGTCTCGCCCCGCAGCATGGCCTGAACCAGCGCTGGGCGCGAGAGGTCACCGCCGCCGATCGCCTCTACGAGGACACGTCGATGGTGCGCCCATGCGCGGCACACTTCCACAGTGTGCTCGACCGTGTCCTCCAGGCGACCGTTGCTGCAGTGGTGACACCCAGGCGTCTCTTCTGCCCGAAACCGACACAGGAACCTCCCGAACTGACCATGTCCGGTGAGGACCTGTGTCAAGCGAAACGTGAGAGCGCCGTGGCGCCTCTCCAGCCACTTCTCAAAGAGGGGTCTTACGGCAGCTATTACGGCGTGCCCAGCACAAGGTTGCGACAGTCGCTGTCTCCACTCCGCCATGAGATCTCGCCGGAGCTCCGTGAGCCGCGCCACGATAACCCGCGGCAGTGGGACTTCGCCCCGGCGTTGCACTTCCACGCGCCACTCGTACGTGTGTGCAAGGACTGTTGCCTCCAGATCCTACGGCGGAGTGCCGGCAAGGAGGCACGCCGCCTCGCAGGAGACCGTTCGGTATCCCCGCACCATGCGAATCGCCATAACCCTCTGGGACGCCCTCAGAAGCCGGGCCGGAGCCGTGGCTAGGTTGGGCGCCCACACCAGAGCCCCGTAGAGGGTCATGGACCGCACGATCCCCGCGTTGAGCCTCCGGCAGGAGGTGTTTGGGCCGCCGAGATTGGGCAGGAGCCGTTTGAGGGCAGCTCCAGCCCTTGCCAGTTTGGGGCCCAAACGTCGGAAATGCTCCGTGAAGTTCCACCGGTTGTCGAGGACAAGTTCCAGGTACTTTACCGTCGACTCGACACCGATGTGAACCCCTCCTACCGCTTTCTGAGACCCCGGAGGTGGCCGGTGCCGAGAGTTATAAAAACACATGGCCTCGGACTTGTGCAAGGCCACCTCAAGTCCCACTGTCGCAACACCTCTCGATATTAAGTCGGCCTCCGCCTGGAACGACCCTCCTTGCGCTAGGACTAGCGTGTCGTCAGCGTAGCACACTACGCTGACGCCTTCGGGAAGGTCGGCGCGCAGCACCCAGTCGTACGCGATGTCCCACAGGAGCGATCCCAGGACCGATCCCTGTGGAACACCGCACGACATCCCTCGTCGACTCCACACCCCCTCGTGACCGGGGTAGATAACGGTTCTGTCCGTCAGATAGGCCTCGACCACACGACAGAGGTAGGCCGGCATCCTGTGATACCGTAATGCGGCCCCTATGCACCCCCAAGGCAGGGTATTGAAAGCGTTGGCGATGTCAAGAGACACCGCCAAGACGACCCTGCCCTGTGCCACCGCATCCCCTGTCGTGAGGGCCCGCACGCGCATGATGGCGTCCACCGTGGAGCGTCCTCTGCGAAAGCCGAACTGGCCGTCCGCCAGATCCGGCCTCACCCGCATCAGTCACTCGACGAGACGGCTTGCAATCACTCTCTCCAAGAGCTTGCCCGCCTCGTCGAGCAAAACGATGGGCCGGTATGCGGACGGAGTGTCCGCAGGACGCCCCGGCTTCGGTATAAGGACCAGGTTCCCGGTCTTCCAACGAAGTGGGAACTGGCCCTCCTCCAAACATGCGCTAAAGAGCCCCCTTAGTCGAGGCCCGAGAGCCCCTAAGGCCAAGACCCAGGCCTTCCCTGGTAGGCCGTCGGGTCCTGGGGCGGTGTTCTTGGCCCTAAGCCTTAGCACCGCCACTCCCAGTTCTACCTCTGTCACCTCTGGAACGTCGCCGTCGTCGCCGTCGCGGTCCGCATCGGACACCGCCGGTGGCGGAGCCATGAGCGGGGGAGTGAACTCCCCCCGCGAAGGGAACAGAGCGCTCAGCACGCCCTCCACGATCTGGGGCCGGAGACTCTGCGTCAGGGGGTTCCCGCGGTGCGGAGCATGCCCCGCGTTTTGTTATAAAAGTTTTCATCAATTTTTATAAACAAAATAGCTGTGTCGTTTAGGTATTGATGTTTCAAAAATAAAGTCAAGATTTAAATTTTGTCTGAGTTTTTCCTCTTCTTCTAAGTTTCTTTTAAATTTTATACTTTATCTAAAAGTTTATTATAAGATTAGATAGGCTATTAAACAAGGTTTATTTTAATGTATAGGTGTCGTAACAAAAAGTTAATAGAATTATAGTTATTTAGGTTTAATTGAAATATCCCTAGACCATGTTGATGTGTGTATTTATCTACAGTAATACGGCTTTGTTTCAAAAGGCTGCTGCGATGCGCGCGTTCGGTCAATCGTACGCGCTTTTTGTTTTGATCACAGTTTTTTTTGTCAACTATTTTTTTTTATTGTGTAACTTTCTTACGGATATTATGATTGTTGTTATAAGATTTTTTTTTTAGTTAGGTAGGTACCTAATAGGTTAGAGCCAGGGTGGGGCAAGTGCCCCAGCTTGCCCCAGTGTGGCTACGCCCATGGTACCCTTCATTCATGGTATACGAATGGTATAAGAATACGGGGTACTAATGTACCATAATAACGAATGTATTTTTCAACAGGTGCGCGGCTCTGTGCCTATCTTTTGGAGTCAACCAGAGTACAAGTTTAGACCTCCGCCACGCCTGGATCGAAGTAAGAATTCTCTCCACTGTTATATCTTTCTAAATTATTATAGTTAATTTTGAACCTGTCTGAAAGCTGTGACGGCTGCTTAAAGGTTAACTGGCGCCGTGAACTTCGTATCTGTGTTATTTCCTTAGTAGACTTATGCAAGCCTGTTTGTAAATAAAAATAAAAAAATTTGGAGAAGTGTCTCAGCGACTTGCTTTGGATTTTTCATAGTCCTTAAAATCTGCCAAAGACGTGCTTTCGTTTTCTAACAAGACCGGCAGTACCTACCTTCAATGCACTTTACTCAGGATAACCCCAATTCTGAAACCATAATCAATATATTTTATATTTTCTTCACCAGCCGAGCAAGAATCCCACACGGCCTTCAAGAAGCACTTCAAAGAAGAACTTCAGATCTACAAAAACGTGTGCATAGTAAACTTAGTGGAACAACAAGGTAGAGAGCGCATCATATGGGACGCTTACGGCGAACATGTGCTCAAGTACAACAGTCCCGACATTATATATGCTACGTTTGACTTCCACGAGTATTGGTGAGTGAGTTTGTTTGTTTATTTATTTATATTTAGTACAAGGTAGAGAGCGCATCATATAGGACAAGTACAACAGTCCCGACATTATATATGCTACGTTTGACTTCCATGAGTATTGGTGAGTGAGTTTGTTTGTTTATTTATTTATATTTAGCACAAGGTAGAGAGCGAATAATGTGCTCAAGTACAACAGTCCCGACATTATATATGCTACGTTTGACTTCCATGAGTATTGGTGAGTGAGTTTGTTTGTTTATCCATACTAATATTATAAATGGGAAAGTGTGTCTGTCTGTCTGTCTGTTTGTATGTTTGTCTTTCTTTCACGGCAAAGCGGAGCGACGGATTGACGTGATTTTTTGAGTGGAGATAGTTGAAGGGATGGAGAGTAACATAGGCTACTTTTTGTCTCTTTCTAACGCGAGCGAAGCCGCGGGCAAAAGCTATTTATATTTAGCACAAGGTAGAGAGCGCATCATATGGGACAAGTACAACAGTCCCGACATTATATATGCTACGTTTGACTTCCATGAGTATTGGTGAGTGAGTTTGTTTGTTTGTTTATTTATATTTAGCACAAGGTAGAGAGCGCATCATATAGGACAAGTACAACAGTCCCGACATTATATATGCTACGTTTGACTTCCATGAGTATTGGTGAGTGAGTTTGTTTGTTTATTTATTTATATTTAGCACAAGGTAGAGAGCGCATCATATAGGACAAGTACAACAGTCCCGACATTATATATGCTACGTTTGACTTCCATGAGTATTGGTGAGTGAGTTTGTTTGTTTGTTTATTTATATTTAGCACAAGGTAGAGAGCGCATCATATAGGACAAGTACAACAGTCCCGACATTATATATGCTACGTTTGACTTCCATGAGTATTGGTGAGTGAGTTTGTTTGTTTGTTTATTTATATTTAGCACAAGGTAGAGAGCGCATCATATAGGACAAGACGTACAACAGTCCAGACATTATATAGGGTGACTGGTAATTAGTGTACGATACCTAAACACGTGATTTCGCTCATGATAACCAACAACTTTTACTATGGGAACAAACCTGAAATCGCGGAAAAAAATCAGCTGTTCTGTATGTACAATCGACCCAATGGAATCATGACCCACCATAAGCTTATTTTCCTACAGACATTCAAATAAAATTAGGTCGATAATCGCGTAAACATGTATTAAAAAGTCACACGTCTAGTCTTATTATTTTGACAGCTTCAAACGATTTGTCGTCGAAATGGGTCATGATTCAATTTGGTCGATAGTACATTAATGTTTGCCTAACGTACAGAACAGCTTTTATACTTTCACGATTTCGGTTTTGCTTCGAGACAATAGAATGACATTAGCAGCCTGACAGCCGGCTGTCGCTTGGGCGTCAATAGGTTAAAAGTCTATTTGAAGTTTATTAGATGATTTGACTATTCCACAGTCGCGGCATGCACTACGAAAACGTGAATATCCTGATAAACGCGCTCGCCGACGTGATAGGCGAGATGCGGTTCTGTTGGCGCGACGACCGCGGTCTCATCTGCACGCAGAACGGCGTGTTTCGAGTGAATTGCATCGATTGTCTGGATAGGACCAATGTAGTGCAGGTAAATAATACTAACTTATTAATGTTCCACAACAGGGCAAAGGCTTTTTCTTGTACAGAGAAGGTGCGAGCATTGATCACTATGCTTGCTCAAGGTGCATTGGTGATTTTCAACATGCTTCATTTTTAAACATCATGAGGAAACGTGGACTTATAATAATATGTTTTCCTTCACTAATGCCTGCAATGTTCAAGCTAAACTTTGAAAAATGCATTTGAATTAGAAAAGTCCCATTAGTGGCCGTATTCAAACTCTCTTACAAGAGAGGCCTTGTAGGCTAACTTCATGGGCGTAGCCAGCTTTGGGCTCAGGGTGGGGCAAAAATCAATTACCCCCCCCCCCCCCCACCAGAGATATAGAATAATAAAACCTTTTCAAAATACCTAAGTAAAGTATGTACAAATTTACAAATTTCACATAACGAGAGAGACACAGAGAGAGATGGTTTGCTGGTAATAGCGATCAAACTTTAAGAAGACTGCATGAATGAAGTCAACCTACGTGCTCGTAGGCCACTTCGGGTACCAGCGCCAAGGAGAGGCAATCGAGGAAGAAGATTACAATGGGCTATTGCACAAGAAAACTGGAACCATTCTCAATGGTCACTTGTGCCTTTTCACTGATGAAACCAGGTTTGGATTTCATCCTGATTCGCGAAGAGTACGCGTTTGGAGAGAACGTGTACGTTGGAATCGACTGCAGCATCCACAACAATGCCAGTCCACGTACGGCGCATATCGTTACAAGTTGGTTACAACAGCATCCAAGCTTTAGACTGGCCTGCACAATCCCCTGACTTAAATCCTATTCAGCATGCCAGGGATATGCTTCAGAGAAGAGCTCTTAGGAATTTCCCTGAAGATATTGACTGTGCATGAAAACAGAGAGTGATTGCAAACCGTCTTGTCGAGCGGCTGATGCGGGTGAGGCCGGATCTGGCGGACGGCCAGTTCGGCTTCCGCAGAGGACGCTCCACGGTGGGCGCCATCATGTGCGTACGGCCCTCACGACAGGGGATGCGGTGGCACAGGGCAGGGTCGATCGTCTTGGCGGTGTCTCTCGACATCGCCAACGCCTTTAATACCCTGCCTTGGGGGTGCATAGGGGCGGCACTCCGGTATCACCGGATGCCAGCCTACCTCTGTCGTGTGGTCGAGGCTTATCTGACGGACAGAGCCGTCATCTACCCCGGTCACGAGGGAGTGTGGAGTCAACGAAGGATGTCGTGCGGTGTTCCACAGGGATCGGTCCTGGGGCCGCTCCTGTGGGACATCGGGTACGACTGGGTGCTACGCGCCGACCTTCCCGATGGTGTCAGCGTAGTGTGCTACGCTGACGATACGCTAGTCCTAGGGACGGGAGGGTATTTCCAGGCGGCGGCCGACTTGATGTCAAGAGGTGTTGCGACAGTCATGGACAGGATCCGGCAGCTGGGACTCGAGGTGGCCCTGCACAAGTCCGAGGCCATGTGTTTTCATGGCCCTCGGCACCGGCCACCTCCGGGGTCTCAGATAACGGTGGGAGGGGTTTACATCGGTGTCGAGTCGACGATAAAGTACCTGGGACTTGTCCTCGACAACAGATGGAACTTCACGGAGCACTTCCGTTTGGGCCCCAAACTGGCGAAGGCTGGAGCTGAGCTGAGGCTCAAGCGGCTCCTGCCTAATCTCGGTGGCCCAAACGCCTCCTGCCGGAGGCTCTACACGGGGATCGTGCGGTCCATGGTCCTCTACGGGGCTCCGGTGTGGGCGCCCAATCTAGTCACGGCTCCGGCCCGGCTTCTGAGGGCGTCCCAGAGGGTCATGGCCATTCGCAAGGTGCGGGGATACCGCACGGTCTCCTGTGAGGCGGCGTGCCTCCTTGCTGGCGTCCCGCCGTGGAATCTGGAGGCAACAGTCCTTGCACACACGTACCAGTGGCGCGTGGAAGAGCAACGCCGGGGCGAAGTCCCGCTGCCGCGGGTTATCACGGAGCTCCGGCGAGATCTCATGGCGGAGTGGAGACAGTGACTGTCGCAACCTAGTGCTGGGCACGCCGTAATAGCGGCGGTAAGACCCCTCTTTGAGGAGTGGCTGGAGAGGCGCCACGGCGCTCTCACGTTTCACTTGACACAGGTCCTCACCGGACATGGTCAGTTCGGGAGGTTCCTGTGTCGGATTCAGGAGGAAGCGACGCCTGGGTGTCACCACTGCAGCAACGGTCACCTGGAGGACACGGTCGAGCACACGGTGGTCCTCGTAGAGGTGATCGGCGGCGGTGACCTCTCGCGCCCGGCGCTGGTTCAGGCCATGCTGCGGGGCGAGACGGAATGGGATGCCGTCGCCTCCTTCTGCGAAGCAGTTATGCTCGTGAAGAAGGCGGCGGCAGGCGAGAGGCAACGACGAGCCTCTCGCCCCGGACTAAGACCCAGGCGAAGACGTCGAGAGTCGCAAGACGACTACCGGCCACCGTAGGCGCGGTCCTGCGGATGGCGAGCGATGGGTAGCTCGCCGCCCGGCTAGGACCAGGACCGCGTCGACGGCGCGTTAGTGTTCCACGCGCACCTCAAAGAGAAGAAGTAAGCACAGGAAGGGGCCCAACAGGGCCAACGCCTGCCGGGGTTGCGGAATAAATAAAATAAATAAATAAATATGCTGGGACAACTCACACACGGTCATCTGATCCCAAGTTAAGCTCTGCTTAGAGCTTGTGTTATGGAATGTTTATAATAGTTACCGTGACCCTGGAACATAAAGGGCAATCGAAGGAACATGAGTGGGTTTTAGTCAGTAAAAGTCTGACACGCCCTCCCGCCGCCCCCAGGACGGGAGAAGTAATTTGATGATTTCCCACTGAACAAAAAAAAAGCATAAGATTTTTTTTTTTTTAGTTAGGCACCTTTTAGACCAGAGCCAGGGTGGGGCAAGTGCCCCAGCTTGCCCCAGTGTGGCTACGCCCATGGCTAACTTAGAATAGGTGAGAAAGGTATAGGGCCCGGTTTTCACCTGTGCGGAGAAGATAAGAGGAATCTCGTAATAAACCAATAGGATATTGTATGCGCTGCAGCAAAGCCCTGAGATATCAAAATGACGCAGGCTTAGTTATATAACACATCTCTCCACTTTGGTGGAAAACGGGTCTGAGAGCCGGCATTTACATAGTAGGCTATAAACCTGACTTCATTAGCCATTTTTTTTTTTGGGGCGTGGGAGAGCATCAAATGCCTCCTCACGTCCTGGGTGCGGCGGGAGGGCGTGTCAGACTTTTACTGACTAAAACCCATTCATGTTCCTTCGGTTGCCCTTTATGTTCCAGGGTCATGGTAACTATTATTAACATTCCGCGACCCCGGATTAGCTATAAACCTAGAATTGACATAGTGGAAATGACGTCATTAATAAAGATCCTCAATAGGCGAGACGACGAAAAAAAAAGAATTAGTCCGTCAGTTAGATTATCAAAAGAATTTGGGCACGTATTTTTTCTTAAACGAAAAATGACGACGATACAGTGCGTTGATGTTTCTTATATAATAATAGTTACCGTGACCCCGGAACATAAAGGGCAATCGAAGGAACATGAGTAGGTTTTAGTCAGTAAAAGTCTGACACGCCCTCCCGCCGCACCCAGTACGGGAGCAGTCATTTGATGATTTTCCACTCACCAAAAATGTTTCTTATATAATTTATGCTGAACGGGGACGTGAAAAGCCCCCACTCCGGAACTTTGTTGCTCTTTATCTTTGTATTATTTTATTAATTAAATCAAGCAAAAAATGCGTGTCCCGTATTTTTGGCCGGTCTATCAGACGGACTAAACAGAATACCATTTTTTTTCCCCACTCCTATTCTAGACGGCGATAGCCAAATACGTACTAGAGCTGCAGCTGTGCCGGCTCGGACTGGGCACTCCGGGAGCGTGCCTCCCGCCCTCCCTGCGCCAGGCCTTCCTCACCATGTGGGCTGACAACGGAGACATCATCTCGCGACAGTACGCCGGCACTAAGGCTTTGAAGGTATGTGCTGGAAGGTTTTACAGGAGTTTTACATTCACCAATGTAAACAAAAAAAAAACTGTAAGGATGCAGATTTACAAACACAAAATTACAAACTCTATAAGCATTGAAAATCGCAGATGTGCGACCGTTGCATAATGATAATATTTTAAAGGACAATGGGCATTATTGTATGAAACGCGTCTCAACCCTAGTAACAAGTTGCGACTAGTATAAACATAATCATTTAAGCTTTTTTATGATTAATGTACCAAGTTTTTATAGTAATTGCATGCAGGTCAAAAGTTATTGGGCTTCAAGTGAAAAACGGTTTTTGTTTTAAATAATGCTTTAATCATACTTTATTACCTATTGTGTTACATGTAAACATAATTATTACATTTATAATAATTGTACAGTAATCACAGGCATTAATAGTTATTTTTCGACAGTTATTAATAAACGCACAGTTGATAATGTATAACAAAGAAAATAATACATTTTTGATAATTGTATTATTTCCTTTGTTATTTATATTTTTAAATACATAAATAACAAAGAAATAATACCCTTATGTAAGAGTATGGCTTAAACATATGCAAATTGTTTACTGGTACTTTTAATAGTGGTTATTATCTATGATAATATCATCCAAAAAGGTCGCGGGTAACAATATGCTCAAGTCATGTGAGCTCAAGTCACGTCAAGTCTTGCTTCTAATATCGTTCTTGAAACTTCATGTCGAACTCGCTGCCGAGTCAAAGACCGAATGCAGGTCACACACAAATGATCCATAGTTCGTAATAAACCAATCAATAACAAATCAAGTCCACAAAACAAGCCGAAGTCGATAGTTGTAAATGTAGAAACACCAAAAGTCCTTTAATAATAAAAGTCGTCAATAAAAAAACAGCAGAGAAACAATTTAAAACACGAAAGTACAGCACAGCTACAAAGAACTGACTGTGCATATAGCGCTAGATAAATAATGGCATCTTTGGGCACCGGCAATCATCTCTTTATAACGTATAGCGCTGTCTTATAAAATATCGTTCGCTGCTCCTGCGCATACAATATGGCAGCGTGTGGTACACGGTGGGAGAGGGGGTGTTGGGTTATATTAGGCACACGGTCGATATTGTGGTTTTTTCCACTTGTTTTAGACCTTTTGTCATTGAAATACTAATTAATTAAGTTTTATTCAATATTTTTATCAAATAAATTAAATCACTATAACAGTTTCCCTGCACGAGATATAGAGTTACGCCCATACAAAAAAACATAACACCGATTGAGATCTTTCAAACGGTATAGGTAGGAAAATGTTACAGCACTTGGGACGAAACCGCTCATTGTTCTTTTGACTCGTGATAAAAAAATGGGGAAAAATTTTATCATATTAGGCCTGCTAAACATTTTAGTCTCCCTGGTTTCGCCAAGGCCATTGATGAAGTGAGCTTGATATGTGCTGTCATCTCATCTGGTATTACCAAATAAGTTCTCACTTTACCAATTTTACAGACGGAGAGTTCAATAACACTACAGACATTCCAATATTATTTTCTCCACCTATAACTTTATAATTTTTCCCACAGGGCGACTACACAAGAACAGGCGAGAGAAAATTCACAGGACTAATGAAAGATGGCGTCGCATCCGCTAACAGGTAACCCACCATCCGAATACAAACCTACCTGCATTATTTAAGGGGTCAGGGTACAAACCACAAACAATTTTTCAGATTCATCATCCGCCATTTTAACGACGAAATAACACAATGTGCCATAGACATTTTGCTCGGACAGGAAGTCAATATGGCGACGGTTATGACGTTTGACAGTTTCTGGCGTGATTTTAAAACTGCTTCGATGATGGTGGTTGAGAATATGGATACAGAGAGGCCTAAGTTAGAAATGATGCCGAGTTACTTCGGACATGGGTTGACTAGCGAACTGTTGGGTGCGGAGATAGCGTACGGGATGGGGAGGTCAGTCTATTGGAGTTTCTTTAAAATGCGAGTTTTTTTAGCACTAGGGAATGAAAGAACATTGAAACTTAAAGTTCTAAAAAATTACAATATTAGTTGCAATTTAAATTAGAAAGCACAATCGAATTGGGAACCTGCTCCCCTAGACAAGTGGCATTGTAGAATAGATAGCGAAAACGAATAGATTGTCAAATGTATGGAAGTGTCAAATTGTTTAGCGAAAGCTTATGTCAATTCCATACATTTGACAATCTATTCGTTTTCGTTTACTATTCTACAATGCCACTTGTCTAGGCCCTCAGTTCTCTTTTAAATCGGTAAAAAACAACGAAACGCTATCTAAAGAGCGTGAAGGTTTTGTCTTTTTTTTTTCGTTTTATCGCACAGGTTCCCTGTATGGCTAAAGAAACCCGCATTTGGCCGGTACTCTGTTTCCTTGAGTCAATAAATATATCAACTTTTTTGACATAACCTAAAAACCGTGAAATGGTTATTTTTATTTCAAAATGTGTAAATTCTCTTATAATTATAGATTATTAATAAATAATTTAGTTATGTCTACTACCCTATAAATTGAAATAAACATATCAAGTTTTTTTCACTTTGAATTCTAAACATAAAGAAGCAGAGTCCAGTTTTTAATGAAAATTAGTTTCGCTTTTCTTGACCTCCTCTCCGTGATCTAAAGCTTTGGCACTCTTTTAAAACAGGCTTTTATGTTTCAAAAGGCTAAATAACTAATATTCTCTAATTTTCTGTAGTTCACGTTATTTTAAAACCTTAACAAGCGTTTGTTATAACTTTGGTGCAGTGTGTGAACTTTAAGATTATTTACTCTTACTAAGTAAGTAAATAATACACTCCTGGACTTAAAAATCTTTAACTTATGATGTTTTATTTTAGGGTTTTTTTTACTTACGGTGTCTGAATTAGAAGTCCAAGAGTGTGTACCTTTCTGCTGGCAAATATCACGCTGTAAATAGGCCTCTAGAAAATCTTATCTACTGCTAAAATATCTTTCGCTGTTTAACAAGTAAAGAGATTTCTGCAGGTACTCCATGTAATGTGAGAGTGTGTGTGTGTTATTATTTAAATGGTGCTCCCATTTCAAAGGGCTTTTAACTGAGACACACCGACACTTTTTTTAAGTATGAGTAATCAAATCATCATTCGGTTGCCCTTTATGTTCCGGGGCCGCGGTAATTATTATAACTATTCCCCAACCCCGGTAGGCATTGGCCCCAGAGGGCCCGTCACGAGCTGCCTGCTCTTCGAGGGACACTCCGACACTCAACGTTTATTTTTGTAAGAGCACTGATTTTGAAATGTGAGCTATCATGGGCACCAGGAAGTTCACGTTTTTGTTTTCTGACCGTACTATTGCAATCGTCAAACTATAAACAATAGTGAATTTCGGTGTGTGTGTTTGGAAGTGTACATAGGTGTTTGTGTGTATCGGACGGAGGGTGTGTGTTTGTGTGCAAAGTGCACCGTATTACCCTCAAATTGACAGAAACTTACCCAAATTTTTTTCCGGGTTTCCTCAAGATGTATTCCTTCACCGATGTGTGTGATAGACATCACAGACATAAACTTTAAAAAGTACTATCGACCAAATTGAGTCATGTCCATTTGGACAACAAATCATTTGAAGCTGTCAAAATAATAAGACTAGACATGTAACAGTTTTAATACATGTTTACGCGATTGTCGACCTAGTTGTATTTGAATGTCTGTAGGAAAATAAGCTTATGGTGGTTCATGATTCCATTTTGTCGAACGTAGATAATTTTATTAAGAATTGAAAAAGTCACATTAGCACTTGCCCAGATTCGAATTCTAACCCTATTTTAAACTCTTGCATTAGAGACGGGTGCCTTAACCATAAGGCTATCACGACATCAGGGTGAGGGTTTTTATCTTGTGGATACTTAATTGTACCACAAATATAAATCTAGCCCAAAAACCCTAAAGTTAACTCACTACAATTGGGTATTTTACATCAGTAACCAATAAATGTAAAACATAATTTCTATAAATTCTCTCCTAATTTAAGCCTTAACAATCTGGTTCACTCACAATTGACTGTAAAAATTGATTTTTAGACGCTTTTTGATCATTAAATTGGTGGGCAATTGAGTTGCTGACATTACCATACAAAATCTATGGGAGAATCTCGTTTTGACAGGTCATAAAAAGGACGTCAATTGATGATGGTGTAAAATACCGTATTGTTGCAGATACTACCTCTCAACGTTCAAAGACGCGCTTCGGCAAGTGGCCATCGACGTGATGACCGGGGAGTCGAAGGCCATCCCCGACCAGCTGATTGTGCCCGATTGCGCGCGATGCACCAACGTAAAGGTTCTCATGTTTAATGTGCGTGCATGACAAGCTTGTTTTAAACACATTATTACTAGTTGTCCTTTTCCCCGCGGTTTTTCCTGCGTCGATCGCGTTCCTGAAGGATTTTTGGGATAAAAACTATCTTATTACCTTTCTCAGGCTATGGACTATTTCTGTACCAATTTTCATTTGAATCGGTGCAGTAGTTTTAGCATGAAAGCGATATAGACAGACAGACAGAGTTTCTTTCGCTTTCGCCCAACTTTATAATATTTGTATGGATTTACTTATAGTATTTTGCCCAATACGAATGTAGACCTGAGTTGTAAAAAATTATGACCTTGAGTCGTAATTTTTTACAAAGATTTATTGCTCAAGCGTCGTTGAACTAAAAGGCTTTGGCCGAAAATAAATAAACGTTGTAAATCAAGTGCAGCATGTTACTGTCATTGTCGTTTGTCGTACAACTGCAAAACTACTATGGCATGAAAGAGATGAAGAATAGCGTAGCCAAAGTACGTGCTAGTTTCCTTGAGTTGTAATTTTTAAGACTTGAAGCAGCTAGCTAAAAGCCTAATAAGAAATTCGGTGTATGACGATATTCATTATCAGACGCTTTTTTGACTAACTCCACTTTTGATTTTTCTCTTTGCTTGTGCTAGTTTTGAATCCCTTTCCTATAGCTTAGTGGTTGTTCCCTATATCTATAGTAAGCCCGCGACTTCGTCCGCGTGGAATAATAGTTCCCGTTCCCGGGGGATTTCCGGAATGAAAACTATCCTATGTCCTTTCTTGGGTCCCAGACTATATCTGTACCATATAAATTTCATTCAAATCGGTTCAGTGGATTAGGCGCGAAGAAGAGACGAACAGACAGTAACTTTCGCATTTACAATATTAGTATGGATTTACTTCAGCGTCCGACACGCTTATTTGTGCGCCTAATTTTATACTATACAGTGAAATAACCGCCTTAGTAAATAAATCCTTTATCTACCCACCTAACTAACCCAATTTGTTACAGGACCAATCAGAGCCCGACACGGCGGCGATGGCACAACACGTCAAGTCGTTGATAGACGACTGTAAGAAGTTACTCGTTGATACGGAACCCGTGCTTGGGTCCTGGGGGCTTATTGATGCGGATCCCAGGTATATATTGATATAGGATATGATATAAAGCTTTAAAGTTGCATACTTCGTTCAAGATACGTAGGAAATTAGAACTTATTAATCTTCTTTTAGCGATAATTTTAAACTCTTGTATCGGATCTGACGCATTTCCTGATTTGATGAAACCTAGCAAAGTTATTCTACTGTTCCATATCATCAGTGCATTAGTGGTACAACAAAATGTGGATCTATTTTTGTGTAATTAATTTTAAAACGTAAATTAAAAATATTTTAATATACGAGTACATATTTTTTTACCTAAAACATTTTAGTCTTATAAAGGTTGTTCATATTCAGACTGGTGAATTTTTGTGACTTGTCCAAAGCCTTCGATTGAGTACACTAAGAGACACTTATCAGAAAATTGTACCACTATGGTATAAGAGACAAAACTCTCCATCTTCTGACTTCTTACCTGAATATTAGAATTCAGAGGGTTGATGTTAATGGCTTCTCGTAATCAGGTATCTGCTCTACCATGGGCGTTCCACAGGGTTCAATTGTATGCCCTTTCTTGTTTTAATTTTTTGACAACCTACGTTTTCATGTTAGATAAATTCATACATTAGCGTAGTTCTCGGATTATACTTCCTTCGTGGCCAGTGGTCTAGAATAGACCGCATTTCGTTAATTTTTTTCTTTATAATGCCCTTTTTAACTCTCTTCGATGAGCCCAGTATACTTAAAAACGATTTCTCTATTGGTATTAACAAGTTACTGGTCCTTAGTACCGGCGACCCTCAAGAGACGGAGATGGACAGCGTGCTAGTGCTGACGAGCTCCGCGTACTACGTGGCGGACTACGACGAGACGTCGGACCGGCTGCTGGGCGTGCAGCGCGTGCCGCTCGCTGACGTCACGCTCATAGAGCTCGGGCCCTTCGACGCCAACTGTACCACGGTGAGTACTGCATGCTATGTATCTATAGACGAGACGTCGGACCGGCTGCTGGGCGTGCAGCGCGTGCCGCTCGCTGACGTCACGCTCATAGAGCTCGGGCCCTTCGACGCCAACTGTACCACGGTGAGTACTGCATGCTATGTATCTATAGACGAGACGTCGGACCGGCTGCTGGGCGTGCAGCGCGTGCCGCTCGCTGACGTCACGCTCATAGAGCTCGGGCCCTTCGACGCCAACTGTACCACGGTGAGTACTGCATGCTATGTATCTATAGACGAGACGTCGGACCGGCTGCTGGGCGTGCAGCGCGTGCCGCTCGCTGACGTCACGCTCATAGAGCTCGGGCCCTTCGACGCCAACTGTACCACGGTGAGTACTGCATGCTATGTATCTATAGACGAGACGTCGGACCGGCTGCTGGGCGTGCAGCGCGTGCCGCTCGCTGACGTCACGCTCATAGAGCTCGGGCCCTTCGACGCCAACTGTACCACGGTGAGTACTGCATGCTATGTATCTATAGACGAGACGTCGGACCGGCTGCTGGGCGTGCAGCGCGTGCCGCTCGCTGACGTCACGCTCATAGAGCTCGGGCCCTTCGACGCCAACTGTACCACGGTGAGTACTGCATGCTATGTATCTATAGACGAGACGTCGGACCGGCTGCTGGGCGTGCAGCGCGTGCCGCTCGCTGACGTCACGCTCATAGAGCTCGGGCCCTTCGACGCCAACTGTACCACGGTGAGTACTGCATGCTATGTATCTATAGACGAGACGTCGGACCGGCTGCTGGGCGTGCAGCGCGTGCCGCTCGCTGACGTCACGCTCATAGAGCTCGGGCCCTTCGACGCCAACTGTACCACGGTGAGTACTGCATGCTATGTATCTATAGACGAGACGTCGGACCGGCTGCTGGGCGTGCAGCGCGTGCCGCTCGCTGACGTCACGCTCATAGAGCTCGGGCCCTTCGACGCCAACTGTACCACGGTGAGTACTGCATGCTATGTATCTATAGACGAGACGTCGGACCGGCTGCTGGGCGTGCAGCGCGTGCCGCTCGCTGACGTCACGCTCATAGAGCTCGGGCCCTTCGACGCCAACTGTACCACGGTGAGTACTGCATGCTATGTATCTATAGACGAGACGTCGGACCGGCTGCTGGGCGTGCAGCGCGTGCCGCTCGCTGACGTCACGCTCATAGAGCTCGGGCCCTTCGACGCCAACTGTACCACGGTGAGTACTGCATGCTATGTATCTATAGACGAGACGTCGGACCGGCTGCTGGGCGTGCAGCGCGTGCCGCTCGCTGACGTCACGCTCATAGAGCTCGGGCCCTTCGACGCCAACTGTACCACGGTGAGTACTGCATGCTATGTATCTATAGACGAGACGTCGGACCGGCTGCTGGGCGTGCAGCGCGTGCCGCTCGCTGACGTCACGCTCATAGAGCTCGGGCCCTTCGACGCCAACTGTACCACGGTGAGTACTGCATGCTATGTATCTATAGACGAGACGTCGGACCGGCTGCTGGGCGTGCAGCGCGTGCCGCTCGCTGACGTCACGCTCATAGAGCTCGGGCCCTTCGACGCCAACTGTACCACGGTGAGTACTGCATGCTATGTATCTATAGACGAGACGTCGGACCGGCTGCTGGGCGTGCAGCGCGTGCCGCTCGCTGACGTCACGCTCATAGAGCTCGGGCCCTTCGACGCCAACTGTACCACGGTGAGTACTGCATGCTATGTATCTATAGACGAGACGTCGGACCGGCTGCTGGGCGTGCAGCGCGTGCCGCTCGCTGACGTCACGCTCATAGAGCTCGGGCCCTTCGACGCCAACTGTACCACGGTGAGTACTGCATGCTATGTATCTATAGACGAGACGTCGGACCGGCTGCTGGGCGTGCAGCGCGTGCCGCTCGCTGACGTCACGCTCATAGAGCTCGGGCCCTTCGACGCCAACTGTACCACGGTGAGTACTGCATGCTATGTATCTATAGACGAGACGTCGGACCGGCTGCTGGGCGTGCAGCGCGTGCCGCTCGCTGACGTCACGCTCATAGAGCTCGGGCCCTTCGACGCCAACTGTACCACGGTGAGTACTGCATGCTATGTATCTATAGACGAGACGTCGGACCGGCTGCTGGGCGTGCAGCGCGTGCCGCTCGCTGACGTCACGCTCATAGAGCTCGGGCCCTTCGACGCCAACTGTACCACGGTGAGTACTGCATGCTATGTATCTATAGACGAGACGTCGGACCGGCTGCTGGGCGTGCAGCGCGTGCCGCTCGCTGACGTCACGCTCATAGAGCTCGGGCCCTTCGACGCCAACTGTACCACGGTGAGTACTGCATGCTATGTATCTATAGACGAGACGTCGGACCGGCTGCTGGGCGTGCAGCGCGTGCCGCTCGCTGACGTCACGCTCATAGAGCTCGGGCCCTTCGACGCCAACTGTACCACGGTGAGTACTGCATGCTATGTATCTATAGACGAGACGTCGGACCGGCTGCTGGGCGTGCAGCGCGTGCCGCTCGCTGACGTCACGCTCATAGAGCTCGGGCCCTTCGACGCCAACTGTACCACGGTGAGTACTGCATGCTATGTATCTATAGACGAGACGTCGGACCGGCTGCTGGGCGTGCAGCGCGTGCCGCTCGCTGACGTCACGCTCATAGAGCTACGGCCCTTCGACGCCAACTGTACCACGGTGAGTACTGCATGCTATGTATCTATAGACGAGACGTCGGACCGGCTGCTGGGCGTGCAGCGCGTGCCGCTCGCTGACGTCACGCTCATAGAGCTCGGGCCCTTCGACGCCAACTGTACCACGGTGAGTACTGCATGCTATGTATCTATAGACGAGACGTCGGACCGGCTGCTGGGCGTGCAGCGCGTGCCGCTCGCTGACGTCACGCTCATAGAGCTCGGGCCCTTCGACGCCAACTGTACCACGGTGAGTACTGCATGCTATGTATCTATAGACGAGACGTCGGACCGGCTGCTGGGCGTGCAGCGCGTGCCGCTCGCTGACGTCACGCTCATAGAGCTCGGGCCCTTCGACGCCAACTGTACCACGGTGAGTACTGCATGCTATGTATCTATAGACGAGACGTCGGACCGGCTGCTGGGCGTGCAGCGCGTGCCGCTCGCTGACGTCACGCTCATAGAGCTCGGGCCCTTCGACGCCAACTGTACCACGGTGAGTACTGCATGCTATGTATCTATAGACGAGACGTCGGACCGGCTGCTGGGCGTGCAGCGCGTGCCGCTCGCTGACGTCACGCTCATAGAGCTCGGGCCCTTCGACGCCAACTGTACCACGGTGAGTACTGCATGCTATGTATCTATAGACGAGACGTCGGACCGGCTGCTGGGCGTGCAGCGCGTGCCGCTCGCTGACGTCACGCTCATAGAGCTCGGGCCCTTCGACGCCAACTGTACCACGGTGAGTACTGCATGCTATGTATCTATAGACGAGACGTCGGACCGGCTGCTGGGCGTGCAGCGCGTGCCGCTCGCTGACGTCACGCTCATAGAGCTCGGGCCCTTCGACGCCAACTGTACCACGGTGAGTACTGCATGCTATGTATCTATAGACGAGACGTCGGACCGGCTGCTGGGCGTGCAGCGCGTGCCGCTCGCTGACGTCACGCTCATAGAGCTCGGGCCCTTCGACGCCAACTGTACCACGGTGAGTACTGCATGCTATGTATCTATAGACGAGACGTCGGACCGGCTGCTGGGCGTGCAGCGCGTGCCGCTCGCTGACGTCACGCTCATAGAGCTCGGGCCCTTCGACGCCAACTGTACCACGGTGAGTACTGCAAGTACTATTGAAATCGCTTGACTAAGTCGTTGTCTGAGATTGTCATAAGCTGATGAACACACCTCCTGAACCAGCACTGAATATGGGTAAACTGGCTGCCCAATTAAAACTGTTTATTTACCGTAATAGTTGACCCTGTCAAGTGACTCTCACTCAGTGTTGTCAAACTGTCATTAAACTGTAAGAAGTAGTTTTTTTTTTTTATTTTTTTGCTAGCTTTTACCGTGATGACGCCCACTAAACCCTGGATCATTAATGACGAAATCAAGAAGAACGATCATCGCAACATTCTTACTAACCTTTTTTTTTTCAACCAGCTATTCAGCGTGGGCCGTAAAAGCGGCAGCGAGCCGATCTACTGCATCCGCATCAGCTACTCGAGCGGCGGCGAGGCGGGCTACTTCCACATGTTCCGCTCCACCACGCTGCGCTTCTTCAACAACATGGCCGTGGCCATCAACACGAGGGACGAGATGATAGGTATTATAAACAACTAGCTTTTGAAAACTATCCTATGTCCTTCCTCGGGTCCCAGACTATATCTGTACCAAATTTCATTCAAATCGGTTCAGTGGTTTAGGCGTGAAGAAGAGACAGACAGACAGACAGACAGACAGAGTTACTTTTGCATTTATAATATTAGTAAGGATAATAGAAGTACACGGCCCAAAGCTAGTGACATGTGGCCAAGGAAAACACAACCTAATTTACACGAGAGTAATGTTTAAATTTAGGTACGACATTGCATTGCTTATAATATTATTGTCCCACAGCAAGACAAAGAGTCTTCCCATACACAGAAGACACAAGTATTAATCACTATGCTATTAAGTCCAGGATTCCTTACGAGATTTTCGCTAACCCAGACCCAGACTGTGACGTCCATAATAAACTTAGAATGAAATCTTTCCTAGGCCATCACGACACAATTTCTTAGCTCGAATATATTGAATTCTACATAACTATTTTATTATTATTAGCAATTTTTTTAAACTTTAAACTCTATGATTTAATGGTCGTTAATTATAATTTGCATAATTATATTGATTTTAACCTTGACAGAATCTCTCCACTCGATATGCGAATCTCTGATGGTAGCCCGAGACGTAGCCAAGCTGACGCCGATACCATTCCACGATGGAGTCAAGTTGGAAAAGAGGAAATCTAAAGTAAGTTCTTTCTTTAAAGCGAGTCGAAACCAGCGTTGACTGAATAAAAATCAATAATTAAATCCTTATTTCTTCTTATTCTCTGAAGGTTACTTGGCAATGGACAATGTCTAAGTAAACTGATATCTCACAAAATTAAATACAAAAAATAAAATAACTAATATTTGTTGAGTAAGTAAGAGTTTAGTTGTTTGTGTATGTCAGGTTATATGTTTGTAAACACAGCCAAAAGGCTTCTTTCTACTCAACAATAAAAAATACAAATAAAATATCTGCTGATCCAGGTGGTTCTAACTGAACAAAGTTTATGAAGCATGAATTCTTGCCCTATTATTGCATTGATTTCTGGTAAAACAAAAAACAGTTGTATGAACAATAACCTACCTATGACCTAGGCCAATGTCATGCCAAAGTCTTCTCTAATAATAAAAACCTTCGACATTACCAGGTACATCCAGGTCAGACAGGAAACGCCAGGTCTTCCTTATATCTGGACCTGTCGCGACTGCCCACTCTCACACGAAACGTCAGCGAGACGCAACTTGTAGCTGATATCCGGAGTGTTGGTAAGAACTATATTATTTGCGCTGTAGCATGGTGCGGGTGACAGTATCAGTAACATTTCATTTCACTTTAGAAAGTTGCAGTGTTTTATAAATTATGACTTTATTAGTTCAGCTGTACCACATTCCTAATATACTAAATCAATAATAACTGTAGTAAATTAATTTCAACCCAACTAGAATGTGCTAGTCCACAATTAAAATTAATTTGGAATAAAATTAAGCAAAGTGTTATTCGTATAACGTAACGCCTTCGACGTAATTAGTGATGGGATGTACTGTTACGATGGAATGTCGATATTTTATAGAATACTAGCCGACCCGTGCCCACTTCGTTGGGCGGTAAACATTTTAACTTGTGATGAAATTATGAGTGTGGTTCGGCTAGTACTGAGTGCTATGAATTATCTCTTGACTACCCAAAGGAGGGTTTTGTTTTTATTGCATATCAGAAAGATGCTAAATTCCTGAGCACGGGCCTGCAATGTTCTCACAGTTTGGCAAGCGAGCCGCTGAGAGCGCTCAGCTATAGACTCCCTATCCCTTGTTGCAGAGACATGCTGTCTTAAAAATAGAACTAAAATGTTGTCAAAAAAACATAAACCCGATGGTTCCATATAAATTTTATGGCGATCGGTTCAGTGGTTCTCGAAAATTAATAAAAAACAAAAAAAATCGAAGATATATGCGTTACTTCAAGTTTCTATTTTCGTTTTATATGTATTACTTTGAGAGATACTGTAAAACACAATGTAAAACAAAATGTTTACAATGAATACGGGGCTTAAAGCTGTATTTGACCAAAGCAGTTAACATTCTACGTGTCTACAAATCAGAACATAGTCACTACATCTTTAGCGTTCGTCCTTATACTCATTACCTTTCTCTTTCTAACCTATCCTTCTCATAACCTTTCTCTTTCTAACCTACCCTTATCATATCCTTTCTCTTTCTAACTTATCCTTTACACATCCTAACTCTTCTATCCTATCAGACGGCAGTTCTTCAAAACCGTCGAAAAGTCCAAAGAAAAAAGGCATGATACGAATAATTTCGCAGCCGAAAGTAATGCACCGCAACGTGGTGGCTACTACAAGTGATCGAATTGGTCATACTGCGTCGCAGACCGTTAGTTTTTTGTTTACAATTTGTTTTATCTTTTTATGTTTTAATAACTGTAGCAAGGTATTTTGTAATGTTACAAAGGCTGTCGCTCCATAAAGTACTAGTGTTACATTACAGAATATAAACGTAAATCTTATGGAATCGGTTGTGGCGAAGGGACCTTCAATTAAAGAACCTATGCCTTTTTAAACGGCCGGTTACTCAGCTGTGATTTCCTTTGTGTTACAGGTGCGAGTTCTTCTCCTAATCCTCTTAGTCGTTTTCATTTAAAAAATCCAAATGTCATTACATCAGATAAAAACCTACCTTATTCAATTCTAGGATCCAAAGCCCTGACCAACATGACGGAACAATTCAGTAAGTTGAACAAGCTGAGTCACTCTCTCAACGCGCGCGCCCGACCTAGTCTCCAACTGAAGTTCGACCAGAGCGCTTCTCGAACCAAGAAGATCTTCACCCTCGGACAAAATAAAGATAACAAGAAGAAAGGCAGCCTCTCAGATGGCATGAGTTCTGACTATTCGTCCGACGACGAAAACAGAACAAACATCTTCGAACCAACGCTTGACAACTTCGAAAACACACAACATTATTTAGGCAAACCCGGACAGAAAAGCGAGGCGGAAAATGACTGTGAACTCATACAGAATCCTTTATACTCCTCCAAAATTGAACCTCATGATACTCAGGTCTTTATACCGTCTGAAATTGTGACTAATGTTGATAAGCAAGCTTCGAAAACGCCGAGTAATGTGAATAAAATCAATCCTTTCAATATAGATTCGTCTAAAACGCCTGAAATTCAAGTGGATAGCGCTTTTGCGAAGCCAGCGCCTCCTAGCTCCTTACTTCTGACCCAAAAATTGTCTCACAGTTCTAATGAATTGCATTTAGATGATAGCCAATCAGAGGGTGTGAATTTCCACGTGCGTTCGAACTCTCAGCATGAAATCACGCTGAATATAGCCCAGTCGCACAGCGAGTCTGCTTTGAGACAGCTTAAGAATATTGCAAGTCCTGTCGGGAGCACTACCAAAGATATGGTTCTGTCGCCGCTCACTAAGTTGGCTAAGGGAGTACAGAATTTGGGCGCTAACTTAGATCCAAGGAAAATGAAGGTACATATTATTTCTACTCATTCTATTTTGTGTTAATTGAAAACCCTATAAGGTTGTTCCCTTGAAAAAGTAATCTCTATCAATATCCCTATTTCCGATTATAGTATATATTTTCCGAATTATATTATTAGTTACTAGAAACTCATATAGAAATCTATATCATCCCTGCGACTGCATTAATGCCTGCCTGACTTTAACAGCAATTAATTGTTTACCAGGCCGCACCCGCAGTGAAGCAAATAACAGAACAGCAATACGAAGAGCACAGAAAACTGCAAGAAAAATGGCGCGGATGCAACACAAGACTCGTCGCGCTCTAATGACAGTGTTACCAGCACCAACTTAGTGTTGCCAGGTGAAAATATCCAATTGTTTTGTTCAAGGAAACGGCTACCCAGTGATTTTATTTTTAATAATTTATTTATGTTTTGTGTGCACAATTAGGAATTTTTAATGGCGTAGTCCGCTATGTACAGTTGGATTTGTAGTAATGTATTATGTGTTTAAACCATACAGTATTGATAAAGTAATTCATGGTAGATTACGAAGTTTAATGATACGAATAGATTGCAGGGTTGAAACGTACGGTCCTTTAGTGTTGTAAAGCGATTTGTAAGACACGTTATTGTAATGCATCTTTGTAACAATTTAGAGAGGACAGCTGAGTTTTTGGAATCGACCATTTTTTTGTTCAATAATTTACTTGAGGGAAACTGAACAACTTGTTTGGACTTAAAATTTATAAAAGGCCACAGAGTCAAGTTGTATCCATAAAACTGAATAAACCCGCGTTATGTGAACAACTTGTACATTTAAATGCGCATTTTGCGGTTAGTGTCGGAATGTGCGCATGTGTAATTGTTATTGCAGATAACATTATGTTCAACAGATAATAGATAGCATTATGTTAACCAATGTCGTATACATTGGTAAATGAGTGGCAATCTAAGCTCACGCACCACCTAACCCGAAATGCGCATTTGTGCATGTAACAATTACATGCACAATTTACTTGTAAAGTTCAAATAAACATTGTCCTTGTTCAGTTTATATTAATTACTAGATAGTGATTTAATCTTCATTACGAATAGAGTTGAAAACTGTCTGTTATTATTATCGTATAATTTTCAACTTTATTTACGCTGTATTTTAGTTTATTATCAATACACAAGAAATTAGCTTTGTTTGGTGTGTAAAGTCAACAAGGAATACTCAGATAGCTGTTTCCTCTAAATTGTACCTCTGTTTTTGTCCCTATAAAACTTCCTAAAATTCTTCAAGCTCAAACAAATTTGCTTCGTTACCTGAATATTGATGTATTTCTTCGTTGTTTTCCCATGGCTTTTTATACATATAAATATTACAAGCTTCGTAAAAATGTTGAAAGTTTTTGAGCACTTATTACTATGAACTATTAGCTACAATGACTATAAACTACTTTCTTAAAGGTGTTTAGCCATTTTTCAACACTTTCTAAAATGTTTTTAAGGTTTTCTTTCACATAAAGCAAATTATTGTGAAAAAATTTTAAGGAAATGTTGAAATTTTGTTACGTAAACGCTTGACCATTACCTTAAACCATTAGTTTTAATATAGCTCAAATATATAAAAATTAACGCAAAATGTCTGTAATAATGCTCTGTACTGATTAAAAGTTTCGACATAATTTTATAGCTATCAGTTTATAGAAAGATATATTAAAAGTTTTAATTAAAAGTTTATAATAAATGCGAATATAATACAAAAAAAAATAACTGCGCTGTTTCTCTACTTTTATAAAATTGACATTCCTTGGTAATAATAAATAAAATAGTATTATAATTAAGGCCTCATGTAAGTAGATAAAATTGGTAGTGAGAGTGTAAAAGTTGACTAAACAATTGTAATTATAACATTTTAGTTTGAATTGTCTAGTAAATATAGTATTAAATTAATATATTGTTAAATTATTAATTTATAATAATCACATAAATACGTGTACTTGTTGTTACATTTCTCAGTGTACCAGTGTTTTAACAAATATTTAGTGTTATTATTGTTAAATTGTCATCTTTTTGGATAATCAAATTTTAATTTATACCTCTTGACATTACCAACCTATGACTAGATCTATAAAACATAATTTTTTTCTTTACCCTAAACTTGAAAAAGGGTTTTTTATACTCATATTACTAAACAGTGTTTACATTGAAACCAGCCTACCCTAAAAGTACGATGAAAAGAAAACTTAAGTAATTTCTACATTTACTCGAGTTATACGAAAATAAATGTCACAACAATATAATATATGTATACAAGGTGTATTTTTGGTCTTGCTCAACCAGCTAGGAGGTGATTCTACTCATAAAAACAAACAACTTTTATTATGTAACCAACTCGGAAATCGCGAAAAAAATATCAGCTGTTTCATACATTATGGTCGGGAGGGCATTGAACTTTTCATAGAAACAGCTGATATTTTTTTCGCGATTTCAGAGTTGGTTCCATAATAAAAGTTGTTTGTTTTCATGGGTAGAATCATTTCCTAGCGGGTTGAGCAGGACCAAAAATACACCTTGTATATTGTACAACTTGTTTGTGCTTCAAAAACATAATTTAAATTTTCTTCTCTAGTCCTAGGTTGGGAAACACCCCAAACATATTGACAATGTACCAAATCTAATTAGTTTATGCAATCTCGTATTAAATAAATTTAGACTAGTACGATATCTTAGTGAGATGCAGTATTATAATAATATAAATCATTTAGTGTTGTATGTCATTGAATAGTTGTTGTATAAATAATAGCCGATAAAATCGCCAACTTATGTCCTATCTAAGCGTGTTTTCAAACTTAAAAGCCGTAAAAACAACACGTTCAGTGTTTTTCTATCACATTCTTGTAAAATCTGAGCCAATTATTAAATTATGTATCCCAAAATAACTGTAGATTATCTTTGGATCAAGAATAGAAAGAGAATTATGCTGTTTGAAGTAATTGCACAATTGGCTTAAAAAAACATCAGTATATCCGCAGCTTTTTTAATGTAATAGCACTGTACTAAAAATGTCTAAAATTAGAAAGCATGATGAGATTATATCTTTTAAAAATATCTTCAAGTATCAACTGCCAGTAAAGTTTTTATTAAAAATTCAATATGAAATATAAGCTTTTTATACTAGATGTCACAAAACTTATGTTACAATAAACACTCTTATTTTTTGTTCACTAGTTGTTAAACTTAACCAACAAACAATGTTCCCTTTTCAAGTTTTTAATAAACAAAACATAAGATTGTGTACTTATAGTTATATTGCACCGGTTAGACAAATGTTAATAGTACCTATAAATATTTCGAATAGTAAATGTAACGTTAAGACTATAGATGCTGGCGGGAAAAATTCCGAAACATTCCCGTCGAATACTTCCGAAGTATTCCGAAATATTCTGAAACTTTGGGAATATTTCAACTGCCAAAAAAAAACCCCGGTGAAATTGTATTAATCCATTAAAAGCCACTGTACTCGATTGAGTACAGCGTAATGAAGTAAAATAATAAGGTGTATCACCTAAAATTTACAAGATCTGTCATTTACACTTCGGAATAATGCTGTACTCAATCGAGTACAGCAGTTACCTCTAATGGGTTCATAGGGAATATAGCCTACTAGCTGTCCCCCGCGGTTTTATCCGCGTTTAATTTCCTTTGGTTACTTCTTAGCCCCCCGTAAACCGTTTATGCAGCGCACGCAACAAAAGTCCTCAAATGTGAATAATTTTCCCCGTTTTTGCAACATTTCCCACTGACGCTTCGCTCCTATTGGTCGCAGCCGCAGCGTAATGTTATATAGCCTAATACCTTCCTCTATAAATGGACTTTAAAAAACAAAGAATTTCTCTAATCGGATCAGTAGTTCCTGAGATTAGCGCGTTTAAACAAACAAACAAACTCCTCCGCATTATAATATTAGTACTTAGTAGCTTTCCAATAGTGAAAGAATTTCTGAAAGCGACACAATAGTTTTTTAATTTATTTATTAGGTTTTCCTTTATTTAGTAATACCTATCTATGTGACTCGCGAATAACAAACTAACCAAAAACATAGGTAACCCTTTTTCAAAAAACAAATCAAATATGCTCGGCCTGGTTTTTTATTCCACAACTAACATTTTGATAAATAGCATTCGACTTCGATATAACCTACATAAAAACAAAAAAATAAAAATCCTGTTGTAAAAGGGATTTTTATTTTTTTATAAAAATATTAACAAATATACTTAATCGATCAGATTTATAATAAAATAAACATTTATATTTTACTAACTTATGCGCCACTGAAAAATAATGAATTCACCCACCACACAAAAAATAAACACGTTTATTCTTATTGAATAATTCGGGCGAAACATTCCGCGGAAACTTTCGATTGCGGGGTATGAATCTTTCTGAAAACTTCTCCGGGGGGGGAGCATCTTCCCTCTTACCGCACCCCGCACCGCCATCGCCTTCGTGCACACAGTCAGGCGGCGGCGATCGACGGTCGATGCAAAATTCCATTCGATTTTTAAAAAAATATAAAAATATATTGCAAAAAAATACAAATTCTAAATTTAAATTCATTTTGAATAATTCTGATTTAAAGAAACTTTCCCAGAAGTATTCCGGAATTATTTCGAATTTTTCAGAAGTTTTGCAACTATAGTTAAAGGTGCTCCTAAACGGGCAATTTTTTACTGCAATTGTGTTGCTGCAATACATTGCCGGCATTGCCCGGCAATGTTTCCGAACTCTCTGCAATATTGCCGGTATTGCCGGGCAACACTTTTGTATGACAAAAATATTGCCGAGCAACGCCGGCAATATTGCTGGAGTTGCCGGGCCATGCTCAAAAAATTGCTGCAATAAAATTGCAGCAATTATGTTGCCCGTTTAGGAGCGCCTTAAGTCCTGCTTAGATATAGTTAATTTTCAAGGAATTGTTAATGCAGTAATTCATAGCATAGATGTCAAATACATAGCCAAAATTATATTTATATTTGTGTAAAATATTGATATTTTAAACAAATGTAATTTTATTTGCTATTTTTCACTTGCACATTGAGGTTAATTTTTCTTAAGACATATTTTCACATGCTGAAAATATTTTTCTATCATTTTTAACCTATTTTTTTTAAAGTGTATGTCCTAACCTTACACTTAAAAAAAATTGTTTTGTTTTAAAATCAATATCCTTTATTTAGCTATAGAAAAAAATCTATGCAAGATAAACCTCTATTTTATTTGTATGTGAAAATATCGTCTATTTATCTTTAAAATATACATAAAATCTATTTATTCACAAAACATTCAAAATGCACTCAAATTCCTTGTTAAAAGCTGAAAAGTGAGAATTAAATAGTATTTAATTATTCCATTTAGTATTTAATTTTTTAGTGGATATAGTTAAACGTTACAAGGTTAATTATGTAGATAAAACGCGGTGTTACATACATAATTATATCTCTAAAGAAAGCTTAAAATTTTCCAAGAATAATAAGACCGTCGAATTTATACGCTTTAAATTCGAATAGCGGATGTTTCGAGTGAATCTGAAATACTCGTATATTTGGTAACTAGGAAAGAAAGGGGTTCCCTAATGTTAGCACGCAAATAAACGCAGTACTCAAAACATAAAAAATTGATGAAAAGCTGAAATAAATCACATGCACATATTCCGGAAAGCCCGTAAATGTGCATGTGATTAAAATATAATAAGTGTATTCTGTCAACAAAATCTGAAATTACTTGAAAAAGTGTGGTCAGTTTCTAAAGTGTTGCACCTAGTTGTCATTCGTAGACGTAAAAGTAAATAATAAGTAGTAAATTGTCAGATATTTTCTGACTACCGGAGTCAGAAAATATCTGACAATTACTTTTACTAGGGGTGTCGTGTTAGCTGTTGAGGTCAGAAAAGCCGTAGATGCTATGCATGGATTGTAAAACTACTCCAACATAGTTGGAAAAAGGCTAGGATATATACTCGATATATGGCGCATAGTGTGTTTTTGCAGCACACGCGAAAATCTATACTCCATTTATAACATTAGAAATAACGGCAATTTTTATATCATCAGCGTATTGCCGCTACCGCTAAACGTAGGCCTTTTCCAAAGACCACCAGCAATCCCGGATCTAGACGCATCTAGCCGTTGCTTCCTACTGGGAATATACGTTTTTATAGACTGCAAAAACAAATCAATCGTAAACTGGCGGACTGGCGGAGCTTATTATACGGCAATATTTAATTAATCCCTAGAACACACGTGATTCGAGACAAAATAGAAAGACAAAAGCAGCGCGACAGCCGGCTGTCGGTTGGTCGACGAAAGGCTAAATATAACGGTAATGTTATTTTGCTAATGTTATATTGATTGGAGTACACGACGTTAAAAGCGACACACAAATTTGATTTTTTGCGTTTTTGTAAAATGCTTCTTAAAACGCAAAACCCAATAAGCGTTATTGGTCGTAACTCGTGACAATTCGGTGATAGGATTTACCGCGTCAATAGTGTGTGGTGTGTTAGCATAACTAGTAGGATTTTATATTAGCTTTGGTATCCACTTGGCAACGTTGCTTTTACATTAAAAAAGATTAATTAATAATAGTTATATTATTATAATGAAGTTCACACAGCACTGCTTCACTATTTTATGAGATCACACGGTCGTCTGCCCTTGATTGAGTTAAAAATGTGCGTTGTACTATTGTCATGTTGTGTAACCCAACTTTGAACATAAGCGCAGTCTCAACATGATCTAACTGCAAAAAGACATTTATTGACTCGAATAAACTTAATTAACTTGTTTCTACTGTGGAATATCTAAAGTATTATAATATATTCTAATAACATTACATATATATACTTACTTTTAATTTTATATTACTGGTAAAGCAAATTATTATCGCTTCATACATACGAATAAAATCTACAAAAATATTTTTCGGTTTTTCTCACTTTTGTGACTAAATAAGCTTGATGACTGATAGTGAAAAATATATATTATGTAAATTAATATAGACAGCTACTAGTGAATCGAAGTATCTAGATTTAGCGCCTTACTAATAATCGCTGCATAAAGTTATGACAGGTTTATACGTCAAAAAATGTATGGTTACACAGGCTATAATCAAGGCATAACTTTACACAGTGATTATTAGTAAGGGCATTAGTGTTTGGACTTTAGAGGAATTCATTTTCGGTACATGCAAGTACAAGGCTACATTTTTTTTAGTGGGGCAATAGCTACCATTTGTGATTTTTTTTTAACCGGTTCAGTGTCTGCTTTCAGTGATTAAGTGATTTTAATATAAAATACAAAAAAAAATAGTATTGATCTTTATTTTTTACTTCATAACATCCCTTATATTGAGCTAATTAAGGTTAACGCAAATCCTTAGATACATAGGAAGACTATAACACTTTAAACACGTTATCTTCCATAGAAAAAATACTAATTTAAATAATGTATAGAGTTATTTGCTAAAAAAACGAATATAATGCATAGTTGTCGAATATATCAATTTCATTCATTCCAAGTGACGCTTACTTATATAAAATCCTACCCAGACGCGTACAAAGCTGTTGTAACTTACAAAGCTTATTAGATAAAATAAAAACGTGGGTTTTATTTGTGTGCGTAGTATCCAAATATATGATATAGCATGTAGGTAGACGTACACATTGGCTAGTACAAATGATTTAGCCAAAGAGAATTTTTTATGCATTATGTACAGTCAGCAAAGTAGATAGGTAATTAGGTATGCAGGGCCATCATCTACAATTGACGTTTTCCTTAATACCAATGAATGTATTAAAATCAAATTTAATTTAATTTAAGGTAGTGCGGCGAACGTCGAGACATGTGTGCGTGACTGCCACGTGACTGCGCTGTAAGAACACGTCGTCTCTGTGTGCGTTCCAGTTGCCAGGATGATGAAAAATTACCCGTAATATTTCATTCTTATCTGTCTATATTAATTAAAATCAATTTATGAATTTACTAAAAGTATGTAGGTACGCGCGTAGCATAAGAACTGCTACGCCTAATTAGGTAAATCTAATTTGTTGTGTTTGTAATTGTCAGGACAACGTTGGTATGACAACATTGATTAAAAAAAATGCACCCTGGCTAAGCTGGAAGCGGGCAGATAGTACAAAATAATAATTGGTTTATTGTGTTTAAAATTGTGGAACCACTTAGGGATATAAATAATAAAGTGCTTAGGTGTATAACAATTTTATAAAGCTAAAAAGTTTGTTTGTTTGAAACTTGAACGTGTTAATAATTTCTCTTATTCACAAACTACTAAATTTAAGTTAAGGCATCTGTCTCTTTCCATTTCTTAAAGAAAAGGACAGAATATAAAATATTAGTTAAGTCATCTTTTTCTGTTCACTGTTTTTTACTATATTTACTTTATGTTGGCGAATCGACTGGTGTACATAATTTTAGTTAGAGACAAAACATTCATTAGTTTTATTAACGAAGACTTTTGACACATACAAGATAAGTACACACACATGATACAAACATACCAACCAAAAAGAAAAAAACACTCGTAATAAATATTCTTGTAGATCGATAATCCTGTGTCCAATACATATTTCCCAACTTAGGGGTTAATTTTTTCACAATAAAATAGCAACACCGACAGATTTCTGTTGAGGTTTTGTGTTCCAAATAAAATAACATCCAAATTAATCCATAAAAAGGTACTTCATCTTCTTTCTTTTGATTTAGGGAACAATTTTTGCAATGTTTAAAAACAAAAGGCGGCATCATTTGCTTTGTTCACCTCACTCGCGGTGTTCCGCGCTATCTATCTGCCTTCTGTTTACTAATCTGAGATCCATGGGTTTTTGATAAAACTTAAATTGTATCTAACGGCCCTGCATACATCTCTGCTTTGCTGACTGTACCTATGACGATTCTGAGTTTATAATTATGTAATTTATTTCAAAATATCCTATTTTACTGAGTTTTCAGCTATCCTGGCAAGTAAAGTGAAATTTCTACTAGGTCTTTAGAAATAAGATAGCGGCGTCACTCTCAAAAAAAGAATACCTAACAGAACTTGAGGGTAATTTCTGAATTTTAAAGCGTACTTTTGAATTTTTAATATCACGTCTGTGTTTACGGTTAATTTTCGCAAAATACTCTCCAGCGTTTGATGGTTTATTATCGTACGTTGACAGATGTTAGCGTTTTACAGCGTGAAGAAAATAATTCCCGCCATCCCCGCCATTTTTGTTTTCCACATTTAGAAAGTTTACAGTTGATTCTAAATATTTACTTGCATATATCAGTTTTTTTTTGTGTACCTTATTTTAGTATCATTCATAAATGCTTCATTTAAGTGATTATGGAAGGTATGTTGAAGTATTATGTGCGATTGTGCGTATAGGAACGATCGAAATTTTATTACCTATCTGTATTGTAGTAGACATCAAAAATCTGTAGGTAACATTAAATTTTGTCTGTGATTTATTTAAGTACCTACAGAATATTTTTCTTTTTATTTATATATATTATTAAATGAACATAAATAAATATTGCTTTTAACAAAAACTTTGTTTTATTTCAATACTGGTTTAAGTAGGGCAATTTAAGATGGACGGTCCTGTAATAGGGATGACGACAGCATTAAAAAAATGGTATCCTGTTTAGTCCGTCTGATAGACCACCCAAAAATATGAGACACGTATTTTTTGCTTGATCTAATTAATAAATAAATACAAAGATAAAGAGCAACAAAGTTCAGGAGTGGGGGCCTTTGACGTCACCCTCCTGCATAAACTGTATCAGATCGTGAGTGACGTCATTGCCGTCTCGCGAAACTTCAACGTACTGTATGTACCTATTGTCATCATATTTCGTTTACGAGAAAAAAGAAAAAAATACGTGTCCAAATTTTTTTGATAATCTAACTGACGGACTAATTACTTTCTTTTCGTCGTCTCGCCCATTACCCCCTACCAGCCCCCTGCTTACACTATCATGTAAACTTCCTTGATGAATTAGTCGTCCAGCACAAGAAGAATCTGCAATAATTAGGTACTGGTTATTGAGTGGTACACGTCCAGTTCTTAAACTTAGCAAATAAGCAAACTAAGAAAACATACATAAGGAAGGAAAGGACTTTTTTGTGCGACAAGGTAAGCTGGCAGCATAGCAGTTGAATAAAGGCGCTTCTAAACGGGCAACATAATTGCTGCAATTTTATTGCAGCAATTTTTTGAGCATGGCCCGGCAACTCCGGCAATATTGCCGGTGTTGCTCGGCCATATATTGCAGCAATTTTTTGTCATACAAAAAGTGTTGCCCGGCAATACCGGCAATATTGCAGAGCGTTCGGAAACATTGCCGGGCAATGCCGGCAATGTGTTGCAGCAACACAATTGCAGTAAAAAATTGCCCGTTTAGGAGCACCTTAAGAGGTGGCGAAAAAAAGGACGTTACAATAATAACTGCAGGCGCGCTATTTATTGACACTTAAAACAGCTTCCGCCAATAACTTAGTGTTGTGAGAGTACAAGTGATCTAAACAAGGAGCCAAAAAGAAGAAAAAAAAAGTGATTTAAATTGTTGAGCGCGCTCACATATTTTGGGCGTTTAATCAAAAATACGTACTTTTTCAAGTCCTACATATTTGTTATTTAAAGATAATAGCATAATATTTCTATAAAGAATCATAAATCTGACTTTGTTTTAGTTGGTAGAGTGATTAGAATTTTGTTATAAATGTTAATATTTCGAGAAATAGCAATTTTCCGACACCTATTTCCAAGCAAATGGAAAAACATTAGGATTTTCTCTGCCAAATGTATCAAACTGGCAGCACGAAAAAAACTGAAAATAATATTACCCGTAAATACAAGGTGTATTTTTGGTCTTGCTCAACCAGCTAGGAGATGATTCTACTCATAAAAGCAAACAACTTTTATTACGGAACCAACTCGGAAATCGCGAAAAAAATATCAGCTGTTTCATACATTATGGTCGGGAACTTTTCATTTCATTTCATTGAACTTTTCATAGAAACAGCTGATATTTTTTTCGCGATTTCAGAGTTGGTTCCATAATTAAAGTTGTTTGTTTTTATGGGTAGAATCATCTCCTAGTGGGTTGAGCAAGACCAAAAATACACCTAGTATATACCATTGCCCGGGGCTAAAGCGACTACGGGGCTATTGTAACTATATTAAATATTATTATATTAAAACCCCTATAATAACGGAGTTGTTAAAAACCTTCGAACACACGGGATTCGAGACACATTAGAAAGACAATAGCAGTGCGACAACTGGCTGTCGCTTGGTCGTCGAAGGACGTCGACTGGTTAATTAGTTACAATAGCCTCGGGGTATATATTTACGGGTAATATAGTCCTTAAGGTTGTAGATTGATTAGAATTGCGATAAAAATTGAATCGACGCAAAAAAAACGATATACAATAATTATACAAAAGCAATACTGATCTAAAATGTATGCATTTTAAAAAAAGTAAGCATAATAAAGTAAAAGACTTTACCTTCCCTGTATATGTATATATATATTTTTTTACCTTTAAATTGTTTTATTACAATATAATAAAATAATGCCTTATTATAGTTGATGTACAGTCGCGGTCTGAAAGTGTTTACCACCATAAGGATCATAATTGCATGCATACATTCAGGCCACAAGTTCTAAATGTCTATTTCTTAATAATTTGATTGATTTTTCTAATGATATGACAATCAATCGCTTTAGGTGAACGACAACTAACGACGATAAAGGTTTGATATACAGGAAACCTACTATGAAAAACAAATATTTTTTTAAATAAGAATAAGAAGAAATAATAAATAAGAGTTTTAAAAAATCTTTATTCAATATCTGGTATTCACTCCGCAGCCATGACTAATTTAGTTTTTTGGATAAGAATATGAAGAAATTATAAAAAAAAAACACTGAACAAAATCTTTATTAAATACTATCTGTCCCCCGCGGTTTTATCCGCGTAGTTCTCGTTCCCTTGGAATTAAATAAAAAAATTTCTATGCCCTTGCCCAGGCTATAGACTATCTCTGTACCAAATTTCATTTAAATCGTTTCGGTAGTTTTGGCGCGAAAGAAAACAGACAGATAGTTACTTTCGCAATTATAATAGTAGTATGGACTAGTACGGATTTATAAATAAGAATATAAGGAAATAATAAATCAAATCTTAAAAAATATTTATTCAATATCTAGTATAACATTACTCCGCAGTTACGACAAGTGCATAGATGCAACAAGACACGCGCATAGATTAGTATTTCTGGTATCATTTTCTGGTATCACTCGAGCACAGCGTGATCTATGAGGATTAAATTTCTTTCATTAGCCCTCATAATTTTTTTAATGAGTTTAAATCAGCAGACCGAGCGGGCTATTGAATGAGACGAATAATTTCACGGTGCAGAATGAACCACGCCATTGACGCCATAGTAGCACAAGCTGGGTGTATCCGTGAATTATCTGTTATTTTTATTTTATCACAAACTGCACAATTCTTAATCACTTAAGTAATTTACATTAAAAAATTTCAAACAAAGCAATATAACCATTGCTAACAATAAATAATATTTTTTCTCGACGTCGTGTCAAAGTCATGTAGTAAGGTACGATACCGTACTGTTGTGAAATGTGACTCTTCAAATTCACTTGTATACCAATAATCGTTAAAAATGACCGAATAATCGAACTTACTAATAACGATCGTTTTCAATAAAAGCGACATTTATTATTTAAATATATTTTTGATGATTTCTAAATTTCAACGAAAAAGCATATTTAAAATTAAACATATAGTTATTATAATTTTAATAAGTTTTTGTAAGCAAAATCGCTCGTGCTCAAATCTTGACAAAAAATATTTTTTCTTTTAATTTGGCAACACTGGCAAGTGAGAATTTGAGAATGAGAATTTCTTTCATCTAAAAATTAGAAATTTACAGTCATAAAATAAATAAATCTGTAACTTAAATCGATTATAAATTACAAAGAAATGAAACCAATATCTCCTATAAATCGGATATTGTAGTAATCGATTTTTTTAACCCAATCCCTATTCTTCAGTAGGTTAGAAGTGTCAAATTGCACTTCTTTTAATTGAAACACTGTAGTGATTTTATTCTCTGTGAAGCAAATCAAATCATTGACTTTTGGAAAATTAATTACAAAATATTCACGACACAATGCGTATGGTGTATGTTTATTAGACTATGCAGGGATTTTTATGTATTTATTTTTATAATATTTTGTGTCTTAGATTATATTTTGTGTGTTCGTTAGTAAATCAACGTAACCCATTGACATAAATTGTCAATGACGTAACCTTAGAAATCAAACACGTTCATCTTGCCAATACACAAACAATGCTCTTGCTCACTCTCAATAAATCTAATGGATCTAATAAAAAGATATATTCGCCGGAAAAGTGCAGAATATGTTTGGAAGACGGTAAAATACCTATATTCGGCATTAACGACATTTCAGATGATGTGACAGAGTTTGGAAACATCACAATCAGTGATGATGATGACCTGCCTCAGTACTTATGTGACGCCTGTCATACTTTGCTGGAAGGGGCAATCTTATTTCGGAAAACAGCAAAAGAAACTGATGAAGTACTTAGGAATAGGAATAAGCATTTAGATAGTGGATCAGATGAGGACAGTAAACAAGAAGATGATATTTACATCAAAACAGAGTATCTAGAGTTTAATTACAGCTCTGATTCGGAATCCAAATTAGACAATTTTGATTGGCTGAAACAAGAGTGTTTATCAGAGGCTGAAACTTCTACCTACTATCCTACCATTTCTGAAGCTGACACTCAAGAGAGTATTGATGGGAGATCCCAAGCAGGTGAAAACCAAGATGATGATGAAATAATGATTATTGTTTCAGATAAAAATAAACAAAAACTTAAACAAAATAGAGATAGAAACTATAATATTGACTTTAATGATGATGAAGAAAGAATAGAGGATAGTAAAAAAGCGCACAATAAAATACTTCCTCATCAAAAAGAATGTGAAGTCTGCCATTCTATTGTGTTAAAAAGTACTTATAGAGTCCATCTAAAAGAACACAGAGAAAAGTATAAGGAGAATTACAATAAAAAGTACAGTAAAGTAAAATGTGATATTTGTGATAAAAAAATAAGCAAAACATATGTCAAACTTCACATGAAAACACATGAAGAACTGGCCCAGAGACAAGTCAAATGCTTACTTTGTAACAAAATGTTTAGCGAGCGTTATTACAATGATCATGTGAAGCGAGTCCATGGAACAAAAAATAGTAAAGGTAATAATACCATTCAAGATGTGGAGATTCAAAAACCACCAAAATATAATAAATGCCCAGTATGTGACAAGTATGTAAAAGAAAGTAATTTCAAATTGCATGTAGAGAAGCATGGTGGCCATCCTAAACGTTACATTTGTGACAAATGTGGAAAGGAATTCAAACACCCATCAGCCTTCAAAACTCACTACCTCACACATGGCAGTGAGTTAAAGTATAAATGTCAATTCTGTCCATATAAAGGCTTGCATCAAGGACTGCTTAAAATACATGTAAGAACGCACACCGGAGACTATAATTACGAATGTACTGAATGTCCAGCTAAGTTCATAACCAAGAGTAACTTGTCTAAACACCTTCAAAGGCACAAAGGTCTCTTTTCCTATAAATGTGAATTTTGTGGAAAGGGATTTTATACCAAACCACACCTTGAAAAACATTTTAAGAATGTTCACACAACTACTAAAGATCATGTTTGTGAGGTCTGCGGTAAAGCTTTTGGACACCGCGATAATATGTTAAGTCATCAGTTGAAGGTACACAAAAGAGCAAAGATAGTACCCAGGGGTCGCATGCCCTCGTATCTTAAAGCAGAATTAATGTCTGAATGAATTACATTGTTAAATTAAGTTGAATATTATAATTAAACCAATTGATGTTCTACTGTAAATATATTTTTGTATTATAGAAGTCGTATTTGATTTAACTCCCAGAACTGAAACACAGATTATTGTACTGAACATATTTCACCTTTGAGAGAGTTTTTTGATGACATTTTATTGAAAGTGCAAGTTTAAATATTATTTCTAAGAACTTCATCATCAGTTAGTTTATTGATATTCTAACTTTTAACAGAAACCTTTGATTAGTTTTTATATTTTAAAACTTTATTCATATGAGAGGTATAACTTCTAGACACAGAGAAACATGTTTAAATATGACCTATATGAAATAAAAAATAGCGGGGCATGGGAGGTCCGTCGGATTAGTATAATTCTTTTTGCATAATTAATAATAGCTCGATTCATGACCTAACTTCAATATGAATTTAAAATCACGCTATGAAAGCAAGGGGGGCAGTAGCCGAATACGAGAGAGCAATAACAATATACAAAAGGTTTTGTGAACCCTCACGCACGACGCTTATTCTTGTCTACGGCTCTTCCAAAAAGGTTTGGTATCAGACATAAAATTCCAGAGAAAAAGCTGATTGATTTTGATGTATTGTCTTGTCATGGCTTGACTGACGTTTCTGTTTTTTTGACATTAACGAATAACGTCACGTCAAGTTCTACTGGAAGAGTCAAGAGGCTTATTTGTATTAAATTACTCTACAATAAACAACGTACGAGTTGTTTTTGATTTGCTCCAAAACTTATAAATAATGGTATCAACATATCACATAGTAAAACTGTTTAAAAAAGCGACGTATCAGAGAAGACACAGAAACACCCGCTAGTACGTCTCAACCTCAACAGAATACAGTTAATATTAAAAACAAATGCAGAGTTTGTCTCAAAACAGGTACACTGCCCATTTATAATGATGGATCTGATATGTCCGAAGATATTCGCACTTTCGGCGATATCCAAATAAGTGAAGACGACGAACATCCTAAGTTCTTATGTCATTTTTGCCGCAAATTACTAGATGCTGCAATACTGTTCAGAAAAACAGCCAAAATTTCCGATCAGATTTTAAGAAATGCTGCAGAGAAGAGTGTACAATATTTTATTGAGGCTCCAGACCTAGAAAATGAAGAAAGTGTAAAAACAAATACGGAAAATTGCTCAGCATCAGTGCTGGAAACCTTCTTTTCTTCTATTGATGATGACAATGATTTATGTAGTAATAATTCCAAAGCAGGGAAATGCAGGAAAAAGAATTCTAAGGTGCTCTGCAGGATATGCTTCAGAATCATTTCAAAGGCATATTATAAAGAGCATTTTGCAATTCATGATCAAACTGCAGCAAATTATGTTTGTGATATTTGTGGCAAATCATTTCGTCAAAGATGCTCATATCGAAACCATTACTTAACACACAGTTCAGAGTTCCCCTATAAATGTGAACTGTGTCCGTACAAGGGACGGTATTCAGGACTCCTCAGAATTCATATGAGAACCCATACTGGGGATTATAGATATATGTGTACAGAATGTCCAGCTAGGTTTTTAACTAAGAGTAATTTCAACAAGCATGCACTGAAACACAAAGAACCATTGTACAAATGTGACATATGCCAAAAAGGATGCCATTCTAAAATTATTTTAGAAAGACATTTTGAAGTAGAACATTTGGGTGTAAAGAATCATATTTGTAATGTTTGTGGGAAAGCATTTGGATACAGAAAGTCCATGATGAGGCATCAACTTGATGTCCATAAGAGGCAGAAAAAAATTAATGGAAGAACACCAGCTTACTTAGAAGCTGAAATGCAGAAGTTAGAAGATGGTTGAAAGTCATTCTAACTGCAACAAGATAGAATTCTCTTGGCCCTGCTTTTTTAATTATGGTGGGTTTTATTATAACAATATTGTCCTGAAACATTTTGTCGCACTACCCCCTGTGCAAAGTTTATAGTAGACCCTATGTATATAAAAGATTATTTATATTATAAAAAGTGTTATGTACAATTGTATCCATCAATTAAAGTAACCCCCACCCACCCCCTGGGGTTAAATATAAACCACCAGAAATGAATGCGGCTCGCATGAGTAATATTATAAGTAATCCGCAACACAGACCCAAACAAAAGTTATATCGGCGCGTTTTGGGGCTTATTAGAAGGAACAAGTTAAAAGCTACTGAAAGAATTTTATTATTTCTCACTGTAATCTTGGCAACATTACCTTGCGAGATAAGCAGCAAAAAGAAACGAAAGTTTTAAGCTATTCAAAAACTAAGCAGCTTGGTGCAATTAAATAAATGCTTGAAGGGCTTTTATGTGTCCATAAAGGCTATAGGCCTTTAAAAAAACGATTTATGTTGTCTTTGGCAAAATGTCATTATGTGCACGTCAAAATGTCATACTTGACAGTTGACGTTGACACTTGCCTTCATTCCTCTTCCAGTTTGTTTACTCTTTATCGGCAATCGAAATAATTCTCGTTCCCAAAAACCCATTAGTTATGAGGTGTAGTTATAATTCTTTTCGCCTGTCGGGGTAAAATATCACAAAGTTTGTCTCATCACTACAATGCTTACTCTATATTACTTGATGAAAAAATCTAAAAAGGAGAAGCGCAAAATAAGTGCTACCGAATATTATACAACTTTACACGAAAATAGAGAAAAACGTTTGAAAATTAAGGATAGTTTGACGTCGAAATGCCGGGTATGTTTACAAGAAGGATGTATACCGATATTTGGGACCGAGGACACAGTATTTGTAGTAGAAACATTAGTGGTACTCTCAAACATAGATGTGAATGAAAATGATGAGTACCCGAAGGTTCTATGCAATGTTTGTTACGACTTTATCAAAGGAGCTATATTATTCAGAAAAGTTGCTAAAGAATCTGAGGAATATATTAAACAGCCAGTAAAAGAGGAAGCTGTTGATTATGATAATGACCATGGACAATATGACCAACATTTTAGCGACGGCAGTGTCTGTGATACGAAAGAGCCAGGAAAATGGGAAATGGAAACTGAAGATATTGAAAAGGAGGTGAAAATTGAAAAGAAACCCAAAATTAAATATGCATCAAAAGTAACTTGTAATGTATGCAATAAAGTAATAAATAGGTCTTACTACAAAGAACACATGACAATGCATGATCCTGACCATAAAAAGTATGTGTGTGATGTCTGTGGAAAGTCATTTAGACTGAGGTGTGCATACCACAACCATAGCCTGAGACATGGCAATGAATTCCCATACAAATGCCAATTATGTCCATACAGAGGAAGATATTCTGAGCTACTTAAAACCCACATGAGAACTCACACAGGCGACTATAGGTACATGTGCACAGAATGTCCTGCCAGGTTCCTGTTCAAGAGCAATTTGAACAGCCATGCATTGAAGCATAAAGAGCCCCAACTACAATGTGAGGCGTGCAAAAGAGCTTTTCACACTAAACTGATGTTGCAGAGGCATTATGAAGCTGATCACTTGGGTATTAAAAATCATGTATGTAATATTTGTGGTAAAGCCTTTGGATACAGGAATGCTATGATGAAGCACCAGAGGCATGTTCACAAGAGAGAAAAGTTGTTATTTGGCCGAATGCCTGCTTATTTAGAAGCTCAACATAGGAATGAAGATGGCGGTTGAACTGGAGTGTACATGATTATTATTTAGTTCTGTAAACTTCTAACTGAGTGCTTTACTCTGGGCATTTGTCAGTTTTAGGCCATAACACTGGAAACTCGTTACTGACAAGGATCAGAGAGACACATTCGTGGGTTTTTCGAAATGTGTAAAACCCTCCTCTGTGTCTCGCAGTAGGGTAAAAAATCTGGTCATGTCCATCAGGTTCAGGATCAGGTTTAAAAAAAAAAGTATGTGGTAATGAATGGTACCTACATCTCCAAGCTTCTATTCAAAATTCGTTATCATATTGCAAATGAGTTGGCTCTTCTTAGGCGATTCGCACACGTCCGCGCCCAGCCGCGGAGGGCGGTGGCGGTTAAGCGGATTTCTTAGCGGTTCTCCGCGCGGTTAGGCGGTTTACGCGCCTGTCCGCGCGGATCGATTTAACGCGGTTTTGGTCAGTTTTATGATAGACACTGGCAAAAATGGGGTTATTCCGATCTGTCACCCCGTTTTGTCCCCATGGGTTGGTAAAATACTGAAAATACTGAGATACTTAGTATTTAAATCAATCAAAAGTACTAGGCGCGCAGTAGCGTGAAGAGGTTAATAGAAAATGTGTTCCACACATTGCTAACTGGGGGACAAATCGAACTTTTTTTCCTATCTGTCACCCGTGGGGACAAAACGGGGTGACAGATCGGAATAATCCCAAAAATGGACGCTGCAGTGGTAGCAGCAATCTGGCTGTTATGGCCTAAAAAGAAAAAAAACCAAGATATTGGGTTCATCCATTTTTACTTAGCAGATCTCTAAATTGAACTTTCATGTAATTCTATAAAAGTCTGTGAAAACACGAAGATATTTTTTGCTATTTACCATTGTTTCATTTTAAGAAGTTTATTACTTAATTGTGTGCTTATGTCCCTATGTATATGTATGTTTTCATGTCCCAGATAGCAGAGCGGCTTTCGATCTCCGAAATAAACTTTTCGACATCGAAATCATTATTGAATAACAACACGTCCTGCACCTACAATAATCCGCGCGGTTATGTGGCGCCCCGTCCGTGTGTAAGGCACCGCCCTACCGCGCGGACGTCAGCGCGGAGGGGCTGTGGCGGCAAGAGCACCGCTCGACCGCGCGGTCGAGCGGTGTACGTGTGTATCAACGGATTTCTAATTGTCTTGTACAACATGACATCTGCTTTACCGCCCTCCGCGGCGGTGCGCGGTGCCGTGTTTGAATCGCCTTACTCCATTTTACTTGAGATTTACTTTGTTATTCTATTGTTCCGTGTAATATCCACATTTAGATTGCTAACAAGCATTTTAAATTAAATAGCAGTTTTTTTTTTGGGGAGCGGGAAATCATCAAATGACTGCCCCCGTCCTGGGTGCGGCGGGAGGGCGTGTCAGACTTTTACTGACTAAAACCCACTCGTGTTCCTTCAGCTGCCCTTTATTTTCCGGGGTCACGGTAACTATTATTATAAACATTCCGCCACCATGGCAAATAGTTTGAAACCTCAAACCAATAAAAAATACTTTTATTTTTTGTTGGTCTATGTTTTTAAACATAAAGCCCCGTATTGATGGTAAACATTTGTTTAGCGACTGTTGATCAATTGATGTTGTCGCTCGCCGGGCGTCAACTGCCTGCAGTATGGCGTGATCAACACCGCAACACAAGTGTTGCCCGTAATATGATGACAGCAACTCGTCAACATGTTTATGCAACCATGTTGCTAAACAAAATGTTTACCATGAATACGGGTCTTTATGGAGTTAACGAAAAAGCGTTTATTTCTAGCTAGTGGTATTTGTCTAATGTAACATATATGAATGTAATTTAAATAAATAACATGGTTTTCTGTGAACCATTTCTATTATTTTGTCATGTTTTTCTTTTCCAATTTTATTTCTCGGACTTTATTCTCTCCTATTTTTGGACCTGGCATTTTTTTTTAGTATCCATTGTTTTGACATTACCTGTCAGTGCCTTATCTGTCAGTTATTGACATCAGTCAGTTGTTGTTGTTATTGGTTGTGTTCTGTTTTGTTTGTGTACTTTCCTTATCGATCGGTCACTCAGTCAGTGTCGTTATCAGTTAGCTGGGTGCTATTATAGTAATTCACAGTAACAATAAAAACAAAAGCCTCTTGAAAAAATGTCGGGCTCCTATTTTATGTTACAATTTCTGAAAAAAGCTCGTCAAAAAAACCAGCAAAAGAAACTAGTCAACAAAAATACTACAACCCACGATAAGAGCGATATAAACACAATCAATACAAACAACAATCAATGTAGGCTTTGTTTACAAGGAGCTAGCATACCAATTTATAATTCAGAAAGCCCTTTTAACATTGAATTAGCGATATGCACTTTTGTAGACATACAATTGAATGAGAATGATAACTATCCCAAACATTTGTGCACGAAATGCTTCTCTTTTCTAAAATCTGCACTGGAATTTCGAAAATCAGCCCAAGATATTGATAAACAGCTACGTCAAACATCAGAGGACTTTGGAGGAGAATTAGAAGCACTAAACGACGCTTACGATAATGACAGTAACACACATACTGAAAACCCTATTCTGAAATCAAAATACAGTTGTAAACAATGCAAGCTGAATTTCAAAACATTCAAAGACTTTATTGCACACAAACGCTCAAGAACACACAAGAAAGTTTGTATTCAATGTCCTGTATGCTTCAGATTGTTAACAGCTCAATTGTATCAGAAACATGTAGCAAGGCACCAGTCGGCTTCACACCTTGTTTGTGACATTTGTGGAAAACTTTACCGGAAAGATAATCTGGTCAGACACCTTCAGCTCCACAATTTCGACTTGCCATTTAAATGCCAGATCTGTCCATATCGAGGTCGGTTCATGGAGTCGTTAAAAATCCACATGAGAACTCACACTGGGGACAAACCTTTTTCATGTGATAAGTGTGAGTTAAGGTTCTTGACAAGAAGCAATCTGAACAGGCATCTATTAACTCATAAGAAGGAGAGGCCATTTAAGTGTCTCGAGTGCGGCAGAGGTTTTTATACTAAGAGGGATATGGACATACATTTTAAAGCTGATCATGCTGGTGTAAGGGAGTTTAGTTGCAAGTTGTGTGGCAATAAATATGGTACTAGGAAAGCTCTAATGAGACATGAACTGAGAGTCCATAAGCGAGATAAGATGGCAAAAGGGAGGATGCCACTGTACCTCCAGGCTGGGTATCAGAAACAAGAAGAGGGCATGTCCAGTATGTTGGTTGATGCTAAAAGGATGTCAGATGCTACAAATCTTACTTGATTTTACAATTTTATAAAATGATAAAATATGTATTATTGTCTATATATGGCACCACTACAGAGAGAGAGAGAGTAGTGTATGTGTAGAAAAAAACTCTCAGAGAATAAAAAACCATAAATTCATTGCATATATATTTATTCTCATAACTAGACAATAAAGTGTTTATAAAAACAGTTTATTTTAATCTGTAATGATCTGCAATTTTTTTACTATGTAAAGTGTAAATTATGTTTGAACCATTATATTATTAGGTATTACAACTCTATTGGACTAGAATTTTGTGTAGATAATACATTTATTTATAATTCATATTGGTGTATTATTTACGTTTACACATAAAAGACAACACTTAAGTACATTTGTAAATAAAGATTATACACACACATTAATTAACAATATAAATCTTTGGTGTAATATTACTACTGAACAATGGAAGATTTGATAGTAACTATTCAGTATAAATTTCTAAATAAAGGCCACATTATCACTTAAGTTACACTTAACGGATGGACATACAAACAACAGTGAGGAAGGCTTCTATGGTTTCCTAAAATTACATTCATCTCTTATGTTACAATATTGGCCATTACTGTCTTTATAAATAATGTTTTTACTTTAGAATCTAGATTTCAAGCCAATTTGTTTTCTTATTATAAACCTAACTGTGGTCAAGATAAAGTCTCAAATAAAAAAACCCTAGTTGACACTTCAATTTGAAGGTAAACATATTGTATTCTAGAAAATGTCATGGTATTATATGAGTAAGACAGGTGATTCTGAAAACATTGAAAAATACACTTAATGCAAAAAGTTTTAAAGTGCTAAGTTGTACAAATAAGTACACCAATTACATGAACCTGAAATTTTATTATAGAGAGAAATTCTATTGTAGAAATGTTGAAAATATGTATTTAGTGTTCTAATACAAAAATATGAGATAGGTACTGACTGACTAGAAGTTTCAATCTTAAAGTAGTAGTTAATAGTTAAAATTACAATTTGTGAACAATCTTGTAATATAAGTAACAAAATACATTTTAAAATACTATAGTGTTACAAAATAGTGACACTGAATTATCAACTTTAAAAAAAAAATCTGATGTTCATAAAATATTTGTGCATTTATAAAAATTTATTTGATTGTTATTATAACAGTTTTTGTACACACTAGTATCAAAATATTTTTTAGCACAATATATTTTTTATCTTGTTTCCATTATGAAAGATTGGCTGTTTTTTTTAATACTATGTATTGTAGAAAACATGGTAGATTATTTTAAACCTATAAGGGAAACAAGTAAATAAGTGGTTTTTTAAAACTGGGGTAAATTCCATATTAAACTTAATTTAAAAAAAAGATAAAAATTATTAGACTAGACTAGACAATTAGTAAATTCTGAAGCAATACAACATGGCTAAAATAGGTACAACACAAAAGCATTTTAAATATATTTTTTTTTTATAGTTTTTAGACAGTCAACATTTTAGGCTTAAACATTATACATAAGTATTTAAACTTATTAAAAATATTGCATGGCATCCTTTACATTGCCCTTACATAATATGGCCTGCAATAGCACTTATCATAACTATTTTTGGTAATTTTAGTTTTAAATATTCATTTATGGATATGAATGACAGTATCAATTAATTTGGCATACATCTCGCTGGCAAATGCAGATGAGTGGCAGCATTTGAATTTAGAATATAGGATGAATCATAAACTCCTACATTTCAAGTGAGCTGCCATAATGAAATTCAGATAAAATGATGTCACAAGACCTTATTGGCGTTGTGTTAAGCAAGTCACATCTTTGGTCTTTTCTCATGGGTTTCTAATAAATTGGCCACTATTATAAATTAATAGAAAAACAGTTTCTTAATTATTAATAATTTGTCACTGAAAGGCAGTAAAGTTAGGATAACAGTAAAATAAATATAGGTAACAATAGTAGATAAAAAGGGAGTCTCCCCATAAACATTCCATTTTTGAATTTCAAGTTATTATTTTCATATAAAACTGTTCTGAATAACACTGGCCTAAAAACTAATGCTAAAGGCACACAGTCTATTAAAAAGTAGACAGCAATATAGGTATTGAACCTTTTTAGTCATAGGAAGGTCCCCTGCAAAGAGAGACTATAAACATAGATGCAAACACAAACTCTAGTGATTGAATGCATAACATCAGGGTACACCAAATGTACTCTATTCTCAGGACTACTTCTTGGAAAATGAGGAGGTACAAAACACCCATTATAGATGGCAGCGTCAGCAGTACTGAGAATATTACTGGTAAATCTGAAAAGATTTTTTTTTTTATAGTACTCAGAAAATTCAAGCAGAACACACTGGAGTGGATAAATAGGAGGGAGGGGCAAGTTAAATGGGTCATTGTGCTACAGATGTATAACATTTTTGGAGTCCTGAGAGTCTAGAACATGTATGTGTATTTTTGAAAAAGGAAAGACTACCCACTGACCCAAATGAGTAATATAATACATACCTTTTTCACTCAAACTTCCCTTTCGCCCCAATATAAGGCGAGCTGCTTCAATAATGAACAAGCCAATTAGTACTCCATAGTCTCGACCTATTTTCGTTGGATCTTTCTCCACTTCGTACTTCTCAATAATTAAAACTGATTTCAGGATAAGAGTACCCAGTTCACATGTCGAGAACAGACCGAAATAAAATGAATTTATGTAAAGCAGAATTTCATAAGCTAAACTTGGATTAACCATTTTGACGGAGTTATTATTCTATCTAATTAATTTAATAAAAACAAAGGAACTTTCGTAGGCACTTGTAGAATTTGCAAAATTATTAGGTTTTTATCCAATGAATTATTTAAAAATAGAACTCTCTGCACACATGGGAATTGATTGAATAAAAAATGATGCTGTTCATTCATTGGTTGACATTCTACAACTTGTTGACAAATGAATGACAGCTTTAGGTAATGTTGCTTTAATATTTACTCGCAATACTATTATCAGCTGGTGTAATCTGATTCTTCAAAGTTTTAAATCCATATATAATAATATGCGAAATTATTATATTCCCTAATTATTTCTAGAATATATACAAATAATTAAATTTTAAAATAAAATTAAGCATTGATTAATATTTTTTGGTGAAATCTGTCGACTATGAGAACGAGGTCTGTATTTTAATTTTGAAGTTGGCAATACAAGATTGAGTGCAACGAACGACGCCAACGGGGGTGGTTGTGTTGCACGTGTTTTTGAATTATACTTTAATGCAGTTACAATGAATAAAAAAGTTTAATTTGGATTTATAAAGTGTCGGATTTAGAATAACAATTTGGAGTTGTAGTGCCCGCATTATATGTTTTGGTAAGTGTTAAAATTACACATGTTATGACGACCACGCGCTCGGAGGGCACATTTAAAATGATATTATCTATTTTATTTCACTTGAAAGTTAGTTGTTAGTGAAGCATACTTGAGGGGAGAGTATCTTATCTTCTCATATTGGACTGGATTATAAATGGGCATGTAATGTGATTTTGATAAAATGAATCTATTTTTTTTTTTAAATGAACGGTTAACTATTTTCTGTACGATGACCCACTCAGAGAAAATCGGTTCTGTTAGTTTATGCTGTTACTAGTTACGGAAAGTTGGATTCCGATTTCTTCTAACGATTGATAATGCAGTTTATGTGGTCACTGTAAGGTTAAATTTCGATGTTAGTAAACTAAGTAATTTATAAGAACTAGTATTTATTTTGGTTACAAAAAAGGCTGTGTTTGTCTATAGACAGTATATCCTGAAAACAAAATACCTAATGTATTAAAGATAAATCCAGCTAGTATTTTTTTTTAATAAATAAATATGTTGGGACAACTCACACACGGTCATCTGATTCCAAACTAAGCAGAGCTTGTACTATGGTAACAAGACAACTGATAAACATACTTAAGTATATAATTTATAAATACATACATATTATTACAAGACTATCCTTTTAATTTACATGAACTGGTTTAGGTATCTAAAAAAATAGAGATTATAAAAAGAATATGATAAACTTTTTAAGTTTTTTTTAAACTTTTTATTAATGTTAACATTTTGTAGAACCTTGATAAAAATCAAGAAATACAGCAGCTAAAAATTCAATTATAAAATGTGGAAATGAGGACACTCCTTCTAAAGACTAGTTTTTAAGCTAAAATCATCAGCATTTAAAACAAATTAATCATAAACACTTAATTTAAAAAATTATTATCATTAATTTATTTTTAATAGCTTCTAACAAGTCTATTTCTGTTTATTTTCTTTCTCTTGTAGGCACTTAAATAGTAAGACTTGTCTATTAATTGAACATAAATAAAAATGTCATACAGCAGGAAATATTTAAATCACTTTTTTAATGTCGAGGCACAGACGGTTACATCCTGCCTATTATGTTTCACACAAAGAGTGAAGTGACTCACATCATGTATAATAACTTTTCTTTATAACTGAGACATGAAAAAAATGAATAAAGAATGATTTCTTTTGTTTTGACCCTGTTAAATGAAAATGCCTTTTACTGCAGGTTAAAAACTATTTAAGTTCTTCTTTCATGTACAACTAACACAAAAAGTATTCTTTAAATAATTCATAAGTAGGTACTAGAAGATTTATCTTGACTGCTCTTTGGAAATTACACTATGTAAATACTCATAATATTTTACCCTTTAATCATAAACCATTAATTTTATTAATTTTCCTTGTCTCATTATTAATGCATTGTTCAGTATTGAAAGAATTGCACAATAATAATAAAAACCATGTGCTTAGATATGTTGATAAAAATTGCCTTGAATATTATCCATTTATCATGTAGTAGAGCAATATTATTATCATGATTAAAAAATCTTATTTTCAATTTATTACAGCATTAAGATCAAATCTAAACTATTGATTAGATATTAATTGCTAATTTTGTTTAATTAAAATGATAACTTATGTAACTTATTTTATATTGATGATAAAAATGGGCGACTTCTATTTTAAAAGAACCTAAATTCTTTTTTTTTTTTAAGACTAAGTTTCTCGTTTGATTGACTTGAAATTTAGAAAACCCAAAAAAAAAATATGATAAATGTTAGTTAATAAATATTTTCGATAAAAGCATATGTATGTACAGTCAGCAAAAGAGATATGTTACCACCAGGGCCGTCAGATACAATTAGTTTTCTCATTAACCAATGGATATATATTAATTAAATTTTTCAAATGTTGTAGAAAGTATTTTGTTCTTCAATCCATTTAAATTTCATTTGGATACATCAATCGGTGTTCAAGAAAACCTTGATTATATCTTATGGCCCTGGTAACATATCTCTTTTGCTGACCATACATAGGCTTTTCGAACTTTTTTTAAAAGTAATTTAAACTATGATCTTAAAAAAATGGCGGACGTGCGTACGCCGAAGGATTTTTTTCCATCACTTCGCCATGTTCTACAAATATAAATAAAACTATAATGAGGATAGATAGGACTGTTGCCTAAAACACTTGAATTATTGTAATACATTATCTAGTAACCCACTCGTCGTAAACTTGATAAACCGTAGTAGCGCTCAAATATTTATCTTTTTAATTATTGTCACAGAAATTTTGTTTTAATTACGATAAGCAGTCATTACTTAAGCCCAAAGTTAATTGTACATCGTAAATGTTTTAATTCGTAAGTTGCTTCTGCTCTTCTTTTCACTCGGTATTTTTATTATAGTCAATTAAATGTTTACCCTGAAAAACAGAAGACAGCCTAATATTCAGGTAAATCACTTTGGGCAATCTAATTAGGCCTTTAAATATATTATTACCTGTAACTCTGTCACTTGTTCCATAATTTTAGGAAGCTTATTAAATTATATCATCACCAAACAAGACGAAATATGCCTTTGCCTTTACAGTAGATAGGTATGTGAAGAATCTTACAAAGTTGCAGCAAATAATTTCTCAAAAGGCTTGAGCTCTAATATTAAATCGGCTTTCTAGGATGATACTCTTAGTAGGTAATTCCAAGTAAAATATGTTTTATCTATGGCACTTTATAGTTGGTAGGTTACTTTTAATATTTTATCTCTACTTCTATATCTATACTAATATTATAAAGAGGTAAAATTTGTAAGTTTGTATGTAGGGGGTAATCTCTGGAACTACTGGTCCGATTTGAAAAATTCTTTCAGTGTTAGATAACCCATCTATCGAGGAATGCTATAGGCTATATATCATCACGCGACGACCCACGGGAGCGAAGCAGTAACGGAAAATTCGGGTGAAACCGCAGGGGACAGCTAGTTTGCAATAAAAGCGCGGGAAGATGGATCTGTTGCGCCTTTACCGAGAATGCAACTCGGTATATCCAGTCCAATCCATTTTGTTAGGCCTGCAATAAAATACGCACATGTATGCCCAATTTAAATGCAGAAACACTTAAGTATTTAGGATGTAGCTCTTCAAAACTCTAATTTTGTGTGCAGACGCCGTCGTCCATTGCGCCGACTAAGATCACAGATGCCAGTATCAGTTTTATGATATTGGTAGAGCACCTGTGACCAGAGCCATGGAGATGTCACACCAGGGAGGGGCGGAGGGCGAGAGCCTCCTGAGACAGGAGCGGGGCGCCGTCGTCATGCCTGGCCAGAGAGGACGTAAGTACCTTCCTTGAGAATACACGATGATTCGAATGCAAATAATTTTTGTAGATATTGGTTTTCGGAGTTTCTGGAGAAATCTTAGGCTATATTCGAGCAAGCGCTAGAAAATACTATAGTCGACATAGTTTTACAAGGTACCGACTGAATGATAGTATACAAACAGTTATCATTGCGGAAATGTTCCCGCACAGATAAATCATAATGGACCTTGACCGTATCGTAAACACAGGATCTTCTTTATGCCAGCGAAGTTCACTGAAAAACATTTCTGGGTAGGGTGATTCATATGTAATCATTGGATTCACTGCATTCATATAATATGAGCACATACATCTCTCACTCGTGATGTTTGCCAAAAACGTTTCAAACAGAAGTGTCCAAAAATTCTGTCCAAGATGAAATCACGTACGAGTCACCGTTTTAAATACAGTTTAAGGTTATTGATCCACTATACAATGATAAATGCTAATTGCGTATCAAATTGACCTTGACGATATGATTGCTTATCCGAATATGAGTTCAAGATCGTTTTTGTGGATGAATTTTAGTGTTAGGACTATCTCTAACAGAAAAAAGTTAATTCTTTCCATTTTTATGTGACCTTTACTTTTAGGGAGAATATGCATTATTCACAAGGGCAGAACCTCACAAGGCTAATTTAGGGAGAGTCAGTCACAAAAGCTTTTAACTTGGAGATGGTTTAGTCAGTAGATTCAATTACTAAATTACAGTAATCGACCAAACCCTGACCATCATGGCCACCCACAACCGCCATGACTGACCCTCTAAAACCGACCGACTTTGACTATAGTCAAATCATTCATCGCGAAAGCGAACGGTATAATTTAATATTTTAGGAGAAGATGCACCGAATATTGCCCTTGCTGTGTCCTAGCTACTTCTCGACACTTCTTTAGATAGAATTCATTCAATTGACGTCATTCTAACTGCTACGTTTAAAAAGGGTTCATATGAAACGAATCAAAGCAACAATCATTTTATAAAGACGGCACGACACCATTATATCCAAACAAGGCGAAAACTTTCAAACCCAACCCATTAACTTAGCACGAAGTTAATATTGACACAACTGCATTTAAGTTAGGACCTTCACTTTGAAAGTTAACAAGTAAATGAGAAAAGGTCTGTATAAAAAAGATTCTTGTTGCAAAGAAAAGGTATCAGATCTAAATTGGAAAGTTACCGAAAACGAACATGAACGGTTGGACAAAAAATTGGGTGTTTTCACAATGGGAATAAATTACCTATAAGTATAACTGTGCTTTCGACAATCTTATAGTATTTTAAAGTTTATCAGCTGTTCAAATAGCTTATTCTTTGTCAAATAAAATATAATGATGTCTACATGGATGTCGTATGTCTTTGTAAAAGCCATACGACACGTGCTATTTTTTAGAAACTGCAGTTCAGATTTTAAAAAGTTTTTTAGCTTCATAAAGGTTTTAGGCTATGCCTATGACATCATGCTACGCTACAACCCACAGGTGTAGAGCAGGAACTAAAGATAAAGCTAACTGCTAATGAAATAATGGGGGTATAGGAATATGTAGCAGTACAGGACATGATCCGATATTTTAAGTTATTCATTTATTAAAATGTTATGCAAAAACGTACAAAGGCAGAATTAATATTTTAGACATATCATAGCAATTTTTTACCTGTGTTATCAAAAAATAAGGTAATTACGCGTTTGGAAAGATTTGTAAAGAATGCGCTGATTCATCCAACTTAATTTAGTTTGACCCCATAAACCTAATCCTATAATTTTGACAATTTTATTAGGTCATAGAATGTATCACCGATACACCTCATGCTACTTGACATCTGATATACAAACTATAGACTACCGCAAGATGCAAAATCCATTTAAGTTTTCCTACGTTATGAAGACTTTGTTTTTATTTAAAAGTTCGACAACACTGAAGTGGATGTGGGGTCACGGTCACACATTTCCGGGGTTCCGTCGGGCCCGAAGGGTGCCAACTAGAAACAGACCCTTACTACACCTACGCAGCCCATCCGTCCGTCTGTACATGGACATAATAGGTAGAGAGTTGAAATTGTCGCAAGGTCGGAATTTCGACTGACGCTATAGTAACAAATAGGGTATGCTTCCCTTCGGGTGCGAGTCTGACCCACTTTTAACCGGTTTTTAAACTCTATTTGTCCAACTTGTAATTGTGGGCTTAGACCAAAGGAACAAGGCTCCAACTCGATTTTTTGGTGTAAACAAAAGTTCGTTGAGACCGTTAACACCTGGGAGGTGGAACGAGCATGTGCTTGGTGTAAATCGTCTATATTCTATAGAATGCTAGCGGCGCCGTATACCTACGTATGTATAATACACGTGCGTTGTCCGGACAATGGCTCGTCATGCAGTATTTACAAATGTCTCATATGACGTCCATACTGTTTTCCTTCCTCTGCAAAATATTATAATTTTACAAAGATCTATGCCTGTTAGCGAACACCGCCTAATAATAGCTAACTATGCAGAAATTGTTGTTTTACTCGCGTCGTGTCAACTAAAACAATGCTGCAAAACGGCACATGTTGCGAAATAATAATGAGGAACAATTTTCGTGACAAAATTCCACTTTGACTTGTGTTTTAGGCGATAATGTTGGGATGGAAAGATGTTTAATATTGTCAAATATATTAGAGAATTACCCCAATTCGTCATCTGCCTATTTCCAATTACGATGCTATAGCCCACCAGGAATACTTCCTTTGAAAACATTCCGCCTTTACTTGAATATTATATTGCATTTTTTTTTCCTTTTCACCAGATCTGTTTGCCGTAAAATGTGTGTTTCCTCTTGGGCTACTCATTCTCATCATAATCCACGACTTCTCTCACTGCTGCTTATAGGGCCTTTCTTTTTGTGGGCTGATCCTCACGATTTTCTGCTAGCTTCATCCAGATTCTACCCGCGTCTTATAATTAAGCTACGCTTTACCCAATCAAAACTTCAACTTCAACTCTTTATTAATGGCATTTGCGGAAAACACACCACAATTCTGCCACGACCATGTTTATTTTACAATCACAAACGAAGAAAGATATATAACAAAAATATATGCAATATGACTGCGATGGTCTCCTCCTTGTGAAGAGACCTGATCCGTCAGAGCCTCGTCAGTGAATCAGCAGGGTGTACCACGTGCAGGTGAGGTTGGCTTTGACCCTGGAGGTGATAGTAGAGCCACTTACACCCCCCCAATCAAAACAATAGTACCCTACGAATATTCGTTTACTTTGACGTTCTTTGTGTTATTTTTAGCTGTTATAACTAGATACGTAGGCTGATGAAAATAGGTTAGAATAGTTTTCTTAATCATGTCATCTCGTTAATTAGCTTCGTTTTATTATATTTGAATACACGAAAGTAGTCAGTTCAAATACTAGAAATAACAACTAAATATGTACAATATTTACTTACGCATAATTACTTTAATACATTGTGCAAACATAATTACATTTTATAACCTTTAAACTAAGAACAAACAAAGAAATTATTCTTTGTTTGATTTTAGCTGTATGCACATAAAACATGAGTCGGCTTTATCTGTATTGTTTATTGTTACAAGACATAACTGCCTAATTAGGTGAATCAGTCAAGTCTTGTTTTATCAATCCATACTAATATTATAAATGGGAAAGTGTGTCTGTCTGGCTGTCTGTCTGTCTGTTTGTCTTTCTTTCACGGCAAAACGGAGCGATGAACTGACGTGATTTTTTGAGTGGAGATAGTTGAAGGGATGGAGAGTAACATAGGCTCCTTTTTGTCTCTTTCTAACGCGAGCGAAGCCGAGGGCAAAAGCTAGTTAAATTATGAAACTGTAAACTTATTTATGGATATCAGAAGTACCTACCTAGATTGAGACTTAATTGATTTACTTAATCCTTCGAACACACGTTATTTGAGACACAATAGAAAGACAACAGCAGCCTTACAGCCGGCTGTCGGTTGGTCGTTGAAAGGTCGTTCCCGGGGGATTATCGGGATGAAAACTATCCTATGTCCTTTCTCGGGTCCAAGGCTATATCTGTACCAAATTTCATTCAAATCGGTTTAGTGGTTTAGGCGTGAAGAAGAGACAGACAGACAGACACAGTTACTTTCGCATTTATAATATTAGTACGGATTAGTGTTCCATTGCAGGGAAAAGACCCACATAAGGCATGAACATTAATCACCACAATTTATCAAGGCGGATAGTGGTTTTTTTTTAAAACTAAGGCCAGATTTCCTCACGATGTTTTTATAGCCGAAAACAGTGATGTTCTTGACTTTAAATAAATATCTTCGGACAAACCATAAATGGCCATCTGATCCTAAACTTCGCAAAGTTTGTTCTACTTAATAGAAACCAGACAACTAATATACGTATATATATTAATTAATTTATATTTACATAATATAGATAACTTTAGAAAGTACATTGGTAACAGGAAAAGCCACATTGGTACTTGAATAGATATACAATAATGTCGTCATTCCAGCAATCTATAGGAACTAACAAGCAGGTTACTATATTTTGTACCTAGTTATAAAGCTAACGAACGCCTGTCTGGTGCGGGCTCAGATTATAAAACAGTAGGCAGATAGACAGCGCGGTACATTACGAGTGCGGCGAACGTCGAGACATGTGTGCGTGACTGCCACGTGACTGCGCTGTACGAACACGTCGTCTCTGTGTGAGTTCCGGTTGCCAGGATGATGAAAAATTACCCGTAATATTTCATTCTTATCTGTCTATATTAATTAAAATCAATTTATTAATTTACTAAAAGTATGTAGGTACGCGCGTAGCATAAGAACTGCTACGCCTAATTAGGTGAATCTACTTTGTTGTGAAAAAAATGCACCCTGGCTAAGCTGGAAGCGGGCAGATAGTACAAAATAATAATTGATTTATTGTGTTTAAAATTATGGAACAACTTAGATATATAAATAATAAAGTGCTTAGGTGTATAACAACTTTATAAAGCTAAAAAGTTTGTTTGTTTGAAACTTGACCGCGCTAATTTATTCTCTTATTCACAAACTACTAAATTTAAGTTAAATGCATCTGTCTCTTTCCATTTCTTAAAGAAAAGGACAGAATATAAAATATTAGTTAAGTCATCTTTTTCTGTTCACTGTTTTTTACTATATTTACTTTATGTTGGCGAATCGACTGGTGTACATAATTTTAGTTAGAGACAAAACATTCACTACTTTTATTAACGAAGACTTTTGACACAAACAAGATAAGTACACACACATGATACAAACATACCAACCAAAAAGAAAAAAACACTCGAAATAAATATTCTTTTAGATCGATAATCCTGTGTCCAATACATATTTCCCAACTTAGGGGTAAATTTTTTCACAATAAAATAGCAACACCGACACATTACTGTTGAGGTTTTGTGTTCCAAATAAAATAACATCCAAAAAGGCAAAAATAACCATATTAATCCATAAAAAGGTACTCCATCTTCTTTCTTTTGATTTAGGGAACATTTTTTGCAATGTTTAAAAACAAAAGACGGCATCATTCTCGAAAATATGAATATTTTCTGTGACATGTTTACGGCGCCACGCTTCGTGCCGTACTGACTCGAGATTGTATTCGCTTTTGGTTTTGTATTTGCTTTGTTGACCTCACTCGCGGTGTTCCGCGCTATCTATCTGCCTTCTGTTTACTAATCTGAGGGTGCGGGCTATAATTTTAGACTCTAGTCTAAGACATACTAGACACCTCAGTTTGAACGACGGGACAGTTCATCAGGATTAGGAGTAATGTGACGTATTTTACTACACTTTCATTCGCAGATCCGATAAATAAACCTTTAATTATAGAGTCTCCTTGTTACTGAGAATACGACAAATAGGTATCCGATTTAAAAACAATCCGTCAATTTTATTGGCCGAAGTTTGTTCAAAGACGAGCCAAGTGTATGAATACGACAAACTGGATGGTTCTTAATGTCAACAGACTAGGTTATTTTAATAATAACTATACAATTTCCAGTTATGCAGCAAATGTATTATTTAGATAATGAATAAAGCGGCTGTTTTTTTGTATACATACTACCTAAATGATTCATCATAAATGTAAACGATTAGTGAGTGTTAGTAGTCTTGCCGCACGTGGACAAGTTTTCTTATGTTATCCTGTCACACGTGATTCGAGACACAATAGAAAGACAATAGCAGCGCGACTGCCGGCTGTCGCTTGGTCGTTGAAAGGTTAAATTCAGTTGATGTCGAGAAGGCCATTAAATCTTCAGACTGTCGAAATGACAAAAACTAAATAATGTCGTTCCATGCTGCACGTGCCCAGGAAAACACTAACTCTGGTTGTCCTATTTATAACTCCTACTCGATTCATTCTATCTCGAATTAGCGCCTATTCGCGAAAACGTCACCTACAACTATCATGTTAGTATGGCCATGTTGTTTTCAGTGTATCGTCAGTTAGCTTTAAGAACATTCGTTATTTATTCAGCTCCGTTTGTAAGTAATTACTGAGAATCTTTATTGCTTACTTACTCAAACATTACTTAATTTCCGTTTTGTTTCCTAATGTAAGTGTTTCGCAAAGAAATATGTTCTACAAGCTACCGCCATCGCCAGCGCCTTTGTACGCGTGAAACAAGCACTTTCCAAGCTTTCAGGCATAATTTTTCCGACTATTTCTCTTTATGTGTTGCTTAAATTAAATAATACCCTAAAAACTTTAGTGTGCTATATTTACTAACTATTGCGTGACAAGAAACAGACATCCATGTAACATTTTCAAATTTAACACTTTTACTTAGTTATTTTTATTAAGAATTTTAGATGCTTCCAGAAAAAAATACCATAATAAATTAAACCTGACAGAAAGAATAAAGCTCCAAAACATTTTTATTACCGTGATCAAAATTCATGACGCGAGTGACATTCAAATTAAGAAGAGAGGCTTTCATATAATTAAATGTAAAGATGTAGAAAGATATATAGATATAATTATAGGTATACAGGTTCACACAATACAGAACCTGACCTTCGGAGGTCGATGTTCCGCGTGGGCGGCCAGACCAGGGCTCCAGGCTAAGTGGCTTTTGTTCGAGATATCACACACATATTGTAAGACATACCTATATCTACTTTCCTTTATGGCAGAGGAATGTGAAGCACCTTGAGTGGCTGTTGGTATTGTAATAATAACTTTGATAAAGTTTGTTTACATTGCAAGACATGGAATAAGAATAGGAATATTAAAAATGAACAATTTGAGTTCTAAGTTCGCTAAGTACTGGCCTCTACTTCGAATTTTGGATACAAAATTTAAAAAACTTGTTGCGAGCAATTTTGGACAGAAAAACATTTTTTTTTTGTAACACAGTTAATTTTGAATACCCACGACCTTTTAGATAAAATATGCTAACCACTTCCAGGAAAACTGCTGATTGCGATAACTACGACACGATAAATTCACAACACCATTATTATTCTAATTCTTTACATTCTGGAACACTATGAATTGAGTATTTACCCTGTTTGGAAAGTTGATTAAAAGTAGCAATAAACTAACACGGTTAAAAACTGGTCATCTAAAAATATATTACAGCCTAGCTTCTCATTTCTTTGAAAAAGTCCTATAGAACTACTACAAACTACACCCAGCAATTTCTAACAGGCGAAAACGATTCCACAATTGATAAGGTCATAGGTTGATCATATCAGTTGAACAATGCAATCAAAGAATGCAAAGAGCAACTAGCTAGACCAGGCAATAAATCAAATGATATCAACGCCGCGACATTATCAATGAAACGGTCTGAGTTATGTACTAACGTACTACCATGTGGCAGAGCTGTTAGATAAACATTTACTTACGCTGCGTCAGTTGACGCGGTTTATGATGCGAACATGTGTGGGTTTGTACGACCTGTATTAACAGCCTCTGTAATGTTCACAATCTTTAATTTATTGCTGCTTCGTTCGCGTATATGTCGATATTGTAGACACTGACACAACAAATCGACATTACGAAAGTAGCCTATGTTCTTTTCAAGGTCTCATTTCTGGCTATCTCTTGCTTAAAGTTCATCATGCACGGTTTAGTGGTTTTTCCGTATTCAATAATATCTATATTACTTTGTGTGGTTTGCTGATCATCGCCTCCCTAGCCTTTTTCTTACTATGTTGAGGTCGGCTTCCAGCCTAACCGGATTCATTGTGTGGTCTGCTAAATCCCTTAAATTATATTCGTTATTGTCGACACCGCAGGAAATGGTGGTTGTAGAGAATTCCTCATACTGCTGTTTTCTGGCATACCAGTTGTAATTAATTGAGGCTATTGCCCAGGTTATACCGGACACTTTCCTGAACATTGTAGTTACTCTGCCTATTTCTCCCAGATTCCCATAATAATGGTGCCGACTTTTTCAACGTAATTGTTACTTACCAGTTACCTTAGAACATTACAATTACAAAGCCAAGAACGGCTAAATCCCAAAGAGAATCTGAACTGACAAAGGAACCTACATGGACATAATATTATTATGTCCATGCAGTATCTATAAAGATAAACATGGAAAAAGCAAACTTGTTGCGACACAACGGTGGCGCCAACTCCAAACAATTTAGAATGAAGACAGGAAGACGATGATAAGCCTAAGTAACATAGTGGATTAGTGATAATAGCTATATTTGCTTTTGCAGTACGTGAAGAAACTAAAAAAACTTGTGCTACCGAATGTCGTAACATGTCACACGAGACAATAAAGATTATTTTCACCGGACTAGGGTTGAATGCCAAAACAGACCCTTGGGTTTAGGTCGAAAGTCGTTGTAAACGCGTACCTACGTGCGTCCAACACAATGTTGAACATTTCCACCGCCTGCTTATGTACCGTGCTTGACCGTGCCATTAGCCTTTGGGATCTTTTAAGAAGATTAACCCGGGTTCGCGGTCTTAATTTTGAATCTTTCACTTCACTTTGTTCTCGACATCTATCGACATGTGCTTATCTGTCCATCCCTTGGTCCTTCTTTATATTGGTATTAAACTTTCGGCGACCAAGCGACAGCCGGCTGTCGGGCTGAAAATTGCATTTAAGTATTGTGTCTCGAATCACGTGTATTCGAAGGTTTAATATTATAAAAGCGACTGTAAAGGCGGAACCACATTACCGTGTCGTGGCGCGCCATGATGCTTACTGGCGTGGCGGTGAGTGTGCACACTTACGTGTCGTGTCGTGGCGCATTCTGGCGTTTTTTCTGAACAGTACTTAACGAACCTTTGCGGCGTTCAAACGTACATAATGTTTTCTTTTGATAAACACCTACAATTTTTCTTAGCATTGAAATTTCTTCAGACCAAAAAAATTAAAGAAAATACTAGGTCCACCCTATTTTTTTTTTTTTATTCAGAAAGGAACTCCAACAAAGGATACACATTACATGCATTATTATACAAAGTTCTTTGAAGATTTGTGCTCCTTCAGTTATAGGAGAACACATCATGCGTACATCATCATTTTAAACATAGTTTAGAATTTTATTGTATAAGTTAAAGTACACGATAAAATTGAAATCAAAGTAAAATTAAACAGTATTAAATTAAATTAAACATGAACATAAAATTCAATTAAACATTTGAAAATAAAACACGGGTTAAATAGTAAACAATTGAAGAGTAAAATTAAAAAAAATAAACATTAAAATATTCTAAAACACAAATAATACAATGAAAGAGAAAAAAAACACAGATATAAACAGAGGATTGTTAATTTTGTATAATTATTCATTTATACCTTTTTAAATAAATAATAAAGTAATATACTATTTTACTGTCTTTCAAAATTTCAGTAATTCCTTTCCAAACACCATTTACAAGTTCAATAAGATCGTCAGTAATTTTGCTGCAAATATTAATAAATCCAAAAGTGCCCGCCAGATGTTCGGTTCGCGCCACGAGCCACGCGCCGGTACAGAAACACATTTTGCCAGCGTGTCGTGTCGCGTCATAAACCCCCACCACCGCTCTGGCGCAATCGGTGGCGAGCAGTCGGCGACACGGCCGAACGTGTCGCGCCACGACACGCCATACAAGTGTGTCTCTAACCATACTAAATGTATGAAACCGATATGCTTCTGGCGCGCCACGACACGGTAATGTGGTTCCGCCTTTACTGGCTTAAAAGTACTAAGAATACATACGTAGAACCTTGAACTCAAAGAAAGGACGTAGACTAATTTTTGGCCCGCAATTTCGTTTGCGAGATGCTAGTATTTTCGCGTATGAAATTACAGGCAGAAGTCGGAATCTTTATTACAGACGTCGAGCCTATTATTAGTTTTATTTGATACAAATTCCTATCACTCGTATTACAGGGTTCCTCGAATCCAATGAATTGAGCTCCTATAGCTTACGATTACTCGTGTGCTCTCCGATTTCATGATATCGAATGAAATTAACGCACAATTAGCGTTCATAAGTAATGAGTACACTTATCTGAATAAATCACTTTAATGTGCCTATTAGAGCTTTTTGCTGTCATTAACATAAACACTGAAAATGGAAAGACAAAATGTAAGGTTAATTTAATAATGTCGTACTTCTTGAATGCAAAATGGAAGCAACTTTTTGTGTAGACATTCTTTATAGCAAGTATTGTCATCTGCTTTTCTTGCACGAAGTTATGGGGTTCCATCGTGCTTGGGCATAATTGTACTATCATGTTTTTTCTGTTTCCATAATTATGTACTTTCTGAGTTATAGGCGAGATGACGAAAAAAAAGTAATTAGTCCGTCATTGAGATTATTAAAAAAATTTGGACACGTATTTTTTCTTTTTCCTCGTAAACGAAAAATGACGACGATACAGTGCGTTGAAGTTGTGCGTGACGTCACGATCATATACAATTTTTGCATTACGGTTGCGTCAAAAGCCCCCACTATGCCCCCACTCCAGAAGTTTGTTGCTCTTTATCTTTGTATTTTTTATTATTTTGATGAAGCAAAAAATACGTGTCCCATATTTTTGGCCGATCTACCAAAGCGGACTAAACAGAATGCCATTTTTTTAATGTTGTCGTCATTCCTATTGTAAATAATTTAAAACTTCGTAAAGTAAATATACTGATAACACTGCTATTGCAGTAGACTCGTGTATTGTGACACATTATTATGTATCAGTTGGTATTTTGGTAAAGTACGAGTAATACGGGATAATAAAAATATTGGTCGACAAAACCGCCAAGTTTATCAAGACTAAAAAACGTTCATTTAAAATAATAATGCTTAAGTTTTCTCTGAAAACAAAACGACAAGCCGGCAACGGCTACCGAAAACTTCGCCTACAACAAATCTTATAGCAACACTTTGTAATAAGCCGTTATTTCAGCCATGAAAGCCAGCCAAAACCGGGGCAGCGACAGGTTTTACTCTCAAGTAGGTCAGATACTTTAAAAATATACTTTTTCATATATTTTTGCTCGCAACTCTTCTTCGTAGTCTATGGTCCTAATGTCATTTAAATGGCGACGATGCTGATGTTGTGCTTCCCAAAAAAAGAAGTTTTGAAGTCTTTGGTTATTTTGACAGATTTACTATAAACAAGAATGTGGAAGCCCTGTTTATCAATATTTGTTATCGCTTTGTGTTGTATTAAGTATGGGATTAGTTTCTGGTTTTGTAGTGGTTACGGAAGACTCATGACTTCTTGAAGCTTTCTGAGTAAGTTAAAAAAATAGGTAATATGTTTATCACACAATATTTGGTCATGCCAAGTATGAGGCAAGGCTAACCAAGGAGTATAAAGTACTAGCTTCTGCCCGCGGCTTCGCTCGCGTTAGAAAGAGACAAAAAGTAGCCTATGTTACTCTCCATCCCTTCAACTATCTCCACTTAAAAAATCACGTCAATCCGTCGCTTCGTTTTGCCGTGAAAGAAAGACAAACAGACAGACAGACAGACAGACAGACACACTTTCCCATTTATAATATTAGTATGGATTCTTTAAGATGATATCATAATAATTTTTAATAAATCTATTTAAATACACTGTTGAAAAAGGAACGGGTAATTCATGGGTAATTCGGTCAGTAAGTAAAAGTTAGTTGCTCATTCCAAACACTATGTTTCCATTGAGTAGAACGAGCATGAATCTCCATAAACACTCTTATAGAATCAATAAAATAATTTAAATAATGCATGTTTAGATTACCTATTACATTATTCATGTGAACAGCCGCTTCACAATCCAGTTATTGCTTGTCAGACTTACGGACAGACTACAATATTATGTATAACGACTGTCTTAGTTCTACGGACGACAACCGGGTCCAACGGTAATACCTGCATGCTTTCGGAAGCACGTGTGTGTCACTACTTCAACTTCTAAATATTAACCTTTCAACGACCAAGCGACAGCCGGTTGTCGCGCTGTTTATTGTCTTTCTATCTCGAAACACGTGTGTGCTTAAAAGAGTTAATAATGAAGAAATCCTAATTAAAACATAACAGTTTGCCTGACAACAACAAATATAGAACTGCGGTGCTATGTGAGAAAAGCACCATTTAATTACGTAAATGAACAGTACAAACAATAGGACACTATTATAGTGGTCCCAGACTTGCTTAATTAGTATCTGCAATTTATTAGACGTGAACTATCGTAAACTTTGTTGTATACTTTGCTCCAAAGTTTCACGGGCCTGTTGGTCTAGTGGTTAGTAGCCCTAACTGCTAAGCCGGAGGTCGTGGGTTCGATTCCCACCCAGAACAAACTTTGTGTGATGAGCATGAATGTTTGTTCTGTGTCTGGGTGTGATTTATCTATAATATGTATGTATTTAAAAATTATATAAGTATGTTTATCAGTTGTCTGGTTACCATAACATAAGCTCTGCTTAGCTTGGGATCAGATGGCCGTGTGTGAAAAAAAAAGTAATTTTTTAATTGTGGTGTTCTCCATTGATGAATTAATACCTGTAAAACGCATTACATTTGTAACTTACAAAGTTACTATAGGTACTGCAGGATGTTATGACGAAAAACATTAAATTGTAGTATTACCACAACCATGATGAATCGATGTTTTCTTTTATTAAAGCAGAATTTTCGTGTCAATTTTTTTTTCATTCGAAAGCCAGGTATTTAATATTTTGGACCACTGCGCCATAAATATGGCAATACATTTTTATTGGTCGTAACTTAGTTCGTAGGATTTACCGCGTCCGTACGCCTGCACGCAATATTGTTAATAAATTATCATCAAAATATTTAAATTGTCGCTTTTCTGCTTTAAGAAGGTAATTTCGTGGTAGTTTTTTATGCTTTTTTTTACTTGTAGTGATTAGTTAATATAGGTAATACCTAGATATGCTTTTACAATTAAATGAGAGTAAAATAAAAGTTCCTTGTTTATCCCACAAAGGTGATAGCGTAATAATATGTAGCCTATGTGTTGGTTGTATTCATGCAAAATTTGAATAACATCTATGCAGTATTTTTCAAGTTAATCCCAGACACACACACACCCAAAAATTCTAAAAACTATATTTTTGGCTTCGGCGTGAGTTGTAGAACATAATTATCACTTAATCGTTAAAAAACCTATTATGTTATGTATAGATATTATGTATTCCGGAAAACATGTTGATGTTAACTGATACGATTTCATTCATTGACCTACATTTTCTTACACATATCAGTAACGTAGTAAATAAATGAGATCAAGGTTGTAAAAGTAATCGAAAGCCAGATTGTTTAGACTACAATTAGTGGGGGCGTTATAAGCCAAAAGCAATATTTTTTGCATTAAAGCATGAGACTTGGTACACTTGTTAGTTAGGTGGGTTAGAGTGAAAATCGCCCGGGAGGCAATCGGAGGCACCCCTCTGGGGGAGAGGGGGAGGGGTTGAAGTTCTCTTCTGCCGTGCGCTCTGTTTGTCGTCATAACTCCTAATTTATCGTTACTATGGCAAGTGGGGTATCATTTTCGGATAAATCAAAGATGGCCAATCGTTTTCTGAAATTAAAAATACATGTCTACATACAAAAAAAGTGAATTATGCCCTAAAATGTGAAAATTTTAACCGTAACAAAAAACATTAATGGGCCATAATTTTTCAAATCGTGGCTATATCGACTTTAAAAAATTATGATTAAAAAGCTGTAAGCGTATAGATTCTGAAAATATAATATATGTCTATAGTGTATATAGAAAAATCGTTAGAAAAAAAATGAAAACAGCTTGGCGGAGCAGCCAAAATTCATTGTAAAATAAGGACAACAAAATCGATTTTTACAAATTGACCAATCTTTTTACTAGTAAATATAGAGATTTGATCAAATTAAATAGATAATGAATTTAAATGTTTTTTTTTTGTTAAAAATCTATCGTTTTTACCCTTAGTACAAGTATAAAAAAATGACATTAGTCATATTTGATCTTATAGCTGAGCGGGCTCTGTTGACTAGTTTAAGTGAATTAAACGTCTGTATTTAAGTAGCAACATATAACTATGCTAAAAGTATTTACTTATAAAATAATATAAAAGTAAATAAATAAAAATAAATAAATAAAAATAAGTAAAAATAAATAAATAAAAGGTGACTGCACCAATGATAAACACTTTAAGAGTTAGCACCAATAGCAGGACGCAAAGAGTTGTTCGACATTTCAGACCGCCGCACTTCTTATTACATCTGCACTGGACCATTTCTATATAGGTTGAAAACCACTGGCAAGTCTGTCCATGTAGGCTGACAGTTGTCACTGACCTTACTCCGTCCCCAATCAGACAAATCAGGTGGATTTCCAGACATCTGATCCCATACAGGAACAGTTTTGGAATACTGCTCAATAAATGCTGGTGCAGGGCAGCTTTTGTAAGACACCATTTTCTAGTTAACGAATATCTTTAATAAACAGATATTTTAGGTTTCATTTACTTAGCAAAATGTGCAAGACCAGAAATAAACACTTCTAACTATCTTATAAACTTTTCAATAATATCCTGTGACAACTCATTCCATCTGATCTCAAACTTAGCTGAGCTATACTATGACAGACTAGGAGAAACTGGTCTTCATACTTATATAATTATAAATACGTACATATTATAGATAAATTACAATCAGACACAGGATAAACAATGCTCATCACGCAAAGTTTGTTCTGGTTGGCATCGTAGCCACGACCTCCGACTTAGCAGTCAGGGTCACTAGCCACTAGACTAACTGGCCCGCGAATAATAGTGAAAGCCTCGCTAATCCGTCCCTCATATGCTGCCAGAAACCCTTTTCTCCTTCACAGTTAAAAAACAAGATACATTGTGACACCCTGGAAAAGCGTAAAACAGAGGCAAGACTAGCTTTAAGTGGTCCTGTAAAAAGATTTTTTTATAACGGCGGATACCAAGTGGCGAACAACAGGATGATAGGACTAACGCAGTACTTAGTCAGAGTTGTGCCAAAGTAATGATACGTGCACGCTGTCGATACTGACGTCTCGTTAGCAGTCGTTTTGGTATAGACGAGTGCCTGAGCTAGAGGAGCTGTGGGTAATGTAGGCACTGGAAAACCCCACCAGTACCTTCCTTGCCACAAGGTATCAAGTACTCTCCATTAAAAATACTTAGAATTATTTTCTTTCATCCGCTATATACTTCCTAGGACTAAAATAGGATGAGGATTATTTACAGAACCACCAGTGTGATGGTCTTGTAAAAAAGCTGTGACACTGTGACTTATTTAAACGGTGGAGAAAAAAAGCGCAACGGAGACATGGAATGCTTTTCCAATTGTCGCAAAAGAGTTTCTGGCAGCATATGAGAAAAGGATTAGCGAGGCTTTCGCTATTATTGAAAAGCTGCCCTGCATCTCTTTTTGAGAACATTTTTCACCGAATCCACCTGATCCATCTAATAAGGGATAGAGTAAGGTCGGTTATTTTACTGTTAACATACATGGAGAGACTTGCCAGTACAGTGGTTTTTGACGTCTGTGTGGAAATGATCCGGTGCAGGTGTAAAAAAAAGTGCGGCGGTCTGAGGTGTCTATTCTATCTCAGACGCCTTTCTCTATTTAAGATTGTACTTTACCCAGGGTAAACAATGTACCCATGATGTTTAGTAGATAAATAAATAAAGATAAAGATGCTCTCAGCGGGAACTTAAGTGATTGGAATTGTGCGACTGCGGACGGCAAAGTATTTAATAAACAATATAGGGGCAGCGGTTGTCATTCGTGGAACTTTGACAGTCGTTACGGGTAGCCAAACTAGAAAGTCTGACCAGCCTAACCAAGAGGCATCGTATCGCCCAGTAACTAAGTTGTGAAGGTCTGATAGGCAGTCGCTTAACATAAAACACTGGTATCCAGCTGAATCCGGTTAGGCTGAGAGCCGACCCCACTATAATCCAGAAAAGGCTAGGAAGATGATGAGATAAGGGCAGTGACTCGAATGCTAGCACTGCACCAAATTATCAGCACTCTGAACAAACAGATTTAAGCTATTATTTTGGCCTATAACTCATAAAACTTACAATTAAGATATTTTGGAACTCTATTTCTGACAAAACCATACTATCCGACGTAAAAAATGGCGACATTTAAGAAAACAATTCTTTGCGACCTTCTATTAGGGCTAACTCTTAAAGTGTTAATCAATGGTGCAGTCACCTTTTACATTATTTTAAAAATACTTTTAGCTAAGCTTTTAGCAGAGTTATATGTTATCACTTTAATTACAGACGTTTGATTCTCTTAAAATAGTCAGCAGAGCCCGCTCAGCTATAAGATCAAATATGACTAATGTCATTTTTTTATACTTGTACTAAGGGTAAAAACGATAGATTTTTAACAAAAGAAAACATTTAAGATCATTATCTATTTAATTTGATCAAATCTATATATTTACTAGTAAAAAGATTGGTCAATTTGTAAAAATCGATTTTGTTGTCCTTATTTTACAATGAATTTTGGCTGCTCCGCCAAGCTGTTTTCATTTTTTTCTAACGATTTTTCTATATACACTATAGACATATATTATATTTTCAGAATCTATACGCATATAGCTTTTTAATCATATTTTTTTAAAGTCGATATAGTCACGATTTGAAAAATTATGGCTATTTAATGATTTTTGTTAAGGTTGAAATTTTCACATTTTAGGGCATAATTCACTTTTTTTGTATGTAGACATGTATTTTTTATTTCAGAAAACGATTGGCCATCTTTGATTTATCCGAAAATGATACCCTACTTGCCATAGTAACGATAAATTAGGAGTTATGACGACAAACAGAGCGCACGGCAGAAGAGAACTTCAACCCCTTCCCCTCCCCCCCAGAGGGGTGCCTCCGATTGCCTCCCGGGCGATTTTCGCTCTAACCCACCTAACTAACAAGTGTACCAAGTCTCATGCTTTAATGCAAAAAATATTGCTCCCCATACATTAATGGCTTATAACGCCCCCACTAAATTTTATAGGATGGGAAATAATAAAAATAAATATAAGGGACACGGCAACACGTGCGAAGCATTTAATGAAAACACGTGTCATTTAATATTCATGAATGTCAATGACCCTCTATCTTATATTGTTCGTGTTCAATTGTATGCAAATGTTTCCGTTTGTTTTACCTGATATTTCAATGAATCGAAATTTCCAATTTTTATCTTTTGTTTTGTTTTTAATTTTGGTTATTAGAGACGTGACAGAGATGTTTAGGAAATGAAACAATTTTACCCCCGAATATTGAAACGTCTCTTAATTTAAGGCGCTCTCAAATGTATTGCTTTCGTTACTTTTTCTCTTTAGAGTGACAAAGACAGCAACAGATTTGAGAGCGTCTTAAAATTAAGTGACTTTTAGTACCTATATCGCCATTAGAGTTACAATTACAACCAAAATTAACCAAAGTGTCTTACCACACCACTGCTGCCGTAGCAAAGTTGTGTTAAAAGGCAAAACCCACGACCATATGTATACAGGTACTTATGAATGGTCAAAGAGTCGGTTAGTCAGAAAGGTGATGCTGGTTGTTCCAAAACGTAGGTAGATCGAGTCATTATTCATTTTCGGCTTAATTCAGTCCTGTATTGCTGAACACAATCTTTCAAGGGGCATCACCATAATCTTCTGGTTCTGTTATACGCATCCACGCCCTACTTTTGCCTAATCATGGCCTCCGATTCTTGAAGCTAGATCTTTACAACTTATCTCAAATTTATTTAACCATAGCCTTGCAATTGTGATCCTACAGACAAAGGTGACATTTATCATATGCCTTTAATAACATCGTCCATCCATACGGATCCCAGTCCATCCCTTCAAACCAGAACATAGCATTGTTGCGGCCACATAATTTTCTTCAGATATTTACCGAATGGCACTACTGTTTTTTTCTCTCACATCACAACCTTGTATACTTTTACCATTCAATCTGATATAGTTGATCAGATTTCTCCGCATAATCTATTATCTGTTTAGATAATCTTATTACCGAGTCGAACTCTGTAGCTTTGGAATCGTCGTATTGTAAATATGTACCTGTTTACGTGAGTTTTTTATTGAATAAACCTATCGATTGATACAGGGAAAGTTCTGTTGGTCGATGGTTGAAAGTTACATAATGAGTTAAGATGTCATTGGGCTAGATAAAAAAGAATAAAAATAAAAGTTAAGCCTCCGTTCCAGGAACCAGAAAAAAAAAACTGTCAGAATAGACCTGCTAATACGAGACAGATCGAATACGGGGTTGTATTCTAATATTCTAAAATAATAGTTGGTTTTTGTAAGTACTAGTATTATCCTAGGGATGATTCCCAAAACTTCGACCTCACAAAATCAGCTCACATTTGAGGTGCAACCCTACCCAAACTTCATACACCAAGCTCACCGGAATATGAAATGTAATCTAACACACAGCTTTTACCACAAAACACCGCAAAACTTACTTTGACTTTCAAAACAGAACAAGATCCTTCAAATGAAAAAAAAAACAGCGCAAAATAAACGGAAACCTACCCCTTTAGTCTTGTCTTTACTGAGGATGAATATCTTTCGCAAAATGTAGTCTCCCGCAGCTATTCAATCTCGGTAATCTCATACCAACTCGTTTCCGCCTTCCCACTGACCTATAATATACGGTAAGTAGGGTAGCTATGTTTGCTAGACCATTGGATAAAGGATAAAAGAAATTGACGGAATATTTATCGTTGTAGAGCTAAGACATGACCACTTTAAAATATATAAAAATGTGGTAATCATAACGTTAAATAAAAATAAAACACTGTAACTCTTAATTAAAAAAAATACTTTCAAGTATGTTCATTTACCAAGTGATTAACTGAGAAGACCATAAACCTACATTTTCAAAGTAAAAGAACATGAAAATGGCACTGCTCTGTGACTGCCTAAATGCCTGTTTTTGACAACACAACACAGAATATTCCAGGCAAATTATATGAAATTTGCATCGCAATTAAATTACGCCAATTTCAAATCACGGGTTGTTGAAACGTGAATTAGTTGAGAGGTGTCTCATGCCACTTCATGCGTGATTAAAATCGTGTAATTGAATGTGCTGTATCGTCATGAGGGTTTTATCGGACTAGCGTCAATGTACCTTTATGTGGCGTGTGAACTAGATGTATTATAATAATTATCTCACTGTTGTTTATAGTGTTACTAGTGGTGTAGGACACTATAATTTGTATTCTTTTAAATAGATTATTTTAAAGAGAAAAGACCTAAATAAACTGAGGTGACTTAACAAGTCTTTGGCTAAGCAATATTTCTGTTTCTGTCGTTCTGTGTTCAAACTACGATGGCAAGATACAGACAGAGTAGTCCAAGTGCATGCTAAGTGAGGTTTTTCAGCCCTATGTGACCAAAACAAATCAGAATTTAAGAATATGTTTGCACCCTATTGTGACATTATTAACAGTTTTTCCTTCCTAAAAAGGACAATATTTCAACGTCCTATTTTCTTGTTAAAAGCCCGATACCACTGTCACATACAAGGAATCGTGTTCATAAATTCACTGATAAACTTACCGAATACCAAAAGTTAAATTACGACATAGGGAAATTCAGTTCCTAAAACCGGGGCGGAATAATTTGATGGAATTTCTGGCGTCTCCCAAAGTGGGTTAAGCATGGTGCTTCTAACGATAACTACTTGAACCGAATACTACACAGCTATTGTTTGCTTAGTGCATTTACTTGAGATAAAGGCGCGACTAGAGATGTAAAGTGACCGTCAGGTTATATGTGACCGATGAATCTGACCGAGCATATTGGACATTTATCCAATTTGACCGGTCACAAATGGTCATTTATTGTCAGGAACGTCAGAAACGTTTTTTTGTGTATAAATAGACTTTATTCTATAAAACTACGGAAGTTTTAGAATCATCGAAGCTAACCATGTCATTCATCGACCTTTAACACAGTAAAACAAAATCTATACTTATAATATACTGAAATGTAGAGAGGTCAGTTCTGTACATTGAAATATATATCCAAAATTAATATTGGAGGATAATTGGTGATCGATACTGATTCCAAAAATGCAATCAGATTTTTTTTGTCTGTCTGTCTGTATAAGCACGCATGGATTAAAAACTACTAAAAGGATTATAATGAAACTTGGTACGATTATAATCCATACTCCTGGGCAGGTTATAGGCTATATAACATAAGGCTAAGACACATAGTAACCGAGCAGTAATGAAAAGTTTAACAAAAACGGGGAGAAAATATTCCTTTTAAGAGATTCCGTTGTGTGCGCTGCGTAAATGGTTGAAATTACGCAAAAATAATATATACTAGAATATTGTTCCTCTTAAAAAGTAAAAAAAAAAGTCCGCAACAGCATATGTCTATCACTATGATCATTTTATGGCAATGAAATTAGATCTAAAATAATGCATGATTTGCGGGGGTGTTTTCATGAATATAGTATTAATCCTTATAAATATAAATACGTTATCCAATACAAGTTTTTTATTTTGTACAAAATTGCCGCTTACATAATTTTATTTCAATAAAATATCTTTAGAGATATCACAGAGTTTTAAAATTACTCCGCAGCAATATAATGATGGTACACACGGGCAGTAACGGAAAGTAAAAAGACTAGCCGATGACTTTGCAAGATATTCATTGCATATACATGAGAATAACACATAACATTGTGCTCCCGTAGCTCATGGTGCAATGTTATGTAACATTGCACCATGAGCTACGGGAGCCGATCAGTAACCAAAAACCTAACATAACGCGGTATACGAGGGTCAACGGGGCACCAGTGTGAGCGCCCAACCTGGCCTTGGCCCCGGCCCGGCTACTGAGAGCATCCCAGAGGGTCATGGCGATTCCGATGGTGCGGGGATACCGCACGATCTCCTGCGAGGTGGCGAGCCTTCTTGCCGGACGGCATACCGCCGTGGGATGAGGCAACAATCCTTGAACACACGTACCAGTGGCGCGTGGAAGTGCAATGCCGGGGCGAAGTTCCGCTGCTGCGGCTAATCGCAGTGGGAGGACTCAGCTCCGGCGGGATCTCATGGCGGAATGGAGACTGCGACTGTTGCAACCCAGTGCTGGGCACACCTCTTTGAGGAATGGCTGGACAAGCGTCACGGTACTCTCACGTATAGCCGGAAGCAGGTCCTCACCGGACACGGACATTTTGGGAGGTTCCTGTATCGGAATCAGGCAGAAGCGACGCCTGGGTGTCACTACTGCAACGGCCGCCTGGTGGTCACGGTGGAGTATACGGTGGAGGTGTGCCCCGCATTGGCGGGCAACCGCAGTGACCTTGCAGAGGCGATCGGCGGCGGTGACCTCTCGCGCCCGGCGCTGGTTCAGGCCATGCTCCGGGGCGAGACTGAATAGGAAGCCGTGACTCCTTCTCCGAAGCAGTCATGTTGGCGAAGGAGGCGGCGGCGCGCGTGAGTCAGCGTCAAGCCTCACGCCACGGACAGAGATATAGGCGTAGGCGTCGAGAGTCGTAAGACGACTACCAGACATGAAACTTGGAGGGATTATTCTTTGTGAAGAGTAAATAGCCACTAAGTTTTAAATTGTGGATAGAAGTTCGACATCCACGCAGGCGAAGCCGCGGGCGATAGCTAGTACCTAATAAAATAGTTTTGAAATCAAATAGTTTTAGAATAGTTGTATGGCTAAATTGAAAAGACAGACACGTCATATTTTAAATCTGTGAAAAAAAGTAAATCGGTCAGTTTCAGCGTTTGTTTTAAATTTCCATAAAGTGTAGCCTGTATTTATAACACTAAATGTTGGTTTATAAAGTCAGTAGGTATTATTTTACATTCATAAAGTTTTGAATTAGCCTGACCTTAAATATTTTACGAAAATAATAGTTACACCAAGTAAATAATACTAATTTATTATATCTGACCAATATGACAATAAATGTCCAATGTGACCGGTCATTTATTAATAAATGACGGTCACTTATCGTATGTGACCGTCAGTTTACAACCCTAGGCGCGACTAACTCGAGTAATCAGTGTCTAACGATAATAGGAACTGTTATGATAATTAACCTTAAGTACTTAGTTAAAAATAACTGACAGTTTGGGAGCAAAACAAATTTAAGTAGTTAACTGGAAAGCTTTGTTGTAAGTGGTGTTAACATGTTAAGATAAGAAAAGATTTGAGCTAAAAAATAAGTAAATATTTTGTTGTACAGTAATGACTATGACATGAGTCGGAGTACGGTTTTTTCATTGCTTCGACATCTGTAAGTACTATTGAGCTTAAGCATTTAATAAATAATAGATTTAATTACAAATGTAAGTGACAAAAATTGTATAATAGTGTCATTTTCGAAAAACTGTTAAAAAATACCAATGTTAAACCTTCAAACACACGTGGTTCGAGACACAATAGAAGCGCGATAGCCGGCTGCCGCTTGGTCGTCGAATGGTTAAATACCAGAGTTTTATATTTGACTTTATTTATAAACGTAAATCAGTAGTTAATAAAACACTAAACTGGTTAATCTTGATCGTTCTAACCTTTTGACTTCAGAGTTCAATCAATGCAAAGACTTATCACAGGTTCTTAGAATGTTATCATCTGTTACATAAAGTTGTGTCGCCACTATCTGTCGATATCATTAGCATATGCACCCAAACTTATATTATAAATGCAAATGTTATTCTGTCTGTTGTGAAATGGAAAAAATCGTGAGGAAACCTGGACTTGTAATGAATATAGGTCCGAAATCGCCAATCCGCCTTGAGCAAGCGTGGTGATTAAAGGTCATAGCTCATTGCAGCCACCCGGCAGCCACTCCGCACCGACTCGCCTCCTGCGGCTAGTATTCTTTATATGGACTTGTATGGGCATGCGCTCACTATATCAACTCCGTAGCGTCACCGGATCGCCTCGGTTATAAGGCGAGTCGGTGCGGAGTGGGAGCCTGGTGGCTCTTATGAGCTATGACCTTAATTCTTGTGCCTTCTCTGTATGAGAAGAGGCCTTTGCCCTGCAGTGGGACAGTTATAGGCTGGTTATATTACACGTATGGATAAACCACGAAATTGATATTGATAGTACAGACAGAAGATACCACGGAGTATGCTAGAACCTCTAGGAAGGATATGGTATAATATTGCCAGTCATGATGGTCAGGTCCCACAGCAAGTCTATGGCCTCGTCTCATAAAAGTACAGAAGACTAGGCGGGTTGGCAATTACAGAATTTTATAAGTCCTGGTTTCATCGCCTTAAAATGCAAACTCACAAGCAATAAGCGGTTCAATTACACAGGTTAAAACACATGTTCAATCATCTCAAAAAAGTAAAAAAAGTCAAAAAAGTAAGTAGTCTAAATATAGTCTTATGTTGGAGCGAATACAAAATAAATTTGTAAGATTTTTATACATGAGACTCTATGGAGTATATCCTATTTACCCGCTTATGTATCCAACTTTGTTTCTATTGGGCATGGTTGGATATAACGAGCTAAGAGTTAGGCGTGAGTTTGGACTTGTCTCATATTTATTTAAATTAATTAGAGGCAAAATACATAACGCCGACATATTAGAGTTAGTACGTTTGAGTGTACCGGATAGATATGTGTGGCGACGACGACGGCCTCAGCTGCTGGCAGTTCCTCGTGGCCGCACTAATCTGTTGAACGAGGCGCCCCTGACGCGAGCGCTTCGCACTCTTAACCTCGTAGCAGATGAGATTGACGTTTTCGTTTGTTCACTGAGTGAATTTACAAGGATTACATTATATATTATAAGTTTTAGATAATAAGTTTTTTTTATTGCTTCACTATTGCATTGGGTTTATACCTGTAATAATAGTAAGTAAGGATATAATAAATAAATAAATAAATCTCAACCGCATCATTATGTCCTTGTTTCCTGCATAATTATACGTAGATAATCGTCGTATTACATAATGTGTACATTTGTACATACACTTTGATGAGTAACGGAACTAGCTATGCTCCGCGGTTTCAGTCCCGTTACGTTACGTACGTGTGTTGATCTGCACCGATCTCGTGGGTGTTGGCGTGATGTTGTATTGCGTAATGTTGTATTCTGTGATATTCCTCAATAAAAAGTTTTTTTAATACCGGACTAGTAAGGAATTTACGAGATTAGCGTGTTAAAATATTGCAAAAATATGAGTATGTGTATGAGCCCCTTACTCATTTTGTAACCACATTTAAACACAATTCAAACAGCAAGAGGGCTAGTATAGATTTATAATTTCTGTAACTAAATTATTAATAATACATAAATTTCCACATAAAAATAAATATTGAAAGCAAGAAAGAACAACCTTCAAAATGCTGCCGAAATGTCGAAAACTAGACTGAATTATTTTAGTTTGTGTGCTTATTTACCCTAGAGATGTGACATTCATATTGATACAGAGTCACAGACGCTCATAACAACTTTATCAGTCAATCTGTTTCAAGTTCTCTAGATCAATACAATCATTTATTCGTGTTTACATAATATCAAATCATAAGATAAGTCATTGCTTTAAACATGGAAAAGTCAATAAAAGATAATACCTAATTATAGCGTGCTTGAAGTATCTTTTTTCATTGAATTTACAATAACATTGTATATGTTCTAAATCGGTGTTCAATTTCTAAGATCAATATTACTAGAAGGGTACCTACATAATAATTATAATATAACTAAAGATATCAAGGCAACAATATTATTTACTTTATGTAGTTTGTCCTGTGGTTAGTAAAGTGAACACGTCTGATTGTGCGACAGATACGTGAATATTTTGTGAGTTTATTAACAAAATCTTGTGTTGAAAATGGCTGATAACTATGGAACATTTTATTGGAATACTGAAAAACGTAAGTCTCATTTTATTGCTATTTTTTATATGTGAAGAGTACGTGAAAGCACTGGAATTAATTTTTATTTATTTCTCTATGCCTATTGCCTACTAATGTCTTTTTTACACACTTGGTTATCCGATGAACTTTTGACATTGGTAGTACAGTCAACGGCTCAGCTTGTTCGGGTATTTCGGTGAATAGGGATGTAGGGGTCAATCGGCACGGAATTTGGGATCGTGTTACAAAACTAATGCAATTATCAACAAGGACATTAGATAGTATATCGTTCAGTAGAAACGACAGAGCTTTTCTTTAATAAACTTTCAATTAATTTATTTGTTGGCACGTGAAGTATCACTCAGTGCAGTCGAATCATGAAACAATGCAGTATAAATCATTTAAATTAATTTGTTACATCTTATTACACTATGAATTCTTAGAACACACGTGATTTGAGACACAATAGAAAGACAATAACAGCGCAGCCCAACAGCCGGCTGTCGCTTGGTCGCCGAAAGGTAGAAAAAGGTCGATCAGATCCATCGATCACTAATCAGATCGGTTTGTTTATGCCTGTGACCTCATCCGTGCAGACCTGATTCTTTCAATGCGGCCGTCTCAGAATCAATTTCTTAGCTGACGTCTTCTACTTAAGGTCATAGCTCATTAGAGCCACCCGGCACCCACTCCGCACCGACTCGCCTCCTGCGGCTAGTATTCTTTATAATGGATTTGTATGGGCATGCGCTCACTATATCAACTCCGTAGCGTCACCGGACCGCCTCGGTTATAAACCCTTCGCGCGCGGTCGGCCGGCGGGTGGGTGGGCCCCTCGGTGACAACTCGCTGCTCGAATGCCTGCCTTGCGTTGACAACGCGCAGGCCACGTGTGGGCCGCGCGCTGCCCGCGATTGATTATTAACAGACTACTCGAAAATTCGTGGACTAAGCGGTTTCAACTCGTTGACCGCGGGTGCCCACTGGTTGACCACGGGTGGTCCACCCATCGACAACCCGTCGACAACGAGTTGACGCCGTGCGTCGAGGCGGAATGGGGTGGGTGGCTCTAATGAGCTATGACCTTTATACTGGCTACCAGTCTTTTTAACTTCGTTGGTTATTATTGCTAGTCCTCGAAATGATAAACGCTAGGCCTTTTTTTGACGTGACAACGTCTTAAATTAGGTTGCGGCTGGGAGTCACTTATGAAAAAGTGTAACGCTCGGTAACGTTACGATGAGTCACCGAACGAGAGAGAGGCCCGCCGAATGCCTTGCGTCTCTCTCCCACTCAACTATGATCGGTAAAAGACGTTGTCACGTAAAATCTTCGCCCGTAAAACCGACTTTACAGGCAACCATTTTTTTTACAATGGACTGACTAGTACATTCATCTACAAAATACATTGAATTTAAAAATTGTCTTGCACTATGAATTTTAATGTTCTGTGTCAAACTTCTGTGCCTCGAGAAATGCGATCTGTGCAACGGACGCTATAAAATATGTAAATAGGTTCCGTTAACATCGATAGTGCAGTTTATGGACATATTTTGTAAGCGGTAGTTCACAGCTGCCACACTTTTTCTTTTTTCTGCTTTCATCTGGCCACACTTTTCCATCTTTTGTATCAGGTTTCGGATATTTTCTCTTGGTGCTATTTCATTTAGTGTATTTGGCCTAAAATTTGCGCATTCGATTCAACGCAATTTGGACCTCATTTTAATACAATAGGGTATAGTTTGTATTATCCAAGTAACGCGAATGTTTGGCCAAATAGTATAGAACTATTAAATATTATTAACTAGCTTTTGCCCGCGGCTTCGCTCGCGTTAGAAAGAGACAAAAAGTAGCCTATGTTACTCTCCATCCTTCGTCGCTCCGTTTTGCCGTGAAAGAAAGACAAACATACAGACAGACAGACAGACACACTTTCGCATTTATAATATTAGTATGGATTACCTAGGGATTTGGCGCACAATGTCACATTCGCAAAATGACATATTGACGCAGTTACTTTCCTTTTCGAACTATCCTGTGCTCTACGTCCTTGCAACAACCTGTTTAACCGGACTGAAATAATGTTAGATTGTTAACCAGTTCAATCTCTACATTTCTTTTAGTAAAAATCTTATCACTCATCTCAAAATAGTTACCCAAGAACCGGTATCGAAAATCTTTACGATGAAACTAATAATAATGTTTGAGAGCTAACTAATTTCGTGATCAATATTTCACCAAGTTTAGCACTAACTTAATTTGAACCCCTCCTGGTTCAAACTTCGAGGAAGGTCAAACGCAAGACCCGCTGCTAAAATTAAATCTATAAATAAAATGATTAAAGCTATAGTGACCTTTGCCAGTCCATTCGTGGTAGATAAGCAATCTAGTATGATAATAGGCGAAATCAAAAACTGAATCGTTGAGAATCGGTGTGTTCGTTGTGGCCTCTGCGTAAAAAATGATAAATGAAAATGTGTAGGGTGTATGATAACGTCAAGTTACAGGAAACACCTGGACGGGGGACCCTCAAAACTAGATATAAGAAATGAAGCTTGTATAGATGTTTACGTTTGTACACCCAAAGAGCAATAGTTCAGAATCAGAACCATAGATAGAACAGAAAAAAGAGGTGATTTAATCATTCGTGCCAAACAGTTCTACGATTTCCAGTCGTACTGCTTCGAATCTCATTAATTAATTATCAAATTGGTTAGCCAATGTAACATCCTTCGTTTTGGTAAGAGCCGTAGGTTCCTCACAAGACAAATATTTATATGGCCTACAAGTGTTGCTCGAAGTTCGGATATTTGCGCACATAATTTGTGGGGTGATGCTAACATTTCTTACAGGAAACGTTAATGAGAAAAAAGCATCTAAATACTTAGTTGAAGTGACAAATTTTACTAACGAAAAAACGTGACTGCTTCAAGATTCCCCCGAAAACAAAAACTTGAATAAACTCTTGATTTTTTCAAGTTCCGAGTTTGTAATTTACAAGCGTCAACGTTGTGTTGGGACTTTTAGGACAATTTTGAAGTTGTCTGATAAAATTATGTTAATCATGAAACTTTGCTAACATGGTCTTGTAATTGCTTTTTCATGAGTTTTTCATGTCATGGCTGTCTCGTTACGTTAAAAGACTTTACTTTCTTTGCCCCTAAACAATTAAAATTCCAATCAAATAAATCACTGCAGTATAACGACTGTATTATCGCAGCATTGTTTATCGATGCTTATAACCGTAGGCTTAGGGCACCTGTATGACTTTAGTTACGTGCATAATTATAGTGAGGCAAATTACTCTGCCGCAGTGTGTTTAACTTTTTTCCAGGCTTTTGTTAACTTGTTTTATAGTAGCACGATCGGTAAATGGTTTAACATAATAACTATTAATAAGTTTGTGACCTACTTGTTGATTGCTGGTGAAAGTTCACGTTTTGGCCGGGTTTATGTAGCTAATGTGTGGGTGGATTAGTGTTTCATTTGGTTGGTTGAACCTGTTGGAAGTTCTGCTTTTTATGCTGTGGTTTTCAGTATTAGTATGTTTAAATCTATCAGTACAATAGCTTGCATCAATATATTTATAATACCTGCGTAAATAATTTCCTGCGTATATTTTGTATTGGTCTTGCAACCGTGAAATAAGCAAATGTTAAGAGATTTTTTGCTTCTATTATTAGCACAGAGTAACACAATTTACGTTGTAAAACAAAACAATCCTCAAATTGAATTAAACATTATAGAATTCTAAAACTTTCTTTACATAAAAAAAAAGAAAATTCTTTAAGTCTTAACGTTTTCTTTCTGCTAAACCTCTCATTTTAAAATGGGGCGATTTAAAAAATGTTGTTTCGCTAAGCGCCCCTCACGTCACGGAGGGTGAAACAAACGACCACACTGCACCCTCCATGTTTTGAGTGTCGTAAATAGCACGCGCTCCCGTAGTTTTTAAATGTTTCTTATTAACTACGTATGTAGTTTACTTTGTTGTTATTATTGCGTCTTACTAATAATCGCTGCATAAAGTTATGACAGGTTTATACGTCAAAAAATGTATGGTTAAACAGGCTTAATTCATGACATAACTTTACACGGTGATTATTATTAGTAAGGGCAATTGTGTTTAAACCTTTCAACGACCAAGCGACAGCCGGCTGTCTTGTAAAGGTATGGTAAGTACCTTACCTTTAGGTACCTTTAGGCCCTATAAATATTTTTGACAACTGTCATATTCTGTTAGTATATTATTTGATCAACCAGCACAAGAAATGCCAGCAAACGAAATTAAAGTATTGATGTTCTCTAAGAAAACAGTTTAGTTATTCAATCAAGACTAAAGTGCTTTTTGGTATCGCAAGCCCCCATTTTCTTGTTAGAACAATTTCCTTAGAAAGCACCGTAATTACAGTGCCTTTTATACGTGCCGGTTACCCAGTGCCTGGTGGCTAGATTTATGGGCATTGACGGCCCGGCAGCGTGCGTGGTATCGACAAAGTCCAAATATAATTATCCACCTTAAACATTCGAACGGTGCGCACGTGATTCGAGGCTTGAAAGGCAATAGCAGCCCGACAGCCGGCTGTCGCTTGTTTGTTGAAAGGTTGAGGGTAATTCTTGCTCAAACCACCGGCCGCTACACCATCATCATCGACCAATTCCCACGCCAACGCTTATCAACCTGATTCATCGAGTGATTGCTGAGCACCTCCAAAATATCCACAAAAACCATGCCAAATTTGCATTTATTTATTTATTTGGGATAAAAAACAGAAGTACAATTTCATGTTATACACTATAAACTTAAAAAATTAGCAGTTATTGTACAACCAACACTATTATCCACTGATCGAAAAACATGATTGAAAAACAAATTACAATTACGGACATTGAAGTTAATGAAAGATTAAAGGAAAAGGAATTATTCAAAAACAAAGAAAATTAAATCAAGAAGTTAATATAATTTCGACTACACAGTCTCTAAATTTTTTTGCGGACAGGTTGAATATGTCAATGCTCTCAAAGTTATTATTATTAGAATCCACAAGTCGCCGTAGAGGTGCACGAGAACCAGCATTAGAGTGACAGATTAGGCTGGTATTAGTGGACAATAAACGGTATGGGCGCGATTGTCTGCGCACAACTGTCCTTGGAACTAGGTAGCACAGTTTATTTAAAAGATCCGGAGAATCATATTTATTGTGGACAATACCGTGAAGAAACGTTGCTCCAAGCAGCAGTCTTCTAGACTCTAAAGAAAGCAGGTTATATCTTTTCAACAATAGATCATAAGTGCCCTGGCTGTGAGTACATCTCCAATGCATGGCTTTTAGGAACTTTCGTTGTACTGTTTCGATTGACTGCGAATATTTTTTATAGTAGGGGTCCCATATCATTGTCGCAAACTCAAGACAAGGTCTAACTAGAGATATAAATAAATATCGGTAAGTTGATGGGCGTCTAAAATCTTTACTGTTGCGCATAACAAAGCCGTACATTCTGAGTGCGTTGTTAATGACATACATTCCGATTTTGTTGTACATGTCCATACATTTCGACTCCGGATACCCGGCACGTAAGAAAAGACTTTTTAAAGAGTGATTTCGACCGTTACACGTTTTCCTATTACAAAACTTGTGTTAAGAGTGATTTTGGTGCCAAAACTCCCAAACTAGCAGTCAATGCGCCAGAATCTGAACAAACAGATAGCTCTTGTATCCACTTGAAGTTTAAACACGGTTTCCGTAAGCGGTACTATCATGTTGTGTTGTTCGTCCCTGCGCTTCCATCCGTAACTTTAAGTACAAACAAGTTTGTTCCAGAGATGAAGATGTATTTGATTACAAGGGTCCAACTTCTACGCTTTGTCTCTGGACCTTTTGTGAGAAGTGTTTTCGATCTGATGGCGATTTTTATCTATGTTGTACATTTATGTTTAAAAGATCCAATCCAATCCAAGCTTAAAGAAGCTTTTGCTCGTAATTTTGTCTGCGTGAATTTTGGTTATCGTGGTTGCATTGGAAGTCAAGTTCAGATAACAGGCTCAATAGTTTAGCCGTGAAACACATAATGAACAAACAGGCAAAAAATCAAACATATTATGAACTTCCGCAATATAAACATAGATTAGGAAACATTGAACAATTGCACCGTCTGTTTTAAAATAATACACCGCCTTGAAGCTCAACAAAGTAATCTGTATTTGGGTTGTTTAAGACCTTAGAAAACATTGTTTCTTTTGAGGTGAAAAAACATTCCTAACAGTAATCCGGAATACTTTCTTCCTTTGTCGGTTTCCGGGCTTTAAAGCCCCAACCAAAAGTATTTTGATGCCGTAAAGGTACCTTGAATTTTTATTAGGTATAGAGATATAGTAAAAGTTCTATCGATTATATAAAAATAGGTTGCTTAGCGACAAAACCATCTGGTGTGATGCTAGAAAAAACTGCCTAGATATACTTTGTTAGCTTAAGTTTATTTTCGCTGTAATTTTAACATATGTTTGAGATTTGTTATGATATGAGTATTATATTTGATTTATGTAGGTAGTTTGAAGGGACGTGTATCTAACAGCTAATGCATTACGCGTTGTCGGTCACGTAACGCCAGAACCCTCAATGGATAATAAAACATTTAAATCAATATATTAATGCGTTATTGCCTTGGCCATAGTAACGAATGATTTCCAGATGTATCTTCAAAACCTAAAAGTATTAACCAAAACGTACTATTTGAAATTCTTATTGGCTCTAAGATGAAAGGGAAACGTTTATTGCATGGTACGGCATTGACTGAAAGACTTTGAATGTAGAGGGATGGAGGGGTAGAAAAAGACCATAGAAAAAGTTTATGAATTACGTGAACAATAGTATGAGGGCATAGTATGAGGGCAACTGGGGTCTGTAATAGCTAGTCTGGTTGGCGAAAACGTCCAAAGTAAAATGGGACAAAGTCTGAAAGAAATAAACTTGATCTTTACAATCTGACAATCTGGGAAAATAATTTGTATTTTTTTTTTATAAATGATTACCTTTTGTTTTATAAAAAATCGGATATTACTCAAGTATAAGATGCTGTAAATCATATATTTACCTAGCTGGTATCGTTTGTATTGTATGAACGTAATGCAAGAATGCAAGATGGATGTTCCGAGGTACGTGTTCCGTGTTCGTAATAATAACAAGGAGTAATGCGGCATTCAGTGTTTTGTCTATGGTTTATTGATTACTTATGTTTAATTAATTGACACCTCTTCTATCCTTTAGTCTGTACGTGGATGGATTTATATCGGTTTCTTGACTTCTTAGTTTACTAAGTTAACAAGATATTTTTTTGGCAAAAAAAAACCGACTTCCCTCGATTTTGGCATGATACCATAATCAGATCCTGGACCTGATGACAATGGGACCATTTGGGAAGTCTACCCTTTCAAACAAAAAAAGAATTGTTCAAATCAGTTGGTAAACGACGGAGATATGCGCGAACAAACATAAAAAAAATACAAACATCCGAATTGAGAACCTCCTCCTTTTTTTTAGAAGTCGGTTAAAAAAATGTAGATCATCATCCCCTTAGCCTTTTTCTTACTTAGGGGACTGACTGTCTGGACTTACAATTTTCTACGAATGGTAACTGGGACTGACTGGGACGAAAGGGTTTTCGTGGTTTTGAACTGGGGTGTCAGTGATGACCAAGATAAACTTTAGGAAGTACATTAATATAACAAATATAAAAAAATAGCTGACACTTTCACGTACCACTCCTTACTGTTACTTTATCTATTTAAATTTAATATATCCTCAAAGAGAACATGTTGGAATGTTGTTCAACTAAAACCTCTCTATACTTAGCTTTTTAATCCCACTACGCAACAGAGGAAACATCAAAGATATGCTTCTTACTTTTTGACGTGGGTACAATAACGCTTATATCTAGGTTTATACAAGTTCTTTTATGAACTTGTGTGAACTGTGAAAGCAACAAAACACCTTCAAAATATTTCTATTTGGCTTTGAACATTTTTGATCATCAGTCAACTGATTTTATCCTAATCGCCGTTTTTTTTTTCTTTTTTCTTGCCATTACTTATTTACTGGTACTATCCACCCATTCTTCTCGCAACATATTCCAGATTTTCTTCACAAAAAATTTGAACTTCCACGCCATTCGATTTTCACATCATCTACTAAGAATTTCATGTGTCGTATTCTTGACAACTCGGTCAAAAGATCATAACTTTAAGCCCATTGACCACCAGATAAACAAATTAATGTAGTTGAAGCGATGATGCACGACAATTGCTCCCGCGTGAATCAGATAGGCAGATACTACGAGCGAACCATTGTACATCAAACCACACACGTACGCATTTTGCAACATACAGGCAATTGACCAATGTCCAATGTATTACTATATTTTATTATTTTTAGTCATAGTTATAAGCGTAGTATGAAAAACGATAATTTGCTTAGTAGAAAGAGGTAGTGACATCATTAGCCTTATATCCTTGTGGTCTTCAAAGACTATTTCGATATACGTTACAAGTTAGCGAAAATTTGATCTAATAAGTAGACCACTTACATGGGGAACTCAAATTTTAATAGGTAAGATTCGTATAGCCGAGACGCCCCGAAACCACATTTGCTGTAAATTATCGATGCATCTTACGTTAAAATGAACTTGATCTAGTTAATATGTAGTCATCAATATCCCTAGCCATTTCCCATCCATGTTAGGGCCGCCTTTTAGTCGAACCTGATTCCAGTGTTGTACATGAGGCAACTGCCTATAATGTCCTTCACAACTCAGTTACTAGGTAACACGGTAGGTACCCTAGATTGACTGATTGACTTTCTGGCTTCTGACTACCCGTAGCCATTGTCAGTGATTTACGAATGACAATTTTGTTAACATCGAGACGTCATCTCTCTAGCCTTTTCAAAACTATGCTAGGATTGTCCTGACTAACAGAATTCAGTTGCCATCTGCTTGTAATTCCTGTGTTTTACACACAGAGCGACTGCCTATCGAGTACCTCTATTAATTGCCATATTTAAAAAGTATCTTAATAGGTATCTTTCCTTGACCACAGGTTGGGATGGGGCAGACGAGAAGGCGCCATTCCTCCGCAACGAACCAGTGAAGCTGACACCCGCATGGGAGGGCAACAACTTGCCAAATGACACCCTCAACTTGAAAGGTATGTAACGTCCACTATCTACTCCAGTTTTCCTTATGTCTGTACAACAACCTTACCTTACCTTGCTTACGTCTTAAATTTTGGGACGGAATAATCTCGGTCACGCGGTCTAGTTCGTAAAAATCTTTCTCGGTGAAACCACCCTTCGACGACCTTTTCTATTTATGGCAAGTGTGTGACAATGACAACAGTTGTCGATAGATAAGATTGCAAGTAGTCTAAATGTTTTAAATCAAGGAGTTTGTCCTTCTGATTATAAACTCTGAATTGAAACCTATAGGTAGACACCGTTATCTGGGCGAAAGATGGTATTGAATTCAAGATCTCAAAAAGTCCTAAAACCACTTCAGCATTCCTTTTTTTACCTTATAAACAACTGAGCCAATTTCTATTAATACTACACCAATATATTCCAAAATTATACATATTATTACGACAAGACCAAGAAAGGTATCGCAAAGGTGAACTTGGGCATACCTCAAATTTCTCATACCTCCATGCTCCGTTGAAAGCTACTCGTGTGACTAAAATATCTCGAATATTATAGAAGGTTCCATCGTCTATAAAGGACATGACTGGGATGTGATTAAATGTCCAATTTTACGCTTAACTTGAAACGTAATCTGCTGTTAACACGACCAGATTCTATCACATGGTTATGGGTACACAGTTTATTTACCAGTAACGCTATGTATACTAGGTATGTGTAATTTGTGTGCGTAGAGGGCCGTGATTGGATGTCACTTTGACATGCTCAACTTGACAGGTGGTTAAAACGAGAGGGAAATCAGCCTCGGCCATATAATACGGAGGCTTTTAGCGAAAAAATCTGTTGTCAACACGATCCGTTTCATAACAGACAAATTTAAGTAAAATTTTCTTCTAAATAATTTAACCGGAGGTCGAAAACGGGTTCTTTGTATGTTTATGTTTGCTTGTATAATCAAAAAGTAAAGCCAAGTTTGCCCACGCATAGCCATATTTTTGTGCTTTATAGGCTAGGTCTATAACCGACCCGCAGATGGACTCTTGCGCAATATTGCTCAAAATCTATTTATAAACCTGCTGAAAGTAACAGTTAATATAATAAAGTACTAGGTTCTTCATTATTGAAATGACGTGAATATTGGCCTGCTATATTACAATTAGACAGTAAATGATTACAACTTAATTGTGTACTATTAGATCTGTGATACTCAATGTCACGATTAAAATGAACAATGACAGGTAAAACGTAGGCGCTTTTGTTAAATCCACTCATTTGCAAAAAAAAAACTTAAAAAATCATATTGAATTTAACTAATAATCACGCCATCTATCGACATCTTATACAAGCTAGACAGTTCTGAATCGCGCAAGCAAAGTTTTAATGACCGGTAACATGCCATACCTAATTTCAAGAACACGTTTACTCGTCAACTTGTCCCACTTCCCAACGCAGTGTCTTCAGTTACATAATAACTGCTTGTCACAATATTATATCAGTGGGTAAAGAAATGCTTCACTAAAACACATGCGATTTCTAGTGAAATTGTGTGCACCTAAGTATTGCAACATGACATTTTTCGTACAATTATGTAAAAAATATCTAATAATATTTTATTAGATATATCAGGACAACACTTTCACTGCTGCCGCGAGAAACTCAGGCTCGAAAAGCATTATAAATTAATTAAAAAAAAAAACAGGAAATGTAATTCAACAAATACAAAAAGAGGTTTTTATATGGGATTCGAACCTACGACTTTTGATGGCGGCCATGCTGTCGCGAGTTCAAATCCCACGATCGACATTACTTTTTGGCTATTTGTGTTCTAAGTATTTGTTTCAAATATTACAGAAAATAATAATATTGTTTTTCGTAAATTGAGTCAGGACTAATTTATTGTTTTTATTTTTATAACTTTTAAGCCTTTGTATTTTTTTTCGTTTTTTAAGGAATCATGTGTAAATGGTGTTTGGGTCAACTAATTGTTTTTTTTTCTAGTGCTTTATACCTATAGCATAAATTATATTATTTTGGTTTTTTTTAAAAGGATCACAATAACATAAATAAATAAATAACATACCAGAAACTTATTGATATTTTTGCTCGATCCTGTGGCAAAAAGTCGGCTTATTATTGATATTACATCCAATTATCCAATACCTTTCGACGACCAAGCGACAGCCGGCTGTCGGGCTATTATTGTCTTTCTATTGTCTCTAATCACATATGTTCTTCTTACCTTAACTAATTGGACACCCCATTTCAGGTATAGCGATGGACTCGGCAGCGCCCAAAGACAAATACAACATAATATACATGACGTTATTGCTGCACGGTCTTGGTACCCTGACGGCATGGAACATGTTCATCACAGCGAAGGACTACTTCTCCCAATATAAGCTGGCCAGCGCGCCCGTGTACTCTGAACATTACCTCGCGTATGTTGGCTGGGCCAGCCAGATACCTAACTTGCTGTTCAGTTGGATCAATCTGTTCATTAAAACGAGGTATGTATTGTACCTTATTGAAGTTATTGAAAGTCAATTAAGGTGGAAGAGCGAAGTAGAAATAAACACTTTTATTATATTAATCGCGATGGCCAAGTGGTTTAGCCTTTATTGGTCCGGAAGAATCCAGGCAAATACCAATGTGACTTTTTGAATTTATATGTAGGTACTTTCTAAAGTTTATACGAAGCACGGTTTATCAGTGATGACTAAACGTCACCGATATACCGTGATACAAACAGCGCGTAATTCAGTGTTGATCCCGGTTGTTATTATAGAACTTTGGCGGTCGTTGCGGGCAATTAGAAGTCAGTAAATCTGACCTGGTCTGAAAAACACTGGTATCAAGATGCACATAGTTGTCTGGTAGCCAACCTCAATTTAGTTGGGAAAAGACTTAAGAAATACTTAATGATTGATAACTTCAATTATATTGTGGAATCTAAAGATTCATACTTTCGGGTAAGTCTAGTCGAGACAAAATGTATGGGGTAGCTAGGGTTGCCAGATAGAAACCTATCATATCTGAGACAACTTCATACCTCTCCTATCATTTCCCGGACAATCTAAAAAAAGGATGACATCACAACATTCTACTTTTTGCCCTGTATCCCCAAAACAAAATAGGTTATATTACACCACGCTGATAAAGAAACGTAGCTGATGAGCTGAGCTGATTTATTGCGATTCAAAGTATTGCTTTAGTAAAAAAATGTTCGTATTGCTACTCGCAATGTCTCCTTTACAGATTTTTAAAAAGCGAAAACTAACACCGAAAAAATCTTTAGATCAGACCAATCAGTCTAAACAAAACCACACATAAAGGGTATATGTTTGCGGTGGACAATTATGTGTACCTACATCATGATTTCAACCAATCCACGTGAGTACAGGTCAAAAGTTTTTAATTAACCTCACCACTCACCACTCGTAATGTGTACTTAACCGCGGAACGTCGGCGAAATTTAAATTGGTTCCGCAAATAGCCTGTAGGTTGTCCAATGTCAAATAAAGAGACAACATTTATGAGCTTTTTACCTTTATACTTATACTTACTGACAGTTTATTTTTGTTTGTCATAAAAGTAGTGTCATCATCTTTTTAATCTTTTCTCAATGAGGGTTTTTTAACCGACTTCAAAAAAAAGTAGGTTCTCTGTTCGACCTGTATGTATGTATGTATGTATGTATGTATGTTTGTCCGCGATTATCTCGCGTTAAGCTATACCGATTTCGATGCGGTTTTCAGAAAAGTCTTTGTAACATTCTGTGGAAGGTTTTAGTATTTATAACACTAATGGATATCCTGTGACGTTGCGCGCATAGAGCCGTTTTCATTTTATAAGATTATAAGTTTATTTTGAGAGCTACCCTAAAACGTAGTCAGACACAGACTCTAACTAAAAAGTAAAAAATAAAAAGCTTTTTTAAAAAAAAGGTAACCGACTTCAAAAACTAAAAGCTCAAAAATAACTATTTCGGAAGTCGGTGGCTTCTCTTCTGCCGGTCGATTTGTGTTGCCACCGACTTCCGAAATAGTTATTTTTGAGCTTTTAGTTTTTGAAGTCGGTTACCTTTTTTTTAAAAAAGCTTTTTGGCAGCACGTATTGCCATCTAGCGGATTTCTCATACGCAAAAACCCTCATTATGTTATGGTCGGTTTCCGGTCTAACTATCCAAATAAATAATTACGGCCCCACTGCAGGGCAAATGCCTATTCTTATACAGAGAATTCACGAGCATTCATCACCACACTTGCACAAGGTGAATTGGTGATTTTATTATAATTTTCCTCACGATGTTTTCCTTCACCGGTGTCTGTGATGTCCAAGTAAACTTAATAAAGTAAATACATATGAATTAATAAAGTCACATTGTTGGGTTTTCAGCTGGTTCAGATCTGACCAGCTGGAAACTAGTGTTTTACATGAAGCGACTGCTTGTCTGAGTTCCACAAGCCAGATACTAGCTTGGTAAGACTGACAGTCTCAGTCTTTTGGAAATTAGTCTTAACCTTTCGACGACCAAGCGACAGCCGGCTGTCGCGCTCCTATTGTCTTTCTATTGTGTCTCAAATCACGTGTGTTCGAAGGTGTAACCTACTACGTTTAAAATCTTATTTCATTATTTTAAGTTCCCAATTTTCACATAAAACCTTATTACTACTTAGTACTGATACTAAGTCGTAAATTTATACAAATAAGTCTTATTTTCATCCCACAGGCTCACGTATCAAAGTTAACGTGAGCTTAAACATAGTTTAGCAGCGAGTAGGCGGCTTGCCAGGCTATTATTTAAAATATTTGCATAAGTTTCGAGCAGGCATGGCATGCTCAGCTGCTGTGGGATTAAAGTTATTAAAACTATGCACGTGCACATTTTTGTTATAAACGGCGGGAAGTAACGTGAGTTTGGTTTAACAACAACGGGATTTTTAAATGTATTTGTAGGTGGAAAATCCTGGCAAAATATGGTTTTGTCTTGACTAGGTAGTGTGTATGTAAGCCACGTAAATCAGAAATACTTAAAATATTTGAAGATAATTTGTCGGTAAAATTAAGGGGCCTTATCCTTATTACGTTCGAATTTGAATTTGGAAATAGTTTGCCTTGCTGCCCGTTACTGGCCTTAATACCATAATTATCATGGTTAGTTCTGCCAAAAAAAACCAACCAACAATATTTTAATATTAATTTTAAGTAAATGTTAGTCTAAGGTATGCACGTGCCAAACTTATATTTTAAATTGATCGGAGTTATACAAAATAATTATAATAACTTCGGAGAACTGAAACTTTGAAACGAGTTGATTGGTTGGTGGGTTGGTATTGGCAAAATCAACACAATTATGAACGAATAAATAATGTCCACTACCCAACGCAGTGATATTCAGCATGCCATCTGATTAATCACATTTAAAAAGTGGATAAATCAGAGCTTTTCTAAAACACACGCAAGTTTTATTCAATAAACTTGTGAGCACCTAAGTCTAGCTACAAAAATAGTATTTACGAAGAAAGAAAAAAAAAAAGATTACTCATGTATTTACTTATGGTTCAAAAACGAGTTAAAACACAGTATTTTTTAAAATTAATTCTGACGAAAGAGAACAACTGTATAATGGTGCTCATTCTCTTCTTCACAAACTAAACTAAATATAAGTGCATCTTTCTCTTTCTCTTTCTTTCAAAAGGATAGAAGATACATTTTAGTATAATCCTGTCAAATTAGCCAGCATCTTTAGTTAATTGCCGTAATTTTAGAGTCTAAATTATCTTCTAATATTAACGGACTAAACTAATATTTTATCTTCTGTCTTTTTCTTAATGATATGGGAAGAAAAATATGCACTGTTGATAAAATGTTCCTATAGCTTACTCCATAGTGAAAATAGCCCCATTCAATATTAACGTGCATTTCTTGTAACACGATCATTTGGTTTGTTTCAGAGGTGACCTGACAGTGCGCATAGTGTGGTCGCTAGTGTTAGAGGTGTTAATATTCGTGTTTACCATCATCCTGGCTATGCTGGACACCTCCGAGTGGCCGGGAGGCTTCTTTTGGCTCACCATGATATCTGTCTTCTTGTTAAATGGTAAGTGTAACATAATTCATTCCATTATATTAAAATTAATCTAGGTTTGAAGTTAAAAATGATGTTTTAGAGGGTTTCAAACAAGCCCAGCAAATTAATCTGTGGAGGTACATAGGTTCGATCGTATTTTTTGTATTGCCAATTTTGTGTTTTGTAATAATTACAAATAATACCAGCCTGTTACTGTCCAACTGCATTGCAAAAGCCTCTTGTCATACAGATAAGGCACTAGCATTGATCACCATGCTTGCATAAGGCGGATTGGCGATTTAGGACTCTACAAGTCCGGTTTCCTTGCGATGTTTTCCTTTACCGATGTCTGTGATGTCCAAGATAAACTTTAGAAAGTACATATGAATTAAAAAATCATGTCATTCATTTTGTAGCCTACAAATTAATTACAGGAGTCAGGGCTATAAGTGTTACCGGTGCGAAAACGGGGCGGGTCACTAGTGACGTATTCATTGTATATGTTATAAAGTTTATAGGGGATCAAAGACACTAGTTTAAATAAATTTATTTTGGGTTTCGCTACTTTTGCTTTTGTAAACTGGGTGTTTTGCTGACATGCGTTGGTGTATTGATTTTGGCCAATTTTGTATGTAAACTTAGCAAGCTTTGGTTGCAAACAATTTATTATGCTCTTTAACATATCAATCAAAGACGTGATGTTTTATTAGACGATGATGTTATCTATACCTATTAGATATTGGACTGGACTTGGACTTTACCAGTTTTCATACTGGCTATCATAACACAGAAAGATTTTTCCAATATGGCTGGTGGTTACAAAGATTGGCGCGAAACAAAATAGATTATTTATTTAAGTACATTTTTTAATTCCCACTACGCAACAGAGGAAGCATTGACAATATGTTTCTTACTTTTTTAAGTGGGTACAATAATGCTTTACTTACAATATGCGTATAGTTTTCTTTAGTAATTCATGTGCACGTAAGTTTAGCTACACTATTATTTTAGAGGGTCAGTTATTTCCTTTTTCTTTAAACATGTACAGGAATGAAATTCTTTACTAATATAATAAAGCTAAGCAGTTTTGACGTGACAACGTCTTATAAATTGGTTTGCCGGGTGACAAGAAACTGCGTTACGCTCCGCTCACGTTATGCGCTCACAATGAGAGCGAGTGAGAGGCACGCGTCCCTTCCACTCGGGCATGGTTAGCCCGCCTAAGAGCGAGAGAGACAGACATAAAAAGTGAAAGGCACGCGTCCCTTCAAAGCACTCAAAGTCGTTGTCACGTAAAACTTTCGCCCGTATACCGACTTTACAGGCAACCAATTTTTTTTTTGTAAGTTTAATCAAATGGATTTTTTTATTAAACAAACTAAAATATTTCTGTATTGACTGCCGAATTTAGGAGAAATGGAAAGCGTTACAAAATGATGCCCAAATAATGGTGATGCTGACATACTTAAAGTACATATTTATTGTGTAATAAAAAAGTTATTATTGTTATGACAATATGGTAATTTCATACAAATTGTGATAATATTTGAATTTAAAATCCCTTAACTATTTACTTATTCAATATTAAATTCGTTCACACATCTCTCTAAGATCTCTTTGTTAACAGATCTCCAAATTAATTAGTATATCGCCCACAAGCTATCGCTTAAGGGTCATCGACCGGCGTCATCAATTATACATTACATGTCCCTATAGAGCTCAGATTTCATGAGTAACTCTGACAACTGAATTGAAATGAGACCCGCATTCCTTGTGTCAATATCTCATTGGGTACTATTATGGTAGCTTTTTTTTTTGGTGATATTTTATTCTTCGAGTTAAGTTATTACCATTGTATAAGGTCACTGGACTGTCAAAACAATCTAAATGATTTTCAAAGTACTTTTAAATAATGTTTAGAATATATTTTAGATGTGATGTTATTTCTGATTCTCATTTTGTATATTGAATAATTCAATTATTGAGAGTTTGTGGGTTGTTACATTTTTTGACTGAGATCAATTATTATCATATTACTGGCACAAATATTAGATTTATAGAGGCTATTTTTTTATCGTGAATAAATTGAATAAGTTCCTGAGGGTAAAATAAAGTAAGTTTAAGAGAGTAAAATGGAGTAAGTTTTAGACGTCGAGTTCAAATTCTTATTTATTTGCGATACATTCAGATCGGTCTTAAGTAGAATTTCGAAAAACTTTAAATGTTGTTTAATTTCTTTTTAAAAACAAAGGATTGTGCGCTTTGAGTAAAATAATGTATGCTAACGATTTAAATTTAATTTCTTCTAGGGCCCATAAAAACTTTCCACCCTGTATACGAAATTAAATCAATATCTGTAGTCAACTATTTACAGATCAATTGACACAGTTTCTCTTGGCTTGAGTTTAGGTCAGTACTATTTTGTTTGGCTATTTCAGTTTTAGCTCAAAACCTTTGTTTTCAATGGCCTCATTTAAAACGAAGTATTAAAAAACACCGAGGGTGGATAAGCATAGTGTTGTAAAGGTCCAGTGGTTAAACTCGAATCACATGCACTAAGGGATTATGGGTTCCATTTTTAATTCTCTTGTATCTATCTGCCTGACCGGCCTTCCCTTTATTTCCGCAAAAACTGAGTTTAAAAATATGGAAAAATACTAGTATCTACTGACTTCTGACATTCTAATTTCATTAAAAATCACAGAAAACCTATTAATACGTAAGCAACTATTAGTATGGGTTAGTACTAGTTCTTCTCTTCTTAAAAACGATTGATAAAAACACTATATTGTTGTTGTTTTTTTTTATGGATGGGAAATCATATCAATCATATGGCGGAAGGGAGTGTCAGACATTTACTGACTAAAACTCACACATTTTACTTCGTTTTCTATTAAAAAAATACAATTATATTTTTTCCTTGCAGGTTGCAACGCAATCTTCCAAAACTCAGTGTTCGGCGTAGCAGCCTGCCTACCTGCTAAATACACGGGCGCGGTGATCATGGGCGGCAATGCATGCGGCCTGCTAGTAGTGGCTCTGGATTATGCATCCGGCGCCTTCGACAATAAGCGCACCGCCGCCATCTACTACTTCATAGGCGGCATGTTCGTGTTGCTCATCTGTATCGACACCTACTTCGCGTTGCCGCTCAATGTGAGTAGCATTGTCTTACAGCGGCGGGTGGTTCTCTTGTAGTGGGTTGAATACCTATAGTAAAATTTTTGTAAAAATAAAATATTTGTAAAAATAAAATATTTCGTTTTCCCGCTTCGCAACAGAGGAAACAAAAACAATGTATTTCTTACTTTTTTAAGCGGGTACAGTAATGCATTACTAACTAACACGCATATTTTATGTGAATTTGCGTGCATGATGTTTTGCTACATTATGATTTATTTTTCACAAAAGAAAAAAAAAACGTTTTTTATATCAATGCGACTGGCACTGTTCGCCAGCGTGACTGTAATGCGTCGCGTCATTCTGGGATTGACTACAGGATCGGCAATCCTTTTAGCCCTAGAAGTTCTATTTATTTTTATCTCTGGAATTGCATAGTGTAGTCCAAAAACTAGTTGGCCGCACTGCCTCATATATTGCATTTTCGCTTTAAAATCTTAGAATACAGTGCCGTTGAGATCTTTTCATCAACAATGATACCAGTCTATTACAGTCCCACTACAGAGCAAAGGCCTCTTCTTAGAATTTATTTTTACAAGTACTTTGAACACAACCCTTACCCAAGGTGGAAATCTCTTCTTCTAAAATATTCACTAGCTAATCGCAATTTGACCATGCCCTTTTCAAATGAATGACAAATCTAACTAATTTATCCAGAGTACACTACGAGTACCTACCTTTCTTCATAGACCGTGTTCACTACTGTGATTAACTTGTATTTTTCTTAAAAGTGAATAGTGTCTTAAACCATACATTTTTTTTTTCAGAAATTCTATCGCTACCACGACACGTTGAATCAGAAGCGCAATGCCGACAGAGGCAGTACTAAGAACGTGAACGCGAACCATACGTCACGGCTGAAGATCTTCTGGCAAGCGTTTGTGCAGCTGTATAATGTGTTTATTGTGTTCTTCGTGTCGCTCGCCGTGTTCCCTTCTGTTATGTCTGGTGAGTACTAATATTGTGTGAGCGTAGACTGCCTGGTAATATAAAGAAAAGATACGTAACGTCTCATAATGGAAAAATAATGAAAAAACTGAATAGAACCTTATTACTTGTCGGGGGGTACACAGATATTTTGATTATGGCAAGATATATTTTTTTGTAATCACATTTTCTTTTAGTTCATACATAATGTAATAGCGAAATGCCAAAGGGCCAAATTGGCAAGCCTCACAGATTTTATAAGAATAAAGAAAAACCACCACCTATAGACACTTCTTGACACTCTTTCATCTAGCTAGAGCCTATCCCTGTTATAAGATCAAGTATTCTAACCAAAAAATGCATTGCCATGCGAATCGAACCAACATATAAAATTTCAGTTCAATAGGTTGAAGAAAACAGCTTTAAAATTGATTTGCATTATTTGACCCGAACATGGAAAACCAGCAAGTCGTCTAGACACGTACATAAAGTTGCTAACTAACCTTGTTTTTTGTTGACAGACATACAGCCGAACACCCCAGGATTCCTAGGAGACAACTTCGCGCGCCTCACGTGTTTCTTGACATTCAACCTAACAGCGTTCATCGGTAACATTACAGCTAGTTCGTGGCAATTTGTAAGTATCTTTTGTATTCTTGTGTCGTATTACATAGCACTTGTTAATCAGTGAAATAATAGTTGTAACTGGAGATTACTTTTTGTGAACCAAAAATGTCAAAATATTGGTTTTATAGTATATCTGTACATAGGAGCATCTGTTATTGTCAGTAACAATGCATACCAGTAACAAGTAGACGTCCGCTCCCGTCTGATGTTCTGTGTGACTGTTTTAAACTCTCTACAGAAACACTACAGTATTCACTACTATCAATTTAGAAATATTTTTTTAGACATGTGCAAATATTAACATGCCTATATTTTTTTTCATAATTTTAACATTGATATTATGACATTAGAACGTGAATAACAATCCCGACTAGAACCGTCGGGCAGTAGCCCACCAGACACTACACCGTCTGGTTGGAGGATCCTCCCTTTTCAAGGGAGGATGAGGAACTTTACACTCTGTCCCTAATCCCTCTATAATGGTATACTTAACCAGGTATAATAAAAAATAGGCCCCTACGTCTGAATACTAAACATAATCATCAATTCCTTCCAGCCCAGCCCACGTTGGTTAGTACTTTTCACAACCGCCCGCCTGGTGTTTGTCCCGTTCTTCCTGATGTGCAACTACAAGCCAGTGGAGCGTACGTTCCCGGTGTACGTGACCAACGACTACGTGTACTGGGCCGCGTCCGCGCTGCTCGGCTGGAGCTCCGGACACGGCAGCTCGCTCGGCATGATGTATATTGGAGGGTGAGTGTCTACTCAATGCCATAAGGCAATCAATTAGACGGAGATAGTGGTGCTCATTCTCTTGTTCACAAACTTTACAAAATTTAAGTCGGCTATACAATAAATTACCTAAAAAAGTCAGAGAGTGTACAAGTATACCAGCATTTAAAAAAGCCCTAAGGAATCATTTATTAGATACGTAAGTTTGGCTTGAACTGTTTCGTATTTTATTTAGTCCTAAACACATACTCGTTATATTATGTTATAAATTGAACTATAGTTTTTGGATAGTTTGAACGTCATAATGTAAACTACAACTTATTGTAAATTTAGTTAAGTTTCTCTTTAAGTGAACTGTAATTTGTTCTTTGAGAAAAAAAAATGTCTTTAAACCGAAGTTCAATGCATCTTTCCCTTTCCATTTCTTAAAGAAAAGAACAGAAGATACATCTTAGTTCAATCCTGTCAAATTAGACAGCGTCTGTAGAAGATTGGCGTATATTTAGACGCCATGTTTTTAATCGCGTCTAAATTATATGTGTATGGAGTGTCTAAATTTGACAGGACTTAACTAATATTTTATCTTCTGTCCTTTTCTTAATGAAATGGAAAGATAAAGATGCACTTTACTTAAATTTAGGTTAGTTTGTGAATAAGAGAATCGGCACCAGTATCTCGCCCTGCAACAGACGATAAATGAAACCTTGAATGTTTCAAACTGTGGTCTGATCGCTATACGACATAGAAAATTAATCGCTATTCTAAAAAATTTAGCTACTATTTTTTTTGCATAATTTTTCCTATACCAATATCGGGCGTGATAAAGACCAAACAGAGTGTATTTGTGTATTTTTTTTCTGATAGTGATTTCCCGAGTATCGAATACAGATTAGTTAATTTCTCTCAACACAATATTGAGTGCCGGAAATAGGTATTTTTTTTAAAGTTATGTGTTATAATTCTTCTTAGCCCACTACGCAACAGAGGATACATTAAACATATGTTTCTTACTTTTTTAAGTGGGCAAAATAATGCTTTACTTGGTACGAACATACTTATTTTCAACAAAATTTGTGTGCACCAAGTTTTGCGACATTCCCACTATTTTATAAATACACATTGACCTTTCGAAACCAGAGTATGTACCACTACATGAATCTTACTAGTACATTTACTTTTTCAGCACGGTAGCGCCTGAGAACGGTAGTACAGCCGGCATGATGGGCGGCGCCGTCCTTGTATCGGGTATAGTAGCCGGTATCACGTTCACCCGCCTCTGCCCCATCATCGTGACAGCAGAGATATGGCGGACCTTCTAGCGATCACTACACTACGTCTCCACGGCGTGGGACGTGTTTACACGTCGACTGGGACAGTGAACGAAGTGTTCTGTTTATTGAAGCTATAGTGACAGTGTGTAGAAGGATTTACGTGTAAGGCTTAGCGTCCTGGGCTACGTTTTGTAAAAAATATTGCATTGAGTGAAGATCGTGCGGTGCGGAAACTGACTCCCAGCTCCATGGACGTCTAGCTTAGTATAGTCTCGTCAATCAAGAGATTAAGGATCTGTTTCTGGAACGAAAATTATTAAACTTGTCGATCGTATCAACAGCCAATCGGATCACTGACATGTCGATGATTTTTGTTCCAAAAACAGGGAGTATATTAGAAAATATTATTTTGACGTTAAAAGTTGGCAGTCCTGTGCGAGTTAGAAGTAAGGTGCCTGGATAACAGTGATATAAGGATTGTGACATTCGACAAATGTGTTCTATAGCTATATATGTATATTATATGCGAGTTATATAATTTTTACGTTGTGTAGTTGGTTGTTGATTCAGTAATTAGGAAATATGAGATACAGTTTGCCAAAAACTAATAGTTTTATCTGTTCATATATTTGTTTGCACTGTAAGGTCGTTTTTACCTTATCAATGTGTGGTATGGCAAGGCTTATGCATTTATTAGTATTTCATCCATAGCAATTTAAGTTGAAACTAAATATTACTTTTGTCTAGAAGTTCCCTTTCAATATCATATGTGGAGTTAAAATCAAGTGTTACGAATAAGTTGTTTTGGTGCTTGTTAAGAATAATGATAATCATAATTGTTTGGACTTACAATATTACAGTTTGACTATTCACAGAGGTTATAGACATATAGAAGTAAATTGATATCGGAAAATGTATCTTATAGAGTAAGACTTATGGTCACAATCGCCATATTGAGGCTTTTTCAGAACAGATGATATCCTAAAGCAATATTGACGGAATTGTTAAAATTCTACTTGAAATAAGGCAAAATGAATATGAAAATATCAGAATATAATATAATTGCTAATATATAAACATAAATAACATATGAATATGCTATATAAAAGTATATAATTATGTATAGTTAAAGATTTTAAGTGCATATAAAATATTTAATAGGTAGTACAATGCAGTTGAGATGTATGAAGTTATTATATTTGTTAGCATTTTACTATTATATCGTAAATAATAATTTTAGTTGCCCTGTAAGTAATTTTATGATTATTTATTCAGTTTTGACCCTTCCTGTATCTCATAATTACAGTGATGAGCTTGCCCTTATTTAAGTAAGAACGAATAAGTAAGTTTACCGACTTTTTTACCCTCCTAGCGTCAAGATTAAGGGTCAAGGGTAAGAAGTAAAGTTTTCATTCATTGACGTGACTAAACATTAATCCAAAGTGCTTGTAAAATTAAGTTAATTAGTGATTAGTACCAATAATGAAGTTATTTTTGTCTGAGCACAAAATTTCTAAACAAGACACTGTAAATGACATTTGTATTTTGTATTAAAAAGAAATTAATAGAAGGTTGTTGTTCCTTGTGCCTGTAAGGCTTCGTTCACACGGCATTGTCCTGCACGTTTTTTTGTAATCGTTTTTTTAACGTATAGTCAACCGGGTGTTCACATGGTAAATTTTCATTCGTGTAAAAACGGTTAGCGACAGTTTCCACACAGTTGTCACAGTGAGTAGACGTCACTGATGGATTCACTAAATGTATTGTTTCAAAATTAGGATAAATATTATTTCCATGATTCCCTTTCAAGCTGCTTGAGTTATATAAAGTTCCAAAGATTTATCCCTAAAACGGGATTTTGTTCCACTAAAGAATATAATAGTTAGAGAGAGAAAGAATTTAATAGTAGTCTATAGAAAATTCCTCAACCATTTTGAATATCAAACCAAATCAAACGTAAAAGACATACCCCTCCACATACCCCTCTAAACACGCTCAGATACTAAGCGCATCTTCGGTTTCTATTCGATAAAAAACGTATGACATCGTATCGTGTGAAGGAGACAAAGGCGTACCATATGCCACTGCGAACCGAATACGTCAAAGTTCATTCGATTTGCTTGACAAGTCCGTTGAGTATGCGTTTAAACGTATAAGCGGTACACGTTTTTTTGCAGTACTATCGTCGTGTGAATGGATCTATGAACGTTGTATGGTCACTGTTCATACGTTAAGACGTATACTGCAGAAAAACGTGCAGGACAATGCCGTGTGAACGAAGCCTAATAGGTACTATAGAAAAAATCAAACGTCATTTTTCATACTCTTGTGTTGTTGTTTTTGTTATAAAATAGTAATTTTGTCTGATAATTTATATGAGAGAAAGCCATTAACCAAATTCTAACATTATATTTATGTTTTACAGACTGAAACACTAACAATCATTTGATGTAGATAATAAGACTTCTTTTAGGGGTGTTATTCAATGCTAGATTTATTACGAAGTGTGTGAGGCATTTGACAAGTTATAAGTTTTTGTACCGCGTAAAATAAAGCAATTAGTATAATTTTATGCGATACAATCTTAGTATAAAACTAGGAACTGTAGCGACTAAGCAACTTTTAAGGCTCGACTTTGATATTATTATTATTTTTTTGTGTTCATTATTGCAAGCCAAATAATTCATCGTGTGAAGTAGTACAATGCACTTCCCAACCATTATGGTGGCTTTGAATTTGAGGCGGATCTCGCACGGTACCCAATAAAAAAATAGACAGATTTTCGCTTGCGACGCATAGTATTTCTGAATTGTATAATAAAAAGTCAAAATATCGATAATTACGTAATTTTCAGACATGCTTGGAGGCTTCAACCACGAAAATACTATTTGATACGTTTTTCAGCAATAGCTCAGTAATTTCCCTTTTTACTTTATTTACGCAATTTTTTTTTATTTATAGAGGTTGCCCTGCCCGGGTTCATTGGTATAAATAATAATACCAGCCTATTACTGTCCCACTGCAGGGCAAAGGCCTCTTCTCATATAGAGAAGGCACGAGCATTGATCACCACGCTTGCTCAGGGCGGGTTGGCGATTTCGAACTTATATTCACTACAAGTCCAGGTTTCCTCACGATGTTTTCCTTCACCGATGTCTGTGATGTCTAAGATAATCTTTAGAAAGTACATATGAATTGAAAAAGTCACATTGGTACTTGCCCGGATTCGAACCCACAACCTCTTCATTGGTATAATTAGCATAAAATTATTTTGTCTGTGCAAGGTGTGCTTACTTTCAGAGCGGCCATAATGTTTGTAGAGTAACCTGGTTTGAATGTTTCCTGTCAGTCCTATTTATTTGAAAGTAAACTGTTATTTTTTAAATTTTACGTTTTTTTATTTTTTTTCACCTTCCCCGTTTTAATAGAAAGTAATACACATTCAAAATAATATCGTAAGGTAGAAGTAGTTACGAATTTATGGTGGGGACGGTTTGTCGAATCTTGGTGAGTTGTGTATCAAATCTCGAATGCAAAATATAAGTAATATTTATATCAGGTCATTCCAAAAGTTCCATGTAGCAGAAGTCTGTGCCTATATTATCAGATTTTTGAGATTTATCGTTGATTTGATACACAATTTACTTCAGTGTAGGTATATAATAAGTACAAAGAAATTATTTAAAATCAAGGAAGACGATGATTTTGGTTCCCACGCGTCTCTTCGTACACAAGGCGATGCTGAACACCAAAAACCGTTGTTAGAAGATGTTTGGCAACAATTTAAGATTGCAAGCTTTTTTTACAAAAATAATGGGACGTTTTATAGTAAAATGGATTTTAAAACTGAAGGAGAAAGGTTAGAATTAATACATGTCGACTTCAACATGGAATTTTTTAGCCGCGTGATTTTGTGAAGAGTGATTTTCTGAAGATAACTTTCGTATTGGAAGTGATATAGTGCAAAATTGAACGGACATCAACTGGTTTGCCAAGTATCGAACTGCAAAGCATTGTGTATGAAGCAGCAACGCTTATATATATTGGTGTTGTATAACCCTGGTGCCTTATACATCTTCCATTGGTTTCTTACACCGCGTAGAATAAGTGGAGATTTTATTTGCCAATAAACGCCGAAATATTTATTTGTGAAACAAGGAATTGTACCTACCTATAGTTAATGAGCTAAAGTCCATTATGTATCTACGTAGATATCAAGAAAACGTTATGGTAATAATGCTGTCATCAGCCTCTTATGGTATTTTATGAAAACTGAAATGAATTTATTTTTAGTACAAATATCAAAAGTGAATAGATTCAAGCCGAATTGCGTGGATTAATATGAAATGTATGTAAAAGGCGCGACAGCCGGCTGTCCATTCTTCAGTGGGATTTTTGCGTGAAATGTAGAACAATACATATTGGACAGGCCGTGCGTGGTCAACGATTATTTCAATATAAAAAATGCGTTACATCAGTTTAATTCTACGACTAGAAGGCTAGGCACAAACATTTTCTGTAGATAACTGATTTGTAGGACTCTGTTCGGTTAGTAAATTTAACTTTTAAGTTTTTTATTTAACTATTTTGAAGTAATACTTATTAAAAACTATCAAGTTATGTTTCTACAAAAATATAATTATAGGTCAACTCATTACCTATACTAGATGCTGATCCGACAGTGTTATTACTATAATTTCAAAATAATCTGATGACAATAAAGGGGATTATTGAAAATTGCCATACATATTATAGAATTAGGAAAGTTACCAGAGAAATATTTAAAGTAGACACTAAAAGACAAAAATATTATTAGATGTTAAAGCTGAATTCACCACTTCTGATTATGGGCAAAATAGATTATCTAATTTTATTGTAAGTGTGACAGTCGTATTTATTTGGCTGTTTGTTGATCTTTTACGCCCTAAACGGCTTAATGCTACGCGACCTGAATAAAAAAATTGGACACTTTTTTTCTAGTAGTACGATCTGGCGAGATATTTTTTTGAATGTAGCGATGTAGCTATTTAGCTTTTAACACAGGCTTACTAGTTACTTATCAAGCCTGTGTTAAAAGCTAAACAGCTATAACTAAGTACATATTACAATCAATTATTTCTATCTACTCATTTTGCCTATAATATCATAATTTATTCTACAAAGACTTCGTCGGTGATGTTGGGTGAAGTGATCTTAAGTGATCACTTGGCTTAACTTAAAATTGGCTGTTTTTTTTCAGAATGAATAAACAGAAGTGGTGAACATAATTATTTTAAAATGATTATATCTTGCACTTGTAACACTTCCACTATCACTTAATCCATCTTGGAGGTACCTATCACTTTAATATAAGTCTATACTTCGCTAGTATCTTTATCATCCGACTTTATATACAAGTAAGCTCGTTTCACGTCACACTAAAGTACCTAAGTCTATTTATAATGTTGAGGTTTTAATTTTTTTCAATATGTATTTTTTTTCTCAATATTGTATTATATAAGTAGCTTTTGTATAGTCGACAAAATATATCACTAACCAGGGATTTCTGATACCTACACTTAATCTAATTTTCCTGTGTAATATATTCAATGGAGACCTATTTGAAATTATTTTAATTAACCATTTTATTACTTCTAATATATCAGCCGACCCGGGTTACTTATTTATTTTATTGACTGAACCTATATCTATTAGCTTCGTAGATTTATATATGTATTATATAAAGTAAGTATTAGTTATACACGTACCTATTTAGTTTTACTTTTTATTTCTATAAAATCTAATATAAGTATAAAACTATTCATAATGTTTATATAAACACGTAAATACTCTATTCTACATTAAAACCTATTCAAATCTTCTCTATGGCTGATCACTCTCAAACGAGTACCTTATTAAGCACTCCTTAGTCGAAGGCTGTGAATTTATAGCTTTAACCTAACCATTGTAGATATCACAAGCATTTCATTTCTGTTCAGATGAAATTATTTATAATCTATGTAAGTAAATAGTTTTTGTATAGGTATTTAATTTTTACCGACTTCACAAAAAGGAGGAGGTACTATGTTCGGCTGTTTGTATGTTTTTTTTTTTTTTTTTTGTATGTTTGATCATTGATTACTCCGTCAATTGTCAACGGATTTTTAAAATTCTTCTTTTGTTCGAAAGCAGATAGTTCTGAGGTGGTCCCATTGTCACCAAGTTAGGATCTGATGATGGGATCTTGAAGAAATCGAAGGCAACCCTCAAATTTTATAGGCTCACTTATTGTTTTTCGCATATTTTATGAAGTATCTTGTGTATTTGCGTATGGTTGTCACCATCTCAGTTAGCTGAGCTGATGATGGAAGGTACAACTCCTTAACAGTAAGAAGTTACTCGAACAGGCAAGGACTGTTTTAGTAAATTGTTTTGATGTTTGATAGGGCATTTGCCACATTTGGGCTCATGATCATCAAGTCATGACCTGATGCTGCAGTCAGGATAGTCTGCAGAGTACCTAACTCCTCGACAAATAACAGCAGATATATCGTGCTTAGGCTCATTGAAAAGGGCTCGATGTGTGGATAAACGTACTGTTAATGAGGAACACCAAAGTATAGAGACCTGATGCTGAAACCAGGAGCATCAGAAAAAGTACAAACCTTGAAATTACAGCACAGTAGTCGTGTTTGGGCTCATTTTAAACAGGACTAAATTTTAACTCGACACTAAAAAGTAAAAAATAAAAAACTTTTTACAAAAAAAAAATAACCGACTTCAAAAAGTAAAAACTTAAAAATAACTTAAATTTCGGAAGTCGGTGGCAACACAAATTGACTGGCAGAAGAAAAGACACCGACTTCCGAAATTTAAGTTATTTTTAAGTTTTTACTTTTTGAAGTCGGTTATTTTTTTTTTGTAAAAAGTTTTTCATATTGTTGAAATGAAGCAAAATGCAAATATCGTTTGTTGTATGGGAGCCCCTTTAAATATTTATTTCATTCTGTTTGTTAATTTGTATTGGTATAGCTACAACAGAAATAAACCACCACATTTTAACTGTCTCATTATCACGATTTACGAGATACAACCTGGTGTAAGTAAGATTTTTTTCCCCAAATAAAGTCAAATAAAATAAAAAGATGTACAGCAGAGTCCCGTTTTACCTTTTCGGGACGAAACCCCAACGTACGTCCAATTAAATATAATATTTTTAAGGACTCGTACATCTGATTGGCCTAATTCGTATCCGGGCATAAGGCCACGCAAAGAATAGGGTTCCTTAATGGACCATTTGTAATTACAATTTAAATACGTCACATTATGCCGGTTTCGTATTATCGCATTATGTCGAAGATTGGCAATGGTGCCGATTCTCTCATAGACAAACTAACCTAAATTTAAGTTAAGTGCATCTTTCTCTTTCCATTTAATTCAGAAAAGGACAGAAGTATAATGTTATTTTACAATTACATACCGTAAAATGCTGCAACTTTGCACGGATTTTGACGTTTTTCTTCGATAAATCTTTAATCGTTAAGAAAGTCGTATGTTTTTTCAATTACTGTCCAATATTGGACTTTAAGCTATAGGAATACATTTGCTACTAGTAAAAAAAACACCTATAAAGCACCAAAAAATTGCTTTGAAAACGTAGGCAAAGTTGAGGTAAAAACTACAACATTGCCCGTCATAATATCTTTTTAAATGAATGGGTATTTTGGTAACGGATTTGTAACCCATATTGCCATAAAGTTCTTTTCCACGTCAGACTTCACTGAATCTTGAATAGCACAAGAATTTTTTTTTTACAATGCTAGGCAAAGTTGTGCAGGTTTCTCTAAAACTCCCATACAAAAGTGAGTTCGGTGTAGGGCTGCCCCAAAAGAAATGCAACAATTTTTCTTAACATTCAAATATATTTTTAAGAAATCAAATTGTTGTACTTAAATTCTAATAACATTTTTTCATAGGAAAACAAATATGTAGGTAGGTAATAACATTTAAAAAATAATAATGTTGGTACCTATTACTTATAATAAAAATTACAACAGCAGCCTGCAGAGAGATCAACAAATAGTTAATTTGTTGATCTCTCTGCAGCTCCTTAATTTCTAATGATGATAAATAAAGAAACAATAGTTCTAGCTTCTATAAAACGTTCTTAGATCAATTACAAAAAAAAACAATTACACAAGCAACACCACGGTCGATTAAGAGTTGTTGAAAAAATTAAAAGTGGCAGCCCTAACCCTAGATAATGTTGAGTAAAAAGTTGCGAAAATCTGACACAACTTTGCCGACCATGATTTAACGGTTTAAATTAAGATATAATACAGAAAAAACAGTTTAAATACATAAAATAGCATATTTTCTTTGCTATATAACATATTACGGTAGAAAATAAAGCATAAATACTCACAAAATGAAATTTTCCTGAGAGCCGGTAAAAAGCGAGTATCCGCACTTACATTGAAACTGACACTGACAGTTTGTTAACTAAAATTTGGAGTGACGTATGATCGGATGTTGCCATACAGATTGCCGACTTGCTTTTAGTAATACCAAAGACCATAAAAAACATTTCGCAGCGGTAATAACTAATTTTTTTTGAATTTAGGCAATGTTGAGCTATAAAGGCAATGTTACAGCATTTTACGGTATTTGATTAGGTCCTGTCAAATGGCACTCTATAGATAATTTAGACGCGATAAAAAAATACGCCAATTTACTTCAGTAGCTGTCTAATTTGACGGGACTAAACGAATAGGTATGTATCTTTTGTCCTTTTCCTAATTATATGAAAATAAATTTTCACAATGAAAAAAAAAAGCTCTGTCTTTTTCTTTCATTATGAAAATTTATTTTGCACATAACTTAAATTTAGGTTAGTTTGTGAACAAGACAATCAGCATCAGTACCTGCGCTTCTTATGTTAGGTTTCTGTAGCACAATGCTACCGTAACTTTTGTCGCAAATTTTCATCTGAACAGTTTATATTCCTATTCATCATTCACCTGTTTTGTAAGTACAAATAACATTTAAAATTGATTTATTCATTTAGATAAAACCTTACCTTTTACTCTTCATACGGTAAAGTTGTTATTTACCTATTATACATAATATACTGTAATGTAGCGTCCTTGTATATACTTAGTGCATTTATACCGTGTTTAATACCTAAAGTAGTACATAATTAAGCACACCCATTTTAACCTATCGTATTTGTGGGCGTCGTTGCTACTAAAAAACTTGACCTAATTCAAAAAAGAGTTTTAAACAATAACCAAATGACGCTCGACATCCAGCTACCCAAAACTGTCAAAGATCCCAATCAACTTTGAACTTAAAACTTTAGTTGTAAAGTTAAAAATCGATTAAAGAAATTTGACAGATTGTAGTAGCTTGATGTGCTGTTGACTGAACGGTTTACATATGACTTATGAAATATACTTCCCGTACAGATAGAACACAGATTGTTTGAGATTGATGAAAGATGAAAAAACCATTTACGCAAATTAAAATTTCTTTATTGGAATTGGCTGAAGTTGAATGTTTTTAAAGTATTTTGTTTGCGGATATTTTTACTCCCACTTTGTAAGCAGAAGCCGTTAAAAAGTATTAATTACCTTCTATCTAAGTTGTGTACCTATTTATAAAGAATATAAAAAAAACTAAATACTAATTCCAAAATCTCTTTTTATACCAATATAGATTCCTAAAAAAATATGAATTTATCGTAATATGTAACGGAAACCATACCTTTATGACAATAATAACGAACTTACTAACACTTTGTATTACCTACCCTATTTTTCCACTTTTTCACACATTTGTGTACTGAAATTGTATGAACACTCTTTCACTTCCATTCTTCACATGATATTCTGCTTATCGAGTTAAAATGAATAAAATAAACAAAAGAATAACGATTATTGAAATTGCGTTTTATTTGGACTCAATTCCCAATTAACTAATGATAGGAAGAAGTGTTATACAATCTGGTTTTTCTTTTAAAATCAAGGAAATTTATTGTTGACCTGAAATGTTCAGGCGTTGGCATCGCATTTTATCTTAGCTTAGGTTGAATCACGGGGATTACATAAAACTCAAAATATCATGACGGGGATAATAATCTCTGTTCCGTGATAATAACAAGATCAGCTCATTTAAAGTATAAGAAAGCATTATTTTATTATAGAATGTTTTAAAATATTTCCTAGCCTGAGACTGAAAAATGAGCTTCAAATTAGTCTTTTAATAATGCCGTTGCGATTCTGTGACAAACTTTTTAGCTTCACTACAAGTTACAACTACACAAATCAGTTTGAAGCCGGATAATGCAGCTCTTTACATAAGCGAAAGCCTAGCTGCCAAGAAGGGACAAAGCATTGACTTGCAATCAATCCGATTATCCTACCGATTAGTAAGTATATTCTGTGAAAATGTAGGTTCCTGGCAGAATTATTTAGGTCCGGTTGGTGGCTTGACAGATTTTACTTAAAATTGAGAAAGATTTTTGTGTGTGTTAGTTTTGTACAGTGGTATGATGTCGTAATCATGCATTTGAGGAAAATAATTATGCCATGATTGAAATTCATGCATGATTCGCTATGTAAAACATTGTTGTTAAACTTTCACTTATTTCAAAATTGTAGATACATAAGTGCTCGTATGGTGACAAAGATGACACATTGTGTTTTCTGTTAATTTGAACTATACTTAGGTTCTGCAAGTGCCGATCGTCGGTATAATCTTTTCACGGGATCATCGGTAATAATGATTTGATTTTACCTTATTATTATACCTTGTAACATGCTCATTATAATTTTGCAAATATACCTATGACATATTTGAAAACATATTAGGTAAGTATAACAAGCACTAGTTTGAAGATAAATAATGTTACTTACATATTTTCATGCGTGCCCATAATTGTTTCAGGAAGTAGGGGTAAGTCAAAATCGAAGATCAGTAAGAATGCACACGTACCTGATTTTGGTTAGCCATTAAACGCTTGCATGTCATAGAATTTCGTTCTATTTTAGACTCCATTAAATGCATACCCATTTAGCCATGTATGTCAACTGAGTTGAGTCATTTATTGACCGATACGCACGTCAGGAAAAGCGGGACAAATATTGTACCAATTGTTTATTATAATCTATTGGTGAAAGTTTATAGGAATGCAGATCACATGCTTGAAGGTATGGGGCTAACGCTGTTAAAGCCCTAGGGAATTTTTATGGGCCAAGAGACTGATTTCACATGACCTTTTTTGAAAATTGACCTGGAAGGCGGACCTTCTTTATAAAGTTTATTATATTTTCAGTTTGATTCTTTGTACTTGATTGATAGATAGGGTTTAAATAACGAACCTTCAGTAAAACGACAGTTTCTTTATTGTTTTTCAATAAATAATAATAAATTAAAATCGTCAATAAATAACTCTTTTAGACCCTAGCCGTTTCATTGGTGCGTGCGTCAAAACACTATGTACAATGCGTTTCCCGTGCATATTTACATGAGGTAGGTATTCGTTTAGTAGGTGGCTGAAGATGATGATGATGACGAGGAGACGGAGGATACGCTGGAATAGCTCGGAGACTGGTTCGAGGCGGAGCTGGAGTCACCAGGGTAGTATGAGCTGTAGGCGAGCTGCGAGGGGTCCCAAACTCTCGCGTAGGGTCCACTGCTGGCTGGCTCCCAGGCGGGGTTGTACGAGTCTTGAGGAGCGGAAGGTCCGGGCGTTGAAGGAGGTCCGTACTGATTGGCCGGGGGACCGTATTGGGGTGCGGGAGGGCCGGCTTCTGTAGGCGGCATCATCATCATAGGCATAGCTGGCAACAAAAAGAAAATTGAATTATTGCATCCGAGAATTATTTTTTGTATTGGTGCTACAGAAGAAGACAATGTTCTTTGGTATCTAACCTCCTTTCTTCATGACCAAGTTGTAGATCAGGAATCCAAGGACGAGGGTGATGGCCAGTTTGCTGAGGATCAGGGCCTTAATGGACTTGATGCCGATGATGGCAACTAGGATGGGCATCAGAGCCTTCATCTTCAGCTTCAGCAGCAGCAGGACGGGTAACAGAAGCTTCTTCTTCAAGATGCCACGAGCTGGAAGAAAAGTTGTATTAATTTTTACATCAGACTTATTTTGTTCCTACGTTTTTATGGACGATCATTACCTTCACCGTTTTCACTGTCAGTCTCAGGGAATTCTACATCCAGACCCCGATCAGCTCTGTAGGACACCTCAGCACTATCGAAGAGGAACTCAGGCAGCTGGAACCTGACCTCATTGTTGCTCAGGTACCGGCCGACGCGTTCGAAGATCACTTTGTCGATGTTCTTGTCATCGAAAGCTCTTGCAGATTCCGAGTTTACTCCAAGCTTGGTGTCCAGGAACGAGAGAACTTTCACTTTGAGACAAGACATCGGGGCTTCAGCTTCGAAACAATCACTGATTACACTCTGCAGCAACTCATCACTTGATCTTAAGCGCGCCGTTTGAATTTCATTGTCCTTAATGCTGTAACCACGAACGATGGCGAGAGAAGCCAGGAGTAAACACAAACACTTCATTTTGTTTTTTTTCTCACTTTGTCATTAGATTTGATTAATTAGACGTTCGGACCGACCGGTTAATGGAGCAACAATGATTTAATTTTTCAATGGGCTTGGTTTTTATAGTGTGATCCTTTGGGCGGCAAGGCACGCGGTCTCCGCGCGTGATTTGAATGCGAAACGCTTTCATACTTGGCAAACTATTTATTTTCATTTAAAGAAAGTCCTGGTGGTGAGAGTGATGTTTTTGGCGATGATTTTCAAAATATTAATATTTATTGTTTTTCTTGTGAGTAAGCTTTATTCAGGATTTTTCAGTCAGAATGTTTTAGGGTTTTATTTTTATGTTACGTAAGAATAATCGAAGTTTTTAAGTATTTTTATTTTTAGTAAGTATTTGTTTTTTTTTGTTTTCGTACCTTTTTTTAAAGGAGAGTACATTTTCTCTTTTACTATAGTAGTTTTATGCAGATAAGGACTTAATTAAAAGGTTAAAATCAATGAAAATACTATTTGTCTTCAAAGTATTGAATGACGCTGCCGCTATTTAGGACAGATATAGGTGCCGATTCTCTTGTGCACAAACTATCGTAAATTTAAGTTAAGTGCATCTTTCTCTTTCCATTTCTTAAAGAAAAGGACAGAAGATACATTTTAGTTTAATCCTGTCAAAATAGACAGCGCCTGATGAAAATTGACGTATACTTAGACGCCATGTTTTTAAATTGCGTCTAAATTATCTATGGAGTGTCTAAATTTGACAGGACTTAACTAATATTTGATCTTCTGTCCTTTTCTTAATGAAAAAGAAAGAGAAAGATGCACTTAACTTAAATTTACGATAGTTTGTGCACAAGAGAATCGGCACCATTATCTTTCTAGCCTTCCCAATCATGTTAGGGTTGGTTTTTCTGCAACTGCCTATCAGACCTCTTCTGTAGGTCTAACCCAGTAACTGGGTAACACAGCATACCTTCTGTGTTCCCTAACAAAGAGGGTTTTTAAGTGTATTATCAGACTTTCAGTCGTCTGACTACCCTAACTAATTATTTAAGTAACTACTTAGTATTTGAAGATATTACGTATTACAACTTATTCAAGGAAAAGATTTGAACTTTTATTTTCCATCCAGAAACCGTATTAATATTTTAAATGCGAAAGTAACTCTGTCTGTCTGTCTGTCCGTCTGTCTGTCTCTTCTTCACGCCTACACCACTGAAGCGATTTGAATGAAATTTGGTACATAGGTATATTCTGGGACTCGAGAAAGGACATAGGATAGTTTTCATCCCGGAAATCCCCCTGAAACGGGAACTATTAATCCACGCGGACGAAGTCGCGGGCAAAAGCTAGTACTAAATAAAAGGGTTTATTTTCGTTGTTTACAGGTACTTTTGTGTTTAGACGTAAGTAAACAAATACTATTGCAGCTGGTCTTTGCTACCGTTATGTGGAAATAACCTTTCTAGTCACGTTCGTTTTACTACAGATTTTTATGTAATGTGAGGGAATACTCGACCTCTGTTATGTGCTTATGTTGTTAGAAGCCAGAAAGTCTGTTGTCCTTGTCGGTGTTGGTGTCTGTCAGTCGGTCATATCATCTGTGTTACTTGTTACTGGAGTAGACCTCCAGAACAGGTCTTACAGGCATTCGCTCTATGTAAAACATCTCTCTCGCTCTACACAAACACCGGTGGGCCTCGGATAGGATACTGTCCATTCGGAGAAAAAAATCAGGAAGTCGGTCATTTTCATCAACGTGTTGGTTCTTGATGGTTCTCATTCTCAACATGGTGTCTCTATGAGGTATATGAGGTATTATGAGCTTACCTATACATTAGAATAGCACATACTCTATAGATCTATAGGAGCGGAGTAGGAACTAGCTACTTTATTTTTATATGAAGTAGGAGTAAAAGAAGATAGATAAAAAAATTGACACGGAGAAGTTTGAATAGTATAAGTAATTGCTGAGCAGGAATTGCGTGAATTTATGTTGCATATAACATTATGTGTCACTTTATTTATATATACTAGCTTTTGCCCGCGACTTCGTCCGCGTGGATTAATAGTTCCCGTTCCCGGCGGATTTCCGGGATGAAAACTATCCTATGTCGTTCCTCGGGTCTTAGACTACATGTGTACCGATTCAAATAGGTTCAGTGGTTTAGGCGTAAAGAGGAGACAGACAGACAGACAGACAGAGTTACATTCACATTTATAATAGTATAGTAGTACGGATATTACATAATTTTAGTTCATTATGTTTTTTTTTCATATCATGTACGATATATTCATAACGGTTTCAAACACGCAAGCGAAACAAAAAAAATTTTTTATGGTCTTGTGCCTGCGTTTTTCCTTAGAACCGCAAGCCAAGGGACACTCAGTCTAACTGGCTGTTTTCAATTTTCCAAAACGAAAGAAGCAGGAAAGTGCAAGAAACTCCACGCACACGCTTTTCAATCCTTGTGTCAGTAGTGTAAAAACTATTTAAAACTGACGCCGATTTTAAAAAAGGGGCGAAACTTTTGACAGAATTTGTAAATTATCTGAGCGACTTTCCCAATTTGTCTTCGTCGTAAGTAGAGGGTACTTACCCTCTACTTCTCTTCTACCCTCCATTGGCTTGCGGTTTTAAGGAAAAGCGCAGGCAATGAAAAATTAAAAAAATTTTTTTTTTCTTTTCTTCGGACTTCAACAACTATTTGGAAAACATTACGAATTGATCCTGTCGGTTTTGAGTTTTGTGCTTAGCAACATATTAAACGATTCATTTTATTAATATACTAGCCGTCCCCGCGGTTTCACCCGCGTTTTGTTATGTAGCCTATGTCTTATTCTGATGTATGAGCTATATTTCTGTAACGTTTCATCAAAATCCGTTCAGTAGTTTTTACGCGAAAGAGTAACAAACATAAATACATACATACAGATCTTTCCTTTTTATAATATTAGTATAGATAATTAGCGACCCGCCCCAGCTTTGCTTGAGTGATGCCAATCTTTGAATTTCTCTACCATAAGATGCATTTGGATCTTCCTCTGGAATCACTACTAATGATGAAAACCGCACTTAAGTGATCTTATGTACTTATCAGCAGGAAACCTATTTTGCACGATAAAGTAAAGAAGAAAGCCATGGCAGCTAAAGTATGTTGTTGTCGATGACGGACGATTTTATGACATTCCGCAACCTTAGGTACTGTTACATTTAAGCTCATTTTTACGAGCTTGAGATATGACTGACAACAATACTATTTTTTTTATCTCAATTTATTTGTTTCCAAAGACATGAGCTACACATAACCACAACAAAAAAAAATGAAGCGGGAAGGAGTCATTGATGTGAAATGAAAACAAGCAACAGTAGAACACTGACTCCTAAGGCACAGGTTATTCTAGTTTAGGAGTCAGGGTTTAAATTTTGTGTACCTTTCACAATTTGTTAAACAGCTAGATTTTAAGCAAGTTTTTTAAGGTTTTCTGATCAATAAAGATTTATTTATTTATTATATGTTCCACAATATATTTTGCTTTTTTGCATCAGCGCCTCCCTCCCCCTCTGATATTTAACACATTCCACAAGGATGTGTTGCACATCATCGACCCTCATACACACATCATAATTTGAGGATTCAGTAACAATACTATTCAGTATTCAAATCGTTCAGCCATTAACTTTACATTGCCGCACCCCAATCGTCAGTCTAAAATCACTATGCAAGGCGCACCAATATGGTTATGTTACCACCTAATTAATTCCTCGAGACAGTTGCTTTACATTCAGCACATTACAATCATGCAGAAACGGTATCCGAAAACAATCGAATATGTTAAACAGAATACATTCTTCAACAAGACGTACGTAACATCGAAACATGGTGTATTTATCCTTCCTGTTGGGTGATGGACTGGAGTCGGTTTAGACGAGCCACAATCGGTGCTAAAAATACTTTTTTCAGTCAATCCTGCAAATATTATGTCCTCAGCTGTGTCAGTCAGTATTCATTTATATAGTAACTAGCTTTTGTACGCGGCTTCGCTTGCGTTAGAAAGAGACAAAAAGTAGCCTATGTTACTCTCTATCCCTTCAACTATCTCCACTTAAAAAATCACGTCAATTCGTCGCTCCGTTTTGCCGTGAAAGAAAGACAAACATACAGACAGACAGACAGACAGACAGACAGACAGACAGACAGACAGACAGACAGACAGACAGACAGACACACTTTCCCATTTATAATATTAGTATGGATGTTTTACGTGAAGTGACACGATACCTCTTGGTCTAACTGGACAGATTTTCTCGCTTTCGACTGTCAAAGTTCTGCGAATGACTTCTGTTACTTGCCTTCGTTTGCACCCACACACAAACTCGAGCATGGTCACGAGCAGTCATCAGGACGTAGACTTGTTTTAGAATTGTTTAACAATATCCTGATTAGTAATTAGTGACCCATAGATATTTAATCATAATGAAATAATACTCCTGAAAATAAACAATATTAATTAAGGATTTCTTTTTGTATCAGTTACTAATTAAGAGCCCTCGTATCATTTTTCGAAAATTATGCCATGGCTGGTGTTTCTTTTTTTTTGGGGAGTGGGAAATCATCCAATGACTGCTCCCGTCTCCTCGTGTCAGACTTTTACTGACTAAAACCCACTCATGTTTCTTCGGTTGCCCTTTATGTTCCGGGGTCACGGTATCTATTTTAAACATTCCGCAACCATGGCTGGTGTTTCTGGGATCTCCATTTAATTAAATTACAATGTGTTTGGTCTGCACAAACCAATAGTCAAGACAGCTGTTTGTCATGCAGTGTCGGGCTATGCTCTCACCACCGACGAATCAAGCGACACATCGCTTTTGTAATGTCATTCATGAGCTTTATGCAGCGTATTTCGTTAGGATGTCAGACTTAATGGCATGGTCGCTTTTGATTTGTGTATTTGTTAGAAAGGTCCAATTGGCACCCTGCCAATGGAACCTATTATTAAGCCTCCGATGACCGTCCGTCTGGCAACGGATTGTAAATTATGAACTATATATAGCACAAAGTACCTAAATAATGACCATAGTTAGAGTTTTGAAATTTTCACAGAATAAGTATTTCTGTTACCGCAATAACAACTAATCTAGAATTATGTTACAAATGAAAAAAAAAAATGTTTGTAATTGTTAAACCCTAAAAATATTAAACTGATTTTAAAATTTCCTAAAAATAACATTACATTATCAGCGAAGCGAATATAGGCAATGTAACATCACGCGATATGTCGCACGGGAATAGAGCAGTAACCAAGAACAAAAATAATAACGTGTGTGAAACCTTAAATATATTTTTTTGGGTTTCTAGCAAAAACTCAAGAAGTCACATAAACGCATCGTGATTTCTGTGAGTATTTACAAGAATAGTAGTAGTAGAATACTCAAAGGTAAGTTCCGGAAAAATAAAGTAAAAAATACTGGAAGGCCGAAGAAAAAAAATTTTTTAATGGAGCAGATGTGTACAAAATTAGGTTAGGTGCTCGCGTCGAATTTGAAACAAAAATAATAAGGTCGAGATTAATAAATGCTACTTTTCACAATCATGCTTTGTCTAATCATTATTCTTGTCACTGTTACACAACTGTCAAATGCCAAGTGCAAGATAGCTGAGGCAAAGTATAGTTAAGTAATCTCCAACCTTTAGTAAGAGCTTCGGCTAATTAATATTACTGCCACCCCCCCGGAAATTGGAAGATCAAGAGAGTTCATTGCTTTTCCCGAGACCTGGCTTTAAAAATCTGACAAAAGCTGATTTAACGTGGTATGTAACTGGCAAATAACGATGGAAACAGAGTAACGCAGAATAGCTAAGTTCGGGCCAAATAGTAAGTTGTTGTTATTAACTTATAGCTTGTATTCATAATAGTTTGAAGTTAGCCCTAAATTAATATGAAACTAATAAATAGTGTGAAGAAAGGATAAGTAAGTTTTAGAAATGTTATTGTATTTAGCCATTTTATCTAAAAAAGATTGTTGAACATAAATTATATTCTACAAGAAAAATAAACAGTTTTACTTCTTTACAATATTTGTATACACTTAAACAATCTCATAAATTAATTTTATGTAGGTAAACAGACCCCGTAATCCTTACAGAATACAACTAAACAAACTTACGCCATTGCAACAAGTTACGTAAAAAGCTTCTGAATCTGAATAGTTTTGCTAACAAAAGTGAAACTGCTCCGGTTTAGCAAAATGCGTGTCGCATCTCCGTTATGCAATAAGGGTTGGACATCGCGTATGCACCTCGTGCACACATTTGCATGGCCCGCCATGTCCGGATTGTGAAATTGCTGTTTCACTTCCGTTCTGATAACATTGGCTCGTAAATCTGTGGATTGGTGTCATTTTATTTTATTGACGGGTTTAAAGAGGTTACTGCTGGGCCCAATAATTCATAGTAATCCCAATTTATAATATTATAACATGTGTGATCAATAGATAGAAAAAAAAATCTATTTTTATTGAAATCCACAAATTAAGTAAATTACCCCTGTTATCCTGTAATATACGATACTCTACTGCATTCCTTTTGATGTTAAGACTGTTTGTCAGACTTTCGGATGCCTGTTCTGAGTACCCCCAAACGACTGCCAATGATTTTCGAAAAAAAGCATGGACCCATATCGTTTTAAGCATACAGGCTTTATAATTTCAAACTCCGGGCTGCTAATGAGAAAATTTTAACAGTAAATAAATAAAGTCAGTGTTTTGAACCGGTCCAACCCTCCAAAAATGTCTATTTTAATCCACAAAGAATAAAAAAATATTTGGTGCATCATATTTCCGTTAAATTTAATGAGGTGACCAAATTCATAAATAATCTATTTGTGAATATTCAACCGGTACTTTAAGCACTAACGCATCTTTAATTTGCAATAAGAAAGTAAGTAAATAATTTATGCTGTCCGTATTAGGTAACAGTCATACACATAACACTATCCACTTACAAACATTACGCTCGTGACAAACATACTAACGCGCCCGAAATTCCTTCATCTACTTCTACAAACAAAGACAAATTAACTTTGTAGTCGCAGGAACTGTATCGTCGCAATTTTGAACCTTAGTCCGTTGATTTATTAAAATGTTTCTAAGTTCTGAATGAATTTTGATTTGTTTTATGCGTTCGATAAGGTACGCATGTTATAAGGACCTAAAAATAGTTAAGTTATGGTTCTGAATCCGTGCTAATGTGTGTTCAGTGGGTCAGCAGGGTAGAGCTGGCATGCCGAGCCTGCGGCCTGCCGCATCCTGCTTGAGGACGGCGCATTATAATGAGGAGTGCCGCAGGGCTCCTGTCTGGGCCCTGTGTCATCGTGAATTCAATATTTTGATTGATCGTACTAGAATTTGTGTTAGATTATTAGGCTTCAAATGCAAACCCTTTAAGAGTCTTTAATATCTTACCCTCATTAAAACATTGTTCAAATGTCTTTTACGAAAGTACAACCACTCTTCTTTGAAAAACTATAATTTATCTCGTTGAATTTTATGAAAATTTGATTGAGGGGTCTATCAAAATTCCCATTGTAAATTTAATCACACTGTAGGGTAAATATATGTTTTATTTTTAACAAAGCAGAATTCCTGAACATTTGCGTCATGACTGTAGTCAGACGTCATATCCCAGAATAGAAACTAATCAGCTGAGTTAATTAGACACTGTTTTGCATGAGTGATAGTAGACATTCAAATAAGGAAGAAACTGACCCAGATTTCCTCGATTTCCAGAAAGAAAATGCTTGCATTTGATAGATGCAAGTGCTTTAAATACAATAAATTCTTCGCTATCGTCTGAAGATCAGCTTCGCTCGCTCTTAGGCTAGCCGCACACACACAATAATATTGTCAATACAAGATTGTCAATAATCTAGATTCTATCTATCCAATACCGCAATACAGGCCGCACACACACAATATTATTGACAATACGTACTTTATTGTCAATATTATTGTGTGTGTGCGGCTAGCCTTAAGTCCTTACTCAGGCTATGAACTATCTCTGTGCCTTTTATTTATATCGGTTCAGTAATTTAGGCGTGAATGCATACTTTCGCATTTATAATATTATTATGGACTAACGATATTCCCGTTAAAAAAAATGGTTGCCTGTAAAGTCGGTTTTACGGGCGAAGATTTTACGTGACAACGTCTTTTACCGATCATAGTTGAGTGGGAGAGAGACGCAAGGCATTCGGCGGGCCTCTCTCTCGTTCGGTGACTCATCGTAACGTTACCGAGCGTTACACTTTTTCATAAGTGACTCCCAGCCGCAACCTAATTTAAGACGTTGTCACGTCAAAAGGTTACTACTGCAGCTCAGATTGTATAAAAATTATTGTAATCACGACTTATGAGCGTGAGTATAAGTTTGAAATCACCACGTCTTACAAGCCGGTCGCCGGTCGGGCTGGCGATCTCCGTATTACAGAATAGGCTAATCGCTCTTCAATATTTAAAACGTCGACGGTAAATTGACGATAATAAATGTCTTACTTTTAGACTGAACAAGTTAGTGTGTATTGTTTGTAAAACAGCAGAGTTTAGATTAATCATTATAAATTAATTCGTTTTATGTAACCAAACTTTACACAATATTTTTTAGAGATTAGGTAAATAGCACTAAACCCCAATACCATCTTTTCCAAATTCCACGGTCCATACATCTCTTTAAGGTGGATGTTTTAAGTAGCCCGCGGAATTCAAATTTTCTTATGTATTTTTGAAATAGGCAATCAATCGAGCTATATGCACTCGAAGGGTTGTTTTGATGAATTTAATGATTATAATTCTGTACCTGATGGCCTATTACAGTCGCAAATCATTCTATACCAACAACACACACCCAGACACTGAGCGACAAATTATATAAACCGTGATGAATGATTTTAGATATTAAAAAATTAGGTTAAGAAATATCTTGTCTAAAAATTGAACTGGGATGTTTTTTTAGGGTTTAGCCACAGATTAATAAATAGCTACTACATGTTTAGCGGCGTAAGCCAGGTATTAATTCAAAACCCTTACTTTTTTACTTGCACAAATTCAAGTCCATTTTATAAACCTTACAGATTTTGTATAAAAATACAAAATCAGTTAATATTTAAAGGACTTTAGATTTACTTAATAATTCTTTGATTCCAATAAATCATTCTAAATCAATCGACCAACTCTAACCACAGGATCAAAGTAATACATGCCAGTGACGCTACATTGATAGCATCTGTACGTGACCCTCATGGCAGATGGCCACAAGTGTCGGTAGAAAGCGATTGGCACTTGTATTGCAACTTAATGTGTTGCAAATGGCATCGAATTTTCTTCCCTTTAAGAGAAAGTATTTTATTACGTCCTGCTTTTGTTGACCTACTTTTAAATTTTCTCGCGTTTAGTTTTTGTGTTTGGCCTGATTTCATGAGATGGGTGTTTCGTTTTGTTGTCCAGGTCGATTCCATTCCTTGTCAAAGTAGTTTTTACTAGTTTCTTCTCTGGTCTATATTTTTTATTTTTATTAAAGACTATTCTCTTAATATTTTTGAAAAGTATGTTATTTATAATAACATATTTAGTAAGTTCGCTCGCAATTTCAAAAAGAAATTGAAATGCATTTTTGTATGATAATTTACACATTGCCTATAACTTACCATAGGTACCTTTTTGCTGATGACGAAAATAGAAAATTACTTTCATATTAATTTATTTGCATAAGCTTCCGTGTCCCATTAATTTATTAGTTATCATGTTGATACTTGTTTTTATATTTATTGACACGATTCGTGTGTCAATTAGGAATCAGTTCTATTGATAATTATTTAATCACTAGCTGTCCCCTGCGGTTTCACCCGCACTTTTCGTTACTGCTCCTCTCCCGTGGGTCGTAGCGTGATTGTATATAGCCTATGACATTCCTCGATAAATGGGCTATGCAACACTGAAGGAATTTTACAAATCGGACCAGTAGTTCCAGAGATTACCCCCTACATACAAACTTACAAACCTACAAACTTACAAATTTTACCTCTTTATAATATTAGTATAGATTACTTTTATTGATAATTATTTAATAAAACTATTTCTCGATGATGTAAAACTTTATTTAGTTCAATAAAAAAGGGAAACCAAATAAAATAGTAGTTATAACTCTTCAAAGATTTATTATTAATATAAATAAATAACATCAGTCATACATCACAATCACACGCTCTCAAGCACAATATTTTAATAAATAAGTTGCATTACATAGTATTTACACGGTTTCGATTTCTAGACGAAATCATTTATTTGGTCTATGTTATCTGTGCCCGTTAACCAGCTGTCACAAAACGGCGGGAAAACGGAAAATTCGGATACAGGTCGTTGGGGTGTTGTGGCGTTCGGATAGTTTAGTGGTAAGCGTTGTAAGCGAGTT